>CANTUV010000067.1:0-2400000 GCA_947685225.1 Garcia nutans | reverse complement strand
AAGTCAATTCCCCAAACATCAAAAACTTCACAAACTAGGATCCCATTTTGGGGCATCTCATCACGAGAGGAAATGTTTCCAGCCCTTTGGCATTGATCACAGCGAACTACAAATTCGTAGCTATCTTTAAACAAAGTGGGCCAATAGAATCCTGATTCTAGCACCTTTTGAGCAGTTCTATTGGCCCCCATATGACCACCAGCTGGTCCGGCATGGCATTCACTAAGGATGTTCATTGATTCGGGCCATGCCACACATCTTCGGATCATGTGATCCTTACACAACTTAAACAAAAAGGGATCCTCCCAAAAATAATACTTTAGATCAGAAAAGAATTTCTTCTTTGCTTGATAATTGAAGTCCTTAGGGAGTTCCCTAACAGCTAAATAATTTGCAAAGTCTGCAAACCATGGTGTTTCAAAATTTAAATCACTTACCTCACTTACCATGGCATATAGCTGTTCATCGGGGAAGTGATCATCAATGTCCCCTTCTTCAAGTCTCTCTAGGGTTGGATTCTCCAAGCGAGAGAGATGATCCGCTGCAAGATTTTCGGCTCCCTTCTTATCTTGAATTGTTAAGTCGAATTCCTGCAACAACAAAACCCATCTGATTAGTCTAGGTTTAGCATCAACTTTTGCGAATAGATACCTTAAAGCTGAATGGTCTGTATACACAATCACCCTTGACAAGATTAGATATGATCTAAACTTGTCAAAAGCAAAAACCACAGCTAGCAGCTCTTTCTCTGTAGTTGTGTAGTTGGCTTGAGCTGCGTTCAAGGTCTTGCTCGCATAGTAGATTGGCTGGAAGTGTTTCTCTTTGCGTTGACCCAAGACTGCTCCAACTGCAAAGTCACTTGCATCACACATCAGTTCAAATGGTAGATTCCAATTAGGAGCTACCATGATTGGAGCATGGGTCAATTTCTCCTTCAGGGTCGTGAATGCTCTCAGACATTCCTCATCAAAAATAAAATTGACATCCTTCTCAAGGAGTCTTGTCAATGGACGGGCTATCTTAGAGAAATCTCGAATAAACCTTCGATAAAAACCCGCGTGCCCTAGGAAGCTTCTGATGGCTTTCACAGATGTGGGTGGTGGTAGCTTCTCAATAATGTCTATCTTTGCCCGATCCACCTCAATGCCTTTGCTTGAAATCTTGTGTCCCAACACGATTCCTTCTTGAACCATGAAATGACACTTTTCCCAATTCAGCACCAAATTTGTTTCCTCACATCTCATCAAAACCCTCTCAAGGTTTTCCAAACACTTTTCAAATGAGCTGCCATAGACTGAGAAATCATCCATAAACACCTCCATAATATCCTCTATTAGCTCATCAAAGATTGCTATCATGCACCTTTGGAAAGTTGCAGGTGCGTTACACAACCCAAATGGCATTCTTCGATATGCAAATGTCCCATATGGGCAGGTGAAGGTAGTTTTCTCTTGGTCTTCCGGTGCAATGGGAATTTGGAAATAGCCTGAAAGGCCATCCAAAAAGCAGTAGTATTCATGGCCGGATAACCTCTCCAACATCTGATCAATGAAGGGTAAAGGAAAGTGATCCTTTCTAGTTGCATCATTTAATTTTCTGTAGTCAATGCAAACCCTCCAACCAGTAACTATTCTTGTTGGAATCAGCTCATCATTTTCATTAGGGATCACAGTTATCCCTCCCTTCTTTGGTACTACTTGAACTGGGCTCACCCAAGAACTATCCGAGATCGGATATATAATCCCTGCATCAAGTAGTTTTATCACTTCAGCCTTAACAACATCCTTCATCTTTGGGTTCAGTCTCCTCTGTGGTTGCACTACTGGCTTGAATTCATCCTCCATTAGTATCTTGTGAGTGTAATAGGATGGACTAATCCCCTTTATATCCGCTATCTTCCAAGCTATCACTTGCTTATGCTTTTGCAACAACTGGATGAGTTTTTCTTTCTGCTTAGAAGATAGGTGGGAACTCAGAATTATGGGCAATCTCTTTTTCTCTACCAAAAACCCATACTCAAGGTGATCCGGAAGAGGCTTCAGTTCCAAGTTTGGTGGATCAATCACCGACGGTTTTGGCTTTTCGTCCTTGGGCATTTCAATGGTTTCATATGCCCTGCATTTGAATGATTTGCTTGCTTCAAGAAAAGCAAGCTGCTCCATTGCTTCTTCACCCTCAATATTTTCCTGCAATAAACACAACTCAAGGGGATCCTTGGAAACAATGTTAGTTAAACAGTTTACGGTCTCATGCTCAACAACATCATTTCATGATTCCGCCTCATCAATTGAAAGTGAATGTTTCATGGCATCATGTATCCTAAAAATTGCTTTCTCCTCACCCACTCTCAAAGTCAATGTGCCGTCATGAACATCAATGAGAGCACGGGCTGTATTCAAAAATGGCCTACCAAGAATAAGCGAAACATCCACATCCTCATCAATATCAATGACAACAAAATCATTGGGGAAAATGAAATCCCCGACTTTTACCAACACATCCTCTATTATGCCACGAGGGTGGACTACTGATTTATCGGCAAGTTGGATGGTCATGAGTGTTGGTTTAGGTTGACCAATGCCTAGCTCTTTAAACATTTTATAGGGCATAACACTTATGCTAGCCCCCAAATCAGCTAAAGCACTTTTAACCTCTAGATTACCTATAAAACATGGAATGGTAAAACTACCTGGATCTTTTAATTTCTTATGTAATCTTCTTTGCAAAATTGCTGAACTTTTTTCAGATAAGTGCACTAAAGATACTTCTTCAAGTTTCCTTTTGTTAGAAAGGATATCTTTCAAAAATTTAGCATACTTAGGCATTTGTGACAGAGCTTCAGCAAATGGAATGTTAATATGCAATTGTTTGAAAAGTTCAAGGAACTTACCGAACTGAGCATCAATCTTGTCCTTGTTCAGTCTTGCCGGATAGGGTACTCTAGGTCGGTATTCCTTCACATTGGGGCTGCTTGCTTGTGGCTGCTTCTCTCTTTCTCCTTCAAGTGCAGCTTTCTCTCCCGAAGTGGTAGGAGGATCATCTTCTTTTTCTTTTTCTTGTTCTCCAGCCCTCTTCTTTTCCACATTTTCATTGATCTCTTTACCACTCCTTAGCGTAATTGCCTTCAGTTGCTCCTTAGGGTTGGCCTCAGTGTTGCTAGGTAAACTTCCCTGTGGTCTTTCACTGAGCAATTTGGCAATTTTCCCCACTTGATTCTCCAAATTGTGAATGGAGGCTTGTTGATTTCTAAGGGAGGTTTCAGTTGATTGAAACCTTGTTTCAGAAGCTGCTACAAATTTCTCCATCATGTCCTCCAAACTACTCTTTCTTGGAGGGGCAGCTTGTTGATGTTGGGGTTGCTGGAATCCAGGGGGAGGTCTTGGATTATTTTGATTGGTCCATGAGAAATTTGGATGATTCCTCCACCCCGGATTGTATGTGTTGCTGTATGGATTATTCTGTTGTTGCCTTGGCATATTCCCAACATAATCTACCTGCTCTTGCTTGGCAAACATGTTGCCACTTTGGCAATCTTGACTTTGGTGTCCACCTCCACACCATTCACAAGACATCACCTGCATAACCTTTCCTGAAGAAGAAGCCAAAGAATCAAATTTCTTATTCAATGCTTCTAATTGGGCTGTCAATGCCACCACCGGATCTAATTGGTGTGATCCCACGGCCTTCAGTTTTCCTTGCTCTCTTGGGGCTTGCCATTGATAATTGGTGATGGCCATATCTTCAATTAAGTCCCTTGCTTGTTCAGTTGTCTTGTTGTTGATGGTACCACCAGCTGCTGCATTAATGGATTGTTTACTTACATAATTCAATCCATTGTAAAATGTTTGAATTTGGAGCCAAAGTGGAAGTCCATGATGCGGACACCTTCTCAGCAAGTCTTTGAATCTCTCCCAGGCATCATAAAGAGTCTCACCATCTTGTTGCAAAAAGGATGAGATGTCATTCCTCAACTTGGCAGTTTTTGATGGTGGAAAATATTTCTCTAAAAACTTCTCTGCCAATTGGGCCCAGGTGGTAAAAGTTCCTGGAGGAAAGGATTTCAGCCACTTCTTTGGTCTGTCTCTAAGAGAAAATGGGAACAACCTCAGCCTAATTGCATCTTCTGAGACATTGTTTATCTTAAATGTGTCACAAATCTCCAGAAAATTCTCAAGATGTGCATTAGGATCTTCATCAGGGAACCCATCGAATTGACAAGTATTCTGCACCATTTGAATGACATTCGCCTTTATTTCGAAGTTGTTTGCAGCAACTGTCGGCCTCCGGATACTCGATTCAGCCCCATTTAAATTGGGCTTAGCAAACTCCTGCATTGTTCTCGGTCCAGCTCCTTCCATTACTTCGAATACTTTCTCTTGTTCAATTTCCAGATTTGTTCTTGAACTTATGTCTTCTAGATCTGCCTCCTCTTCTTCCTTTTGCTTTCTCCTCAACGTTCTATCAAGTTCCGGGTCTAACTCCAGTAGTTGAGATGAGCTAGATCTGGTCATAAACAATAAGAAATACCTACAATGATAGTGAACCAGCAAGAACTAAAGTTAAAAACGATTAAAAAGAAAACTAAATCAACAATCTTAATTATATTACTAATATTGAAACCATTGTCCCCGGCGGCGACGCCAAAAACTTGATGCTTGCCGTTAGCTATATGCAATTACCGCAAGTGCACGGGTCGCTCAAGTAATATAGTAGTGAGTGAGTGTCGTTCCTTGGGGACAAGGCCAAGTACTAGTGCAAATCTTAATCGTTGTTTAGTGAATTAATAGTTGTGTGATGTGTTGTAACTAAAATCAACTACTTAATGAATGAAAGGAAATTAAATGCTGTGCACAAAAGATTTATAATGATATTAATAGAACTATCCAGATATTGAATCCCCCTAGCCTCAATAATATTTATAAACAATCCATTCAACTAAATCGTTTAATCAAATTGAATTGGCATTCCTCTAACTTAGATTAAAGCCTCTCTCGAGTGGATTAATCCCTAATTACTAAGTAGAGTGCCGGAATCTCTTCTCAAAACACAATTAAATAGGTCATGCATTAAGGACAAGGAACTATAAACCAAAGGATCTTGTAAGTCTATCTCTAGCACCCCAATCAATCCTCAATCCTTATGAGTATTCAATTCACATCAAGCTTTCTCAAGTCAATAATATGAAAATAATAACCAATCAACAAGCATGCTATTATCAATTGGAAATAACAACAAGTATCATAAGAATAAAACAACTCAATTAATTGATTCAACTGAATACAATTGTTTTAATTCATACAAATTGGCTAGGGTTCATCAATATCTAGATAGAGAAAGATTTAGTTCATATTAACAGCTACAAAAACAGAGTAAGATAAATGAGTAAGAGAAACCAAACAATTCATGGCAGTGAATCTGTATTTCTTCACTTGAGCTCTTGATTCTTGGTTTAGGACTTGAGTATGGTGTTGTTCTTCCTTCAATCTCAGCTCAAGACCCTTCTCCTTGCTCCAGCAGATGGCTCTTCCTTCTCTTCTTTCTTCTCTGTTTCCAGCAATGCTCCAGCAAAAACTGCTGTTCTTCTCCCCCTCTTCTCTTTTTATTTCCCTCCAAATCTCTAGCCCATGCTTCCAGCTCACTAATCCCATCCATTGTCTACCACTTTCCCTTGGTTCATCACCCTTTTCCCTGATTTAGGCAAGCTCTCCTTTTCTTGTTCTTTCTTTTTGACAAAGGCCAGCTATTGTCCCCCACTTATTCCCCAATCAGTGCAAAGAATCTCACTTTTCGACAGGTGACACGACCACTAACACGCCCGTGTTCCTGGGCGTGTTATAGGCACTGTGATCTTGAACCAAAGGCACGTCCACTGACACGCCCGTGTTCCAGGGCGTGTCATAGCTACTGTAAGTCTGAATAAAAGGCACGTTCCTTGGCACGCCCGTGGTACCGGGCGTGTGACAGCTACTGTGAGTCTGGATGAATTACACGCTCATTGACACACCCGTGGTCCTGGGCGTGTCGCAGCTACTGTGACTTTGGGTAAATAGCACGATCATGAGCACGCCCGTGGTCCTGGGCGTGCTGAAGCTACTGTGACTCTGGACAAATGGCACGTTTGGTGACACGCCTATGCAATTGGGCGTGTCATATCCACTGAATGTAGTAACAGGGGCACGCCTAACGACACGCCCGTGTTCGTGGGCGTGTCCATTGGCTGATTTTGCTCTTTTCTTCTACTTTCATCCGTAATTGCTCCGAAATGACCAAAAGCCTCAATTTATCGAGAATTCCTGAAATTATCCTTAAATTGCACTTTGAACAAACAAATTAAACTCAATTTGATAATAATCATATTAAGAAATGGGAATAAAATATCATTAATTGTGTACTTATCAGTATGCATACTTCATTATCAAAGATTTATCCAAAACTTTCTTGATAGATTGCGGAAGCGGGATGTACATATATATACATCAAAATCAATATGTACAAAAATATAAAATATACACATGGTGGTAGTTAGTCTTTAATCTTGATGTCCAAAATAACTCCGCTTAAGGTTTCAAGCCTAGACTTGACTCAGTCTAGACGAACTCTCCCGCTCAACCGGATCTACCATGTTACCTGCGTAATGAATCACAATCGCGCTAAGTCAAACGCTTAGCGGTAAAAACTTTAATAACAATATATAAAGTGCAAATGCAATGCCAATACACAACACATAAAGATATCATATCTCATAATATTGTATCATCATAGCTTAATAAATGGCTCAATTGTTCCTCAATTTATCATATACATAAAAGCAAACACAAGCATGGGCCCAAAAAGGATCTAATATGCCATTCAAATTCCAAAATTACTACTTTGGTCTATATTAACACCTTGTGTCTAGCTCCATAAGTAATATATCCATGGATTAATCCAACTAGGACTGAGTTTACGACCCGGTCATTTCACTAAGCCTAGCTTTAAGGATTTATTTATGAGGCTTACGACCCGACCATTTCACCTCAAAAATATTCTTTTTCACAATGATGCCCAGCGTCTAGCCCGTAGGCAATTTATAGGCATGCCGTCAAACCCAGAACTCTAAAAAATGAATAACATATTAGGCACACAATTTATTATTATTTCTCTTTTATTTCCATATCAATTCATTGTATTATGTTTCCACATATTTCATTTCATTATCAAATCCTTTCTCATTTTCTCATGTTCACATTAGGTACAATGTCTCAAATATCTCATTATATCATTATAGCCATTACAAAGGCTTTACATACCATCTTTAATGTACACATCTCAATTTGCATTATCCATATGTTTTGAATCATTAACATATATTGCACATGGCTCACATTAATCATAATACATTTGTGACATCATAGCAATCATAGCATATAATTTATGCACCAACTATGTAGTAACTTAAAACATTTTCTAACCAAATGTGTTAAGTCCCAATGTCATGTAGATATAATCAAATATTCAAAGTTTGTACTTACCTCTAAAAGCAACAACACCACTTCAACCTTCTCTTCCAAAATATCTCTCAACACTTGGTTTAGGGTACTCAAGTCTCTTCCAATCCTATACCAAATGTAATTATAACAAATCACTAAGTAATACATAGAGAAACAAGGAAAAGAATCATCTAGGGCAAACTCTACACATGACACGCTCAACAATACGGGCGTGTCCATGACCGTGCCCTAAACTTACAACACAGAAGCTTTGACACGCTCAGTAACATGGGCATGTCACTGCACATGTCAATTCTCCCACAACACAGTAGCTATGACACGCTCAGTGACATGGGCGTGTCACTTCACGTGTCAATTTTACTCCAACAGAGTAGTTTTGACACGCTCAGTGACATGGGCGTGTCACTGGTCGTGTCAATACCACAAGATCACAGTAGCTATGACACGCTCAATGACATGAGTGTGTCACTGATTGTGTCACCAATACTGAAAATAGAACTCTCGACACGCCCAAAGGCATGGCCGTATCACCGGGCATGTTAGGCCAACAAACCTGATATCGACACAAAAATAAATGCCACAACCAACAAACATCTTCCATCACCCTTTTCAACTCCACACAACTCAACCAAAACCATAATTATTCCACATAATACTTGTATAAACATCAACACAACTCCATTAAATACAAAAATACACAATAACAACCAAAACATCATAATTCAAAAATTACACAACTCACAACTCTTATTCTTTTCACCAAACTTAACACTTTTCTTCAATCTAACCCAAAATTCATAGTTATCTAGGCAAAAGAACTTCAAAAAATATACCAAATTAACCATATACACATACCACACCAAACATTCAATTCACACATACAATCTTTCATGGAATTTCAAGGAAACAAGTTGGAAACTTACCAAATATGAAGAAAATCCTCAAAACTCCAACTTGATCACTTGAAATCCTTCAATTGCTTGATTTAACAAGAAGCAAAATCAATTTCCCTTTGATGGTGATGGTGGCCGGCTCAAAGAAGGAAGAAGAAGAAGATGAAGAAGCAGAAAGTCAACTCCTCTTTTTACCAACTAATCCCAATAACCACACAAATTCCTTTTTTAATCTCCACCAAGCAAATATATTATTATAAAATAATTAATCTTAAATATCCTCTTCCACTATCCATTAATAAATATCTATTTGTAATAATTAAATACCATTTGACCTTATGAAATGTTGACTTGTATATGTTGTATATATCTACATATATACAACATATACTCACTTCTCTTTCTCTCTTTTCTTTTCATTTAATTATAAATATACTTTAAATCATTTAATTCATTTTCAACAATTAATATTTTCAAAGTTTTAGGATATTATAATTCTCTCCCTCTACAAATAAATTTCGTCCTCGAAATTATCTGCTCTCAAGTCTGGAACAACTGAGGATACTCATCCTGAATCATCTGCTCACTCTCCCATGTTGCTTCTTCCCTAGCATGATTCTTCCAAAGAACCTTCACAAGTGGCACTTTCTTATTTCTCAACTCTTTCACTTCACATGCCAAAATAGCCACTGGTTCTTCCTCATAAGTTAGATCTGGACTCACCTCAATAGATTCCATTGACAAAATATGAGATGGGTCTGATCTATATCTCCGAAGCATAGAGACATGGAAGACATTGTGTATTCAATCCAACTCATGAGGTAAAGCTAATCGATAGGCCACTGGTCCAACTCTTTCCAACACCTCATATGGTCCTATGAAACGAGGACTCAATTTCCCTTTACGGCCAAATCTCAAAATTTTCTTCCATGAAGACACTTTCAGAAATACTTTATCTCCAACACTGAATTATATGTCTCTTCTCTTCAAATCTGAATACGATTTCTGTCAGTCTAAGGCTGCTTTTAAATGATCCTGAATCACCTTCACTTTCTCTTCTATTTCCTTAATCAAATCGGGGCCGACTAGTTTACCTTCTCCAACCTCATCCCAACACAAAGGTGTCCTGCACCTCCTACCATACAATGCCTTATAAGGTGTCATCCCAATACTGGATTGATGACTATTTTTATAGGCAAACTCAATCAATGGTAAGAATCTGTCCCAACTTCCAGTGAACTTAATGATACAATTTCTCGATATATCCTTTAAAATCTATATCATTCTATCTGACTTCCCATCTGTCTGAGGATGGAAAGCAGTGCTAAAATACAACCGAGAACTCAAAGCGTCAAGCAAACTCTTTCAAAATCTTGAAGTAAACTGGGGATCTCGATCAGATACCAAAGAAATTGGGACTCCATGCAACCTTACTATCTCACTAATATACAACTCAGCAAACTTCTCAAGAGAATAATCCATCCGAACTGGAAGAAAATGAGTTGTCTTCACCAACCGATCAACAATCACCCAGATGACATCGTGCTTCTTCTGGGTCAAAGGCAAACCAGTTACAAAATCCATCGTTACTAGCTCCTATTTTCATTCTGGCACTGATAATGGCTGAAGTAATCCCGAAGGAACTTGACGTTCAACCTTCACTCTTTGACAAATGAGACATCTGGATACAAATTCTGCTATATCCCTCTTCACACCAGACCACCAATAATATTGTTTCAAGTCCTGATACATCTTGGCACTTTCAGGGTGCATAGCATAAGCTGACTGATGTGCTTCCTCCAAAATTACCTTTCTCAGTCTTGCATCATCAGGAACACACAACCTATCCCTGTACCACAAACTGCCATCACTCCTCACATGAAAGTCTCGACTCTCCCCCATTCTGCAATCCGATACAGCTTTCTAGATTCTCTCATCTGTCAATTGATCCTCCCTTATCTGATCCAATAACACCGGCCTCAATTACAACTGAGCCATCAATGCACCATTATCACAAGGCTCAAATCTAGCAAGCAATGCTCTCAATTCAACAAGCAACGAGAGCGAATAAGCAGTCAAACCTGTCAAAGACTTCCGACTCAAGGCATCAGCAACAACATTTACCTTACCCGGATAATAGTCAATTAAATAGTCATAATCTTTAATCAATTCCAACCATTGTCTCTGTCGAAGATTTAGCTCTCTCTGAACACCCAGGTATTTCAAACTCTTGTGATATGTATAAATGAAACACTTCTCCCCATACAAGTAATGTCACCAAATCTTCAAAGCAAAAACTATGGCTGCTAACTCCAAAACACGCGTCGGGTAATTTAGCTCATGCGGCTTCAACTGTCGAGAGGTATAAGCAATAACTCTACCCTCCTGTATCACTGTAAATCACATACGGTTTACCTTTTACAGGCAAAGTAAGGATAGGAGCTTAAGTCAACATCTCCCTCAACTGCTCGAAGCTTGCCTGATATCGAGCTGTCCACACGAATCTAACTCCCTTTCGAAGTAATTTGGTGAGTGGTGTAGCTATCATAGAAAAACCTTTCATAAATCGTCAATAATAGCATGCCAAATCCAGAAAACTTCTAACTTTTGTCACAGTTTTCAGTGGACTCCAATTCAAATTGGCCTCAACTTTACTCGAATAAACTCTAATACCATCTGCTGAAACCACATAACCGAGAAAAGTCACTTGATTGAGCCAAAACTCACACTTAGACAACTTAGCATACTACTGCTTCTCTCTCAGAGTCTGTAATACAATCATCAAATGCTTGTCATGTTCCTCCTCATTATGTGAATACACCAAAATATCATCGATGAAAACCACTACAAATTGATCTAGATAGGGTCTGAATACCCTATTCATCAAATCCATAAATGCTGCTGGTGCATTCGTCAATCCAAAAAGCATCACCAAGAACTCATAATGCCCATACCTGGTGCAGAAAGTTGTCTTAGGTACATCTTCATCTCTAACTCTCAACTAGTGGTACCCCGATCTTAGATCAATCTTAGAAAATACTGCTGCTCCTTTCAACTGATCAAAGAGATCATCTATCCCGGGCAAAGGATACTTATTCTTGATGGTCACTTTATTCAACTGCCGGTAATCAATGCACAATCTCAAATTACCATCCTTCTTCTTTACAAATAAAATGGGCGCTCCCTACAACGATACACTAGGGTGAACAAACCCTTTATCCAACAACTCCTGCAACTGCACCTTTAGCTCCCTCAACTCAGCAGGTGCCATTCGATAAGGAGTAATAGAGATAGGAGTTGTATCAGGAAATAAATCGATACCAAACTCCACTTCTCTCTAAGGGGGTAACCCTGGCAACTGCTTTAAAAAAACATCAGGGAATTCAGCAACTGTGGGTATACTGTCAAGCTGGGAACCCGTTACTCTAGTATCTACAATATGAGTAAGATAAGCCTCACATCCTTTTTGAATCATCCTCCTAGCTGCAACAGTTGAAACAAATATGGATGAAAGATGTCTCTGCTAACTAGATACCATCACACTTCTACCATTACCGGTTCTCAGAGTAACACACTTTTTCTGACATTCTACTATAGCCCCATGCTTAGATAACTAATCCATGCCTAAAATTAAATCATACTCCTTGAAAGGCATCTCAATCAACTCACCAAGAAACTTCTCATCTTGAACCATAACCAGACTATTACGGTGCACCTTGTTAACTACAATACTATGCCTTAAAGGATTTGACACTAAAACATCAAATCCTAGGGACTCAGAATGCAATTCAGTCACAGGCAAAATGGATGCACTAAAGTATGAATAAGTCGATCCTGGGTCTAATAATGCAAGAACTGAAATACCATATAAAGAAAATATACCAGCAATAATGGCTGAAGCATCCGGCTGCCTCTGCATCATATATACCCGCTGAGATGGCTTTGCCTCATTTAGTCTACTGCCTCCATATATAGAACCTCCTCTCTGACTAATCACAGGTCGACCACCTCTACAAAAACCTCTGCCACCACGACCCCCTCTAACACTGGGTCGAGAAGCTGCGGTATCAGTCTGTCTATCCTCTGGTGGCTCTGAACAATCTCTAATGAAATGATCTGGTGATCCACATCTATAACACACTCCCGAAGTTCCTCTCCACCAGTAGACACCTCTGTGTGCTTTGCCACAATGAACACAAGTAGATGGACCAGACCTCTGAACCACTGGGGTTGGTGCACTAGCCACTGACACTGTAGGTCTCAATCTCTGCCTCTGCTGCTACTGAACTGACCTACCAAACTGCCATTGGCTCCTGCTGAACCTTGGAAGATATCCTCCTCGGCCTCTCTTCACAGATGAAAACCCTGCCTCAAACTGGGGTCTCCTAACTCTGGTCTCCTCATCCCTAGCAGTTGCTGCAATACCCTGTGCTCTCTCAACACTACTGGCAGCTGCAACCAACTGGGAAAAATCTTGATACCGGAAGCCTGTGATAATACACATGATAGAGGGTCTCAACCCCTCATCAAATCTCTTACACCAGTCAATCTCATCTGAAATAATCCCACTGGTGTAATGTCTCAACCGGATGAACTCGATCTCATACTCTGTCACTGTCCGATTATCCTGTCTCAGATTCAGGAACTCCATCTTTTTTGCATCTTTATACTTCCTTGGAATATACTTCTGCTCAAACTCTCATAGGAAATCATCATAGGTCAAGGTTGGTGGATCATCCAAAGCATGTGAAACTGTCTTCCACCAATCATATCCATCCCTCTGCAGAAGGGATCTAGCATAATCAAACTTTTCTTCAGGAGTAGCCTGTAGCTGGATTAATACTCTCTGGACTCTATCAAGTCACTGCTCAGCTACAGCAGGATCTGTGGTACCCATAAAGTTCTCAGCTCCAAATTTCTTCAATTTATCATATTGCCTTATAGGTACTTGCGGCTGCGGTTGCGGTGGCAGCGGCTGCTGAACTGGAGCCTGCCTCAACAACTCCACCATATGTTGTACCAAATCTCATCAACTGCTGGTCTCTCTGGCACAGGAGTAGGTGCCCCTCCAGCTATCTCAACTCTAGCTCCCTCTCTACCCTCAACAGGAGATACACTCTCAGCACTAACTTCACCAGACTGATGTGTATGAGACGTCATCACTACTTCTATCTGCAAACACAGCAAAAATTGCTACATCAATGATCATAAACTGCCAGTGCCAATGCATGTATCTTATTTAAAAACCATATTCAAAAATCTCAATTTCCTTTCTTTTACAATCCACCTAGGTTGAGAACCTCAAACCTAGGCTCTGATACCAAAATAAATGTAATACCATTATACCAAATATACGTAAACTACATATACCCACTATATGTAATATACGTATAGAGGATACACGAATGTCACAACCATTTTAACAAAATAATTCTTCAAATACAAAATCTGTATAAACTTAAAATATTTAACTAATATCATATAAATAGTAAATGAAATATTATTTGCTAAAACACATATGTATACTTCATTATCAAAGATTTATCCAAAATATTCTTGATAGATTGCGGAAGTGGGATGTACATATATATATGCATCAAAATCAATATGTACAAAAATATAAATATATACATGCTGGCAGTTAGTCTCTGATCTTGATGTCCAAAATAACTCCACTCAAGGTCTCAAGCCTAGACTCAACCCGGTCTAGATGAACTCTCCAGCCCAACTGGATCTACCTGTCACCTACGCATTGAATCACAATCGCGCTAAGCCAAATGCTTAGTGGTACAAACTTTGATAACAATATATATAGTGCAAATGCAATGCCAATACACAACACATAAAGATATCATATCTCATAACATTATATCATTATAGCTTAATATATGGCTCAATTGTTCCTCAATTTATCATATACATAAAAGCAAACACAAGCATGGGCCCAAAAAGGATCTAATATGCCATTCAAATTCCAAAATTACTACTTTGGTCTATATTGATACCTTGTGTCTAGCCCCATAAGCAATATATCTATGGATTAATCCAACTAGGACTGAGTTTACGACCCGGTCATTTCACCCAGCCTAGCTTTAAGAATTTGTTTATGAGGCTTACGGCCCGACCATTTCACCTCAAAAACATTCTTTTTCACAATGACGCCTAGCGTCTAGCCTGTAGGCAATTTATAGGCATGCCGCCAAACCCAGAACTCTAAAAATTGAATAACATATTAGGCACACAATTTATTCTTATTTCTCTTTTATTTCCATATTAATTCATTGTATTATGTTTCCACATATTTCATTTCATTATCAAATCCTTTCTTATTTTCTCATGTTCACATTAGGTACAATGTCTCAAATATCTCATTATATCATTATAGCCATCACAAAGGCTTTACATACCATCTTTAATATACACATCTCAATTTGCATTATCCATATGTTTTGAATCATTAATATATTTTGGACATAGCTCACATTATCCATAATACATTTGTGACATCATACCAATCATAGCATATAATCTATGCACCAACTATGTAGTAACTTAACACATTTTCTAACCAAATGTGTTAAGCCCCAATGTCATGTAAATATAATCAAATATTCAAAGTTTGTACTTACCTTTAAAAGCAACAACACCACTTCAACCTCCTCTTCCAAAATATCTCTCAACACTTGGTTTAGGGTACTCAAGTCTCTTCCAATCCTATACCAAATGTGATTATAACAAATCACTAAGTGATACACAAAGAGAAGTAAGAAAAAGAACCATCTAGGGCAAACTCTATACATGACATGCTCAACAACACAGGCGTGTCCATGACCGTGCCCTAAACTCACAACAAAGAAGCTTTGACATGCTCAGTAACATGGGTGTCACTGCACATGTCAATTCTCCCACAACACAGTAGCTATGACACACTCAGTGACATAGGCATATCATTTCACGTGTCAATTCTACTCCAACACAATAGCTGTGACACGCTCAGTGATATGAGCATGTCACCCCATGTCACTGGTCGTGTCAATACCAAAACATCACAGTAGCTATGACACGTTCAATGACATGAGCGTGTCACTGATCGTGTCACCGACACTGAAAATAAAACTCTCGACATGCCCAAAGACATGGTCGTGTCACCGGATGTGTCAGGCCAACAAACCTAATATCGATACAAAAATAAATATCACAACCAACAAACATCTTCCATCACCCTTTTCAACTCCACACAACTCAACCAAAACCATCATTATTCCACATAATACTTGTATAAACATCAACACAACTCCATTAAACACAAAAATACACAATAACAACCAAAACTTCATTTAACACTTTTCTTCAATCCAACCCCAAATTCATAGTTATCTAGACAAAAGAACTTCAAAAAATATACCAAATTAACCATATACACATACCACACCAAACATTCAATTCACACATACAATCTTTCATGAAATTTCAAGGAAACAAGTTGGAAACTTACCAAATATGAAGAAAATCCTTAAAACTCCAACTTGATAACTTGAAATCCTTCAATTGCTTAAGTTAGCAAGAAGCAAAATCTCTTTCCCTTTGATGGTGATGGTGGCCGGCTCAAAGAAGAAGAAGAAGAAGAAGAAGAAAGTCAACTCCTCTTTTTACCAACTAACCCCTATAACCACACAAATCCCTCTTTTAATCTCCACCAAGCAAATATATTATTATAAAATAATTAATCTTAAATATCCTCTTCCACTATCCATTAATAAATATCAATTTGTAATAATTAAATACCATTTGACTTTATGAAATGTTGACTTGTATATGTTGTATATATCTATACTCACTTCCCTTTCTCTCTTTTCTTTTCACTTAATTATAAATATACTTTAAATCATTTAATTCATTTTCAACAATTAATATTTCTAAAATTTTAGGATATTACATGTAAAGGCTAAAACACAACATATCAGCAAGATATATATAACACATCTGCAACATACAAAATGATATTATTAAGATTCTTTTTTTTTTTTAGAACTTTTTATAAAATGATGTTATTTTCTCTGAAAGTTATTATTTTACAAAATAAAATTTAAAATAAACTTAGTTTTTTTTTCTAAATACATATATAGCCCCCCTTAAACTTTGCTCATTTAATTAGTTTGTCCTATGAATTTTCAATTTAAATATAAAACCTTCTAAAATTTATGTTTTTCTTAATTTATAAATACAAACTCATTCACTAAGTCACGCTAAGTCACATTTTTCTTAGCTAAATACATTTTTTTTCTCTTTGAATCTTTTTCCATGTAAAATGTAATCCCCAATCTAATAAGTATATTATTATATTGCCATTGCATGAGTGTATTGTTACATACTTCAATAAATTTATAAGCATTTATCTTCATAAATTCAAAAAAATATAGATAAGCTCTCAATGGACAAAATTGTGAAATAAAATTAACGGTTTTTCTCTTATGATTGCATATCCACAAAAAAAAAATTTCATTTGCATTTTAAGATTATCAATTTTTTATTGGATTGTTTCAAATTTTATTTGGTTTAAAGTTGTGAAACTCAAAATCATAAAAACAAACAGAGATTTCTTCAAAAAAATCCAAAAATAAAATTATTTTCAAAAGTGCACTTTTTTTATTTTACAAATATCATTTTTTTTTTCAAAAATATCACATTTTTAAAGATATATATTTACATATGAAGGTATATTGCACTTTTGAATGTATACATCGGAAGACTCGAGTACATCTCCCTTCCAAAAATGTCCATTTAGTATATTAAATATATACAAAATATTCAATGTATATATTAAAAAATGATAAAATGTATAAAAAAAAACTGCGTGATATTTAAAAAAATTAAAAAAAAAAGTGATATATTGTATAATTTTCTTAACGAATTTAGTACTAATAAACCAAAATTCTTTGGTTAATTCTCAGAACAAATTTTAGACCATATTATGAAGATGGTTTGGAAGTTTTTGTTCTTCCCTTCCTTGCAAAAGGTAAATTCTTACCAAAAAAAAAGACAATGATCTCACATAAGGATCGATCTTTCTCTAGTCTTTTCTTTGTCAAATTCTACCTTGCAATGGAATTTGAATCTTGACAACAAATATATTCATGCCAACACACATAGGATGCAAACAAATATAATTCATAATCCATTGTTCCAGCAAGTGAACTAATTAAGATGTCTTCTCAGTCACATTCTTGTTTTGGAATTTTGCAGGTAAAAGTATCAGTTAGAGCTGATTTTGAGATATAAGAAGCTATCAGGAGTCTCAAAGCCTGCAATATATGGGAAAAGTTCAAAGCATATCAGCAACAAATATATATATATATATATATATTATCCTACTTAGGACTAGGATTATATTCTGATAATTTTATGAGATGTTACAGAACTCAAAAGTCAAACATAACTCACCTCCTTTTTACCAACATGAACGACTCGCTCCTCGATGTTAGTGAAAGGTACCTTCAATTTGTTCAGAACAGACATACATGTGAAAGCTGATATGAGTGTTATAATAAGATTATCAGTTACTGTGAACATTGCAGGCCCTACTACAAATCCTCCATTGCTTTTATCTTCTTTGCAAGGAGGCAATTTAGGATATATTAGAGTTACACTTTTTTATCTGACCTACCTGCAAATCTAATAATTTATTATTATAGTCAAACCCAGGTAGAATGTTGGGAGAGAGCAGAAAACTTTTAAGTTCATTTTATTTGAAGTACTTGTCATCATCAATGATCTGAATACTCTTGTACAGATGATTTATGCATCCTTTAGAAAGAGCACCATTCATGTCTTTTATTATATAACCAAGCCGAACAGTAGGGAAGCTGAAAAGCAAATCAACAGAAACTTCATCCACTTCTGCATAACATACTGTTTTCTTAGATATACTTAGCAAAAGTTTCGCATGAATCATCCCATCATCATCATGATTGTCGTCGTCATCATCTTCTTCTTCTTTTTCTTCATCTTCTTCATGTTTAATGGATAGACCTACACCAAAACTTTCATCATTGCTTGCATCAGTTATATCTCGTAGCTTCAACAAAGTTGCTGTCAAAGCTGACTTTGATACCAGTGAAGTTTTGAGCAATTTCAAAACCTAAAACCAAAGTTGCTGTCATCAAGTCATAGTTCATCAAAAAGATTGATAATATAACTAAACTTATACCAATGAACTTTGAATAAGTGGTACTGAAAAAAAGGATAAATATACCTCATCTTCTCCAATATTAAATGTCCTCACTTGAACAGAGCTTGCATCCATTAATCCAAGCTTAGAAAGGATAGAAAAGCTTGCTGCAGTTGACGAGGGTATGATGTAAAACAGAGAATTTTAACTTTTATTGAATAATTTGATCGAAAACTGTCACAGTCACAATTTAGTAATTATTGTCAAAAGCTGAAGTTATAAACTGAGCATTCCAAGAGCCTAACCTAATAGAAAATGGACCAACGAATTAGAGTCACCGCTTTGCTGTGAGATCCATTATTTTTTTTGCCAAATTTCATCGTTTAGGCCTTTGAAAATATATTTTACTATTATGACAGCTTATGGCATATTTTTATTTCTTTATTTAGGACCCTTGGATAGAGGTATCGTTTGAACATTTTATCAGCCTCGTTAGATAATATCTTTCTATACTTGTAATTCTTTTTATTTTGGTAATTTTTTACTTTTTTGAAAACTTTCTGTATTTAAAATTAGGGTTTCTGTAATTCTAATGCTTTATATTGTAATGTTTGAAAAAGTGAAAGACAACTTTCAAATTTTTAATAACAATTCAGTACATAAGTTTTTTCCCATCTTGTATTTATTACAAGGACATTCTCAAACTAAACAGCAATAATACATTTATTTATTCACTTCCGCTACGTTAGGGTATCAGTTCTAATTCATTAAGTTATAATAAATCGAGTCTCACCCTTTACATACACCCGTGCATCACTACTATCAGTACCATTGAGTTCCACAAGTTGGTCCATGGGATGACCACGATTACAAGTTGGTCCATGGGATGACCACAAGTTGGTCCATCAGTTATAAATAGAGCCTTTGTAATGACTAAGTACCTTGCACGAAAAGAAGCATGAAGGCAACCACAGGAATAGAGGCATAGAGATTCACCATCATCAATTTTCAGTATCATATTAGCAACCCCATTTCGAGGCTGTAGCAGCATTGTTTTACATTCTTTAGTTCTGAAACAACTTACATCAAGATTTTCAACAGTTTTGTACAAGTTGTTTAAGCTACCTGTTGTAGTTGTTTGTGACAGATGACGAGTAAGCCTGATGATTGCTTCCATAGGCATTGTTAAAAAACTAAAAAGAGTATCAATAAAATCATTATCAGCTTCAATAAATAATACTCTGTCCTTCTCCTTCTTCATCGATGCCTTTAACTTAATAGATTGCCTCTGCATTCTTTTAGACGACAGAACCAAATTGCACAATCTGCTTAAACAAGATCAAGATCATAAATTTGAATACCCCTTTCAATTGAAAAACGAAAAAGACTTAAAAACGATTATTATCACTTGAAATATTTGAGTTAAAAAGAATCAAATTTGAGTATCCATCAGAGCTAAATTTATTTATAATTCATAAAACAAAAGGCAAAAATATTTCAAAAAATTCAATTATTTATTACCCCTATATGATTCATATAAAAAAAAAAATCAAAGTACCTGAAGATGCAATTCCACTAATCTAGCAAGAAAAAAACTTACTATTTTTTAGAAACACCAAGTGTAACTATTTAAGTTTTGAAGTTGAAATGACAGAGAAGTGTTTTTATAAGCACTGAAGTTGAAGTGTAATTATATCTAATTTTTCTACAAGTAAAATCTTTATTTCAAGTTCCCAAGAAAGTAATATTTATATGTATTAAGTTCCCAAGAAAGTAGTACTAACATTTATACATAAGCAGCTTGACTCTTGACATCTTCTCATGCTATACAAGCAATCGAATTGAATCAAAGGTTAGAATTTGTCTTGGTAAATAGTGTTACGGATCTGAACAGTAAACAGATCAAAGAAGAAAACTGAAACAATCAAACAAGCAAGAACACATGTTTTACTTGGTTCACTCTGAACAAATCAGAGCTACATCCAAGGAGGAGTTTTCCTCAGTCTTTCCACTAGAATCACAGAAACCAAACAGATTACAAGAGTTTACAGCAGTCTCTCAAATGACAGTATCAAGCCAACTCACTCAGAGATCAAAGAAACAAGATGATCTCTAAACAATCTCTCAAACAGAACCTCTCAAACATTCAAGAACAAAAAGGTAGAAGCTAAGTATTCTGAAACCCTAGCAGAGAGAAGAAAAACGAGCAGCGGCTTATATTTACAAGAGAAAGCGAAAAAAAAAATCTCACCCTAAAACTGATTAACATTTAGTATATATAGCTGCTACATATGTAACCCTAACAATTTCAATACGCAGCGTTTTGACAAGAGCAGGACAAGCTTCAGTTTGGGCTTCTGGCTTCTGGGCTTCGGGAGAGGGTTTAGAGACACACCCACAATACTCCACCTTGACTCTAAACACCTAAACAGGAAAGACATTTGGAATTCTCCTCGGGTAATCACCAGCTTCAAGTGTCACCTCTTTGAAACTCCAAGTTTGCCAAGGGCAGCCTGAAATTTCCCAACAGAAACTACTTTAGTAAACATATCAGCAAGATTTTCTAAAGTGGATATCTTCTTAACAGAAATATCTCCTTTAGAGATAACATTTCTAATAAAATGTAACCTGACATCAATATATTTGGTTCTTTCATGATACACACTGTTTTTGGACAGGTGTATGGCACTCTGTGAGTCACAGAACACAGTAATCTTACCTTGTAGAAAACCCAGTTCAGATAAAATACCTCTAAGCCATATGGCCTCTTTGATAGCTTCTATTAATGCTATATATTCGGCCTACACTTCCAACTCACAACATTGTTACCAAAAACAAAACAAAAACCAGTAATTGACCTTCTTTTATCAAGGTCAGCAGCAAAATCAGAGTCACAATAGCCAACAAGATCAAATTCAGCATTCACAGATTGTTTAAACAACAAACCAACAGAATTAGATCCTTTCAAATATCTAGCTAACCATTTTACAGCATGCCAATGTTCCTTATTAGGGTTTGACATAAATCTGCTCACAAGACTGACTGCATAGGCTATGTCTGGTCTGGTACAGACCATGGCATACATCATGCTTCCTACCACATTCTGATATAGCACATTACACATATATTCAGTTTCAGACAATGTCAATGGTTTAGTGCTAGCACTTAACTTGAATTGTGCTCCTATAGGAGTTGAAACTTCTCTACTTTTATTCAAATCAAAGTGTTCAAGAAATTTAATCACATAATCCTTTTGATTTAAAAACAGTATACCCCTATTTCTATCTCTTTCAATGTTCATAACAAGAATTCTTTTTGCTAGACCTAAATCTTTCATATCAAACTCACTGCTTAACGCAGATTTCAGTTTATTTATTTCATTCAAACTCTTACAAGCAATTAACATATCATCCACATACAGCAGAAGATAAATGTACACATTTTCAGGCAATACAGAATAATACACACAAGGATCAAAGTGACTTCTCTTAAAATTTTTTCTAAGCATGAAATCATCAAACCTCTTGTACCACTGCCCAGGTGCCTGTTTTAAACCATACAGTGACTTTTGCAACAAACACACACAATCTTCCTTACCAGTTTGAATGAAACCAGGTAGCTGTGACATATACAGCTCTTCCTCCAGGTTTCCATGGAGAAAGGCTGTTTTCACATCAAGTTGTTCAAGTTCCATATTTAACAAAGCAGTAATAGACAATAACAGCCTAATTGACACATGCTTAACAACAGGACTGAACACTTCATGAAAATCAATACCCTCCCTCTGTGAGAACCCTTTAGCTACAACTCTAGCCTTAAATCTCTCTCTCTCTACCCCAGGTATAGCAGGCTTTTTCCTAAAGATCCATTTACAGCTAATTACTTTCTTATTTAAGAGTTTTGGTACTAACCTCCATGTGTTATTCTTCCACAAGGAAGACATTTCTTCTTCCATAGCCTTATACCACTGTTTGCTATTGCTGCTGTTTATGGCTTCCTCATAGCTTAAAGGCTCACCTCCTTCTAACTCTGCAGCAGACACTAAAGCAAATGCAATTAAGTCAGAATTCATAACATTCAAGGTATAATAATCAAACCTCTGTGGTCTCCTGATTAGCCTTCTTTGTCTGTCTCTTGTTAACATATAATCATTAGGTTCTGGATCAGGTTCACCTCCCTGATCAGAACCATCAGATTGTATGTCCTGCTCTGCTTCAGTTCCTGGTTGAATGTCTTTTACTTGAGGTGGCTCATTCTGATCAGTTTGTACAAAATTGTCAAGCTCCACCTCAAGAGTTGACCTATCAGTCTGTATGTCAGACTTATAAACCTGCAAGTTAGTTCTAGGAAATTCCAATTCATTAAAAACAGCATTCCTACTGACAACAATTTTCTTATCATCAGGTAACCAGAATTTATAGCCTTTAATGCCAGGAGGATAACCAATAAACACACATTTCTTAGCTCTAGGTTCTAGTTTACTAGCAGTGTTGTGGATATATGCTATGCAGCCAAAGACTCTTAAGTGAGTATACACAATTTGTCTGTTGTTCCAGACCTCATTAGGACACTTTAGTTTCAAAGCAGAAGAGGGAGACCTATTTATTATATAACAAGCAGTCTGAGCTGCTTCAGCCCAAAACTTTGAGCTCAAACCTGATTCAAAAAGCATACATCTTATTTTATCTAAGATAGTTCTATTGTATCTCTCAGCTACTCCATTCTGCTGTGGAGTATATGTGCAAGTTCTATGCCTAAGGATTCCATTCTCTGAACAGAAGTCATTAAACTGCTTATTAATGAATTCTAGCCCATTATCAGTTCTCAATGCTTTAATCTTCTTATTCTTTTGATTTTCAACAAATAGTTTCCATTCACAAAATTTCTCAAACACATCATTTTTGTTTTTAAGAAAATAAATCCAAATTTTCCTTGAAAAATCATCAATGAATGTTACAAAGTATTGAGATGCAGATAAGGACAAAGGCACAAAGCCGAAACCCCATAGGTCACTGTGTATATAATCAAGACAGTCTGTTGACTTATACAAAGAAGAACTAAAGCTTTGCTTGTATAGTTTTCCCATCACACAACTTTCACACACATCAGGTTTACTAAAATCAGTCAATTCTAGATTCCCTTTCCTACTTAGGTGTTCTAAGGTTTTATAACCTATGTGTCCTAATCTTTTATGCCATAGAACAGTGGAATCAGTGCCAGAGTTTACACTTCCAGCAATGTCAGACTCAACAGATCCATCAAGATGATAGAGTCTGTTAAGTCTTAGACCCTTTAGGACACACCTATCATTCTTGTACACACATAGTACACCATCCTTGGCAGTGTGTGGGTAACCCTTCTCTTCTAAGAATCCTAAAGAGATTAAGTTTCTTTTAAGATCAGGTATATGTCTTACTTGGTCTAGCTCAACTAGCTTCCCATTCCACATTCTAAATATAATTATACCTATACCTTCTATCTTACAGGAGGAGTCATTTCCCATCAACACATTTGAACCATTTAACCTCTGATATTTACAGAACCAGGTTCTGTTAGGGGTCATATGAAAGGAACAGGCAGAGTCTAAAATCCAATTATCAGGATTTCTTACTGTACTGACAGTGAGTGCCTTAATATCATCAACCTCTGTTGATGTATTCACAATACCTGACTCAGAATTCTTTTGTTCAAGTTTCTTTAGTCTTTCCCTACATTATTTTCTTATATGACCCTTCTTTTTACAGTGATAACAAATCCTATCATATTTAAATGAGTTTCCATTATTTTGGTTATTATTAGTATTGGAGGAACCATTCTGGTGGGTTTGATTGTTATTGGAGGTCTTATTTTTATTATTCCTTTTCTTATTCTTGGACTTTTCCTTAACATACAAACCCTCTGCATTGTTACTGAGTTTATTAACTGTTTTATTTTCCATTTCTCTTAGTTTCAATGCATTCATTACATCTTCTAACCCTAATTTGTCTCTGCCATATTTCAATGCATCTTTTACATTCTTATAATTGTCAGGGATAGAATTTAACAATATTATAGTCTGGTTTTCCTCACTTATATCCTCTCCTGTATCAGCTAAGTCTAGAACCAATTTTTGAAAACAGTCACAGTTTTCTTCAACAGTTTTAGAGGCATCCATTTTAAAACTAAACAGTTGTCCCTTTAAAAATGCAATCCTAGACACTGACTTCACATTATACAACTCATTTAACTTTGACCATAGCTCAGGAGCAGTAGACTTACCTCTGACTTTCCGGAGTACACCGTCGGAAAGATTCAATATTATTGTACTGTAGGCAAGATCCATGAGGTCTTGCTTTTCCTCGTCCTTAAGGCTCTCTGGAAGAGCCTCTACACCATCAAGTGCACGTTTGCACTTTTGTTGCACCAAGATTGCAGTCATTTTCTCCTTCCAGATAGTAAAGTCCCCTTTACCGTCGAATTTCTCAACGTTGATCTTAGCGATCGACATCAATTTCTCGATCTTTGATTTCACCGATCAGATCGACTCCTTCTGACTCCTTTACAACCAGATCCTGTCAAACAGAAACACTCTCGACAGTACCAGATCTTACAGTAATAAAGAAATCACTAAAAGAACAAAGAAGGTCAAACTGAAAATAGAAATCGAAGATTAGAGCACTAGATATTGGACTAGAGACAAAGACAGTTACCACCTTTGCCTGTTAGTCTTCTAGATCTAGGGTTTTGATGAACCAAATCGTCTTCTTCCCGATCTACGACCTTTAGATCCTGTCAAACACAGAACGACACTCGACAGTACCGGATCTAAAAGTAAACTTGAAGAATCGAAGAAAGAAGAAACTGGAGAAACAATCAAAACGTACAAATCTAAAGAAATAGGACAAGAAACATTACCACCTTTCGTTTTTCGTTCGCTGTTGAGATCCAGAGCGTCGCTCTGATACCACTTGTTACGGATCTGAACAGTAAACAGATCAAAGAAGAAAACTGAAACAATCAAACAAGCAAGAACACAGGTTTTACTTGGTTCACTCTGAACAAATCAGAGCTACATCCAAGGAGGAGTTTTCCTCAGTCTTTCCACTAGAATCACAGAAACCAAACAGATTACAAGAGTTTACAGCAGTCTCTCAAATGACAGTATCAAGCCAACTCACACAGAGATCAAAGAAACAAGATGATCTCTAAACAATCTCTCAAACAAAACCTCTCAAACATTCAAGAACAGAAAGGTAGAAGCTAAGTATTCTGAAACCCTAGCAGAGAGAAGAAAAACGAGCAGCGGCTTATATTTACAAGAGAAAGCGAAAAAAAAAATCTCACCCTAAAACTGATTAACATTTAGTATATATAGCTGCTACATATGTAACCCTAACAATTTCAATACGCAGCGTTTTGACAAGAGCAGGACAAGCTTCAGTTTGGGCTTCTGGCTTCTGGGCTTCGGGAGAGGGTTTAGAGACACACCCACAAATAGCATATAACAACCAGTTAAAAAAGCTACTACAAATTACTATAAGAAGTTGATGATTCATTAATGGTCCAGATTATATCTAAGACTTGTAATTACAATTTTAAAATCTTACAACCTCCTCTTTGAAAATAAAGTACTACAAGAGAGTAATTTGCATGATAAGCTCGCTCATATAACAATTAATCATGGACTATTTTATGGAAATCTAAACTTTAGTTTAGCATTTAATTGATCATTATAAAATTTTCTTAAATAGATAGTATATTCAATATGAAAAAATAAAAATTAAAAAAAAAAGTCTATATTCTCATGAATTCATTAGAAGTGTAGTCTAACTCACATGAAATGAGAAATTTAAAGATGAGAATAAGGTGTGTTAAATACATGATGAGAGATGTTAATTATAGCTTCAACTGTTTTCAGATTTTAGCAGCATTGAACCTTGACATGTACTTCGTTTCCAAAGTGTTTTTACTTGAGAACATCCAGTTGTATTTCTAAATTGCACTTCAAGTACTTCAAAAGTGCAATTGCACCTTAAGAAGACCAAATTCAATAGAAAAAGATAAATTGATTAATGGATATCCATTCCTGGAACTAAAATTCAGAGTTCCAACTTGCAAAACCCGGTCTCCAACTGTGCAGAGGAATTTTCTCTTGATTCATTATGTATTCATCTACATAGATCAATAACAAATTTTCAGTTGGTTAGATACTTGAATACGTAGCCAAGAGCATGTTCTCCTGCAATGCAGTGTCAAATTGTCAATGCTAGAGTTTGTTGAAGGAGACACAAAGACCTTACCTCGTGTCAAAGCCATATACTGCTACAATTGGAGCTTGAAGGTGCTGCACAACTGGCACTTGTTGCAGTATTCAGCATATTGTGGTTCTGCAAATCAGATTTTAACAATATGCCATTGAAAGTCACATTGCATTAATATACCATGAAATCTTATCTTTGCTTTCTGTTGCAATTCAAAGACGCCACTCATTTGTAAGATCCAGAATCCTTCATTTTGTGCATATTTCACACGAATTTTTGCCTTCATAACTCTCAACATGAGAAAAGCAGATATCCAATATGGTGTTAGACTTCTTCAATTAGCGGCATGTCTGAAAAAGAGAATTCCTGAGGACTAAAAATATGTATTGACATTTCTGAAAGTCTAGGCATTATTATTAATCTTTTTGTCTTGTGGGAAATGTGAATCAGTTGAAGGATTAAATTACTAATGATATTACCAGCTTCCTTTGAAACCACATACAAGCTCTTCATGTGTCACTATTTCCTCTGAATTCTGCAGGCAAGAATATATAGATTGTATATATTCCCCAGAATCGAAAGATATAAAAAGTTAAAAACAAAAAAAAAAGAACAGATTGCCTGAAGAGGAGCTGATTATAGCAGGGTTGTTAGACTCTCTCTTAAGATTCTTCAATCTTAACCGCTTCCAGATACAAGCTGAAAGAAACCACGTAGAGTCAGCAACAATGAGTTTTGAACTGAAGGAACAGGAAAAAAAATGTACGCCATACAGTCAGTATATTGTTCCATGAAAGTAGAGTAAGCATAAGAATTGGCTTTTACTTTGTAGGAACACTGCTCTCATTTCAGACCTTGACTAAATGTTGGGGTTTTTATTATTGGATTTTATTTTCATAAACAAAAAAAATTATAGATAAATTTATATTCAATTTTATTTTCATATTAATAAAATTAATATAAATAATTGACATTAATATTTATATTTAATTTTTTTATTTTTATATTAAATAATTAAATGTTGAAATTTTTATTATTTTATTTTAAAAAATTATAAGTAAAATTAGTTTAAACACTTTATGTGCTGCATATATCCCATTAGCATATACATGGTTATGTAATCAATAAGTAGCTCTCAGAGTCATCCATAGATCTGCTAGAACCAAATTTCTGCTTCAGGCCCGGTCAGAAAGACAAACACAGTTGAAGTAATTATTATTTACTTAATAGGAAATCTTAAAAGATTTTTACAAACGAAAAGATATTCTCTTCGATAAAAAAAAAGGATGAAGACTCGTACCTTTTGACAATATTTCAATGGTTTATGCAATTATTCACTTTTAATCTCTTTTGCATAAATGATGTTTAGCAGGGAGAGGAACACTCAATCAACATCAGAAGCAACACACACATGAATCAATTGTAGTTGTGCCAGGCTTCATTCATGTGTCTAAGAAATCGATTTTCTCTGGATCCCATAGGTAAAAGAATATAAATTGTGTTCACAAGACCCGAAAGATCAAAAAACGAGAACAGACAGGAAATGTAAAAACAGATTACCTGAAAAAAAAGCTACTAGATTCTCTCCTAAAATTTTTCAATCTAAACTGCTTCCAGATTCTCTCCGTTCTAAAATTTCAAATCTGCATGATAATGTACATTACATGACGATGAGAAATAGGAAAAGAAATGAGAAAAAACACAAGAAATAATGACTAATGAAATGTGAAACTATAGACTAATTCTCACCTTCAACATAATCGCAAGATACTTCACAATAATGTAATCTTTATTCTTTAACAAAACAACGTGAGGGATTCCAAATTTTAAGGTAAGATAGCAATTGCAGTTATCCTTCTTGCAACGAGCATTAATTCAGTTTGGACCTGAAAAAATTTAAAAAAAAAAACAAAAAAACAAAATCAATCACATTGATTGAGTGGATGGAAATCATAAAACTTTCCAAGAGTCTTACTTGCAGTAGTTTGTACATCTTGTGTTCTGTTTCCCCAAAGTCATTGAATTGATCTCAAGTTAGACAAATTTTCAACTTCATCATCTGTATATGATTGATGAACAGATATTTGTAAACCAGCAACATCAATTTAAAATTATTATATTGAGAAAAATAATTAGCATGAGCTTCTTAAATATATACAGGAAAAGGAAAATAAAGATTGAAGGGCATACTTAATAGAAGTCAGAGTTTGTAGCTTCCATGATATTGAATATATCTATCATCAACGTGAATATCTGAAATGTGAGCAATTTTGGGCCAGTCAACACCCTGGTTACTGTCACATCTTTCTGACAATTGAGGACATGCTTTAATATCCAATAGTTGTAATTCCATGAGGTTGGGCATCCACTCAGGTAAACACATCAAATTAGGACAACTATAGATTTGGAGTTTGCATAGAGTGGGAACATGTTGAAGTCCCTTGGGGAGTGATGCCAATTTGTCCATATTTTCAAATTGAAGTTCTTCAAGGCTTCTAAGGCAATGCCACAGCATAATACCACTGCTTTTATCATCTGAAAAATCAAGCTCATGACAATCCCTAATGTTAAGAATCTTAAGATGCCGTAAAGCACGAGGTAGAGTTGTTATTTTTGGGCATTCAATAATAGCAAGCTGTTCAAGGGAAGTGAGACTTTCCATCAACTCCTCTGCCAAAAATTCTAAACCCTCAATTTTCTCGATTTGCAGACTTTTCAATTGTGAAGAAGTAGAAGAGGTAGATTGTGACACTGAAATCAGTATGTCCTCCAATGATTTCATGCTTGCATTTTTCACTACCAATTTCTCGACAGATACAATCAGTGGCATTGAGGTCAGGTTAGGGCAAGACTGGATATCCAAATAAACAAGACAATGAAATCGGAGCAACTCATGCCTCCACCATCCCTTTAGATTAGGGCAATTTACGAGCCAGAGATTATTTAGGGAATGCAAGAATAATTTAGATTCTGACATTTGATTGTTACCATTTTCAATGTACTCCAAATCTGTCAAGTTGGACACCGCCAAATTTTTAAGAAAAGGAAATTGATCTAATGGTGGGAAACGTTGACAGTTTTTACAGTTATTAATTCTGAGTTCCACCAAATTAGCAAGGGAAGAAACCCAACTTGGAAACTTCAATCTTCCGTATCCAAACACATTTAACAATTTCAGATTTAGGTGAGGTCGTAGCTTTTCTATTGATATTTCCTCATTATCATTATCATTATCAACATCATTTGGATCACTATTAGTTTCATCTAATTTCCATGATAATTCCAAGTGCCGAAGGTGTTTTTTCTCTTTCAAATTGGCTGCCTCAAATTTTTGTGCTGCATTTTTCACATATCGTAGATTATAGATTCGTAAAATGCCTCTCAATTTCAAATCACGTAGTTCATCAAGTTCACCGTTTTGCCTGGAGCCACCATTATCTTTTGCCACTATGAACATTGAAATATTCCGAAGGAAAGTCAGTTTACGAAGCCCACATGGCATATGAGTCAAACTAACACATTCTCCAATGTAAAGATGCCTCAAACTAACCAACTTTTTGAAAGGTTTAGGCAACTGCTTAAGCTTTTTACACCCAAAAAGGTTCAACGTTTGCAGATTTTGGAGTTCAGTTATGCAATCAGGAAGGATCTCAATGCCTTCATTTTCAGAAAGATTCAAATACTTAATATGTTTCAATCTGGAAATGGAAGGTGGCACTCTCTTAATTCCTAAATTATGCAAATCCAATACCCTTAATCTTCTTAAATTGGAAAAAATTGCACGCAATTCATCTTTTTTATTTTCCCATGGCCTTGAGTTGTCTAAAAACAAAAATGTTCGCACCTTCCTTGCATTAGGTAAGACACATGCAAGTTGCTGGGATGGGTAATTAATTGATAAATGTCGAGTTGCTTCTTCAACACGATCATCATCAGATTTTAAAAGAGTATTCTCCTTTCTAGCTACTGAGATCGCAAGATCATGCATCAAATCATGCATTTTACATGTTCTATTAACAACAACATCTCCCTTTGCTTCTTGAAAGAAGGACCTCCATAGAAGTTCCTCAAAATATTTTAAACCCATCTCTTCAAGATCTAAATTATCTAATGCTTTAATAAACCCTTGCGCCATCCACTGATCCACCAAATATTTCACACGAAATATATAATCTTTTGGAAATAATCTACAATAAGCAAAACAACATTTTAGATGTGTAGGCAAATGGTTATAACTCAATTTAAGAGTTGATAAAATACTTTCATCTTCAAGAAGTATATTTGAAAGTTCTCCATCTTTAAAGGATCTCCACTCATATATTGTTTTCTTTAAATACAGTAGACGTCCTATTACTCTTATGACTAAAGGAACTCCAACGCACTTTGCTACTATCTCCTTTCCAACCAATTCATATTCGGTGCTTGGCAATTGCCCTTCTTCAAAAGCCATATTTTGAAACAAGGACCATGACTCAACCTCAGGAAGGCTTTGTAATTCATAAATTGAATTTGATCTAATCCTCTCTGCAATATTTTTAAGACGAGTGGTTACTATTATTTTGCTTCCACTTGCACCTCCAATTAACAAATCATTCAAGCGAAACCATTTTTCAAAGTCCTCATTCCAAACATCATCTAACACAAGTAAATATTTTTTCTCATTAATTTTTTGATGAAGAAGATTTTTCAAAGTATTCATTGCACAATTTGGTACAGGTTTCTCACCAGCAGATTCTAAAATCATTTCAACTATTGCTTGCACATCAAAATTATCAGAAATACAAACCCATAAATTTAACTCAAAATTTAACTTGACTCTCTCATCATCACATACAAGTTGAGCAAGCGTTGTCTTTCCTAGTCCTCCAATACCAACTATGGAAATGATTGACACGTTCTCTCGATAATTGGAAGACAAAAGAAATTGAATAATTTCATTCTTATCATCTTCTCTGCCAATAACGGGTTTAGGTAAAGAAGAGTGAGTTTGCTCTCTTTCCCCACGCAAAACAAATTTCCTCTCAGGGCGCTCAACTAAGTGAAATTTCCTATTATCAGCAATCCAATCTAATTTGCTTCTAATATTCTTAATCTTATGAGCCATTTTAAGACTATAAGCAATTGGGTTTGACCTTGAACAGAACAAGCGTACCTCCTTTACCAATTTATTGCCAGTCATCACCTGCTCCTGCAAAGACTTTGTGGAAAACTCATCCACTAAGTCATCTGCATCATAAAAAACTTGTCTGAGGGAATCAACCCAATCTCTGACTTGATGACTCTGAGAGTACTGCTCCTCTGCATCAAGAAGCACAGCTTGGATATTTGAAACTCTGATCTTGAGTTTCTCAAGCTCATCCTTAGCTCCCCACCACAGCCTACCCTCTTGAAGGGCTGGAGAACCCAGCTTTGTGATGATTGAACCAGCAATGTTGAAGAGGATTGCTTCTGCCATCAGTTTCTCAGGGAGTGTAATTAGTTATTGGAAAGTAATAAAAGCAATAAGCCACAGATTCGGAAGTGTTTAATGCTTAACTAAGAGAAGGACTTTGAGGCATTTAATAGAAGAGATTAATTAACGAGTTTAATATTTCCGTGTGGGGTCCGGATGGGTCATGTCTATGCTTTAATCATTTTTGTCTGAATTTTCAAAAAAAAAATCATTTTATCTGATACTTTATTTCTTATAATAATAAGAATTTTATTTTTTATAATTTTCTCAACATCTCAAAATAATACACACATATTTTACACACACATATATATATATATACTTCTACTTCCTTTCCAAACAAATGATTAATGTGCTCAGACTTTCATTTCATTTAGTTATTGTTATATGGTAAGTTATCACACTTATAATTGTTTCATATTTAAAATCAATATCATATGGTGTCACAAAAAAAATGCTTATTTTATGCATATTTAGTGATGATTTTAGTTCAAAAATTTTAGTTTTTTTTTTCCTTTTTAATGCTCTAAACTGGTTTTGAAGTAAAGAAAAAAAAACTTAAAAACATCCATTGATATGTCTCCTTATAAATTAATTTATAAGAAAACTTATCATCTTTCAGTAGAGTTAGAATATAGAATCTATTGGGCAATTAAAAAAATTAAATTTTGATATGAAAACAGCAAGTGAAAAGAGGTTACTTCAGTTAAGTCAACTCGAGAAATTGCGTCTTAGTTTATATGAAAATACTAAGTTGTATAAAGAGCGAACTAAGGCATGGCATGACAAGCGCATTCGGGAGCATAATTTTTATAAAGGTCAATTTGTATTATTGTTCAATTCTAGACTTAAATTTTTTTCTAAAAAATGTAAGTCTAGATGGTCAAGGCCATTTAAGATTGTTAAAGTTCATTCTTCAGGAGCGGTGGACATTCAAAATAGCTCAAATTAAATTTTTACAGTTAATGGACAGAGACTAAAGCCATATATAATTGGTGAACTGATTGATAAGGCTTTAGTTTGCTATTTTAATGTTTGAGTTTCAAAAAAAGAGTCAAGTTAGAGACTTTAAACAAACACTTTTAGGAGGCAACCTAAATTTCTATCTTTTTGTTTCCATTTAATTTTATTTTGTTCTTAGTAGTTTTAGTTTATTTGATTTAATTAAGTTGAAGTATTAATAATAGTTATTAATTTAGTTTATTGATTTTTGCAGGTTAGTATTTTAATTTTATTTTATTTTATTTTGCATTTTTATTTTTGTTTATTAAGCAAATGGCTAAGGAAGAGAAGAAATAATGAAAATAGGTGAGTTTAAATTCAATTTTTATTTACTTGTTTACAAAAAAAATTGTGGCTTCTGTCCCGATCGCGCGACATCACGCGATCGTGACAGAGGTGAATGCCCACCTCGCTCAAGCAGCAGCCCGATAGTGCTGTTGCATGTCGTACGTCTGTCACGATCGCAACAGGGCATTTCAAAAAAAGGTAAAAAAAAAGGCGTGCTAGCCACTATCGCGATCGCGACAGCAGACTAAAACTCCTTCACTCGAGCAGCAGTGCGATGCCCGCATGGCTGTCGCGATGGCGAAAATTGTGGCGATCGCAATGGGCTGAGTTACGAAAAAAAAAATTATAAAAACCAATCCACCCCTTCTCTCTCCTCACTTTTCTTTTCATCTTCTTCTTCTTCTCTCTCACACCCCCAAAAACTCTCTCAAATCCCTAACTTTTCTTTTATCAAATCCACATAAATCTCATATAAATCTTTTAAATTTCCTTCTTAATCCAACAAATCCTTACCAAATCTACTAAACTCATTCCTCAAATCATTCAAAAATGGCTTCAAGAACAAAGAGTGTTGCAAGGAAAGCTTTTTCAAGGAAGAGGAAAGAGAAAGTTTCAAGCTCTTCAAGGGATGAGGTAGATATATCTTCTCATTTTGAGGCACCTTTTTCAATTTTTGATCAAGAAGAAGGTAAGAAATATCTCTCTCTATGCTTAAGAAATATTACTCCTTGTAGATATTTTAGCCATGATATTTTTGAACATTTGGGTCTAGATGATAGAATAAAATATTTATTTGCTAGATTATGTTGGAAAAAATTAGTTCAAAAGCGATATGATATATATAAAGAACTTACTCTTAAATTTTTCACAACTCTTAAAATGTCCAAATCTAAGGATAAAAATTTAGAGTGTATAATATTTGGTGTTAATTATATAATTGATCATGATATTATGTTTAAAAATTTTAGCTTGTCTTGCCTAAATGAGGTGTTTGTACTCATTCTAAAGAATTTAATGTTGATAAATTTTAAAAAACTTTAATTGGGTTTGATTCATTCAATATAAAAAATGCACCTAATGAACTGATTCGTGATCATAGTTTATTATTATTACATAAATTTATGTCATTTTGTGTTTGAAAAAACAAGTAATAAAGTGTCAGTTCAAGAATTATTTATGCTGTATTATGCTTATAAAAGTAAAAAGGTATCTACAATATATCATATTTTTCAAAGTTTAAAGTTTATTGCTCAACATCCTAAGAGGACAATTGCATTAGGACATATTATTACTGGATTGAAAGTCTATTTTAATATTTTTTTATCCTAATAATACTTCGATGGAATGTATTAGTGGAGAGTTATATTCATTTGACACTTTATGTCGTACTGAGATTTTGGATGTTAACAGTAATTTAAGGGATCCCACAACAAGAAGGTGCTTCAAGAAATTATTTCAAGGAGGTTCAAGTAGTACTGCACCAAGTGATCAACCATCACATGAAGAAGAGGACAATGAGGAAGAAGATAGTGTTGATGAAAAAGATGATGATAATGTCAATGATGAGCAAGGTTGACGACGGGTTTTAAAGCAGCTCGATAACATGGACGAAACGAATCAGCAAATGAGCACGCAACTAAATATTATGGAGGCGCAACAAAGGCAGTATGGCGATTAAATAGGGACCATAAATCGCAGACTTCTAAACATGAAAAGGAGTCAGATTTATCACAATTATAAGCTCATGAAGTATATTGAACTTTCAGGATTGTCTGTTACTTCGCCGACTCCCTCACCTCCATCGTCTCCATGACTCAGGGAAGTTTCTATTCATTATCTTTTTCTTATTATATTTTCTTTTTAATGTTATTTTTTGTGTTCTTTTGTGTAGTTATATATTTTTCATTGGGGACAATGAAAATTTTAAGTGTGGGAGGTAAATATTTGTTTTGTTTTATTTTGAGATTTTGTTTAATTTGTGTTTTGTTAATTTTATATCTTGTATTGTTGTTTTTTTTTCCCTAATTTTTTAAAATAATAATATAAAAAATGAATATATATATATATTAAATATATACAAAAATTCAAAAATTAAAAAAATGGAAAAAAAATATTTCCAGTTTTTTCAAAATTTAAAAAAAAAATATTCCAATTTTTAAATAAATTAGTATTAGGTTATATATAAATTTTAGTTAGTTGTATTAGTTTATCTAGGATTAAGATATTATCTTTTATTTTGAATTTAATTCCTTATCCTTAGTAGACTAAGAGTTTTTTTTTTAATTAGTAAACTTTAATAAAAAGAATTTAACTAGAATTCCTTTAGTTAAATAGTTTTAGGATTAGTCTTTATTTCTCCTCTATATAAGGTTAAGTTCTTATCACTCTAATTCATTATTAGCATAACCTTAGAAGAGAGAGATGAATAATAAAGAGAAATCATATACTTGAGGTTGTAATGAAAATGGCATATGGGATCTCGAAAATCTTTTATGAATCTACCTGTAGAAACACCTGAGCAACTCACTGTTTTCTATGCTTTTAGGAGTGCTTATCCTGATTCTTATGAATACACTTTTGATCTCGATGAGATAGTGGAGAGGAAAATTTTAGAGAAAATATGGGAGAAAGTTGAATCCCAACTTGACTTGGTAGTTTTAGATAATACCTCAAGTGAAGATGATGAACCTAAGTCATTACCAACAAAGAAAAAGAGAGGTAGGCCATCTAAATTGGAGAAAAAAAAAAGACCTCCAAAGATCTCTAAAAAAGTTCAATTCGATGCAATAACTATTAAGAAAGAAGAGGGAGATATTTAGAAGTCTATAAATAAATTTTATTATTGTTAGTTTGATTTAAATAATATTTTTTTAGATTGTGTTTTGTTTTATTCTTACTTACTTTTATGTCTTTTTATTTTTAATTATAGTAAACTTTAAATTTCAGTTTTTAATAAATAATAAAACTTGTTCTACTCCTACATTGCAATCTATTTGGTTTTTTATTCTTACTTGTTCTTTACTTTGTATTAAGTGAGTTAGTTATTATTATTTTATATTTCAGCTTGATAATTGAATTCTTTTAGCTAGATTGAAATAATTTTTAATTATTCTTAATTTAATGCATAGAATGGATAAGGTTGTGATCTTGAAAAATTTTACAAATTAAGAGCACTTATTTTTAAAGAATATTTAAAATTATTTTTATCATAGTGTTTTGAGTTCATTATGATATAATGGATTCTTGAGTTAGTATGCATCACTAAAGTAATAAATTGCTTAATTTTATAGGGATATAATATAAAAATTATGCATAGTTAAAATAGTTATTATATTAAATATTTTTGCAAGATGGAGCGTAAGACGTACTCGTTTAGATAATTAAGGTGAAATAGAGTACAAAATGCATCCACCATACATATATGTACATTTATATATAAGTAAGATAGATAAAGAAATTAACCATAATAATGGGATGGAGCATAAAATACACCTATTGAATATATATATATATATATATATATTGTTAAATGCATAGTTCTTATTGATCCTCAATTGTTGTGTAGAATTGGCTATTTAGCTTTTCATAGAGTCCTAGTTCGTTAAATATCGAGTTCGTTTATACTTTCAACTTTAAAGTCAAATTTGGGCTTAAATTTCATAAGCAGAAGTTCAGTTCGAGCCACTGATAGTAACTGAGCTATAACTTGGGTGTTTGAAGTCCGAATCAGGTGATTCAAAAGTCTAAAATCATCTACTCTTTTGGAACTATAATTTTTATGGAGAAGCCAATTAGAGATAAGGATGATATCTGATAAAAAATCCAGTTTGATGTTTGAATTCAAATGCTGGGCAGAAGTGAAAGAGGAGTAGAAGTCTAGCTATAGGGAGTGGAGTGTGATACACCTAAGGGAGACGTGAAGAATAACACACAGCCATTTGGGGATTTTTAAAAAAACACTTTTTTTATTTTTTTTTCTCTAGAGTAGATTAGTTTTTAATCTTTGGAAATCAAAAAAGAAGAAGAAGATTGTGCTAGAGAAAGACTTCGTCGTCTCTACAATATTCTTTATTCGTCTAGTTTGAATTCTCTTTTCAGTCTATATTTTTCTAAGTTTATATTTTAGTGCTTTTGTTCTTTTCTTGTTTTGAACATTAGAATTATGGATTTAATATTTATTTTCTTAATTACTATATTTTTATGTTTAATTTAGCCATGAGCAACTAATTTCTTTGGTGGGATTAGGCGAATTTAGGATTATGAATAATGTGAATTAATTAAATTGATTACTATTTATTTCTTAAAATTAAAGTTATGTTAATTTTATTCTTAGTGCTTGTGATTGACTGACCATCAATTACATGATCAATTAAAATCGTATGTTGAGTGAAAGCAATATATGATTTTAGATTAAAGAATTAACAACTTAAGAAAATTCTATTTAGAGATAAAAAGAATAATCTTAAAATCAATTTAGTTCCTTTGAGCTGGAGAGGTTGTTAAAATTTATTATTCATAAAAATAGAATTAATAAATTATATCAATCATTAACTTTCTTACTTGAGAAAGAGGAAAGTTAATATTTAAGGAATTTGTAACTTTGATTTAAAAAGTTTAAATTAGTTTGAAAAGTTATTTTTACCCATTTGAAATAATTTTAATGAAACCTAATCCTACTGTTTATCTCAAATATTTAAATTTAATCATTTGAATGTTACTTTTAAATTTGAATCAATAGATAACTATTCTAGATTATTTCATCTTGAATTTGAATATTAATTTAAATTTAAATTTAAATTTAAATTTAAATTTAGGATAAAATATTTAATTTTCAAATAATATAAAATTAATTACTTATTTTTCAAATAATAGTTGATTTAAATTTTAGTTAATCAAATTATTCATTTTCTATATGATCGATCTTTACTTTCACTGTATTACTTATTATGAACCGTGCACTTGCGGTTTTAAAATTGATACACATAAATTAACCAACAATGGTGCCACAAAAAAAATATTTATTTTATGCATATTTAGTGATGATTTTAGTTCAAAATTTTTAGTTTTTTTTTTTCTTTTTAATGCTCTAAACTGGTTTTGAAGTTAGGAAAAAAATAACTTTCTTTTGTTATGTATATAACTTATTATATTTATTTTTTATTATTTCACATGTATATATCTTCCGTAATCATATTTAAAATGATTCTAATAAGATTCTAATAATAGTTACTGAATCATATTTGGCTGCAATATTTTCAATACATAATGTGAACACATAAGTTAATTATATGCAATTTATATAATTTTCTTAATTATGTTTTTGTAATTTTATGAGTACTTTTTACAACTATTTATATAACTTTAATTTCGATCTAACAAACATAGTGCTATGCCCTTTTGAATATTAAAATACTAATTATAAAAAAAAATGTTGAATAAGATTGGAATAATTAAATACTAATTATTAAAATATTAATCCGTATGGGTCATGAGAATGAATGCTTTCAATCATTTTGTAAAAGATGCCAAAGCATGATGCGTTTGGACAAACCACCGAATTGCAAATATTTTAAGGCTTGCAAAAAAAAAATCTTAAAAAGTAAAAAATATTTTTTGTTAGCAAATATATGTGACTACTATTTAATTGAATTAATATTAATAATATATTATTTATATTAGGATAAATTTTATGATTGTTATAATATTTTATTTATATTTAAAGTGTATTTATACTATTATATATTTATTATGGATGATATATATGAAATAATTTATAATAAAAGAAATTTATATTTCTCTTTTTCTATCTTATTTATATTTACAGCACGTTTTCAGTTAAAACTCTATTAATTTATTTATTTTAAGTATTTAAATCTAATAAAATAGATAAAACTCTTATATCAAAATTCATACCATCAATTTAAAAGATTAAGGGTCACAAGACTCAATTTTTATTAGCAACGTAAATTTAAGTACGCTTTTATATTTAGTTTATATTTTTTAATATTTTAGCATAATTAATCTAGACTCAAATAATATTTAGAGTTTGATCTATAAATAGCATCAGAGTCTTTTATGTCGAATTATTAAGAATAATCTTATAAAAATACAATATATATATATATATATATTCTTCTGCTATATAGAATTACGTTGGTCTCATTTTTTACAAATTTTTTTCATATATATATATATATATACACGGTTTCCTTATATATATATGCACAGTTTCGTAATAATGCTTTTAACAAATCTATATTTTTCCGTTTTATTGTGACTATTATTTGTAAATAATAAACAATCTTTGTTGATAATCAATAAGTTTGAATTGCCTTTGTATTAATTAACAATTAATCTTTCAGTAAGACCGAAACTCTATCATGTCACTAAGGGCTAATGTTTGTACGTTAATATACATAAAACAAAAGTTTGACATCATATTACAATTTTTTTATTGGCTACCGTATAAAAATAAAGAATTAGATATGTTTTTTTTTTTTGTTGGTCAGTATCACGCAGGAATATATAAATATATAAAAAGCAAACTTGACTTTTGGATTCAGTAATGCAATCAGTATTTTAATGCACTATAAAAAATCTTCTTCGTGAATGAAGATAAGTTTTTTGTATATAGAAATATGCATACAATTGACAACACATTATCCATTACAGTTATTTGTCTATTATGTTTGGGTGATTTAAAGTTTTAAATTTCGTGTTTTTATAGTGCAATGTGGTATATATATAGTGCAATGTGATTATTAATTATATATATACATATATATATGCGTAATATATATATGGTGTACTACTAATATATATATTAAATTAGGAATAAATAAATTTTAAAATTTTATTTATAAAATTTAAATATAATAGTTATTTTTGCATTTAAAGTTATATATTTAATAATTTAATATAGTATATAAAAATATATAAAATTATGAATAAATATTTATGTACCGAGTGAAGTTAGTATATAAATTGAAATTTATAATAATTTTATATGATTATTTATAATTTTAGAGTTATAATATTTAAACTCTAATTATAATTTTAATCTTCATTTATTTAATAGCTTTGTAATATATTAATTTATATTTTTTATTATTTGATATATTTACAACATTAAATATCATCAAATTTGAATTTATTACTGTCATGACCCTAGTCAGACATTCACAAGGCAATATCTGGCCCAAGCAACAAATGGAGCAAGAGCAACTGGACTCCTAGCAAGAAGCAATAGGAAAAAGCCCAATTCATTAGCAAGAAGATTCTGAGGAGAAAATAGAGAATTCAAAGGTGATGACAGCTGTTATTGTTGATGAAAACCAAGCTACTCATGATGATCAGCTCATGATTTGCTCAATGTTGGTATGGATAGAATTAGTTATTAGAATGGACAAGTGTAGGAAATTGATTGGATATATGTATGCTTTGCTGTATGGATATACGTGAATGGAAAAGGAAAAATATTCTGTTATAAGAATGAGCAGCGGCGGAACGATCATGGGATCGTGGGGGGTCACACGACCCCCCCTCACCGGCAGCCAGACGTGGAGGATGCATACTTGCCGGCCTCTGCTCTGAAACTCAGCCCCCGCTGAGTTTCAAAGCAAATTGCAGCGAGGGGTAGACGAACCCCTCGCTGCAATTTAATTTTTTTTTTATAATTTAGTCCCTGGCGAAACGACGTCGTTTCGCCAGGGACTAATTTTTTTTATAAATAAACCCCTGGCGAAACGGCGCTGTTTCGCTAGGGGTTTATTTATAAAAAAAATAAACCGGCCCAAGCGAAACGATGCCGTTTCGCTTGGGCCGGTTCAAAAAAAATAAAGGGTTGCGTTAAAAAAGCAGCCCTTCCTTCTTCTTCTTCAGTCTTCTGCCCCTCTCCCTGTCTCAGATCCCTCTCCCTCTCCCCAAACCCACTGCCAGCAGCACCACGCCACCACAGGCAGCCGCAGCACCGCCGACCGGTAGAGAATTTGACCCCCATCGGTAAATTCCTGGTTCCGCCACTGAGAATGAGAATGTAATAGTACAGGGGAATGAATGAAAAAGTGTCAATTACAATTCTCTTATTTTATCTCTAAAATTCTATGTTCTTCTTTCTCTTCTTCTCTGCCTCTACCTTTGCTTCTTCTTCTTCTTCTTCCTCTCATTTCTTCTACTTCTTATGTTTTTCTTCTTTCCTTCTTGTTCATCTTCTAGGTCCCTGATAACTTGGCATCAGATATTTGATCAAATCCTAAAGGCTAAACAAGATGAGTAATCTAATAGAAACCCAAATGGTGGTAGATTCTGATCTGGTGGTCCGACTTCAAAAAATTATTCGTTGCTACGATTTTAATACGACAAGACTTAGTTGGATCCAAATGAAGCTAGAAGAGAAATTTAACATTAAATTGCCGAAAATACTTATGCAGGAACTAATTCTGAAATATTTTGAAACTTTAGATGAGGATGATGAGGATGATGATGATGAAACTAAAGAAACTGCTAAGAGCAACAATGCACCCAAGAAATATGACAAAGTCGATATTACTCTTGAGGGATGCACCAGTGGTATCACTATCAATATGGACACTGTTAAGGATGAAACGATGAATCATTTTCTTTTCTACTTGTTATCTAATTGTTTGAGACAGTTGAGAATTGTTTAATTGTATATTATTATGGGTTGTTATTGGTATTTATAATTCCATACTTTTTTCAGGTATATATGGCTACAGGTTCTAGTTCGATATCATCCAATTCCCAATGTGAACAATCTCCTATTTGTCGGGAGAAGAAAGCAATAAGATCTACTAGTTCTAGTGTAATGTCGGTAACATGTCTAAAAGGTTACAGGATTAAAAGAAGGCTACCCAATCAAATAGAAGGTGGCAAAGAAAAGAGAGAAGGATTTGTGGTCTTTTCCCATATAGAAAAGATGGATGAAGAGAAAGTAGATCACTCAGATAACGTGGCAAATATTGTATGATAAATATTTTTATATTTATGTTAATATTGTGATTATATATATTGTGAATTGAAATATGTGTGAATATTGATGTAATTCTCATGTATTATTTATTTATATATAAATATAAAATTACACTGTTGATCTTGGTGTTTGATGGATTTTTGATATTGTTGTTGGATTGATATTGATATGTAACAGGTTGTGGATGTTTGTTAATGTTGGATGTGTAACAAATCACAGATTGATAGTTGTTACTTATAGGTTGTGAAAAGTTGTTAATATTGGATGTGTTGTTGCTACTTTAACATGATTTGAATTGGTTATGGATGTTAAATTTGAACTCATAATAACCCATATTAACTCATAATAACCTATAAAGATAGTAATCCATATAAATAGCATTTTAAATCATATCAATAGCATTTAAACTCATAAGAACCCAATAACAAAGAAAAAATATACTAACATTATTGTTTATTCAGTGTCATACAAGATGAGAAGATAGACATCCCCACAGTAGATATTACTACACCTAAAAAGAAAATCCTACCCAATCGACGCACTGTATTTGTCTTCTCTAACTCTCTCTTCTCCTTCTTCAGTCTGTCCACCTTTCTTAATAGAGCATTGATGATGTTTGTAGCTCGTTCAAGATTCTTGGTATCTTATGTCCATAACACTCGAAGGGGTGCAATCTCACCACATTTGCAAATTGGAGCATAATATTCGACATGAGATGTATGTGATATTTTTCAAATATGAGAAAGAATAAATAATTCCTAGGACTTCAAAGAAAATTAAAAAAAAAAGGAAAGAAAGAAACTGAGCACAGATATAAAATTCGAATAAGAAAAATGAAAAAAAAAACTAAACAATCTCAAGAACATATAAAACAATCCAATCTTGTACAATACCTTAACATAGTCTTTAAAAATAATATAACAATACACGACAACAAAAATTATATTCTTCTCAACTATTTAAAACACTTAAAGAACATATAAAATAAAAAAAAATCAATCTTGTATAATTCATACCAATCCATATAAACACATATCAATCAATATCAACCCATATCAATATACAAATACACAATTTTTAGACTATTTAATACACTTAAACACCATTTAGAGAAAAAAATGATTCAATCTAATATAATCCCTTAACATACAAACCACTCATATCAACTCATATCAATCCATATTAGTTCATATCAACTCATATCAATATACAAATACACAACTCTAAGCTATTTATCATGCCTAAATACCATTTAGAATAGAAAATGATTCAATCCAATATAATATCTTAACATACATATCACTCATATCAATCCATTTGAATCCATATCAACCCATATCAATATATAAATACGTAATTCTAGATTGTTTAGCACACCTAAATATTATTTAGAATAGAAAATTATTTAATCCAATAACACACAAACCACCCATATAAACTCATATCAATATATAAATATAAAATTTTAAACTGTTTAGCACACCTAAATATTATTTAGGACAGAAAATGATTCAATTCAATATAATCCCTTAACACATATATAACCCATAACAACTCATATCAACTCATATCAATCCATATCAATTCATATCAGCTCATATCAATTCTAAACTGTTTACACACCTAAATATCATTTAGAGCAGAAAATGATTTAATCCAATATAATCTCTTAATACACAAATCACCCATATCAACCCATATCAGCTCATATTAATCCATATCAATTCATATCAACTCATATCAACCCATATCAGCATATAAATACACAATTTTAGAATGTTTAGCACACCTAAATACCATTTAGAACAGAAAATGATTTAATCCAATATAATCCATTAACACGCATATTACTTATATCAATCCATATCAACTCAAATCAATGTATTTCAACCCAAATCAATATATAAATATATAATTTCAGACTTTTTAACACACTTAAACAACATTTAAAACAGAAAATGATTCAATATAATATAATTTCTTAACATGCATATCACCCAAATCAACTCATATCAATTTATATTAACCCATATCAATCCTTAACAAACACATATCAAATCCATATCAATCCTTAACAAACACATATCAAGCCTTATTAACCTATATCAATCTATAATAATTTCATATCAACCCATATTGACCTATAACATACTCAAAATTAAAGTATATAGACACATATCAAACCATATATATATATATATATATACTAATCATGATAAATAGCGTTAGATTAGCGTTAGATTAAGCTTCTATTAAAACTCTGTATCAAACCATATATATATATATATATTGTACTAACCTTGTTAAATTGAGTTTGATTAAGCTTCGATTAAAACTCTGGCGAGAACCAAAATTTTTGGCGATAAGTTTTTAGAGTAAAATCGATTAATCTAATGAAATCACCTTTTTTTTTCTCTTTTAAAACGACTAACTAGAAAAAAAAAAAACCTCATTTTTTGAGAGAATTAGGGATTTTTGTTGGAGAAAAATTATTATGAATGGATTTAGGGCATGAGAGAGGAGGAAAAGAGGATGAAAAAAAAGAGAGAAAGATGAAGAAGGTGTAAGAAAGCGAGAGAGAGAAAAAATGGAGAAAAAAATGTTTCTTTTATATCGATTAAAACTCCAATGAGAACTAAAATTCACAACGATAAATTTTTACTGCAAAATTAATTTTTAAATTGATTAACTCTGTGAAATGACCTTCTTCCTCTTTTGAAACTATTAATCCAAAGAAAACTCCTTCTTTGATAGAAAGTTGAGGTTTTTTGTATGAAGAAAAGAGGAGAAAAAAAAAATTTGTTAATGGATTTAAAGCATGAGAGATGAGAAAAGGAGGATGAAAAAAAAAAGAAAAAGATAGAAAGAGGAAGAAGGAGGTGTGAGAAAGAAGAGAGGGAAGAAAAAGAAAAGATATTTTTTTTAGGGTAAAAGATATTTTTGTCCTAATTAGTCTATTTAAGATTAATGGAGTTTAAAATTTATTAATATTTCTTTTAGAGTATTTTTTAATTAATTCCCAATATTTTAAGATAATACTGTCAAAGATGCGTTGGACAAGCAAACTTGCAAATATTTTAAGTCCATCGTCTTAGAGATTTCCTAATGTTGGCTTTTTCACTTTTAGACCACATGATTAGATCTTAATAAGCCAAGCAAAATAATTGGCCTGTGCTACCCTACGGTTAATAATATTTTATATTATTTTAAGTAAATAAATAATATATACATTAATATAGTTAATTATATATATAAATAATTTTATTTAATATTAAAAACTGTCATATCTATATATTATAAAAATATTTATAATAAATTATATTTAATATACTAAAAACAAATCAAATATTAAATCTTACTTAATTGTAAAAAATGAAATTCCTTTTTGAAAATTTATTTCAATAAAATAAATTCAATGTTTAATTATAATTTTTTGGTTAAAGATATTGTTTATTGAAAATTATTTTTTATAAAATTATATGAAGCAGTAATGAAATATATTATTTTTATATAAAATTATTTTAAATAACATGATTAGTTGAAATTATATTGAAAAGTCATTTAAAAAATTAGTTTTTTACCAACAGATATTCATGAATTTAAAAAGTTATTGATATTTAAATAAATTAGGTATTTTATATTTAATAGTTTTAGCCTTATAATAACAAATAAATGTGATATATTTTATTCATATTTGATCTAAACTGTTTAAGAGAAAGTATTTCTGCATTAAAAAAATATTAATTTTCAAATTAGTATATGTATTTTATAATTTTTATTTAAAATATATTTTATACTACAATTGATTAATAAAGGGTTTAAAAATTTAAAAATTATCGTTCTAGGAGTTAATTCATAAAATCTATTAAAAATTAAAATAAAAAATTTAAAATCACTTTTATTGAAACAATAACTTCTAAAATAGTAGTAGTAATAGTAATAGCAATAATAATAATAGTATAACTTATAAGTTAAAAAAAAAAAAGATAAAATGGATTAAGTGCATAATATAATATTTATAAATTAAAAGAGGAAATAAAATAAATTTAAGGGTAAAAATATGAACTCAATATCTTGTTTAAAATGTCTTACGCAAAAATACAAAAAAAACATAAGAAGAGATAAAATAACTAGGGTGGTAAAATAGAAAAAGAAAAAAAGGAAAGTGAGAAAAGGTCAAAAGAAATAAGGGTAAAAATGAAATTCTACTATTCCTTTGTGTAGCTTTTTTAGTATATGCTTTATAAGTTGGATTACCCAATATTGTTGGAGATCATGTTTTTACATGGACATACTTTTTTTCATTAATTCATATATATATATAATTATTTGTTAATTTATATAAATTCTAAAAATTTTAAGTACGAATTAACAATTGTATTCAATATTTTAAAAATAAATTAGTGTTTATTAAAAATAATTAAATATTAAAACTTGCTTGGTTATACAAAATAGTATTATTTTTCAGAAAATTATTTTAATAAATTATAAAATAAAATAAATATTTAATTATATAAGAAGGTAAATATATCACTATCATATGAATTTAATTTTTTTCTTCAATAACTAAAAAATGATTTAATTTTTTTTAATTTTCAAAACTCAATAAAATTTTATTCCATCCATATAATAAAAAATATAAACTCTCGTACAAAACATTATGAGTTAGATATTTTTTTTTCTCTTCAATCATTTTTAAAGTTAAAAAAAATAAAAATCTTAGTCAATCTAATTATTAATTATTTGTTTATTTTTTAAATTATAGAGCATAAAAAAGAATCAATTTTAGTTTAGTTATTTTTACTACTGCTTAATAGCATATATTAGAAAGAAACCCAAAATATAGATACACAGTGCATTAATTCATCAATGCAATATTTTAAAGATATTATTAAAAAATATAAATAAATTTAAAAAATAAACTAAATGAATGGAAAATGTAAATTATATTAATGATTCTAATAAAATATCATTTTATACAAATCTTTACTTTTTTTTATACAATCCAATATATTAATTTAATTATATTCATTTATAATTATTAATTTATAATCATATTTTTAAAATAATTTCTTAATGTGTGCTTAATAATTATTAAATATATAAAATATATAACAATATACAAAATTTTTGTATATATGCAAAATATACAAAATATTGAGGCATCTGTATTTAAAATTCATGAATAAAATATTAAACACAAAATGCAAAACTAAAAAAAATTATTTGAAAAAATAAAACAAAAATAATTTTAATTAAAACTAAGTACTGCTTCTTTGAGATATCATATACACAATATAGTGTTTTTGAAATTAGCAAAAATAATACTAAATATAAGAAGAAAATAAATATTAAATTTGTAATTTTTTAAAGGGATTTAACCTAAAAAATACCCATTTACAAAAGGTTAATATTTTTTAGACTCTATTAATCTTAAATGGACTCTCTTTTATCATAATACCATCAACTTTAAAAAAAGATTTTATCTTTTTCTCTCTCTCTCTCCTTTTCGTTTCTCTTTCTTCTTCCTTTCTCCCATCTCATTTTCTCTCTCATTTTATTTATTCTTCTTTGATTGTGGATCTAGCTCAAGTTTTGTAAGAAAATATATTAGTTTTAGTTAATATTTATTTCTGTCTAATTTCTTCTTCTCTTTTTCTCATTCACCATGGATTGAAAGCTTCTCCAATATAAAATTTCATTATATTTTTTTTAAACTTAAGTTTTATAAAAAAAATGAGAGATTTTAAAAATTGAATACATGTATATTTAAATATTTTTAAGAAAATGACCGAGTTAAATATTTTATACGGTTGATTTTATTTTATTTCTCTATAAATTTGAATCTTTTTCTTTGTTTAGTCTTTCATTTTAATTTCTGAATTCATAAAAAGTTAAATAGAGTATTATAAATTTTATGTGAAGCAATATTATGTATTATTAGAGGCTAGTATGGATTGTTAGCAGGTTATTAGGGGTTGTTAGGGTTTGACAAGGGTTATAATGAGTTATTAAAGATTGTAATATAATATTATAAACTTTATGTGAAATAATATTGTGTAGTTTTGGAGGCTATTATGGGGTGTTAGGGGCTATTAGCTGTAGATGAGAGGTTGTTAGAGGTTGATAGAGGCTAGTAAAGGTTGATAGGGGCTAGTAGAGTGTTGTTGGGGGCTATTAGAGACTGTTAGACATTACTGAGGGCTGTTAACAATCCCTAATAGCTCTTAGCAGAAAAACATTTTATATATTAATATCTAATACATATAATTTTTGTTTTAATTATGTACTGAAACTGTAAAATGTGTCATAAAGTACCTAATAGACTCTAATAACCCCTAGCAGCCCCTAACATACTCTAAAAGTTCATGACAGACTCTAATAACCCCTAACAGGCCCTCTATCATGACTACTAACAGACTCTAATAGTCCCTAACATAATCTAACAACCTCTAACAGACTTTAAAGACCTATCAAAATAATAAATATTAATCTCTAAAACATATTATATTTGATGAACTATGTAATGCAAATAAAAAATGTGTAAAAATAGCCCTTAATAGTCTATAACATACTGTAACAAATAATAACAACCTATGTAGAAGTTGTATATGATAGTATTTTTTTTTAGTTGTTGAATATTGTTGATTGGTTTTTTTATTGCAGTGTATTTTCTTTAGAAAGAAGAATTGATATGAAACTTAGCATAATTATCCTCATCCACAATAGTGAAAATTTTAATGTGGTCATCTCAAAATTCAATATCGTTGTATAGTACTTCGCAATCATTGGATATTCAAAAAAAAATAATATTGTTGTATTCATAATTGTGATATCTATTTTATTATTGTTGTATAATTGAATTTTATAAACTTTCATTTTTTTATTGTAATTGAATGTTAGAAATATTAATATATTTTGATAAGTCCATTTCAATTATTCTCGCTACAAGAATTTAAATTATAACATGACATCCATATTATGGTATTTTATGGGTTGTTAGGGGTCCATGTTGTGGTATTAGGGGCTGTAAGGGCTATTGCATGTTTTATTTTTTAATAATTTTGTAGTCCTTCTCAATTCTCACTATATGTGATTAAATTAAAGCATAATAATTATTGTTAAAGGTTGTTAGGTAATGTTAGAGAGCTGTTAGGGGCTCTTATAGGCTACTAGAGGCTTACGACTAACATCCCCCTAACAATCTCTAATAGCCTCTAGCAATAGATTTAAAAATTAATAATACATCTTTAATAGGTATGTTAATAATTAATAGTAATACTTCACATTCATCGGATGTTTAAAAAAATAAAATTATTATATTCATAATTGTGATTTCTATTTTAATGTTGCTACTATGGGAATGTTATAAATTTTTATTTATATTGTTAAATAATTTTAATATGTATATTGTAACCGGATATTGTAAATGGAATGTAAGGTGTTATTAGGGGATGATATGGTTTGTTAGGGACTATTAGGAAATGATAAGGGCTCACATCCTAACAGATCCTGACATCCCATATCAGCCCCTAACAGCTCATATCAGTTTCTAACAGCTCATATCAGCCCTCAATAGCTCCTAACAGTTATTAACCATCAACACCAGACCTGAATAGGCAAAAAAAATTATAAAAGAGAATGTCTATTCCAAATATATTTGAACAATCGATTTGAACTATCATTCAACATCGCATATTTTAAAAATCAAGTAAACATCCACATCAAACCTGAATAGGCAGCCAAAATGATTATAAAAGAGACTATTTATAATCATTGTCTTTGAATAATTAACTTCAACTAAATTTATATACAAATAAAAAATTATATACAACAAAATCAAATTGTAATATTAGGATCAAAGTATGAATTACTCGCCATCTTTACACCAAGAGCCCATTTCTTGTTGGCAGCATGAAACTATAAGCTCATTGTTGTGTAATATCTCATATCAGCCATGCGATCTTATATGCAGTTCTAAATATGAAGTCCATCAGCTGTAAAAAAACTCTATGAATTTGAAAACAAAATAGCCACAGTCTATACTGTAAACCGAAAAAATAAATCATTAAAATGTCATCAATGATTCCATATAATTTATATATAATATGAATTTAATAACATATAAAAAATTATATATCCTGTTATAGACAAGTGTGATGGTTGTAGATGATTTTTAATTTCTTATAATTTTTCTTTTTCAGTTCAGGCCTATGATGAAGAAGCCAATATGGTCAAGCACTGCCGGAAGCATTTCAACAATTAGGATCGCACATTGTTGTCATGTGCCTTTTGGTTTGGAGACTTATGACAATCATACACATTAATTTTTCACATTGTGAGCTGAATTTCAATAAGAAACCAATGCCTTTTGGTTTACTGGGAGATAAATAATGTCTACATTTTGCACCGATTTCCCATATCGCATATCACCTCTCAAAATTTTTAAGATGTTGTTCAGAGGTTCTCAATTTCTTTTTTTTTCTTTATCTTCTCTTTAAATACATGGTATTTATATATAAAATAATAAATATTATAAATGGAATGTAAGCAAGCATCTTTCTATAAGCTGGTAAGGGCTCTTAGGGCTATTAGGGGAGGGGCTATTAGGGGTTGTTAGGAGATATTACAAACTGTTAAGGGGCTATTAGGAGACACTAGAGGTTGTTAGGAAATATTATGAGCTATTACAGACTGTTAGGGTTTGTTAAGGGTTGTCAACAGCCCCTAGCCTCTACTAGCTCCCCTAACATCCCCTAACATTCTTTAATAGTCAAAATATTTCTTCCCTCTAACAGCCTTTAATAGCCCCTAATAGCCTCTATCTCTATCAGACTCTAGTAGCCCCTAACATCCTCTAACAATCTCTAATAGCTCATAATTCCTTCTACTAATAGCCTCTAATAGCCCCTCCCCTGATAATCCCTAATAACCCCTATCAGCCTCTAACAGCCCCCTAACATCACTTAACATTCTATAATAACTCCTAACACCCCTTGTAATGGCCCCCTAATAGCTCCTAATAAATTCCAACAGCCCCTGCCAGCATCTAATAGCCCCTAACATCCTCTAACAGTCTCTAATAGATCCCAACATCCCTTCTACTAACCTCTAATATCCCCTAATATCCTCTAATAGCCCCTGCCCTGATAACCTCTAACAACCTCGATCGGCCTCTAATAGCCCCTATCATCCCCTAACATCCTTAAACAGTCCCTAGCATCCCATAGCAGCCTCCTAACAGCCCCTATTAGCCTATAATATCACGTATCAGCCCCTAACATCCCCTTTTCTATAGTTAAAGGCCCTTAACACCCCATACAGCCTGAAACACAACACAATATAACACTGTATTATAGCTCCTAACAATCTATTACAGCCCCTGTTAGACCCTAACAATGCCTAACAACCTACTAACAGTCGACTATCCTCCAACAATACACAATATTGCATCACATAAAATTCATAATACTTCATTTAACTTTTCATGAATCCAGATATTAAAATGAAAGAATAAACAAATGAGTAGATTCAAACTCATGGAGAAATAAAAAAATTAATCATGTAAAATATTTAAAAAAATATATGCATTCAATTTTTTAAATCTCTCATTTCCTTACAAAACTTAAGTTTAAAGAAAAAAAATTAAAGAAAAAATGGACTTACCAAAATATTATATTGGAGAAGTTTTAATACATGATGAATGAGAGAAAAGAGAGGTTGGAGTTAGAGTTGAATGGAGTTTTGAATTTTTTTTATCAAAGAAAAAATAATGGGAGGAGAAATACTACATTTGAGAAGCTTCAATACATGGTGAATGAGAGAAAATTGGAGTTGAAGTTAAAGATGAATTTTGATTTGGATTTTATGATCAAAGAAAAAAATTTGGAGGAAAACAACGATGGGAGAAAATGAGAAGAAAGAGAAAAGGAAAGAAAGAGAGAAAAAAAAGATAAATTTTTTTTAAAGTTAAGGGTATTATGATAAAACAAAGTCTATTTAAGATTAATGGAGTCTAGAATATATTAACCTCTTGTAAAGATGTATTTTTTAGGTTAAATCCCTTTTTTAAATTCTCAAATTTATTTTTATTATTAAATTAAAGTGTTATTAACACACATTTAATAAATTAAAATTTTTAAATTAAATAATTTTAGTCTTCAGATTTATTGATGCTAATCAAAAGGCTAAAACTTGAAATTCATGCTATTTATTAAAAAACTATAATTTTTAAAAAATTCGTCTTACAAAAAGTAATTTTAATTTTTTAAGCATTAAAAATAAAAAAATTAATATTGAAATGATTTGAATTATAATATTTATTTCTAAATAATGTCAAATTATTACTGAGTTCAATTATAGATTTTCACTTAAAAAAGATAAATTTTTTTTTTATCAAAATAGAGTCAAATAATACAAAATTTTCAAATTTAAATATAACTCATAACATTTTTTTAAATTATTTCTAAGAAAAAATAATTTACAATTATGACTACAAAATTTATTAAAAAATAAAATAAAAACATAAAAATTTGAGAAGTAAAATTATAAAATATTTTCTATAAAATTAATTTAATTATTAGATAATAATAAATATTAAATTATTTAAAAAATATCATATGCAATTATTAATTTATACCTAAAATCTTTTAAATTTATATGCATTAACATATATATATATATATATATATATAATTTTAAATCACACCCTAAATAATAGACAACAAATATCTTTAGAATGAAGAAAAAGAAATTATGACATGTGAGTATAGAATGGAAAATGAAAAGAATAGCTATGGTTAAATGGTGTTAAATGGGAAATCTATTATTTATTGCTTTTAGCTATTTTAGTATATATAAGCAAATAAAATCCGCAATATTTTTATTTATTTTAAAAAAATAATTTACATATTAAAATAATAAAAATAGTATTATATATACAAATATGCATAATGTTAAAAACATTCATATTCACAAAGTATGAGTATATTTATAATGAGATATGGCTAATATATTGAGGTGCTTTTTGAATTGATTCGAGATTTCATTGATAAAAAATAAAATATTAATTTTTAATTCAATTATTTTAATTAAAAATTAGAAAAAAATTAAAATTAGTAATTTGAATACAAAATAATAAGTAAAAAAATTATTCCTTGTTATTTTTTTGAGAGAAAAAAAATTATAAAAATGCATGAAAATAATATAAGAGAAATATGAAAGTAATAGAAAAATAAATAAATATATTAAAATTTACGTTAAATTGGAACATTAAAAATATTTTTAACTGGATAAAAAATCTATTAAAGATAAAGTTAAATAATATAAAACTCTAAATCCAATTATAATTAATAACATATTCATTTTAAATTATTTTTAAATAATTAACAAAATTCACTAAATGTTAAAATAAAAATAAAAGAATAAAAATTTAAGAAATAACTCTGATTGAAATAGTGACTCTTAAAATGATTTAGTATGTATAATAATTATAATAGGCAAATAATAATAATATAACATAGCATGAGTTAAAAGAAATAATATAACTAATTAAGATCAATGTATAATGGCTAATGAGTTGAATGATAAAATAAGAGTTAATAACTATAAAATTGTATCTAGGTGAAGAAATTATATTTAAATTATTAAACTATTCATTTTAATTAATAAAAAATAAAGATAAAAATAAATAAATAAAAGGGAAAACATTAAAAAATATATGAAAAAGGAAAAAAAGAAAGATTAAAAATGTAAAAAAAGAAAAAAAGATTTTATTACAAAATTCATGACTGTTAAATAAGTAAATTAAGTTCAAAATAAACAAAAATTATTGCTTTTGATAATTTTAACAGTAAAAAAATTATAATTATTAATAATCTTTTAGCACAAAAATATTGGATGCGAATTTCAATAAAAGTTTATGGCAATAATTTTTTTATATTTTTTATAGTAAAAATTTTTCTTGTTAATTTTAGTGTCATGTATTGGAGATGAGGGAATGAATCATAGATTTTATGACCTCATTAAATACTTTAATATAGAAAAAGAGGCTAAATAGAAAAAAATATATCTATATTTAATTAGAAATTAACTTCGGTTTAATTAAGGAAATAATAGACTGAACTTCAAATGGTGAACTGGCAATTGGGCCAAGCTAATTTGTTGCAGGCATGGCTTGCGGCTCGCCAATTCATTAATTATTATTTTTATTATTTTATTATTATTTTTATTATTATTATTAAAATAAATATTATATTTTTATAAAATAAATATTTATATTTTCTTTTTCCTCTTTTTTATTTATAATATTATTAAAATAAATAATAAATATTATATTATTATGTATTGAGATTTTAATATTGTGCCAAACTAAATTTAAGGTTGTAAAATTATTTCGAGCTATGTTAAATTTTTAAACTTGATTTAACCATCTTTTAATTAGTGCCATACTGGACTTGGTAAAAAATTAAAGGTCTACACTATGTTAAATGCCAATTTATATGTAGGGGTCAGCCAGAATTATATGGGAATTGAAACAATTGGAGATAGATATAAATATATTTAACCCTTTTTCTGCAGGTTATCTGATATGATTGTGCATATTGGATGATTTGCTGATATAATTCTAATAGTAGTACTGTGGTACCTGGTATATTTATAGTATTTGTGAGGAAAGGGATTTTGAAACTTTTTCTAAGATTGCATAAAGAAACAAAGTCCAAAAATCAACCTAAAACCTAGTTTGCATGATTCAATAGCACATGCCATTCATTCAGCAACATTGATGAAAAATTAATAAATGTACATAAATAATCATATAAGAGGACATCTAATAGTTTTGGTGAAGTAGATAAATTGTACTTAATTTAAACTTCAGAATCATATTACATCATAACAAAATGATCTAAAGTTTACATAATTGGCATTAAAAAGTTCTTGTAGGTCCTAATGAACTTAAAGTGTATATGCCCTCTGCACAAAAGGTTCCTATGATTACTTACAAAATAGAGACTAGAAAGTTTAGGTGGACCTATGAACTATGTGCACAAAATAACATAATAGTTATCAAACATTGTCAATTAAACTTAACAAAAAAAGTTTTTCCAAAATACAGTAAAGCGTCTATGCACTAACGATAGGGAACCTTGACAAAAACAAAACATCAATGCTTCACTTTTCACTCCAATCTTGTAACCAAGTCAAATTCTCAATTAATTGAGCTCTTCTTCTCTGAATATCAAATCTTTGCTCCTTTAATTGGTTGCTTGTGATTGCAAGTCCTCCTCTCCACTGCAGTCCTAATGGAGCAAAAGGCAAGTTTGTCGCATATGTCACCTATGAGCCATCAGAAACAAAATTGATGTTCCTCAAGTTTGTTGCTACATCTCTGGAATGTCTAATCTCTTTGGAATGCCTAATCTCTCTCTCAATGGGTATAGGGTAGCTAGTTTGTACATCAGCATCAACTCACATTGGTTTCTCGTACAACTCTTGCAGTTGATTGCCCAAGCTGATTTTAGCAGAAACTCAGAAAGTAAATATGTTGGCTATCGCAACAATAAACTAAAATGATTTAATTACAAAGAACTTACATCAAGAGTGGTCCTCCCTATTATTTCATCAACATGGCATCCGTAACCACGTGGTGCAGTAGAACTGCTTCCTTATTGTGAAGATTGTTGCAATCTTGATGGCATGTTCCTTTTACTATTCCTTACTTAGAGGTAGTCTGAGTGACTTCTTCTGTTGGTGCTTGCCCTTGGCTGGTTTGGTGGAATGCTTGCAGATTATTCCTTGGCTAATGGATTCTACATTAATGCACCATTTAAAAAATTACTCAAATATAATACATTTATGTAAAAATTATATAAATAAATTAGTTATTAAGTAATGCAGAACTTAATTTGTCTTTGATAAATAGCATGATTTGTTATGTCCTTCCTGATGGCACAGAGAACAACATTATGGTCTACCTCTCCTAGATAGTTTAGTTATTCTTAGAGATGGTTCAAAAGTCCCTCTAATCCTTTTTTTTTCTTAGTCTCCCACTTATTTTAACTACTAGAGGTGGCTCAATTAGTTGGAAGTTTTCACAATTCATAAATCTTTTGCCAGGCACAGGTAGTAATGGATGGTTATAAGTAGCCAGGTATGTTCTCTTATGGTACCAAGGGGAAATGTATGTCATTGCTTCAATCTTGGAGTGATTTAGGGCACAAATTGCATGCTGACATGGAATCCCCTTCAGGTCCCATGCCCTACAAGTACACGAATGCTGGTCAAGAATGACAGTGTGCTTTTCTTCACCTTCCCCAATTTCGTAACCAACATCACCATTGAAGACAACCTTACATCCAACAGCAACATGCTTATTGTCTTGAAACTGTGCCATACAGACTGGACTCCAATCATTAATCCACTTACCAACCAATTACTTGTTATCTTTAATCCTATTCATTGTTTGCTACATGATTTCTTCAAGCATGCCCACTAAGGGCTTATGTCTTACAGAAGCAATCCAAGCATTGAAGCATTCAGAAATATTGTTATCCATGATGTAGCTCTTGCTTATGTTACTAAAATACGCTCTACACCAGTTGTGTGGAGGCCATTTCAGAACATCTTCAGCTACCTCCTTAGAATTTCACCCAATTTCTTTAAATTTTCTTTGAACTCCTCAGGGATGTACTCCAGGTAAATATCCAAAACTTCTTCTTTAATTCCCTTCCTCTCTACTTTTTATTCCAATTTGCATAGATGTGCCTAACACAATATATGCTCTGCATTGGGTAGAAGTTTTTTCACAAGGTTTAAAAAATTATAAAATGATAACTTAGTTAATTGAAATTGAAGCATTACTAACACTAAAATAAGTAAGATTGCTTGCCTTTTGCATATCAGATACTATGGTATAATCTAATCCATCACTAAGATTTAGCTTTTGTCGCAACTAATACGTAAACCATGTCCAATTATGACAATTTTCTTTACTGACTACAGCCTAAGTTATTGGCACCATCTGATCATTACCATCCTTGCCCACAGCAGTTAGTTGTTGGCCTTCAGTGACTCCCTTCAAAAAGCATCCGTTTAGACCTATTATAGGTCTACATACTGACTGGAAATTTCTTTTACATGCATCAAAGCATATAAAAATCCTCTTAAACACCCTCCTTCCTTCCTTCAATTCTTCTTCACACAGCTCAATCTCAGCCTTGGTTCCAGGATTACTCCTCTTCATTGCTACAACATATGCAACAAGATATCCAAACTCAGCCTTGAACCCACCCTCTAATTCCTTAATAATCTTTCTTTTTGCTCTCTTGCATTTTGCAGTTGTTGGCCTTTTATATATTTTCTCTTTGAAATGCTTTGCAATGAAATTGGCAGAGGCACTATGAATGTTGTACTGCTTATAACATCTATGCTCATCCACTAATGTTTTAACAACTATCCTTGGATTTTTACCATCCTTAGCAACTAACATAACAAATGGACACCCCTCATCCCCAATGCATTTAACCCTAATCCTACTAGGTTCATTTTTAGTGAATTGTAATTTCAAGCCCAACTTAACTGCATAATTGCTAATGGCATCCCTTACTTCAATTGCATTGGCAAATGTCATACCAAGCATAAAATAACATTTTGCATCCCCACCATAATATTTCATTCTGTCTAGGTCTGGTGGGGCTGTCTCTTGTACATCATCTTCATCCTCACTACTAGATAAAGCATCACCTTTACTGTCTACATAATTATCACCTTCTTCCTCCTCATTACTAACATATCCAGCAGGGCCATTACTAAATAATTCGTCAACAGTAACTTCATTGTCTACACCATCAGTAGGTGACGGAATATCTTCATCCACAATGGCATCAGTTTGTTGGGCCAGCCTATTTCCATCCCCACCTTCCATATTAAATTCATCCCCACCTACATTAAAAAAGCTCTCCTATGTTGGCACAACTACATCATTATTCTCACACTTACCACTTTCTCTTTCTGTACTCTCATGATCAGCATAAATGTCTATTTCCCTAACCCAACTATTATTAGTAATACAATCTAAAACCCTCCTGATTGACTCATCACCATTCACCAACAAAAGACCATCCCATAATTCCTTCCCTAGTTCAATTACAAAAATATTTTTAACATTTGGAAAACCTAGTGTCTCCTTATACCTATCCAGTAGATTCATGCAACACAAATAATCTAGGTCAAATTTGTGCATCACATCTACTGCCCCATTCACATATTCTAATTTAGGGTGCTCAATACCTTCATTGTGGCGAACCCATTCCCTATCATAGTTGAACCTCAAGTCAACGATAGCCCATGCTATCCACCTGGAAGAACACAATACATAATATTATTATTATATTCAAAGTATGTTCTTTGTTCAGAAACCCTAATTAGTTTTAAACAAACCCCAAAATCAATTGTTTTGCAAACACATATTAAAATATTTCTTTAAATGAATTATTTTACAAAACCCAAAATCAAATATTTATTTGATTTATTTATTTATAAGAAACCCTAATTCTATACCCAAAGAATCAACAATTTTAATAATCTGAGTTACCCCACAGAACCTACACCGATTTTCCTTGTTGCTGACCTATCAATGGCGGAATCTTTGCTTTACCCTGGCCCAGGAAACACATTAATAGCCGCGTGTGATTCAATAGAACTCCTGATACATTGGAAAGGGACAACAGAAGCTTAAAATTTTCTTTTGTATTTTGCTTTATCTGTAATGGGATTATCATCAACGGTCAGAAATCATCTCTTAGCTTATCAATTATCATTAATTAACTTCATTATTAATTAAAAAAAACAAAGCCAGCTATTTAAAAAATTTTATTCAATGCCAGGTAAGCACAAGATAATGGGAGGCTTTTAGTGTTAAAGCCATCGCCAGGTGAAGGGCATAAAAAGATAATCTTAAAATGTTCCTAAATGTTCATTAGATATCTTTTTACCTCTATTAGAAGATGGTTTTATTGGCCTACAAATGTCTGAGTGAATCAACTCCAAGACATTCTTTGTTCTCCATGACTTTCCTTAGGGAATTGTGAACGATGTTGTTTGCAAACAACACATTCTTCACAAACTTTAGAAGGAACAACAATTTGAGAAAGTCCAATTATCATATTTTTTCTGTTAAAGTGTCTTTAGTCCACCGAAACTTAAGTGACCATAATAAAAATGCCACAATCATAAAGGGTTATCTTTCACTTCAACCATCAAGCAAGATTGAATGCTTGCAATCCTCAATGGGAACAACCTATTTGAATTCATTGGAACGACAATAATGGAACATCTGGTATGGTCATACATCTTACAAGCTCTATTCTTTATAGTGATTATATAACCCTTTTCTTGCAACTGTCCAACACTTAATAAATTGCTTTTCATGTTAGGAACATAAAGAACATTGGAAATTGTTTTTACAAAACCATGCTTGGTTTTAATCTTAATATTACCCTTTCCCATCACATTTATTGTTGAGCAATCACCAAAGCCTACTGTAAAACAAAATCTTCATTTAAATAAGAGAAAGAGGACTTACATCCACACATATGGTTGTGACAACCTTTATCCACATTCCAAACATTTGATCCAGGTTCTTCATCACCTTGAACAGCCATCAATAGAGTTTCAGCTTCATTATTTTCTACAAAATTTGATTTCTCTCCATTTTCTTTGTCATTTGACAGCTTTGAACGACATTTGGAGCAATAATGACTGAATTTATGACACTTAAAGCACTCTATTTTGATTTGTCAAAGTGATGATCTCATCCTCCACTTTTGTTTTGATCCTCATTGCCTTTATGCCTGCTATTGTTTCTATTACTTCAATCTCCCCTTCCTCTTCCTCTACCTCTAACCCCGTCCTCTAAAATTTAAGGAATGAATAGAAGTAAATGCCTTTAGAGCTTACTTCTCTGTATTTGAACTTCGATTTATTTTTTGTTCATGGATAAGCAAACAGCTTTGGAGTTTATTAAGAGAGAGCGCATCAATGCCTTTGGATTCTTATATTGAGCAAAAAATATAGTCAAATTTTTGTGTTAGAGAATGCAAAATTTTCTCTACAATGGTGGCATCTTCCATCTTCTGACCATGAAATCTTATTTTGTTGCTGATCTCTATATTTCTAGCAAAATAACTATAATAGATTCACCATCCTTCATTTATAGAGTCTCAAAATCCCTTCGTAAGGCTTGAAGTTGTACAAGCTTCACTCTATCAGAGCCTTGATACTTTTTCTTCATGGAATCCCAAATATTCTTGGAAGTTTCTTTGCTAAGAATAATTTCCAAGATGGGGCGTTCAATTGCTTGAAATAAGTAATTTTTTTCTTTCAAATCCTTGAGTCTCCTTCCTTCTAGCTCTGCTTTTTAGGCATCTGTTAAGGTTGTTCCTTTTTCAAGTTCTCTAATTCTAAATTCTACGACCTGCCAATACTCCTTAGACCGTAGAAAATTCTCTATTAGCATGCTCTAATGGTCATTGTGACCATTGAAACGCTAAATTGCTGCTTGCACAAAATTAAAATCCGAAGCCACAAAGAAAATCTAGCTGTTGTTGTTGTCTTATATGCTCTTTAACCTCACATGTTTTACTCTTAAATCTCTCTCCTGACTCTCCAACCTGGCTCTAATATCACTGTCAGCAATTAAAATAAATAGGAACAAAACTTGTATAAAGAGAAGAAGAAGAGAGGCTCAAAAAACTGTTGTATATTTTGTTCAATAAACTAACAGTCTTTTATGGGCTTATATTTAAGAAAAAAAATCCTTAACTAACACTAACAGAAATGTCAGCTACTAAAAACAAGCTACATCACCGTTCTGCTGAGCATAATCTTAACTAATTCCTAAAAACTATGATTAACTTGACTTGGTAAAAACAAAATGAAAAACATGCAGCAAATTAAGTAAATTAAATAAAGGATATTTCTCAACAATTTTCACTTTTTAATGTTTTTTGTAAAGTCCATGTATTCAATCAACCCTTAGTTTTCATTTTGGGTTGAATTCAAAATGTGAGGAAATTATATAAAATATTAATTTATTATTATTATTTATTTACAACTTTACAATTTTGAATTTACATTACCACTGTTTTTTATTTTATGACATATATTCAATATATGTCTATTTTTATAAATTTTTTTACAGCATTTTTATAATTTTTTTTATAATATTTTTATTTTTATTTTCATTTTTAAGTTATTTCTGTAAATTTTTCGTAAATTCTTTTGTCAATTGCTATAGAACTTTGATATTTTTAAATAATAAAAATTGTTAAAATTTAGTTAAAAATTGCTAATGCAAACACAAAACAAACAATAGAAAATGGAATGGTCAAGAGCAAGAGGGTTGTTTTCTTTAAGCAACTTGCTTCTTTTGGGTTGGTCTTTGTCACTGGAATTACATAAGAAATCCTGTTTGATTTTATTATAATACTTATGATTTATATTCCATTATTATTATTTTACATAATAAAATTTTATTATAGTAGTTCTCAAATTTGTTTTATAATTTTATTGAATTTTTTATATATTCTGTTTCTTTAAAACTATAATCTAACCAAATTTTAAAAAGTTCAAATTTATTGAATATATATTCAATATCTATCAAAATAATATTAAAATATACTATTTTTTGTAAATTTTTTATTTATATAATATTTTTATAAATGTTTTAGTTACATAGTATTTTTTAAAAAAAAATTAGGTTTTTCAGTTATTTTTGTAAATTTCCCGCAAGAAAATTCACAATTGTTTTAGGTCCAAATTAAAGATAATAGTAACTTGAAAAGAAAAAAAGATAATCGTAATTGAGAGAAAAAAAAATAAGGAAAAAAAAAAGAAGAAGAAAATAAAAGGAACAAAGTGGCCAAAGATGTATTATCAAAAAGAATTGTCAAAGATGTAATTTGATAAAATGAATATAAATTCAATAGAATAGTCAGTTTTCCGTTTTCTTGCTGTTGAATTGTATCCATTTTCGCTAATTTGCTCAGCAATCTGTACTGTACTTTTCTTATAATTTCTTGAATACCATGTGAAAGAAGAAGAAGCGAGCAAAAGATTGAACATGGCGGAGTTTCATAGCGGCAGAAGTAGCAGATGGACTCTTCAAGGCATGATAGCTCTTGTTACTTGCGGAACCAAAGGAATTGGGTACGCTTTTTCTTCTTATTCAAATTTCTCTTCATTTGTTTATTGATTGATTGATTCTTTCACTCCTTTCATTTGTTGAGATTTCATGTATGTTTTTTTTTTTCAGTTTAATTGGAATTGGGCCAAATTAACCAAAGCTAAATTTTTGATATGGGTTGAACTTATTTATATTCTGATTGATGAAATCTATTAAATTAGAAATGTTTCTTTTAATTTTGCAATATTATTTGTGCTCAAAGGAAGTTCAAGAAATTGTATCTTGCTTTCCTTTTGTTGGTAATATATTTTGGAGATTTGGGATATTCAGGCATGCTATTGTGGAGGAATTGGCCGGTCTAGGGGCAAAAGTACATATATGCTCTCGCAATGAAACCCAGATTAATGATTGCATACATGCATGGGAAGCTGAGGGTTTTAAAATCACTGGTTCGTTGTGCGATGTATCCTCTAGAGCCAATAGGGAAGATTTGGTGAGAAAAGTCTCCTCTTTGTTCAATGGGAAGCTTAACATCCTTGTAAGTTCCCTCTCAATGAAAAATATGAGAATTATTAGAAATAAAAGAGATAACAAACAAAAGAAATGAACAATCAAGTAATGAATCAAAGAAGAAGAAAAAATGATCTTCTCAGTATGAAAAGCGTGTATGACAAAGATGAGTAAAGTAATAATATATACAGTTGTTATTCTCAACAAATTATCTGAAAAATATCTAAAACTAATTTGTCCAGCTCAGCTAAGTTTGTTACAGAGATGCTAACCAACTTCTGACATCTAAATAAGTTAGTTTGCCAGCTCGACTATCTGAGATCTTCTAGAAGTCACAGCCACCATTCAGCTTTTGCAATTGAGCTTCTTTTATACTCTTCATCCACCCCTCAAGTTGGAGGCTGGTGAGGATCATACAGCCCCAACTTGACCAACAAAGTATGAAACTGAGGTGTTGGAAGAGGTTTAGTGAACAAGTCAGCTGGTTGATTAGAAGATGAAACATGCAGTAGTTAAAGAAATCCTTATTTGTACTTATCCCGAACCAAATGACAGTCAATCTCTAGGTGTTTAGTTCTTTCATGGAAAACTGGATTGGTTGTTATATGTATTGCAGCTATGTTATCACACCACACTTTGATTGGCAAAGGAATTTGAACATGAAGATCACGCAAAAATGTAAGCCATCCACTGAAGCTCGCAAGTGACAGAAGCAAGACTCCTATATTCAGCCTTAGTTGATGATATAGAGATTGTTGATTGCTTTTTAATTTCCAAGATACCAAAGCATTGCCAAGATAAATGCAATATCCTGTAAGTGATCTCCTAATATCTTTACACGATGCCCAATCTGCATCACAAAAACCTTCAAGTTTCAAAGTATTTGCAGGAAAGTACAAGCCTTTTAAAGGAGACCCTTTAAGACACATGTAACGCAGCATGCCAATGGGAAGTAGATGGACTTTGAACAAACTGCCTATTTTAGCACCCAACAGCCCTTCCTCCTTGATTAAATCTAAAATATACTTTCGTTGATTAACAAAAGTGTCACTTCTAGATCTTGAGATTTCTAAACCCAAAAAAGTACTTTGCTGGACCAATATCTTTGTGAATTCACAGTGGAGAAATTTCTTAATTGAAGAAATTTCTTACTCTTAATTGCTGGTTACTAATATATCATCAACAAAAACCAGTAAAATAACTAGGCATGTATCACTCTTCTTAACAAAGAAACAATTGCCATGTTGACTTTGTTTAAAACCGAAACTTTGCAACCTTTGTGTCAACTCGATGTTCCATTGGCGTGAGGCTTGTTTCAGCCCATATAAGGATCTTTTCAACTTACAAACTTATCCTTTGTTTGCTTTATCATAGCCTTCAGGTGGAATCATATAAACATCTTCTACCAAGCTGCCATGTAAAAAAGGCATTGTTCACATTTATTTGATGTAATGGCCAGCAATTAGAGGCTGCAATTGCTAGAAGGAGTCTGGTAGTTACAGTTTTAGCAACTAGACTGAAGCTATCAAAGTAATCAATGCCTTGAATTTGATTGTATCCTTTAGCCACTAGTCTGGCTTTGAACCTTTGTACAGTGCCATATGAATTCAGTTTGACTTTATACACCCATCGACAACCAATTGGCTTCTTATCCTTAGGTAAATCAACAAGGTCCCATGTCTGGTTATCCTTCAAGGCCTTTAATTCGTCTTTCATAACATGCACCCACTCAACATGTAGCTTTGCCTGACTATAAGAAATTGGTTTTGGAATTTTAAACACATTAGCTAAAAAATCTATGTATGCTGATGAATAACATGCAGGCTGAATGAATGGAAAGGCCGGTGGTGTGTGGGGTGAAGAATGAGTTACATTGGATACATAATCTCTAAGCCAATCTGGTTTAGTTTTTTATCTTTGGCTTTTCCTTGTTGCAGGTAGCTGGTCATGAGAAGCAAGATTTTCTTATTGTAGCTGACTATTGTAAGTTGTTTGAGGAATATGTACAGCTGGTATGGGAGAAGAATTTATGTTTGTAGAATGAAGAGGTACTGAAATGATGTGAGATGGTGAAGAGTTTATGTTACTGGAAGATAAAGGTACTGGTGTTGAAGAATTCACATTTAGATTTGGTGATGAGTTCTGTATGGGATCAATATTAAGAGATAAATCAATATCATGTAAAATGTTTGTATTTGGTAATGGCACAGAGGAAGTGGTTGAATTAACAGAGGCAAAGGGAAACACACTCTCCTGAAAAACAACATCTCTGGAGGTCAGAATAGATTTTGTATCCAAATCATACATTTTATAAACTTTAAAGCCCTGTGCATAACCAATGAATATGCATTTGCATGCTCTAACATCAAACTTTAATTTCTTAGGTTGTTAGCATAACACAATGATCCAAAAACTTTCAAAATTTAATAATCTAGTGATGTATGAAATAACAGCTCATAAGGTGATTTCCACGAAAGTGTTTCTGTAGGTAGTTTATTTATGAGATAAGTAGCTGTCAACATTGAATCCCCCCAAAATTGAGCTGGAAGTTTAGACTGAAAAAGTAGTGCCCTAGCTACTTGAACTAAATGTCTATGTTTATGTTCCACCACACCATTTTGTTGTGGTGTGTGAACACAAGACTTTTGATGCAAAATACCATATTCTTCAAACAATCTTCTACATTCTAAACTCAAAAATTCACATCCATTATCTGTTCTGACATTCTTTATTGTAACATTGAATTGATTTTGCACCAATTTAATAAATACTCTCAAAATATGCACAACCTGTGATTTGTGTTGCATTAAGTAAGTCCAAGTAGCTCTTGTGTGATCATCCATAATAGTTAACATGTATTTAGCACCAAATAATGAATAGATTCTATAGGGTCCCCATATATCAACATATATATATTCAAAGGCAGATTTAGTCTTAATGGAACTGATTGGAAAAGATAATCTTGTTTGTTTAGCTAAGGGACAAATTGAACAAGAGTCATTTTTATTCACCAAGAATGGTACATGGCTTATTACATTTGAAGAAGGATGCCCCAACCTCATGTGCCATAGAGTACTATCTACACTGCCATTATTGTTAAGAGAAACATTATTACAAGAAAAAGAACTCTGTACAACTAGTATGGTAGTAAGAGAATTGGTTGTAAGAGATTCAATAGTTTTGGTCTGAAATGAAGTTTGGTCTAACATATAAAGGCCTTTGATTGCTTTTCCAATTGCAATCACCTTGTTACTCTCCTGGTCCTGCAAAATACAGTATGTGGGATAGAATATGAAGGCTATATTTCCAGAAATAGAAGCTTTATTCACTGACAGTAGGTTATATTTAAAGTTTGGGATATATAACACATCTTCCAATATCAATTTGGGATGCAAATAAACTTGTCCAGATTGATGAACAACTTTGGTAGTAGCATTAGGAAAGTAAATTGCATTTGGTTTGTCTAGTGTATGGATGTTTGCAAAAGCATGTAAATTAGCACACATATGACTTGAATCACCTGTGTCTATAATCCAGAAGCCAGGCATCATACAATCAAGAAAACTAAGTGCAGAGTGAGTAATATTACCAGCAAAATCTACAAAATGAGTTGTATCAACATGCTGAACTAAATTTCCAAAATGTGCTGAGTTAACATGTTGTAAATCTTCTTCGATTATGCCTTTTCCAGTGATCAACTTCTTGAGTTCCTGCTGAATAATATCAAATAGTGAATTCATATCTAGCTTTCGAGCAGCTAGGGGCTCAATTACTTCATCAACAGGAGTATTTGCAAGATTTGCAAATGAAGGATTCTGTCTATTTGCATATGAAGACTGTCCGGTTCTATACTTCTGTTTGTACCAATCTGAATAACCATTCTTCTTGAAGCATGTATCTGTTGTATGTCCATTATTATTGTAATAAGTGTAGAATCTCTCACTTTTCCTTCCTTGATACAAAAGCTCAGTTATCAAATAAAATGATTTTCTTAGTATGAAAAGCGTGTATTACAGAGATGAGTGAAGTAACAATATATACAACTGTTACTCTTAGAAATTTATCTAAAAAAATATCTAAAACTAATTTGTCCAGCTCAGCTAAGTTTGTTACAGAGATGCTAACCAACTTCTGACGTCTAAATAAGTTAGTTTGCTGGCTCAACCATCTGAAATCTTCTAGAAGTCACAACCACCATTCAGTTTTTGCAACTAAGCTTCTTTTATACTCTTCACTTAATATGTTCTTTTCCAGCATTTTACTAACAAATTACTCAGATTTTGGCTTGATCTTTGTTCTACCAACTATAGATATTGAGGTTTTGAACTTCTGAATTTAGATAAACAATGTCAGAACGCTCATCGGAAAACCTACATTGAATTATTCAACTGATGATTTCTCATATATAATAAGTACAAATTTTGAGTCTGCTTATCACTTGTGCCAACTTGCACATCCTCTTCTTAAAGCTTCAGGGGTAGGAAGTATTGTTTTCTTATCTTCACTTTGTGGAGTAGTATCAGTAAATGTAGCAGGCTCCATCTATGGAGCTACCAAAGGTGTTTTGCTCGAAAAATATTATGTTTCTTTTGCGCCCTTCTGTTTTAAAAGTCAAAACATGGTCATGACTGACATGGAATTTTTCTTTAACTTATTTACAGCTGCAATGAACCAGCTTGCCGAGAATTTGGCTTGTGAATGCGCAAAAGACATATAAGGACTGATTGTGTTGCACATGGGTTCATCAGAACACCTTTTACAGAACTTGTCATAGCCAACTATCACCATCCATCCATTATCTTCTGCATGGAATTTTGAATAACTTTCTTGGTCATGTGATATCAATTTGATTTCTGCCATTTCTGATGCTATTTATTCATATTATTGAGTACTTGTAACAAATATATGGCATAGAAGATCTTTGTTATTTCTGTGCTGCCAAAAGTAAAATGAGACTTCAAGAATCTAAAGTACAAATTTCTTTCTATTGCTTGCAGGATCTGAGTTGTGAACCATACTTGAACTTCATTACCTCTCGAACTCTAATGGGACGGGTTGGAGAGCCCGAGGAGGTATCTCCCTTAATTAGCAGCATTTCTGTGTCTACCTGCAGTCTTTGACATAATAGGGTAGACTATTTGTGTTGATGGCAGTACGACAGTGAATGACTTCTTCTTTCAACCTGGAAAAAACTTAACAACTGAAGCTCCAAACAAGACTTGAGACATTCCAATGGATTATATGATTTGCTCATGAACATATCTTTTGTCAAGTTTGTGTATAGAATAAGTTTACCCATTTCTTTCTTGCTTTTATATTAAACAAAGAGAACAACTTTCCAACTAGCAAACTTTATTTAGATAGTTGGCAGGATGGTTTATTAATTGAGTAATTTACACTCATTGTCCATGAAGAATTTATTAACTCACTTTATCATTTCTGAAGTTTAAATTTTACATCTATCGTCTCTGAAGTTAAGAATTTTATAACAAAATCACCATCGACTCAAAATGTCGTCATCTTCTTTAAAGGTACCACGTCAGCTCTTAAAATAAATTTCTTCTAAATCAAAACAAATTTCATCCATCATTCCCGAAGAATTCTCTTAATTTCACCAGTCGTCCTTAAAGAATCTCTTAATTTGACCCGTCATTCTTAAATAATTTTTTAATTTCACCTATCATTCTTAAAAAAATTAATTTAAAATCACATATAATCCATGTTGCTACAATGATTTTATCCTTGGATTTCTCACTTTAAAAATAAATGTCTAACCATCCAAGCAAATCACGTATTAATTAGTTTAACAAATCTTAAATAATTTTTAAAAAAATATTTTTTTTACATTTGAATAATAATTTTAAATAATTTTTTTACATTTGAATAATAATAATTATTATTCTATTTTTATTTTTGTAAAATAATATTTAATAATTATTATTTTAATTCAACTGTAAAAAATTAAATTTTTTAAAATTTTCTAATTTTAAATATAGTATAATTATTACTGTAATATTTTTTATTTTTTTAAAATTAATTTTAACAATAATTGTTATTATTATTCAAATGTAGAAAAATTAAATTTTTTAAAATTATTTAAAATTGGATAATTTTTAATTTTTTTTTAAAAAAATTACTAATAGATTTATTAAACTGATTAATAAGTTTTATTTAATTATTAAATAAAATTATTTTATAATTAATAATTTAAAATTATCATTCAAATGTAAAAAAAAATAAGTTTTTTAAAATTATTTAAGATTTGTTAAACTAATTAATATGGGATTTACATGGATGGTTAGATATTTATTTTTAAAGTGAGAAATTCAAGGATATAATTATTACACTAACATGGATTATACGTGATTTTAAATTAATTCTTTAATGATGACAGGTGAAATTAAGAGATTATTTAAGGAAAATGTGTGAAATTAACAGATTCTTTAAGGACTACTGTTGAAATTAAGATAATTTTTCAGGGACGATGGATGAAATTTGCTCTGATTTATAATAGATTTATTTTAAAAGCTGACGTGGCGTCGTTAACGGAGATTATTGCATTTTGGGTCGAGGACGACTTTGTTACAAAATCGTTAACTTCATGGACGACTAATGTAAAATTTAAACTTTAGAGACGATAAACTAAGTTAGTCAATGCTTTAGAGACGACAGATATAAATTACTTTTTATAAATATATAGTATAGTATGGTATTATATAGTATAGTATTATAAGCCATATTTAGATGGATAATATAGTACAATATGGTTAATTAAGCTAATTTTGTTTGGTTTAATGATATGGTATGATTACAAAATTAATAAAATGATTAAAATGCCCTCAAATAGAAATTGATATTAGTTTTAATTAAAATCTATAAATAATTTTAATTTTAATTTTTTATAATTAATAATTAATCTAAATTTTATTTTTTTATAGTCAATAATTATTTTTATTTTTTATTTTTTAGAATCAATAAGTAATTTCAATTAAAGGCATAAAAAATAAATATTAAAATAAATAAAATATATAATAAATTATTGTCTAATAATCTAAATTAAGAAAAATTATAATAAAAGTAATGCATAAAGAAAAAAACAATAAAAGAAAAGATTATTAGATTAAATGTTAATTTTAAAATTTTAAGTATTTGTAAAGGGTATTTTTGAAATAAAAAATATTTAAACCATATAAAAAACTATCAAATCGGTAGTTTCAAAAATTGATCAAAAATCATGGTTTTAAAACTATGGCAAAATCATGAAAACCTATGCCATCAAGTTGGAAATCAAAACTAATATAAAATGAAACAATATCAAACTATATGAAACCATTAAAAACCATCATTAAGGGGAAAATATTGGTTTGGTATAATAGATTCAGTCTTGAGACTGTTATTGTAAATTTGATCCCTTCAATGAATATACTCTCAATCTCCTCCCATATAAATTTGATTAATTACATATGTGAATGTTGAATATTTAGGACTTAAACTCAAGATCTAGACGAAAACACATTAATATTTTCCTCTTATATAAATTTAAGGATGCACAATGTAACTCAAATGGGAATTCTAAATATACTCAAAATCTCCTCTCATTTAAGTTTAAAGAAAGTATCTTTATACTCAAACTGTGTATTTAAGAAATTAATTGCTTCTATTAATTTCAAAAATAAAAATTTGATTAGTTAAAAAATAATAAATTTTCTTACTAATCAAGGTTTAAATATCACTAGTAACAATCTCTATTCCTAACTTTTACGAAGAAAAAACATAAAAATACTGTATAAATAAAAATTTTAATAAAAATACTGTGTAAATAAAAAATTAATAAAAATATTATGCAAATAAATATTTTTTAAAGATACAGTATATATTGTAAAAATAAAAAATATTAACATAAAACAAAATTCATTATAAATATATAAAATATTATTTAAAAACTAATATTTTTTGTAATTTCTTTTCTTTTAAATTTTAAAAAAATTACATTGTATGGCATACTTTTTAATTTTTTTAAAATATTTTTTTAGTATATTTTTAATATATCAAGTGTATATCTTTTGTAAATATAATATATCTTTAATATATTAAGTATATGTTAAACATATATCTCTGAAAATGGTTGTTTTTAAAATTAAAAATAAAAAAAGGATATTTTTAAAATAAAAAACTATATAAATTTTTTAAAATATTTTTATTTTTTAAGATATTTTTAAAGATATCCCAAAATTTCAACCTAGTTGTCGACTGTCGTGCGAAAGGCTCAATTGATCAGTCGAAAACTGAACTAGAAAATAGTTAATTTCTGGATCAAAGTCCAAAAACAAAGCCCAACATAAGTGATAAGACCACCTAAGGAAACTTGTTAATATTTTTCAATTATTAGATTGGAATTAGAAGAATAATAGTTTTTTTTTATTTTTTTAGTAATTAAAAATAAATAGCTATTTGTTAAAAAATAAATAAATAAATAACTGTCATCTATTAAAAAAAAAATTTAATTTTAATCATTAATCCTAAACAAAGTCAATTTTTTTGTCATATAAAAAATCTAAATTGGTCAGGTCTCATTTGCATGATTAGATCAGGTCTCGTTTCTTCCACTAAATAATAAAGATTGGTCAATATTTTTAATCCTTTTTTCTTTTTAAATTTGACTTGATACATAAATTCATTTAAATTTTTTTCTTAAAAATGCTCATTATATGCTTATTATACGCTCATTATACTTTAAAAAATTGTACTAATAAATTTAATTCTAATATAAGTCATGTTGAATTAAGTTTTCGGTTTAATCTATCCAGAACTAATAAGACTATATGTAGATTATATAGATTTATTTTAATTTATCTTTAATCAATAATATTTATTTAGTAATGTTGAGATTGTTTTTAAGATTAAAAGATCTCAACTTTGATTCACTTCCCAAATCAAATTCATTAAAAAAATTTAATTTGATTTAATTTTTCTGGAATTGGAACGTTTTCAATAAATCAAATTTAACTATAGAGTTTCTTATAGGTTCACGAGAAATATTTAATTAAAAAATTTATCATAATTAGGTGAAAATATTGAATATGAATATTAATTCAGAGAAAAATAAAATTACAGATAAATCAGAGCATTCAAAAGCAACAAAATAAAAAGATATTCAATTATTGAATTTAAAATTATCATTACATTCAATATTTCATTAAAAAAAATTTACAGTGTTTATAAAGTAATGGTTTGTTGGAAATTTGTTAAGGACTGATGGAAAAGGTTGATTAGACCAAACCATAGAAGATATCAAACCCATAAAATACTTCAATTCTTAATTAACATAATTAATTGTATAAGTTAGTAAATTGGTAGGGAACCTACCAAAGGTTTGAATTCAAAATTGTAGTTGTATTGTGACATAAATAATTATCTATCTAATCCAATATTAATGTTAGACTGGTCTTTAATTAGTGCGTGATTAAAAGAGAATCTATTACCTAAGATTTTATTTTACTTGTTAATCAACATCTGTCCATGTTATAATTAATTAGTGTTAGATACTTTGATAGCTGAGTTTTCCAAAAAAAGTTGATAATAATTGGTTTGCAAAATATCTCAAATGTTTTATGAGAATTATACCATAGAATGAGTATTGATTGTGTACTATTACAAGTAAAATGAGAATTGATTCTATTTCATTGAATCATTTTATATTATATATTTTCATGAAAAATATGGTTCGTGATTTTATGTAATCCTGAAATATAAAAGATTTTATGAAATTCTATGATTTGAACAGTTATAATTGTCAAATTTATTTTAAATATTCGTATGATTATATGAAAATAAATTTATGTAAACTGTTAGTCCAATTATGAAGTGGTCAAGTTTATTTTATAGCCTTTGTCCCGCTCCCGGTTAATGTTAAAGACTTAAAGTCCCATCACAACATTCAAATTTCAATATATGACCTTATTAATTAATTATATATTTAATAAAAAAAAATCCAAAACTCACCTCTTCTGCAAAAAAAAATATAAAAATTTTCATGGAAACCATTTCTCTCACTGACAATCACACTCACACACAGTGAGACGAAGGCTTTTTTATGATAAAAATCTACGCGCCATCCAATCCATGCATTGAGTCACCAAAGTTTCACCCGTTCCAACCACCACGTAACCCCCCACCACCACTCTCTACGTGTCTTTTCTCTTTCGCCCACGTATCTCTCTTCTCCTTCCAACTCCCACGTGTCTTCCGTCCACGTATTGCTCTTCTCTGCGTGTCACTGCCGTTTGGTGCTTGGTAGGGTTTCATTTCCAATTTTTACGAGATAATATAGTTTTATTATTATTATTATTATTAAACCAGTAGTATCTCATTTTTAAATTATTATTTATTCCCGTACAAGGCTCGTTTATTAATAAATATTAAATAGTGTTTTTTATTTTAAATGATATTTCATACTTAATTATTTTTGCTGTTACATAATAATAACCTTACCGAACCACACCGGACATTCTCTTTATTTTCTTTTTATTGTAAAATTAACCATGGTTCCCTCCAACTCCATGGATTAGCCTCACTCTTTAACTACAATTATATTTAATTCACAACTTATTATTCTCTGTGTCAAAATAGTTTACGTACTAAACTAAAATGCATTTACTTTTAGTAAGTTAATTAATATATTAAATTTTTATTATAATTAAATATAATACTTATTTAGTAAAAATATTTAATAAATATATTTCATTTTAAATAAGAGTTTTATAAAGATATATATAAATAAATAATAGAAATAAATATTTTATTTTATTTTTTTATTATAAAATATAAATAATTAATTTTTAATTATTATTAAATAAAAGTGTTTATTAATTTAGGAGGAGAAGAATATGTGTAAATTTTGATTTAGAGTTTGTCAAGGTTGTATTTTTATAATATGAAAAATATAAATGCCCTTAATCTATTGCTGATGTGGATATATGTTGGCCAATCAAAATGCTTCCCTCTTATAACGTAAGATTAGTATATTATTTTTTTATCAACAAGAAGAAAATAACATTAATAAACCCACGTTACAAACCCTTCTTCGTTTGGGGGTGGGAGACCAGATGAAGATAAAACACACGCGCACACACAACAAAATCCCAAACCCCCAAAAAATTCAAGCCACAAAACCAGAAAACTAGCCCCATACATGAAATCGGCCAAAACACACAAGAGTGGCCTACAATAATGGTAAGGGCAACAGCCCAGAAAACTGTTTAACGTATTGATTTAACATCTAAAATTCCCATATTTTGAAAAATCAAAACCACGAAATAAATAAATAAAAACAAGAAAAACAAAATAAATAAATAAAAAGAAAAACAAAATCGTCCACCGCCGGTCAAGGCATCACCGCCGTCGATGGTCGGTTAAGAAGTCACAATCACCTGCTTATTCTTATACCATCATCACCGCCATGCTTGCCAAGCTTCTGTCGATCGATCCACGTTGCACCTGGTCCTCCATTTTAGCTGGGTGCATGAGGGGCAAAGTTACCATTAGCCGCCAACGCCAAGCACTAATCAACGGCCAACTCCTCCACCGATCGGCCAAAACGTGCACGAGCATATATATTGTTCTGATATCAATAAATATTCTGATTCACGTCAGTAAAAAGTTAATATTTTACGGGTTTTTGTTTTTATAAATATTTATTATTGTTTTTGCAAAAATTAAAAAGGAGAAAATAAAAGCAACTATGGTTAATTAAAATTAAAAAAAAAAAAAAAGAGAGAGAGACAGGGTCGCGGAGAAATTGATGAATATGCCCTTGTTTGTCACGTGGCAGAAAGCTTTTGCATGCTGTCAACTTCATGCACCGGACAGAGTAAGACTGCTTGCCAGCTGATTTTACACGTGGAGGCTTCACTATGGGCCTTTTAGGTTCGTTTCATTTTTTCTATTGGCTCTACTTACCTTACTGTGCTCTCTGTCACTTCACACGTTGTCCACTTATTTTCTTCCACGTGTGCCTACATCTATTTTTGTTGATTATGTCGCCGCCGGCCTTCCTGAATTTAGGGGGCCAAACTATAATTTATAGTTCCTAAAAATATATTAAACATATTGCAAAATTAAAAATTAAAGAAAATAATAGATTTTAACTCGAGAAAAGTCACACTTCTATGCTGTTAGACAAATTCTTAATTAAATCGCATGCACGTATATACAGTAAATAAAATTAGTTATATTTTTATTATTACTCTTTTAAATAATTTTTATTTACCAAATATACAAACACCACAGCTAATTAAGAATTATTTATATAATAATAATCCCATCTTCCAGCCATCATAGTCTATAATTCTATTTCATATTACGTAGCTTCTTTTTCACTAGTTTCCAATGTTCTTATTCTTAGTGTAAGGTTTCATAAACCTCATTACAACCTTATAACTAAAATAAATAAATGCTTAAAGTTTAGTAATCAATCTTATGTCAACATTTGCCTTTTTCAAATTCCTAATCTTTTTTTTTTCTTACGTTATATATTTAGTCACTAACACATAACTTTGAATTTTGACTACCAATTTCATGAAAATACTCATTACAAATCAAGTATAAGTTTTGTTACTCTTTTCTGAATTACTTTATACTAATCTCAAGTTCTCAAATTTGGTAAATTTAAAATATAAGACCATAAATTATATATTTAATGTGCAATGGAACTTTGAGTTGGAGGAGCATATATATAAACAGTAGCAAAAGCAGGTGAAGTCAAGTGGGAACAAACAATCCTTCTCGCCAATTTTTATCTACACATATGGACAAATTTTACTATTAATTTACCGATAGTTTCGGTGATTCGCCATTGATTGCAGCTCCTTGAATAGATTTTGCAGATAAAGGAATTCATTAAAAAAGAGAAAGGAGACAGAACTAGATTAGAGGAGAAAGATGTTGAGTAATACAGATGTCGACCGATCAGCGATGATGATAAAAAAGACCAACCACCAGTTGCCCCTCCTCCATTTAGAAGGATCAAATAAAGAAGTCTTAAAAAACTTCAACTTGTTTGCGGTTGCAGATTTCTGATGTTTAAAAAGGGTTTAATCAAAGCACAGGAATAATGAAATAGGCATTTGGCAGTAGCCAGCTTCGTTTTGGACGATGAATTTGCCGGTGGAGCTGCTGGGTTTTTCAATCTCTCTCCCCATCTATGTCTCACACTCTTCCTTAATTTCCTTGATTTCGCTTTCTTTCTTTCTTTTTTTTTCCCCTTTAATTATTATTCTTATTATTATAATTTACACCACTCATCAATCGACACCTCTATTATCCATTTTCTATTCCTTTCTATCTTTTCTTTTATTTGTTTTTTTTTATTTATTTACTTGCTCTTTATATTCTGAATATAAGGAGATATAAGTGGGAGTGAGATTAGTTGAAAATTAATTTTTTTTATTATGTCGGTGATTAAAAATTGGTTATAAAAATTTTATCAAGATATTATAAAATAAAGTTTAATAACTTTAATTAAATAATTATAAAATTAAAGGATGATCGTTGTAATTAAACCTAACAAAATTAAACCTTAAGGAAAAGTGACCCCCCACTAAACAGCTTAGCAGTAAAAGTAAAAATTAGCTTTTTTTGGTAATTAAAATTAGTTAGTTTCATTTTATATTTATTCATTTAATTTAATTTTGTAAATTCTATTTCAAATTTGAAATAAAAAATTATTAATTTATATGCATAATATTCAATTCAGATCAATTTAGTTCAATTAACTTTTAATTTATAATTTCTTTTCAAAAAATTTCATATATAGTGAAAATATCAATATAAATATCAAAATATACACAAACAAATATTATCTCAGAGAAAACAAATTGAAATAAATAGTCATGACTATTTAATATAAATAGTCATGTTTTGATATTTCTGTAAGTCTATTATGTATACAGATATGTAAAAACATAATAACATGGCATAACACTCTATTATATTGAAGTAATTTTATATATCAAAACATAGTTTTAAAATTATTTTTAAAATTTAAAACATTAGAGCGAATTTTCACTTAATAATTTTTTAATTCAATATATAAAAATTATTTTTTAAAAAAATATTGCGGAGACTCACAACTAAGTTTTATATATATTACTCTTTTAATCTTATTGAAAATATCACTTTAAGAAAAATATTTCATTGAAATCTTATTTTATAAAATTAAGAAAAATTAATTAATTTTTTTCAATTATAACAAAGAATTAATTAATAAAATATAATTTTTATATTAATTATATTAATAAGTTAATATAAATATTTTAATTCTGATAAAAAATAGAAATATTTAATTTATTGAAAATATTTTTTTATAAAATAAAAAAATTATAATAATTGTTTTACTATTTGTGTATATATTAAAGGCCATTCAGTGGGATGGATGTAATAATTATAAATATAATTAAATAAATATTTTAGGAGGGTTAATTAAGTGGCATAATCAGTTTGGTTAGTTGGTAAGCATGATTAAATTTCAATATTGATTGTTAAGTGAAACATTCATTGATTGTGATATGATATTTCAATTAATTAATTTCTGAAATATCTTTTGCATATTATTATTTTATTATTACTTATTATTAAATAATTATTATATGTGTAAAATTAAGTGGAAAAGTTGGAAGCGAGGAAACGTGGCAGGCGAGACAAAAAGGTTATGCCCATAAGTTACTGTGGGACATAGACACGTGGAATTAGTATAAGAAGCTGCAGCTGCTTAGATATTCTATTAGGCGTCAACGATGGGGACTTCGTGGGGCCCCTTTTCATGTCAACGTCATCAACTGATTTTGAATTTTTTTTTAAAATTTAAAGTTCATAATTTTTTTTAATATAAAGTTCAGAATTTTTTTAAATATATGTTTCTCTGTCTCGTATCCTTGATTTTGACACGTATTACAAACTTTATTTAATTTTTTTTTATTTTTATAAATAAATATAAATTGTATATCCGTCGCGTACATAGGCTACATTATTATTAATAATAATTTTATTCAATTTCCCTATTAGTTTACGTTGGCAATTTTCGTAACATGTGCTGTAAAAAATTATTAAGGTAAGAATTTATTATTCTGCCATTTTGAAATTTTAAAATTGTAATAAAATTATATCATTGTATTTTATTAAAAATTCTTTAATCTGAATATTTAATTTGAATCTTTGCTTTTTTAACTTGATCACTGGTCATATTTTTATCTTTATATTTTTATTAGAATTTTATTTTAATAACCATTTAAAATTTTTTTAAATGCATCATATATATATATACACACACACATAAATTCTTTTATGAAATTAATTCTTAAAATAAAAGATATGAATATAAATAATAGTTTAATAAATACATATTGCTGCATAATTAAATATTAAATATATAAGCATTTAAATAATAGATTTAAATTAATTTTCACATTTTTTGTATTAAAAAATAATAGTCCATAAATAAATTTTTTTTAAAATATTTCTTTTTTATTATTTTAATAAAAATTTATTAAAATTTATTATTATTTTTAATAAATTCATGTAAACTAAAAAAAATTTTATTTCAGCATCAAAAATAAAATACTTGAATATAAAAATGGAGAAATATATTATTATTAAATTACTGCAATAGGCGTAAAAAAAGAAAAAAATTAATATAAATTGAGTAAATATATATTCAGATAATAATAAATTATCCATGAAATAATAATAATAAATTATTTTATTTTATTTTATTAATTCAATATATATATATATTCAATTTACGTTAATATTTATTAAAAGAATTTTAATATTAATTATGCATATAGATTTTAAAAAATAATATGTTAAATTTTGTTTCATTTCACTTACCAAAAAAAAATCAAATTTCTAATATGCATATCATACCAAAGAAAATTGATTGGATTCATAACGTGGGAAATAAATCGGGTAATTATTCAAATTAACAAATTATTATTAATTATTATTTGAAGAAAAAAGAGGAAGGGAAGAGTTTTTAAAAAGTTTCAAAGTTTAAACAAAAAAGCAGGAGGTACAGGAGAGGTCCACATGCTTGCGAGCAAAGTAAGTACCTATTATTTGTCGTGCCCAATTATTATTGGGCCACGTAGTTTCTTACTCAAAACAGGATGTACACGTGTTTAGTTTTTGACACTACAGATGTTATAATCGAACGGTGTAGACGTGTTTTGATTTGTAAAAGACTGAATAAACTGTGAGAGAGACAGAGAGAGAGAGAGGCAGGGGCAGTACGTCATGCCACAAATATGTTGTAGCCATTCTGCCCGTGACGGTGACGGGCAGGCTGCCCGTGGCGACCATGCACTTCTCAAAGCCAAAAAAAGAAATAACCCAGAAGTGTGTTTTTACTGGTTGCAGGTTTACAGCTTACAGCTTAGACACCCACCCACCACCCTCTCTCACTTCCATGGCCACCACTACCCTCTCTGCCTTTTCTTTAACCCAGAAAAGCCTTTTATTTTCTTGATATTCTGATTTCAATTTCTTGAAAGAAAGTTTCGTTTTTAACATATATATTGATTTTAATGGCTCGTGGCTAAGTACTTCAGCTGTTAACTGATTAATCAAGAAAGCATCAAAGCATTAACTAACTTCAAAGTACAAAGTGGTGTTTCGAAAGGAGTTATCTTTTTTCTTTTTCTTTAATGGCTGAGATATGTTGTGGAGTAGTCAGTGATAGTGAAGCGTCGACGCCTTGTGAGGGGAGTTCGAGAGCAGCTAGACGGAGAAGAATGGAAATTAGACGGTTTAAATTTGTCACCGGAGTTGCTCCTGATTCTTCGGAGGAAGGTAATAAACGGCGGAAAATTAAAGTTCATGCTGCGTCATTGTCTACTGCTTCTCGTGGAGACTCTGAGGACTCGTCGGCGGTGGAAGAAGAAGAGAAAAGAATTGTTTTTAAGGTTGAAACTGGAAAGTCTCATGAGACTAAAGAAATTGTAATTTCAAGCAAGCCTTTGAATTTGATTTTAAGTCCGCCAATTTCATCACCTGTTTTAGATATGGACTTGTTGTATCCTAAATACGGCGTCGCTTCAGTGTGTGGAAGAAGAAGAGATATGGAAGATGCGGTGGCAATTCACCCTTCTTTCTGTCAAGAATCTCCGACCGAATTACACTATTTCGGCGTCTACGACGGCCATGGTTGCTCTCATGTATGTTAAAACAGCAAAATTTCTGGTTCCTTGCGGATTTTCAAGTTTGAATTTTTGTTGTAATATAGGGGTTTTTTCAGGTGGCAATGAGGTGTAGAGAGAGACTGCACGAGTTGGTGAAGGAAGAATTACTTGAAAAGAACGAACCAACGGCGGCCACGGCGGTGGGGGAGTGGAAAATTGCGATGGAGAGAAGCTTTCGGCGGATGGATAAGGAAGTAATAGCGTGGAATGAAGGGATGCGTGGTGGTAATTGTAGGTGTGAGATGCAAACACCAGAATGCCACGCCGTCGGATCTACGGCTGTGGTTGCAATCGTCACACCTAATAAGATAATCGTCGCTAACTGTGGCGACTCTAGAGCCGTCTTATGCCGTAACGGCAAGCCCATCTCTCTTTCTACTGATCACAAGGTTCATTAAAACAAAAATTCTACTTGTCTTTCCATTTTCTTAGCAACCAAACAGCAACAATGTGGTTATTAACTCCGGTTTTTTCGGGTTTACGGTGATAACAGCCTGATCGTCCGGATGAACTGAGCCGGATTCAAGCCGCAGGTGGCCGTGTAATTTACTGGGACGGCCCACGAGTTCTCGGAGTTCTTGCCATGTCAAGAGCCATAGGTATTTATTTATTTATTATTTGAATAATGAAAAATAATAATCTGATAAAAAATTATGTTAAAATCCAAATAAATAGGCGATAACTACCTAAAACCGTACGTGAGCTGCGAGCCAGAAGTGACGATAACAGATCGAACGGCGGAGGATGATTGTTTGATATTAGCAAGCGATGGGCTATGGGACGTAGTATCAAACGACACCGCATGCGGAGTAGCACGTATGTGTTTGAAAGGGAAAGGGTATTCTCCACCGGGAAATGAGGGGGTGGTGATGGGTGGTGGAGCAACCAGTAGCGGTGGTTGCGGCGGAGGAGATATGTCGGATAAGGCATGCTCAGACGCGTCGATGTTGCTTACGAAGCTGGCGCTGGCTAGGCACAGCACTGACAACGTTAGCGTAGTCGTGGTGGATCTTAGAAAGGACACGTGTTCATGACCCCTTGTCAACCTTTTTTTATTATTTTTTTTATTATTATGGTTTTTTTTAAATTGCGCGAGTTTTTTTTTTCTTAGGGGTAAGGAATGAAAATAGTTGGAAAAAGGGGGTTGGAAATGAAAATTTGACGGAACAAAAAGGAGTAAAAGAAAAAAAAATGGAAGTGAACTGAGGACCAGCTGTGTAATTGCTGGTTGTGGTGTTGGTCTCAAATGAAATCAGCTTTTTCACCAAAAATGGTGTTATGTAAGAGTAATGTGAATAGTTTTCTTTTACTTTTCATATTCAAGGTTTTGTTTTGCATTAACAACTCTTTGATTTTACTTAAAATTTTATTTTAGAATTAAATAAAATTAACTTTTTAATTACTTTGAAAATTTGGAGTTGTAAATATTAAATGTTTTTCAAATATGATTCAAATTGCTAGTGATTTTTATGTTAAATATGATTTTTTGTTATATATGATATTGTGTGGTGGTGCCCATATCAAATATTTGATAGCCATTAATGATATAAATTTTTGGGTGATATAAATTTCTTTAAAAAAAATTTGGGGTTAGTCATTTTGTAATACCCTAAATGTGTTTCAAAAATTATAGGGGCAATTTTCATCTGTCTTGAGAGATTTACCATTAATTTTAAATGTAATATAAATTTTAAATAACGGAATTATAAAATTTATACGAATTCATAATTGCATTACCAAGTTAGGAAGTCTTAGTTATAAAAATTATAGATTATTATGGAAAAAAAAATTATAATTGGGTGGCTTTATAAATTAATTAATCAATCAATCTCAAAATAAATACGTTAACATTTATATATTGTGTTTTTTTAACATGTTTAACTCAATACACATATGATTTACAAATTAATGAATTACTACAAAATTTTCTATATATAAAAAATCAGAATAAAATAAAAATCTAAATATGTTAATTCCTTTTATATTGTATAATTCATTAAAAGTGGATCATAAATTTTAGTAAACATTTTTAAATTTTTGAGACCATAAATTTTCATAATAATTCAAAGTATAAATTTAGATTTTATAAATATCATATGCTAATACGAATTGCAACCCGAATTAAAGAATAATTGATTTTGGAAAGTTATTTAATGAGATTAGAGTGCTCTTTCCATAAATATTTGATTGATTAGTATATGAGAGACTTAAAGAAGTCTTTCAAAGTGCTACCAAATAGGAATGCCAATTTTATTAAAAATTATTAAATTTTATTTTAAAATAAATTTTATATATTAATAATCTTATTTATCTTTATTATTGCCATTCTATCTCAGTTTTTCATTTTTTTTCCAAGAAAAATAATTGAATCTAGAGTTTAATTAGATAATTTTTGTTTATTTTTAGGGTGTTTTATGTTGTTTTTACTGTCCTTTTAGGGTTAATAATATAATTTCCTCTCAAAAGTTACATTTTTGTTTATTTGTGAATGAAAATTCTATTTTTATTATATTTTTTTACAAAATCATCAAGTGAGATCATGAGTGTTATTTTTTTAATTATTTATTATTTAATTATATATATACTTACTATTAGATTATATATGATTAATTTACAAATCAAATTTTGTCTTTATTCATGATATTTTTCTATTAAATTTCTCAATAAATCTATATGATATTTGTTTTTTAAATTGTCAATTTTAAAACTTATGATTAAAAGCCACATCTTCTCATCTCAAAAAAAAAAAAAAAAGCCATATCTTCAATAGCAATTTTTTAAGGAATATCACATCAATAAATTAAGATTTGAAATCCTTGTTAGAACATATCCAAATTGATTTTTTGAGTATGTGAATTGAAAATTATAGGAAAGTAAAAACAAATATCTTTATGACTATTTTGAAAAATAATAATGAAAATACAATTGAAAAATTGTAGGCAAGTGAGGGGGTAGATTTCTAAAAGCAATAAATGATGGGTTGTAAAGGTACCAATTCTATAGGAATATATATATATATATATATATATATAAATTGATGTATCATATTTAAGAAAAAGCAAATTATTATTATTATTATTATTATTAAAATCTCTAAATGGGACCAATTTGGATTTTACAAGTAAATGAAAGAAAGGTGCTTCTATACGGTCCCATTGTGTGTATAGTTTGCATTATTCGGTTTAATTTTATTTTCTTTTAAAAAACAAGTTTAGTTTATTTTGATTATATGAAAATTCAAAACAAACTTAAGGAATATGTGCCCCTAATACTTTGTGCCATATACATTAGACATTGCTGACACAAATAAAAAAGGAATTATTTTCATTTATGGTATAAAAGCCTTTGACATTAGTTAATTGGCATTCATATATAATAATATTATTCTGTATTATAAATAATATGTGGAGGTTATAAATTATTTTCCTGGAATTTACTATATATTTATATTTCTAGTTTAGATTATAATATTTCTTTTTAGAGTTAGATGGGGGTATATTTATTTGCGATAAATTCAATTCTTCCATTGAAATATCACATTTTTATTAAAAAAAATAAATTAATACAATAAATGAAAAAAACTTGATCTATAAATTTATCCAAGCATTAGCATAAGACTAATGAGAGTGAACTGCAATGGTAAATGGTAAATATTTATGATAAATTTATAATTTTTTACATGTTTAAAGGGAAAAAAAGAATCATAATTTTGATTTTTAAAATGCATAGTCAATTAATTGAATTAATACTTAAATTTTGTTTATATGTGTGATACAACTATACAAAGATATAAAAATTCAAATCTTTTTTTATATATATATATATAGGAAACCAAACATATTATTGTATGAGGCTAGTGTTTACACAATTAACTCGAGCTAAAGAATGAGCAACTCGGCTTGCTTGCCTCTGAACAAAAATTAGATGATAACAGGGGCAAACAGAGTATATGTATTGAACTCAACTCACTCAACTCAATAAAGCCTTAATTTCAAGTCAATTGTGATGGCTATATGAATTCTTCTTTTTCACTCAATACGATTTAGGGTTATCTCTTCTAATAAATGTAACTTATCTACACTAATCCATCAATTTAACTAATTCCCCTCCAAAAATAACAAACTCCTCGAACTAACCTAAGCAGAATAATTAAAATTCTACAGACTACTAGCTGTTTCTACATTCCTCCCCTCAAGTTGGAGCTTGTAGAAAATCATACAAGCCCAACTTGAAAATAAAGCGGTGAAAAAGAGGCAAAGATAGTGCCTTAGTGAAGACGTCTACCACCTGAAGCTGTGTAGAAACATGCAGAGTAGTGATGAACCCAGACTTCAAGTGATCTCTAGCCACATGACAACCAACGTCAATGTGTTTGGTGCGCTCATGGAAGATGGGGTTACCTGCAATATATAATGCAGCCTTGTTATTGCACCACAATTGAATTGGCATAGACAATTGCAACTTAAAATCTCTGAGTACATAAGATATCCATTGGAGTTCACAAACAGTTGATGCCATGCTACGGTACTCTGCCTCAGCTGAAGACTTAGCAGCCGTTGCTTGTTTTTTTATTTCCAAGATATGAGAGATGGCCCGAGGTAAACACAAAAACTTGTAACCAAATGTCTTGAATCATGGCAAGAGGCCCAATTTGTATCGCAGAAAGCCTCTAACTGCAAATGGTTGCTAGTAGGATAAAACAAACCAAGAGATGGGCAACTTTTTAAGTATTTCACAACATGCAATGCAACATTTCAGTGGGTTGTTCTTGGAGTCTGAATGAACTGACTTAATTGGTGGAAAGAAAATATTATATCTGGTCCACTATATCCTAGATATAACAATTTACCAGCAAGTCTCCCATATTATTGAGGATCATATAGTAATTCACCAGAAGAAGAAGTAATAACTTGTCCTTTTTGCAAAGGAGTTGTTACTGGTTTACAGCCTAACAATCCAGCCTCTTGAATTAGATCCAAGACATATTTTCTTAGATTAATATACATGCCATTAATTGATCTTGCGATTCCAAGACCCAAAAAATAACGAGCATGGCCCAAGTCCTTAATAATAAATTGCTTATCAAGGAACTTCTTAACATCCACAATTAGAACTTCTTAACATCCACAATTGCATTTTCTGAGTCTCCTGTTAGTAGCATGTCATCAACATATACAAGAACAGCAACAAAGAAATGAGTATTGTGCAACACAAACAAACAATGATCATGATTGGATTGAGTAAAACCATATTGCCCCAGTTTCAAGGTCAATTCTGCATTTCATTGGCGAGAAGCATGTTTTAAACCATATAACGATCGCTTTAGTTTACAAAATTCATTGCCTTTCGCCTTAGAATAACCTTAAGAGAAATCATGTAAACCTCCTCATCAAGGAACCCATGTAAAAAAGCATTATTAGTGTCAAGTTGGTGCAAAGGCCAACCTCTAAATGATGCAATGGCTAGAAAATTTCTAACAGCAACCAACCATGGCCAAAGTTCTGTTGAACCGCTAAACCGGACCGATGATTCATGTTCGGTTCAACGAACCAAATCATGAACCATAATTAAAAATTTAAAACCGGAACTAGAACCTCCCTTTAAGGCTATCGTTCTGGCTCCAAAATATTTAAACAGAAATTAAACCGGCAATTTCGATTTAAAACCGCAAATTTTAAATTTTAAAAAAAAACAAAATAGGCAAGCCAATTGTATGTGCAGGCTTAAGCGTGCATGAATGCAGGTGTAATATCCCAAAGTATACCCTAAAAGTTTTGGAATATTTATTGTTGTATTTGGATTAATTGTATATGTTTGTTTGGGAAGGGAAGAGTGTATATGTTGTATATATGGTGATATATACAACATATACAAGTCAAATTAAAGGAAGTCAAAAGAAGATAATTAATTGTTTTTAAATTAATTAAATAAATTAAAAGGAAATTAAAATAAGTGGAAGAGAGAAAATTGATTATTTTATTATTAAAATACTTGGTAGAGGTTTTAAAGAGAAGAGTGTTTGACTTGGCATCTTCATTTTCTTCTTCTTTTCTTTCCTTTTCCTTGTTGGCCGGCTCACAATAGGCAATAGAGAGAAAGAGAGGTTTTGATTTCCAAGCTCAAAATTGAATAAAGTTTCAAGTTATTAAGTTGAAAATTTAAGAAGTTTCATCAACTTTGGTAAGTTTCCTCTTGTTTTTCTTGTTTTATTTTGAGTTGTAATTGAGTTTGATTGCTGATATTTGATAGTATGATTATATTTAATTGTGGTGTGTTTGAAAGTGTTGAAATTGAATTAAAGATAAGAAGTTAGGTTGGTGTTGGTGTTGGAAGTGTATGAGTTGTGTTTGTGTTAGGGTTGTGAATTGGTGATTGTTGTAGATGTTGAGTTTGAATAATTAGTCTTGTAGATCTTCATGATATTGGTGTTTAATGAAGTTAGAAGCATAGAATACATGAGTTTGTTCCGAAACAGAAGCATTTTGGATGCCACGCCCGTGGCCCTTGGCTGCCACGACCGTGGCCATTGGAAGCCATGGTCGTGGGGGTTTTGAGCAAGGGAGGCAGATCCATTTGCTAACCCACGCCCGTGGGGGTTGGGAGGCCACGACCGTGGGGTCTTAGAGAGAGATGTTGGCTTGTAATTTATGATCTATGGGTCTAGTATGATACTAATAGGTGAATAATTGTATTGGAATTCATGTGAATTTGTAATTAAGTGTGTATTATTCCTTTTGGATTAGGTTGTGAAGATTTTGAATTGCCCTAACCTAAGTGTTGAGGATTCTTGGAAGAGGAAGTGTATAGATTGGTGTAAGTTGTTCTTGAGGTAAGTACAAACTTACATGGTTGCATTCATTTACATGATTTTGAGACTTAACACATTTGGTTATAAATGTGTTAAGTAATTTACTATATTGTTAATACAAATTGATTAATGTTATGATTTGTATAATGTGAAAGATATGATGATCATTCAAAAAGTATATGCAATGTAATTGATTATGATGAATACTTTAATGATGAATTACTTTAATGTGAATTGAAATATGATGAGATGTGATGCCATTGTGATTGGCTAAAATGATTCAAATGAAATAAATGGGGCATGTTTGCCTAGATGATGATGAATGTCCAATGCAATTGGTTATGTATACTCTATTGATGAAATGTGAAGCCATTGTTATTGGCTATAGTGATGCAAATGAGATAATTGAGGCATGGTTGCCCAAATGATGATAAGAAAATGAGAATGAAATTGATAATGAAATAATGAATGGATTGTGTGTCTAATGTGTTATTCCATTTTTAGAGTTTTGTTGTTGGTGGCATGCCTAATAGTAACAATCTCTTAAAGCTAAGTTGGGCTTGATCCTTGAAGCCAAATTGGGTTGAAGTTGAGCATGCTTTACTCCTCTTGAAGTTTGGTTGGGTCTAGTCCTTGAAGCCTAGTTGAGATGTTACAACCCTTGAAGCTAGGTTGGGTTTGGTTCTTGAAGCCAAGTTGGGTTGATACTTAGCATGCTTTGTTCCCCTTGAAGCTTGGATGAGCCTAATTCTTGAAGCCTAGTTGGGATAATGATAATGATAAATGTGATAATTGAACCAAAACATTAACTCTGAAAGTTGAATGGCATATTAGTGTCTTTTGGGCCCATGCTTGTCTTTGTTTAAATGTGATTCATGAATGGTGAAACAAATGAATAATGAGATTCAATGTAAGACTTTGAAATGTGATATTCTTATGTATTGTTTATAATGTTTGAACATATGACATGTATTGTTTATAATGTTTGAACATATAATATTGGCATTGTATTGAAACATATTATCATTGGAGTTTGTACCACTAAGCCGTTGGCTTAGCGAGATTGTGGTTCATCGCGCAGGTGACAGGGTTGAGCCAGAGAGTTCATCTAGACCGAGTCGAGTCTAGATTTTGAAGTGTTGATTGTGAGCTTAAAGATCAAAGACTGACTGCCAAACATGTATAAACTTTATATTTTGTAAAATTTGATTTTTATGTTTATGTATTTGTAAATACCTCTACATTTTCCACTGCGTATTGAATAAACGTTTTACTTACTGTGTTTACGATATAACTTAAATGTTTTAAGTTTGCTCATGTTATTGTAATAAGGAATTATTGGTTTGGTTAGTAAACCGTAGCATTCATATATTCGGTATACGTATATTACATGTGTGGTAGTATGTAGTATGCATATACGGGATATAGTGGTGTTACAGCAGGCCTAAGCCTGCCACGTGCAGGATGCAGTAGACCTTTTGGCCTGCTGCATGTTGCTGGCAGGTAGCCATACACTGCTTATGGCAGTATGCCCAACGGCACACTGCCGTGAACAGTACGCCAATGGCACAATATACTGTTGGCAATTTTTTTTAATTAAAATATTTTTTATTTAATGTATGTTTTATCCTCACTAACAGAAAAAAAACTAAAGGGTATTTTATGAAAATAAAAAAATAAAAAAATCTATAAATATACCATCTTTTTAATTCATTTTCTAATTTTTACACAATTTCTCCCAATAATTATATTTTAATTATCTAATTTAACTCTAAATTCTTCAACTCTCAATTCTCTAATTTCTACTCTCTCAAATTCTTCTTCTTATTATTTTATTATTGTTAATTATTATTTATTGTTATTCTTATTTATTATTATTGTCAAGTAATATTTATTATTTATTATTATTTTATTGTTATTATTATTATCATTTATTATTATTAATATTTGTTATTATTATTAGTAATATTTATTATTTATTGTTAATTATTATTATTTTATTATTATTATTATTATTATTTATTATTTATTATTAGTAATTATTATTATTATTATCATTGTTAAAAATATTATTAATTATTTTTATTATTATTAATATTTTTATTTACCAATTTATATTAAAATGATAAATTCTAGTTATTTTGATAATATAAGTGATATGAACAAATTTCACAATAATATATTAATATTTTGGATGATGAGGAAGAAGTGAATTGCTAAGAGCAAGACATATTTTATCAAAATCAATTTAGTAAAATAAAAAAATTAAAATCTAATATTTTTTTTTATATTTTTCTAAATAGATAAATGTGGAAGACCAAAAAAAAGTACACTGCAATTATTGCTCCTCTTCATTTAAATTTACTGACTGAGGGGTTATAGAACATTATGAAGACATCTCAACAAAAAATATTTTGTTCAAGTGGGTATGGATAATACTCAAACTCAATTGGCAGATTTTATATAATCGGGTTCGTCATCTGAACCTACTAAAAAATAAGGTCTTTTTCACTATGACAAAAATGTGGTTAAAGAAGTATTGGCAATATGCGTTTGTGTTGATGAATTAACTTTTTAATTTTGGTGAGAAAATATGATTTATTACTTTTATTCAAAAATATGCGAATTCCTCTGTTTAATGTGTTCCCCGCTCAACTTTATCGCACACATTGCTCAAGCTTTACAAAAAAGAAAAAAATTTATGCACATTATTTTCAAATTGTTATTTTTATCTTTTAATTTGTAGTGATATTTGAAGTGATCATTGGCAAACACATTCATATATGGGTATTATATATCATTGGGTTGATGATCAATGAAATTTACAAAAATGATTACTTGCATTTTGACTTTTTTATGATAGACATACTGCCGATAATATATATAATAATAATAAGTATTTTGGAAGAATATAATTTAGTTCAAAGAATTTTTAAAATTTCTTTTAATAATGTTTATGCAAATACTATTTCTATTAATGATTTAAAAAAAAAATTGTAGACCAAATTTAGGAGCTAAAATTTCTCATGTTAGATGTATTTATTATGTTATAAATTTGTGTGTTCAAAGTGGGTTGAAAACTTTAAATTTTTTGTATAAACTAATTAAAACTGCATTAAATTATTTATGGTCTCATCCTCAATTATATAAAAGTTGGAGTAAATTTTATAAGCAATATGGTATGTCTTCTAAACGATTCAAATGAGATGTTCCAACCTGTTGGAATTCTACTTATGAATTACTTTGTGATTCGTTTCTATATCGTGAATTATTATGTAGATTTCTTGAACTTAATTATGCACCTATTATATTGTATCATACTCAATGGAATTATTATGAAAAAATAATTAATCTTTTAAAAGTTTTTAATGATGCTATTGAATATTTATCTGGTGTTTATTATCTTACATCTCATTTAGTAGTGTTTGAAGCTTTGAATATTACAATTATTTTTTATGAGTATAAAAATGATATTGAATTAAAAGAAACTGTTATTACAATGAAGAATAAATAGCTTAATTATTTTAAAGATTTTTCTTGTCTTAATTTTATTATTTGTGTATTGGATTCTCATGTACGAATTAAAATTTTAACTGATTATTTAAGCAACTATTATTTTCTATTATATTTAAAAGATGTTAATATTACTGGAATAATTGATGATGTTAAAAGAAATATTTTGGACTTATATAGAGAATATGAATCAAATATATACATCAATAATTTCTGCATCACATAGATATCAAAATGAGGATATAGATTTATCATCTAATGTAAGTAAAGCTAGTAGATTTTTAATGGAAAGATATAAAAGATCTAAAACTACTACTTAAGTAATATTAAACTTGATACATATTTATCATCTAGCTTTGAGTTTTATGGTGTAATTGGAGACTACAAGTTTCCTATTTGGCAATAGTGAGTTTCCTATTTTGCAATGGTGGAGTCAACATATAAGAAAATTTTCAATGTTGTTTATTATGGCTAAGAAAAATTTTAGTTCTCTAGTCTCAACAGTAGCGGTGGAGTAAATATTTAGCATTGGAGGCCGTGTGTTGGATGAGTGCCGATCAAGACTAACACCCCACTCATTGCAAGCTCAAATATGCATTAATGATTGGTCTAAAGTATCAATGCATATATAAGATTTAAAGTATAATAATGATGATGATCAAGGTTTAGATAATGATGCAACGGATGAAAGTACAACGAGTAGTGGAAGTGAAAATGGTAAAAGCGACTAAGGAGACACTACCAAATTTAAGATAAGAGAACTACGTATTGGTTTTGATTCTTCTAAATCTCAAAAGGATACGTAGGCAGCTTAATTCTTTGTAATTAAGTTCAAACCCTTTTTTTTAATTATAAATTGTAATATTGAATATTTTACAATTATTTAATTTTTTGTAATTAAGTTTAAACTTTTTTTAATGTAGATTTTGGATATTTCAATTATTTATATTTATTGAATATTTCAAATGTAATATTAAATATTTATAATTATAATTTATGCAGTTAATTGATTTTTTGCAATTATGTTCAAATATTTTTAAAATTTTTTTTATACTTTAATTGTAGTATTAAATATTTATAAATAATATTATTTGATTTAACTTAAATAATATTATTAAATTTATAATTGGTGTTCAATCTCATAAAAAAATATTATTTAGTATCAATAATAATATTTTTCTTTTAAATATGATTTTTTTTAAAAAAAAATCAATTTGAACCGGTGGTTCAAACTGAAACCGGATCAGTTTTCAATGATCTGAACCTTAACCAAATTAGCTCTTACAGATTAAGGTTAAAATTCACAAAAATTATGAACCGGAATCAGCGATTCCAGTTAACAAAACCGTGGCCATGGTTAACAGTAACTGTCTTGGCTACAGGAGAAAATGAGTCTTGATAATCTATACCTTCAACTTGGTTATAACTCCTGACTACTAACCGAGCTTTAAACCATTCTATAGAATCATCTTGCTTAAGCTTTACCTTAGAAACCCATCGAGAGCCAATAGCCTTTTTACCTACCGGCAATGATGTTATCTCCCAAGTATTATTTTTCTCCAAAGCATCTAACTCATTTTGCATTGCTTTGACCCAATTTAGATTACTTTTAGCCTGTGAATAAGATCGTGGTTCTGTTACAATAGATATATTAACTAGAAAACACATATATGCAGATGAAAAACCATTTGGTTTGTATAAGGATAAGTATTAGGTGTGAACTAATCATTAGAAGTATATTGATCATTAGGAACATAGGTACTGTTGGTAACAAAGTCATGAAGCCAAGATGGTGAATGTTTGGTCCTATCACTTCTTCTTACTGGTTGAATTGAAGATTGGGGCAATAGAACATTAGGTTCAAGAATTGGATTATGGGCTAGAATATTAGGTTCAAGAATTTGAGAATTGGAAAATGACGAAGAATCAAAATCATCATTGGTTGCAAGATATTTTGAGGTAATTAGTAAAGGTAAAGGAGTATTGTTTTTGGGTTTTGTGATGGAAGCAAAAGGGAAAATATGTTCATAAAAGGACACATCAAAAGAAATTAAACATCTTTTGTTTTCTAAGTCAAACAAGTTGAAAGCCTATTGTCCTGCAGGATGGCCGAGATATATACATCTAATGGCTCTATTACCAAACTTGTCTTTTTGAGGATAAATGTTTGAGGTAAAGCAGAGACAGCCAAACGTTTTAATTTGAGTATAAGAAGGTGATTGATTATAGAGAATTTCATAACGTGTTTTCCAAGGTAATGTTTGGGCAGGTAATATGTTAATGAGGTAGGTGGCATGAAGAATATAATGTCCCCAAAACTATTTTGGAACAAGGCTCTTACAACTTGAACAATGTGTCTATGCTTCCTTTCCACTACCCCATTTTGTTGGGGAATATAAGGTGAGCTGCGTTGATGAATAATACCATTGTCATTAAAGAAATCTTGGCATATTTTGCTGCAAAATTTAGACCCATTATTAGATCGAACCATTTTGATCTAGGTGGAAATTGAACCTCAACCATTTTAAAGAATTGTTGAAGGATAGTAATACTTTGGGTTTTTTTGGACAATAAGAAAGTCCATACACATCTACTAAAGTCATCCACTATAGTAATGAAATAGTGAGCAACACTTAATGAAGGTTTACTGTAAGGACCTCAAATATCAATATGGATTAATTGAAAATATTCAATACTTTTAATAGAACTCAAGGGGAAAGGAGACCTGGTTTGTTTAGAAAGAGGACAAACATCACAAGACTCGGTATTACAATTTGTAGTGTTATAAAATGGAAGGTGTTTCATTATAAGAATGGATGGATGACCCAACCTCTCATGCCACAAATTTTGGTTGAGTACATTATTTATGATGATAGCAGTATCAGCTATAGCAAGAATTGGGTTACAAACATCAGTATTTTCCAAAGAAGATGTGTCTAATATGTATAGGTTCCCAACTACTTTACCTCGAGCCAAGACCTCATTAGTCTTCAGGTCCTTAAATGAACAAGAGTCTTTATGAAACTGAAATTGGATATGTGCATGTTTGGATAGGGTACTTACAGACAATAGGTTATAGTTAAAAGTTAGGATATAAAGAACATCCTGCAGACTCAAGGTATCAGACAACTTAATGGTTCCTTTATAAAGAACAGGGTAATGGCTCCATTAGGCAAGTGAACTTTAATATTTCGGTCAGTTTTATGAAGGTTATAGAAAAGTTTTTGATCTGCACAAATGTGTGTTGAAGCTCATGTATCTATAATCCATAAACCACAACTAGATCCACTACTAGATAAAGCAAAAGAGTCAATAAGCAAACCTGCAAATTCAATCTCAGCAAAATTCATATGTTGATTATCTATTGTCTTATTCTTCAGCATTTTGGCCAGCTCCTGTTGAATCAACTCTGTCAATGCCTGGTTACTCTGCAATTGTGTTGTACTTTCATCAATTGCTGGTTCAATTGGTGTTTCAACCATGTGAACTTGCCTCCCTTTGAAAACTTGCCCTTCTGCCTGTCTTTGCTGTTTAAGCTCTATGTACCAGTCAGGATACCCATGTAATTTGAAACAATTCTCTTTGTTATGACCTCCAAGCTTGCAGTGATCACAGTATCTATCTTCTTTCTTCTTAAAATTTCTTCTTTCAAAATTAGGTCTACCTTTATTCTCAACAAAATTCCGTCTACTAAAGTTCTTAACAAGCATTGCACTAGTATCAAGCGATTCAATATTCAGCATGTTAATTTGCCTTTGCTTCTCCTATTAACATTTGGCAAAGGATCCAGTGTCAAGATTTGACTCCTAAAATTATCGAAAGACAGATTAATGACAGTTAATCTGTGATTTAATTCACAAGTACAACCATTACAAGTACAGGCAGGAGTAACTCTCAACTGATTGTATTCATACCACAATTTATTCAGCTTATTGTAATACATTGTAACAGTGCTATTACCTTGTTCAATGGAGCTGATATCTCATTTCAATTGATACAGTAATGGCTCATTGCTTTCTCCATAAATCTCTTCAATTTTACCCCCACAAGTCCTTCGAACTTGGACAGTATATAAAAGAATCAGAAATATCCTTCGAAATAGAGTTAAGAATCCAAGATTTCACCATGCAATAAACTTGTCTCCATCTTTTGTATTGTGTAGCATTGTTAACTGCTAGTGACTTCAGAGTTCCATCTACAAATCCTAATTTGTCTTTTTCCTCAAGAGCAGTCTTAATTGATGTACTCCATGTTAGATAATTGCTTCCTGTCAATGGTGCCATAACAAGAAGCATTCCAGGATGATCTGAATTCTGCAACAACATTGGATCTCCATACCATGTGTGATTATTATTGATATTCCTTTGATTTTGACTACGATTTTCATTTTGATCAATGACTTCCTCCATTTCAGCTTGTAATTAGAAGTAGTATTGTATGTAAATGATCAAAGAAAGTATTATTATCAATGGAATTTTGGATCAGAACTGCTGCTTTGATACCATGAACAAAAATGAGATGAAAATTGGGGCAAACAGAGTATATGCATTGAAGAAGAAACAAATTTGTTATTACTGAAAAATTACACATACTACACGTGAAGCAAGGTATCCTTATATACATATCACAATGAGCTCACTGTAATCCTTATGTACAATATCTCTGCACTAATCCAGCTCTAACTAATTTCCAACCAAAAATAACAAACTCCTCTAACTAACCTAAGTAGAATAATTAAAATTCTATAAACTACTAGCTGTTTCTACAGCCTCGAAATCCAGTTAATCTCTATATTTGAAAGAGACTTGGCTAAGAAAACACAGTCTGAAATTAACATCCCAATAACAAAACAATCCAAACTTGTAGAAGAAACAGTTGACACAATCGCTTTGGCATCCGGCTTGATAATTCCTTGACTAAGTTGCATGTCATGCAACCATTGCAACGTCAATCGTAGCCCCATTATTTTAGCACCCATTGCAGATGACACACCATGTAATAGACCTATAACTGTTGCCAAGAAACATCCATTACTATCTATCAAGACTACAGCGAAGCTTGCTTGATTGGACAAAACAACAAAAGTGGCATCAACATTACACTTCCATTTTCCTGAAGTAGGCTTCAGCCATCGATGTCCCTGTTGAGTTTCTTCCATCTGGCATCTGAGTAGCAGCCTCAACCTAGCTAACCTCCAAGAATTAAAACACCAGCTGCTGCCAGAAGGACATCTGAGGCATCTAAGGTCGTTTCGTGCCACACAAGAGCATTCCGTGCATACCACAGTCGCTAAAGGATGCAGTAGAACTTCTCAACATATTCCTTAGACTGGTGCTCCAGAAGCTGAAAAAAGAATTGAGATAGATCATCAAAACTGTCAAAACCGAGAAACCCATTTCCCATGCAGACCAGCAACTCCTTGGCCCATTGGAATTAAACAATGCATGTATCACATCCTCTACTTCCCGACATTTACTAAAGCCCTCCTCCATATCCATGCCCTTCTGAAGAAGTCTAGCTCTAGTAGGCAAAATGTTTCGAATTGCTCTCCAAGTAAAAATATTAACCTTGCAAGGGATATTAAGCTTCTATAAACCAGTCCAATTATACCGGGCTAAATTATCCTCACTTACTACACCCAAGGTTGAGCAGGTCAAGTAGTAACCGGACTTTATAGTGTATAAACCTTTCTTCTCATGATGCTATAATATAATATCTTCTACATGTCTATAACTTAACGAAATCCTCTTAATCAACTTAGCCTCATCTTTGTCGAACAGACTATCAATTTTGGTTGTGTTCCATCCCATCGTATTTTCCAAGTGAAGTTCCTTAACTAAATTAAAATCTTACACTTACTTTTCTTAGCTTTTTCAATTTTGTTTTTATCGTTTCTTAAGATATTAATGAATTTAAAAAAGACGTTTATAAAAAATAAATAAAATAAAATTTTTATATTAACTTTAATGGGTTATATGCTAGGGATATTTAAAGATCTCATCTTTTTAGAAGTCCCTCATTCCATTCAAGATTTCAAAACATGGGTTCTCCTCAAGTAGGTATCTTAATCCTCTCAATTATTGGATAGTCAATAGTCTCCAAACCTAAATTTTACCAATTCTATTCAAAAAATTTAATCCAATTTCTAAGCAGGTTTAGCTTTTACCTATATGATTATTATTGGATTTTTCATATTAAATAAAAATGAAAAATTCTCTCATTTATAAATTAAAATTTTTATTTTTAATATGAATGATTGAATTTTTATATTAAACTACAAGCGAGATTTTTTTTATAAAATTTTTAATTCTAATATAAATAATTTATTCTTTTAATCAAATGAAAGAGATTAATTTAATGCATTAGGTAAAAAATTTGACTACCATACTCTAAGACCTCAATAGGAAAATCTGAAATAAGGTTGTTTTTTGAAAATGACCATGTTCGACAGTTAAGAGTATCTATTGCCTAGCTTGAATTTTATATCCAAATTTTAAGTGTTTCCACATGTAATTAATAAAAAAAAAATTATCAATCCATAAAATTTACCCATTGATAGTCAAAAGATAGAGAAGTTGCATTTGGAGGGACCTCCACTTGCTATTATTTGCTCAAAAAAAGTAGCAATAGACACCTGTCTATTGTAAAATCTTCTTGGCGCACACACAGTATTTGCCTAAAAATTATAGAGATTCTTCATTCAATGTCACTTTGCACTTTTCTTTAGTCTCTTTCTCAAGTTTCCATCTAGTAAATTTCTGAGAAAATTAACATAACACAGCCAATTAAATTATAGCAACTCTTTAGAGTTTGAAGTTCAATTTTTCTCATCAACCAAACAATAAAAGAAAAAAAAAGTTAGGGAAAGTCCAAAATAATATCAAAATGATGTTTATACAAAATATGGAGACAAACCCAAAATAATACTAATACTAATAGTAAAAAAGAACACGTAATTGTCTGCCTCCCAAAAAAAAAAATACTAACACTCCAATTAGCTAATAGAATTAGTCTCCAGCATAGTAAAGTGGATTAATAAAATATTGAAGCGTAATTTCAATAATAGAAAAGCTTGAAAATGGGATATAGCAACTTCATTATCATGCAGGGAACAGCAGGAAATAGAAGAATGCCCAAAGAAAGCTTTCCATTGATCCATCCACACTACCACACTCTGCAACATGAACATCAACTAAACACAAAAGGCCGGTTGCACACAAGGGACAGAATAACTTTTTGAAGGTGCCGATAAATTAGGAACCCATTTTCTGATGTCAAGCTAATATAAAAAGAATCTTCTTCTCTACCATTACATTTGGTTGCTGTCTTCTGCAACTCCGCCATTCTTCAGGGCCTTCAACCTTCTGTAACCTTTATCAGTGCCAAATATCCTGACAGTAAAATGACAGATATCATGTCATAATCAACTCTCAACAGAATATATCATTTTCCACACACTGGAAATATTGAAAGTTAGCTACTTTTGATGAGAAACTAAAGCATGGAAGCAAAATCAAGTTTTAATTCTTGAGGATCGCCCTCAATTATGCTTTTCAACTAAATACAAAGGATAATTCCAATCAGAAATGGTGGACATTGGATCCATGAAAGTATTTCATAGTTACATGTAGCCAAAACCATATTGTCATCAAGCATGTTACTATCTCATTCTTTTTCTTTTTTTTTTTCTCCAAGGTATTAGATCCTGTAAATTAACATTCATTAAAAATATGACTTGACAAATTTTGAATTGACAATTCCTCTGCTGAGCATTGTTTCCTAACATGCCAACATGATCATTAAAGATAAGGAGATAAGGTCAAGACTGATGCCTCATCCAGAACATGGAGAGAGTTTCATAGGCTGACATACACAAATATCCACTGATCACAACAAGGTTGCTCAAATGGAACACTTACAAAGCTTATCATTTGCAGAACAGAAAAAGATTCCAAGTATTCATGCAAACATTATTTTATTTCCCTTTTTTTTTTTTAAAAAAAAGTACTTGTGAAAAGTCAGAAGAAAATTTCCTCTACCGGAACAAAATAAATCAAACAAGTCAAAGCAACGTGAAAATTGGCCTGCCAAAATCTCAATAATGGGGATTAAGGACCTGAACTAAATGTTAGACAATAAGACTTGCACACAGTGCACAGGCTCTTGAATGCCACATGTTCTATAAACTGAGCCTTTGACAGAAGATTTGCATGTAAGGAGCACTCCTACAAGTCTCATATGCTCCACAAACAGCACATTGACATTAAGGTGTATAACTAAATTTTAACTTTAACTGTCAATGAGCATTTCCAAACCAAATTCTGTGGACAAATATAAATGAAGAAAATCCTTCTATAAACTTAAAAGCTAGATAGAGGCCCTTGAAATGGACATGTAAGAAATGATTCACCTATATTTTTAGCAATAATATTAGATTTGTACTTAAATATAACAGGCATCAGTTTCATAGATTACAAATACTCTGGCAATTTCATTTACAACAAGTACACGACCAGCTCTCTAGATTTTACAGTTGAAAAGCTTTTGTAGTTTGTGATCAACAAACTTTCTTCTTTTATGACATCGATTCAAGTTCATTATGGCAAGTTCTTGTAATAAGCTGGATGCCAGAGGACATTTGGCATGATGTCGAGGGCAAGGAAATAACCAAAAAGACAAGCAAGCATAGAAACCCAAGTAGGCAGAGTCAAAAGTGCTAAATAATATTTGGACAAAAAAGCAGAGACTACGCCTTCTAGCCTGATTCCATCTTTTTAACCACAAAAGTCGAAATCTAGAGCTGCCATCTGGTTCATATGACTCATAAATAAATGACACAGTTTACATTACCAAACAGAAGTGCAGATAGTGCTCCAAGCAACATAAGCCAAAACTCACCAGTCCATGTAGACAAAAGTAGATGAGTAGTTTCCAGATTTAGTATATAGCAAGCGATGGTGATAGTCATGAAAATCAGCACTGAGATTTAAGAAAAATGTTAGAAACAGTAATAAAGATGAAAAAGGAACGCAAAGCTTCAGAGATAATCACATGAGCTAGAAAAAAACACTCACCCCCCATACAAAGGTAAAAAATTGGAAAGACTCCATGGGAAGTGGTAACCACAATGTGCTTCAACTGTCTCTAGCACTCTAAGCACCATCCATAACCACAAAGTTATCAAATGGGGACCAGTGATGGCAGGACCAACAATAGTAGCAAAGCCAAGGAACAATATCTCAGCAGGGTGAGCATATTCAGATGTCAGTCCGAATGGTGTAGCATATCTTCACAAGTAATGACCAGTAAGTGCATCTTAAAAGCAACTTAGAGATAAAATTGCTCAAAAATTAAGACAATTGCTCGAAGATTTAGACTAGATAGAATAATCAATGCTCTCACTTACTCATGATGGACGCTATGCACATGCTGGTACAGCCACTTTGTGTGCAGAATCCGATGTCCCCAATAGAATACAAAATCTTCCAGGATGAAGTAGAATATAATCTGTGTTAAAACTACTTTCCTGCAGAAGCAAAACCAGAATCTACGATTCACAGGAAATAAAAATTGCCAAAGGAGAAGCCAATAACAAATAAGTTATCCAAAAGGTGAGCATTATATCTATAACAATTATTGCACCAGATACTGTAAAAAATGCAACTGAAAAAGCTTAGTATATAAAGAACCTGAAAATACCAGGACGGCAATGGAAGACTACTTCGCATGCCCATGTATTTGAAGACAGGATAGGAGAATATCATAACCGGTAGATTGACACCAAAATGATATAAAATTAATCGAGTAATGCATTTCTCCTGAGCTGCAGGACTGTTGTTTTTGATCTGCATAGAACAAGCAATGAGTGATGGCACCAAAATCATTTTAAAAAAAATGAAAGGAAAATAAAAATGGAGCAACATATCTGATCATGCACAAAACATCAATAATGGCTTCTATATGCACAAGGGTCATGCCAGGCAATGATATTTCTGAGGAGAATTTATATATGGCATCGTACCAGGCACTTTCATGCATAAAATGGACATCAGAACTAACTAAATAAGTCTATGAGATAATACAGCAACAACCAGACATGAACTTTTAAGTTAAAATAGACATTCAATCATGGCAGCAAGCCACCTAGTTTTATCAGATTTTGGAAAATTATGTTTGGAAAATCCCAATACACAAGTCGGCAAGGCAAATGTTCAAAGAAAGTAGCAATATATCACTAATTTGCTTTAACAACCTATGAAACTTACAGCACTTCAATAGCAATAACAGCAAAGTTGAAGAAGCTAAACCTGAATCTTGTACTTGCTCAGCCACCCTGCCCTTTCCAGATATATGAAAGGAAGTCCAGACAGGAAGAAGACACTTTCATGAAGAAAAAAGCTTCCTAGACATGCCAGTTGAAAGTCACTGAAATGTGTAATCAAATACTGCATAAAAAATTGGAAAAAGAAACACTCAAACGTTTGCTATTCTGGGAAGAATAATATAATGAAATAGAACAACGCAACTCAAATTGATTTCACAACCTAACACCATTAACCGCCAACAGTGTCTTTTGTCAATGATTTGGTATAATTCACATAAACAATAACAAAACCAAACAACATAACAAAATACATATATATAAATTTACAGTAAAAAACCAAAAGATACAAAACAATAACTGAATTGCAATACTAATTTACTTTTCAACAGTCATTGAACTTGTCCAGTGATCATAAACATACAATGCTTGTTGTCAGCAATAGTCATAGATTGACATTAGAAATTACATTAAAAAAATGCACTTAAAATAACACTAAAGCATAGCCAAACACAATTAATAGGTTTTTTCTAAATCAATTTCTCATGCTTGTATATGCAAAACAAAATGAATAAAGCAATCCACACTGTAATACACGCAACACAATTCCATTAAATTAACAACTAAATCACACCAAAAGAAGGAAAAAAAAAGAAAAAAAACTATTTTAAAATTAAATTTAAAAAATATATATATTGTAATGAATTGCATTAACCTAATCATTAAAAAAAATCAAAATCCCATAATCATCGAACAATGATAATGCTAAAAATCTTCACAAGCAAGCAATTAAAATCAATGATAGTAAAATTAATAGTAGCAGCAGCGAAGGATAAAAGATCTATATGCACATTCTTCGAATATATAATGCAGGAAATAAAACAAATTAGAATCGAAAAAGGAATAAACATAGAGACAAATAGATCCAAGAAAACGAGGATAACAATCAGTAAAAAAGAGAGTAGAGAAATTTACGAGCCAGCCAGATTCGATAAGAGAAGCCATGAAAATGGAGAGGAGAAGAGTGTAGAAAAAAGAGAGAGAGAGTGAGAGTAAGGATTTTATGAAGCAGAAGAAGCAGAACCGCACCAGGTGAATGAACGAGACAGTCTGTCAGCGCCAAAAGGCAAGCGGAATCTCTCTCTTTTTATATTTATATTTTTTTATTCATTTTTTTTAGCTATTCGGTTTTGGTCTTTTTCATAATTTTTCTGTGATGGTTATATGCTTACTCAGTTACTCACTTCACAGGGTGAGCATTTTCGGTTCGGAGACCCGAATTAAAAATTGAAAAATTTAAAGTTATTGAAATTTAAATCTAATTAAATATATAAAATATTCGTATTATATTATTTTAAAATTTTAGTATGGTTGGATTCGCATATTCAATTTTAATAGAGTGATTTTAATTTCAAATGAAGATAAATTTAATTTTTTTTTCAAATTTAATCAATAGAATAATATTTAATTGTTTTAGCTGTAAAAAAATAAAAAGTTAATTTAAATTCTAACATTCACATTATAAACTATTTATAAAATTAAAATTTTTAATATCTAGCATTAAATAATATTATCTAAACTCCAACATCCACAAAACAAATAATTTATAAAATTAAAATATTCAATATTTAACATTAAATAATATTATCTAAACTCTAAATAATTATAAATTTCAAATAAAATATATAAATTATTACAAAATTCTAAATGAAATAACTTCATAAACTTAAAGATCTCCTAAATCCCAAATATATATATTTTAACACAATTTATGAAAAATTATTATTATCAAATAATTTGTAATCTAATATTAAATTTCATGTAAATTTTTATTTACTACTAATATATAATTATGATGTTATATATATGCATACATATTTATTATATTTGTATTATTCGTATTTTTTAAATTTATTCACAATTATTTATTTACTAATTATTATTATTCATATTTATAAAAAAAATTATATCAGCATTATTTATCTTCACCATCATTACTCATTAATATTAATTATTATTAATATCCATACTCATTAAGCTACTAATATTATTACATTATGTTATTTTATTAAATATAAATTACTATAATTAGTATAAAGTACTATCATTAGTACTAGTAGTAGCAATCATTCATATAAACGAGTTAATAAATTATATTTAGTTATAAAATTTGAAATTAAATTAGAAAAATAATTATTTAATTGTATTTTTTATTCACATATATTTAAGTCAATACTTATATAATTAATATTATATATGAAAATAAAATTATAAATAAAAATAAAATAGTTTTTATAGTTTAAAAGTCAGTATTATCAAATATTCTAATGATATATATATATATTGCATAATATATAGAAAATTAGAAATTCAAAAGTGAATGTATAGCATGATATAATATGAATTAATAAAATAATGTTAATATATTTTAAAAATATTAAATATTAAGTAATAAATTAATAAAATATAATATAATTTTATATTAATAATAGTAAATTAGTTATTACTTCTGTTATTCGATTCGATTCAGTTTAGTTCGATACGGTTCTCAGTACGAATATTCTTAATATCCAAAATCGTCCCATATTAAAAAAATTGGTTCAGTTCCGTTTGGAAAAAATAAAAAAGTTAATATTTTTTTTGTTTTGGATATTTTTTTCCGGATATTCGAATAGGTCCGAATATCTCCAGAATTCGTGCTCAGCCCTACTCACTTACTGTATTATTTTATAATAATTATTATAATATTACAGTTTTTTTTTATAATTATTTGGCTTTTTTGAGAAATTTAATATTTTTAAAACTACACTAGACCTCGAATATGATTGATAATTGATTTATGATTTAATAAATTGAACTGTATTAATTTAGATTTAATAATACAACAATATTATTAATATATTTTTATTTATAAATAATCTAAAACTTATAAAAATTTTAAATAGAAGTTAAAAAATATCCATAATCAATTCAAAAGCATCATATGTTAAATTTAAATAAATATAATAAATAAACCTAATATTTAAAAATTCATCATAAATTTCAAGAATTTAAATATTTAGGTAAAGTTAAACCATGCTTGATTTTTTTCCTGGTTTTTATTAAAATGACTTGATATTTACAAAATTAATCGATGCTTCCTATTTTATCAATTGTGATTATTACTAGCAATTTTTATGCATATTCAGTTTTATATATTTTTTTGATCGAGTTGATTTTTGATTTTTAGTTAATTCAATCTGACCATAGACAAAAAATCTTCTTCTTTAATAAAATAAACATCATTTTTTTAGTTTCTTTAATTCGAATATATATATATATATATATTAATTTTTAATATATTGCCTAACTCCATATGTAGTTATCCTGGAACTTTATATAATTGTTATGAATTTAAAAATATGAATGTTGTTAAATTATGTAAAATATAATGCAAATGAATATGAGAATAAATTTCATATTTTACGATTACAAAAAATATAATTAATTTATAATAAAAAAAAAGATAAACTAACTAAAATAACTTAAGTTATTTAATTTAGATTATTTTAATTTGTAAAACTCAATTTATTATAAACTCAAATACTTAATTAAAATTAACAATTTAAAATCATTAGTTTAATAGCTAGAAGCATTGTTGTTTTCGTTTAATTTTGGATATGAATTATAAGTGTTCTCATTTCTGCATATGTACATTTTAATTTAAAAAAAAAATTAAAAGTTCAATTATTATTATTGTTTACTTATAGTTGCCAAATAACTACACAATACATGAATTAATAGTATTTAGTGTTTATATATATATATATATATATATATATATTTTAAATTTTAAAAGCTCGACCCCCGAAATACGATTTTATGGGGATCGAATCCCTGCCCTCTCAATTGAGAGTAACAACAGGTGGCCAGCTGAGCTACCCCAACTGGTTAGTGTTTATATATATATATATATAGTTTTAGAGCGAAAAATAGTCTTCAAATAGAATTAAAACTTCTAATTTTACATAATTTCATCAATCAATAAATTAATTCAAATTAGAGTAAATTTATTAATTTTAATTATTTGAAAACAAGTGGAATTAATTGAATTGTTTATTTATTTAATTAAATTAATTAGTTAATAGAAATGCATGATAGAAGAAACTAAGAAGATTTGTTCAATAAGTAAAATTTGCTGATTCTTTGGAGAGTAGATATGTATGACACTTTGCATCAAAGCTTTAGAGATTGCATGGGACTTGTGATCAAGTGTTCATACACAAGAGACATACACTATACATTGCCTTAAGACTCTTCTTGGGGGGTTATAAGTTTTTTTTTTTTTAATGTATTTGCATATTATTATAACAAAAAATTCTATTCTGTATTTGGTACATGTGCCTCCATCTTATTAAACTATTGAAAGAGATATAACAGAAAAAATAAATTTATTTATTTAATTTTTATTGGTTAAATACATATACACTCGATATTCATGATGGCATTTCTCTATTACATATTATAAAATTTTCTTCTCAAATATTAAATTAAAAAAATAATTCAATAAATTCAATTATCGCTCCATAAATATCTAATAATTAATCCACACATGGATCTTAAAGTGCTTAAACCTTAGGATAAAAGATTAATTAAATTAATTAATTATCAATCTTACACTTTCACATACAGTGTAATCATTTATAAAAAGCTTTTAATTCTTTTTTTTATTTTATTTTTTAAAAAAATTTTGATGTGGTAAGTGAGGATTCCTCTGACATGCATGCACTTGTTAATTATTTACTATTCATTGAGAAATTATATAATAATATAACTTTGATTTTAATTAATTATGCTAATTGAAGTGATAGAATAATTGAATAATGATTTATACTTATTTTTCTTTAAAAAAATATATACTCTGTATTTAAGTAAAGTCATAATTTTTAATTATAAAATATAAAAATATATTATTATCCTTAAATAACCATTTTAAATAAAATGCTATGATCGAACGTAAGTTGCTTAGACAATGTCAACGAGATGATGTGATGCCAGGTTCGGCCTGCCCCCAATCACAATTCACATCTATCAAAATTTTTAAACATTCACAGAATCTGAAAGCACCCTTATTTTGTTTTACTGTTTACCAAGTCACATGTTATATTATTTTATTTTTTAAAATATTCTATAATTTTTACAAAATTTTAAAAATATATTTCTAAAATTTAATTAAAAGCACATTCTTATTTATATTTTTAATATATTATATAATTGTATATTAAATATAAACTTTGATATTGCAACTTTTAGAAACTGATGATGGTGAATATTTTCAAAATTTAAGTTTTAAACAAATTTAAAAGAGAAAAAAAATAAAAATTTTAAAAATATTTTCACCTTGATAATTTTCTTTATTATTTAGTTGATAATTTTCTTTATTATTTAGCATCTGTTATATAATGCAATTCACAATTATTTTGTTTCAAAACAAGTTTTTTCTTTTCTATGTTTTTTATGGCATAAAGAATTGAATTCCAAACTCATTACTTTCAATCCAAAAATAAACTTAAAAATGCAATTAAACAACTATAATCAACATTGCATTTTTATATTCTTTTTTTTTTTTGTTATTGTTTTAACATCTAGTTTCACTTAATTCTTAAATCAGCTCTTAATTGTTTTCAAGACATTTTTTACTCTTTAAATTGCTTTTATAATAAAAATACTTTATTAAAAATATTAATTAGAAATCATTAAAATTTATTTTAAAATAAATTTTACATATTATAATCATAAAATAAAATATGAAATAAAGTTTTCACAACCTCAAAATTCCTTTTTTTTTAAGGAAAAAATTATGTCAACCTCAACAGCCAAGAGGCAAGCTTAGATATCCCCATTCTATTCAGGGCAGATCCTATGAAAAATAGTAAATTCCAATCCATTGTCATTCTTAAATTTAATCAAACCTATTAATCACTCTTTTTAACCAAAGAGAACATTCCTAAAAACTAGCAATTGAAATAGAGAACCACAAAATTTTTGTGTACCGCATCCTGTACAAGCACGATAAATCTGATAACAAGCAGGGATGATCATCTAACCATAGCCAGCCAACCTGCCCACTTGCCCGTCAACAACTCAAATCATTTGGTTCGAACGGTTAAACCGTTTAAAAATAATTTAAATTGAATTCAAATTTTCTAAATTGCCTTTTTAGACGGTTTGATTTGAGTTCGCGAATTTTTCAACTCAAAGCAACCCAAATCACCCAAAATATATATATTATTTATATAAATATATATATATATATAGTGAAGCTATTATATTTATTACTCATCAGTTTATTTATTAGTTTTTAAGGCTTCAAGTTGCATTTGAATAATTTATTTACTTTTTTTTAATATACTGTGATATTATATTATATTTTTGTATGTTTTTTAATTATTGCTTATGATATTTAGTGAATTAATGTTGGTGTAATTTATAATATTTGGTTATTATTATAGTTTTGAACATACTCAAACCGTCTAACTCAAAATGATTTGGTTTAATTTGATTTATTTTTTTTACTGGTTTGGTTTGAGTTAATACTTTTTTAAACCGTCTAAATTGGTTTGGTTTAAAAATATCTCAAAAAACTGTCCAAACAGCCCAATGCTCATCCCTAATAATAAGATTGACACTTTTAACAATAAATAAGAATTCTCAACTCAACTAAACCTTCTGATAAAATAAAAAATTCAATTAAACCTTAAATCCAAATTAATTATTAGAGTCAACTATATAAATTTTTTTTTCACTCATAACAATTATGAACTACATCTACATAAAGATATAAAGTTGTAGGAACAATAAATAAAAGCATTTTTTCTTACCATCACGTGGCGTGAAGGTGAGATCTTATCTCCATTTTCTTTCACTTTCTTTCCATATTTAGTGCCATAACTACATGCAATTTTAGGCAAATATTATAAATATTATTAATGGACGGAAATAATAGAGACATGCAGAGTCAAAATTTCCCATTCAAATTGGTGTATCAGAGAAGCTTTCTTGGAGTAGCAATTAGTGCCCCTTTACCCACCTAAGCCACAACACAAACACATCCCGCACTTTTGCTACCAACAAAATTTTTTTCTTGTCTTTGTTTTTTTGGCTATGCTATCAATACATGGACCCTTGACCCTTCAACAGTAATGCAAAAATAATTATGAAGGAAGAAAAATTAAGTATTAACTAACCATACCTTCATCAAATCTTGAAAAATGAAATCAAATTAAAATAATGCACATAAATCTTGATTAACTTTGGTGAAATGTTTTAATGGTACCTGCAGTTTGAAAAGAGCATTCCTTTACCCTTCTATAGTCTATTGTTTCTGCAAAGAAATTGACTATCTACCTAATTCCTCCACCGTGTGCACAGTGCACACCTCTCATAAAACAGCTCCAAGTCCTCTGCCTTCTCGTCAATTAGAAACCTCTTCCCCCACTCTCTTTCTTTCTCTCTCTCTCACACACAAACTAATGGAGGGCTTAATACCATTTGTCTACAAGGTCATTGTTCAATACCAAGCTGGAGAAAAATCAACAACAGAAGAGACCTTATTTGTTGAATCAACTAGCACATCATACATAAGACTTCCAGGAGATTCAGGGCATGTCAATCCGTCAAGCATCCAACTAATCTTTCCAGAATATTTTCGTTCTCCATCAACCTCAGTGACACATCCAACCCTCAGTTCTCAACTCTTTCCCTCTGCAAGCAGCCAGTCCCCTGCTTATCTTCCTACCTCCTGGCGATTCTTTTTTCGAAAATGGTGTTGAACAGTTGACAGCATGAGTATAAGAATGTAAGAAGTTCACTACTTGTGTTCACTGTTACTATAAGCTGCAATCCAGCAATTCAAAAAACAAAATAATAAGAGGTGCTAACAGGGCATCATACTGTGTGCAGATGATTAAAATTTCTAATTCAAAAAGTAGAAGAGATGTCAAAGAAACACACTTTGTGCAATGGATTTAAGTAAATAAAAGTTCAAAAAATTGAAAGAAAGATAACCCATATCTTGAAAGGACCATTTCATGCTAAAAATGCAATTCCAAATTACTAATTTTTCTAGCTAACCAGTAATGCTTTTGCTTCATACTCTGTCACCAAGTCTCCACAGAAAATGTATCGTTTCATCAAACTGTACCATATTATCAGGGCCGTCTTGAATATTTTAGGGGTCCCGAGCAGAAATTAAGATATGGGCCTCTAAAAAATAGTATCGGAGCGAAAATTTTGAATTTGAGGACCGTCCAAAAATAAAGGTGCAAGAAGAAGAATCACCCAGTAAAATATAATAATTTTTATATAATAATTTTTATATAAATTTTTAAAAGTATTTTTAAAAGTATTTATAAAGGGGCCCCTCAAGCAACTGTACAAGCCATTGCATCGCTCCAAAACAAGCATCTCCTTCTTGTACCAACTTTAAAATAAATAGTTATAATGCAGGCCCGGCTTTCTGCTCTACTTTAAAATAAATAGTTATAGTGAGTTAAAAATTTATAAAGTATGCACCAAAAAATGCAGGCCCGGCTTTCTGCTCTGCTTTCTGCATTGGACCTTTACAATGCAGGCCCGGCTTGAGGGGCCCTGAGCAACCGCTCAGGGTGCTCCCCCTTATAGCCGGGCCTGCATATTATTCAAGCATGCAAATGAAGTAAAAAAGTTGCAGATCATCTTGAAGATGTGCTTTTATGCTAGCATGGCAGTGCTAACAACAACAACAACAACAACAACAACTAAGCCTTAGTCCCAAACAAGTTGAGGTCGGCTGTATGGATCCTCAACAAAATAAGCTCAAAAGACACCAAAAAAGATACTCCAGCCTTAGGCCCTTTCCAAGACACGAATTTTACGTCTCCATTTAAGTCTGTCATTAATCAAATCCGCATCAAGATCTAAGGCACGTAAGTCTCTTGCTATCACCTCCTTCCACACAGTTCTAGGTCTTCCACGACCTCTAGCCCCCTCAATCAACAAATTCTCACACTTACGAACCGCAACATTAGGAGGTCTTCTTAAAACATGCCCATATCATCTAAGTCTTCCTTCCCTCACCTTATCTCCGACATCCGCTACTTGGACTTTTTGTCGAATATGAACATTCTTAATTTTGTCTAGTCTGGTATGTCCACACATCCATCTTAGCATCCTCATTTCTGCCACACTCATCTTATGCAAATGTTGTCCCGTCGGTGCCCAACACTCACTACCATAGAGCATCGCAGGTCTAACAACCGTCCTATAGAATTTACCTTTTACTTTCAGAGGTATTTTCTTATCACATAGAACCTCAGTCGCACCCTTCCACTTCAACCACCCTACCTGTATTCTGTGAGTCACATCTTCTTCTATACGTCCATCATTCTGGAACACCGAACCCAAATATTTGAACTGCTTGGTTTTAGGAACCAAAACTCCATCCAATTTAACCTCATGTTCCTGTTTCTTCCTTAGACTGAACTCACGGTGCATATATTCCGTTTTACTCCTACTTAACTTAAAACCCTTATCCTCGAGGGTTTTTCTCCACACTTCCAACTTACGGTTTACACCAGCACTAGTCTCATCAATTAAAATAATGTCATCAGCAAACAACATACACCAAGGAACATCGTCTTGTATGCTTCTGGTTAGCTCGTCCATAACCAGTGTAAATAAATATGGACTCATGGCCGAACCTTGATGCAATCCGGTAGTAATGGGGAAAGCCTCAGTGTCTCCACCGGGTGTTTTCACACTAGTGGATGCATTCTCATACATGTCCTTGATGATGTTGATATATTTGCCGCTGACTCCTTTCCTCTTCAAAACCCACCATAACACTTCTCTTGGCACTCTATCATAGGCTTTCTCCAAGTCAATAAATACCATGTGGAGATCTTTCTTCTTCTCTTGATACAATTCCATTAGTCTTCTTAGAAGAGAAATAGCCTCCATGGTAGATCTCCCTGGCATAAACCCAAACTGATTCTCCGAAACTCTTGTAATAGATGATACAAACAAATTTATACAGCACATTCCAAGGAATAAGAATCATGACATAGAGAATTATTATTTCCAGGATAAAAAAGGATCCATGAATAAAAGAACAAAACAATCTAATATGACCTTGTTATCATAACCAGAGCCATTGAGCTTGTTGATAGCTCTCTAAGCATCTCTGCACAAAGTTGACAAAACCAAAACCTCTGCTCATGTCAGTCTTCAGACAGCAACATAAACACCGCTTTATAGGCCAATATGATGGAAAAGCATATGCAAGACAGGATCTGGAGTGTCCTCTGAGAGGTGCTTACCTGAACAGATCCTTTTGTTGTTCCAGGATCTAGGATAAGCACCACTGCTCTGTGCACCTGCTTTCAGGCCAAGAAGACATGTGCTCTCTTGTTTGTGCTGGAAGCAGCAGTCATAGTTTCAGCAAGCTTATCAATGAATCCTTCAGCCTGTGCGTGAGATCCTTATAAGGCACATTATGTCCAATGATCACACTTCTTACTTCAAGTCCTACAGAGTGACAATGTCGACTTCCCTAATTCGAGCCCAAGAAATCTCCAAAAACTTTAGTTCCTTCTAGCTTGCTACCTGTTGGCAGGCCATAGTTACTGGTCGAAATGCACAATTACAATCATAATAAACTTGTGCCATTCAAGAGTTTGCACAACATCCTTCTAATAAGAAAGAGTTTGCATGATATGAAAACATAATGTTAGTCTACAAAGCTCTTACTGGAAAACGGCATAATAAAATTATATTAAATAAGATAACTATTTTCTTGTGTAAAGCACAATAAAATGGTTTCTGCTAATATAGTTTAAATTCATTGTTTCTTATTTCGAATTTGGATCATTGAACTTGGAAACACATTGGAATCTGCTAACTATATCCATAAGGAGCTTTCGACGAACCAAAACATCTCTAACCTCCTTCAATATCACTTCAGGATTTACTTTACACAAAGCCAATTTCTAGGCAAGAAGTATACTGGACCTCTGAAATTTCCAACTATTTTCGCTGTATTCATTTTAAATAAATGACCATCTATTGATTAAAATCATAAGTTTTTTTTTTCTCGATTAATCATGTAGGAAAAAAAATGAATGTATTTTGGAACTGGGTTCAAGCAGTCATGCACAATACACAATGTTTATGTTATCTGTAATACTTCACCTATTTAATGCTGGTTCTACAATTAATTGTTTTATTTTCCCTTTCACTTGTACTTTGTTATTGTCAACTTTCAAGGATCAAAAGCTCACAAAAATCAAAGAATAAACAACCCAACAAAATCAATGTATGTTAACCCATTTGAAATAGTTCCTAGAAGAATGCTTCCTAAAAATCAATTTCAAGTGCAAATGTTAAACTGGCCAATTTAAATGATAGTATTGCAGAAATTTCCCAAAAGCAGCTCTTAAAAATGGAATAGCCATTCGTGGGGAGATGCATAAAGCTAATAACAGCCAATAAATCAAGGAAAAGAGAGGCCATTGAACAAATAGAAAGCAATAGCGAAAGCATTTTCTTGCAGACATTTGAACGAAAAGAGAATTCATCTAAAATGTGAAAGTCATTTGAAAGGCCGAACAACATTTTATTAGAATGAATATTACCAAACAAAAACGACATTGCAAAACTGCATTCAGGTGCATGGAACAGAAAAGCAAAAGTAGAGAGTTAGAGAACCTGGAGTGGAGCCATATGGCGCCCAAGCACAATCGCCTCAATAGATACCCATGTACCGCATCAAGAAACATCTGCCCATGACCTTTGCTCATTTTTGCCCCTACGAGGGCGTATCGCGGTGGTGGCTTCAGTTTATCGACGTCGTCGTTTGAACTTGAATTCAATTACACTCTGATAGGAACCTATCAGTTGGCCGGCGTCTTCCAGCTCGCCACAGTGGAATCCGACCAGTGGCGGCAGAGTTGCGGCAATAACTGTAGCGATGGGGCGGCGAGAGAGTGAAATTGAGAATTTGCTATTTTCTTTTCATTTTTTCCTTTTATTTATTTAATTTGTTTTTGGTACAGCGCGCTTTGATTTAGATATTCTAAACGGCGTCGTTTAAATAAATAACATTTAGCAAATGCAACAAGATTGATCAAACGAAACCACATTTGTTTGAGCTCATCAATTTGAAATCACGTGATGCCCAAATTTTTTATTAGAATTCAAATTTGAAAATTTTTAATTATTGACAATTAATATTAGATATTAGATCTTAATTTAAGATTAAGATAATAAAATCAGGTTCATCTTTTTTTTAATATAAAATATTTTTTTATGAATAAATAAAAAGTATATTTATAAAATATAAATAAAAATTATATAATTTTAAAGTATATAAAATATATATAACTAATAAAGTTATTAAATTTCTATGAACTTATTCGATATAAATGGTAATATGCCGCGAGTAATTTAATTTTCAACGAAATACTCATTTTATTTGTCATTTATTATTTTCTATATGAGAATGACATCTTCATTTAAAAATGATAAATCTTCACTAGAAGTAATATAGAAGTCAAGATTTCAAAAGAAGGAGGATAAATTTTTTTTAAAGTCTCTCTATTTATTCTTACTTTAATAATCATTATACAACTCATGTACAAGTATTATTTTATAAACTTGTTAATGTAATATATTTTTTGTCAAAAAAAAATTAAATTAATTGAAGAAAATATTAATATATTTATATGTGAGCACACACAGGTATATATATCGCTAAATTTAACTAACAATTCAATAATAAAAATTAAAAAAAGAAAAAAAAATTAAATTATGAACATAATTTCTTAATAAATAATTGAAAAAAAATCATCACATAATATTATAGTTATAAAAAATAAGACAATGAAAATCAAAAGGAAAAATAGAAAATTTAAAAAAGAAAATTAAAATAGATATTAAAAAAAAGTTAAAGATTTTAAGTTTGTATTCATTTTTAATTTTTATTTTTTTATTGTGCTTTTAAATTTTTTTTAGTCTCTTTATTATTTGATAAGTTCAAATTAATTTAGTTGAAGAGTTTTGCCTTTTTTTTTTCCCTCTTTTACACATTTGAAAAACATCAATATTTTTATTAATTGAGAATAAATAATTTATTAGGACTTATTTTTCTTTTTATTCTTGTTTAAACTAAAGAATGTAGGATATTTTAAAATTTTAAAGGGAGGTAAATAAAAAGTTATAAAAATTTTAATAAGTATGTATATGTATAATTTAAAAAAAAAAAAAAAAGAGAATGGGCAGTTACCCCTATTATCTAAAATGTGATTTCGCATCTGATTAGAAGATAACAAATTACAGAAGGGTAAAATTCTATTTGAAGAGTACACGTAACCTTCAAATAAGAAATGGTAAAATTTTATGATATAAATTTAAATTGCATTTAATTTTATTTTTAAAAATAAAAAAATATGAAAAATAAGAGAAAATACTAAAATTTAAGCCAATCAAATATAAAAAGAGAATAAAAAATCAAAGATAAAGAAATACAAAAATAAAAATAAATGTCATATTTCGAATTTATATTAATTTAAAAATTATTTTGAGAATAAATAAAAATACAAAATTAAAAAGAGAATAAATAGATAAAAAAGAAAAGATAGATTGGGTTGTTGATTATTAATGAACTCACAGCAGCTTCTCACTCACAAATTAGGAGAAGAAAAAATTTATAAAAATTTAGATAAAAAAGAAGACAGCTAGATTAGGTTATATTTTTTATTCTATAAAAAAAATCCCATCTATGTTGATATTAAAGTTAACTTGATTATATATTAAAGTTAACTTAATTATATAAAATCTGATTAAATTAAGATCACTAATTAAAGTTAGTGGGAGTTTACTCTTTATAAAATTTGTATTTATAAAGTTTTTGTTAATTATAATCTTCATAAAATATTTTTATATTTTTAAATAATAAATTTAATACTTATTAATATATCTAAAAAAATTATAAAAATAAATAGAATTTTTTTTAAAAAATAATGATATTAAATAATATTTATTTTTTAATGATGATAAGCATATTATAAAATTGAACAAACTCTCTCTATCTCTCACACACACCTATATATAACTGGCCGTCACGCAACTATTTTTATTATGAAAAATTCTTATCACTTTTTCTTTGAGCTTTTATATATATTTTTTTCTTTTTAATTTAAAAGTGAAGTTGTTGTTAATCTATTCAGCACCATTTGTTTTTATTATCTTTTATTTCGCATATAATAGAATTTTATTTATTTTTTTAGTTTTATGTGTTTTTATTTCTAATTTACCCTTAAAATAATTTTTAGATAAATATACATTTAAAATTTAGTATTTGTTCTTTTTAAATTTTGTAAGTTTTTATTTTTATTTATCCTATCAAATCAATATAGATCTGAAATTTAATATTTATTTTTATTTTTTTATTTTTTAAATAAAATTAAATATAATTTTAAATTTTGGACAAAAAATTTAGACTTTATGTCATAGTGAACAATTCAACTTAGCCCCTAAATACATTTTTTAATCAAACTAAATCTTTCTTTCTTTTTTTTTTTGTTAAAATAAGCTCAGGTTTGCCTCTTTTTAAGGGAGAGCCTAAACGAGGTTAATGTTGGCTTGTGTAGGATCCACAATTAGAGATTTAAAGTTGAAAATTGAAAACAGTTAAGAAACAAACAAATTATATGAAAAAAACAAACAATTATAGATTCTAATTTTTTTTGCATAATTATATCTAAAATTATTAAGTCTTTGTTATCTAACTCAAAATTACAGTACGTAAATAATTTCTAATTATCACTAGACAGAAAACTTATAATTCTTTAATTAAAGCGCTAGAATGTAAAGAAAACCTTGATACACAAGCAACCAGCAAGCCTTTTCTTCCTTTTGGGCTCATCGCAGGAGCTCACCACTGCCAACAGCAGCAGCAATAACAACTACATCATGGCCAAAAGGGACTAAAGCCAATTTCTTCATACCAGAAGCAATAAGTTCTATAACATCTTTCCCTTAACTTGGACAAAAAAAAAACTAATTCTTTTGATATTGCCATCACCTTCAGCTCTAACAGATCCGAGGATTTGCTTCAAGTTCCAGGCGAAGTGGCTAGTGTTGCCTCTCAAAATAACGAGAAAATATATAGCGACAATCTTTACCGTCTGTAATTATAGATCGACTGATTTTAGAAAATTATAATGCACGAGTAAAGGAAGCTATGAAAATTTTAGGCAAAAGAATATATTCTAATTTCTAGCTAGACAAATATATAAAACTATAAAAATTTAACTTAAAATTTGAAAATTTTAAAAAATATGATAGTAATATAAGATATTCGACACAATCAAAATTTGTATGGAATAATTGAGATATTTAAGTAAATATTGAAGACAGTCCACGGTTCAAAAGGTGAACATTTAGTAGGTTCATTATTATAGTAAATAATCTGAATAAATTTTCTTCAAAATTATCGAATTATAGCATCAGAATTATCTGCTAATTAAACTTACTAAAAGAAATAAATAATAAATTACAAAAGAGAAACTGTTGAACGTGCCTAACTGACATATGGCACATGATGAATATCTTTAAGAAAATAAAAGGGAAGGGGAAATTAATTAATTAATTTCAGGTAATTAAGAAATTGTAATAATTAATATTAAATTAATTAAAGTAAAACGACAATAAAAAATCCACAGTTATTACACAAAATTAATAATATTCAAACCATCAAATGGTCATAAAAATGACACTTTTTATTTCTTATAATTAAGCTTACTCCGTCTCCCGATTAACGGTAAAAATATTAGCAAGGCTCCTAGCGGTACTGGTTCCCTGGCGGCGGCTACTGCTCTGGTCTTCCTGCTGCTCCTTAGGTCCTTTCGAACACCCAAATATGCACATAGCTATGGTTACAAAAAAACAAAAAAACAAAAACAAGGACATGGGGAATTTATAATTTATTGCAGGCTAGCTATATTGCTTATGAGCTTAATTAGCTTCCTTCGCCATTTATAATTTATTGAACAAGGGCATGGGTAATTTAATATTTAAAAAAAAGGCTCTATAATCTTTAAAAATATTAGCATGATTGCATAGTTAGCATATATTTGTATATTTTATGACTTTTCCTCTTTATGGGTAATTTAATATTAAAAAAAAAGGCTCCATAATCTTTAAAAATATTAGCATGATTGCATAGTTAGCATATATTTGTGTATTTTATGACTTTTCCTCTTTATATGTTTTCTTTTCCCTTGGAAAAGTCAAATAAATTTCCCTTTAATTGGGCTTATAATTTATTGAACAAGGACATGGGTAATTTAATATTTAAAAAAAAAGGCTCCATAATCTTTAAAAATATTAGCATGATTGCATAGTTAGCATATATTTGTATATTTTATGACTTGTTTTCTTTTCCCTTGGAAAAGTCAAATAAATTTCCCTTTAATTGCGCTTATAATTTATTGAACAAGGACATGGGTAATTTAATATTTTAAAAAAAAGGCTCCATAATCTTTAAAAATATTAGCATGATTGCATAGTTAGCATATATTTGTATATTTTATGACTTTTCCTCTTTATATGTTTTCTTTTCCCTTGGAAAAGTCAAATAAATTTCCCTTTAATTGCGCTTATAATTTATTGAACAAGGACATGGGTAATTTAATATTAAAAAAAAGGCTCCATAATCTTTAAAAATATTAGCATGATTGCATAGTTAGCATATATTTGTATATTTTATGACTTTTCCTCTTTATGGGTAATTTAATATTTTTTTAAAAAAAAGGCTCCATAATCTTTAAAAATATTAGAATGATTGCATAGTTAGCATATATTTGTATATTTTATGACTTTTCCTCTTTATGGGTAATTTAATATTAAAAAAAAAGGCTCCATAATCTTTAAAAATATTAGCATGATTGCCTTTCAAAAAAAAATATTAGCATGATTGCATAGTTAGCATATATTTGTATATTTTATGACTTTTGCTCTTTATGGGTAATTTAATATTAAAAAAAAAGGCTCCATAATCTTTAAAAATATTAGCATGATTGCATAGTTAGCATATATTTGTATATTTTATGACTTTTCCTCTTTATATGTTTTCTTTTCCCTTGGAAAAGTCAAATAAATTTCCCTTTAATTGCGCTTATAATGGGTTGGTGAAAATATAATATGTCTATCAATAAACTAACTTTGTTCAATTTCAAATTAAATATCATGAATTACAAGTAATTAATATTCACAGCATTTAGAAATTGAATTAATAGTGTTATTGAATTCAAACATCATCCAATGATAGTTGAGCGTCCTTCAGGCCACCATTATAAAAAAAAAAAAACTATCATCCAATGATAATTGGGAGTTCTTTAAGCCTTTATTATAAAAAAAAATTCCTTTTTTCTGAGGGAAAAAATTCCCTTTAATTACGTTGAGAAGTGAAATTATTATGGGACAAGAATAAAGTGTTCTGAATCTTTTAAAATTATAAATTTTAATAGTGGAGATGATTAATTATGAGTATGAGATAGGCTAGTTCCAACCGAATTCAAGGCTGAATCTTCTTTAATCCAATTTTAATTCTTTTAATTTTGCTAGATTAGAAAATTGATTACTAATATATTTTATTTTGAGTAGATTTTGCTTGAGATGGTCTAGGTTGAACCTGCTAAAGTAAAATTGATACGAAAAAGAAAATGAATTTTATATAAAAAATACTCTAAAAATAAAAATATTTAATTTTTTTATTTATTTCAAAAATACTCACACTCCTCCTTACAATTTCAAATCACATTCAATTTGTAATAGTTAATATATGAAAAAGTATGTATCTAATATATTATTGCATAATATATAGTACATTAGAAATATACATAAAATATATTTTTAGTTGAATAAAAAATAGATATTTTTAAAATTTTCCAAAAATTATAAGAAATTTTGAAAAAAATTTAAAAAAAGTACCATAATTTTATAAAAAAAATACCCATTTAAACTATAAGTAATTATTTATAGATCATCTCATATAAAATGTAAATGAAAATCTTAAATATTAATGAAAATTTCATATTATGTAAGATGGTATGTTGTTGGCATCCCAAGATGCATGGATTAATTTTTGCGGTGCCTTTGAATAATTGGAAAGACTATAAGTTGCAATGTTTCGTGCCGTGGAAGAAATTAATTTAATTAATTAATTTTTTTAATAAAGTTAATTAATAAAAATTAATATAAGGCTAATTTTTTTTAAAAAAAAAAAACTAGAATCAATAAAGGGCTCTATCGATCAAATAAATAAATAAATAAAGGGCTCATTTTCAAAAGTTAAAGAGTAATTGGACCGCAAATAATTAAATTAATTAAAAAAAAAGAAAGTGAGAAGACTAAAAGACAATAGTCATTTTGAAAGCTTTCGGCGAAAGAAAAAACAGTTAGATTTTGAAGAATACAATTAACTAACATTATTTAACCTTTTTTTTTACTCGATTTTGATGAAATTTTGATATATCATCATACTCATTTTTGAGCTTTACATTTTAAATAATAAATTATTGAAAGGTTTTCATCTTTTATTCTTTTTATATGTGCATTTTGATGATATTTTTCTATTTCTTTCTTTTTTTTTTTTTGTATATCATCTTTTGAATAAATATTTATTCAAATTATATTGAGGTTGATATGAGATTATTTTTAGTGGTGCTAAAGATTCTTTACTAGAAATTAAGCATAAATTTTACTGAAATATGCCATTTAAATTTCTAGTGGTTAATTAATTAAGTTTAATTTTTTATTTTTTATGATGTGTAATTATTAAATATATTATTAATTAGTTAAGGGATCCACATGTTATGTTTACTTCTCCCAAATCAACAATTATTCCGCTTTAGAGCAATTGCTGAAAACTTCGATCAAGCTAAGCAAGTCGATCTCAAGCATCTTTGAGAGATAGTCTCTGACGGCTGCAACTTTGCCTCATCTCTTTAGTTTTGAAACTTGCGGATGATTCGGCCTCATCTTCCATACTCGATATTTGCACATTTTCCTAATCCCAAATGTATAATCTTTTCCATTTCTCTCCGTGACCAAACAAAATAAATTTTTTTCTTTATTTGTATTTCATCCTATAAAGAGATAACTCAATTGAAAAATTGTAATATTAACTGATGTTGTTAGTACTGGTTTTGCTATAATACCCAATTTCTTAAGTTTATCCTTTCTTCAATCTTGACTAACACCAAGCAATGCCTTGCAATTATGACCGGTTCATTCACAACTATAAAGAAACACAATTTAGAATCTTTACTTTTTACCTTTACTATATTCAAAGAAGTTAATGGTGTCGAATCACCCATTGGCTTAAAATAATAAAAATTGAACCTAATTAATCACTTGTATCAAGCTGTTAATATCATTTCTTATTACTTTTTGATCGAGCACTTCAATATGGTATAAAGATTTTTTTTTGTGAAAATGGTAGTTCACTAAGGAACTAAAAAACAATCGATCTAGAAAAGCAAACTCCCAGTTGTTCCTCCCTAAGGATAGCTAGGTTTATTATTATAGTAAATAATCTGAATAAATTTTCTTCAAAATTATCAAATTATAGCATCAGAATTATCTGCTAATTAAACTTACTAAAAGAAATAAATAATAAATTACAAAAGAGAAACTGTAGAACGTGCCTAACTGACATATGACACATGATGAATATCTTTAAGAAAATAAAAGGAGAGGAGAAATTAATTAATTAATTTCAGGAAATTAAGAAATTGTAATAATTAATATTAAATATATTATAGTAAAACGACAATAAAAAATCCACAGTTATTACACAAATTAATAATATTCAAACCATCAAATGGTCATAAAAATGACACTTTTTATTTCTCATAATTAAGCTTAGATAAGTTTATGGCACGCTCCCCTTGCCACGAATAAAACGACTAGCTAGGCCAGTACTAGCGGTAGTGGTTCCCTGGCGGGGGCTACGGCTCTGGTCTTCCTTAATAATATTCAAACCATCAAATAGTCATAAAAATGACACTTTTTTATTTCTCATAATTAAGCTTAGATAAGTTTATGGCACGCCCTCCTTGCCATGGACAAAACGACTAGCAAGGCCAGTACTAGCCGTTCCCTGGCAGTTGCTGTTGCCAGCTGTACTGTCAGCACTTCTCTTTTCCTTGCTTTTGTCTTCCTGCTGCTTGTTAATCTTGTCTTTCTGCTGCTTCTTAAGTCGTAGCATCCGCGAAATTTCATCCGCACATCCCCCCATAGCTAATGCTATAGAAAAAAAAAAGAAGCTTAATTAGCTTACCTTCACTATTTATATATTGAACAAGGACATAAGTAATAAAAAAAAGTTGCATAATATTTAATTATTAGAATGAATATGCGTGGTAATGAGTAAAATGCCAGCGAAAAGTGTCGTACCCATTCCCGAATCCAATTAATAATGTCCGAAATGCATCCCAAATCCATTTAAGACTATACTTTTATTATTTGTTCTAATCCCAAATCCGTTTAATACTGCCCAATCACCACTCATTTAAGTTAATAAACTTAAAATATAATAAAATATAGATTATGCAATCATAATATTATCACTCAAATAACTCAAAATAAAAAATTCAATACTAGCATAATTGTAATTAAAACAATCCTATACCATACAATTCCATGATTGAACATAATACAATAATTTTATAATTAAAATTCAATAAAATACTGCAAACATAAAAATAAAATACAGAACTAAAAGTTTTATTCGATGGGCATAACATTGGGCTTCCAAGTCTTCATATGATTATATCCTTCATCAAGCTTTAGAAACATAAAATAAAATCATCCATGACATTTATGCATTTAAAATGAAATATTCTATCAATAATTAATATACATATATACTTACAAGATAAAATAAAGCAAGCATATTCATTTGAATGTTTTCTTTGTTTTTTACTGTTAACTAAAAAAAATCATTTTCTCAATTTTCAACCGACATAAAGAAATTCAATTTGAATCATTTTCTTTTAACTTCTGTAAGCAGAACACCTAAACTATTAGGAACTTTCTAAATATTGTTTAATAATGTCCAATAAGACACCTAATTATAATGAGAAACAAAAATTCTAACCAGATTTTCTTTCCCATGTCTCTCTCCACACATTAAATTTTTATTCAATCATGTCCAATAAGTAACATAGATACAGAAGAATAAGTTAATTAAATATTTTTTAATCACTAGTTCAAGCAAATAAACATTGTTTTCATTGTTTTAAAAAATTACACATTATATATATAATATTCAAAAATTACACATTATATATATAATATTCAAAATAATAATCCAATTAATCAAATTTATAAAGTTAAATAATTTAATTAATCTCAATATAAATTTAGAAGTTAAATTGACAATATTCGATTTTAACCCTTTCTCAATTTTTTCCTAATTTTCTTTATTTTTTTTACCCTTTTTAATTCTTTTTTATAGCCTTTTTTTAGTTGTTTGCTTTTTTCCTTTTATATTATATTTTTTTATTTATATTTTTACCCTTTTATTTAATTTTTTATTTTATAACTTATGCACTATTATATTATTATTAGTATACATATTAAAATGTTCTAAAAGTTACTAAGATAACTTTCCAAGTTTTTTATTTATTTTATTTAATTTTAATTTTTAATATATTTTATGAGTTATGATTAGAACAAAGACTTTTTAATTTTTTTCTTTTTTTATTTTAATATTTAACTTGATAATATAAATTTAATTATCTTAAAATAATTTAAATTCAATATATTATTAATTATAACTAGAATGAGGTTTGTATTACTTGGCTTTATATTTAATATATTTTTTACTCACTTAAAAGATATTTTTATTATACTAATTTAGTTTAATAAGATTAATTAACTTAGATAAAAATAATATAAAAAATCATATATATATATATTTAATCAGATTGTAGAGGAGATTATCCAATTATTTTTCTCTATTTTTTACTATTTTTTATTTTTAATATTTATAGATTTAGCTTTTTCTCTAATATTACATAATTAATAGTTATAATTTTAAACTCATAAAGATTATTAATGAAGGTGATGAAATTAATAGTTTTTGTCCATTTTGTTAATTTTATTTTGTGTCACTATTTTTATATAAATAAATCATAAATTTTTAAGCTAAGACTTTTTTTTTATTTTTAATCCAAGGGTTTTTTAAGAAAATAATTTTTAAAATTAAAAAATATAAAATCAATGAAAATTAAAAAAAATAAATTACAAATTTTTTAATATTATAAATTATTAAATTATTAATTTTTTGTTAAAATTATTATAAATTGTGATATTATAAAAATTAATTATTTATTATTATGAATTATTAATATTAAAGATTTATTTATTAATAAATTATTTATTAATAAATAATTTTAAAAATATTATATTAATATTAATAAATTATAAAAAGTTCAATTTAGACCTTGATATTTAACTAAGGTCCAAATTGGATACTGACATTAATTCAGTTAACTGTTCGATTAAAAAAGTTCAAATTTGATCCGAATTTAAAAAAAAATTATTTTAGTTAAAAAAAATTTTAAAGTCCAATATGATTCATTCGCTATAGTACAAGGTCATATTTGGACCTTTATCTTAAAATAAAATGATAAAAATTCTAATATTTAAATATTTAATATGAAAATAAAATAAAATATAAATATTAATACTAACTATTTATATTAAATTTTTAATATAAAAATAAAATTAAATAAAAATTTGTCTGTAATTTTTTTCTTGTAATTCTCACCCCCTCTTCATCATATTTTTGATTCCGCCATTGGTGATAACAAAATATTTAGATAATAAAAAAACAATTGGATAACGTAAAAACTACTATGAAAACTAAGTAAATAAAGTTATTTTTTCCATTATCTCTCTTTCAATAGTTTACTATTAGATGGGTGTATATATATCGAATCCATGATAGAAATTTTTCTTTTAGTAAATATGGAGTATAGACAGTTCAACGGGCGAACAATTAGTTGGTTTATCATGGTAAATGATCCGGATTAATTTTCTTCAAAAGTTTTCAAGTAGTATTTATTTACGCCCAAAATTAACTACTTTTTGTAGTTAAAAGAAAATAAAAAGTTGGCAAAACAGGGGCTAGATCATGGGCATTAAAATATAAAATTAGAGTAGTTGTTTGAAAAAGAAGTTAGTGGATACATGGGTTTTGTATGAAAAAAAAAATGAAGATGGAAAGTTATGGAGTTTTAAAAATACAGGGCCATTACTTTTGCATATAAAAGGAAAAGAGAATTCATTGAGAAGAGACCAAACGTTTTCCACTGAAAATCTAGAAATTAGCTTAATCAAATTTGTCATTTTAGAACTTAGCATCTAGTTGTAGTTGATTTCCCTTAACTTTTTCATTTCTTTTAGACTAGATGAATGAAACAAAATTTGATGTTCTTTAGTTTCTTTTTACTGTAATTATCGTTGTTTCTAGTAACCCATTGCATTGTTGTAGAATTTAATTAGTTTGTTTATCAAATTAGTTGAGAATTTCATTTCCTTTTTGGTCCTTTAAGGAAAGTACACAATTACTTGAATAGAAGTCGAGTTCTTTAAGAATTTTTGAGATATTTTCATCTTTGGCATGCTTGCATCATAAGCCATTAAAGGCCAACACTGTTGTCTTCAGCTTTTGAGGAAATAATATTAGAATTATCTGCTAATTAAACTTATTAAAATAAATAAATAAATAATCAAAATGTTGCACATATGTTAATAGATGATAATCATTCTTAGTCAGTCTATAGTACGTTTTGGTTCTTCATATTAAGATCTTTTGAACCACAACTGGAAAATTTAAGTTTGTCATGTTTATCATGAGGCTAATTCAGTTGTTGATTTTTTTTTTATAAATGAGCTTCTAATTCTCATAGTTTATTTCATTGGATGATGCAATTCTTCCTAAATTAAGTTTGATTTTGCTTAGAGATGTTTTTGGAACTTCTTTTTTTAGAAAAATCACTGTGTAATTTTATTTTTTTGTTTCTATTTTCCTTATTAATAAAAATAGATAAATAAATAATAAACAAAAGAGAAGTATAGAATGTGCCTAACTGACATATCACATGAATTTAAATTTTAACATTAGAATTACATAAGAGAATTTTTATTTTTCATTTTTTAATATAAAAAATTAATAGGAGGCTAAAGGCTTTTAGCTCACTGCTTTGAAGCTATTGTTTGAACGTTTCCTATAGCACCCCTGGTATTCTTGTTCTGGTATGGACGGCAAACAGCTCTAGTGTAATAACTGTAATTTTAAATATAATTAAATATTTAATATTGGAGTAATGGACGAAAGATATATATGGTATATATCCAATATATATATAAGATATATATTGAATATACATAGTATATACATAGTTTATATCTAACATATACTTAATATATACACTTTCACAAAAAGATAAAGTTTGGTAAAAAAATAAAAAAAAGTTAAAATTAAATATAATAATATTAATAATAATAAAAGTAAATAAAGATTAAAAATGTAATTTTGGATAGAAAAAATTAAAAATATCTAATATTTAATTAATTATTTAATAATTATATATATGTGGTTGGAAAGAAAGAAGAAAAAGTTAGAAATATAAAAATATCTTCATTTTCTTCTTCACCGCCATTTTGGACGAATTTTAGAGAGAGAGAGAGTAGAGATTTTCTTCATCCAACTCACCAAATTTCACAAAAATTGTTAAGGATTTAAGATGGTTTTAAAGATTTATTAAGGATTCAAGTAAGATTTCTCTCATTAAGCTTTGTTTTTTTCAATTTTAAGATTATGTAACTATTTGGGTAGAGAGAGAGTTAGTTTTAATTGCTAAAATTAGTAGTTATAAAGCTAATATGATGGTTATATGATGATTTAGTAGTTAATTGATTGATGTAGAAACTTGACATATAGCACATGAATATTTTTAAGAAAATAAATGGAATAGAATTTAATTAAATTCAGCTAAAAATTGTAGGGGTGTTCATTGGGCCCGTGGCCCGACCAACCCGGCCCGACCCGAACCCATGCTAGGGTCGGGCCACGGGCTTCAAAATCCAACCCGAGCCCAGCTCGGGTCGGGCCTCGGGTTGGGATAAAAAATCTCGGGCCGGCCCGACCCGGCCTGAGATATTAATTTTTTTATATTTTTTTAATTTTATATTTTGATAATTTATTTTTTTAAAATATTATATATAAAAAATATATAATAATTTATATATTATTAAATATAATTTATTATAATAAATTTTTAAAATAATATTTATAAGTAAATTTTATTAAAATTTTAAAAAAAAAATTATTTTTTTTAAAATTTAAAAAAATCGGGCCGGCCCGACCCGGCTTGAACCCGGCCAGGCCCGAAGTGGCCCGGCCCGACCGGGCTTCGGGTCGGACCACGGGCTGCAAAATTGCAGCCCGAGAAAACTCGGGCCGGGCTTCGGGCCAGGGTCAAACCCGGCCCGACCCGGCCCGTGTACACCCCTAAAAAATTGTAATAATTAATCTTAAATTAATTATAGTAAAACAACAATGAAAAATCTACAGTATTATACATATTAATAATATGAATCTTTACAAAAATATTATAAAAAATAAAAAAAATTTAAATTTATTATATTATTTAAAATATTTTTAAATTTATCAAAATTTATTATTTTTTTATAAAAATATCAAATTTAGATAATTTATTATGAGTTATTATATGTTTATGAATTTGCATATTTATTATAAATTTATTACAAAATAACTAAAATATTTCTAATAAAAATAAAAAAAAATTATAAAACAGGATAAAAAGTATAATTTTTCCTTAATAATATTCAAAACATCAAATAGTCATAAAAATGACACTTTTTAATTCTCTACGTTCTCGTCACGGGTAAAAGTACGAGAAAAGTCTCTAATAACCGGTCCCAGCCAGTTGCTGCTGCCTGCTCCATCAGCACCTTTCTTTTCCTTGCTTTTGACTTCCTGCTGCTTGTTAATCTTGTCTTGCTGCTGCTTCTTAATTCCTACTAGCTTCCGCGAAATTTCATCCCACAATCCCGCCATAGCTAATGCTACAGAAAAAAAAGAGCTTAATTAGCTTACCTTCACTATTTATATATTGAACAAGGACACAAGTAATAAAAAAAGTTGCATAATATTTAATTATTAGAATGAATATGCGTGGCAACGAGTAAAATACCAGCGAAAAGTGTCGTACCCATTCCCGAATCCAATTAATAATTAAATGTCCGAAATACATCCCAAACCCATTTAAGACTATACTTTTATTATTTGTTCTAATCCCAAGTCCGTTTAATACTACTTAATCACCACTCATTTAAGTTAATAAACTTAAAATATAATAAAATATAGATTATGCAATATTATCACTCAAAATAAAAAAATTCAATACTAGCATAATTGTAATTAAAACAATCCTATACCATACAATTCCATGATTGAACATAATACAATAATTTTATAATTAAAATTCAATAAAATACTGCAAGCATAAAAATAAAATACAGATGGGTATAACATTGGGCTTCCGAGTCTTCATAAGATTATATCCTTCATCAAGCTTTAGAAACATAAAGTAAAATCATCCATGACATTTATGCATTGAAAATGAAATATTCTATCAATAATTAAAAACATAATTAATATACATATATACTTACAACATAAAATAAAGCAAGCATATTCATTTGAATGTTTTCTTTGTTTTTTACTGTTAACTAAAAAAAATCATTTTCTCAATTTTCAACCAACATAAAGAAATTCAATTTGAATCATTTTCTTTGAACTTCTGTAAGCAGAACCTTGAGTGAGCAACGCCTAAACTATTAGGAACTTTCTAAATATTGTTTAATAATGTCCAATAAGACACCTAATTATAATGAGAAACAAAAATTCTAACCAGATTTTCTTTCCCATGTCTCTCTCCACACATTAAATTTTTATTCAATCACGTCCAATAAGTAACATAGATACAGAAGAATAAGTTAATACATTAATCAAAATAATCACTAGTTCAAGCAAATAAACATTGTTTTCTATAACCTAAACCACCAAAAGTTTGATCTCTTTTGTTATATTTCTCCAAATTTACTTCCATCACAAAGGCACCTGATATGATACATGAGAAAATTTGAACATCAAAAGCTACAACTCCATGGTAGGTGCTTCATACTTTAACAACAATGAGGCAATAAATCTTTGTAAATTAAAAAAATGATGCGAAAAGAATCTCGTGAAAATATTCAGACCAAAAGAAAAAAAATCAATAAATTCATAAATGAAAAATAAAACCAAATTTCTCGCTTTTTTTTGGATAAAAAACAAAACGAAGAAAAAAAATTAAAAAAATGGAAAATTAAAAAATGATACAACGACAGATGCCCTTACAGATTACTGCTCAACTGTTAATTATTCAATGGTTACATATTACTGATCTAAACCTCGTCAAATCAATAAATCAAACAAACATACCTGGTAGACGATGGAAAGAGCAGCTGGGTTGGCGATAACGACGGTTGTCAGAGGCGGCAGGGGACTTGAAGCGGCGGGTGGTGAGAGGTGGCTTGAAGAGGTGGTGAGTGTTTGAGCTTGAGAAGAGAGGCGGCGGCGAAATGGAGAGCGAAAGATTTTAGGGTTGCACGGTATTATTATTATTATATATAGGCTAAATAATTATAAAATTAATGGATTTTATAATTATTTTTGTCTCTCTCTTTTTTGCCCTTTCTTGTTGCAGTTTATTTCCCATGGCATTTACTGAATAATATGTTTAGATCAATTTATATTATTGAATTTATTAATAAATTAAATTTTTATAGAATTATAAATTAATTTTCATATTTAATATAAAATACAATTTAAAATAAATAATTAAATTAAATTTTATATAATTTTATTTAAAAAAATTTTAAATTAAAAATATATTTATCTTTTTTTTTTAAATATACTCTTATTATGATAATATTATATAAAATTTATATTTTTTAAGTATTATCAAAAGAATTTTTTTTTAGATTTATTGCTATAAATTAATAATAATAATATTATTATTATATATTGATTTTAGGGTTACACGATGTTATTATTATTGTTATTATTTTATATAGGCTAAGTAATTTCCCAAAAAACCATGGCATTTTCTTAAATTTTCAGTTTTACCTCTCTTTTTTGCCCTTTCTTGTTGCAGTTATTATTATATAAAAATATTTTATTTTTTTATATTAAAAAATATAATTTTTAGTTTATATGAATTTAATTGATTGAAATTATTATATTTTTATTTGTAATAATTTCTATTCAGAATAATAATTTTTAATATAATTTATATAAAAAATTTAATAATTTGTTTTGATGATAAATTTCATAAAAAGGCTTATATATATAATGAGTAATTTTTTTAAAAATTTAAATAATTATTAAAAATAAAAATTTAATAAAATATTAAAATAAAATTATAACTATCGATGAAGCTAAAAGAATAAATATTTAAATTAGATATTTGACTATAAAAAATTAAAATTTAATAATATAACTTTGTTAAAAATTAATTTTGAAATTTTAAAATTGGAGAAATAATAAATTTTATAAAATTAGCATTGAAAAAAAAAATAAAAAAATATAGTAGAAGAAATGTGTATAGGTTTTTTGAGGATAATTCTGTAAAATAAATTAAATTTATTAATTTATAAATTTTTTATATTTTAGTAAAATTTAATTTATATCAATTAAATTTTATAAATTTAAATTTATAGAATAAAAGTGAATAAAATATTTCATTCAAAATAAATAATTTTAAATTTTAAATACATTTCATAAAATTATTTATTCTAAATAGGTGTAAATTTTAAGTCCCCTGTTTCTCCGGCGCCCTTTATATTAGAGCTAAAGATCTGACCAGCACGCGAGCAAAGAAAGAAACACATACATCTTATTAATTAATTAAATATCCACATATCTTTTTTCTTTTTTTAAAAAAAATTATTTTAAAAGAAAAATCGATGTTATATTATGAGATATCATTAGCTTGATAATTTGAGGCAGCAATAATTATTTTTGTTCACAAAGGTAGACTCATGAAATAACCTCATCATTTATTGTTTCACATATTTTAGAAAAATTATTATAAGAACATGTTTTGTAATTTACTATTTCTCTTAAAAAATAACGTTTCTTATTATATTAGTAACAAATTTATTATATTTATTGAAATATAAAACTTTAAAAACTATTTTTAACTATGTTTATTTTTTTATTATAATTATTTAATATGATAACTTAAAAAATTATAATTTGTAGAAATTGTTCAAGTTGGATATAAAATTCTTAGGAATTAATTAATAAAATTATGTGAATTATTGAAAAATTATATGGTAAACTTATGTCAAAATTGAGTTTATTGTTAAATTTGCATAATATATAAAAAAAATCATTTATTTCTACCATAAGTAAAATATAAATATAAAAATCACATAATTATCTATAAAAGCTAAGTAGATGTTATTTTAAGAAGTTATAATAGATAAATTTATTCTAAATTTTGTTCATGCTCTAAAGTTAAATTAATTTTTTTTTATTTTCATATTTTTAATGTTGTATCGTTTTTAGAGTTAACTTTTTACCGCTTATTATAAAAAAATATATAGTAAAATGCCTTATATTCTACTATTAATTTAATATTTATATTTAAATGAAAATTAATTAAGTTTTTGACTATATAAATTTGAAAACTATAAATATTCAAAATAATAATCCAATTACTCAAATTTATAAAGTTAAATAATTTAATTAATCTCAATATAAATTTAGAAGTTAAATTGACAATATTCGATTTTAACCCTTTCTCAATTTTTTTCTAGTTTTCTTTATTTTTTACCTTTTTTTAATTCTTTTTTATAGCTTTTTTTTAGTTGTTTGCTTTTTTCCTTTTATATTATATTTTTTTTATATTTTTACCCTTTTATTTAATTTTTTATTTTATAACTTATGCACTATTATATTATTATTAGTATACATATTAAACTGTTCTAAAAGTTACTAAGATAACTTTCCAAGTTTTTTATTGTTTTATTTTATTTTAATTTTTAATATATTTTATGAGTTATGATTAGAACAACGACTTTTTAATTTTTTTCTTTTTTTCTTTTAATATTTAACTTGATAATATAAATTTAATTATCTTAAAATAATTTAAATTAAATATATTATTAATTATAATTAGAATGAGGTTTGTATTACTTGGCTTTATTTTTAATATATTTTTTACTCGTTAAAAGATATTTTTATTATACTAATTTAGTTTAATCAGATTAATTAAATTAATTAAATTAAATAAAAATAATATAAAAAATCACATATATATATATATATATATTTAATCAGATTATAGAGGAGACTATCCAATTATTTTTCTTCATTTTTTATTATTTTTTGTTTTAAATATTTATAGCTTTAGCTTTTTCTCTAAATTGCAGAATTAATAGTTATAATTTTAAACTTATGAAGATTATTAATGAAGATGATAAAATTAATAGTTTTTGTCCATTTTGTTAATTTTATTTAGTGTTACTATTTTTATGTAAATAAATCATAAATTTTTAAGCTAAGACGTTTTTTATTTTTAATCCAAGGATTTTTTAAGAAAATAATTTTTAAAATAAAAATTAAAAAAATTAAAAAAATAAATTACAAATTTTTTTAATATTATAAATTATAAATTTATTAATTTTTTGTTAAAATTATTATAAATTGTGATATTATAAAAATTAATTATTTATTATTATGAATTATTAATATTAAAGATTTATTTATTAAAATTTTATTTATTAATAAATAATTTTAAAAATATTATATTAATATTAATAAATTATAAAAAGTTCCATTTAGATCTTAATGTTTAACTAAGGTCCAAATTGGATACTGACGTTAGTTCAGTTAACTGTTCGATTAAAAAAGTTCAAATTTAATCCGAATTTGAAAAAAAAAATTATTTTAGTTCAAAAAAATTTTAAGGTCCAATTTGATCCATACGCTATAGTACAAGGTCCATATTTGAACCTTTATCCTAAAATAAAATGACAAAAATTCTAATATTTAAATATTTAATATGAAAATAAAATAAAATATAAATATTAATACTAACTATTTATATTAAATTTTTAATATAAAAATAAAATTAAATAAAAATTTATTCGTAATTTTTTTCTTATAATTCCCACCCCCTCTTCATCATATTTTTGATTCCGCCATTGGTGATAACAAGATATTTGGATAATAAAAAAATAATTGAATAACGTAAAAACTACTATAAAAACTAAGTAAATAAAGTTATTTTTTTCATTATCTCTCTTTCAACAGTTTACTATTAGATGGGTGTATATAATCGAATCCATGATAGAAATTTTTCTTTTAGTAAATATGGAGTATAGACAGTTCAACGGGTGAACAATTAGTTGGTTTATCATGGTAAATGATCCGGATTAATTTTCTTCAAAAGTTTTCAAATAGTATTTATTTACGCACAAGATTAACTACTTTTGGTAGTTAAAAGAAAATAAAAAATTGGCAAAACAGGGGCTAGATCATGGGCATTAAAATATAAAATTGAGTAGTTATTTGAAAAAGAAGTTAATGGATACATGGGTTTTGTATGAAAAAAAAAATGAAGATGGGAAGTTATGGAGTTTTAAAAATACAGGGCCATTACTTTTGCATATAGAAGGAAGAGAAAGATCATAGAGAAGAGACCAAACGTTTTCCATTGAAAATCTAGAAATTAGCTTAATCAAATTTGTCATTTTAGAACTTAGCACCTAGTTGTAGTGGATTTCCCTTAACTTTTTCATTTCTTTTAGACTAGATGAATGAAACCAAATTTGATGTTCTTTAGTTTCTTTTTACTGTAATTATCGTTGTTACTAGTAACCCATTGCATTGTTGTAGAATTTAATTAGTTTGTTTATCAAATTAGTTGAGAATTTCATTTCCTTTTTGGTCCTTTAAGGAAAGTACACAATTACTTGAATAGAAGTCGAGTTCTTTAAGAATTTTTGAGATATTTTCATCTTTGGCATGCTTGCATCATAAGCCACTAAAGGCCAACACTGTTGTCTTCAGCTTTTGAGGAAATAATATTAGAATTATCTGCTAATTAAACTTATTAAAATAAATAATCAAAATGTTGCACATATGTTAATAGATGATAATCATTCTTAGTCAGTCTATAGTACGTTTTGGTTCTTCATATTAAGATCTTTTGAACCACAACTGGAATATTTAAATTTGTCATGTTTATCATGAGGCTAATTCAGCTGTTGATTTTTTTTTTTTATAAATGAGCTTCTAATTCTCATAGTTTATTTCATTGGATGATGCAATTCTTCCTAAACTAAGTTTGATTTTGCTTAGAGATGTTTTTGGAACTTCTTTTTTTAGAAAAATCACTGTGTAATCTTATTTTTTTGTTTCTATTTTCCTTATTAATAAAAATAGATAAATAAATAATAAACAAAAGAGAAGTATAGAATGTGCCTAACTGACATATCACATGAATTTAAATTTTAACATTAGAATTACATAAGAGAATTTTTATTTTTCATTTTTTAATATAAAAAATTAATAGGAGGCTAAAGGCTTTTAGCTCACTGCTTTGAAGCTATTGTTTGAACGTTTCCTATAGCACCCCTGGTATTCTTGTTCTGGTATGGACGGCAAACAGCTCTAGTGTAATACCTGTAATTTTAAATATAATTAAATATTTAATATTGGAGTGATGGACGAAAGATATATATGGTATATATCCAATATATATATAAGATATATATTGAATATACATAGTATATACATAGTTTATATCTAACATATACTTAATATATACACTTTCACAAAAAGATAAAGTTTGGTAAAAAAATAAAAAAAAGTTAAAATTAAATATAATAATATTAATAATAATAAAAGTAAATAAAGATTAAAAATGTAATTTTGGATAGAAAAAATTAAAAATATCTAATATTTAATTAATTATTTAATAATTATATATATGTGGTTGGAAAGAAAGAAGAAAAAGTTAAAAATATAAAAATATCTTCATTTTCTTCTTCACCGCCATTTTGGACGAATTTTAGAGAGAGAGAGAGTAGAGATTTTCTTCATCCAACTCACCAAATTTCACAAAAATTGTTAAGGATTTAAGATGGTTTTAAAGATTTATTAAGGATTCAAGTAAGATTTCTCTCATTAAGCTTTGTTTTTTTCAATTTTAAGATTATGTAACTATTTGGGTAGAGAGAGAGTTAGTTTTAATTGCTAAAATTAGTAGTTATAAAGCTAATATGATGGTTATATGATGATTTAGTAGTTAATTGATTGATGCGAGTATAATTGGCGAAGTTATGGTTTATGGGTAAATATGTGAATTTAGGATTTTTTATGGAGGTGCTTATAATTATTGCAATGAATTATTTTGATGTTATTTTGATAACTATGTGATGATTTTATGGTTGGATGATAAAAATGAGCTAGTTTATGGTGGAGTTTGAGTAAAGTAGTAAAAGAAAAATTAGGATTTTAGTGGAATTTTGGGTAAAATTGATGTAATTGAAGTTTAATTTAATAAAATGTGTTAGAATGAGTTATTGATGATGTATTTGCACTTGTAATTTGGATTAGAAGTGAATAAGGAGGACTTGTCCAATTAAAGTGAAGAAGGAAATTTGATGAAGTTGAAGTTGGAGGAAGAATTAGGCTTGGATTTTGACATTTTCAAGGTTAGTACATACTTTATTAATATTTAATTTAATTGTTTATGCATGGCATTATACATATGGACATTTTTTGAAGAATGAAGGCATTCTTTAAAGTGACTTCATGAATAATTGAGTATGTGATTATAATTGTGATGTGTTAGTTGAAATTAATGTGAGAAATGATAATGTTATGTGCATTATATAAATATTATGAACAATGATAAAATATGATTAAAAATATAAAAAATGAGCTACATTATGTAATGTAATTGAAATTGAACATGAGAAATGGAAAATGTGGAAACTGTGATAAAGGAATGTTAAATGCGATGGAATGTTGAAGTGATTATAAAAAGGGTTGATCACTTGAAAAATGTGTATTATGATAAATGTGATTGGAAAAGACGGGAAAAGAATAATTTGATGAGCAATGCGATGGAAAAAGTGTGATAGTGAAAACTGTGGTAAAAGAGTAAAGGTGATGAAAATCGAGAAAATATGATAATGAAATAAAAATAAGATAATATAATTGGTCAATATGTGTGTGATAGCCTTATACAATAACTTGTTCCAGAAAATTGATTTTGGCACTATCGAGTTAGCATGCCAGCAAAACGTTATGACGTTTATTGTGCCTTTATATTAGATACACTTGTGTCACTATTACTGTGTCTTCAGGCTAGACACACTGGTGTCACTGTTATTATTATATATTTGGGCTAGACACGCTAGTGTCATTATTATTATTGTACTTTCGGGCTAGACATGCATATGTCGCGATAGGCCGAATCAATATTTTTAAAATTTGAATATTGTGTAGATATTTATTGGGCCCAATGTGTTTGTGTTTGAGATATGTTTGGAAATATCATGATTATGGGGTGAAAATGAATTTTACATAATAATGGTATTTAATAGTTTATAAGATAAGGAATGTAATAATGAATGTTGCTTGTATTAATAGCATGATTTGTCGTATGTTGTATTGATTTTAAGCATTGTGAAATGTTATCAAAGTATGTACTACTAAGCTATATGATTAGCACAGTAATATGTATCTCGCAGGTAATTAAATGTGCAGAGTAAGAAAGTGCCGCTAGACCTAGGCATGTCTAAGTTTTCAGACTGAGATTTAAGGCAGGGTTTGCCACGAGACCAGACCAATAGTGATGCATTACATGTATAAGTTTATTTTAAAGGCACACTACTTTTGTATAATATATTTACTATTTTGTGAATGTATTAGAAACGAAGGATATTATGTATATTTTTGTATATGTATATAAAGGATAAATTTGAGTTTATATATATATATATATATATATATATATATGATGGTCATTGTTTTTAATTATGGAACTTTTAGATGTAAATTATGGAAGGGGTGATGGTGGTTTATAATGTGATTTTTGGAGTGATTTTAAATTATAAGTTGAGTTTGTTTAGTTTTGAAATTTATTAAAATTACAGATAAAATTCTAGATAATTTTTTCTAAAGATTTTATTAAAAAGATTTATTGAATTACTAAATATAAATGTATTCATTAATTTAAATAGATTTTTAAAGGTTTAATTATTTTTGGTAACAAGAAATAAGTATTTTACAGTTATTTTCTGTATCACTCTTGTATTATATATATATATATTATATGTATACGAGATATATACTGTATATATATATATATAATATAAGGGTATTACACTTAACATATGATATAAGAGTATTACACATAGACCTCCCTTATTTCCCTGTTTTATAGCCTTTTTACAGCTCTTCCTCTTGTTTTCTATGGATTTTGGTTACATCATTCTCAGATCTAGCCTTATATGACTTTTTTTTTTACTTCCTCCTCTATGAAGGCTTAGAATAAGTTCTAAGAGCTGGGTTTCTAGAGAAGAAATTCCTATCAATCTTTGGAAGAACTCTATATTTATCGGGTATGGCTTTACCTTCCTTTCAGTGTCTTTGAAGCTTTTGGGACATGGTTAGAAGTGTCACGATCTCTATCGGTGAGTACTTTGAATAAGTTCTAAGAGCTGAGTTTTTAGAGAAAAAATTCCTATCAATCTTTAGAAGAGCTCTATATTTATCGGGTATGACTTTACCTTCCTTTCAGTGTCTTTGATACTTTTAGGACATAGTTAGAAATGTCACGATCTTTATCCGTGAATACTTTGCTGCTTGGTGATCTCTTTCATCTTGTTTGGGTTTTGCCCTTGTTTTCCTAGCCATTCATCAGAATGGCTGATCTTTTATGAGTACCTGCGCTGGAGACACCTTTTGGTCGAGATCTTTCTAGACAACAATATTTGAAGATATGGTGGGTCTATTCCCACATGTCCTTGGTGTTGAGTAAATTACACCATTTTAAGAGTAAAAAATGGAGGTTCATTTTTTGTAAAAAATGGAGGTACCTAATTTTTGTCAAAAATGGAGGTGTTTAATTTTGTAAAAAATTGAGGTGTCTAACCATTATTAAAATTTTACCAATCTAAATTTTGAAGCCTATATAAATCCCTTATATCTCATTTGGAAGATCATCCCAAAAATTAGAGAGTTTGAGGGAAAAATTTAAGAAAAAGCTTGTAAAAAAATTTTTTTTGAAAAAAAATTCTTAGGTGTAAGATTGTGAGTATTGTAAACACTTTATATAATTTTTCTCCTTTTAGTAAAAAGATCTGCAGCAAGTCCGGAGATGTAGGCATAATTAGCCGAACTCCGTTATCAATTTTGTGTGTGTATTATTTTTGTTATTATTTTTCATTCTCACAAATATAATTTATAGGAAAATCTGTGTAATTTTCCCAACAACTGGTATCAGAGCTGTTGGTTGTGAGTTATGTCAATTTTCTGTGAGTGATTTGCAAGAATTGTCAGAAAAAATCTAGAAAAAATTAGATTCGAGTGGGAGTAATGGCTGCAGATAAAGGAAAGGTGAAAATTAAAAAATTTGATGGTACAGACTTCGGCTGTTGAAAGATGCAGATAGAAGATTATCTATATCAGAAAAATCTTTATCAACCTCTTTCTGATAAGAAGCCAGATGATATGAAGGGAGAAGATTGGAAACTTTTAGATAGATAAGCTCTCAGAGTTATCCGATTGACACTATCCCGTAATATTGCTTTCAACATAGCAAAAGAAAAGACCATGGCAGGACTTATGAAGGCTCTCTCTATTATATATGAAAAGCCATCAGCCTCTAACAAAGTTCACTTGATGAGGCGGCTATTTAATTTGCGGATAACGGAAGGTGCATCGGTAGCTCAACATCTAAATGAACTCAATACAGTCACAATCCAATTGAGTTCAGTTGGGATCTAATTTGATGAAGAAATACGAGCATTAATACTTTTGTCTTCTCTACTAGAAAGTTGAAATGCTACTGTCACGGCTGTGAGTAGCTCACTAGGAAGTAATAAGTTGAAATTTGATAATGTTCGTGATCTGGTTCTTAGTGAAGAGATTCGACGGAGAGAGTCGGGTGAATCATCAACCTCTTCAGTTTTGCATATAGAGTCAAGAGGAAAAAATTCAACCAGAGTAAATGGACGTGGCAAATATCGTGGTAGATAAAAAAACAGGAGGTCCAAATCTAGAAATTCCAACAATTCACAAAGCTCGAAGACTGTCAAGTGTTGGAATTGTGGGAAGACTGAACACTATAAAAATCAGTGCAAGAGTGCATCGAAGAACTAGGAGCCGAAGATAGAGACAAATATTGCTTCCACCTCAGGAAAAGATGATGCGTTGATATGCTCTTTGGAGAGCAAAGAGAAGTCTTGGGTATTAGACTCTGGAGCATCATTCCATGCCACTTTGCAAAAGGAATTCTTCGAGAGGCATGTCCCTGAAAATCTTGAAAATGTATATCTTGGTGATGATCAACCTTGTGATATTATTGGTAAAGGTGTAGTGAAGATTAAATTGAATGGGTCTATTTAGGAGCTGAAGGATATCAGACATATTCACGACTTGAGAAAGAACTTAATCTCAGTAGGGCAGTTGGCTAGTGAAGGCTAAACTACAATCTTTCATGGTGATGATTGGAAGATTTCAAAGGGGTAATGACTATTGCTCGGGGAAAAAAGAGTGGTGCTCTTTACATGACAGTAGGAGCATGCTGTTCAATTGCAGTTGCAGCAGAAAATGAAAATCCAAATTTGTGGCACAAGAGACTTGGCCACATGAGTGAGAAAGAGATGAAAATTATGTACTCAAAGGGAAAACTTCCAGGTCTACAGTCAGTTGATATAGACATGTACAAAGATTGTATACTTAGAAAGTAGAAGAGAGCCAGCTTTCAGACAAGTGGCAAAACCCCAAAGAAGGAAAGGCTAGAGCTCATTCACTCTGATGTTTGAGAACCAATGACAACTTCATCCATTGGTGAAAATTACTATTTTGTAACTTTCATCGATGATCACTCTCGAAAAGTATGAGTTTACTTTCTAAAGCATAAATCTGAAGTGTTTGAGACTTTCAGGAGATGAAAAACTATGGTGAAAAATGACACAAGTTTAAAGATTAAAATGCTTAGAACCAACAATGGAGGTGAATATGAAGACATCATATTCAAGAAGTTTTGCTATGAGCAAGGGATCTGAATGGAGAGAACCGTGCCGAGTACGCCTCAACACAATGGTGTAGCTGAGCGTATGAACCGAACGTTGACAGAAAGAGCCAGAAGCATTCATATACAGTCAGGTCTACCGAAACACTTCTGGGCAGAAGCAATCAATACAACAACTTACTTGATTAACCGAGGCCCATCGGTTATATTGGAGCATAAAATACCATAAGAGGTATGGAGTGAAAAAGAGATAAAATTATCACATCTAAAAGTTTTCGGTTTTGTAGCATATGTGCATATTAGTGATCAAAGGTAGGAATAAGCTTGATCCCAAATCTAAAAAATGTATCTTCATCGGTTATGGTGAGGATGAGTTTGGCTATCACATTTGGGATGACAAAAATAAGAAGGTGATTCACAGCAGAGATGTGATTTTTAATGAAAAAGTGATGTACAAAGACATACATAAATTGATACCACTAACACATAGCAGAGTGAGCCAGTGTTTGCAGATATAGATGATGTCCCAGAGTCCCATGATGGAGCCGATTGTAGCAAGTCCTCATCAAGAGAAACTCGTAGGGCAAAACAGTATGCAACAATCTGACACACCACAACCTCCTACTCCTGCTCCTATATTGAGAAGGTCTTCTCAACCACATGTGCCTAACAAGAGATACATGAATTATTTGTTGCTCACTGATAAAGGAGAGCCCGAATACTATGATGAAGCTTGTCAGACTAGAGATGCTAATAAGTGGGAGTTTGCCATGGAAGACGAGATGAAGTCTCCGATCTCTAACTAGACATGGGAACTAGCTGAGTTACCCATGAGAAAGAAGACACTTTACAATAAATGGGTGTATCGGGTAAAAGAGGAGCATGATGGTTTAAAGAGATACAAAGCCCAATTAGTTGTCAAAGGATTCCAGCAGAAGAAAGGAATTGACAACACCAAAATTTTTGCTCCTATTGTGAAGTTCAATACTATCAGATCAGTGTTGAACATTATTGCTATTGAAGATCTTCATCTTAAACAATTAGACGTGAAGACTACATTTCTTCATGGAGATTTAGATGAAGAGATATATATGCACCAGCTAGAAGGTTTTCAAGAAAAAGGGAAGGAAAACATGGTGTGCAGACTTAAGAAGAGCTTGTATGGACTAAAACAAGCCCCAAGACAGTGGTACAGAAAGTTTGACGGCTTCATGCATAAGGAAGAATTCCAGAGGTGCAACGCCGACTACTATTGCTACTTCAAGAGATATAGCTCCAGTTATATTATTTTACTACTTTATGTAGGTGACATGTTAGTAGCAAGTTCAGATATGGAGGATATCAAAAGGTTGAAGCAGCAGTTGTTAAAGGAATTTGACATGAAAGACTTAGGTCCAGAAAAAGGATTCTTGGAATTCAAATCTCAAGAGACAAGGAGAAAAGACTTTTGCAATTATCTCAGGCAGAGTACATCAATCGTGTTTTACAGAGATTCAACATGGGTGACGCCAAGCCAATCAGCACACCCTTGGCTGGTCACTTTGGTCTATTTAAGGATTAATCCCCTCAGACGGAGGAAGAGAGAGAACTCATGGCTAAGGTTTCTTACGCTTCAACCATTAGAAGCTTGATGTACGCAATGGTCTGTACAAGATCAGGCATTAGCTATGCAGTGGGAGTTGTGAGCAGGTTTATGTCAAATTTAGAAAAAGCTCATTGGAAAGCTGTAAAATGAATTTTGAGATATCTACAGGGCACCATAGAAAAGTGTTTGTACTTTGGTAAAGGAGAGTTAAAAGTACAAAGTTACGTAGATGCAGACTTTGGAGGTGAAATCAATCACCGAAAAAGTACCACCGGTTATATATTTACTGTTGAAAATATATCTGTTAGTTGGATGTCGAAGTTACAAAAGATTGTCAGTCTATCCACTACAGAAGCTGAATATGTAGCAGTGACTGAAGCCAGTAAAGAGATGATATGGCTTTAAGATTTATTAACTGAGCTGGATTTCAAATAAGAGAAGAATATCTTATACAGTGATAGTCAGAGTATGATACACTTGGCGAAAAATTTAGTATTTCATTCTCGAACCAAGCATATTGGACTTCGTTAACACTTCATCAGAACTCTGTTGGAGGATGATGTGTTAATACTGGAGAAGATCCAAGGAAGCAAGAATTCAGCAGATATGTTGACAAAGATAGTGGCTATTAAGAAACTGAAGCTGTGTTCAACTTCAGTTGGCTTGTAAGAATAACAAGACTGGAAAAACCTGCAGCACAGATCGAAGTGTGAAGACAGATTAAAATCAGTCTTCAAGTGGGAGAATGTTGAGTAAATTGCACCATTTGAAGAGATCAAAAATGAAGATTTATTTTTTGTAAAAAATGGAGGTGCCTAAATTTTGTCAAAAATAGAGGTGCCTAATTTTGTAAAAAATGGAGATGCCTAACCATTATTAAAATTTTACCAATCTAATTTTTGAAGCCTATATAAATCTCTTATATCTCATTTGGAAGATCATCCCAAAAATTAGAGAGTTTGAGAGTTTAAGAGAGTTTGAGAGAAAAACTTAAGAAAAAGCTTGTAAAAGATTTTTTTTTTGAAGAAAAATTTTTAGGTGTAATTTGGTGTAGGTTGTGAGTATTGTAAACACTTTATATAATTTTTCTCCTTTTAGTAAAAAGATCTGCAGTAGGTCCGGAAACGTAAGCACAATTGGCCGAACTTCGTTATCAATTTTGTGTGTGTATTATTTTTATTGTTATTTCTCTTTCTCACAAATCTAATTTATAGGAAAATCTGTATAATTTTCCCAACACTTGGAGCCATTCACAACTGTTCATTCATGGCTCTCCCTTATATTGTTTGATTTGGGATTTTTACATTGCATCTATTCTTTATCTTTGATTCCTAAGTTTTCCTCAGGAGTTTCATTATAGGCGGTTTAACTTTTCTATCTAGCGTGAATCCCCTTTTATGGAAGATCTTAGTAGTTCTTAGTTCTTTAACCATGCTTATTGTTCTTTAATCTTAGCTCATTATAGTTTCCCCTCACCGTGAATGAGAATATTATACTACTTGAGTTTTTTATTATTCTAGTTCTTTTTTTTTGGTAAAAAAAAAAGACATATCACATCATTCATATGAATTTTTTTTAAGAAAATAAAAGTTAGGAGAAATTAATTAAATTCAGTTAAAAAAATTGTAATTAATCTTAAATTTATAGAAAACGACAGTGAAAAATCCACCGTTATTACACAAATTCACACTATCAAAGAGACCAACCAATAATTCATAATGACACTTTTTTCTTTCTCATAATTAAGCTTACATAGCATTATTCCACCAACTGATTCGGTCCAACATGGCCAATCAAACACCAAAAACAAACCAAAAGTAAAATCAAAAGGGCAAAAAAAGGTAACATAAAATGGCAAAAAAAAAAAGAAGAAAGAATTTACTCGAGCAAAAACAGTAAACAAGAAAAGACAATTATTATTTTTCATCATCATCACCCGTCACCTCCGCCACCGCTGCCTGCACTCTGCCTTCAATGGCAGACATATGTACTGCACCCGTAGCTACAACAGCTGCGCCTCCAGTATCAGTGGCGGTGGTGGTGGTTCCCTGGTGGTGGCTACTGCCTTCTGTACTGTGATCATCAGGAACCCCAGCAGCTGAACCTCTTTTTTTCTTTTTCTTGTTCTTTTTATGAGGTTTGTGATGGGGAGATTTGTCTGAATCATCACTGCTTTTATTTTCTTTCTGATGCTTGGTAAATCCTGGGATACAAGCACATATTTTAGCACACCCCGCCATAGCAATAATTACAGAAGAGCAGAGAAGCTTAATTGCTGGCTATATAGCTTAGCTTAATCAGCTTCCTTCACCATTTATTTATTGAGCAAGAACATGGGTAATTAATAAAAAAAAAAAAGAAGAAGAAAAGTTTACATAATCTTTAATTATTAACATGATTGCGTAGTCGATAAGCACATATGGTTTATCAACATAAATCAAGGAATTATTGGTAAAAAAGCATATTATTCTTATAACTTTTCCTTTTTATATATGTTTTCTCTTCCTCCTGTTAATTGCCATTGAAAAGGTCAAATAACTAGTTAAAGGAATATTTAGTTGTAAAAAATATATTTTTAAATATTTTAAAATTTTATTTTTTAATATTTTTTAAATAAAAAATAAACTTCTATATTTTTTAATAACATATTCTCAATTTAAAAACAATTAAAATTGATTTTCAAAAACTCAATTATTTGCTAAAAAATATAAAAATTATTTTCTAATTTTCTAAATGAAAAATATTTCTAACTAAACAATAGCTTTTATCTTTCAATTTTCTTTAGAAAATTTTTGGAAAATAATATTATTTTTTACAACTAAACAACACTTAAATAATTTTTTATGTAAATCTTTAATCTTTTTGTATATCCAATTTCCCTTCTAATTACATTGAGAAGTGGAATTAATATGGGATAAGAATAATTATTTCATGATATCCCATAAAATAAAGGTTTTTTCCTCAACAAATACCACAACCTAAAATATATTTGTGATAGCTTTTTTTTACAGTTAAGTATGTATCAAATAAATTACCTCATAACATAGAATATAGCATATGTATAAATAATAGAATATATTTCAGTTCAACTCAAAAAGAAATTGAGTATTTTGAAATTTTCTAAAATTTTTAAAAAATAATATATCATGTAATTTTTTTAGAAAAAAATGGCCAATTATTAGACTATAGGCAATTACTTATGGACCATCTCATTAAAAAAAATAAATTTAGTGAAAATCATAAGTATTAATAAAAGTTCATGCTTATGTAATTTAGATGATATATAGTTGTAGTATGTAAGAGCATATTAGTTGGCATCTAAGATGCTTGGGATAACTGGAAAGACTATAGAGTTGTAAAGTTTTATTCCGTGAAAGAAATTAAGTTAATTAATTATAATTAATAAATCTAAATTTAAAGAATAATAAGAATAAAGAACGCAATTTCAAAAGTTTAGATGTTGCTAAAGAAAAGCATATATTAGTCAAATGGATGCAAACCTCTAAAGTGCCATGTGAAGATACACTTAAAACAAATAATTGAAAATACTGTTTCCTAATTATAATTTTGTTTTTCTATATTTTAAGTCAAAATGATAAGCAATTAACTGTTCTTTATGTATATATATATATAGGGACGGACCTACGGAATAGGGACGGACCTACTTCAATTTTGTATATACATACATATATACGTATGTTTATATATATACATACATGCACATTCTTTTTGAGCAAAAAAAAAGAAAAAAATATATATACATGAATATATATATTTATATATGCATATTCATTTATATGTGTATAAATTTTATATTTATATTTAAATATATATATATATATATTCATTTATATATTTAAATTCATTTATATTTATAAATTTTATATTTATATGTGAATTTATATATTTAAATGAATTATGTATATAATTATATATATAATTTAAATGAATTTTATATATATGAATTTTATATATAAATAAATTTAAATAAATTTTATTTTAATTCATAAAATTTTCGATAAAATTTATATATACATAAATACTCGACTGTTTGTTATATTATATAGAGAAAAATATATTTTTTAAAAAATTAAAAATGAGACTATTATGCATCGTTTTTAGAATATATAAAATTATAAAATATAATTATTATTTATTAGGTGTAGTTAATTTAATAGTATAAATTAATTATTAAACTATTATAATATTAAATAATTAATTTTATTATAAATTTGTTTGTAATTTTTTTGTGAAAATTGAGCCATCTCAATTATTTTCTGCATTCACACTATATATATATATATATTTTAGATTTTTGACTTTAGCTTTTTAATTAAAATTGTAATTTTTTTATTAATTATATATAGGAAGATATATAAAACTCGACTTTCAAGTGTAAAGGAACATATGCTTCATGCCATGGATGAAACTTGTAATATGGTTTAGGGTTGAGTAAATGGAAGTTACAAAATTAAGGAGAGAAAAGGCAATTGGTGAAGAAAGACTTGGAAGGTGTATTGACATAATTGAGGTATATACATTCTTTGATGAATTAAAATATATTTGCACTTAATTTGGCTTAGCACATTTTAATAGTGAATGTGTCAAGCTACTTAGTCATTTGAGTTGTAACATGCATTGACATGTTGATTGGGAAATGGTGTAAATGTATGATGTGCATTACTTTAAGCCATGCATTACAAATGACTAAAATGAGTAATAAGCTATAAATGAGAAAAATATGAAAATAGCCCAAACTATTTGGGAAATGTAGGCACATTGAAAAGGTGAAGTACTTTAACAAAAATTGATGAATTATTTTAAATTATATTAAACTAAGGTAATTATGTATGGTTATGGAAAGAAATGAGTAAATGAGATAATGTGATGTGACATATAATTGTTTCTAATAAATAAAATATATAAGGTTTATCGTGTATTTGATTGTCATATTGTGAATTGAACAGTAAAGGTATTTTGTATTGCTCTTTTAATTTTTTTTATACCAAAGTACGTACTACTAAGCTTTCAAGCTTAGCGCGGTAATTTATATCGCGCAGGTATTAAAAGTGTAGATCAGAATGATTCGGACTGTGAATGAAATTTAAAGTTTGAGTTGTATCACGAGACCGTACCTTGGTGTTGAATTGCATATCATGTAGATATATATATATATATATATACAAATATTTGTCAACTGTATTATATGTATTTGTATATAAAAAGGGTTTATGAACATAATTATGCAATTATAGTTTGTAAATGTAAACAATTTACATTTTCATATATTTGTAAATCACTTAGAAATGAAGGAATAAATGTTTGGAGAAATTATTGAGTATTGTGATGATAAATAATCTGAAAGTACTTTTCAATGGCTAGGTTGTGTAATTTTGGTTTTGAATTTATTGAAATTACAGATGACAAATTTTTCTTAGGGATTTTCTTATAAGGATTTTTTGAAACAATAAATATAAATGTATTTATTTAATAAGTTAGTTTATTAAAAATATAATTATTTTAATAATTGAGTATATAAGGTTTTCACAAGCAATTATGACGATACTCTTATATCTTGTATATGTACTATATGTACATACGATATAAGGGTGTTATATTTATAGTTAAAATGACTAAAAAATATAAATTATATTATCAATAATATTTGAATTAAATAGTGATAATATAATAAATTGGTTGATAAATTTAACTTATAAACTAAGTATTTAAAAGTACTAAATTAATAAATTGATCATTTGACTTATTTTTTAAACTTATAAACTCATAAAATTATTGAAATAAGCGCGTTGATTTAATTAAATTTAAAGCTTATAAATTGATTTGATTAGTTTATAATAACTCTATAAAATAAATGCTATAGTATTTTCATTTATTTTCACTATTAAATACTCTATAAAATAAACTAAAATGCTCATTCTTTACACTTTCAACTTTTCGTTCCAACAAAAATTTTAATTATGATAATTCTAAAAGAAATAGAAAAAAAAGCAAAAAAAGAATCGATGAACTCACTTGGATGAAGATTGCAAGGATATATTTATTTCTTAGTAATAGAAAAGGGGAATACACATATACTATATATATATATATATATATAGTAGACATTAAGCAAGGAAATAGGGCAAAAACCTGGCCTCTAGGTTAAACTCTCTCTCACTCTCCAACACGGCTACTGAACACCTCACGCCGGCGGCCCCTACTGGGCCATCCGGCATCTCTCCATCGACGATCCCTTATAAACCGTCCAACATCTCTTTTGCATCAGCGCTCAAATAAGAAATTCCATCATCTTCTATTACAGCAAATCCCCTTGATGAAGCCCGATCCTTTGCTGAAATTAACTCTAGTTTCCGTTTGTCTGAGACAGTGGGAAAGTTCAGAGGTTCTCCTTCAATCTCATTCTCTAAGAACGATGTATCACTCCTATCCTCTCCTTTCCGGTACGCTCTGGTAGGCAAGTTCCGTCTCAAGAGGCCAGGTATGTTACTTCTGAAAAAATTTCTAGATGCCATTAGTTTCAAGGGTACTTTTACCTTGGGCTTGCTTGATGAGCATTGTGTGTTAATAAATTTTAATTTGGAAACGGATTATCTCCGATGTTGGCTCAAACAGCCTTGGCAATTTAATCAATTTCACATGTCTGTATTCAAATGGTCCCCAAATTTCAGACCTCAGTTTGATTGCCCCATTGTACCTATTTGGATTAATATGGAGGGATTGCCAGTGCACTTTTTTGATAAGGAAGCTCTGTTTAAAATTGCTCGCCTGATTGGTAACCCATTGAAACTGGATTTAGCTACTGTGCAACGCTCTCGACCATCGGTTGCTCGCATCTGTGTTGAGATCGATGTCTCTAAAGAACTCCCAGCGAAACTGTGGATTGATAATGCTGGTTCAGTCTTCCCTCAATCCATTCATTATGAAGATTTGCCTTTGTATTGTTCTAAATGTGAGAGGTTTGGTCACTTGGAAAATGTCTGTTCTCGTGATCTGGATATCAAGGATCAGCAAATTAATGGTGACACAGAGATGATTAAGCCCAAAGCTCAAACAGTACCCTCATCTCATCATCCAGCAGCTCCTCCAAAAAAATCTAATTTGGCCTGGATTCCAATTCATTCTGCGAAGCAACAGGTCCTTAAAGAAAAGCTCTCTGCTTCCTTGATGCAACAGAATGTTAATGCGAAGAATGTTTCTTCGGAAGCTAATGCAATTAACATTCACTCATTGACCGAGAAGGAAGCTATGACTACTATAAACGATAAGGGTGACACTGCCATTTTAATCATGGCTGATGAGGAAAAGGTCGATGACAAGGAGAAGCCAGTTTCTGATAGAGATAAAGAAGATGATGAAAATAATTTGGATATAGCTGTGATGCCTTCCAAATTGTCCATGGCCAGTGAGGGGGTAATCTATGGTATAGCCAATTATTCTAATGTTGAAAATCCAGTGATGAATCAACAGACTAAAACTTCCTTTTTCGATAACGAAGATAAGGGTCAAGAAGATGAGGAACTGGGACATGCATCTGATGATGACTCAGCTTCTTTCAAAGATATTAACCAGCTGATGATAGATGCTGCCATCCTTGACAGGAAAATGTTGAATGCTAACGATGATGGGTTTATCAAAGTCACCAGAAAGAAGAAAGGCAAACAGAAATCTGGTCGTGACTCTCCAATTAATACGCATCGATCGCATCCTAAAGCTTCTGTGAATAATAACAATAATCAATGAATTGCTTGTGCTGGAACATTAGAGGTATCTCTTCATCCTTCATTAGACTCAAAAGTTTATGTGCTTCTCATAAATTCTTATTTGTTATCATAATTGAACCAATGGTTAATGTTGAGCAAGGTCCTGTGTTTGCTAAGAGGTTGGGTTTTGATCAGTTTTTTGGCAATGAAAACAACAAATGCTGGCTACTATGGAATACTCAATCAATAACTCTCCAAAACTTCTTTGATAAGGGGCAAGTTACTTTTTGCATGGCTCAATGTTTATCCTTTAATTTTTCTTTTACATTGGCTATGGTGTATGGCAAACACTCTAGGCATGAGAGAATCAATTTATGGGAGACATTGACTGATCATAATAATGATTGCCCTTTTCTTATTGGAGGGGATTTTAACGTTACTCGGGGCATTAATGAATACAAAGGCTCTGCTATTCCTAACCAAGCCAGTATTGATGACTTCAATTCCTGTTGTGATACTTGTGGGTTTATGGATTTTCCTTTTATGGGATCGGCTTTTACTTGGTCTGGAAAGAGAAATAGTGGAATGGTTTGGAAGCGTCTTGATCGGTTCTTGGCAAATGATTTATTTTTTGAACAATTTGATGTTACATTGGTGAGGCACCTAGGCTCTTCTACTTCGGACCATTGTCCGCTTTTTCTTTACTGCAACAAGACTGAATTTCAACTCCCAAAACCTTTCAAATTTCAGAAAATGTGGCTTGAGCACATGTTTTTTATTCCTTTTGTGAAACATCAATGGTCTCAGAACTTTTATGGAGGTGGTATGAAGGGACTACACTTGAAACTCAAAGACCTGAAAAAAGCTTTGCGAATATGGAATAAAGAGGTATTTGGAAACATTTTTACTGGTGTGAAGAAGGCTGAAAGTGAGGCTGTTATGGCTGAATCTGCTTATATTGAAGACCCTTCAGATATTAACAGGACACGTCTGAAAGAACTTCAAGCTAATCTTGCTCATAAGCTTCGGTTAGAAGAAATCTATTGGAAACAGAAGGCGAGAGTTAAATGGATTCAAGACGGGGATGCCAATACTCGCTTTTTTCATAGATATGTCAAAATTGCAAGAAATTTCAGGCGCATTGTTCATATTAAATCTTCAGATGGCTCTTGGTTATCTTCTCAAGAGGATATTGGTTCGGAAGCAGCTAGATATTTTCAAGAGCTTTTTAGTAGCGATGATGGGAATTATGAATTTTCTGACATGCTGGCTCATATCCCGACCATGATTTCTGAAGATCAAAATGCTACCCTCACTGCTATCCCATCTGACTTGGAAATTAAGAATTATGTTTGGCAACTTGATCCTGATAGCGCCCTTGGCCCGGACGGTTATGACGGTTCTTTTTTCAGAGCTTGTTGGAATATTATTAGTTGGGATGTGTGTAGTGCAGTGAAAGAGTTCTTTCTCGGTCTCTCCATCCCGCAATCCTTCAGCTGCACTCAACTTATCTTAATTCCCAAGGTCAGTTGTCCGTCTACCTTTGCTGAATTTCATCCTATTTGTCTCACTAATTTTGTTAGTAAAGTTTGCACAAAGATCTTAGCTTCCAGATTAGTTCCTATCCTTGCCACTCTGATTTCTCCTGAACAAGCTGGATTTATGCAAGAAAGATCAATTCACTCTCAAATACTTCTAGCTAATGATCTTATTCACGAAATTGAACGCAAAGCAATGGGAGGAAACATAGCTATTAAACTTGACATGTCGAAGGCATTTGATAGAGTTTCATGGGTTTTTCTCAAGGCTCTGCTTGATAAGCTCGGTTTCTCTAGTAGGTTTACTTCCATTGTTATGAACAACCTGGCTTCATCTAAACTTTCTGTCTGTGTGAATGGAATCTCTTATGGTTTCTTTGCTCCATCCAAAGGGGTTAAACAAGGTGACCCCCTTTCGCCTTATTTGTTTATTATTATGTCTGAAGCTTTTTCGAGGGGTCTTAAATACTTGGTGGATAGCGGAAAGATTTTGCCCTACCATCTAGGCCGTGGATGTCCGATTGTCACCCATCTTGGATTTGCAGATGATTTGTTGATTTTTACAAGGGGCGATCTTCGCAGCATTACTTAACTCACAACTTTCCTCAACAAATATCAAAGTGCTACTGGTCAATGTATTAACTTCAACAAAAGCTCCTTTTATTGTTCAAAAAATATGACCAAAGTTGGTATTCGTCGCATTGAGCATGCTTTTTCTATTAAAAAGAAGGATTTTCCTTTCACTTATTTGGGAGCCCCCATTTACCAGGGTATTAACCGAATTTCCTATTGTGGTGACCTTATTAGGAAATTCAATGACAAATTGCAGGGCTGGACTAAAAAATTTTTGTCTGTTGGAGGTCGTATTACTTTAATAAAGCATGTTTTATCCACTATTCCTCTTCATGTTATGGCTGCCATGTCTCTTCCAAAGAGTGTCATCCGTATCATGGAGCAAACAATGGAAAATTTTTTATGGGGCTCAGATAAAAAGCACTGGGTGAAGTTCTCTCTTTTATGCCGGCCAACTGATGAATGAGGCATCGGTTTGCACTCTCTCAATGTAATTCAAACAACCTTCTCAGTTAAGCTATGGTGGCTTTTAATGAAAAGAGATTCTCTTTGGGCTGACTACATGATGCACCGTTATTATCGAAAAGGTGACATGAGCTTCCAGATAATTGATTCCAACATTTGGAAGCGCATCTGCAAGGTTCACCATCTGGCCCTTGGCTTTTTCTGTGATTCTCAGGAGAATTATCATCATTGTGATCGCCTTGAGGCCAAATTCCATTTCTCTTCTGTTTACAATTTTGTGAGAAGTGGTAATGCAACTCGTTTATCATTTTCCTCGGTTTGGCATCCAAAAATTCCAAAAACTATATCTTTTTTCACTTGGAGAGTACTACATCAAGCTCTTCCATTGCATGTGAACCTATACCTTTTCGGTATTTCTGGTCCTCCGGTGTGTCCTTTATGCAATGAAGATTCGGACTCTATGGATCATCTCTTCCTTAATTGCAAAAAAGTAAAAAACATATGGAGATACTATGGTTCTTTTTTCCTGGATGTCATCAATACTGGTCATTCAATCAGACAAACTTTGATTAGTTGGTGGTTAGTTAAGAATGCGGGTTCCTTTGTGAGCTTGCTGAGACGTTTCATCCCTCAAATTATCATTTGGCATGTTTGGAAAATGTACTGTTCTTGCAGGTGGGGTGAAAGCAAAATTAGGATTGGTGATCTGCATCAGCAAATAGAGTCCTACCTCTACAGTTGGGGGGTTGCTGTCTCGGCTAAAAAATATGGTAAGCAACTACCTCTTGAGCTTATTGATTTATTGCCTGAAGGTTTTGGTAGTTTGCAAAAGCAACCTATGCTTGTAAAATGGATGAGGCCTACTCGTGCTAGATTAAAAATGAATGTGGATGGCTCCTAAACTAAACAAGCAATGTCTGGAGGCTTTATATTACGGGATTCCTTAGGGAAATTTATTGTTGGCCAAGGTTTTCTATTGAATGCTCCATCTCCTTTCCAAGTAGAAATTCAAGCTCTATATGTTGCTACATTCTGGTACGCAAATGCTTACAATAGCATGGTAGAAATTGAAGTGGATTCCTTGGCTCTTGCTCAACTTTTCCTGGACTTGCGAGACTTCAGATCAACGGACCATAGGCTAAATTTAATTCTTGATTTTCTGATCTCCTCTGGATCTACTGTTCGTCATGTTTATAGGAAAATTAATCAAATCTCTCACTCTCTAGCTAGCCTAAGTAGACTTAACTTGTGTAATTTTTATTTTGACGCTGAAGCTTCAATTCCTCAGGTTATAAGAGGATTAGTGAGAACAGAAAGTATTGGTCTACTTTATTTTAGATATAAATAAATTAATCCCGGCGGTGCCGTCCGCCTTTATATATAAAAAATATATATATATATATATATAGTAGACAAAAAAATAGTAACTAATCCTACGTGGCCCTTCAAGCTACAGCATATATGTCATATATATGCAAAGCTTGGGAACTGTAGTGTTGAAAATGGCTTTGTAAAGGAGTCTGCCAATTGGTTATTTGAAGTTATAGCTCCAGCTTTTAATTCTCTAAAATAATGGCAATCTATCTCGATATGTTTTGTTTTCTCATGGAATATCGGATTGTGAGCAAGATGACTTGCAGATTTGTTATCATAAAACATTAAGGCATGAATGTTATAACTTGAAATCTGCTAGCAAGTATAAAATCTATATATTATACTTCAAAATAGGTTGTTGGCTTGTTGCCATTGCCCAGTATTCTGCCTTAATTTGAAGATGATTTGGACACAGTTTATTGTCTTTTTTATTTCAATTCCCAGAAAGACTGGGTTAAATACACATGAAAAATTTAAATTGAGGTGTCAAAATAGTTAAAATAAATTAAAAGAAATAAACTATAATCAATTGTGTAAGTATAAAAAGCTGCCTATACATCAAAATATAATTTTAATTTACAAAATGTCACTTCCATGAAACTATAATGTCTCTTAACATTTTCAAAACTTTTTTTTAATCAATAATAATAGTAGATTTCATTAAACATACATAGAGTTACAGAGAAAGAAACAAACAAATAGAAGCATTTACTAGTTTTGGGGAACCCAGAAGGCACAAAGAAGAAAAACAGAAGCTTACAAAATAAACCCATAGCAACATAACTTTTGGCCAAGGAAACACATCCCACCAACAAATAATGGCTATAGATAGAACACCATAAAGGCCAATGAGAAAAACATAAACAAGAGCCTCTGCAAGGCTCTTTTGCAAAGACATAGGAGCAGGATCTAGGCATGGGAAGCCTTCAAATGGCCGATACCACACATCCTTTGGTGAGATGACAGTGGAAATTGAGGAAATTAAAAGACTGAGCACCCTTTTCAGGAATCTCTGAGAAAGCTTTGATAGATCTACATGAGTGAGCTAAAATGCAGTGAAACCATAGAACGTCATTGAAACACCTTCCTCACATTGCAACCAACGAAGACATAGATGGAAAAGCTTTAGGTTCCAAGGATCACATGAACTATGGCTAGCTTCTGATGCCCTTGAATGACCATTGGAGAGCCAAAATTTGTAGCATGTAATGAGAAAACAAAAAACTGAAACATAAGAAGACGAGGATTGAAGAATCCTTAGTTTCAAAAAGTCCCCAAAAAACATGCAGAAAAACCCACTAAAAAAACTAAAGATAAGATGGGCACTAGAAAAACCAAAATCAAAAGGAAAAAGAAAAGAAAAGTGGAAAACAATGGAGGTTTTAGGGCTACCGCCGGTCATTTCCTAGATCTAATACAAAAGGAGGAAAGAGAAGGCATGAAGGGGAGAAACTTCCCAAGGAAGTAGAACTATAGAAAATGACAACATTTTCAAAACTTCTCACACTATATAAGTCCACGTTTATGTTTTAAAAAAAAGTGAAGAGAATAAAAAACTCTCTCACACATATAATCACAGCAAAAAAAATGTTCTTTTTTTCATGATCACCTTTGTATTTTATCTATTTTTTTTTTTCTGAATAGAATTTAATTATCGTAACACCTGATAAAACTAGCAGCATTTTGAATGAAATACAGAAGAAAAGAAAATATCATAATCTCCTCTAGAAACTGGAAAACATTGTGAAAAGATGAAGATGACACAAGTCAATTAAACATTCAAAAACTGTACCCCATATTACATAATTTACATCTTGCAGTATTTTGGCAAAACAACTCTGATGTGATCACGGCAATACCTGTTCAATTCTGAAATTGTGTGCTCACTCATACTTTCATCATAATATATAATAATTATTGAAGTACTATTATCCATTGAGATTATATTGTAGAACTTGCCTTGATCTATTGGATTTTATTACCAGCAAGATTTAGTACATTAACAAAGCACACTTCAGAAAACTTCCATCCATAAGACAAAGAAAAGTAGGGAAATATTCTGATTCTATTATAAGGCCTTCAAATAAAAAGTAGAATATATTCAGAACTATATATGATGCTTACCTCTCCTGAAAAATCTTAATAAGTGAAATGCTGACAAATTAAAAACGATGGAAATTCATTAACAAGGGACAAAATCCCTGCCTTAGATTTGCATTAATTATAATTAGATGATAAGAAACACTTCAAATTCAATTGAAAAATGTATGATCGCTAAACAATCTACTGACGTGAATAGGAGAACTAGATATTCATACAATAATGGTGTTTTAAAACTAAAATAAAGGCAAGAAATATTACTAAAGACTTTCTTTTTTGTTTCTTTCGGAGAACTAAAAATGAGCAATGACTAAATAATAGCCAGCCAGAAATGTGATATCTTTCAATCGAAAAAGTCATGAAATTAACATATTCTCTTGTTATTCTCTTGCAGGCCATTAATCACTAATAGAAACTAGACTTTCCCAACAAAATGTTGAACAAGCAATAGAATGACTTTCCCAGTCAGGACTACCAGGAATTTTAATAATTTCTCTTACCTCTTGCTTGTCAAGGTTATACCAAATAATGTTAGTACTATCGAAATACACCAAAACCTTGTCTCCCTCTTCGTAATAGTACAAAGGCTTGAAACAGCGAGTAAAAATTCCAGGACATGTAATTGTCCCTATTCTGTTCCAGTTTAATCCATCTTCATGCCTCTCACCAACATATAAATCGACTTTCAATGGATTACCATAAGGGCAGCTGCTTGAACTCAACCATAGTTTCCCTTGTGAAACATTCACTTCCAGTTCCTCAATATTTGATGGGTGACAAGGCAATGGCAGTACCTCGAACTTCCCTGTAGCAATATTAAAAGCAATAATCATCTCTTTCGAATATTCAAACATATAGCATAACCAATACAAATAACCATTAACAAGTTTCCCAATTGATTGTATCTGCGTAGCCCTAATATAATCGAAAGGAGAATCTTCAATTATTCTCCAAGAATTAGATCTCAATCTATATATATATCACTGCTTTGAATCGGAATCTGAACCCTCACGACCTTGTAGTCATGACTGGCATCATCATACCATAGTCCGCATAGTGGTGCACGATGATTATTGCTTGAGGGAATCGGAACTATCTTATGCTTGTTCGTGAAGATATTCCATATTATGTGTTTTTTATCGCTTGTTGTTGCAGAGCAGAGAAGCAAACCATTGCAGCAACCAATTTCTCCCAAATGAAATTGCAATTCAAATGGTAAATTAATCTCCACTATTTCTTTGAATCCATCGTCGAAATTCAGAGCGTAAAATTTAACATCCGGGTCGTTTACATGACAGAGGATCAGTTTCTTGCGAGTTCTGGTTTGAATTGATCTATGGAGATGACAATTTCTGAGAGTAGAGATTTGGAACCAGCTCTAAGACAGAGAAGACTCTTCACTGCCGAATCAGAATATCAGCAATTATCTCCGACGGAAGTCTTGCCATCTGCATTCGTAACAAATCGACACTAAGCAAATCAAGTCGTTTAAGGATTTGAAAGTTAAAGAAAAACAGACTAATTTAATATTATTGATGAAAGGATAATATATATATTACTTAAACCCTAAAAGAGTCCAACTTCAAGTGACTGATGGTGATAAAGAGATGCTTGTCCTTTTATAAGAGGATATCTATTTTAATTAATTTTTAAAAAAATGTAAATATTTTATATTTTATTCTATTTAAAAGTTAAATTAATTTATCTTATTTACTTAATTTTGAGAATTTTAAAAAAAAAAGTTATATATTCTTTTTGTCTGGGTTGTATTATACTATTGGTAAATTATACTGTTAGTCCTTTAAGAATACCTATTGTAACGTCATCGTCTCTAAACTTTAACCCTCAGCTATCTATAGTTGTAACAACGTAATTCTTTCGTTAATTTATCATCCAATTCATTAATAACGATCCTACAAAGCACCATGCAGATATGTCTAATCATCATTCTATTTCAACGATCAAAATCATTTTTGGCCCTTCAACATTTCATTGTTCAAGCAAATCAAGAAACACATCTCTCCTTATTTCTCTGTTACTTTCCATAAACAATTAATACTTCTCTCTTTATTTCTCTCTCTCTTTTTCTTCCCAACTTTTCTTTTGAATTCAAGGAAGCAATTATCCGTATCAAACTCTAATGATCGTGTAAAAAAAAAAATTCTCATATTTTTTTTTTATTTTAATATTATTATTTTTTAAAATTTTCTCATATTTAGAAGGTTAAGCTGAGCAGTTTTTCTAAAAAAAGTACAAAAAGGAAAAAATATTATGCATCATGGTGTTGCTTCAATTGGTTGTTTGCATTATTTTTCTTAAATTTTTTATATTTTTTCTGATTTATTTTTGTTAAGCTCATATCTCCATACAAAAAAAACTTATTTTTAGTGTTTGGTTTCTAATTGTTTTAAAGATTATTAATTTATGTATTATGAGAAAAAAGAATAGAAAATAGCTTTTTTCTGACAAATGGAAAATAGCTAATAGTTAAAAGATATTTTTCTAATTCATTTAATTATTTTGATGTTTAGCAGTCAAGAGCTGATAAAAATTTGTTTAATTGCTAAGATTTGGCGGCTAAAAAGTAAAAAAAAAAATTCATTGTATATTGCAAAAGATTAATTTTTAATAAATTATTTGAGTTTCTAAATTTTTTAATTTGGTTCATGAAATTAAATAGACCCAGTATATATACTGGTTATTTTAATTGATTACTATTTCAAAGTAGGATTTTTTAAACTGAATTCAAAATATAAATTTTTAGAGAAAAGTTAAGAAGAAATAAAGAGAGAGTGTGAGAGAAATAGAGAGAGAATATGTTAAATATTTATGGGAACCAATAAAAAAATATGTGAGAGAAATAAGAGAATATGTGTTTCTTGATTTGCGTATACAATGAAATGCTAAGAGGGCTAAAATGATTTTGATTGTTGAGATGAAAAGATAATTAAACATGTATGTGTGGCCCCTTGTAGGATCATTATTAACGGATTAGATGACAAATTAATAGAAGGACAATATTGTTATAACTATAGATAATTGAGGAGAGACGGTGTACTATTTTAAAGTTTAGAGACTGCGGCGTTACAATAGATATTTCTGAGAGACTATTAGTATAATTTACCCATTATAAATATGAAGCACCAAAAAGGGAGAATTTGGCTTAGAAGAATTTGAAGAGTATGATAGAAAAAGAAAAAGAGTAGAGTTTTTTTTTTTTTTTTTTTTTTTACAATATTGTTTACCAGGTCAACTATATTAAAATGACACTTTCAATTTCGTTCAATGTTGGATTGAGTAGAAATTTGGCTTAGGAGTTTCTGAGACATTTTTCTACAATTTGAACGATTGGATCTTTGATTTGAAGGTCTATGGATGGTGGAATTTGGTGAAAACCAAGAGGTTACAGTACAAGTATTGTAATTATGCTTGGTTTCATAAATATGTACAATCGAATATCATTTGTGTTCTGATCAACCTAAAATTTAGTAAAAGACACAGAACATATAATTCTTTGATTTGTATGGTTTGGATTTAGGTTCAAAGTTAGGTTCCAACCTAGGTTTAGAGTTAGGTTCATATCTAGGTTTTGAGTTAGGTTCGTTGTTGAATATCTTATTAAGTTAATTATTTACATAAATAATTAATTTAAAATGCAAGTAGATATTTTCATACTATCAATTAATTTATAAAATATTTTATTAAGGAAAATATAGATTTTGATTTTTATGATATTAATTAATAAAAATTAACTAAAATTATAAAAAATATATTTTCTGCAAATTAATAATTAAAATTTTCAAAAAAAATATATTCAATAGGTTCAAATAATAGTAGATACATAATATTTTATTAAACTAGAAATAAATATAAAAAATGAGATAATTATATGACTTGAAATATATGAAAGTAATATTTACATGTATCGTATTTTTTATTATCTTTAAATATTAATATGATATATTATTAAAAAAGTTTGAGATATATTATAATTATTTGATAAATATGTCAAAAAAAAGATAGAAAATAATTTTCGATACAAGTCACATGCTTAACACATAATGGTAAATAATAATATAAAAATAATAGTTTTTTACTCGTTATTTCTGTTTAATTAATGATTCTCTATGCTAGGACATATTTTCTGTTATTAATTCGTAGGTTCATCTCTTCATGGCCTTCACTTCTGCCGTAACTTGGGGTTGAACTGTGTAAGATCATCCATTTTCGATGTGCTGGCAAATGTTTTTTGGTTGAGTCTATGTATTGTTTCATTTCAGCATTAAGCCACGATGGGCATAATTGGCGGAAGTAGGACCCCCTAACCCTCCTTCTACACTGGTCTTATAATATATATGTGCTTATCATACCATTTTTTTTCTTGTGAATCCTACTAGTCTTAACTAAAAGGCCATGTTTTTCTTTATGTTTTTGATCCATTAATAATCTTTCAACTCTTCATTAAGTATCAAAAGCCCATAGAGGTGGAGAACCCTCCTTCTACATTGGTCTTATAATATATATGTGCTTATCATACCTTTTTTTTTCTTGTGAATCCTACTAGTCTTAACTAAAGGGCCATGTTTATCTCTGCGTTTTTTACCCATTAATAATCTTTCAACTCTTCATTAAGTATCAAAAGCCCATAGAGGTGGAGAAATGATTGCCACGTCCTAACCCTCCTTCTACACTGGTCTTATAATATATATGTGCTTATCATCTTGTGAATCCTATTGGACTTAACTAAAGGGCCATATTTATCTCTACATTTTTTACCCATTAATAATCTTTCAAATCTTCATTAAGTATCAAAAGCCCATAGAGGTGGAGAAATGGCCACCGCGTATAGTGTAGAAAATGGTTGTGGACCTTACCTTTTAATTAAATTTAAATTTAAAACTTTACAAAATTATAGTTTTGAAAAATTATTCAATTATCATTGAATAAAAAACATATTCCTTTCATTTCAGTTTTTAAAGGACAAACAAAAGGTTTTGAATGTGTGTATTTTATTCCTTTCAGATAATATATAAATTTACTTGTTTATCTAAATTTGTGTAACAAAATGAAAAATAATTTTATCACAAATTGCTTAGTGTATTAAACTCAACTCGACTCAACTCAACAAAGCCTTAATCTCAAGCCAATTGGAGTCAGTTATAGGGATTCTTCTTTTCCACTCAATACGATTTAGGGTTATCTCTTATGATAGATGTAATATCATAAGATTATTTTAGATCACTTTTGACCAAGTCAGTTTAGGTCTACCTTTCCTCTCTTAGCTATATCTATTCTAACTTATTCAATTTTTCACATCTCATTATATGGATTCTAAATTGCTTAGTATATTATTTAAAAAAAATATTTTTGCAAAAATTAAAAATAAAACTGTTATTCAACGTTTCTAAAATATACAGACGCATAAAATATATTAATAAGTTTGTTAACATCTCAATCATTGTGAATAAAAATTAGTTATTATATTACTATAATGTTAAAATAATTATTTGTGTTTAATTTTATTTTAAATTTGTTTGCAGTGAACTTATATATAAAATTCTTTTTTAAAAATTTGACCCTCTTCAGCTAAATCTTGGTTCCGCCGTTGATGGAAATTGATGCGAAACTTCTTTTATAACCCCGGATTTTAAGATTTAATTGGTGGGGGGTTTGCAGAAATGGATATGTACTTTTTTATTATTTTTATTTGCAGCTGGTATGATCTCTTTCATGTCTGATGCATGTGTGTGAAACTAGCATACATATATTTGCATGGGATCTGGGAATAAATATGTTCTTTAATTGAAATTTTTAATTTTTTTCCAATTAATACAAAAATAACATCACCTGTAAAAAAAAAAATAAAAAATATAATGTACATTTTGCTATAACATACTAGACATACCTTTGATTGAATACAATTTTCATCATATTAATTTTTTATTATATTATTAATATTCTCAAATTTCAATTTATTGCAAAATTTTAATTTTTCTTATTGAAATTTTTAACTTTATTTTTTAGTTAAAAATATTTATATAGATATTTGTACACATAACCACAGTTTAATTTTGAGTTAAAATTATATCAATCAAAATAAATTCATAATCAGCAAAAACCAAAATCTTGATCAAATTGGAACCTCAATTATAGCATGTGGTTTGGTTCAGGTTACATTCACAAATTATGAAACCAACGTCTCCTATCTAGAATCAAACCAATTGAAACCGGTAGTTCAAACCAAACTACTCTTTTTTATTTTTTATTTTTTAAATTAATAATTTCTCCTATAAATATATACATTCTTAAATAATATCTTCTACTTATTACTCTTATAAATAAGAAAAATTGATAATTTTTTCTATTTATAAATTATTATAAGCATGTTTATAATTTCTCCAATAAACTTATTCCACATCAATTTATCTCAATTTTTCTTAAATTTTTCCCTCTAATATTTCCTAAAATATATATTTTTTAATTTGTTCTCCAATACTCTTTATAATCTATATTTTTTAATATTTTCTTTATTTTTTTAAAGAAAAATCAGTTTCAATATATATATTATCATATATCAATGGACATGTATGCTCTTAAATAAATTATACTATTTCACATTCCTATATATCAGAAGATATTAATATTTTTTCTACTTATAATAAATTATAAATTAGAAATATATTTATAACTTTTCCTATAAGTATATTTCATATCATTTTATCTCCTACATTTCTCTCTTTAATATTATCTACAATGTATGTCCTTTAGTTTACTCTTTAGAACTCTTTGCAATCTATATTATTCAAAATTTTTTTATCTTTAAAAATTTAATTTCAATAATTTTTATTTAAAATTTTAAATAATTTTCCTCTAAATTTTTAATTAAAATCATCTATAAACCGTCTTAAAATCATTTTTTCGAACCATTTGGAGCTGTCTTATTGAATTATCTTCCGAATAGTTCTCAAATTAAAATCGACAGTTTTGAAACTTCTTTTTAACAATCCTATATGCGGTTATGTTTAAGATAAAAAATTTTCCAAATGAGAATCAATAATATAAAAATTAAATTGGGCAGTTCAAAAATCAAAATCGACTTATCAAAATCAATAGTCATGTGAGTTACATGTAAAAAAAAATTAAAATAAATAAACTTGCCATTATTTTTCCAAAAAGTGAAAATATAATTTTCACAATGTCATCGTGAGAAAATGCCAACAACAACACAAAAAAAAAAAATTCTTGAAGATCGATAACACTCACTCCTTTTTATCTCTAATGAGAAATTTTTACTTAAATTATTCAACTAATAAAATTATATATTTTTTTCTCTTACCATTCCTTTAACAGTTTATTCATAATTTATTGAGTGCATATATATTGGGTTGGGATTAAATTTTTCTTCGTTTTATTGGGATAAAAACTGTTACCAACTTCTATGAAGTCAGTTTTACAAACTGAAGGTGTCAGTTTGATGATTGGCAGTTCATTTTATTTTATTTTTTATTATTAAATAAAATTCTTTTGTATTTAAAATTAAATTTTATGCCTCTTTAAAAAAATTCCATTTATACTTTTTTTTTATTTTTTTAAAAAATTTTAATTACTTTTGATAATTCATATTTTAAAAAAATATATAAAATATAGAAGCATATTCACTTACAAACTATTGATTTTTATTTTCTATGAAATTTGTTATTTATTTTATTTCATAATGCATGACTTGTTACTATGGAATTTTTTTAGAAATAAATTAAAAATCTTATTTATTAATTTTATTCCCAAATGTATGGTCAAATAATTGTTAACATTTTTAAAAGAAAATGTATAATATATATTTAAATTAAATGCGCAAGATTTAAAATATATCAAAAATAAGCTATGTAAGTGACTCAATAGGAGTTGTCTTTGAAAGGGTTGTCCCTATGAATTTTTTGGCTTTTCTCTCTTTCAACAAAATAAAATTAACTATTAAACAAAGAAAAGAAAAAAAATGTCCAATGCATAATGAAGACTCATTAAAGCAATGGTTGAAAGCAAATAACAAACAGATAATTTTTAATAAAAAATTCAATTATTTTTTTTTTTGAAAAACAAAAAAATTCAATTATTTATCAGATAGAGTTAATCAGAAATATTCATCTGGTGAATCAGTAAAATATTTTAACCTCTTATTTATGTAATCTTCGAACAATGGTTGAAAGTAAATAACAAACCAATATATATATATATATATATATATATAACTAAAATGCATTTTCTGAATTTGAAGGCATTTTTGAGGAGTGGATGCATTGGAAAAACACTTTAAATTGTTTTCTTTTTAAAAAATTAGTTTATATTTTGGAAAATTAGAAAATTTATTTTCTGAATGGAACGACATTTATAATTAAAAAAAAATCAGAAATCAACAAATAATTAACCTCAAATTCCATGGGCATCGAACTTTGGAAGCCATAACTATTGATTTTAATTTTAATTTTTAATTGGAAACATACATCCACAACTATTTATTTCATTTTAATCAATTTTTAATTTAAACTGCATTATATAAACTTTGGAAGCTGTGGCACAGCACAAGTCAGAGAGAAGAGAACTCTGATTACAGTTCATACTTCATATAACCACGTAAACATAAATATTATACACACACACTTGGTATTTTAGTTATTTCTTGGTTCAAACATAAAAGAGGGAGGCATTATGACACTTAAAAACATTCATGGCGCCAATGGTGAATGTATGCTCTTGAATGGTGGAGATGGCCTTTATTATGGTGTTGGTGGTGGATGCCTATGAGAGGGTGGTGTTTGAGAAGGAGGTGGACATCCATGAGAGGGTGGAGGTCTATGAGAAGGTGGAGTTTGTGTTGGTGGAGGATGATGAACCGGCGGTTGATGTCCATGTGACTGTTGGGGATACCTTGGAGAGGGTGGAATACTAGGAGGTCTATATCCAATAGGAGATGGAGGCCTATGAGAAGGTGGCCTTTGAATGGAAGATGGATATCCAATAAGATGGTGGAGGTCTATGAGAAGGTGCGGTTTGAGTGGGTGGACATTGAGAGGGTGTAGGACGATGGGGCGGAGGTCGATGTCCTTGCAAGGGTGGGGGATGCCTTGGGGATGGTGGAGTTCGAGTTGGTGGTAGATGTCCATGAGAAGGTGAAGGATGATGGGCTGGCGGTATGGCTATAAATGAGCAAAGCTACTCAAATTCGGCTTGGATCTCGACTCAGTAGAAGCTAGTTCAAACTTGAACTCAAATTGTTCGTTTGTTAAATGAGTCAAGCTCAAGCTAAGAAATACTCGGCTCGTTAACTCGTGAGCTGACTCATTTAAAAAACTCGTGAATTAAACTCGTAAGCTAGCTTGTTTAATATATTTAATTAAAAATATATATAATTTAATTTTTATATATTAAACTATGTATGTGAATATATTAATTTTTTTACTAATTTAATTTATATAATTTATTAATATATGGTATATATGATAAAAAAAATTAAATAATATACAATATAAAATATATTAGTAATTTATAATAAAATATAGCATTATAGTAATACAATATTTTATTTTTGTTAATACATAATCATATTGTTTATTTTTCATAAAAATATTAATTTTAGCATATCATTTATGAAAATGTAGAAAAAAAGAATAAAAAATAAAAAACTGAAATAAGTTCATTGAGTTCGTTAAACTTATTTAAATCAAGCTCGAGTTTAAGCTCGAGATACATGATATATGAGCTGGCTCGATACAAGTTCGGGCTCGGCTCGAGCTCGAGTTCAAACTCGACTATTTTATAATGAGTCGAGTTTAAACTTTTCAAAGCTCGACTCGGCCTGATTACAGTCCTAGCTGGTGGTTGATATCCTTGTGAAGGTGGAGGATATCGTGGGGATGGTGGAGTTTGAGTTGGAGGTGGATATCCATGAGGAGGAGGCCTATGAGAACGTGGAGGATGGTGAGTTGGCGATTGATGTCCTTGCGAAAGTGGAGGATACCTTGGGGATGGTGGAATTCGAGTTGGAGGTGGATATCCATGAGAAGGTGGAGGTCTATGAGAGGGTGGTCTATGAGAAGGGAGAGGATGATGGGCTGGAGGTTGATGTCCTTGCGAGGGTGGAGGATATCTTGGGGATCATGGAATCAGAATTGTTGGTGGACATCCATGAGAAGATGGTCTTTGAGTGGGAGGTGGATAACCATGAGAGGGCGGAGGTCTATGAGAAGGAGTTTGAGTGGGTGGAGGATGATGTCCTTACAATGGTGGTGGAGTTCGAGTGGGGGGCAGATGTCCATGAGAAGGTGGAGGCCTATGGGAAGGTGGCCTTTGGGAAGGAGGCGGAACTTGGGCAAGGAGTGGACATGCAGTGTGTGGAGGATGACGAATTGGTGGTTGATGGCCCTGTGAAGGTTGAGGACGATTATGGTGTGGCGGTGGCTGCCTGTACCATAGTCGAGGAAGACCATTTTCATGGTTTAAATGGTCTGCTGCTTTATGTGGTGTGACATCTCTCTCATCACTAGATCTACTGATAGTAGCCAAAAAAGGAGCATTGCCTTCAACTAAAACCGCTACTAGTACCAAATTAACACAAAAGGCAAACGCCGTCATTGCGAAGAGATTTCATTAGTATTCTAAGGCGCAGAGTGCAAAAATAGGTGATCAAATTATGATTTAAAAAGATCTAAAGCACCTTTGTCATTTACTTGAGATTTCAGCTATTTTGGCGCTTAGGCAAATACAAAACATGCAAAGGTGGTAAAGCTCTTTGCTTCCACGTTTACTCAAGAGTAATGAAAGCTGGCAACTAGACCTTAATTCTTAAATACACTTGACACGAGAATGCCTTCCTATTCAAGGGCTCTAAATGCAAGAAAGGTTTATGGAAGAACAGAACAATGGAGATTGGAGGTTTTGGACATACAGCACTACTTTCTACATGCCATGCATGCGTTTCATTGAAGAAGAAAGACCATAAAAATCTTGAGTTAAAAGTCTTGGCCTGGCATGGGAAATTTAATGACTAGCTTTAGACCAATAACTTATAATCCAACACATCAAAATGGTAACAGAACCTAATCATGCCATTTTCAGGATCTGTAAAAAAACATTTCTTGTGAAAAAGAAATCTTTCAATGGTGTATCACTGCATTTACAGCAAAAAATGTATTTACACCACCATCATAATTTCCGTGAGAAAACTAAAGAAAATGAAAGAAAAGAAAATTCTGGCCTTTAACGCTGCACTAGGAGCAGTTAGCTCGACTAAGAATTAGGAGAGTGTTAAACACAATACTTTCAACAATGACTCCCTACCCTCAACATGAGAAACATTACCCTCTTCGCAACACTGAGAACTTGAAGTTGTGATGCCAGGATTTGAATCTTCAAATGCTTCTCCTCGTACGCAGATGGACAGAAGAAAGCTCTGAAATGTTGGTGTTAACAAATCAGCAAAATCACAAGTAAATTAATGCAGACTATGAATGAGACAAGAAAAATTATTATAATCTCTTTCCACATAAAAATTACTATGGCAAATTTCCTGCAACATCACTTTTGCAGATATCCAATTCTGTAGGTTTTGTAGGTCCTTTTATTACAAACATATGAAATATTCACACTACCATTTTCTCTCTTTCTTTCCACAAATAATAATAATAATAAAAGAATTTAAACTAGCTTTTCAGAATTAATCTGCCTTGCCTTTTAATAGTCAAAGTTACAATACGATTGCCAAATAACTGATAATTTACTTGCTCATAATCTAATCAGTTCACAAACTGCAGTAAATCTTAGAAACAGAAAACCAACAGGTTTTATCATGTTGCTTTTTTTGCAAATGAAAAACAAAAAGTATTAGTGACTGTCACACTAAAAGATGCAAGATAGGTGCACTAGAACATTGACAAACAAAGGCTGTACTAACAGTGATAAAGGAGGTGATACGTTAGTAATAGTGGGTGCTGCTGGCAATAACGAATTTGATGGTGGGCACGTTACCATAGGCAAAGAGATAAATTGCTGGTGTTACTATAGCAGGTCTGCTGTCAGAATAAAGTATAAAAAAATGAATGCATGCTTAAGAGCTCAGATATAACCCATACAATGGTGGCACTCACAATGAAAAAATAATAAAAGCATAAGTCAAAGTAATGGATAACATTAGAGTGGATGCACCGGGAAAGTCAAGAGATATTTTATTGTAATTTTATAGTATTGGCTAATACTAGAGAGGACAGAGAAATGTCAGATTCAGCCACTACCAGAAAAAAACATGGAGTTGATGATAGCAATAGCTACTAACCACTGCTTAGAAGCAATAAGTTCTTTGATGGTAAATGATTTTCAATTTGCATATCACAATCTATTTTCTTTAGTTTCTTCTAAAAGATTAGCGTCTTCTGTTCTATGTAACAATGTAGATAAATAATTATTTTTGTTCGATGCATTAGAATTTTACTGGTCTTGTATTTTGTGCAATTCTGCTCTTCTTTTTTTTTATCATTGTGCAGCATAATTTTCCATTTTATATTATGTTTTCATTTTTTCCTCATTGGCTATGAATAAAATGAGTTTTGAATGGATTTTTTTTGTTTAAAATGAGAGTTTTGAGTAAATATAAAAAATAGCAATGATGTTCCAATAAAAAGAAATTTTATATTTCACTGTAACTCTACACATATAAGTTTGGTTTTCTAAATAAAGCAATTCTTCAAGCCACCTTTTTAGCCAACCATTAACCAAATACCCATTTGTCTTAAATTATTAAGCATTAAGTTGCCAAAGCCATCCCCCTGACTCCAAACACTTTCTATAACTTAACCTTAAGTTGACGAAAATTTTTGGTCTAAATAGGAGTCACTTTTGCAACTGAATTTTCCTTAATAGTTTAAGACAAATGCACATTTAGTTAGTGATCGGCTAAAAAACGCTTGAAAAGTTACTCATATAAAAAACCAAATTTATATGCCTAACATTATAATGAAACATTGAAATTTAATTTTTGTTGGAATATCAATGTTATTTTTTATATTTACTTAAAACTCTCACTAATCCATGCAACACGACGAGAAAAAAAATGAAAAAATAATATAAAAAGGAAAATTATGCAGCTCAATAATAAAAAAGTGCAGAATCGCACACGAGACTGGTACAGTCCTAATGCATCGGAAAAAAAATAATTATTTATCTATACTGTTACATAGAAAGGAAGACACCTTAATCTTTCAAAAGTAACTAAATAAAATGGATTTTGTGTTATGCAAGTTGAAAATCATTCACCATCAACTAGCACCAAGTAAATAAAGAAAAATCCATTGCTTTACACTTACGTTTGTAATTATAAGCCAGAATCATGATAGAAAACATGTCCTTCTCACATGAATTTGGACTTCCTGTCTGTAGGCTTAAGTATTTGGAAAGAGCACATCAAGGTCTCATCAACACTCATCATTGCACCAGCATTATCAAATTCACCACAATAGTTGGGAGCAGAAAAAATTGTAACAAGCTGCCTGTCTGCAAAGAATTCATATCCATCCTCAACAACCTGAAAAAAAAAGAAAAAGAAAAGTCATTATTGGTAAACTGATTGAGTTATAAAACTGATTAAAGCATCACCAACCTGATGGGCACGACAAACAAGGTCCATATCATTATTTGTTAAGAATTCTGACACCTTATCAGGGCCAAAGGTGTATGACACCCCTCGGTCATTCATCCCCCAACCTTTAACATCCCTACTAGGATCTGACCAAAGTAAATCACAGAGCAAGCCAGAATCCGGAACATCAGTTGGACGAGGCAAGTTTCTAATTTGATCCAAGCTTGTTAAATCAGGGGAAAGCCCTCCATGCATGCACAATATTTTGTCGTCTATAAGAGCAGCGACCGGGAGACAGTTAAAACAATCAGTAAAGGTTTTCCAAATTCTCACATTGAACCGGCGTTTACATTCATCATAAAATCCATAAATTCGATTAATAGATGCGGACTCATGATTTCCTCTTAAAAGAAAGAAGTTCTCAGGGTACTTGATTTTGTAGGCAAGTAAAAGGCAGATTGTTTCCAAACTCTGCTTGCCACGGTCTACATAATCACCTAGGAATAAATAATTAGCACTAGGAGGAAAACCCCCATATTCAAAAAGCCTTAAGAGATCAGAATATTGCCCATGAATGTCACCTGGAAATAAAAAGAAAAACTCCTTACTGAGGTTAACTAAGAGAACAACTCAAATATATATATACACACATATATGCACTCTTTTCATACATGCAAAAGGTAAGAATTGCAGTTAGAATTGCAGTTCCACATATAATTATTGTGATATATTTAAATCACACCAAAAACTAAGTGGTTCCTCATTCTAGGCAAACATTTAACAGCAATAATAAAGTCATACCTAAAACATGGAGCAGTGAATTCCAACAAAGCACTAAAACCACAAAGTTAAAATTTTATTAGTTAAAATTTTATTTTGAAACTACTATTATAACACATGATCAGGAATCTTGGCAAATTAGGGTTTCTTATAAAGGAATCATTTGAAATAAACCAAAGATATGATGCAGCACCAATGATTACCAGAATTTTTCATCCTCATGGTGATCTCTATGCCATTGTCCATGCTCCTCCATTCCAAAACCTATGGGCAAATGTTTTGACAATTTTAGAGGTAATATACATCAAGAATTGATGTTTACCTGTTAAGTGAAATCTTTAGCAGGATGGTGTGGATCCTATTGCATCTACTGTTCAATGGCTAGCAACCTATGCTAATAACAGTTAGGGTCCATTTGAAATTGATGGTCATCTAAAATGATGATTTTTTTTGTTAAGTTTTTCAGTGTAATATCATAAACAAAAATATACTCGTGTCAAATTCCAAATATTCAGTTCTTTCAAATGACTAGCTATTCAAATGAAACACTAGGAAATTCTGAAATTTACTCATGTTTATCAAGAATTTGTAGAATTCAACTCCCCCAACATGCATCCCATATGCATTATGCCATGCCCGCTATTTCAGTCTCTAATTTATTGTTGTCATAGAGACCAGTTTTCACACAAATAAGCTATTGCCATAATATGTTTGATAGAATTTAGACCATCAAGAACAGAAGTTATAATACCAATACAAAGGAAAACCTCAAGGTGGTTGCAATATGGCAAGCCCATCAATGACAAATATATATCCATAATGGAACCTAGTTTTCTTAAAATATTTTGAACCACACACTTCATTAGGGAGCCGGATTATTAGCGGAGGCATATTTTGGGTACTTTGGCTTTAGTTATCTAGTCTTTGCTTTTTTATTAAGTGGTCCATGGGTTGAGGAATGAATCAAGAAGAATTACAAGGTTTGAGTTACTAAAACTCAAAGACTGTAGAGGTCTCATAAACAAAATATCTAAAAGATTGTAGCAAGTCCTAATTCTAATTTAGGTTCAATCAAATAACTAGATCATAAGCTTGAGACCATAAGATTTGGCACTAGAGCCAATAGTTATAGGTGGCTTTTCTGGGTTGTAGCAACAGTTTGAGACCTTCATGGTAATGTATCAAGAAGATTAGAAGACAAAGCAAGGAAAAAGCTGAATGGGAAAAGATAGGTTGTTTTGAGACTAGATATCAAGAACTGTTAGTAAAATTTAAAGCTATTGCCAATGATAGGACACCACTAGATAGGAAGGACAGGACACATGACAACCTGTATTAATTGGAACTAGAAAGACCAACAGATAGGGAAAGAGAATGTGGAAAGGGGAAATTGTGAACTTCAATGCTCTAAGTTGTATTTGCCTAGTTGCTTAATTGCTAAACACTTCTTTCGACATCAACACACTTCTAAAGATGAGAAGGTCAGGTTAACTTCTTTTCACCCGGAAGGCAATGTGCAGTTATGGCTCCTTAAACAGAAATGGGATCTACCAAATTTACTTAGGAAAGATTTTAAACAGCAATCTAATTTGGGTTTTGATCCTCCAACACAAAGTAATAAATCATTAAGAAAATTGTCAATTTTGGAAGGAGATGATGAAAATCAACAAATGGAAGAAGTAGAATTTTCAAACAAATTTTGAGCTCCTAAAAATTTTAAAAAAAAAATCTTTTCTCTCAAACAGGCTCTAAGAGATTAAAAAAACCCTTATTCAATCAAATAAAATATAACAAAATCATAAGCTGAAGACTATCGCAATCAAAATCAAAGCCAACCATCATTTTTCCCAAATGCATTCATGTAGTGTGGATGGTAAAACTGAATTGCAATTTTTGCCACAGGCTAAGAAAGGTTGAGTGCTAATGCACATCCTGCTTGTGTGGGAGCTAGGGCTGCTAATCATAGTGGGATGTTATGATCCTAAGTGCAAGGTATGGGACTTAGATATAGATTTCAGTATAGGGATTCTATGGATTTGGACTCTCTAACTTCTTGAACTAGCCTTTGGGATGTAGTTCTCCCAAAGTTCACATTACACTGCCAATTTCAACACTTCAAGATCGCCTCATCAAACCAGCCACAAGAATTACTTTTTGACAGACTGCAAAAATGAAATTCCCAAGCAAACAAGTAGATATATATTTGGAAGGTTGTTGCAAAATCTAATGAACAACAACTAAGAATCTAATAAGAAATAACTACATGCTAATCCTATGAGACAAAACATGAGCCTTTTGACAAACTAAATTTATAACATCCTAGACTACAGTACCAGAATACAATTGAACTCTAGCTAGTTCATATTCATCATACAATCATTTCTACAGAAATTTAATAAGATGGGATTCCAAACAGCAAAGAATATGGCAAAGAATATGGCAAAGAAGTAAAGCAAATAATATGATGCAAATAAGTTCTCAAGGACATCACCATTTTCATCTCTATCATCTCTCTCACCCAATCATACCTGTGAAGACTCATCTAAGCTGATTCCCTAGCAGGCAATGCATAGAGATTCCCTATCTCCTTCACTCTTCAACCAATTCCGTTGTCTACATAACTTTCTCTAAATCCTTCCTATTTGTTATACTAATTTAAAACCTTGAAAAATAATAAAAAGCCATCACTCAGTAGTGGGCACACCAAAGGAGGAGGCTATAAAGGGGAACTCTAGTTGCAGTCTTACCCTTCAGATTTTTCAATTATGCATCTTGCCTGTAGCTGTTCACAAGCTTAAAACCTGTGAAGACTGACAGCCAGCCAGCCTGCCGAGACTCTCTCATTGCATAATTGGATTATTCAAGACTTCAATACTTTTTCTTTTCTTAACAAAATCAAAACTTGTCTTCACCATCTATAGAAACACCAGTTATCCATCTTTTCTATTATGTGCATCAATTGCCAGAAGAAGTTTTGGATTCTTCTTACAGAAACGCATAGGATAACCCTCAATAACTGTTAATTTCAATTACTTTCCATTACCCTAAAATGAATCCATAACTTCTTCTGTTTTTAACAAGACACCTCTCATCATCAACAACAAAAGTCACTTCCCAATCTTAAAGGCTCAAAATTTATCAAGAGAAATACCAAAACATCCCAAAGATAAGTCCTCCCCAATGCCAAATGCTCAAAATTTATCAAAATTTTTAACCTTTCCTATCTAATCTCTATCAGAGATTGAAAGAAAAAGATACCCAAAAACTGAAACCAATTAAAGAATCAAGTTCGCAATAAAGAAGAAAAAAAAAAAAGAAACAAGCAAGTGAAAAGAAAGTAGATGTACCGCAGATCTTGATAGGGGCTTCAAGTTCGAGAAGATTCGGCTGTTGAAGAAAGATTTCTCTAGAAACAGTACATAGTTGACGGATCTCATTCTCAGTTAGCTGAACCTGCTGTTGTTTGGATGCTCTTGTTTGCCTATAATCCAATAGACGACTGATAATATCGTCCAACACGGCAGCATCTATAGACGTCTGGCCTTGCTGAGCCATTGAAAATGGATCTCAAACAATAAGAAATCGCTCAAGATTTTCAAGAAATTGCACCGAAAGAAGAAGGCTCAAAAGAAACAAACAAAGAACGCTCTTATTATTGGCCCCTTCTCTTGATTTTGAATTGGGTTGATGCCTGGTGGTGGCTTCTTTTGAGAGAGAGAGAGAGAGAGAGAGAGAAAACAAAAACAAAAACAAAAATAAAAATAAAAATAAAAGTGAAAAGAAAAAAAAAAGAAATGAAATGAAATGAAAAGAAAAAGAAAGTGAGTTTGAATTTTTTATTTATTACAAATTACAAGCAATAAATAAATTATCATGCAACAAAAAATAAGGGAAAAATATATTTTATATTTATTATTTAGAATAATATATATTTATTATTAAATTATATTTTAATATATTATAAAAATAGACTATTAATTATATTTTTTAGTTTTTTATTATAAAGTATTATAGTCGTTTGCCAAATATTTTAATAAAAGTTATAATGTTAATTCTTAATTAAAAAGGTTTAAAGTATAATAATTTTGATTTTTAAACAACTAAAGTGTAATAGTGATAAGAGATATGTGTTATTTTCAAATAGCTTTCAGATATATATATTATTTTCGTTTAGCTATCAAATTTATTTTTTTTAGGTATTCTACTCTTCATGTATATAATTCATCAAAAAAAACTTTGGTTTTTAATTGATTTTGTTCTAATTAAGGTTGAAAGATGTAATTTTATAATTTTTATTATAGATAAATGCAATAATTTTATAAATAAAAATTAAATCATTATTTCAAATTTGTGTTAAAATTATTCATTTTAAAATAAAAAAAAATAAGTTTATATAAAGTAAATATACAAAGTGTTTTATAACCAATAAAAAAATTGTATTATTAACCAAACTTATATAATTTTATTGTTTGAGGTATTGTAGTTGAAACTTTCAATTTCTAAGACTTTATAAAAGATTGAGTATTTTTTTATAGTTAAGAGCGTATATTATTTTTATTTAAATTTTATATTCGAGTTTTAGTTATTTTTTATTTTCATATGTAAATAATATATATATTATTTATGTTAAATAATTTTTATATTGTTTTTCCTTTGGACTTAAAAAAATGAATTAAATTGATGACGGAATTATTTTTAACTTTAACTACCTCTCATAAATTTTAATCAAATAATGGCCAAAATAAAAAAAAAGCATTAATAAATAAGTCATAATATCTCAAACATTGGTAGATAAATTCATTTATTTTCTTCAATTGAAGAATGTTTAAAGATTAATAAATTTAAATATCTTGAAATTGATTACACCTTTGTCAATTAGTTCAAGAATTAAAATTAAAATAAGTTGTTAATTTTATCATAAAAGTAGAGTTTATTAATTTCTTTTTCCAAAAAAAGACCACCCTAAATTCCCATTATATTAAATTGCAGCCACAAAATCATTGTAGTGTTTGTCTCTCATGTGAAAAGATGAATGAATCATTACTCATTGGAAATCACAAATTCCAATTCAACGTGGAAAATTCAATTGTTTGCTGTTATATATATTACAGTTGTTAGCGGTTAGATGACAGTTTTAGTTTTTAATAAAATTATTATCAATTTGTTAATATGCATAATTATTATTAAATATAAATATAAATATTTATTTTTTACATAATAAATATTTATTTTCTATTTAAAATATTAATTTTTAATTATAATTTTGTTATTTAATTAATGAGAATTGCTTTAAAAATTTATAAATTAAAGCTCTTGTAATGCCTTTTGTTTTTATTAAACTTCCTCTTACTTCCATCCCTTAAATTATAATAGTTAAATTAGTATTCCCATTTTTTTTTAATTTATTTATTTTACGAACACTTTAAGAAATTATTGTCGATTTCATTAAGGGAGCGGCTACTATGATGCCGAAGTGTCGTTTCATTATAAAATCCGTTCCCTCGCTCATAAAAGCACGTCGTCGTTTTGAAACAAAAACGAAGAGATGGAATTGGAGTCTCTCTCTCTCTCCTTCTCCTTCTCCTTCTCCTCCTTTCTCTTCTACCATCCATCTAAGTTTATGGGGGCACAGACAAATTTAAAAAAGAACTTGCATAAATAGTACAGTTAGGCTAAAAGATAAAGAGATTGATATTTATAGTGAGCTGTAACTATTGACATTTCGACACTATTACATAGTCCCTGGCACTAACACTTGGTTCTTAGTGTATTTCGGCATTAAACAACACAAATATACAACACCATGTCAAAGAAATACTAAGGTAACCATACAAGCAGCTAAGAGAAGAAAGAGGAAAAAAAAAGCCTATCTAGAACAAGATATAATACATTACTAACTACTTTTTATACTCAAGTGTTAGAGCTAATAGAAACAGTCACCTATTTCAAACTTTTTTTGCCTTTGGAGAAGCAGTGTCTTAACTTTTGGTGTTGTCTCTTAGGCATGCTTGACTATTATTTGGTGTAGAATAATTATTTTCTTCAATTTCAGTTTCAAACAAATCCACCAGGGTAGAGAGCGGATCGTCAGCTATTAAAATAATGCTTTTGAAAATTGAAGGGTCAAGTAGAGTTGGCAAACGCCCAAACATTTTTCGCACCTCATTGCGCAAGCTGTTGAACAAGTGTGTTCTATCCTCGTACAGCTTTTTGTATGCATCTGATGAAGGCATCATCTTCCCATCATCCCCATCTACAAAGCAACAGAACAAACATTTTAGAGTTACTGAAACAACATTTCATTCCTTTTAGAGGCAACTTGATCACTATCGCAGCGATTATTCTCTCAATCTGCATAATTTTCACTGCTAATTCCTACTTATGTGCATCAATTGTCAAACAAAAAGTAACAAGGAAAGAGAAATGTGATAATTCTTAAGATTTAATGTCTCTTTCTTAGTTTTTGCACTTACTCAGATTTATTCTTCTTGCACTGTCAATATGATTTCTGCAATCTTTGCTTACACATGCTGTTTTTTCATAACCTCCACCTTCATGGACCATGGCACGAACACTCTTACATGGTTGAATGCTGGCAATATCATTTATCTCAAGGTTCCTCTTTCTATGCTGAGCAATCACTCTATGGTGCCTTAAGAGCTGTGATGAATAGGGGATTAGCTCATGGGTGTGCTGTAAAACTACTTTGTTTACTTTCCATTGTCCATTTTGGCCTATTGATGCGCAAACCCTGGCTGAGCATCCATTTCTTTTAGTTGGCCTAGGCTTTAGGCGGTTCTTTCCGTTATTACTTGCCTTCCCTGCTCGATCACAAGAAAAAGTTTGGTATTTAAGTTCTCCATTAAGTCCTTTGCCACATGATTGCTTAATCACGCCAAATCCTTCCTTCTCTGCAAACCTCCAGTAAAATTCATATAGCTCTTCTAGACTTCCAAATGTCATGCCCACTTTAGGTATATCACCTTTGTTTCCTGTATCCTCGGCATGTTGTAATAATTCCTTTGTGTTTTGTCCCAACTTCTCAGAGTCAACTTCAGTGTTTTGCCCTAGTTCCATTTCCCTGCCATCAAGTTCCAAATGAGATTCACAAAAGCAAACGATGGTATTAGAATCTTCCTTATGAGTATTATCATTTACAGCCCCATGAGACATCTTAATTAATCTAGATTGCACCACCACCACCTAAAAATTTAACAAAACACCATCAAATTTAAAAATATTATCATTTTTAACTAATTGAACGTAGACACTTCAAATAGTGGAGCTTTATTCAGCACTCCCAAACCTATAACATATCTAGTCAAATTATATCTATAGCCTTGACCAAAAAGGAGAAACCATCCAAGTACTTCACTGCCAAATTTCAAAGTACAGCATACAGCAGGAAATTAAAATATATAACAGAAAACACTGATGAAAAGGAAACTGAAAAAGGCAAATTTCGACTAAACCCAAAGCAATCAGATGCATGCTTAAAGAGGTCAATCACCACAGCTAGCAAGGGAGGAGATTCTTGATAAGGAAGAAAATATATGTAATGGGCTTTTAGGCTAGAAAAGAGAAAGGTTAAAAAAAAGAAATAAATCCAATCAAATAAACAATAAGGAGCCATTTTTTATTCTTCCTCTCTTTTATTCTTTAGTTGAAAAAGGAAAATGTTGCGGACACTAAAGAGCTGAAGAAAGAGGATTAGATAGGGCAAAAGATCTATTTTGAGAAGATAAGACAATTATTGCATTTGATACACAAGTAAAACAAAACAAGAAAAGATTTATTTGTAACGTATCCAACTCCCATAGTTGTTAAAGGATCACTGAAAGGCAGGTGACGTTAATGAGGCATGCAACCAGGCAAGCATATGATATTTTATTGAACAACTGTCTTCTACTTCTCTTTTTCAATGTTATTCATCATGCAAGTGGTCTTTACCATTATCCCATGCGCACAAATTAAAAAAATTTAAAAGTAAAGAAAAAAAAACATGTAGCTCAATATCAGACAGAGACAATCTTCCAAGGGAACAAAATTGCATTAAGGTTTTTCTACAGCACAGAATCATGTTCATTCTCTCTATTCTCTCTCTCTCTCTCCATCATCCATTTTCACTCTAACTCCTCTATATATATACGCTTTTGTTGATTTTATGCTCAAGTTTTATAGAAGAATTTGCTGCTGCCTTTTAATCTAGCTTGCATAAATGGTTGTAAAGTTGCTAATATGACAAAAGAATTACAATTACGAAAAAAATTGTTAAATTATTTTTTTTATAAATTATAAAAAATCAGCCCAAAGGCAAATCCTAATAAACATTCATTTCAAGTGACTATGTATTCAAATGGACATAAGATTAATTGTTTTATTTTGTTTCTTCTATGTTTCACATCTCTCAATTACGTGCTCCTAGACTCCCAGACCCCCTTTGCACCTTTAAAAATGTCTTTGTTCACGTTTTTTTGATGAAAGAGAAAAAGATAATTTGACAAAAGTATTTTTCCTGTAAACATACACAAATTTGATCCCTATGGTTTGTCATCGACTCTATGATAGTACTTTTATCCTTGTATAAAATAATGAATCTTCCAAAAAATTATAGTCCGGTCCCCAAAATTAACATTTTGTCACACTTCAATCTCTAAATTGTAATATTTTTTCACTTATGATAATGGAAGGCCTAAAATTAATCATTTTGAAACTATAGAACAAGGCGTGTAAAGAAAACATCCATATAGGTTTATCCAAGGGGACCCGTGACACTACTGTGCATCATGGGCCATATAGTGTCGCCCATTACATAACCAAACTGAACATATAACTGAACTTCTCGGAAGTAGTTCCTCTCTCCCCTTCACTTGCTCACGTTCGTTAAATTAAGTCTAAGTGAATTTGGTTTCGTAGGGTGAAATTATGAGAATCATTTTATATTTCAAATAATGAAATATTAAAATTGAAAAAAAAAAGTATATATCTTTTAATATATTATAGGTTATTTTTAACTAACAATTTCCAACTTAAAAACCAAAATTACCAGGATTGGAGAAGCTGGCCAGCAATGGCTTGTGCATTCGATAGAGCAGCGAAGATCCGGTGAAGCTCGAGTCCAACTGGTCTGGAATCACGAATGGCGGCCACCTGGCCTTGATTGATCCTCGAATAGCGAGCGGCAGGTTTGGCTGTTGATGGTTCTGAACCTCGTGGTCTGGATCTCGTGGACCATAGTCAAGCAACTATACATCATACGGTCACTCCATATGACCCATCCCGCCAAAATCTTCCCTTCTTTCTTCGTCACTAATTTAACTGCAAACCCAGAAAAAAAAAACCACCAATTTTCAAATGCAACTGGTGTTTTGAGCCAATTTTTGTTACTCTTTAATTCTCGATAGTAGCAAGAATAATAAGAAGAAGAAGAAGAAATGGCATGTGCATCACAGGTGATGATATCAGCAAACACATGCATATCAAATTGATCGACTCTATTAATGCAATTTTACGGACTAACTCCATTGAATGTTAATTTAATAGCGAGAACCAAATTAACCGAATTATGTCGTTAAAACCTACCCAAAAATTAATTCGGCGTCTCTCAATTGAGCTTTTGGCAATAATTCATGTGTCGGACATTCCCCAAACACCCACAGTAGGACTGTGGCTTTTCACGTGTCATTTCTCCTAATCACCATTAACACTAAATAAAAACCCTTCTTCACTCTCAAAAAATTATAATAGCTAACATAAAGAGAAGAGCTAGCTAGGAAATGAATTTAACTATTTGTTTTAGCAGTTAATTTACGAATAATTAACACCTAAAACAAATAATTAGATTCAATATCAAATAATTCAAAAATGCATGCAAGTGAAATCAGTTTCTTATTGAAATTGAATATATGATGACCAAAATTTCTTCAATTTCTCGACTTAATTTTCAAGATCTGTGAAACGAACAAGCAATTTTGTATCAAATATAAACAGAATCAGATTACAGGTTGAAAATTTCTTTCACAAATGTGAAAAGAGATACAGAAGAAAACTACGATTTCTTACTTGAGATTGAAGAACTGTAACTGAAATTCCTTCAATTTCTGGCCTGAATCTTCAAGAATAGTGAAAAGGTTCCATAGCAGAGAGAATAGAAAGGAGAATTAGGGATTTGGGACGGGAAAAGAGAGAACATCGACTCACGGGGTTTTTGGATTTCGTTTTCCGAAACGATAGAGCTCAGGGGCCCGTGATGGGCTTTTAAACCAGCTTCAAAGAAAAATTTATTTTAAATGTATAAAATAAATTGAGAAATTTACAAAAATACTTAAAAAGGGAAAAATAAATAAAAATATTTATTATATATTATTGAATATATATTTTTTATATATTTTGTAAAAATATAAAAAATGAAAAATAATATTTTTATAAAAAATATTATAAATGAAATTAAAAAAATGTTACATGCAATTTCCTCAAAATAAATTTTATATTATTGTTTTTAAATATAGGTAAATATGGTAACTATTCCCATGTAATAGTTTTAGACTTTAATAGTTTCATTCCACTTTATAAATTTCTATATTTCAATTATTATTAGATGTTCTGAATAATTATTAATTTTAACTATGGAATTATTTTAATGCATAAATTTTAAATGGTATGATATTTAAATTTTGTATTATATTGGTATTTTTTATAATTGTTCACGCAATGCTTGTGTATCTAAAAACCTAATTTGTTTTCTCAAATTTTATTAGTTTTCCATAATATCTTCCAAAAGAAGTTTATAAAGAAATTCTCAATAAATTTAATTTATGTTAACTATCATCATTTTGTAGCTAAAATAAAAAAAAATTATATAAATATTTATTAAAAAATTATATTAACATTAGTACTATAATGATTATAATTATTGTTATATGAAAAAGAAAAATCAATATTAAATTTATTATTTATGAAAATATATATTTATCAATAATCATATCTTAATATGTAATATCAATATATAATTTATGTTTGGGGTGATTTTTATTTTTTTATTTTTTTTATTCGATAATATCATAAATTTAAAATTATTGTATTGATTGATTGGTGGGATTGGGATTAGTACTTTATATTCTTTAGATCCTTTTTTTAGAGTAAGTAATTAGTGACTTTCACATTTTTAGTTGTTTAAATAAAGATTTTTATTGGGTTAATAGTCACTTAGTTGGGATTTGTGGGTATGATAAGGTGGATGTTGTGATAAAATTTTACTCTTTCATCTCCAAAAGATGTTATATTTTTTTTCTATAAATTTTAAAATAATATAATTAATATATTAATAATTTATGTATTTTTTATTATTATTTATATATTTCTTTTATCTTAAAAATAGTTCAAGTAATTATTAATTTTTTGTTTAAAGAGTGAATTTATTTAAAGATAAAATAGAAAAAAAGATATTAAATATATTTTATAAATAAAAATGGACAATTATTTTAGAATATTTCAAAATAAAATAATAGATAAATTTTATGGGACGAAGGGAGTAGTTTTAATAAGAGTAAAGATCATGCGGGAGTTGTGAATTTTTATTCGGAAAAAAAATCAAATAATACATTTTACTAAAAAAATATTTCTATTTTTATTTTTTTTAACTAATATTAAAATTCGCATGATGCACAGAAAAATATTTAAAAAATTAAATATATAACCAAATAAAATTGTATTAATATTTTTTCTATAAAATTTTATTTAAATAAATTTTATATTAATTAAAATATAATATGATTTAAAACGAATAATAATATATAACAATTTAATAAAAAAAATACATACGATAATATCTCAAATTAAATTATGAAAAATTTCTTTATATACTATATTTGTAGCTTCATCTGTAATTGTCCATCATCATTATAAATTAAAATATTCAACTACTTTTTACTGGAGTATGCAATACTCATACTATCTCTGCTGAAATATATTTTTTCTTTTTTTAATATGTAGAAGTTAAACAAATTAAACTTCATAAGTAAAATTGAGCATTAACATGACAAATTCTAATAGTAAGAAGAAATCACAAAAAAAAATTGCGATATAGTATCGCAAAATTGAGAGTTGCGAGATAAAATGGTTAGTTACAAATGCAATGTAAAACATTAACCTAAGTGTGTTGCTGATGGGTGTTAAATCCACCAAAAATAAAGATTAATATTAGTGGTGAATAAGATGTCGAATCCTCAGGAAATTGAATACTTAAATTAATATTCTTTTGAAAACCTAAAGTAAAACTTAACTAAAATAAATTGGTGGAGTTTAAAATTGAAAAAATTAAAAATAAATTGAGATCTAAAATTGAAAACTAAATAAATAAATAACATCAAATTAAATTTAAAAAAATAATAATATTGAGGATTTCAGTTAAAGGGAATAATCTTGGTTTCAATCCTTAGATTTGATCATTGATACAAAAAATAATTATTTTTAATTTTTCAGTAAATTAGTTCTAGTTAACTGAGATGCTCACATTAGTTAATTCTTCCTTAGATTATAAAATTAGTTAAGAGACACTCTATAACTAACTCTTATTATTGAATAACCCTATAAAAACACCCTTCTAGGATTTAACTCATTAACATCTTTAAGATTTAGAAGAATCTAATTCTAATCGACAAATTCTACCGTGAAATTCATTTAAATTAAATCATGCATCTTCTTAGAACTGCGCCAAATTGCCACAAGTATTAAAAGCTAAAGAACAATTACGGATTCTTAGTTTTGAATTACGATATATTATTCTACCAATTAAGCAATGAGCTCTTATAATTTAACTAGCAAAATAATAATAGTAATAAGCTATAGAAGAAACACAAATACTGAATTTAAAGAAAACAAATAAAAAATTGATTAAATCTCATAAATTTTGGCGAATTGAAAATATTGATTACCCCTTCAACTGAATAGTGTTTAGTTATACAAATTCTTTAAAAAAGAAAACTAAAAATATATTCAATAGCTGTTGTAAAAACGTGAACAGTAACATATGAGAAAAGAAGAGATATGAGGAGCCCCTTTTAGGGCTGTCAATAAGTTGGCTTAAATACCTTTTTAGTTTCTTAACCTATTTAGGAGAAATAAAAATAAAAATATTATAAATAAAATAAAATTTAACATATAATAAAATTTCTCCTTAATGTCTACTGAATAATGAAATAAATAAGTCATAATATCCCTGAAAATCAGCTCAAAAATCGTATCTCAAATATTCCAAATAAAGCAGGATTCGCAGCTGACTTATAAAATCTTCAAGTATCGAATACCCTTGGGCATATAAGCCTTGCCCAAGGGTTACACCTGAGGGTGTTTTCAGCTCTTTTCCAGCAGCTTCTTATAATTTTTTTCAACTTAGCTTTTGTTCCTCCTTTAGCGGTAACCTGTGTAAAAATGCCTCAAAATCAGTAAAATCATATAACATCATGCTAAATTATTCATGTAAATATTAACTAATTTTGCACGTTATCAACTGCTAAGAGAAAATGAAGATTAAAAAATAATAAGCATTAAGTCAATCGGAAATGACAACATTTTTTAAAGATTTAATCAAGATATAGATCTTTATAAAACAAAAAATAATAAAAAAAGGGGGGTTGATTTTTTATGTATTCCTTTGATATGATATATGCAGAAAAATAGTTTGACAATATCACCAACACTTCCAACTATAAACCATTTGGAAAATTACTTGTGCTTGATTTCACCAAACTCTTTAAATAGTACTAACGTATTTTTATTTTCTAAGAAAGACCGAGAAACATGAGACCTATGTATTAAATTTAAAATAAAATAAAAATTATATTGATATAAGAAAATTAAATATTTTTAATAATATTAATATTAGCTCTTATCATCTCTGAGTTGGTTTGTTACAATTAGTGACACATTTACATTTGTTATTATTATATACACATCTAAAGTAGCATACCTCAATCTTGCAATCATTCTTATCAGCTATGAATCTTGGCCAACATCTATCAAGATAATGTCCATTTACTCAAGCAAATCCCACTATGAATCAAATCAAATTTAACTCCATAATTTTGTCAACAAATATAAATTAAGATTATAAATAACTAAGATTAATTATATATGCAATTAAATATAATTTGTTGTAATTTTATAAATACCTATTGCACTCAATATACTGATCAGGCTTTTGCCAAATTTCAACTTGACATCCTTACTCAAATTCTTTTCAAAGATAAAATTGAAAACTTCATATTTTGCCCATTGAGAGCATAAAAAAAGCAACCAAATTCAAATTATTATTATCTTTTAATTAAACTACACTAGTATAGCCCTTAATTTTGGCTCAGATTAAATTTAGACCCAATCAAAAGGGCTAAATTAGATTCAAGAAGCTTAAACCTAGTCCAGTACAATTTTAGAAGCTTAAATTTAGTCTTTTTAAAATTGTAAAAACTTAAATTAAGTTCGGTCCAATTGTAAAAGGCTTAAATTAAACTGGTCCAATTTATAAAAGTTCAAATTAGGTTTGATCCGAAGATTAAAAATTGATCTGGTGTGGTTTGATTCGATATGGACTATGCCCATATCGAATTGGACCCATCCAAATAGATATGAACATAAAGCTCATATCGAATGGCCGTGGTCCAGTTCGATATGAGCTTAGCTCATGGCGAATTGGCCACGTTCTTATTCGACATGAGTTCAGTTTCAGGAAGTCCTAATTGTGTTTAACTTGTGAAATTTTTGGTGTGTTGGAACCAGATTAGGTTAGTAATCAGAGTTAACCCTAATTCAAACAATATAAATACAAAATCAAGAGGAAAAAAGTCAAGAGGGATGATTTAGAAAACATAGAAACAAAAAGCAATCAAAGAGACAGAAGTAAAAATAAAAGAAAGACAGTAGCCAAAGGTTGATCCACGGATCATTAAAACTCCAACCAAAAGCCAATTGATTCAGGCATTAAGATAATAAGCTTGATTCAACTTATTAAATTGGTGGAGCTGGCAAACGTATGTTTAATTTCTTTTAACTACGTACCTTAATTCAATTGTTTAATCTTACGAATTAATTTATTGCATTGTTCCATTAATAAGCGGTGTTGCAAAATCCCTTAGGGTAAGTCATAAGTTTGAATTAGAATTTTCAGTAGCATCAATGCATGTTCTGTCATTATTTTCATAAATCCAAAACTTTAATCTTATCATATGGTATCTTAGTTTTAGGATCAAACATTACTATTACATGACCAAACCCTAATCTTACATGTTTTAGTCTAAATTACATATTGAACCTTGGATCTGCAAAAAAAAAAAAAAAACTGTAATTTGCATTATCATAAAACCCTAATTTTATTAGTTTAAATCTTGATTTATTATCATGTACTTAATGATTAATGATATGTTTAGATTACTTGTTGATGATTGATTTATTTTATGATGATTGAATTATGCTTATGAACTTATCATTTGGGATTTTAAGTACTTGTAAAAGACATATTTTCACTTTGTGGATATCTCATTTATTTTAATTATTTATTTTAAAGATTTTTGGGTAGTTATAAAAGATATATTTACCTTTTGGTGAGTGTACTATTTTATTTATTTGTACAAATATTTGAGGATTGTAATGGTATATTTTCATCTAAGGATGGATACCCATTTTGTTTGATTTATTTTAATAGTATGATGGATATTTATTTTATTTCATTGCATGCAGTATGGATAATGCCATAACAATCAAAGAATCTTATAATATTTATACCAAAAAAGGAGGTCGGTTCCAATTAATCGGACGCTATGGGAGTGCTAGGCCATTCTCACCTTCCACATATGTACCCAACTTTCTAAACCCAATAGAAGATTGAAAATTTCTTAGGAATCGAGATATCCACCCCTTTCTATCTTTCCAGCTTATCCGGATAGCAACTCCTATTCTCTGAGTTTAAGCATATGTTTGCTAAGGCCTCGAGCCTAATAGTGCCGAAGTCGTAAGAACCATTTTACCAAGAGTGGGGATGAAAATCCCTGCTCATAATTAGCATTGTTAAAAATATTAATGTATAATCATTCATACCAAGATGTTTTCCTTTGACATGTGCATTGATATTTTTCACATTTCTAGTATTGAAAATATATAACTTGAATTAGTATTTTTTAACATTTCTAGTATGAAAATTTTTGCATGAGCAGGACAATATAAAAAAAAATTAATGTATAACAAACTAAAATTATATTGATATTTTTTCTATAGAATCCCATTTAAATAAATTACAACAAAATTTCAAATTTTGTTTATTATATTTAAGAAATTGATTGTAGTATTTTATTATAAGTTATTTAGCTTCAACATTTATGCATAAATATATATCTAATTATATATATAATCATAGTATTATAAATATCAAACACCTCAACTTCATATTATTGTTTTACTTTTTGGCATTTTTTGCAACTCTTATATATAAATGAATTAAGTTAATTCTTATTAAAATTTTCTTGATATAAGCTAAAATATATATTTGCAGCCTCTAAAATATATCTATCTACCTCATAAATAAATTTTCTTTTGCTGTGTAATTATTTCATTATTTATGAAAGAACTTTATTATTCATATTATGTGGTTAATAAATATAGATATGTGAGCAGTAATAATTTACTTTTGATTGTCATTTCCTTAAAAGCCATTAGAAATCTACCTATCTCTCTTTAATCTCTCGTATCATTCTCTTATCATATTACTTTGCAAATGAATGGACTAAGGCCATATTTATAGTTGGGTTAATTACATAGAATACGAAAATTTTTTTCCGTTATTAAATATGCCATATGTGCACAATTTTTTTCATTTTTATTTTTTGACAAATTTTCATGCCAAAAATTTAAACTCATAGTTAGAATTTTAATGAACTTTTAACTCATACTTCTAATTTTACAAATTAAAAAATAAACATTTGACAAAAACTAAACCCTAAATACCCTAAACTAATACAAAATAAAAAAATTAATAAATTTCCTAAACCATAAATTAATATTTCAACTTTTCATGCTACTAAATTTAAACTCATGCTAACTAATTTTTTAAGATTTAAACTCATTGTTATGATTTTGTAAAGTTATCATACATCTAATTTAAAAAAAAAATTAAATTAACCAAAACAAAAATATGTAATGAAAAATTAAGGTATATACTATACGAAATAAATTGAAAAAAAAATATTTCTAATAAGATAAATACCTTAATAGATGAGCCCAAAATATAAAATTTCTACAAAAATGAAAAAAATATATATATGATTAATTATACATAAACATTATGATTAATATTAAATGTAAAACCGAGGAGACATCGGTGCAGAGAATTGAACTGTTAGAATTTGAATCTCATGGATTGACAAATTATTTAGTATACAAATTAAATCTCAGCCAACAAACTTCTTTCTCATGCTTTCCAACTTTCCTCCTATGCTTTGCTTTCCCAAAAAGGCACAACTCAAAGAGCCAGAGCCAGGCCCGCACTGCCCAGCGACAGCGAGCAAACAGTCAAGAACCGTCACACTAACAGAAGCATATTTCAAAAGTCTCTCAAATCAGCTGAAAAGCTCTCTCTCTCTCTCTCTATATATATATATTTATATTTGGATTAATTTACGACAACTTAATATTAATAAATTATTAATTTTAGTTTAAAAAAAATTTGTTGATTCTTAATTTAATTTAAATTAAAACATTCTTTTATTTAAAATTTAAATGAGTATATAAATTTATCATTAATATTTAATTAAATTAAAAATTAAGAAATAAATTATTAATTAATTTAAATATTAATAAGAATAACCTCTAAACCTCCTTAACTCAACTATAAAGAAATGCTTACATAATTATCATAAAAAATAGCTTTTATTATAAAAATACTATAAAAATTAAAAATATTTATACTTTTATAAAAATTTAATGTAAAATTTTAAAAATATTTCATTTCTCAATAAAATAATTTTTTTTTCAAAAATAACTATTCCCTCACTATAATCAATATTTTACTTAATTTTTTTTCAAACTTCAATATTAAATAAAAATATTCCAATAAAATAATAAAAATTAATATTTTAAATTATTTTTTATTATATAAAAATCACAATCTTTCATAAAAAAAGAAAAAAAATATATTTTTAATTATAAAAAAGGTAACACTAAAAAAAATAAAAAAATATAAAATATAAAAATATATTAATTAAAATTATTAATTTTATTTTTAAATATAAATTTTTCATATTATACACATGAAAAAATATAAGCATAATTTTATTATGTAGATATATAGTAGGTATGTTGTAAAGGTATTATAGATGTGTTGTAGATATTGTAGATGTATTATAAATGTTATGTGTATATTATATATTTATTATTTAAGTTGTATATATTTTATGAAAAAATTATTGAATATTGTGTGAATGTTGTGTGGATGTTTTTAGAATAAAAAATTAAAAATAAAATTAAAAAAAATATTAAAAAAATTATGTAGATGTGTTATGTATTTATTGTAGATGTATTAATGATGTGTTATAGATATGTAGATGTAGTTTATATTATTTAGTATCTATTTTGTATATGTTATATATATATATATATATTGTGTATATTAAAAATATGACATTAAAAAAATTAAATGAAAAACATAAATATTAATAAATTGAAAAAAATGAAAATAAAAAAAATTACAAAAATTAAAAATATTAGTTTAAATTTTAGAAAATGTAGTATTTTGTTTTTGAATTTGTTTAGGGTTTTGCATATTATTTTCATAACGTTTAGTTTCTGTTAAATGAACATTATTTTATTTTTATGTTTTAGTTCAAAAAAAACCCAAAACTCAAAAAAAAAAAAATTTATCTTTAATATTTAGGTTTGTGGAAATTTTTGAATTTAAAATGTTAAGCAAACTGAATCTCATTTATTTTTAATTAATTATTAGTGTTATATATTATTTGTAGATTTTTTTTATAATTTTTGGGAGCTAATAAGGTATTTATTTTATCTTTAATTTTACTTTCCATATATTTCTTGTAGTATGTATAATATATATCCTTAAAGGTTTTAGGGTTTAGTTTAGGATTTCAAAAAAAAAAAAAGATTAGAAGTATGATAAATTTTAAAAAAATTAGAATTATGAGTTTAAATTTTAAAAAAATAAGAATTATGAGTTTAAATTTTAGGAAATTTAATATATATTTTTAATTTGTTACAGTGTATATATAATTTTTATGGTTTTTATATTAAATAATTTTTTTACATTTAGAAATTATAATAATGAGTTTAAATTTTAGCAAAATTAGAAATAAGAGTGAATTTTTTTTTAAAAAAAAATAGAACTATGAGTTTCCATGTGTTAAATTTTTTTTAATTAATTTATTATAGTATATGTTGTATTTTCATAAAAATATTTTGGTTGAGGTTCTAATTTAAACCAATGATGGTCCAAACTCGTCAAATATTGTAATCATAGAGGTCCCAAGCCAGCAATATCAATAGTGATTGTTAATTTTCTCTCCGGTGGCCTTTCTAAAAGTTTAGATTCCATTTTCACTTATCCAAACAGGCTGTAGAAGTGGGGCTTACATTTATCTCATCTTATCCAAACAGGCTGTAGAAGTAAGGCTTTTGTTCTATATTTTTCATTTTCTTTTTTACTGCATTTCCGTGGATCAGAGTTTAAAACTATACTTGTAGCAATAACAGCCAAATTTGTGTGCTGTTTGATTACCTATTAAAAATAGCACACATCTTCATTCGCCTTTGGTTCAGTGATTCTGAAGTCATCTTCAAGATCTCGGAAAAATCTAATCTGTATCCATCAGGTTTCTTCCTAGATTTCTATGCCGAGGGTCAGTTAACTTGATAAGATCTGACATGAATTCACAATTTGAAATATGCTTAATCATTCATTTCAGACCCTGTTTGATTCCCTAGTAGCCTACGCCTATCTGTGAAAGAATTTTAAAATAGAACGTGGAGGTTTCTCCACGTAATGTATCCTTGCCCAAATGAGATGGCAATCAATTTGCTTATTTCAACATGCTAATTAAATATGCAACAATCCAGCTAATTTTCTTTGTTCAGCCAGCAAAATTCTGCCTGATTATGTTAGGATTTGCTTTCCAGAATTTCTTTTATTACATCTAGGAAGATGCCAATCACCAGAACTTGGTTTTAAAAGGATAACTGACCTAACACAATCACTTGACATGTTCTCATCAAACCATCCCGAAAAGGGGGAAAAAACAGGGATAATGACCTGTTTATTAGGAATCCCAGATTGGAATTTTCACTCAAAGACAAATATAAGTTGGTCTTCTCTTGGCCAACAGAAATCAATCAGGTGTATGAATAAGGAATTCATGAAAAAAAAAAGAATGGCTTCATGCATTTGTTGGAAAGAAAATTCAGGTCATAAGCTTTTAATACAAGTTAAGAAGTAGCTCAACAACAAAACCCAGAACCAGTAGTAAAAGCTGCCCCCTTCTATGATTCGTCACCAATATTTCTCCCAGTTGATATATAATGAGATCTCACTCTACATTCTGGCTATCAGTCAGTTCCAACTTCAAGTAACATACAATAAATAAACACAAAGAAAGAACAGACCATCCTGATATTCTAACAATACTGTTTTCTTTTTCAATTTCACAAGCTCAGTTCAAGTAAAAAGGCAAGTAATCTACATGTCTCCCCCTCTCAGGGAAAAATTGAGAACAAAAAATTTGTTTTGAAGAAAATTAAAAATAATTTAAAGGAAAAGAAAGAGACCAGTTGCTAGCAATGCTTTTCCTTCATCAAATTCGAGGTCAAGTAGAGCAGCAACCTCTCTTTGTATTTGCAGAGGCATCAGCAACGTTAATTGTGGTTCCTTGACCAGGAAGTGTAGAATTGCCAGCTGCTTCCTGTGCTGCCAATGCCTTTTTGCTTATGATATGATAGATCTCTGTCAATATGGTTTGGAAAGCCTTCTCAACATTGGTTGCTTCCAGTGCTGATGTCTCGAGAAATGAGAGACCTTCCTTCTCTGCCAAGCTCTGACCATCCTCCTCTGCAACAGCTCTGAGATGATTCAAGTCAGACTTATTTCCAGCCATCATGATGACAATGTTAGAATCTGCATGGTCCCTCAACTCACGGAGCCACCTTTGAACATTATCAAAAGTTTGCCTCTTGGTTATGTCATAGACAAGAAGGGCACCGACAGCTCCTCTATAATATGCACTAGTGATAGCTCGATATCGCTCCTGACCTGCTGTATCCCAAATCTGAGCCTTTACTGTCTTTCCATCCACCTGTAGCAAAAAAGGTTATATATATATATATATATAAGGAACATTTGCTGCATCAGAAACCAAATAATACAAACAATCCACAAAATCATTGCACTCCATTAGAAGAATTATATATCAGCTATAACTTGTTTAGCACAATCTGAACAACGATATCCCATTTGAAGAATTCATCACCCGAACATCATATCTTAAAAGTTTGACACAAAGACAACTCAAAGTCTCATAGATTTATAGTAAATAGACATTTCCAATGACTAAATTGTTAATTGTGAATATTGACATAACATTAACATTTAGTAAAAATGTAAACGTCCACTTTTGTCAAAAAGACCAAATACAGTTGGCTGATACACAAAATCTGTAGCTCATGACCATGAGATGGACTCTTGGCCATTTTCAACAAAATTTAGTCAATAGCACTTGAATCAACCTACTAGTTAGTTTCTAGATAAGATAATGCTACATATCCAAATCCCTTAAACAACATTAATACACGGAAACAGTTCAGGGGAAAAAATGTAATGTTAGTAAACAACTTACAACAACAAATTAAATAACTGATATTTCTTTGCATATAAAAAATTCAATAAACAGTTAATCAATTTCACATTACAAATCTAAAAAAAGAGACTTCCAAGTCCCAATCAAAATTACTAAAATCCTAACATCTAAGAAATTTAATTTTTGTTCTTAATTACACAAACTGCGAATTAATAGAATACCGAACAACAATTATCAACAGATCGTTACCTGAAGAGTTCTAGTAGCGAATTCGACACCAATAGTGGATTTGGACTCCAAGCAGAATTCATTTCTTGTAAACCTAGAAAGAATATTGGATTTTCCAACGCCTGAATCACCAATCAAAACGATCTTGAACAGATAGTCATATTCATGATCTACTCTATGCGCCATATCTTAAGACACTTATTTCTCCTCAGATCTCTCTAACCTGTCAGATCCAATCAAGAAAACAAACAATTAAGCAATCAATAACAGATCTGGAAACCAAAATCAACAGAAAATCAGAAACCTACCCTAAGGCGAATCGATCGATAAGAGATTTTCTTTCTTTTTGTGTTTTTGTGTTTGGATTCGTTTTACTCGGAAATGGAAAAAATGGAAAATTAATTCTTATAAATTGCAGAGAAAAAAAATGAAAAAAAAAAAAGGAGATAAAACGATGATTGTGGGAAAGGGTTTGAAACGGGCCAATAAATATACGGGTTCGTTGGGGGTGGTGATGCTCAAAACGGTGTCGTATTTAGGTATTTGAACTGACAATATTTTCAATGATGTCAGAAAAAATATGAGATGGCAACTGACAGTGTCAGGCTGGCAGTGGGATGTTTAGTGATTTCTACGCCCCCTTTACTATTGGGATGTGTTTTTGAAGGATTTAATCTAGTGTAGTTAAACTCATGATATTTTTTATGTATTTATTCAATAAGAGATTGCCATGTGAGCTTCCTTTTAAAGAAATTTTTTAGGCATAAAAACCCTGTTTTACTTATCTGTCTTAGTTACTTTAATCTATATTTGAATAGAGATAAATCAGAGGTGAAATTAAATTTATTTTAATAAAAAAAGATAATGTAAAAAAAATTATTTTAAATCACTTTTTATTATTTAATAATTTAAATTAAAGAGAGAATAATTTAAATTTTTTTTAATGATGAAAATAAATATTAGAATAATCATTTTATATACTTAAACTATTACTTATTCCCTTTTATATTAGATAATAAATTGAAAAAATAGATTTTCATTTCTTTATTCTTATTATTCTACTGCTATTTACACTAAACAAGAAAAAAAATAAAATAAAATAAATTTAATTTTTTTTATTTTATCTTTGATTGCACTCAATCAAACATAGCGTTAATATTTATATTTAGCAACAAATGCTTACATAAATATATACACATATATATTAGTCATTTTAACTATTATATTTATATATTTTGTGTCAAATAAATATTTATATATACATATAATTTTATTTTTATCTAGATATTTATTGAGTATAAAATAGATAAATATAAAGAATAAAATAACTAATATATATATAAATATTTATTAATACAAAATATATAAATGTATGATAAAATGGTAAATATATAAATATTAATAAAATTATCAAAAAAGACAAGTATTGAGAGGTTGAGGGGATGAGATGTATTATGTTTTTTTTAATGATTAACGGGTCTTATTATTTAATTAGAAATTAGAATGGGGTGAGATACTGTTAATTTTTATGGCATGTTAATTAATAATTAAATATTGTATTTATTATGTCTTAAGTAAATATGAATATTTTTTATTTATTTTAAATTGTATTGTATTTATTATTTTAATGAACTAATTAATATATCAAATTTTTATTATATTTATATTTAATTTTATTTATTAAAAATATTTAAAAATATATATCTTATATTAAAATAAAAATATATATTTTTAATAAAAATAATTATTCTTTGATTTATGTAAAATAAAAAATATACTTATCAATTCAGAGTATATAAAATAATAGTTGATTTATTGCTTATTTTGATTGTCCTCACTAGTCACTATGACTACTTTAGAGAAGACATTTAAAATCAAGATAGATGTGATAGCATCATAATGAAGATAATTGTGATGGGCAATCAAGCACATTAAAGTAATCCTTGTTTATTTATTTATTTCTTTTTATGCAGAAGTGTTATACTTATACTTTGGGTTATTGGTTACTTGCTTTAGTGATTAATAATTTCATGACATGAATCTAAATTTTTTAGTGGAAAATACTAATTGTTGGTGAGACCATTATAAGTCACTCATTTTATTCATGATAAGGCAGGCACCACTACCACTAGCACAAGCATGTTTTTGTGCCCTTTAATGAAGGCTAGAAATCTAATAATAGCAATAGGTAGGTATGCCAAATTTATCATATTTAAATCTTAACTCATTTAAATTTTGAAAAATATATTGATGACGGACTTATTCTCATGGACAATTCTAGTTTTTGTAGTTCGAATTTGAATACAGCTGTCGCTGTCGTTGTCGCTCTCCTACCTGTAAAACAAGAGAGAAGAAAAATTGAGCTCCTCGGAGAGAAATTTCAATATCTAAATTAGAGATTGGTCGTTTTGAATAAGAGAGAGAAAGAGATATATAGAGAGATAATGTGGATCCTTTTACCTGGGGGTAACTCCTATTTATAGTTATTATGAGGAGACAGTGGAGAGACAGAGTCTGATCTGTGTCAGTGTAATTTGCGAGTTCGTTATCTACTGGATATCCAAAGCTCGGTGAAACTGATAGTACCCAGAACTGAGGTTTGCATACAGTTGAAAGTCCGACCATAAGGATGATCAGATAAGGAACTCGGATGTTGAGCTTGAAAAAAAGAGGGGTAGCATCAATAGTTTTCCTCAAGTCAATTGACATTTATGTCAAGACCCAGTCATATCATATATAGGAGCTTGGGTGAAAATGTTTGTATTGAATAATGAAACATATGTTGTATGGTAGTATGCAAGGCTCTAATGCAGTGCTCAAAAAGTGAGCTCTGTAAATGGAGGTATTATCAAATATATATCCAAACTTATTTATAATTATAATTTAATTATCCTTACTTGTTATAAATATATTTAATATTACTAGTTTATTATTCATATCTGTTTAAATATAAAAAAATTAAAAATAATATGAAATTTAAATTATAAAATTATAATTTTTTCAATTAAATAATTATAAATAAAAATTTAATACTCACGTGATTTTATAATTAAAATAAAATATAATAAATATATAATTTAAATTTAATTAAATATATATATAATCAGCCAATCCGGATAATTGATACCACAAAATATATATTCAAACTCGATTTTAATATGTTATGAATAATAAAAATATTAATCATATTCATTCAAACATTTACAAGCTATTAGTATCTTAATATTATATCTATTGCCATTCCTAAACAATTTCTAACTATTGGCTTAGAGATTTGACTTTCACAAATAGAGGTAATCATGAAAAGATTATTATTAATTAAGCTTTCTTTTTCACTTTATGATAAATTGTATTCGAAGTTTAATTACTATTAATCATGTTCCCTACTTTCTATGGTTGATATTAAATGTTCTATATATATAATCCATAAATTTTTTAATTGAGGATGACTTATCATGAGTTGATTCCAAATTTTTATCCATTAATCATGCATTTTTTATAAACTTAATGTATAGATACGGTGATAAGGAGATATCAATTAGTATTTCTTTGTATTAAGTTGTTTTTTCTACAAAAGTAATTCATTGTATATGATATTTTATTATTGATAAGGGTTTTTATTAGAGTGGTGGATGTCAAATGTTTTAAAATTTTTAATTTTTAACTATTATAATTATTTGCTCCTCCATTTTTCTTTTTTAAATTAATACCACCCCTCAAGCACAATATCATAAATTACAATGTTATTATCTTCCTTACATAGTTAAATTTGAAAATTTTATTTTTTTAATAGAAATTCAATTTTATATGAATAATATTCATAATTTCACTTACTAGAATTATCATTAAATTTGAAACAAATTTCAATTGTTGATATTTAGAATAAACTAACCAAACAATTTGACATTTTAAATACAATAATTAGTCAAAGCTCTCTATTATTTTTACCAAACACTATGGATTGATATAAAAAAATTAATAATAAATATCGTTTTTATAGAATTTTTTTTATGTAAATAAAAAACAACTGAATAAGTTTTTTTTACAAAATTTAATGCCATTTTCTCCCTTGAAAATTAATGAACATTTTATTAAAATGACTATGCGAATAAATACTATAAAAAGTGACAACGTTTTTAAATATATATATATATATATATTTAAAAATATCTATGCACTTTTTTTAATTAAAAAATTTTCACTTTTAATTTTCTAACAGTTGATATATCAAAAATATATATACAACTACATGGCATTAGAGATATGTATAAAATAAATTTTTATTTAAACTTAGAATTGAGTATTTTTTAAAATTTATAAAGTATTTTTGAAAAAAATTTTAAAAATCACTCCACCTATTCATCTAAAATTGTTATTTTTGTAAAAAAATTTATCTCTCTCAAATTATCACCTTATATAATTAAAAAAATTATTTAATTTAATTTTAATTATACTTTTATTATTAATAATTTAATTAATAAAATAAAATTATAATATTAATAAATTAATAAATGATATGTTAGTTAATTTAAAATATAATTCAATTCCAATTTCAATGAAGGGCTCGGAAAAAAGAAAACCCGCTAGGCAAACAGGATCCAAGACTCGTAGAGAGCGTGAAAGCCACTGTCGTGTCTCAGACAAATCCAATGATAAATAGAATTTAGCAGTATTCCTCAAAAAAAAAGAAAAACAGCAAGTGCTTGAGAACACAGAAAGAATCGAAATTATTCCATTTCAGTCTCTCAAATAATCGTTGATTTGAAGAAGAAAATGAAAAAGGAAGATAAAGTGACGCTGATTAGCGCCGAGGGCTTCGAGTTCGTTATCGACAAGGAAGCCGCTATGGTTTCGCAAACCATCCGCAACATGCTCACTTCTCCAGGTCCCTTTCTCTCTCTCTCAATTCTGAGCTTTGGGTTTGGATTATTCGAGTGTGTTCTTTATTTAATTGAGAAAGATTGGCTATTTAGGTTAAATTTTGTGCTTTTTTGTGTTAATTGTTGCAAATCAAGATAGGAGCTGAAGATTTAGCTTAATTTTCAGTTTGTTATCGAGTTCAATTTATGGGTTTTTTGAGAAAATTAAAACGGGGGATTTATTTTGAAAAACATTAATTTGTTTGTGCCTTGTGGCAGGTAGTTTTTCTGAGACTCAGCTTGGACAGGTGACATTTCCAGAGATAAGCACAGTCATTCTAGAGAAGATCTGCCAATATTTCTACTGGGCCCTTCAATATGCCAAGTTCTGTTCTTTTCTCTTCCTCCCGTATTTTTCTAGCTTTTGATTATTTGCTTGTATTGTGTTCATTTGTGATTCAATTTAAGTTAATTTGCATAAGTTATGCGTTAATTGTTGTGTAAAACTTTTGTGTTTTGGCTGCTAACAAAAAGTTATGGAGTAATTTATCTTGCTATCTACTTTCTTTGAGATAAATGTTTCATTCTCTTTTGGCTAAGAGAATGAAGATATCGAATTGTCATTCTGTTTGGTTTGGCTCTGAAATTGGTTAATTGAGGTCTCAGTAAGACTTAACTGCTTACTTGTTTAAATGAAATACTTTGTGTCTCTATTGACAATAAAACGTTCTGTGTTTTTTGTCCCAATATTCAAGATTAAGCTAGTCAGGGTAACGCTTCATACTCATTGTTTGAGGAGTTGAATGCAAACTCATAAATCACGCTTTCTTGATGGTTTTGTTCACATTCCTAATTGTACTATCTGCACACTTTGAAATTTCATGAGCTTATTATGCATCTTTATACACTTCTTTTTATGGGTATCTTTTGAACTAGAATCATTGACTTTTGTCTCTGTGTACTTGTTTTTCTTATTTAATATTCTTTCCTTGAATATCTAAGCTGAAGTTTTCACCTGCTTTGCCTTGTTAGCCATCCTAGCATTTGTTGGGCCGTAGTTCTTCCTTCCAATAAATTTTAGAATATATTTCCTTTTGGATATTTTTTCTTGAAACAATAGTTTCTAATAACTAAATAAGGAAGTCGTTTGTCTAATCTGTATTCCTAATGTTTCCTGCCAATTTGTGAAATACAAGCGTGCTTGGTATATACTTGACAGTCTCTTATTTTTCCCCTATTTTTCAATGTGCTTGGTGCTTTTCTCTCTCGAAAAAAAATGTGGTTTGTGTAAACCTGATTGGCTAGGAAAATAAGCGGGGTCAAACATGTGAGGCAACGCCTTATGGGTGGTTTATTTTGTTTATTTTGTAATAGTTGGGTTTTCATGTTGCCTCTTGAGTTGTCTAGTTACATTGGATTAAATATTTAAGATTTTTTTATTTCATAGCCAGTTTGGATCATTAAATGGACTCTTTAATCGTCAACCTTTTTGTATAAGCTTTCTCATGTATATCTGCTGGTTGCTGAAGGTTTATTACATTTGATTTTTGGTTTTATCTCATAAAAAATTTAGCATACTATGCCCTGAATATTGTCTGAATTTTTATTTTCTGTTGACATGGAATTGCGGCTCTTCTGTCAGTGGAAAGGAGACTGAATTCCCAATTGAACCTGAACTGACTCTGGAGCTGATGATGGCTGCTAATTATCTCCATACTTGAACCAAATTACGTTGCTTGTTTCTTGGGTAAGTTGCCATTGGAAGTGTGAGCCTATTGCTTGTGATCACCTCCCTAGATACAATGTCAACATTATTTCTGTTCTAAACTGTCAGACGTGTTAAAATCTTTAGTTTTAATTCTATTGCAAGTAATATAATTATTTGCCTTGCAGGGAAGATATAAGATGGCATTGTTCCCCAGGAAGGCTCATAAAATCATATGATTTCTGTACTTGTAATCAGAATTCAGGGCGATATTGCAAGGTGGTTTATTTGTCAACTTGTAATGTCATTGATTTAGCTTTGAACAATTTTCAGACATTGTAGAAAATTGAAGTTGTGTATTTTGATGGATGCTATGCTATAATCTAAATATGTTTTTAACTAAATTAATTTTAATCATTAAAATTGCAAGAATTCTTCAAAATTTTGCACTTCTTTAATTATATGGTAACTTAAAAAACTAAAATATGAAGGGAAGTCTTGACGCAATGGTAAATATTGTCGTCGTGTGACTTGAGGTTACGGATTTGAGTCGTGAAAATAGTCTCTTATAATTACAAGGAAAGGCCGTGTATAAAAATTCAATAAATTTTTTTTTTGAATTCCGCGCATAGTAAAAATGTTTGTGTATCAGGCTATCTTTGTTTTTTAAAAAACTAAAATATATTATAGTTTTAAAATTTTGATGGGTAAAAATATGAATGTAAGATTAATTAAAAAAAAGCTCACAGTTTCGTAAGTAATAAAGTATTTGTTATTAATTACAATAATTTGTTACCTTTATGTTTATGCATATTTAATTAGGTTGATTCATCTAGAATTTAGTACGAGCCAAGAATTCAAATCACGATTATTTAATAAAATTAGAAGTTTATTATCGATTGAGATAATTATGAGTTTATTTAATTTTTTCACCATATATATAATCACGATTAATTAATAAAATAAGAAGTTTATTATCAATTGAGTTAATTAAATAAAAATAAGAAATTTATTATCGATTGAGTTAATTATGAGTTAATTTAGTTTTTTCATAATATATATATATATATATATAATTTACTTCTAGACAAGAAAGTGAAACCAATGTTGCGGGCTTAATGTGAAATATGAAAAAATCCATTAACCACCTTTTCAAATTATCTTATATCGAGCATTGAGTAATTTACGTTGGTCGTTCATGAAAAATTAATTAACTCATTTTATTATTTTTAAAGTTTAAGTTTTATATTAGTCATCTCTGAAGTTAAAAATTTTATCATTTCTATTAACGACGCCACGTCAGCTCTTAAAATATATCTATTATAAATTAAAATAAATTTCATTCGTTGTCCTTAAATAATTCATTTAATTTTATCAGTTATCCTTAAAAAATCTCTTAATTTCATCCGCCATTTTTAATAATCTCTTAATTTCATCTGTAATCTTTAAAGATTAATTTAAATCACATATAATTCATGTTGATATAATGATTCTATCTTTAGATTTCTCACTTTGAAAATAAATGTATAACCATCCAAGCAAGTCACGTATTAATTAGTTTAATAAATAATTTTAAAAAATTAATTTTTTTATATTTGATTGATAATTTTAAATAATTTTTTTATATTTGAATAATAATAATTATTATTCTATTTTTATTTTTGTAAAATAATATTTAATAATTATTATTATAATTCAACGGTAAAAAATTAATTTTTTTAAAATTTTCTAATTTTAAATATAATATAATTATTATTGTAATATTTTTTTTATTTTTTTAAAATTATTTTTAACAATAATTATTATTAATTATAAAGTAATTTTATTTAATAATTAAATAAAACTTATTAATCAGTTTAATAAATCTATTAGTAAATTTTTTTTAAAAAATTAAAATTTTCAAAATTATCTAGTTTTAAATAATTTTAAAAAATTTAAATTTTCTATATTTAAAATGAGAAGTCCAATAATAGAATCATTATACTAACATCAATTATATATGATTTTAAATTAATTTTTGAAGGATAACAGATGATTATTTAAGAATGATATGTAAAATTAAGAAATTTTTTAAGGACGACCGATGAAATTAAGAGAATTTTTTATAAATAATAGATGAAATTTATTTTGACATATAATGAATTTATTTTAAGAGTTGACGTAGTGCCGTTGACGAAGATGATGATAATTTGGGTCGATAATGATTTTATTATAAAATTCTTAACTTAAAAAATGACTGATATAAAATTTAAATTTTAAAAATAATAAAGTGTGTTAGTTAATTGTTCTTGAACCATCGATATAAATTACTCATCCAACATCACATAAAGTCGATATCTGAATTCTGATAGGTTGAAGCCATTTTCTTGAAAATTGATACTTTGGAAACAAATTATCAATTTTAAATGGGCAACTTTCCACTGCACAGCTACTTGATCTGTTTTAAAATAATAAAAATATTTCTCGTTCCATAAATATATATAAGAAAATTTAATTATTCAGTTAATATATAATTTTTTTTCATAATTATCTATTTTATTTTATTTATACTAAATAACTTTTAATTGTTATAAATATTAAAAATTAAAACAATTATTAATTAAGTCAAACATAATTATAATTTAAAAAATATATATACTTAAATATAATATTATTAATTATAAAAAAATTTAAATAGAAATATAATATTTAATTTACAATATTCACTGATCTTGAGTACCACGAAGATAGCGAAGAATATGTTTAACCGCCTGCCAATGATTGATGGATGGAGAGTGCATAAATTGAGATGCTCTATTTACCGCCATAGTAATATCAGGACGAGTTAAAGCCAAATATTGAAGCTTGCCAACTACTTGGCGAAATAACGTAGGATCTTCAAAATTATTAGAGCTGTCTTTGTAGAGTAGATTTTGTGGAGAAGAAGGATTAGTCACGAATGAGGCTTCATGCATATTGACACTTTTGAGCAGTTCATATATGTACTTGGATTGAGAAAGATGAAGACCATTAGAAGAAACTGAAACTTCAACACCAAGAAAATAATGGAGGGGGCCCAAGTCCTTTAGTGTAACAGCAGTACCAAGTTGATTAATTAAACGACAAAGGAGAGCTGAAGAAGTGCCTGTTAATATTAAATCATCAACATACACCAAGCAGTAAGCTAAATGTGAACCAGTAGAATAAATAAAGAGAGAGCTATCGGCCTTTGACTCCTTAAAACCAATCTTCTGTAATGCATTAGCAAGACAAAAATACCAAGTACGATGAGCCTGCTTCAGTCCATATAAAGATTTTTTTAATGCACAAACAAAATTAGACTTGGTAGGATCACGAAACCGTTGAGGCTATTCCATAAAAACAGGTTCATCAAGAGTACCATGCAAAAAAGCATTGGATACATCCAGTTGCCGAATAGGCCAAGCAAAATTAATAGCAATAGACAAGATTAATCGAATTGTGGCAGGTTTAATAATCGGACTAAAAGTTTCAATAAAATCCACACCAGGCCTTTGGTGAAAACCCTTAGCCACCAAGCGGGCTTTGTAACGATCAACAGAGCCATCTTGTTTAGTCTTAGTACGAAAGACCCATTTACACCCAATGACATTGGTAGCTTGTGAACGTGGTACCAAATCCCAAGTGCCGTTAGCCATGAGGGCGTCTATTTCTTTAGACATAGCTTTACGCCAAATTGGATGCTTAATAGCTTCATTATATGTGGCAGGAGTAGCAGCTGAAGTGATTGCTTGATATGACTTGGGTTTAAGGCTGCCTGTTTTGGAACGAGTAACCATGGGGTGAGGAGAGGATTGAGGCGCTAATGAACATAAAGTTGGTGCCGAAGCAGCAGGTGGTTCAGTAGCAGTCGGAGCAGATGATGCAGGGAAGGACAAAGCAAGTTGGGACGATGAAATAGGCTGTTGTTGCGGTGCAGTGGAAGTGGAGGTAGGCTGACTTTGTAGTGGAGGTATTACAGGCAATTGGAGAGGAATTGAATGAGACAGAGTTGATGCAGGAACATCAGGTAGAGGTGTTGGTGTTATTGTAGGAGGCTTGACTAAAGACAATATAGGTGGCAGAGGTGGTGGTGAACCAAGTCCCAAATACCAAATCTGGTAGCTTGTGAACGTGGTACCAAATCCCAAGTGTCGTTAGCCATGAGGGCGTCTATTTCTTTAGACATAGCTTTACGCCAAATTGGATGCTTAATAGCTTCATTATATGTGGCAGGAGTAGTAGCTGAAGTGACTGCTTGATATGACTTGGGTTTAAGGCTGCCTGTTTTGGAACGAGTAACCATGGGGTGACAAGAGGATTGAGGCGCTAATGAACATAAAGTTGGTGCCGAAGTAGCAGGTGGTTCAGTAGCAGTCGGAGCAGATGATGCAGGGAAGGACAAAGCAAGTTGGGACGATGAAATAGGCTGTTGTTGCGGTGCAGTGGAAGTGGAGGTAGGCTGACTTTGTAGTGGAGGTATTACAGGCAATTGTAGAGGAATTGAATGAGACAGAGTTGATGCAGGAACATCAGGTAGAGGTGTTGGTGTTGTTGTAGGAGGCTTGACTAAGGACAATATAGGTGGCAGAGGTGGTGGTGAACCAAGGACAGAAGAGCGATCATCACTTTCTTTGAATGGCAAAACCTGTTCATCAAACAAGACATGGCGTGAGTAAAAGATTTTATTTGTGGACAAAGAGAGACATTTATATCCTTTATGTAAAAGACTATAACCAAGAAAGATGCATTTGGAGGAACGAGGTTCAATCTTATTCTTTGAATATGGACGTAGCCAAGGATAACAACAACAACCAAAAACACGAAAGAAATCATATTGTGGATCACGTTGAAAAATTTTGTGGTATGGTGATTTGTGATTAAGAGTGGGAGTTGGAAGACGATTTATAGTATAAACCGCAGCCGCAAAAGCATGATCCCAAAATTTTGGTGGTACTGAAGCATGAAACAAGTAGGCACGACCAGTTTCGGTTATATGACGATGTTTCCTCTCCGCACATCCATTTTGTTCAAGTGTGTGCGGACAAGAACTTCTTTGAATAATGCCATTTTCGGCCAAATAGTTTTGAAGTGCTTGGTATTCCCCTCCCCAATCTGACTGGAATTGTTTAATATGTTTCCCAAAAAAATTCTCAACAATGGTGCGAAACTTGACAAAACATGAAAAAACATCAAATTTTTTGGAAATAAAATAAATCCACGAGTATTTGGTATAGTGATAAAAAAAAAGAGTACATAATAAAGACAACCATCAGAAGAAGGAATGGGAGCAGGACCCCATAGATCCGAACATATTAATTCTAATGGTTCTGTAGCAACAAATGAAGAGTCATAAAAAGGAAGCTTGTGCGATTTACTAACACAACATGTCTCACACAAAGATTTAGTTACAGTAGGAGAAGCAGACAAATTATTCAAAGATAGAATTTTATTAATAGTCTTAGAACATGTATGACCCAAGTGAGCATGCCAAGTTGATAAAGAAACCAAATTACAAGCTGGAGGAATAGCATCAGAAACCAAATGATAAAGACCATCTTTAACTTGCCCCTTGTGAAGTAGTTGCCTCGTGTACAGGTCCTTTATCACAAAGGAATTAGAAATAGAGAACTGACGAACAGAAAGCAAATTTGTATTAGACTGAGGAACATGCAAAATGTTATCTAAGAAAAAATCATGAGAATTAAGAGAAAGAGAGGTAGAGCCAATACGAGAGATAGGTAAGCTTTTACCATTGGTGAGAGCAACTTCATCAGTGCCAGAGTACTCAGAGTGGATGCCTAAGTTTTCCAATTCAGAAGTTAAATGATGAGTTGCCCCGCTATCCATGATCCATGGTTTAGAAGACTGAGTGGGGGATGAAGAAAAGTTGCTGACAGGTTTGGAGTTTGTGTTGTTGTATTTCGAACTTGGACAGAGATTGGAGGTATGACCCTGACCACCGCAATTGTAACAGATAGGATTAAAGCTGTCAGAGTTTTGTTGATGTCTGCCACGACCAGAATTGTTGGAATAACCACCACGTCGACCACCACGACCTCGGCCTCTTGATTGAGAACCACCACGATTTGTTGATCGATTAGTGTAATGAGCCACAGCTGGAGTGAGAGCAGCAGTAGTGCAGTTTTGAAGTTGCATTTCCTCAGAAAGTAAAAGACCAAAGAGATCATCAAAAGAGATGGACTATAAACGAGCCTCTATATTACGTGTAAATGGCCTGTAATCAGACCCAAGACCACGCAAGATGTGATCTATAAGATCATCTTCAGATATAGGAACATCAAGAGCAACAAGTTGATCAAACAATTGCTTAGCACGACTCATATAAACAGCAATGGAATCAGTTTCACGAGATAAAGAATAAAGGGCAGTTTTGATAGTTCTGATTTGAGCCCGAGAACCAGAAGCATAAGTAGTTTGAAGCCTGCTCCAAGCTTCATGTGCCGTTTTGGCACCAACAGCCTGAGATAAAATCGATTCAGAGAGAGAGCTTAGAATCCAGCCGAGCACAGTTTGATCCTTGATAAACCACTCTTGATAGGCTGGATTTGGAGAGTTGTTAATTTGTTTAGGAGGAGAACTAACAGAACCATCTACATGATGGTACAGCTGCTGGCCATAATGAAAAGGAACTAACTGAGTTTTCCAAAGAATATAGTTGGAAGAGGTGAGTTTGACGGTAACATGATTATGAATAGAAGGGATAGTTGAGGGAGTGGTGTTTGCAGAAGAAGAGGGAGAAGCCATAGGAAAAAAATGGTATTGAAACCTTAGTTGGGCTCTGATACCATGTAAGGATATGATTTAACGTGTTTGGAAGCTCACCTCTTAGCTTGTATTGATGAGCAATATTTATACAGATATTTACAATGAAACTGTTTCCTAATATCTTGGCCATTTGACTAAGCTAAAATCCCTATAGAAAAGAAAGATACAACAGCAAATTAATTTGAAAAGATACAGCAGCAAAATAATTGAAAAAGATATAGCAGATACAGCAGATATGAAACAGAATATTATAACTGCTTATCAAATACATGATATGATAGTTAGGCCAATTTCTTTTGTCTATGTTGTCTCTAACATAAACAAATTGAAGGTACCTCTCAGTGATAATTGAGCATTGTGTTGCATATGTTGGCAAAGAAGAGGTGAGTTGGGATTGTTTTATTATTTTTTTTTGGGTCTCGTAAAAAAAATTGTCACATCTAAAATGAAAAGATGAATCTTTTCCATTAATATTCTCTTCATGATAAATGGTAAACTTGTTTCATTTTGCAGGCATTGCGTCTCCTTGTGGCTTCTTGTACCTCTAAATCAGCATTAACTGACACTTTTCTCCACAAAAAGCCAAAACAAAATTACTGAGGAGCTGCTTAATTATTTATTCTAATGTTGGAATAAATGAAGAGAATGCGTTTATGATCATAAGATAAAAGCTATGCTTTCTATGCTTATTTTCTTGATTTTTCCTTTAGAAAAATGAACACTATTTTGTGATTTTGCTGCTGCTGTAAACATAAATATTTTTCATTTTGAACAATTCTCTTCTTTATCATGCAATTGATAATCAATTATTTATTGGTCAAATCAGTGCTAAAGTAAGTAATAATTTCTATCTTGATGAAAACTGAATGAGAATATATTATTAAAAACATATATATGTACGTAATCAACTAATCATCCTTTGTAAAAACCCAATATCTATCTTTTACGGCCTTATATACTATTTTAAATTTTTAATAAAAATATAAAAATAATTAAAAATAAGTTTAAATATATTATATTTATAAAATATTTATTAAATATTAAAAATTATAAAATATTTATCAAAATATGAGATTATTATTAAAAAGGGCAGCCCGGTGCAAGAATGCTTCCGCAATGAGCGGAGTCCGGTGAAGGGTCGGATCCATTAGATCTTTGTATATGGCATTTCCTTGCAATTAATTGCAAGAGGCCGTTTTCAAACTCGAGTTTATAATTAGTTTCCACGACCCATTAGTTTACAAAGAGTTTATAATGAGTTTATAAATTTAACACAGTTTATAATAAGTTTATTATGAATTTATAATAAAATAATAAAAATATCACTTATAAAAAAATAAAAATTTTAAAAAATACGGGCAAGTATCTTACTTTTTCTACTATCTTCAAATGTACCAGAAGCCATGCCTATGCTGCAGCAAACCCGGAGGACTTACAAGGATGTGTTACTAAATTAAAGGATGATAGAACAAAGATCAAGCAAAATTTTGAGTAATGTGTTACAAAAATGCAGGAAAAAAACACGTAGAGACAGAATTTACAAGGATGTTAAGCTTCCCATTGAACAAAGAGGAGACTTTGCTCATCAAATCTTCCCTATTGGCTTTAGAGGAATTAACATTTTAATCTAATAATCTTTTCTTTCATTGTTATTTTCTTTATGCATTAATTTTATTATAATTTTCTCAATTTAAATTATTAGGAAATAATTTATTATATATTTTATTGATTTTAATATATATTTTTTATGTCTTTAATTAAAATTAGTTATTTATTATAAAAAATAAAATTAATTATTGACTTTAAAAATAAAATTTAAATTAAATTATTAATTATAAAAGATAAAAATTAAAATTACTTATGAATTTTAATTAAAACTATTATTAATTTTAATTTGAAGATATTATGGTTATTTTTTATTTTTGTAATTATACTATACAATCAAATCAAATAAAAATAACTTAATTATTTATATTGTATCATACTATTTATCCAAACATGGCTTATAATATTATATTATACAGTATCATATCATACTATATATTAATAAATCATACTACTAGCTATCCAAACAAAGTTTACAGGTTGGAAAGTTGTTCTCTTTGTTTAATATAAAAGCAAGAAAGAAATGGGTGAACTTATTCTATACACAAACTTGACAAAGACATGTTCATGAGCAAAACATATAATCCATTGGAACGTCTCAATTCTTGCTTGGAGCTTCAGTTGTTATGTTGTTTCCAAATTGAAAGAAGCAGCCATTCACTGTCGTACCGCCATCAACACAAATAGTCTGCCCTGTTATGTAAGAGGCTGCAGTAGACACATAAATGCTACTAAGGAAGATACCTCCCCGGGCTCTCCAACCCATCCCATTGGAGTTTGAGAGGTAAAGGAGTTCAAGGATGTTTCATAACCCAGATCCTGCAAGCAACAGAAAGAAATTTGTACTTTAGATTCTTGAAGAAAGTCTCATTTTACTTTTGGCAGCACAGAAATGACGAAGATCTTCTATGCAGTATATTTGTTACAAGTACTCAATAGTATGAATAAATAGCATCAGAAATGGCAGAAACTAAATTGATATCACATGACCAAGAAAGTTATTCTGAATTCCATGCAGAAGACAATGGATAGATGGTGATAGTTGGTTTATGTTACTAGTGTGCTGTCTATTTGTTTCCGAAGAAGCATCATACAGTTAGGATATATTTGGTTTGTTTTGGAAATGAAATAGACCTCTAGACACAAAAATCCTATTCCTATTCTTAAATAGATGTCATTTTCACCTAAATTCAAGCTATTCAAAATCCATAACAAGAATTGGATTCTTCATGTACAAGTAAAAAAATCAAAATCCATTCGAAGAATTGTCTATTCCTATTTCCAAATTGAACTAAATATGGTCTTAATGGAGTCAAGTAGTTATTTTAAGTTCCTACTGCTAATACAATACATCAATTGCACAATTGACAACTAAATTTCAAAAACGGACAGTTGTAATTCTAAGATAAAGCAAAAGTACTAGAAAGGCTATTACAAGTTCTGTAAAAGGAGTTCTGATGAACCAAGGTGCAACACAATTAGTCCTTATATTGTCTTTTGCCCATTCACAAGCCAAATTCTTGGCAAGCTGGTCCATTGCAGCAGCAAATGAGTCGAGAAAAAATTTCATGTCATTCAAGGCCACGTTTCGATTTTTAAAACAAAAGGGTGCAGAAGAAACATAGTATTTTCTGAGCAAATCACCTTTGGTAGCTCCATAGATGGGGCCTATATTTACTGATACTACTCCACTAACTGAAGATAAAAAAACAATACTCCCTGCCCCTGAAGCTTTAAGAAGAGGGTCAGCAAGTTGGCACAAATGATAAGCAGACTCAAAATTGGTGCCCATTAGATATGAGAAATCATTAGCTGTATAATTCAAAGTAGGTTTTCCGATGTTCGTTCCGACATTGTTTATCTAAGTTCAGAAATTCACAACCTCAATATCTATAGTTGATAGAACAAAGATCAAGCCAAAATTTGAGTACTATGTTAATAAAATGCAGGAAAAGAACAGATTGAGAGGGAACTTACAAGGATGTTAAGCTTCCCATTGAACAAAGAGGAGACTTTGCTCATCAAATCTTCCCTATTGGCTCTAGAGGATACATCACACAATGAACCAGTGATTTTAAAACCCTCAGCTTCCCATTCATCTATGCAATCATTAATCTGGGTTTCCTTGCGAGAGCATATATGTACTTTTGCGCCTAAACCAGCCAATTCCTCCACAATAGCACGCCTGAATGTCCCAAATCTCCAAATATATTACCAACAAAAGCAAAGTAAAAAATATAATTTCTTGAACTTCCTTTGAGCAAAAATAATGTTGAGGATAAATTAATACATTTGAAAATCTCATTATATTGCAAGATTAAAAGAAACTTTTCTAATTTGATACATTTCATCAATTAGAATAAATAAGTTTTAACCCATATCAATAATTTAGCTTTGGTTAACTTGCCCAATTCCCATTAAACTGAAAAAAAAAAAAAGAAATCTCAACCAAAGAACCATGATAAAACCAGAAAAGAGTGAAAGAATCAATCAATCAATAAACAAATGAAGAGAGATTTGGATAAGAAGAAAAAAGGTATAACAAGAGCTGTCATGCCCTGAAGAGTCCATCTGCTACTTCCGCCATCATGAAACTCCGCCATTTTCAATATTTTGCTCTCTTCTTCTTTCGAGGACTGCTACCTCGTAAGTATTCAAGAAATTCTAAGAAAAGTACAGTACAGATTGCTGAGAAAATGAGCGAAAATTGATACAACTCAACAGCAAAGAAACACACTCAACAGCAAAGAAACACAAGAAACTAACTTTTCTACTGAATTTATATTCATTTCATCAAATTACATCTTTGACAATTCTTTTGATAATACGTCTTTAGTAACTTTGATTTGTCCTTCTATTTTTTTTCTCTCAATTACTATTATCTTAATTTTTTTTCAAGTTACTATTATCTTTAACTTGGACCTAATAAAATTGTGGCTTTTCTTTGGGAAATTTATAAAAATAACTGAAAAAAGTAAAAAAATTAAAAAATATTATATAAATAAAAATTTATCAAAATACCAAGTAAATAAAAAATTTATAAAAATATTATATATTTTTAGTAAATATTGAATATATATTGAGTAGATTTTTAGTATATGTTGTAAAAATATATAAAAAATAAAAAAAATATTGTTGCAAGTTAAAAAAAATAGCAAAAATAAAAATTTGAGAAAAAGGTACTATTTCATGTAATTCTCTTTCCTTTTTTTTTTTAAAAAAAAATTATGTAAAAAAATGAAAATACACATCTTTCCATTTATTTAAAAAAAATAATGTAATAATAAGTCTACCAAAAAAATAATGTAATAATAAGGAAATAATACTTAAAAACTTTTTTCTTCTAATCATGTCAAATAAATATAAAAAAAAAAGGTGAGAGTAATTTCAATCGAACATAAAATAAGATTAAGATAATTTAGGCATTAAAGATGATGAAGAAATTGGGGAATTTCAATTAGAAAAGTCAAGCACATCACTACGGAGAGGAGAGGAAAAAAATAAAAAGCATGGCAAACAAAAAATTTAATAATAATATTGTTCAAATATTTTATTATCACATTAGCAATAATTTTTTTTTATTTCTTTGAATATCTCATCCCATTTTTTTAAATTTTAATAGGCATAATATATTCATAGCTCATTGTTATGATTTATTATTTTACCCTATATACTCATCGAGCCATACAAACACGGGACAATGATACGATATGATATGAACACGTCGATATGATAATTCTTAAAAAATAAAAGCACAACATGGATAAGATACGTTTATATATATTTATATATATAATACAATGAAAGATAAATATATATTAAAACCAAATATATAATAGTTCACTTATATATTAATGTAATTATATATTAAAACCAAATATATAATAGTTCACTTATATATTAATGTAATTATATATACATACACACACATATATATTAAGTTATAAAAATATAACGAGAAAAAATATATATTCAAAATAAATATATATTAGTTCATTTATATATAAATATAATTATGTAAGTAAAAAAAAATAATTTTTTTATGACAGAAGAAGAAATTTTATAATTAAAATTGATTATAATTATCTAGTTAATAATTTACTAATATCATGTAAATAAAATTTTATGACAAAATGTATCCTAAAATATCCTAAAAAAGTATCATAAAATGTGTTCCGGTTGTGTTCTATGCGTGTTCTAACCGTATCTAAAAAATAAAAGATAAAAAAAATACGTATGGAGATGTGTCAGGCAAGTGTCCAAAAAATAATAAAAAAAAATAAGATATGTACGGAGAAGTGTCTGATATGTACCGTATAATTGTCAGGCAAGTGTCGGCGTCAGAGAAGTGTTGGACACTGGTACTTCACTCTGTTTGAAGTATTGATGCTTCATAGTCATTGAGTAACCTCTTAACCCCTTACTCTCGTTCATTTACTTAACAAAAAAAAATACCTATTTTAACATAAACAGAAAACAAAAGCGATGGGAAATACAGTCTCTCTAACACAACCAACACATTGGCGACATGCAAGAAAATTTTAAACATGTGACGAAAAACTGTAATTAGAAATTGATATCTTTCAATTATCGCTCTTCCAAAATCAAATTTCCTAGCTCGTTGATGTGAAACCCTAACAAATCCAATGATCAATCCAAACAAGAAAACAAACACAAAAATAAGGGTAAAGTGATAAACATATTGGCCCAAAAATAGTTCTAAACCCTAAGAGCAGTGGCTATGAGACTAGTAAACAATCCAAATATTGAAGGACAAAATACCCACATGAAAGTGAGCACTACATCACCAATTGTTGCCTTTATTATTCCCATCGAAAAGTTTGATATTGATAACGATATGACTTGGTTAAGTAGGAGATGGAAGGCACCAAGCAATTGAGTTACGAGGCAAAAGAAAGAACTTTATTAGTGATTAACTGTTGTTTCGAAACTAGGAAAGCAGACTTTACAAAATAGGCATTTTTGAAATGTATGAGTACAAATTTAATTTGTAGAGTAGTTGTGATTTACCTAACTCTAGAGAACAACTTTGCGGTGGCTGTGATTTGCCAAATTTTTTACGAAGATTTTTTATTTATCTTTCCTTATGATTCAAGACTCTCTTGCTTTTCACTTTTAGTTCGGTCCACAATAGCAATCGGAACAACACAATCACTTTGAGAAAGTTTCATTGTGAGAATTTGATGCTATTGTTTAGGATGATCAAAAATTGAAAGTTAGGGATTTAATTTTAATTTGGGAGAACTTAAGAAGAATGGTATGGAGAAATTGGGGATTAGATTTTATAATCTGGAGATAGGAAAGAAAAAATAAGCCTTTACATGAGACCAAGAGCATGCATGCCCAATGTGCTAAGTAGTTACTTGGTGAATACATGGGCAAAATAACAATTTGTATCAAGTATAAGGAGCCATGGATGTTTTAAAATGGAAAAATATATAGAAAAAAAGCAAACACCATCATAATTGATTTATCCTTAACAATGCTTAGTCAATAAAAAAATAATAGAATGATTGATGAAACAGTTTACATTATTTATTCAGATTAGGTCCAATATCTGAAATGAGGAGTTTCTCCAATAGATTATAAAGTTATAGATTTGATAATTTTCAATTGATATTTTTTAAATGAAAAACTTAGGATAAAATTAATTTAATTTCACTCCATATCTTAATAATCAAGAATGATTTGATATTACAATTTATACATGTCCATGAATATTTAAACTTCACAAAAAATGAATACAAAAGTCATAAGCTTTTCACAAGAAAAATGTACACAGTAAAGATTGTAAAAATTATTTTTAAAAAATTTTAGTAAGGTCCCTTTGACTAAGACTATAAAGATATTTCATTTTTCATGTCGTAAAAATCTTATTTTTCCAATTTTGTAGGTTAATAATGTCGAAACTGTTGTGAAAATTGGATTATTTTTTTACCAATAATATGTATAGTATGTGAATAATTATACAATAATTATACCATGAATATTTTTAGGAAAGAGAGGTGAGACACAATGGATACGCTTAAATACCAAGTCTTTTCTTAGATAAAAATTTTTAGACATATAATTAATAGCACAAAATATCACCACAATTATATCTCAAAATAGCTATTAAATAAACAATAAAGAGAACACCATAATTTAATAAAGTTTGGCCAATTTTATCTACGTCCTCAGACACCACTAAAATAATTTTACTAATATCAAAGAAGAAATATAAAAGAGAGAGAAGAGAAAAAAAAAATAAAGCCTTATAAAGGAAAATGCTTAATTTTTGAGATGGGTTTAACTAATGGGGGAGAGGTACTTTTATAACTTAAGATTTCCTCCCTTGAAAAATTGCCATAAAACAACAAATCTCCATTTTGTCTATTTTTCTATTTACAATATGTAAATCTTCTCTAAAAAAAATTATTTTTAATAGTGTCACCAATTGTGCTGTGAAGTGCTCATCTTTAATTTCTCAAAATATTGATTAAGTCCAAACAATGGTTAAACTTGATAGTTGTCACCACTTTTATCAAAATATATATGGGATTATCGGTGGTTTGAATTTTCTAAAGTAATATTTCATCTTCCTTCAGAATCTTACGTATGAATTGATACCAAATATTGATGTGCTTTGTCCTTGCATGATAAACTTGATTTTTTGTTAAATGAATAATATTTTGACTATCACAGTGCACTTTGATGTGATTTTGCCTAATTCCTAGTTTATAAAGCAACCCTTAAAGCAAATTGTTTCTTTAATAGCCTATGATATTATCATGTACTCTTCTTCCGTAGTAGACAAGGCACTTTTAGTAGCCGCTGCAACTCAACCCGATCAAATTCCTCCTTACTCATTGAAGAAGGGAATTTTAAGATACAAGGAAAGATTGTTTATTGGAGGATCCAATAACCTAAGAGATAGATTTATAGGCTAGTTTCATGATAGCCCACTTGGGGGTCACTCCAGAATACTTGCAACCTACCAGAGGTTGAAGGCCTACTTTTACTAGCTAGGCATGAAATTTGCAATAAGGGAGTGGATACTGAGGTGTGATATTTGTTGCAAGTGAAAAAATGAGAGTTGTCCCTATCCAGGTCTGTTACAGCCTGTACCCGTTCCTTCTACTGCTTGGTCTAATATAAATATGGATTTTATTGAGTAATTACCCAAATCTAAAGGTTTTGATACCATTCTAGTAGTTGTGGATAGCTTGACCAAAACAACCCATTCCACACCTCTTTCCCACACATTTATAGTAGCCAAGGAATTCTTGAATCACATATGTAAGCAATGTGGAACAGCTCTATCATCAAGTTTTTATCTCTGCTCCTTAGGTACATGGACAAAATCCTTGCATCCAAATACCTTCAAGTGAGAGTAAGCAACATCTTTTCCAAACCATACTCTCTTAAGTATCTCAAAATCTAAAGAAGCTGATGGAGAGCGATTCATCAAGTAGCAGGCGATGTAGAGTGCTTCACCCTAAAATAGCTAAGGGAGTTTAGCCATTTTCAACATAGATATGACTTACTCCAAGATAGTTTTGTTTGTCCTTTCAGCCACACTATTATACTGTGGAGTACCAAGAACAGTCTTCTCATTAAGGAGTAATTCTTGAACTCCTTTTGAAGTGTATTCACCTCCATTGTCACTGAGAAGACACTTCAAGGACGTTCCCTTCTCTCTTTTCACCATTGCATGGAAGTGCTTAAAGCGTTGAAGAACCTGGTATTTTATTTTCAGAATAAATACCCAAACCTTCCATGAAGCATCATCAATAAAAGTAATAAAATATCTACTACCTCCTAAAGTTTCTACATCAATAGGACCACATACATCAAAGCAAACTAACTCAAGTATATTATTTTTTCTCTTAGAGGAACTACTAAAGAATACTCTATGTTGTTTGCCATACAAACAATTATCTCAAGGGTTTAGACTTGTACCTTTGGCAAAGGGAATGAGAGACTTTTTTGCTAAAGTTTGCAACCCTTTCTCCCTCATATGAGCCAGCCTCTTATGCCATAAGTCTGGTGAAGTATCATCTTCAACTGCATTTTGCAAACCTTCGATCGTCTTCACTCGAGTCTTGTAGAGTGTGTAGCATAATCTACCTCTAGCAACTACAATTGAACCTTTGGCGAGTTTCCACCTTTTGTCACCAAAGATATTGTAATAACCATATAGATCCAGGACATGAGTAGAAATCAAATTCAGATGTAAATCTAGTACATGTCGCACATTCTTCAAAGTCAATGTGTAATCAACATTTATCTGAACACGGACATCACCAATATCCATTATATTTGCATAGCTAGTGTTACCCACCTTTACTCTGCCAAAATTACCTACTTTGTACACAGTAAAGACATCTTTTCTTGGTGTAGCATGGTATGATGCTACTGAAACAACAACTTACTCCATATCAGAATTAGTAACTTTGCCAAGCTCTTCAACAAAGGAGAGTAGAACCATCTCTTCATTATCATCAGCTACAGCTACAGTGAAATTTTGACCATTCGCCTTCTTTTAATTTGTCTCATCATTTTGTTCCCTTTTTTAAACTTTGCAGTTTCTTTTTATATGCCCTTCCTTATTGCAGTAATAACAACTGAATTTTTCTTTCGATTTTGACTTGTCTCTAGATTTATAACGCCCCTTAAGACCTCTACTTTTACTTCTACCCTTGCTCTTTGTGGTTATAACAAGAGCATGTGAAGTATCAAAGCCCATATAATTTCTTCTAGTCTTCTCATTGTAAAGATTGTCCTTTACTGATGATAAAGACAAAATGCCGCAGAGTTACTACGAAGCACTACCAAGGTCTCTCAACTGCCTGGCAAGAAACTCAAGAGCAACAATGCCTGCAATTCATCATCTAGGGCTATCTTCATGATGCTCAACAGATTTACTAATTCTTATAACTCACTCAAGTGTTCTACAATTGATCGTTCATCCCTTAGCTTCAAATTCACAAACTTTATGATAGAAAAAGCTTTATTCTGAGCAATTTTTCTCTCATACTTGGTTTCTAAATAGTTTCATAATTTCTGCGCATCAACTTCTTTGCTTATATGATGGGAGACATTATTACCTACCTATTATCGAATAGTACCGACAGTTTTCTTGTGCATCTTCTCCCAATCATCATCTGATTTTCTATTTAGCTTAGTAAATCCTAATTTTATAGGATCATATAGGTCCTTACAATAAAGAAGGTTCTCCATCTTTGACTTCCAAATTAAATAATTTGAAGCCGACAATTTAATCATAGTGTCTGGGTATTCCTCCATTATAATTTACATAATTAATTTCAAACCCAAAGAACCAAGCTCCGATACCACTTGTTGGAATCTTAGTCAAAAATTAATTATGTAAATTAATGTACACTAGTAGCAAGCAAAGAATAACCACAAGAATAAGAGACACAAAAATTTAACGTGAAAAACCCTCTAATATAGAGAAAAAAATCACGGGACAAGCTCTGAAATAAAATCCACTAATGAAATGAATCAAGTACAACAATTTCTCAAGTAATCCACACTTGATTACTTAGATTACCAATGATCTCTCTAGAAAATTTTCACTCCTTGAATAATCACACCAAGAAATTAGAGAATCACTCACCAAACTTGACTCAAAAGTTACTTGAATTTTTCTCTCTTATTTTTTACTTTTCTCTTATTGTTACTTGTATGTTTTGAAGTGAATAAAAGATGGTTATTTATAGGCCTTCTAATATATGTGAACAAGCTAACTTGTGCCTAATTTTTACTATTCTAATGGTGGCTAAAACAACAAAAATATGTTAAATATTTTTTTTTTCTTTCATCTAGTCAAATATTGCATACTTACCAAACTCATTATTTTTATTTTTAATGATTTGGATAAACCAACATGTTGAATCACTCTGATAACTGGTTTCTTTATACAAAGTTAACCATTTTATTATATATCATAGAGAAAATGATTAGAAAGGCATTGAAAACATTTTGGTTTACACTTCATAATCATTACAAACTTGAAATGAAATCTCTGCAACACAGTAGCTCAAAAGACAAGATATGGGTTACAAAACAAATGATCATTATACATATAGATATATATCTCAATCATCATCAACATATATAGTTTCTTGCTCAAACAGCCCACCAAACAGTTTCTTGACTTCTGTCTTTTGTTCAGTCTCTCTAGCCTTTGCTTTTGGCTTAGGTTCTTCTTTTGGTTTCAAAGATGGAAATTTCGGCTTAGGCCGTTTAACAACAGCTTTCTGACTAGGAAGCGAACGAGCCTTTACTTGTCCTCTCACGGTAGCAATCTGAACATTCAATTTTCCATTTGTTGTTTGAACTGCAGTCGATAACTGAGAACTGAGTTTCTCCCAAGAAAAGCCTGCACTTATGTCTTTCGCTTTATTTAACAGGTTATCCACTGAAGTTCCTGCAGCCTCTGCCTTTTCTTGGGCTTCTGCAGCTAGATTTCCTGCTTTAGCTCGTTGTTCTGAAAGCTTTTTCACTTCTTCTTCCAGCTTCTTTGCTTTATTAGCTGCTTCTTCAGCTCTCTCAGCAGCTGCCCTTGCTTCTTCCTCAGCTTTCGCCTTAGCGATAGTTTCTGCATAAGCTTTTCTCCTTCCATCTTCAGGTATGGCACTAAATGTGATCATCATTAACAAGATTAGCAAAAATTATTGTTTTGTGTAATACAGTAAGTTGCAATCCATAGCTAAGAGTTTCACATTGAGGTTGAAACTTTTCCAACATATGTTAAAAATATTTCGACCTGAATTTGTAAAATTTACCTTAGAAACAAACTTAAGAAATCTCTCAACGGTTTCAGCATTGTATTTTCTCAACAGAAATTCAAAGAATAATGGCAAACAAACTCTAAAGGATAATAATCATAGCTACAATTTACCTGAAAAGCTCATTCACAGACTTTGAAGGTGCTGATGGACTAGTAAAAACCTCAACTACCTATTTTAGAATGCAAATATAAAGCCAATCACAAATGTCAATTCATTTCACAATCAGTAACAATTGAAACATCTCAGCTGCAAAATAATTGCACCTTATTTTCTGCAACTGCTGTATTTGAGAAAACATCTGCCACTAATGACGCTATCTGAGATTTTGCTACCTAAAAATGATAATTCAAAGCATGAAGAAGGATAAGGAACATTAAGAAAAGCAAAATACATATATATATGTGCAACAAGAAAAATAAAGAGTTCAAATGAATCAATGAAACAGAAATAACTGCATACATTACATTACTTTGTCGTTTGAACCGATGCTTCCTTCAGCTGACACAACAACATTATAAGACCGTTCTGGCGAAAAATCTTCTGTCAAACTTGTCTTGATGAAAGTATAGCTAACATCTGTTTGGATTACTTTCTGCAGGAACTCAGTTATGCTCATTGGCTGAGATTGCGAAAACAAGCTGTTAAAGAATGAAGTAAAGCCATCTAGAACATTATAAGTCGAAGCGCTTGCAGCGTTGGAATCATAGATTATTGCAACATGACCAACTCCTGATAGCTGAGCAGCTTGAATTACTTGCAAGGCATCAGATGCAGAGACCTCAGAAGTAGGACCATTCTCTGTAGGACCAATTGTAACCACAACTTTGCTTGCATTACCAATTGCTTTTGCAATTGATTCTGCATCATTGAAAGAGGATTGAACAGCATTCAGGCGCCTTGACTCTTCTTTCGATATGATCTGTGATATGCATATCCATTTAGCAGCAAGAAATGTTCTATAAGAAATATGATCTCTGCTATGAATATCCATTTATATAACAGAAACACCTTTTTTATCAAGTGCATAGAAAAACAATGTGACTAACCTTATACTCCACAGCGAAACGAGCCAAATTCTGAGCAGCTTCAAGCTCAGGCACTCCAGCTCTAACACTGAAACCGTCGCGCAACAATGATTGTGCAATCCGAATACCTGCCTGACCAGTAGCACCAGCCACAAACACAGTTCCTGGATCCTTTCTTCTAGGAAATGACAATCCTGAAGCTGGTTTACTCACAACAGGTATCAAAGACTTCATATCAGGTGCCTTTCCAAAATTAAAATTAAAAGGATTTGAATTTCCTGAAGCATCAGATTGGTTCCCTTCTGATGAAGCACTGTCATCTTGAGATTTGCCAAGCTGAAATGGAGAGAAAGGTCCAGCTCTTTTGGCAAAGACTCTGAGTCTTGAATGGGGGGTAGTGGTTAAGAGAAATGAATTGGAGGTGAGAGCTGGAGCCATGAAAAAAAGGCAAAAGAGAAGTTTCCAAAAATGGTGAGACTCTCTCTCTCTCGCTCTCCCCACCAAGTCTCTGTTGCTTTGATATCCTTTCAGCTATCACACTATATCCATTTGTCTTACAATTGTGCCTCTGAGCAATGGCAACTGCAGCAATTTTTTTGTATGGATATTATCCAGACGTAGAGGCAAGAGACTGCTAGCAAATGGGATATAGCCACGTACCCTCAAGTTATCTACTTGAGAGAGTTGGAGACCAAACATTTTTCTGAGCATAATTTAGTGTTTCAACCTCCCAGAAAAAGGAATGTTGATTGATGTAGATATGCTTAATTTTGGCATTTTTTTTTTCTTAATCTTGAATAAGCTTTCTATTAATAATGATAATTGTTGGTTTCCTTAATCACATAGATGGGATTAAATACAATACAATAGTTCCACCGCAGTATTGTTATCAGCCTCAAATTTTGGCTTTAAGATTGAAAAATGTTCACTCATTTATTGCTTCTCATTACCTCAGTAACAACAATCCTTAACAGAAAGCTAGGGTATATTAAAATTCATTTTTTATTTTAGTTGAAATTGCTTCGAAAAAGCATCATTCTATTATAGATTTTAGCTGAAATTAGTTGAGAAAAAGTATATTGAGAATTATTTCACTTAGTTGACACTTTTGCTATTATAAGATATAAAATTCATTATAAAACAAATTTTTAATGATCAAGTTGATCTCAAACAAGGGTACAAATATCTCACCCAGAATATTATAACTAATAGATTTTTTCTAAACAAATTTTAATAAAACACGGATTGTAATTGTTATACTTAGGCCACCAGCACACTTGACACCTGCTTTACACTAGTCAGTCTCAGTGTCCAGTTTGCTCGTATAAATGCATGTCAAATTTTAATGGAAAACACAAATATCAGAATTGTTGCTTCCTCATCCTGAACAATAGAGATGTCAATAACAAAACGAACAACACTGAAAGTTGGCAATCATCAGAGGCCCATAAGTAGACAAAAGAAGAAGCTAGAAATTTATGTTCATACAGCCATATCATAAACACAACCCAAGCAAATCCATCAAAGGTTATAGGAAGTTTTCTGCCTCGTCAAGAAATAATGTAAATTTGAGTACTACCACCAAACCCAAGTGTTAAGCACGAGCAGAAAATCTGACTCGAATTTATAATTGAACAGAATTAATACAGTTCCTAAAAATTGTTACATTTCTCCGAGGTAACATTGCAGACCACACCAAACCATGGTAAAAACCAAAAAACATTAAGCACAGGCATATCAATCATGCATAGAGAGACAAATTAACATGAAAACATATTATAAGACAATAAAAATGGAACTTTTGTCCGAGCATAAGTTGCCAGTGTCAGCAAGCAAACCAATGGAGCAATTTAACAATACAATCCAAAACAACTTGAAACTAGCTTAATTCATTTTTTGTCATTCCAGAGTACATGTTAGACCCTAACCAAACGATAACAGCGAGTAAAAACTAATAAGCCGGAACTTAATCACCATATTATTGAGTATTGCCTGACAAAATGATTACCAAAATACAAAGATCTGAAAGAAAAACCCTTCTTGTGATGAGCAATAGTTAAAAGAAACCAAAATTAAGAATCACATGGACAAAAATTCAACAACAAACAATTAAAATGGCTCTAAAACCACCAAAAAACAGCAAGCAATACACACCAAAAAAGTCAACACCAGTGCACATGAATAAACTATAACAATAGCACCATCAATATTTCATTCATATGGCACCTCCAATAAAATCTAGCATTGCTCAACCAAATCCCGTAAATCAGTCTCAATTCTTCCATTCCAAAGAAATTTTATGGCACTCAAGTACATTACACACATCATGAACTATTATTGACCTCACCAGAAATAAGAGGAACAAGGCAATGTCACTGAAAATCAGATTCGGTAAGCTAAACCCAAAACCTAACAGACATGTTGGTCTATAGCCATAAATTATGATCACTTCCAATATTTATAGCTAGCAACAAAAAATTTAAAAAAAAGAAATAGATTAGATAGCACTATGTAACCAACTCTCTGTCTTCAAATATTTCCATGCACCAAGATGGTCAAAACCAATAGCTAATCCAAAAGACAGTGATCAACACCTTAAATTGCCAAGAGGTAATAAACATACAATCTCATCAAGAGCTATTGCATTTCCAGCATACAAACATGAGAATGCCATCAAATAAACTCTGCATATATCAGGATAAGACGAGCGCCAGAACAATAGCACCATGGAGAATTTTAGAAAACAAAGTTCCAGAAACAACCTCAAGCTGCCAAACAGAGAGAAGTTAAACCGAAATAAAGTGAGAAACCACCCACACAAAACCAAGCAGATTCACCAATAGAGTTACTGAGGAGACAGTACAGAATGAGAACACTTCACCTGAATTGATGTTCAAAAGGAAGACCTGTGCATTGTCTGCTCAAGCAAGTCATCTAGTTGACAATAATTTCATCTACCAATTGGACCAGAAAGCCAATTTCAGTATCAACCATATATTAGTTAAACTGACTAGACCTGTAGGCTTAATATTTGCAGTGAGAAACAAAGCTTAGTTAATATCACAGACCTGATTCCCATATTACTGAAACCCACATATTGCTACAGAGAAGCTAATAAGTCATTACATTAATAAATGCAAAATAATAAAGACAAATTACAAAAAGCAAGCATCACCAAGGTAAGATGCTTCAACATCCACACATCCCTGCAGATAGTTGTTTTCATCATTTCAAAAATAATAAAATAAGATTCCCAACTAAGGGAAAACAATTATTACCAGAAAATCTAGCAGCAAGATCTGCATAAAGTTGCACTCATGAGAATAGCTCAGGAAATCCTCATTTATCCATTTCAGCTGCCAGCAGTAAACAGACTACATTAAAAATAGCTACCAATAGGAAACAAATCCCATTCAAAACAAAAGTTCCTAGCAAACATGTAAAGAACAATTTAACAAAATAAAATGATAACATTCAGCAGGCAACAATTTAGTGACTAATGCCCTTCTTTGCTTTAAGTGATTCAAGAGCCTTCTTCCTCAACTCAATCTCCAGCTTCTTTTGCTCAGAATGTGCATCTTCACCGTCACTTGGATGAGGATCCCTCCTCCTAGCATGTTCAGCATCAGAAGAATTATCACTTAGATCTTTCAATTTGAGCTTCTCCGCACGCCGTTCTTCCTTTCTAAGTCGTCGTGCCTCACGCCGTCGACGCTTTTCCTCCTTGCGAAGTTTCTTTTCTTCCTTCCTCCTCCTCTTGGCCTCTTTCCTTTCCTCAATTTCAGAATCATAGCTATCATCATCATCTGATGCCACCTTTTCCCTATGTGATCTTTTATGTTTTCGTTTTTCCTTAAAATCAATTTTGCGCTTTTCACTTTCCTGAGAACCAGAATCAATGGGACCACCACCATTACTCTGATCAGCTTTTTCAACTGACACTTGCACGGTTTCTGATTTATGGCGTCTATCAATGTCCTTAACATTCTTTATATGAGATCGTTTCTTCTCATCAGATTTTTGGCCCTCTCCTGCATGAGATATTTGAGGTCTCTCCCCCAGTAGATGATCCTTGTGCCCCTCCCGCTCAGGAATTTCAGGATAAGCCCCCTTTCGAGAGCCCTTCTCACTGTCAGGAACATGTTGAAATGTAAAATCTGTCAGGTAATACATACACAAATGATACAACAGGCAGGAAAGATGCGAACCTAAAAGAAAAATGAAAATGAAGATGAAAAAGAAGAGAAAAAGAAAAAGGGAAAAAAGGAAAGAAAGAGATGTTAGAATACAACTTTCTTTGCCACTCGAGTTCAGTACATCACAAGCTACCCTAGCAAAAGAAGGCTAAAAGCAACCTCATCAAAAGCCCCGATCTCAAAAAGATTTGAAACCAAAAAGGAAAATAGCAAAATGACTAAAGTACAATGCTTTAAAAACCCTTGACCCATATTGTCAATCCAAAGTCTTGGTCATCATTCTGGAAACCTAGCCAAAGTGTTGAAAGATCTAGTCAAAACCTTTTCTTGATAAAATTATACCTCTTTATATCCTTGTCTTTCTTCCTTGACTCCATAATATCAAGACGGCTCCGAGATTCAGCATCCCGACGACCTACCACTCTTTCAGGAGAGTGCTCATCCTTGGAATGGAGATATACAGGAGAACCTTTCTGCTTATTGATGATGGATGAATGCATAGATCGCTTAAATGAAGACCTGGATTTATAATCTCTGCTCTCCCATAGGGAAAAAAACAGATTAAAAAAGCACAAACAGAGAAAGCAAATTAATCAGAACAATTGACTTGCAAACAAAGACCAAAACAATTTTAAGAATCATTAGAAATTGTCAAATTCAATTCTAACCTAGCAAGATCGGTATCTTCTTCCTCTTTGCTAGATTCAGGACTTCTTCGATGAGATTTCTGCTCCCTTGGCTTCTGTGGAGAACTTAAGCTTTCATCATGTGCAATTTTCCCCCTTATTTGCCTCACAGGGCTTGCAGATGGACTTGAAGACCTGTATCAGCAGCCCAAATGAGTTCATATACATGATACAGATATCCAACAAGAGATCAAAGATCATTGGGAACATCAAATGCCTCGTGTATTAAATGAACAATTAAAGCACCTTCTGTCTTACCTATTTCTTCTCCCTCTTTTTTGCCTAACAGGGCTCTCATATGAACTTGTTGACATTCAATATCAACTCAAAACGTGCAAACATATATATTTTGGACATTCAAATAGTGAATAAAATAAGCTTATAGAAGGTGAATATTGAGTTAAATTATAAGTACCTCCTGCCCTCACTAGAATTCTGGGTCCTTGTAAGCAGTGGAGATTCTGACTGAACTGGAGACCTCACTGGTGAAGGAGAAAGAGATGACAATTTATCACGCAAATCCTTCCGATCCCTAGCATCTCTTTGTGGCGACCCAAAAGAACTAGAGGGTCGAACTGGCAAAGGAGGTGATTTATCCTGCACACTGTAATACAAAATTTGCACCAAAATACTGTCAATGTACTAGGTTCCGAATGTAAATAAAATTAGGTGAGAGTCAATTCCTAATAGGGTTATTAACATACCTAACTCTTTCCTCAGGAGATTGCACAAGTGACCTCCTATGCTCATTTGAAGACCTCCTTACAGGTGAAGGGGACCTATGCTGGACAGGAGAAAGAGAACTTGATCCATAAGGTGAAGGAGATCTCCTACAGGTAGGAACGGGTGACCTCCCGCGGGTAAGAATTGGTGATCTGTATCTTGGAGATGGAGAACGCCGACGAGGAGTTGATGGCGATCTTTGATACCTTCGGCGATATGGAGAGGGGGATCTACGTCGTGGAGGAGGAGACCTATGATGCATGGGTGAGGGAGATATGCTAGGTACATGTAAGGGAGATCTGCCACGTACAAGTAAGGGAGATCTTCCACGTACAGGTGAGGGATATCTGCGCCGCAAAGGTAAGGGAGATCTGCGCCGTACAGGTGAGGGAGATCTATGCCGTACAGATGAGGGAGATATTTGTCGTACAGGCGAGGGGGAATACCTGCGCCGTACAGGCAAGGGAGATCTGCGCCGTACAGGTGAGGGAGATCTTTGCCTCAAATGTAATCGATGCCTCAAAGGTGAGGGCGATCTCCGGCGTCGAAGGGGTGAAGGAGATCTACGGCGTCGAATTGAAGGTGATCTACGACGCCGAACAGGTGAAGGTGATCTACGGCGTCGAACAGGTGAAGGTGATCTACCAAACGGTGAAGGTGATCTGCGTCGATATGGAGAATGCAATCTACGTCGTACTGAAGAGGGTGATTTGTGATGTGAAGATGATCTAGATCTTCGCCTTGAATACGATGATCTCCTCCTCATGGGAGAAAGGGAGCCACGAGAATACCTCCAACGAGGCGTAGATCTTTTTTCTGGTGAGTGGTACACTCTATCCGAAGAAATGGATTGTCTTCTTGCTTCTGGTGATCTCGACAGACTCCTTGACTTGTGTCTGAGATAGATATAAACTGCATAAGATGCTACAATTTAAAAAATAAAGAAACAAATAATCACAAGCGTACAAGTTATTCCTACAATTCTCCACTGAATGTGATGTTTAGAAATTTTATCTAATTTGCTAAATGATCACGGGCAATTTAATATGCAATCCTAGTATCATGAAAAATAAATAGGTAAAAAGTTTAAACTACAAACCAAAAGAAATGAATGATAAAAATTGGATATCACTATTAGAGCATATGTGACACACCCCGAAAGACTTCTTGAATTTGAAAATGACTTCCTATTCCGACAAGGTGTGCCTCTACAAAAGACAACAAAAATATAGTAACCAAGCATGTTTAACATAATCCAAAAGGTGCAATCGACCTTTACTAAGACAAGAAAAATTACCTTGGAGATGATGAAGAACGGTCAACTGATAGGGGAGACCTAGAAGACCTGCAAGGCTTTGATCATTAAGTGAAAATGGAATTCAAAACATTTCCTACATCCCAAGAAGAAAATGTCAACACACAAAGTACAGGCATGATAAGCTTCAATCTAATGGAGCTTACTTATTTTTTAAAACAACTTATAATAACTTCACTCTAACCACTTCGATTTAAATATTTAATGGGCAAAACTTTCGCTATATTTTATATTATCGAATATTTTGTGTGGGTAGATGTAGTGTAGCGCCATTAATTAAGTAGTAGTTGAATCGCTTCACCAATGTCATAGCATGTAGATCATATATTTTCATTTTTTTAAGGCAGGCTGCATAGATTTAACATAATTTGACCACTCCAATTGATGAAGAGATACCAATCAAAGGGTGGTCCAGGGTGAGGAGAAGCAGGACTATGGTCCTGTAGAACGTAGAAACACTGGCTGCTCCAATTTGGATGTTGAGCAACTGTAGCAGAGGAAACAGTCAAATGAACTGTTAAAAGACTAACATGAATGTAAATCAGTTCAAATTTATGAACTGAACTCAAACTTAACGAAGAGAAAATCAGGCGATTGCTGGCAGATGGGAGATAACCCAGATCCATAATCCATTTGTCCATAAAACACCAAAATCATAACATGTTGAATGTTGATATAAACATAAACAGAGCTTGCATTCCTAACCAAATACACATGAATAATTCCAAGCAAGCATAAAAGCATAAAATGCTTGTTTTCTAAATTGTCATTCGGAAGCATTCACAGTTGGCAGTATAGTTGATCCTAGACCAATATTTTGCTGCATTTTTAACAGATATTGTAACCAAGTATTTAACATGTTCCTTAACCAAATTATCCCCCCTTGTCCAGATATCAGTCTCCAGATATCAGTCCACAGACCTATTAAAGAAGTCTTTCAAGTCTTGAATTAATCAATTAGGAAAAATGGGAAGAGAAGGCAGTGCTACAACAAATCCAAAAGGGGAACAACTAACCCGTTCCTTCCTCTCACGCCATTCCTGTTTTCAGCTACTCTCTCATCTTCAATATAACCAGTCGAAACCTTTGGCATATGCTTTGAAGCTGGATCAACAGCGGCAACATTGGCCTTTGTTTCAGCCCCACCGTCCTACAGTAGTTTGAGGTAAAGGACATGAACCCAAATAATTGCAGAAGCTAGCTGAATGCCATGAAAACCCAAAGTTAAAACCAAAAACACAACTCTAGCTAATCTAACTCCGGCATGAATAAGTTAGTATTACCATCTTCATCAATCTCATCAGCTCATGTTCTTTACTCTCCTTCTCTTTCTTCTTCTGAATTTCATTTGTTACCCTATCCACCTCAGCCTGCAAATCACATTTTATCATCATTAAAGAAAAGCATTCCCACTACTACTAAGAGCTATATCATGACTTCAGAATATTCCAAACCTGCTTCTTTCGGGTTTCCTCTTCTTTGGCATCCAAGAACTGCTGAGGAACGCCACTTTCATTTTTCTGTGCACTCAGAAGAAGCGTCCAAAGCTCTTTCATAAACTTGCCAGTACTTTTCTCCATAAATCCTGTAAGGGATATTTGAACCTCCTTCCCATTCACTTCCTGCGTGAGAATAGAAAACACACCACACTTAAAACACAACTAGACCATGCTATGAACTTAAAAAGAGACAAAACCTATGCAAATTCCTGGAAATAGACATCAAGAGTAGAACATCATTCCTCAGCTATAGGCAAATGATAGGGTTTGCTATGCAAATTAAGTCAATTCCTAAAGGAAAGTATAAGTACAACTATATTAATAAAGACAGAGAAAACAAAAGGGTCTCACATTCAACAAATACACCATTTCCCGAAAACCAAATACACCAAAGTTAAACATTGAAGTTCAATACCTTGGCATCAAGAAGACCATAAATGAAGTTGATAAGGACTTCATCTTCAAACCCAAGAAGTTCTGTCACCCTAGTAGCAATCCATGGTCTAATAACATCCATCTTCACTTTCCTCATATCCACCTAATAAGCGAACACACAAAATTCATACTAACAAATAAGATAACCCCAAAAGAAGCTCAGCCCAATCTCTAACAAAACCCAGTTCAAATTTCAAATAAAATATCAATAAGAACAAAATTAAACTACAAACGAACCACATGTTCCAATTCAGGAGCAAACTTCTGCGATTTCAACAACTTAGCTTGCTTGTTCGAGAATCGAGTGTCTTGATCAGCAGAAGTACCCTAAAAACACACAATTCGAAATCGATATCTATTTATTAAAAATTCGAGTTTAGATCGAACAAGAAAACGACAATTTCTCACAAGAAAGAGACTTACCCGGAAAAACCCACCCGACATTTTTTAGGGTTTTGATGAAAGATGATGTGAATTATGAAAGAAATGTCGTAAGACGAAAGGGAGAGTGACTCTGAAAGGTATAATTATGAAAACTGAAGAAGAATTTGGAAGTTACGCCATTTTATCGAGGTTTACGAGCTAAATTAGAGTAGTTTATGGCTATGTACGGCTATGGCCTCTCTCTGTCGATACTTCAGCCTCTGTTAGATTCTCTGGTAAAGCTTATGCGAGTGAGTGTGAGAGGAAATGAGGGTGTACCGTCCTATGCCTATTTTACCCTAATGCCCTTTTTATTTTTCTTCTTTTGTTATAATTGTGAAATTTAATTACCAATTTACCCATGATTCATGCTTCTAAGCTAGGGTTTATTTCATATATGAAAATTAAAGAAAAAAATTACTATATATATTTTATTTTTTAAAAAAATATTTAAATATATTTTTAATATATCGAATATATATATTAAATATATTTTTAATACAATACCATTGTATATGGATCTCTAAAAGAAATATTTTTAAAATTAAAAATTTAAAATTAAATTTAAAAATTAAAAATGGATATTTTTAAAATAAAAAATAGATATTTTTTAAAAGAATTTTATTTTTTAAAATATTTTTATTGAGAAATTCTTAAAATTAAATGCTAAAAAAATTTTAAGAGTATGGACCAATAATATCAAAAAATAAATTTAAGTATAGCTACTCATAAAAATTTATCAATAAAAAATATTTTGCTCGTTAAAATGAAAATATATTTTTCTTAATTTAATAAATTCATATAATAAAAAAAATTTACAGCATGTAAGTCAAAAGTTGATACGTTCTAACTACCTATTCTTAATCACAATGTTAAGATAAATAATTATATTAAGAAAATAAGTTTTATCTCTCCCAAATAACTTCATATCAAAGAACATGTATAGTCTACTAGACTAAATCAATATTTTTTGACTTCAACTATTTCTGAACAGTATGTAACTCTGTAGATTCCTCTAGTGTTCATCTCTCATTGGAAGAAGCAAGAATATTTGCATCTTCATTTGGGAGCTGTCAGAGTTATTCTTTCTTACTATGGAAGAAAAGGTTTGCCAATTATAGCAAGACTTTCACTTTTAGATATAAGATATGTCCACTTTGAAGACGTTGTTATTGGAATAATTTTAACAACATTAAATGTTGAAAGTGTTGTTTTAACATCTTTTTCCCAATTATAATATGTCTTTGGAAGATCAACATCTGTCCACAAATTTGAAGGTTTAGATCTAGATTACAGGTGATGAACAAATTGAAGGATCTTTCTCTACAACTCATCATCATCAGATACTATATAGATTGCATGATCATGCAATCAATCTAGCTGCCCTAGGAGTATCTACTGATGCTTTGTATATTTATGCAAATACAGATTCTACTCCTACAATTGTTTAAAATCCTAGATAGCTTCTGAGAGAAGAACTTTTTAAGCTCATTCCTTCGGAATGGGTTACTAGTTATGAGAAGCTAAAATAAGACACTAAGCCCATACAGACCATGGACCACAAGATTGTCAGACAAAAGGATGGAATAGTAAAGAGTGTTTTTACTGCTCCATAAAGCTCTAATCAATCCCAAACACCAGCTATTTTCCATAGATGTATAACCGTCCATGTAGCTTATAATAAGGATAAAACTATTCCTATTCATAATTTTACTCTTGATGGTAACACAATCTATACAGCAAAAATCAAAGGACACTTGTTTGGTATACTCCAAGATCAAGAGAATGTGACCCTAGATGCACTTATCTTGAAGAGATTGGAGAAGCTAATTATCATGTTCACACTCATAGGATAACGTGACAAAAAAGATTTTACTCTTCTTGCAAGTCTCAAAATGATAAAGACATGAGGCCCCCACCAGATAAATCCAGAGATTCAGAAAAGGGAGTACCCTCTTCCACTTTTTGTCCATAATGAGGCTTTGAAAGTCCTTAAAAAGGAAGGGCTACTTGATGTTCCAGAACCAACAAAAATCCCTAAATCTTAAAAACCAAAGAGATGTGCCCCACTGGTGCATCAACCAATTACCCACACACCTTTACCCTATATGATGTTTTCCCCACCATCTCTTAAAGACTTTCCTCCACTAGAAAAATAGACCAACCCATAAACAAAAGTCAATGGAAGAACATATGTTCAACCTACGACAATCCTTCCCTCAGGACATCCTAAAGAAACTACCTAAGCTGAACAAGTTTTGAATTGGCAAATTCAGAATGCTCAGATATGGAATAATTACCTTAGGGTAATTGATTCTAAGATTGAACAATTATCTGTTCAGACTAACAGAATCTCTATAATTTTAAAAACAATATCCACTGAGATGCAGCATTACCATAATTCTCTTGTCAACAGAATTAATTAGTTGGATTTAGAATTGAGATTAATGGTTCAACAACATACTTTTGATTCCAACTTTTCTAAGAAAAAAGGAGAAATTTAGAACCTAAAAACCAAACTTCAACAAATGGAAAGAGATTTACTTTCCAAACACAATCAGCCTATTATATACCTTTATTATCCTTTTTCCTTTTCCCCTTATGATGCCATTCCTATCACTAAACCCACTTTTGGAATAATACATGAGTTGTTTCCTCCAGTAAAGCCTTATAAGATCACAATTTCAGCCTCTTCTGTACCACCTATTATGACAGTACAAAAAACTTAGTTGAAACGACTTTGGTAACACTGGCTGGAACTTCTCAAGTTCCACCGGTCAATTCACAGGTTCTACCTGTCACTCAGCAACAACAAATGGCACTAAATATCACTTTGGATGACTCAGAAGTTTCTGAAGATTCTGAAAAAAAGCTTTTTAGATGATTCAGAAGAATGTCAGGCTAACATCACTCAGATTTTAATGGCAGATCCAGAACCTATGGATGCAATTGTGGATGATCCTGATAAAAATTTTGAAGGCCAAGAAGATTTACGTTTTAAGAACTAACATTCTAATAAACCAACTTATGGTCTATGGTTTACTTTTGATGATGTTTCTCCATCAAAGTGGAAGGCTAGAATATTGAAATTTAATGCATGGTTTGATCTTCAAACTTATAAAGAGAATACTTCTCTTCCTCAAGTAGTAAGAGAATTTGTTGCTAGACTTATAGGTTCTTTTAGAGAATGGTTTGTCTCTTAAGATGAATATTCTCAACTTGAGTTTTTTACAAAATCTATTTCAGAAGCCTTGATGAGATTCAAACAGTGTTCTTTGGAGATTACTCCTTGGTGCAAAAACAAGAACAACAAGAGTTTTATGATATGAAATTTTGTTCACTTAAGAGAAAGGATATTAATCAACATTATTAGAGGATGATGAAAAACTTTTATACTCTGAGAGGCACCAATGATCCCAGTATGAAGTAGACTTATATTGCTTTTCTTCCAGAAGAATTTCAGTCTGATATTCAGAGGCATATTCAATAATTGAATAAGCCAATGACTCAACCTTAGGAGAAATTCATCAAATCATTCATGTTGTTCTTGAAAAATTACGTGACTAATAAAAATTCTTCCAAAAATTCTTGGAAGAAGATTCTCAAAAATTAAAATCAGCTTATAAATAGCCAGCTCATCTTAAAATTAAATGCCATGAGAAGAAGAGTTTTTGTAAGAAAAACTCTTATGTGCATAAATATCCTTCTTTCAAATCTGGAAAACCAGGAAGTTTAGGAAATGAAAGAGTTTCAGGTTTTCATAAAGATATCTCCTTACTCTAGAAGGAAAAATGGAGACAAATGTTATACCTATGGTAGAAAATGGTATTTTGAAGAAAATTGCTGAAGCTGTATAGCTTATTCAACAAATCCAGCAAGCTTCTATTTCAATTCCTAACGATGCTTATATAGAGTCAATTCTTCCAGAACAAGAAGAAGTTGATCAAGAAATAATGTTTGCATTGCAAGTTAATGATGATTCTTTTTCAGAATCTAGTTCTTATTCTAAAGAGGAAGATTCATATCTCTCTATTTATCATCTCTAGCAACATCGGATTGTTCTACCCTTATCATATTCAATTAATAATCCACTGCCTACTCCTTTGGTGCAAAATTTTGTGCTTCTAACTAAATATGACATGGCAATTCCTTTAATTGCTTTTATGGACATTAGAGCTCATAAGTCCATGATGAACCCAGCAATTTTGCCTGATTCATATTGGAAAATTCATATAGAACATTTCAAAGCAGCAAATGAAAAGGTGTTCTCAACACATTTGATCACTAAAAAGAAAATTAGGATACAGTTTTTTCTCAGATTGTATTATTTAACCTATGTCCTTGGGTCCTCGCTTTCTAATAAAGATTTATTGATTAGTTTTGATGTTTATTAAAATGCAAAGGATTTGCAAATTCTTTCTACTGGAATCAAACACAAGAATATGTTCAAACCATATATAGACATACAGAGAATTTTCTCTTTGTCAGAAACTCCTATCATGTTGAAGATATTAAAGCATCTTTGCTTCCTTCCTGTGCAAATTCCCATGCAGATTTCAAGTACCCCAATCCTTTATGGAAGAATCAAGAATTCTTTATTTCTCTATCATTCAAGAAAAATAAAGACATTAATCCTACAAAGCTTCACACCCTAGAATGTCTTCTTCATATCTTGTTTTGGATAGACAAAAATGTGAGTCTTTACTACATCAAGGGCTCATTGAACCAACAAAGACTAATTGGGCTTGTCAATCTTTTTATGTGGAAAAAAAAAAAGCAAAATTTGTTAAAGCAAAAAAGAGGCTTGTTATCAATTATAAGCCTCTAAATATGTTCTTACAATATGATAAATTTTCACAACCAAAAATTTTAACACTTATGGTTCATCTAAAGGAGGCAAAAATCTTTTCAAAATTTGATCTTAAGGCGGGATTTTGGCAGCTTGGAATAAGGCCTAAAGATAGACTCAAAATTTTTTTATGTATTCCAGATGCTCAATATCAATGGATGGTCACGCCATTTGGGCTTAAAGTTGCCCCATCATTGTTTTTCAAAAGTCCATGATCTGTATCTTTCAACCCATTCTTTATTCGACCCTAATCTACATTGATCATATTTTACTGTTTTCTCCTATAGTAGAAGCTCATCATCAATTTATTCAACAATTTTCATCCATAGTCCGAAAGTATGGAAAAATGATCTCATAGAAAAAAAAAGTATTATGAGCCAGAACACAATTGATTTCTTACGTATGCATTTTAAAAATGGTAATTATGTTCCTAGCCCACATATAGTAGAAGAATTGCTTAAACTCACACACTCAAACCTTTTCATTTAAGCAAATTCAATAGTTCTTAGTTATAATTAATTATATTCGAGATTTGTTTCCTGCTATAGCCTAGCTCATTAGCCAATTGTCCAAACTCCTTAAGAAAAATCCACCACCTCGATCTAAAAACCTAAATAAAAGTTGTACATATCATAAAAAAATGTTACCTCTCAACCTATCCCTTTCCATATTCCTTCCAATGGATTGAGAATTCTTCAAACTGATGCAAATGGTGAATTCTGGGGAGTAATTTTCCTGGAAAGAGTAGATAACATGACACATTACTATGGTCATGCAAGTAGATAATTCAAAGAAAGTGAAAAATATTATCATTCCACTTGCAAAGAAATCCTAGCAGTCAAATATGGAATTAAAAGCTTGAATTCCATCTCCTTGGTCATCATTTCCTGGTTATCTTTGATAACACTTAATTTTCAAAAGCCTTGGATTTTAAACAAAAAAGTTCTCCCCCAAAACAACTTTTAAAAGTGCAAGAATGGTTTTCTAAGTATGACTATTCAGTTGAACACATAAAAGGTTAAAAGAATTTGATTCATGATCTTTTATCCAGACCATCCAAACCCATTCCTCTCATCATTGCCACTTGTTCATTTCCTTTAATCATAATGAATACAAGAATTCCATATCCAACAAACACACCCATAACACCAAACACACCTATAACAAATTTGGAATTCCCTCCAAGATTTTTCCCAACAAATCCAACTGAAATTCAATAGTATGCAAGGACTTACCTCCTTGTTTACTTGGAAAATATTTATAATCACTTTCGAGTGGACCCAGAATGTAACTTATTCTATTCAGAACATCTATGGATGCTAGTTTATCATCTCTCTCCAAACAATCCATAGTTTTCTGCAGAATTATGATTTTTTATGGTTACTTTCTATATTATATAACCATGCTTTGGAGATCCCAATCATAAATATGATAAATTTTTTACGTGTTGATGATAATTCAGACAAGTTACCATAGAAATTTTTAAAGTGGTATGATTCAAACTCTTAGTGAAAAAGAGAACTATTACTAATAGCTCACAGAAATAAGCTATGGGAAAAACTTGATTTAGAAGCTCAAAATTTTTATTTAATATTCCATAGACCTTATTATCAGTATCCTCAAACAAGAGTTCTTTGGTCAAGAAATCAAGCTTATTACTAGAACACTTTTTCTGGTCAACTTTTCAATAATGAAAAGATGAAATTGGAATTAAAAGTTCACCTCTGTGAAATCAATAATTCATCTTTGATGATCAGAAATCCACTTATCTGTACCTCAATGATTCCTGAGAATAATTGGATGAAACATGATCAAAGACAAGCAGAAACCACTACTGAGCTACCTTTCTAGCTCATTGGAGAATATTTTCAAGACAGTGAACCCTTCTTTTTTGAAAATACAAACTTACCTAGCTCTAACTCACAACCACCAGTACAAAAGAGATTCAACCCTATCTCTTTCAGCTCAATCGACAGAAATAGGCCCATCTAGCTCATTATCACTATCTCAAAGAAATAGAGATGGATTTATCACTACACAAAGAGATATAGATGAGGTTGTGGCATCATCTCAGTCAGAAAAGATCTACTTTAGATAGGATAGCATATGAAAGGAGTCCACTAGTGTGTGCTTTTTATGACTCAAATAGTGAAAAGTAGTAGAATATGAATTTGTCCCCATCCCACTCACCATAGTAAAGCTACAGTACTACTTTTTGTATTATTAAGAGTTCATGTATTTGTCTGTTTTCAATAATTTCTATAATGGGGTCATTATTTGATTAAGTACAGTCACTACTATTTGTAATAATTCAGAGTCTTTCCTTAATTGAGCAACTGTTTGCTTTTCTAAGTGCTATTACTATTTGTAATTAGTGAAGTATGAGGTCATCCCTTAAGACCTCTTGTTTGTTGTTTTGTATCCCCTACTTCTATAAGAAGCAGTTTGTATTAGAAGGAGAACAAGGTCCTTTCAGACTAAATTTTCCCACTTAAATAAAAACCTTGAGTTTCTAAACATCTTTTCTTTCTTCCTGATTTACTTTCTGCATATCTCTAAATAGTGCAATGATCCTTATGAGTTAATATTAAATTTGTTAATCGGACTGGTTAAAAGGCAGATGTCTTTTTTAATCCCAGGAGAGGCTATTGTTGTGGTCTATACATGATATAGGTCTTGTGAAATATTATTCTGTTAATTCATCTGTGCTCATGGACAAGTAAGCTCTACACATATACGTACAACTTTGATGAGTGTTGATCCTGTATATGTGTATTAGAAGTCTATGGAATGGATACCCTCCCTCATGCACAATTTTTATCATTTTATGTCTTTTTTCTTGTACTTAAATAATAAATAAAATAAAGATTTATAAATTTAAATATTTTGTAATCATATAAATTGAAATTTTATAATATTTACTAATTAATTTTTAATATTACAACTAAATATTTTCTAAATACAAGTTACTTTTTACTAGATAAATAACACTCAGAGTAAACTAGTGAATAAGAGGAAAATTGAGGAAAATTATATTTGTGTGTATGAATCAGTTGTACATAATCTATTGTTTATATACAGTTGTTTGTAACAATCCAACATTGCCAACTAACTGAGTATTAGCTACTGTAACTAACTAAATAACTGAATAAGATAAATATGCTTACATCTCTCCCTTAAGTTGGAGTTTACGAGAATTGCAACAAACCCAACTTGGACAAAATGCTTTTAAAGAGAGGATTTGATAAGGACTTTGTGAGGATGTCAACTAATTAGGAGTGGTTAGAAACATGTATAGGCTTTATCATACCAGATTTGTACTTCTCCCTCACGAGGTGATAGTCAATCTCCAAGTATTTTGTGCGTTCATAAAACACTAGATTTTGAGTGATGTATGTTGTAGCCTGGTTGTCTCAAAATAATTTGATTAGTAGAGAAATGTTAAGCTTAAATTCTCATAACAGAGAAACTAGCTAATAAATTTCATAGCATGTTGATGCTAGACTTTTATATTCTGCTTCAACAGAGGACATGGAGATGGTAGTATGTTTCTTGGACTTCCAAGAAACTAAAGATCGTCCCAAGAAGATCTAATAGCCACTTATTAATCTTCTTGTATCTTTGCAAGCCGCCGATCCACATGGCTATTAGCTTCAAGGAAAGTTGTATTATTTGCTAGATAAAATAATCCAATAGCAGGTGAAGCTTTCAAATACTTAAAAACATGAATTATTGCATTCCAAAGGTTATCCCTTGGTGCTTGTACATACTGGCTAAGCTAATGAACACAATATGTAATATTTGGTCTTTTAAAATTGAGATTCAAAAGTCGACCCATTAGCTTTATGTATAAAGATAACAATTCACCTTTGTCAACAGCAAAAACTAATCCTTTTGGAAAAGGAGTAGCTATTGACTTAGCTCCAAGTAATACAATGTCACCCAATAAATAAAAAAAAAATATTTTCTTTGGTGCATATATATAGCTTTTATAGACCTAGCAATTTCTAAACTAAGAAAATATTTTGAAAATCCTAAATCCTTAGTCGTGAAGGTAGAGTGCAAGGATGCTTTAACATCTTCAATCAAAGCAATTAAAGTTCCAATAATCAGGATGTCATCGAAATACACAATCAATCCTAGAAACTCTTGATTCTTAGTAAGAGTAAATAAGCAAGGATCTATTGTGGATTGCACAAAACCCAACTTAATTCAATGATTAGTGAACTAAACATTCCACTAACGAGACGCCTACTTCAATGTATAAAAGGACTTCACTAAGCGGCATACATGTCCAGGTTTGGCAACTTCATGGCCATTAAAAGGCAACATATAGATATCTTCTTCAAGATATCTATGGAAAAATGTATTGTTGATGTCCAATTGAAAGATTGGCCAAGAGTTTGAGGTTGCTAAAGAAAAGAAAATTCTAATGGTGACATTCTTAGCAATAAGGACGAAGCAATTTGTGTAATCAATACCTTCAATTTGATTATAGCCTTTTGCTATAAGTCTCCCCTTAAAAAGATCGATGGAGCAATTTGGTTTAAGTTTCAATTTATAAACCTATTTTGAGGTAATGGGTCTTTTATTCTCAGATGGGTTAATTAAAACCCATGTCTTATTCTTTTCTAATTCAAAGAGTTCAACCTTCATAGCTTTGACCCACTAAAGTAAGAGTTTAGTTTTATGGTATTCTTTTGGTTCACGAATATGATCAAGATTGGTGAGAAAAGCAAGATGGGAACTAAAGAAACAGTTTGGATTTGTATAAGGATAAGCTAGAATAATAATTGAAGTAGAAGTAGATGAATTAAAAGGAGGTTTAGGGTTTATGACATCAATAATAATGTTGGATACAAAATTAGATAACCTATTTAGGAGTTTTTGAATTCTTGTGCTTTGCCTTATATGTTGTTGATTTTATGCAGGTTGAGAATCAGAAGGATTCATATTGGGTATGGAAATAAAGGGAATCAAAGATGCGTAAACATAAGCAGGCTGTGGAGATGAAGAGAGAATAGAGGGTTAAGCTGAAGAAGTGATTGGTGTAGAATGATTATGGATTAGATTATATAAAGAGAAGTGTGAATGAACATTAGGTTCATAGTTAACATCTTCTGCTAGAATAGGTAAGGATGTTGGAGAGAAAGGAGTGGACAAAGTAAAGGGATAAACCTCTTCTTTGAAAGACACATCTTTGCTCATAAAACTTTGCTTTAAAAATCAAAGAGTAAAGTCTATAGGCTTTCATACCAGATGGTACCCTAAGAATACAGAAGGAATAACTCTAGGATTGAATTTATCCTTACGAGGATGAACATTAATAGCATAAGATAAGCAGCAAAAAGTTCTCAACAGTGAGTAATCTAGAGGTTTATTATGAAGAACTTCAAATGGGGTCTTCCACCTGAGCAATCTTGTAGGTAATCTATAGATCAAGAAAGCAGCATGCAAGGGATCTTCTCCCTAGAACTTAGTTGGCAAAACTTACTGAAATAATAAGGACATAGTTATCCATAATAATTATTTTCATTTAACAACACTATTTTGTTATGGTGTGCAAGCACTGGTACATTGATGTTAGATGCTAAGATCAATCAACAGATTATGGAACTGGGAATTAATGAATTCTCCACCATTATCAAGATGCACCATTTTCATGAAATTTTGTACTAATTCTGTACTAATTTGATGAAATTAGAGAGTAAAGTAGTTTTCTGGCTTTTGTGTGGAATAAAAAATGCCCATGTGTACCTGCTAAAATCATCGTCCACTGTAAGCAGTTGTCTTGATTTTGTGTACACACCATTATCAAAATCGTCTAGCCTAAGCATATATTCCCTTCACTAGTTGGAAGAAACAAGATGAAGGTATTCTTGTTTATCAAAGATAAAGTTTGAAACATATTACAAAAAAAAAAGATACTTTCAAGAGCAAGTAAGGAGATACTTATGAAATTAGTGGCTCAAGCGAACCCTACATTTACCATGAGTGTCTATATTCTTCCCTAAGAGCTCTTTGATGAGATAGAGAAGGCTATGAATATATTTCATGGGGCAGCAGTGGAAGTAATACAAGATCTATTAGATGGTTGAGATGGGGAAGAATGTGCAAGCCTAAAAGGCAAGGAGCTTAAACTTTCATCGAATATTTGAGTACAAGGTGGCCATGCTAGTCAAATAAGGCTAGAGATTTTTAACATGTCATGATTCCTTGGTGGCTTGTTTATATAAGTAAAATATTATTGCAATTCATATTTTTTTAAATACTTCCTTATGGAACAATCCAAACTGTAAATTCTGGTGGTTACCCTAGAGTTGTTAAAGAATGGGTGTAAGTGGAGAGTCAATTATGGATCCAAGTTAGATATCTAGAAAGCATCATGGCTACCAAATGAGAATCAACTAAAGATCACTGTGATACAACAAGAAGACTTCAAAAGACTGAATATCCTCACGGTGAATGATTTGATTAATGGTCAAAATAATACATGAAAGGAAGATCTTATTCACTAATTATTTAATAGGAGAGACTGTGAATTGATCTTAAACATCCCCTCAGATAGAATAAGGACCAAAGATAGGTGGAACTAGATAAGAGAGAAGAACAAAATTTATATGGTAAAAAGTGGTTATAAAAGGTTGTTAAAATTTTTTGAACATAATGAAAGAAAGCAACAATAGTAATTTATAGGATGGGGTGTGGAAATTAGCAATTCCTCTACCAGTGAAGAACTTTGTCTAAAAAGTATGGACTGACCGCATCATATATGGGATTCTCTCAGAAGAGACATGTGGATGTAGTAAAAAATGTCCAATAAGTGAAGAGGTAGAGGAATTAATGGATCATGTATGATGCATCCAAGGACTAACCATGCTAAAGCCAAAGATCCACTAAGCCTACCCAATACACATATCACTAGAGGACGCTTACAATGGTTTAATGAAGCTTTGTTGACCATGTTGCAAGGACTTTGGAGTGATCTAGCTACCATTGAAGAATGTAAAATAGACTTCAACTAAAAGCTTGGGCTCTGATAACCAAATTAAGCCCTAATTCACCTTTACTTAGTCCAAGAGCATCAATTCGACTAATTGTATTTTTTAAGTATGAATATTATGTTTTACTTATTATTTATTAGTTAAATATATTGCCGAAATTTTAATATGTTTGGACTTAAGTTAGATTTTATTATTTGGTTATATGTGTGTAAGGCGCAAGGCTTTATTAGGTTAGTTTAATAGTATAAATATGGATTTATATTTGTTATCAAAATGTCCCATTTTAGGGTTCCTTTTCCTTATAACTTATTTAAACATATCTTGAACATTATAGCTAGTTTTTTTTTAATTGAATAAAATTTCAGAACTTTTATTCTTGAGAGTGTTTGATGTCTCTTGTCTTAATTCTTATTTCAATCAATTAAAACACAAAAAGTTAATCACTTGAGAGTTATAATACCAAGGTTCTCTCCTATAGTATTAGGTTTAGGTCAAGGTCTTGGAGAAAGAATCTAATTTAGCTTTCTAAAGAGTTCATTCTGAGTGTAAAGGTATTGGGTCTCAAGTCACTACTTGTGGGTTTGCATCAATGTGTTTCTCAATTGTTCAATGGCTCGAAGGTGTTTATAAATGGCTTTCCCTTCATTACATATAGATACCCATGCAAACTTTTGTCTATCATGAGCACTTGTTAAATATAAATAACAGTGTTAAGTATAATCTTATAGGGCTTATAAAAGAACATGAATGACTACTCTATTTGGAATGAGAAGGGTATTACTCTAGAGAATTTAGTTCATATGGCTTGAAATTATATCAAAACTTAGCAAGAAGTAAAGAAGAGCTCAAGTTTTTTAAGCAATGATTCTAGCAATCAAAGTATAAAAGAGCTCTCAAGGTGGAAAAAACTAGAATAGAGGTGGGTCAAATTCAACATTGTTGACCATTGTGATTAAGGATGATATACATGACTAAGTTTGGTGTCAAGGGACCATATAGGTAGTTTCATGGCAGTTACGAATATAATGAGTGGCATACTCTCTTTTGTTGTGGCTAAAACATTGAGCTTTCAAGAAGCTCTAAGCTAGGTGAAGAAAAAGGGACTCTAAAAGATTAGGTTTGAAGCAAACTGCTAAGTACTAGTTTAAGCTATTAAAAGAACAAGAGTTAATAAAATCATATTTTGGTTTAGATATAAAATGAATGTATTCAATCTCAGAGCTGAGGAATAGCTTTATTCAATTTGTTAAACAATTGCATATAATCCAGCTAAGGTAGTTGTTTCTCTAACTGATATACATGAGTTATGTATCAATCCTCCTGTGTTTTTGTTGCAATCTTTATCATTTGATTTGATTGATATTTAAAGATATTTTCCTGTAAAAAAATAAAAAGGTAATTATTGTAACTATTAAACTTATTTATATTTTCAAATATTACAATAACTTGTTATAAGCTATCTAGCTAAAAATCAAATCTTTAGTCCATCATATCCAAAAAAAACATAAAAAACAAATAAAGATATAAAGACAAATTATATTTTATTTATTTATTTATTAAAAAAGAGCACATTTCACAAATCAATGGGCAAGCTGAAAAGAAAATTCTAGAAAAATCAAGGTCATTGAAAATGAAAAGGACCCATAAAATAAACACATATAATTGGCAATGGTCAATCAGTGTAAGCAACAAGTGTACTAATAACACAATAATATTGCACAATCAAAATAATCATTGTAAGCAAAGGAAAATAGGCTAATACCATTGCTTCTCCTCTTTTGGGCAAAAAAAAAAAAAATTACACTAGTGCATATCTTGACAAGGAAGCTGCTATTCGAGAATAATGAAACTTTTATCTCATCATGGTTAGACTCTATTGCATCCTTGTTGGAAATAAGTCTAGCATACTAGAGTTCCTCTAAAGGTTAAACATTTCTTATGGCGAGTTTATAGTAGTTGTATTCCTATCAAAGACCATCTTCGGTAACATCAATAGGAGGCAAATCCCCTCTATCATGTTTGTAATGTTTGTGAGGAATCCATTTGTCAAGTTCAGTTCTTTTGCCATGGAAGTGTTGAATAAGTCTATGTTAGGCTTTATAGTGGGTATTATTGGCTCATTGATTGATTGGCAACGTGATCTTTGGGAAATAAATTCTAAAGAGGGAAGGAACCTGATTGTAATAATTTTATGAGTGTTATGGCATAATAGGAATAAAGTGGTTTAGCAATAACAATATTTATCTTCCCAATGTTTACCGTCCCTTGCATTCATCTATGTTACAACAGTGGCAATAAGCTCAAGTTTCTCTTCCTTATGTTAGAAATAATTTGGTTTGAGATAAATGAAGTAAATCTAGCGAAGGATGACATAAATGCAATGTTGATGCAATATCATTCTCTTAGGAAAGAAAATTTGGTTCAAACTATATTATTAGAGATGCTACGGGTATGTTTTAAATTGCATTCTTTTTCTAAAATGGTTGTTCATATAGCCTGCCAACTTGAGAAACCCAGCCCAACCCAATTTGAGGGGTTCTAGCCAAGTTGGGCAGATCTAAACAACACATTGGGTTAGGTATCGGGGTAAAATGTAATATAATATAAAAAATATATACAATAATGATAATAATAATAATGCAAACAAATAATTTAAAAGTGTAATAATTAAAGTGATAATAATGATGATAATAATTATTAGCAAACAAATAAGAAAATAATTAAAGTTGATGTATTAATTATTAAAGTAGTTGTATAAAAATAATAATGATAGTAATAATAATTAAATAAACAAATAATGAATAATTTAAATTTTTGAGTGGACAATAATTAAAAAAAATTAACTAATTAATTAAAAGAATGATTAAAATATTGATTTGAATAATTAATCAGAATTATTAATAGGAACTATTAAACTAAAAATGAAATTGAATATTATTAGATGTTATAAGTTAGTATTATTATTTAGAACAACAGAGAATGAGAAAAGAGGGAAGAGAGAGAGACAGAGAAAGGAAAGAGAAAATAGATGAGTAGCGGAGAAAGAGGTAGTCTCGATTTTTGCTCTGATCTGCCACATTTCTATCATCGACGACCGAAACGTGCAGCACCACTAGAAATCGCTGCTTGATGACAAGTCGACCACCACAGGAATCACTGCCAACGGCCACTGTTTGATGATACATGCGCCATCCAAATTCAGCGTCAACATAAAATTTCGATGTGATTTTCTGCTATTTTTCGACCTTCTTTTTCAGGCGATTATTGTATGGTTGAGAATCTCTCGTTATGAGCTTCGATTTGATATCCCATTTGCTAATTTTGAATGAGTTTAGAAAAATACCTATATAAATATTTATTATTATTTATTGAAATTTAAAAATAAAATAATTATAATTAATTAATTTTAATTATTTAGGGTTTTTGAAAAATTAGAAATAATAATAATTAATTAATTAACTAGTTGTGACTAGAATGAAAATTTAAAATAAATAAATTAAAAAATGAAAACAGTTAGGTGATAAGTATATAAGTATATATTAAATTTAAAATAAAAATATTAACATAAAGTATGATTAAAATAAATTAAATATTTGAGTTATAAATAATTATTAGTAATTTGTAGAATAAATAATTATATTTAAATTATATATATGAAATTGATGAATTTAATTGGAAGTAGATGAATTGGTAGTTAGTTAGTAAATTTAAATTTATAATATTATTAGATTATATTACTAATTATTAATTAAATTGAGTTAAATAATTATTAAATGATTAAATTAAGTGGTAAATATATTATATTTGAAGGATACTAAGTATTTGTAATTATGAATTGTGATTTTATAGCAGTGATTATGGTTTTTCTTAAGATTTTAGATGAGACACTATCATATAACCAGTTAAGTCTCCCTTAGAATTATGAGAGTAGGGGATGATATTTTATAGCATCAGAGCATATGTTATAGATTCTACAGAGTACCATGTGATGACCTATGAGAATCTAGATAATTAAGGATTAAATAATAATAATAATAATAATAATAATAATAATAATATATTATTTCAAATTTTAGTGTATTTGTCAAATTACTTGAATTTAAGGGCAAAGGTCATTTAATGTTGCATATTGAGGAGAAATTATACATGAGTCAAATGATGTTTTAAATTTAAATTGCATTTACATATCATTCGTTCGTATTAGCATCACAGTCATACATAATCATAAAGTATTTTAATTTACATAAACACTTTGCCTAAAAATTAGAGGAATTTGTCGAGATATATTATTATATATATGTTGCTATTTATGAGCATATGTTATATATATAGGAATGTCACGTACTTGACTTATGCTATATATATTTATTTTTGTGGCCTTAGTAGAAATCCAAGCTAAAGAAATCGAGTAATTAGATTAGAAAATATTGGCCAACCTTGTAGGGATTCTACTTCACCTCCTTCTTCTCAGGAGTCTATTGATGTTGATGTGTCTGAGAGTAGTGAACATCATTAATTTTGATCCTAAAAAGTCTGATCCTGATTAATAGAGGCCAAGCCAGACTCGGTCCGACTTTAAAAGCTTAAATCTTTAAAGACTCAAAGTAGGTCGGCCCAATTAAAAAAAAAAGAGGCCCAAAGTAAGCCAGTTCAACTCTTAAAACCCTAAATGATCCATTCGGTTTAGTTCAATTCGATATGGGTTGTACCCATATCGAATCGAGCATTTTAATTCGACATGGGATGATAACCAAATCGATACGAGCCTAGCTCATATCGAATTGACCTAGGTTCAGTTCAATATAGCTTCGATCCATATTGAATTGACAAAGGTTTAATTTGATATGAGTCTTTGTTTTAGTCCCTAATCATAGCCAAATCCAGTTTAAGTTTGATTTTAATTCTAATTACGCTCGGATAAGGAGGAAGAATTTTGAAAATTAAAGGGATTAAGCCGGCTATAACCTAATGGTTACATATAAATACAAGAAAGGGAGTCGCACTGAGTAGGAGGAAAGCAATTAGAAAACAACAATCACAACACATAAAATCAACACACAACAACTAAAGGAGGTAGTAGCAATTATCTCTAGATTATTTAGCTCAACTAAGATCAAAGTTGGTCCAGGCAATAAGGCAGAGAGCTTGGTTCAATGCATTCAATTTGGTGAAGCCAATAAACGAAGGTTTGGTTTCGATATTTAATTTGTTTAAATTTATGGCAATCACTATCATTCTTTAAAACAATGTTATTCCATCCAGTAGCTTGTTCAAATAACAATTAAAGCATTCATGTGTTTTAAATCTCCAGTAGCTTGGCTTTTTTTTTTCATCCAGTAGAGCATGATTCAGTTCAACCTTTATTTATATGATTTTAAAACCCTAACCTTGTTTCTAGAACTTTAATCTACAAATTAAAACCCTAACCTTGATTCTAAAATCCTAACCTTGTTTCCAAAATGCTAATCATGTTTTCAATACCTTAAAACCCTAATCTAAACCTTAAAACCCTAATCTTGTTTTCAAAATTCTAATTTAAACCTTAAAACCCTAACCTTGTTTCCAAAATCCTAATCTTATTTTCAAAACCTTAAAACCCTAATTTAATCCTTAAAGCCCTAATTTATACCTCAAAACCCTAATTTGATGTCTAAGACCCTAATTTTTTATAAAAACCCCAATTTTACATGTTTAATCTTTATTTAGTTTAAAAACCTTAAATTTTCCTAAAAATTTTAATTTGATGAAAAATCCTAAAATTCCAATTAAACCCTAATTTTGTAATTTAACTCAGTATAATGGTGGAACTCTAATTTTAATTATTCATCTATTATTATTTGCTTATGATGGATGAGTGGTGATGAATGATATGTTTAGATTACTTGTTGATGATTGATTTATTTTATGATGATTGAAATATGTTTATGAATTTATCATTTGGGTTTTTAAGTATTTGTCAAAAGTATATTTCTACTTCGTGGGTGTCTCATTTATTTTAATTATTTATTTTAAGGATTTTGGAATAGTTGTAAAGGACATCTTTTACCTTTTGGTGGTATCCTATTTTATTTATTTGTATGAACATTTGAGGATTGTTAGGGTATGTTTCATCTAAAGATGGATACCCATTTTGTTTGATTTGTTTTAATAATATGATGAATGTTTATTTTTAATTGCATGTAATATGAATGATTAAATAATAATATAAGAATTTAATAATATTTAGACCTGAAAAGGAGCCCGGTTCCAATGAACCGGGCGTTATAGGGGTGCTGAGTCATTCTTACCTTCCCTATGCGTACTCAACTTTTCGAACCCAATAGGGGGTTGAGAATTCTTAGGAATCGAGTCATCACCCCTTTTTATGTTTTTCCCGACCCGTCCGAGTGGTATATCCATTTCTACGAGTTTAGGTCCGTGCTCTCTAAGGCTCAGAGCCTAATAATATCATAGTCGCAAAAACTATTCCACCAAGAGTAGGGGTGAAAATCCCCGCTCACAGTGGTGACTTAATTAGGAATAAGAGAAGTTGATTCTGTTGGTCTTTATATTATTTTATTCTTTATTATTATGGTATTATTCATTGCATCATTTAGATTGTAATGTGTGTTTGAGTTATGATGTCTTCAAGAACCCGAGTTATATTTATATAAGTGATATCATACTTTCATTCAAGGTATGGAGATCGATCATTGCATAACCACTCATAGTTTTATACCTTTTGGTATGTACTTGCTATGAGAACCTAAGCCTCTTTTTACTCCAAAGACTAAAGCCCATATAGTTGGCCTAGTAACTTTCCTTAGATTTACCTTAATTGCTTATTTTTTGACTATGATTAACATTTCTTAGCCCATGTTATGACTCATTTGGTTTGTCATTTTCTAATATTACCTAATTATGTTACGAGCCCAAAATTATTTTATGGTATAAAAAATCCTTTTAAGCCCAAAGCCTAAATCATTTTAAAAAACTTTTCTATTTAAGGTTAAAACCTTTTAAGATGGGTCTCCTGTCCCAATCTCAAAGCCAAAAATCAATTCTTTGGAATAAACTTTTTCAAGAAAGGGCTCAAAATCATTCTTTTACCTTATGGCCCATTTTTACAAAGTAAGCTTTTATTGGGCTTCAAAAATTAAAACATTTTTCAATGGGTCAAAATTTTTTAAATCGACTTTCAATTGGTTAGATCAATTATGGAATACTAAAATCAATTGTGGGCCTTATTTATGCCAAGACTTGTTAATTGTGGGCTTGTTTGTGGCATAGATCATTAGTCACTTTTTCAAGTAAGAAGTTTATTTATAATAAACCTATTAATTTGGTTTTAATCCAAAATATGGCAGAAATGCTTAAATCTTTCAGTGGACCTAAAGGATTAAGGCTTAATTAATATGAATTATTATAGATTGACTTCTATTTTAAAAATACAACTATTGCTTAATCCATCTGAGTGGATATTTCAAAAATAAAATATTCCATGTTGATATTACATTAACAATATGCCTAGAAAAAGAGACACGCCGCTCGTGTGTGTAAGTTATAAGGTTAGAAGGAACGTCCTAACTTTGTTTATTTGTTTGCTCCAGATGCATACATGCATTACATTACATTCGTATTAATCCTTTATGGCTCATAAACCTGGAGTATGATAGTTCAAGGGCTTACGACAATCCCATCTACGAGTCAGAATCCGGTGAGAATTTAGTCAGTTTCACATCAAAAGCAATGGAACTTGCGTAAATTTAGAAGATGATAAATGACGCCCTCAACTCTAAGATGGAAGAATTGAGGGAGGCCCTGGCTGAGACCATAAGGAGTCAACTACTTTCACTATTTGAGGATAATAATGTTGATGCATTTGCTAATAACAAAAAGCCAAAAGATAAGGTAAAGGCTAAGGTAGTCAAAGTGGCCTCTGATGAAGACAAGAAAGTGATGGATGATGATGACTGGGAATAGTACTTTCGAGACCAACATGATAAGAAGAAAGAAAAGAAGGTTGTAGAGAAAACTGAAACTGCTAGTGTTGAAAAATTACTTGCTGACTTGGAGAAGAAGTTTTAGAAGAAGTTTAAAGCTGAGGAGGTGTCAAAGGTAGACAAACTATTTGAACAAGACGAAGAGGTTCCTTACAAGTTTAAGATGCCTTCTTTTGCTAAATTTGATGAAACTGGGAATTCCTATCTGCATGTTAAGCAGTACGTCACTGCCATGCAGTTTGTCAGAGCTACTAAAGCTTAAACTCTGAGGTATTTCATGCTATCATTAGATCCTGTTGTGCAAAACCGGTTCAATACCTAGAGAAAAGTACTCAAAAGAATTATGATTTGTTGTATAAAGCTTTCATCCAATAATATGGGTACAATGTTGAACTGAAAGTGATCTTGATGGAGGTGGAGACTATTAGGCAGAAACAAAATGAAAATTTTGTTAATTATGTGAAGAAATAGAGAAGAAGAAGGCCCAATGAGTCTGACCATATCAGAATGATAGTAAGAGATGTCCTACCCATCCTCCGTGAGAGGCTGTCTCACACCCTTATAAGGGATTTCAAAGATCTTCTCTAATTTGGTTTGCAAATAGAAGAGTGGGAGAAGGAAAAGAACCATTTTTCTATAAGAAGTAATAAGAAGGGAAGTTATCAATCTGAGAGCCAGAATACACAGAAAGCAATGGATGTCAATGCGACTACTAGCTAAGAGAATAGAAGATAGTTTTTAGATCTGGGGGGGACCTTTATCCTAGGTTTTTAATAAGCTGCAAAAGAAGGGGTTGTTACAACCACTGGCTTCTTGACCACTACCCAATCCACTACCACTGAACTTCAACGATAAAGCTTTCTGCCAATTTCACCAGGAACAAGGGTATGAGACAGATAATTGCATCAGGCAAAAGCATGAGTTCTAAAATCTGATTGACAATGAAAAGTTGTCTGAGCCCAACAAGCCTAACACAAAGGGCAATCCTTTGTCTAACTTTAACAGAGTGCCTCCACTAGCAACTTTCATTATAGGAGGAGGGTTGAACAAAAGTTTTGTCCTATCATCCTTTCAAGACATAGGTGAAGAAGCTACAAGAAAGGGAGTTTTGCTTACTTAATCAGTTGTGGGTAAGAAAATGTTGACTATCTGTATGGTGAATGAATTTTGGGATTCAACTGACAGTAATAAAGAGTTAGGATCCAAGGAAGAAGAATGGACCTGGTCTTAGCCCAAAGAGGAAGTGCTGAACACCCGTTTTGATAAATCTTATCTAGAACTCTTTCAAAAGAAGTAGGGGCTGACAAGGAGAATGATACTGAGAAAGAAAGAAAGAAAAGAAGAAGAAGATGATGTTGTCCTTAAGCAACTAAAAAGGACCCAAGCCAACATTAGCGTTTGGGGCCTATTGGCCACATTCAAGAAGTATCAAGAAACTATAGTCAAAGTTATAGCAAGCATGCAGATTTCTACTTCTACAACACCGGAGGAGCTGGTTAGTTTCATGGGAGCAAATAGAGCTGAAGAAGTGATGAGATGTGAAGCTATTCAACAGGGGAACAAGATTAAAGTTGGGATGGTTACATTTTTAGATGTTGACTTACCAGAAGATGGAAGAGACCATGTCTGCCCACTTTTCATAAAGGTGGAGGTCAAAGGAAAGAGGACCCCTTATGTCATGGTGGATGATGGCTCCGCTATAAATATTTGCCCACTCAAAATTCTGCTAAAGCTTACCATGTCCACTCCTGACCTAAGCTTGTCTAATGTAACAATCCAAGCCTATGATGATACTAAGAGACAAGCTGAAGGAACCTTTAAGACCCTAGTGAAGGTGGGTCCTATTGAATCCATGGTATAGTTTATGGTCAGGGATATACCAGTCACCTTTGCATTATTGTTGGGTTGCCTATGGTTTCCCTCTTGGTGGAGTCCCCTCCACATTCCATCAAAAGACCAAGTTTCCAAGTAATAATGGGATGATAATAATTGAGGCTGAAAGTAGTGAAGCTATGAACGCTCTTATGGTGGAAAAGCCCCTCAATGGTTTCCAAATAGCTGGCATTTTTAAAGACATGATAATAGGTTCTAAGGTTCTGACCATGATGCAGCAAATGAACTATTTATCAGGAACCAGACTTGGAAAAGGAAAAGCAGGTATGACAGAGCTTTCCAATTTCAAGACTCAAGCATCAAGAAAAGGGTTGGGATATGAAGGTGTATATGGTAATACTCTACTCAAGGGAGATAAGAAGATGGAATTTCCTCCATTTGAAAAGATATTTGTCAAAGCTTCAGATTTGAGACCACTACAAGGAAAACCAGAGCCTGTCATATTCATGGAAAAGATGATCCCTGGGTTTGAGATCTTTGCTAATGTTGGCGAACTTACTGAACAGGTAAAGAAGAAGATCACCCCACCAGTTGACCAAGAGGAGGAAAAAGAAGCTGGCCTGAAAGTCCTGAAGACTCCAGAAGTGATTGCTGCAGTCATCAAAAATCAGTTTGAAAATCTTACAATATGTGATTATGAGAACAATAACTTTGATTCTATTTTTTATTTTATTTTGTCTGTCCTTTACGAGGATAATGATGTTTTCTTTTCTAAAATGAATACAATAAAGTCTGATTTTGTTTATTTGTGTGATATTTTTCCTAATGGTTGCATACATCAATGTGATGATTACATAAGCATTTTTAATATTAACTCCTTTGACACTTAATCATTAAATTTGGGAACACTATTCTAAAAATATTAGCATAGTATCCGATCTTACTCCTGATGAGAGAGAGAGATTAGCAAAAATATTCAAAAAATATAAAGAAGTCTTTGTTTGATCTTATGATGATATGCCCAAAATTAATCGGGATATTATTGAACACATGATCCCAACCTACACTCAAATGGAGCCTGTTAAGCCAAAGTTAAGGCGCCTAAGGCCAGAATGGGCAAATTTGATCAAGGAAGAAGTCACCAAGCAGATACAAGTGAAGTTCTTAGAAGTAATTAAGTTCCCATGCTAAAGAAAGACGGAAGGATTAGGGTTTGTGTGGACTATAGGGATTTGAATAAGGCTTCCCCTAAAGATTACTTTCTTTTACCACATATAAATGTCCTTATTGATAGCACAACCTCTAGCATGCTATACTTATTTGTAGACGAATTTTCTAGATACAATCAAATGTTAATGACCCAAGAGGATAAAGCCAAAACTGCCTTTATAACTACATGGCGTATATTTTGCTATAGGGTAATGTCGTTTGGATTAAAGAATGTTGGAGTAACCTATTAGAGGATGGCCATGACTTTGTTTCATGATATAATGCATAAGAAAATTGAGGTATATATTGATGATATGGTGGTGAAGTCGAAAACAAGAGAGCAACGCTTCCAAAACTTAGAAAGTTCTTTTGAAAGGGCGATTAAGTACAACCTCAAGTTAAACCCAAAGAAGTATGTATTTGGAGTTACCTCGGGTAAGATGTTAGGGCATGTCATTAGCCCCAATGATATTGAAATTAATCCTGACAAAGTTAAGGTAATAAGGGATATGACGACCCCTAAGATGGAGAAGGAAGTAAGGGGATTCATCGGAATGTTATAATACATAAGCAGATTCATTGCAAAACTTACCACAATTTATGAACCTACCTTTAAGCTACTTAAGAAAAACCAATCAATTGAATGGAATGAAGAATGTTAGAAAGCTTTTGAGTGTATAAAAGAATATCTGTTGAATCCACCTGTTCTAAGACAGCCCAAACTAGGTAGACCATTGATATTGTGCTTAGCGATTAATAAGGATCAATAGGGGTGATGCTGGCCTAGGCAGATGAATCAGGAGTCAAACATGCAATCTACTACTTAAGTAGAAAAACTTCTGCTTTATACAGTCAAGTATAATATTATTGAAAAAACCTGCATGGCCATGGTTTGATCATCAAAGAAATTACGACATTACTTTCAATCTTATAGTTTGTAAGCAATTTTCAGGTTGGATCCAGTAAAATACTTGAGAGAAACGCCCTTGTTAATTGGGAAATATGGACGGTGGTTGATAATTCTAGAAGAATTTGAGATCGAATTTATAACTAGGAAAACAATTAAAGGAAGAGCAATAACATAATTCATGGCTCAACAACCACTGCCAGAAAGTGAGGAGGTGACCTTTGAATTTCCAAACGAACACTTAGGGGCAATAGAAGTGCATGCATGAAAAATATACTTTGACGGAGCTGTGAATAAGAAGGGAGACGGACTAGAAGTCATATTGGAATCACGTGAAGGAGAAATCATCCCCTTGTCCAAGAGGTTAAAATTTAAGGTAACCAATAATATTGTAGAATATGAAGCGTGTATTTTTTGTTTAGAAACCTTGATGATTATAAGGGTTAATAGAGTAAAAGTTTTTAGAGACTCATTGCTAGTGGTTTCTCAAATAAACGGAGAGTGGGAGTTGAAAGAAGAAAAGTTGAGACTGTACCATGATTACTTGACCAGAGTAAGGAAAAGTTTCAAAGATTGTAGGTTCTCACACCTACCCAGAGAAGAAAACCAGATGGCCGATGTCCTAGCTACATTAACTTTGGTGTGGGAGGAGTCTGTCAAATTATTCTGGTTTTGACTAGCTCATCAAATCATTACTATGAGTATGAAATGATCATAGATACCGACACAGACTATAATGCATGGTATGATACCATTAAACGGTACTTGAAAAGTAGTTATTATCCGCTGGGAGCAACAAAAGAAGAAAGAAGGGCTATAAGGCAGTGTTCTTTGCAGTACATCACTTTTTCGAGGGGATCTGTATCGAAGATGGTCAGATGGGATACATTTGAGATGTTTAAGAAAGTCTGAAGTTGGAAAGATTATGTCAAAAATACATTCAGAAACTTACGGACCCCACATGAACGGCTTAGCCCTGGTTAAGAAGATAATTTGGCAAGGCTACTATTGGTTGACCATGGAAAAAGATCATATTGATTTTGTGAGGAAATGTCAACAATGTCAGCTGTATGAAGACTTGAATCATTTACCTCCAGAGAAATTATATTCTATGTCTTCGCTCTGGCCATTCACGACTTGGGGAATAGATATTATTGGGGAGATACACCTGACAGCTTCAAATGGTCATTGTTATATAGTTATGGTAGTCAATTAGTTTTCATAGTGGGTGGAAGCTAAATCTTTTAATAAACTGGGGGCAAGACAAATAGCTCGGTTTATTAAAATAAATCTTATTTGCAGATATAGAGTACTGCACAGCATAGTATCAGATAATGGGGTACAATTCCAAAGAGTTATTATAGATTTGTTTGCCTAATATCATATTAGTCATCATCGATCCTCCCTCGTGTAAACCAAAAGCTAATGGTGTAATAGAAGCGGCTAACAAGACAATTAAGCAGATTCTTTCTAAAATGACTAAGATATATATGGATTGGTCAGAGATGCTTTTGTTCACCTTATGAGGGTACAAAATAAGTGTGCAAACCCCGATTGGAATGACACCATTTTCCTTGGTTTATGGAATGGAGGCAATACTGCCTATTGAAATTAAAGTCAAATCTCTAAAAGTAGTAATAGAAGCTCAGTTGCCAGAAACGGAATGGGTACTAAATAGATACACACAGTTGGCTTTATTGGAAGAGTGGAGATTAAAAGTATTGTATCATCATCAACTTTACCAAAGAAAGAGAGTTCAGGCTTACAATAAAAGAGTCTACATCATGAGACTTAAGGCTAGTGATCTAGTGTTAAAACAGTGCAAACCAAATATTTTGAATCTGAGAGGGAAGTTCAAACCAAGTTAGGAAGGACCTTATGTTGTGAAGGAAGTAATGAAAAAATGCATGGTTAAAATAGCTGACATTGATGGAAACGAGTTCAACGAGCCAGTGAACATCAACAAATTGAAGAATTTTATGTTTATATATATATATATAGATATAAAGAGAAGCTCGCTAGACTAAAAGCTCGAAAGGACGGCTTAAACAAAAATTAAAGTGGCTCGTTAGTTTTGAAAACCCAAAAGGGCAAACTAGGCAACAATTAAGGCTAAAAATGAGAGAAAATTGTTAACCAAAAAACTAAAAAGGGCTGGTTGGTGACATGAGTAACCTTGTGTATGTTTGCTATATGTTAATGGTTGTTCCTAATTTAATGAGATAGAGTTAATAATAAAACTGTGTTATATGCATCATGTTGAGTATCAACCAAAATGCTAAAATAAATTGCATAATAGCAAAAAGTGATGACAAATCATAATAAAAAGAAAACATCTTTTATCTTAACATCATTTTATCTAAAGACTGCCAATTGCAGAATTTATGGTAGCCAGTAAGTGTAATGTGTAGGCCAGCTTTACCTTAGATGATCCAAGAAAGCTTCAGTCAGCACAGGCATGTCCAAATCAATTGAAAAGTCAGAATCTCGAGGTTAAGCTCCGTATTGGCGACCAAGGTGGTGAGGATCATAGCAAGTACCTCGACGAAGAGCAACAAGTGGAACATACATCAAATATGTCTAGGTGGTAACATGCCTGATTTTCCACCAAGACAATAACCAATGGATGTTGATAATAACTCTAAAACTAATCCACTCGATCCATTCAGCATGTGAAGAAGCAGGTTGCAGAAGTTTTCTTATGGAGTAGTGTCGAGGCAGGTACATTGCATGATCCACAATTAGGGTATCAAATAAGCAAAAGCATTCCTACAGCCAAACTTGAAAGAAAAAAGACACATAAAAAAGGGGAGGCCTGCAAAGTTGAAAATCCACAAAGGCGACCTAGGTAAAAGCTAGGGCTGTCCACTAGTTTCAAAAACCTGCAAGGGCTAGCTAAACAAAAATTAGGATCAAAATAAAAACATAAAAAGCTCGCTAGTCCTGAAAATATGCAAGAGCGGACTTAGAAAAAATTAAAGAAAAAAACCTGAATTGAAAACCTGAAAGGGAGGTTTAGGTAATTACTTGGAGCAACAAAGTACTTTCAGCCAACCTTCTTGAAGAACTAGTCTTGAATTGATTCAATTCGACTAGGGTTTCAGTTAAGATCAGGGATATCGATGAAAGTTCTCCTTTCATTTAGTCTATAATGTCCAATACTCACGGATCAACATCACCATTAGAAGAGACAAGCAAGAATTGACTAAGCAAACATAAGCATAACATGCATCCCCATACTTTAGTAGGAGCTAAATGGGATGTTCAGAAATCAATCAAAGGTCCAAGAAAAATTTTCTCACCTCTAGTTAGTTGGAGAACTTCATGCTTTGAAAGGTGGAATAGCATCTGCATCTTTTGATGAGCTTTTGAGGGTAATATGGGCAATGCCATTTGATAGTTGCTCGGATACCCAAGGATGGCTTCAAACTCTTCAACCATAAGACATAACTCAAAGTTATTTATCTTGAAAGTTCTAGTTTTCATATCCCAGAAGGAAGACATGGCATGTAAGAAGGGTTGATCTAATTTGACATTTTGAAAGCATTTTAGAGTATCAATTTGAGGCCAGGATGTTTGCTTCCAATGGATAGTTCTAAAGGTCTTGAATAAAATTTTCATCTTCTTTAAATTAGCTTCGGTCATTGTTGAATTCGTTAAAATTGAAAATCATCTGCTTTGGTAAAGAAACAATCTAAGGGTTATCTGCATTGAATGGCTATGACTTTAGTTGAATTGGTAAAGGAAGAAGCAATTTAAATAAGAAATGGCTTGAAGACCAAACTTCACAAGGAAAAGGAAAAATTTTAGATTGGATATGATATTGTGAAAGTTGGAGTCCATGTCAAATTCGTTTAAAACGGATTCGACATGGATACTATGTACATGATTTAAAAAAATTACAGAAAAGTAAAAAAGGGAGGGTAGGAAAAGTCAAAGTTGTAAAAGTTGATACATGTTTTATTTATTTTATATGCTGATCAAATATAATATAAGTCAATCACTGAGAAGGAGGAAGCGGTCTATAATCAAAGAAAGCCCTAAAGAAATTATCATCTAACTGAGGAAGAGGCATATCATCCGTCCAAGATCTACTTGATGAAGGAGCATCGGGATCTATGAGGCCTGACGGTCAGCCCTATAATAGTCATCACCTGAAAAAGGAGGCACGTTGTGGTCATGGTCATCGGCCTGGGGTCCCTTTGACAAAGAAGCACTAGGATCCCTCACGCCTTGAAATTGAAAGTCTCAAAAGTTCTGTTCCCACTAACAGTATAATCCTTCAAAATGAGATGCATGCTGACAGCTGGCAGCTAGTTCTTCCTGTAGCTTCCTATTCTATTCCTCAAGTATTCGTTGTAATCCAAACAAGAAAAAGATAAGTCCATACATTTTTATGTATACATATAACATAAATTAACATGAAACAAATGACAGACCAGGTAATTCAAGTCGTAGCCTTGAGGATAAAATGGCATATCTAGATAAGAAAAAGGAGCAATTGGAGAAAATTGCCGTTGAGTTGGAGTAGCATATAATGGGTTAGCCTCGTGATCAAAGGAATCAATAGCCTGCAATTATCATAAAAAGAGTCAAAATAAATAAAAGAGTGAGTATTTATGATGAACAATATGTTATCATTCACCTGAGAAGTGCCGGCTCTGGGATCACCAAGAGAATAGAGAGAAGAAGACACTCTTCCCTCTTCCTCATCTTCTTCTCCTCCTTCTTCATCCTCCCCCTCCTCCTCCTCTTCATCTTCTTCTCTTTCCTCTTTTTCCCCTTCATTTCTCCTTCTAATTCGTCATCATCATCATCATCATCATCATCATCATCATCTTCTTCTTCTTCTCCATCATTCTCCTGCTGTTCCTCGAGACCTTCAACACCAGTAGAAGAAACTTGGAAGTTTAAGAACACATCATGAATAAACTAAACATATGATGCCTTAGGTGGGAGCAGGAAGACATCGATGTCAAATCCAGTTCGAGCAAGTCTCCAGGAATGCTTTAGCAGAGACATGTTGTTCATTGTAAATGTAGGAATGTCTACTGGTATCCTCCTCTGGCTAGGACTAAGGAACCAGTTGTGCACTTGCTCGCTAAGAAACCAACCGCTGGAAACCAGCCCAGCAATAATCCGACTGGAGTTTTGAAGGGGTAATGCATTGTTCATGGAGGGAGTCCAGTTAGCCCTCTCGCCTGCAAAGTGACAAAAGAAGGTAAGTTGTCATTCTCATAAATTTTAAATAGTAATACTAATTTCGTCTATTTACCTGGTCCCAGGTCAGGCAACTAAGAAGATAGCAGTGGGTATGCATATGATGGTTGCTCGACACTTCTCTATGGCCCGACAGTCAGTAACTCAGCCTTGGGTAACTGATTAGTCATCCGATAATGCCTAAAACCCTCACGAGGTTGTGTTCATATGCCCACACCTGCAAGAATAAATAATAAAAGGTCAAGCTCGCATATGCACATTGCTCGAAGCAACAATTGTAGGAATTTATACCTCGGCGACGACCATAAAGCCAGTGAAAGATCTATTATTCCTATATATTTTGTTAAAAATGTGATAAAGACATGCGAGACTAGCCTCTCCTTAGGGGTAAAATGACACAAGATCAAAATCAGCAAGAGCCTACAAAACTAATAGAAGAATGGCAGCTTCAGTGCTGCACAAGATGGTTAACGCTAGCAAATATAATAAAAACACGCGAGTACACTGTCTTGCTCGTTCACCGTTCACTGGTCGAGTATATCTCATCCAATACTCTCAGATATACTCATATTTAATTTTACATGGTCCTTTATACCTAGGCCTCATGCCAATCAACTGATGGATCCCCTCTTGAGTCAAAGTATTGTTCGTCAAGGGAACTAGGAGCCCGTCACATTTGAGGCCTATTATTGCCAAAAAGTCAATTTGACCAATAGTCATTTCTCCCACAGGTAAATGAAAGGTATAAGTAGTGTCCATCCATCATTTCGAAAGTGCCTGGATCATGTTCCTATCAATCTGGAACCCTTTAGATGGCAGTTGCAGGATAAATTCCTGGAAGCCGCATTCCCAAATCATCCTCCTTACTGGAGGTGGTACACGATCCTACCATTGACTGGCTTTATGGATGTTTCCTCCACCATAGATTACACAGTTGCCATACTACCATAATACAGGTAAGTCCGACAACATAAGTAAACGAGCCCTACAAATTTACTTTTAGTACTTTAGTAACTTTATTCTTTTTCTATAACGCTAAGCTTATTTACTTTTTATTTCTTTTCGTAATTTTGCATTAATAAGCTTTAGATAATTATTTTCGGCACTTTTATAATATTTTCCTTCATTTACACTAGTTTTGTCTACTTCTCTCATGAAATTTCGCTAAATAAGTCTTAAGAATTAATTTTCATGCATATTTATTGTGAATTACCATTAGAAAATGATTTTTACGAATAAATTCTATCATTAAATAGTTAAATTGCAGCAAAATGATGTTTACTTGCATTTTTTTCTCTTGCACTTTGGTGGAGATGCATTTTGGCTAAGATCGGGACTCGGGCGAGCCCACTAGCCTTGAGGAAAGTCAGCAGCTCGGTATTTTGTCGAGGTCCATTCTTAGAAGCATGGTGGATACCTTCCATTTATAATCTTGGATTAAACTGAAGGTTTTAAAAGTTTCAAAATAAGGGAGCAGGATGAAAGGTCTTTCTTAAATGTTGTTTAAAATAACAAATGAATTGAATGAATGATGTATCATTTATATAGAAATTAATATGCTAAAAGGATAAGATCACACACAAGCAACAAATAGAGTACATGTAAAGTAAACATAGTACATGAAAAGAAAGATACTGAAAAAGCAAAAGTAAAGTAAAGAATAAAGGAGAGTGATTAGACTGAAGAAATCGATAAATATACTTTGCAAATAATTCATCTGCAGAACTAGCAAATAGTGTTTTTGTGTATCTAAAAATATTTTTTTATTTATAAATATTTTTTCACACTTGGGGCAAGAGTACATAGGAGAACAAATCCAGCTTGATATATGGTTAAAAAATAGCCAAATATTTTTCAATTTTTTTGCTGACTGACTAAATCAATTTTTTGCAGGTATCTTGAGTCCAAAATCCAAATCCAGTCTCGGGCCCAAAATCTAAACTTAGTCTTGGGTTCAAAACCCAAAATCTAATCTTAAGTCCATAACTCAAAATCTAATCTCAGGTCCAGAACCCAAAATCCAGTCTCGGATTCAGAACTCAAATTCAGTCTCGGGTTTAGAACCTAAAACCCAGTCTCAAGTCCAAAACCCAAAATCCAATCTTGGGTCCATAACCTAAAATCCAATCTCAGGTTCAGAACCCAAAATTCAGCCTCGGCTTTAGAATTCTAAATCTAGTCTTGGGTCCATAACCCAAAATTCAGTCTCGAGTCCAGAACATAAACCCAATCTCCAGTCCAGAACCTAAATCCAGTTTCGAGTCTAGAATCCATCCTCATATGAGATCGGCTCAAAGTCGTATTGCTTTTTACTCTTTGAATGAATTCAAGATCGTTCAAGCAGGGGGTGAAACATTAGACCTCTAATTTTGATCCTAAGCAAATCCATTCCTGATTAATAGAGGCTAAACTAGATTCAGTCTGACTTTAAAACTTAAATCTTTAAAGCCTTAAAGTAAGTCGGCCCAATTTTTTTTAAAAAAGAGGCTCAAAGTAAGCCGGTTCAACTCCTAAAACTTTAAATTGTCCATTCGATTCGGTTTAATTCGATATGGGATATGCCCATATCAAATTGGGCATTCCAATTGGACATGGGTTGTGCCTATATCAAATTGGGATACCCAATTCGATATGAGCCTTGCTCATATCATATTGGACAATGGAGCTCATATAGAATTGACCTAGGTTTAGTTCGATATGATCTTCGGTCCATATCGAATTGACAAAGGTTTAATTCGATATGAGTCTTTGTTTTGGTCCCTAATCCAAGCCAAATTCAGTTTAAGGTTGGTTTAAATTCTAATTAAGCTCGGATAAGGAGGAAGAATTTTGAAAATTAAAAGGATTAAGTAGGCTTTAACCTAATGGTTACATATAAATACATGTCTTATAATACAAGAAAGGGAGCCACACTGAATAGGAGGATAGCAATTAGAAAACAGTAGCCACAACACATAAAATCAACACATAGCAACCAAAGGAGGTAGTAGCAATTGTCTCCAGATTGTTTCACTCAACCAAGATCAAATTTGGTCCAAGCAGTAAGGCAGAGAGCTTGGTTCAACGCATTCAATTTGGTGGAGCCAACAAATGAATGTTTGGTTTCGATATTTAATTTGTTTAAATTTACAGCAATCACTATCATTCTTTAAAATAATGTTATTCCATCCAGTAGCTTGTTCAAATAACAATTAAAGCATTCGTGTGTTTTAAATCTCCAGTAGCTTGGCGTTTATTTCATCCTGTAGAGCATGATTCGGTTCAAACTTTATTTACATGATTTTAAAACCCTAATCTTGTTTCTAAAATCCTAATCTACATATTAAAACCCTAACCTTAATTCTAAAACTCTAACCTTGTTTCCAAAATCCTAATCTTATTTTCAAAATCCTAATTTAAACCTTAAAACCCTAACCTTATTTTCAAAACCATAATCTTATTTTTAAAATCTTAAAACCCTAATTTATACCTCAAAACCCTAATTTGATATGTAAAACCCTAATTTGTAAATATAAAACTTTAATTTTGATAAAAAAAAAACCTCCTAATTTTACATGTTTAATCTTTATTTAGCTTAAAAACATTAAATTTTGCTAAGTAACTTTAATTTGATGGAAAACCCTAAAATTCAATTAAAAATCTAATTTTGTAATTTAACCCTAGTATAATGGTGGAACTCTAATTTTAATTATTAATCTATTATTATTTATTTATGATGGATGAGTGGTGATGAATGATATGTTTAAATTACTTGTTAATGATTGATTTATTTTATGATGATTGAATTATATTTATGAACTTATCATTTGGGTTTTTAAGTATTTGAAAAAAGCATGTTTCCACTTCGTGGGTGTCTCGTTTATTTTAATTATTTATTTTAAGGATTTTGGGATAGTTTTAAAGGACATGTTTTCACCTTTTGATGGGTTTTCTATTTTATTTATTTGTATGAACATTTGAGGATTACAAGGATATGTTTCTATCTAAGGATGGGTACCTATTATTTAATTTATTTTAATAATATGATGAATATTTATTTTTAATTGCATGTAATATGAATGATGCCATAATAATATAAGAATTTAATAATATTTAGACCTGAAACGGAGACTGGTTCTAATGAACCGAGCGTTATGGGGGTACTGGGTCATTCTCACCTTCCCCATGCGTACTCAACTTTTTGAACCCAATAGGAGGGTCGAGAATTCCTTAGGAATTAAATTATCAAAATTTTCTATTTCTTTCCCGGCCCGCCTGGGTGATGATTCTATTTTTTTAGATTTAGGCATGTATTCTCTAAGGCCAAGAGTCTAACAGTGTTGAAGTCACAAGAACCATTTCACCGGGAATGGGGCAAAAATTTCTGCTCACAAGTAGTGAGCAGAATAATAATAATGCTTCACAAGAAGAATCATCCAGAGTTAACCTATCTGCTTCACCTCAAGTTCCACCTGTTCTACCGACCATTTAGGTTTATGCCGATTTAGGTGCTGCCATTGCAAAGGCTGTTACAGTAGCTATGGCTATAAGAGATTAACAATAGCAGTCTTAGGCTATTATTTCTCATTGCCATAATATGGAGCATACAACTTTGATGGTACTTTAGATTTTGAAAAAGAAGATGAGTGGTTTAGAAAATTAAAGAAACCTTATTCTCTCTCGGGTATAACAGACACTAAAAAGTTGAGGTATGTTCAAGCTTTCTTAGATAATGTAGTTGGAAATTGGTATGACCAATCGGTTAAATCCTGAGGTGCCAAATTGACTTATTATATTTTTTTTTAAACTGAATTCAAGAAGCAGCATATTACAGGTAGTTATAGAAGGGAGAAGGAGAGTATGTTCTTTCAACTAGAATGAAGTGGTACAACGGTCCTTCAGTATGTGGATAGATTTGGGAAATTGTACAGATATGTAGATCATATGATATCTAAGGAAAAAATAAGTGTAATAGATTTTATGAAGAATTGCATGTCAATATTCATAAAAGGGTTGTCTCAAGGATAAGGCACTGCTTTTCGTGCTTTGGTTAATGATGCACTAGAAAATGAGAAATTATTCAAAGAAGAAACTGAGCTTGAGAATAAAAATCAAAAGCAGACCTATAATTCTTGTCAAGGATTTGCAGACATTTAGTTAAGAGAGGAGGCAACTCACATACTAGATTTTACTCTAAGAGTAGTAGAAATCACTATGTGAGATCAGAACAATAGGTTAATCGAACCCATGTCAGTCAGAACTTAGAGAGACAATTTGTAGGTAACTTTTCTAGTACACCTAGAGTTGGATAGGGTAACAGTACAAAAGGTAATCAGAGACCACGACCCTTATATCCTGTTTGTGATAAATACCATAGTGGAGAGTGTAGAACAAATATTAGAGGATGTTATTAGTGTGGTGATATAGGTCACTTCAGGAGAGATTGCCTGCTGTTGGTCAGACCAAGTGAGTCCATTCAAGCATCATCAACATATGTGCCTCAAAGAGGTGGCCATACCTAATCTAAGGAAGAGGAGTCGGTAGAGGAAATAATAATATTGGTAGACAGGATAGGGTCATATCATCTGGTCAGATGGGTAGATCTCCTACACAAGCTTGGGTTGCTGCTGCTTAACAGAAAGCTGTAGCCTCACATGAGGTGGTTACTGGTATGTTGATTATTTTTGGTAGAGATGTCTATGTTCTTATTGATCCTGGCTCCACCCATCCATTCATATCACATGCATTTGTCATATATACAGATGGGGAATTGAGTTTTTTAGATAATGGGTGAGCAGTGAGTTTTTCAATTAGGACATCCATAGAGTGTGAACATATGTATAATGATTCAATAGTCAAGTTAGGCGATGTTGAGCTGCTGGCAGATCTTATACCATTACCTATACAGGAGTTTGATGTCATTTTAAGGATGGATTGGCTATCTCGCCAGCATTCCACTATTGTTTATTATGAGAAAAACTGACTTTAGTCTGCCTGAAAATCCTAATCTTACAGTCTGTGGTGAGCAAAAGTTTCTTCCATCTTGTGTTACTTCTACTATGACTGCTAGAAAATTGCTTAAGAAAGATTGTTAGGCATATTTAGCACATGTGATTGACACACAATTAGAAGGGCCTAAATTGGAAGATATTCCTATAGTATGTAAATTTTCATAAGTATTTCTAGAAGAGCTTCTAGGTTTACCTCCTAATAGAGAGGTTGAATTCTCTATTAATGCTCAGCCTGGCACAGCTCTTATTTCTCAAGCTCCTTATAGAATGGCTGCAGCAGAGTTAAAGGAATTAAAGGTGTAATTGTAAGAATTATTGGATAAAAGATTTATTAGACCATGTGTTTCACCCTGGGGAGCTCCTGTGTTCTTTGTAAAAAAGAAAGATGGCTCCATGCAGTTGTGCATTGATTATAAGTAACTGAATCTAGTCACTATTCAGAATAAATATCCTTTGCCCCGTATTGATGATCTTTTCGATCAACTTCAAGGTGCTAAAGTATTTTCTAAGATAGACTTGCGATCGAGGTATCATCAGCTGAAAATAAAAGAGTCAGATGTGCTTAAGATACCTTTTATGACTCGCAATAAATATTATGAATTCTTAGTGATGTCATTATGGCTAACTAATGCCCAATTGTTTTTATGGATCTTACGAATAGAATGTTTCATCCTTATCTGGATAGGTTTGTAATTGTATTTATTGATGATATTCTTGTGTATTCTTAAAGTAGAGGGAGCACGGGAAACGCTTAAGAATTATATTACAAACCTTAAAGAATAAGCAGTTGTATGCCAAGCTTAGTAAATGTGAATTCTAGTTGGATATAGTAGTATTTTGGGTCATGTTATATCAACAAAAGGAGTTTATGTTGATCCTAACAAGATAGAGGCAGTGATGAACTGAGAGCTGCCAACTAATCCTACAAAAGTGAGAAGTTTCTTTGGCTGGGCAGGGTATGAAGAAGGATGTAGCAAACTTTTGTAGAAAAATATTTGGTATGCCAACAAGTTAAGGTAGAAAATCAACTTCCTTTTGGACTTTTGCAACCTCTTCCGATTCCTGAATGAAAATGGGAGTACATTACTATGGACTTTATTTTCGACTTGCCTCGTTCTTAACAGTGTTATGATGCTATTTGGGTGATTATAGACAGGTTGACAAAATCATCTCACTTCATGCCTATCAGGATGAATTTCTCTTTAGATAAACTTGCAGAAATTTATGTGAAAGAGATTATGAGATTGCATGGTACTTCGGTATCTATGGTATCAAAAAGGGATCCACGGTTTACATCAAGTTTTTGGCCTAATTTGCAGAATACTTTAGGTACAAAGGTGGGGTTCAATACTTCTTTTCACCGACAAATTGATGGTCAGTCGAAGCATACTAATCAAACCTTGAAGGATATACTTAGAGCTTGTGTCGTGAAATTTAAGGAAGTTGGGATAAACATTTACCATTGATGAAGTTTGCTTACAATAACAGTTTCCATTCATGTATTGGTATGTCACCTTATGAAGCATTATATGAAAGAAAATACAGAACTCTAGTATGTTGAAATAAAGTTGGAGAAAGATAATTATTGGATCCAGAAATGATATAATTAACTATTGATAAAATTCAGCTGATCAGAAGCAGATTAAAAGTTATGCAGACTTGAAAGAAGAGTTATGCAGACTTGAAGAGGACGGATATTGAGTATGATGTGGGAGATAAAATATTTTTAAAAATATCTCATTGGAAGAACGTAGTGCAATTTGGTAAATGTAGAGAATTAAATCCTTGGTTTATTGGGCCTTATGATATTGTGGAGAAGATCGACCATGTTGCTTATGGAATTGCACTACCATCAGAAATATCATAAACATATGACGTCTTTCATGTATCCATATTGAGAAGGTATAAAAGTGATCCTTCACATATACTTCAGAGACAACTAATCGAATTACGAAAAGATTTAACTTATGGGGAAGAACTAGTTGAGATTTTAGCTCGAGAAGAAAAAGTATTGAGAAACAAGATTATTCCTTTAGTAAAGGTTTTATGAAGTAATCATTCAAAGAAAAAAAAACTTGGAAGAGAGAATAAGATATACTTGCTCAGTATCCTCATTTATTTCCATTTATAAGCAAGTAAAAAAATTTGAGGATAAATTTTCTTTAAGGGGAGAAGAATATAACATCTTGTAAAAAAATATACAATAATGATGATGATGATAATAATAATAATAATAATAATAATAATAATAATAATGCAAACAAATAATTTAAAGTGTAATAATTGAAGTGATAATAGTGAAGATAATAATTATTAGCAAACAAATAAGAAAATAATTAAAATTGATGTATTAATAATTATAACAGTTGTATAAAAATAATAATGATTGTAACAATAATTAAATAAACAAATAATGAATAATTTGAAATTTTAAGTAAGAGAGAGAGAGAGAGAAAGAGAGAGAAAGGAAGATATACAAAGAAAAGAGAAAACAGAGGAGGAGCAAAGAAAGAGACAATGTCAGTTTTTGCTCTGATCTATAGCTTTCCTATCACCGACGATCAACACGTGCCGGAGCACCATGACCGCTACTCGACGATGAGTCGATCGCCACTGGAATAACTGTTAACAGCCATCGTTTGGTGATGCATGCATCGTTCGAATTTAGCACCAATGTGAAATTTCGACGTGATTTCCAGCCACTTTTCGACTTCCTTTTTCGGCGATTCTGATACGGTTGAGTCCCTCTTGTTACGAGCTTTGATTTAGTATCTCATTTGCTACTTTTGAATAAGTATAGAAAATACCTATATAAATATTTATTAGTATTTATTAAAATTTAAATAAATAAAAATTATAATTAATTAGGATTTATGAAATAAAATGAAATTAGAAATAATAATAATTAATTGATTAACTAGTTGTGATTAGAATGTGAATTTAAAATAAATAAATTAAAATAATGAAAACAATTGGGTAATAAGTATATATATGTATTAAATTTAAAATGAAAATATTGACATAAAGTATGATTAAAAATAAATTAAATATTTGAGTTATAAATAATTATTAGTAATTTGTAGAATAATTAATTATATTTAAATTATATATATGAAATTGATGAATTTAATTGGAAGTAGATGAATTGGTTGTTAGTTAGTAAATTTGAATTTATTAATATAATTTGATTATATTATTACTAATTATTAATTAAATTGAGTTAAATAATTATTAAATTATTAAATTAAGTGGTAAATATGTTGTATTTAAAGGATATTAAGTATATGAGATTATGAATTGTGATTCTATAGTAAGTTATTATGGTTCTTCCTAAGATTCTAGAGGAGACATTGTCAAATTACATGTTAAGTCTACCCTAAAATTACGAGAGTGGAGTGTGATATAAAATGCCAGACCCGAGCTCTGTTTGGATTGGGCTTTGCGTTGTTTTAAAGACCCTCGATTGGCCCGATCAGACCTGAGGGTTTTTATTTATTTTTTTTAAATAGAGTTCCAGAGTCCTTAACTATTAACTAACTAAACCTAAACACTCAGTAGCCCAACCTTTGGTTTTCACTTTGCAAATCCCTTACCTAATAGAATATGAATTCAAAGACAAATTTGAGATAGCAAAAACATGCGACGAGTACAAGAAGTTGATAGCCCAACTACCAAAAATATTACATAGGGAAAGTTAATTACCTCAAAGCCATTATCAGAGCTGTATGTGAATCAACCAAGAGATCAATGAAGGAGAAGAAAATCCATATGGGTGCATGGAGAAAGAAAAGCTTCATGCAAATGAAATGCATTTAAAATAATAAAAAGTTTATTGGAAGTAAGCAACAAATAAAAAGAAGCATTACTATTTTTGATATATATAGAAGAAAATTTTGACTCATCTATTTTTTGAGTTTGGCTTTCTATATGCCAAAAATCTAATAGCATTTTTTGGGTTTGGTTACTTATATACATAAGAAAAGTAGCAATTAAAATGAATGTTTTTGCCCTCAATCCTCAGCCTAGTCCAAAAAATTAAAAAAAAAATATATAAAACCTGTAGCCCAACCTGGCCCAAGCTAGCCCTGCTTGATCAGGGTTAGGCTTGGGCCATAGGCAGTGTTTTCTAGCCTAAATAAATCTCGGGCCATGGCTGCAAACTAGGGGTAAACTTAATCTAACTTGGCCCGAGAACAACCTTATTTTCTTATCTGATGGTTCTCCTTCTCCTACGGCCATTGAGGCTCTAAGTTTTACAGAGGTACTAAGCTGGATAAAGGAAAAATGACACCCTCCACCATATTTTTAAAATTTTTTACTTCTTACTAGGGGTGTTTTAGTCATTTTATTATAAACACATAATAAGTTCATTATAAACTGTGCAAAATTTATAAACTCGTGATAAATTCATTGTAAACCAATAAAAATCTGGTATTTTGATAAATATTTTATAAATTCTGATATTTTTATACATATTTTATAAATATGGTAAATTTAAAATTATTTTTAATTTTTTTTTATATTTTTATCAAAAGTCCCTGGATAAAAGATCATGGCTGGTATAATATTATCCTTATGATAGATTGCCTTTAAGTGGTTTAAGGCATTTTGTCTCCCTTTTTAGATATTTTTTTTATTTAATTATTGTTGATTGTAAATCCCCTTTATAATATTGTTGAAGCTAAAGTTGCTTTTGTTAAATGCTTTGCAAACTAAAGTTGCTTTTGTCTCCATAGGCTAGCTTGGTTATTTGTATGAATTTGTTACGTGAATAGATGTTCCTCTTTTGGCTATATTTAAGATTTGCAACGATAAATTTTCCTTTGGAGTTGAAAAAGGAAAATATAAAAAATAATTTAATTATAAATTTATTTAAATTTAAAATATAATTAAAATATAACTATTTATTCATAAATAAATTTCACATTTATTATTTATTTAAATAAAAAGGTAATTGTTGTAACCGTTGTTAATCTATACCTTAGAATATTGCAAATAGCCTTTTATATGGTATCGGGCTAAAAATCAAATTTTTAGTCCATCATATTCAAAAAGTAAAAAAGACAATTTGAATAAAAATAAAAAGATACAAATCACATTATTGTTTTTATTTTTTTTTTGAAAAAATGCATAAATCTAGGGACAAATCAAAGAGAAAATTTTAGAAAAATAAAAACTATTGAAAATAAAAACGACCCACCAAACAAACACATATAATTGGCGGTGACCGATTATTGCAAGTAGCAAAGTGTGCTAATAACACAACATTGTACAATCAAAGCATGCAATCGGTGCAAGCAAAGGAAAATAGGCCAATACCTTTAGTACCCTCGCCTCTTTTGGGCAAAATAAATTTAGATCACTGCAGATATTGACACGTGGACCCACTCCATATAATCGGATGCAAACCTATTTATATTCCACTCTTTATTCTTCTTTCTGGTCCGCTCCTTTCCCTCTTTCTCCGATCTCCTTCTTCAGCCGTTCTCTTTCTCTGTCTCTCTGTAACTGGCCCAAACCCTAGACTTCTCCTTCTCCAATAATCTCTCTCTGTTTTCAATTTATATGTTATATAAATATATAGGATTTTCAATTTTCCCTACAAAATAAGAAGGAAAATTAATAATTTGTCGAATTGAAATTTTGTTTATTTTTTTCTTTTGACGGAGGAGAGAATTGAGGAAATGGCGACATTGTCGGCCACTAGCACCATCTATATCCATGTCATCGAAGACGTAATCAACAAGGTACGCGATGAGTTCATCAACAACGGCGGTCCCGGTGAGACTGTTCTCAATGAGCTTCAAGCAGTAAGCAAAGCAAATCTTTTCATTTCCTCTCTTTATTTTTGTTACTAATATGTATGTTATTATCAATTCTTTTTAGGTTAGGGTTTTTGTGATTTTTTTTATTTCTTTTGGATGGGATGTGTTGTTTTGGATCTAATATTGAGTGCTAGGGTTTTGTTGTTGATTTTGGGAGTTTTAGAGTAGCTGAAGTTTTCTTTTATTTTGGTTAGATTTGGGAGATGAAAATGATGCAAGCAGGTGTGATATTGGGTCCAATAGATAGGTCATCAGCTGCTAAGCCTGTACCTGGCGGTCCTATTACTCCAGTGCACGACCTTAATGTACCGTATGAAGGGACTGAGGAGTATGAGACTCCCACTGCTGAGATCCTTTTCCCTCCTGTAAGTATACAGCTGTGAAATCTTATCAATTAGATGAGTTGATTGAGCTTTTGGATACTGTTTCTTCAAGTTTTTGTTTGTTTTTCCTTGGATTAATCAATGATGTATTTATTGAATGATTAATTGAACAGCTTGAACGTGTGTGTTTTATGGGGTTTGTTTTAATTTTTCATCTAGTGATCATTCTGCCTCGGATGGTTGTGATATCTATTTATTTTATGTGACTATTGAAGTGAATTCCAACTTCAGTGATTTTGGCTCCTTTCTAATTTGATATGGGCTTTTGGATTTGTAGACACCGCTTCCAACTCCCATTCAGACACCACTACCAGGAAATGTGCAAACACCTTTACCAGGAAATGTGCAGACACCATTACCTGGAAGTTCAGACAACTCCTCTATGTATAACATTCCTACTGGACCTACCAGTGAATATCCTACTCCTGCAAGTGATACTGGAGGCAGTACTGAGACAAAAACAGGGAGGCCTAGCCCTTACATGGTAGGAACTAACTTCTCATCCCCATTCCAGTCTTTCAAAGCATTTATTTTACGGGGTCTTTGTTCCACAATATTAGAAGCCAGAAGCTTGCTTCCTAACTGTACTTTGTGAGTTAGTGCTGGATGTGGTTGATTTTTCTCTCCTGTTGTCTTTCCAGCAGCAACCTCCTTCTCCTTGGATGAATCAAAGGCCACCTCTCGATGTTAATGTTGGTAAGTTTGATATTATGTTAGCCAGTTGCTTCTATTACATAGTTCTTAACTAATAAAAGTGTTATTATTGTAGCTTATGTGGAAGGACGAGAAGAGGCAGATAGAGGAAACTCTCAGCAACCACTGACTCAGGTATATTGAGTCTATGGAGTGTAGTTCATTGCTTGAAGATATTGAAACTGCATTATGCAGTTCTGTGCTTTGAGGAAAATTCCCATTCAAAATGATCTGAGTATTAAACTGTTTATGACTGTACTTTTAAAATATTTCCCATGGTTCTTTTTAGCTTACTGTTGTTACTAGACTATAGTTGGTTGCTTGGCTATCAGTTTTAATAATTGAAAAAAATTCAGGACTTCTTCATGATGTCTTCTGGAAAACGCAAGCGCGAAGATTTTGTTGTTCAATATAACAATGGTGGATTCATACCTCAGCAGGATGGAGCTGGGGATACCCCCTCTGAGGCTTTACAGGTTGAGTTGCATCTTCCTCATTTTTGATATGGGCATTATGCTGTCTTTTATTCATTAAGCAGCTGTATCAACTTCTGCTTTTTCCCTATTTGTGTATTTTGTGTATTGATGTTCTATTGCTTTGCAGTTAAGACCCTACCTGTTAGGCATAAGGGTGTTTGTAGATGTGAGGTTTTACAAGTTGAGTGGCATATGTCAGATATGCTATTGTTATAGTAAGTTCATACTGTTGTTTTTTGCTCAGTTTATCCATTTTCCACCGCACATATGCTGCATTGTGCTTTTAAAATGGAATTTGTTGGCGGATAGATATTTGAATTATGAATCTTTTGATCTACCAGAAGTAGAAAATAACTACCTTAGCTTTTTCTAAGATGCATTAAACTTTTCTGACCACTAGCCTCTGCATTATACAGTACCTTCTGATCTTTTGAGCTCTTTTTTTTCTATTCATTGTGGGGCCTTTGGATCCACGATAAAATTTATCATTTATGGATGAAGTATTTGAATGTTGGATCATCTTATAAGCGTAAATTGGAAGATGATAAGATTGCATCATATGCCAAAGGTGCATATAAGTTTTGCCATTCAGCAAGTGGTGAGTTTTAAGTAGTCCTCATGATCTCATCCAAACTTCATCCATAGTAGGAGAACATTTCTAGCACATATCATCTGCGTATCAATTTGGGTTGTTTGTTTCCATGTGGATTCTTGCTTAATTCTTTTCTTGAATTCATTTCATTGTGTTTCTATTTTATTATCTCTTCTTTATATCCATCTTCATTCATATGGCGATGAGTAGACCATGGAATTTCCTGTTTTGCAAAATGCCATTGTTACAAATTATTTCTAGGTTAACCTAGGATTTTTTTTTTGATTCCTGTTGAATCAATGCCAACAGGTATGTAGTGGTGTCAAGTTAATGGTGATGACCAATTGAGACGATGACCATAATGGGGCTGTAAGACCTGTTAGACCTTCATTTCATTACCTGACTAATTTCTTTAAAGCACTTCCATGGTCCTTGAGACCCATCCTTCTAATAGAAGGATTAAAGATAGTGGTGGTATGCAACTATAAGCAACTACATTATTCTGTACTTGATTATGTCTGCCATAATAAGTCCTACTTTTGAAGTGGTAGATTATTATAGACTAGATTTTTGTGCTTGTTTATGCACGTTGGACTATTAGGTTGGGGGAACTAAGGTGTAAAGAGAGCAGTAATTATTAAAAGGCAACTTTTATGAGAATGAATGAATGATTATTATATGTGTATTATTTTCCTGTTGTTTCTTGCTAATGACAATTCGATATTTCATAACTTTGCATATAGCCTTGATGTTGTTGGTGTTGGGTCCATCATGTCATTTCAATGACTAATTTTAATAGTTCATTGCACCAAGGGTTCTAACTGCTGTAAGTTTGGAGCTGTTAAACCATTGGTGCAACCATCTTCCACCAAGCACAGCAGATTAGTAGTGATCTTTAAGCTTGGACCACTTATTTCACCATCCAGATGTAGATTTTCTGATTTATTTGAGAATTTTGTTTGAGTTATTTCTGTTCTTCTGTGAGAGTTGGAAACTTGTTTGTATGTCTTCTTTCTAAATTGTTGGTACTTCTAAGTGTAATTTTTGCTGCTTGATAATTACAGTGGACTACAGGTGGTATCTGTTGTCTGTTATAGGGACTTTGTGTGCATGATATGTTTTGGGGGTTGAGCAGGATCTGGGGATGTTGCGTCAAATCATCATTATTTTGAGTTTGTACATGGATATACTAGATTCTACCTTCTTTGAATGCACTTTTTTTTTTCTGGCATGGACATGGTAGGCTAGTTTTGATTGTGAGCTCATCTTCTGTTTGCTGTTCTGTTCCTGTTTTTTTTTATAATGAGCTCATTTTCCTAATTGGTTTGATTTCGAGCTAAAGTTTGGGTTCATAAGAAGTGCAATGTTTTTTATTTCCTCACAAAACATGCATATGCTTGAAACATAAAATGAAGTTCTGTTCAAATTTTCCTTCACCCATTTATAGCTTCCATCAGTTTCATCACCCCTGTTACCCTGATCTCCTCATTGTTATCATAATGATAAAAATTATATTTAGGAATTGCTATAGGTAGGAAACTCATAGTTTTTAAAGGCGTGTCTCAAATCTTAAAAGGCAGGAAATGTTATTGAGGTGCAAGGCATGTTCCTCTGCTACCTTTTCACTTTAAGATTAAAAAAAAATATGAAAAAGAGGACATCAAGCTATGCCAATTGATTGGAGCAAATCATGTTCTTTCGTCTCCCAAATTTTAAGATGATTACCATATATGTATAGGACTCAAATCTTTCCCCAGTCAACCATTTGATTTGGGCATCCTGAATCTTAGGATTATTACCACATGTTCTATATAGAATTGTCCTTTCCCTAGTCAATCAATTGATCATGCTTCAACTCTGGGGATGATTATCACAAATGCATATACTTCTATCTTCTCCTAATTGATCAATTTATTGGGCAAATTATATTCCCATAGTTATTAAAGACGCAAGTTGCAAAGGGGTCCTACAGCTTAGGTACAAGAGCACAATAAATAAAAGATACCAAATCCTATATATGACTATCATTCATGCTAATAACGTAAAACATTTAAAACTGTATCATCATATTTTTGGATTCACTTCCAAACATAAATAGAGCTAAAGACGTTAAAAGGTCTAGCATCAGAGTTGCAAACAAGATATTCTGTCTTTTGGGCAAAGCTAATTAATGTAATTCCAGTGGGTCTTTCTTAAAATTTACATCTAGAAGCACCAGACCTATCTCTACCACAATGAAAGAGCTGGAAAAAAGTACAGTACATATTTTTGTGTTAGAATTCAGCTGTAGTCAATTAAAATTTTTCTTAATTCATATTATAGCTAAGATTACAATAAGTAGCAGAGGATGTAGGTCCAAGATGGCCGGGCCCTTTGAGGAGAAAGGAAAGAGGAAAAGAAAAAGTAGAGAACGATAGGGGTTGGGGGGGGGGGGTGTGTGCCGCCGCCGCAGGGGTACAGGGAGAGAAAGAGCCTGAGATGTGCTGCTGGAAGCCCTGGGCTGAAACCTCCCCATTGTCCTTGCTTAATTCATATTACAGCTAAGATTACAATAAGTAGCAGAGGATGTAGGACCAAGATGGCCAGTCCCTTTGAGGAGAAAGGAAAGAGGAAAAGAAAATTTGACCTTCGCACCATAAAAATGGGGCAGAATGGTAAGAGTCACTGAGCCATGTGTCTCATGTCTGTGTCATATGTGTAACTTCACCCATCTTCAGGGTTTTTAGAGTCTGGGATCTGTGCCTCTTGCATGTTGTGCCTGAGGCATGCCTGTGACAACTATGCATTCCCAAATCTTAGGACGATTCCAGATATTTATAACATACAAAACCTCTTGCATCTATATAAATACGTGTACATAAGTTTAATATTAAATTAATTTGTTAACTATTCCAAACCATGCTGGCCACATAAATGGTTCCAATACAGTCTGTTTTTTTTATACAATAAAGTCTTTGTTTGGAACTAGTATCATTTTTAAATTGTTGTTTACATAGTTCTGGTTTTGATTTTCATTTCTGAAGTAATAAAATGTTTGATAAATGCAAAACCACAACTAAAAAATTGGAAACTCGAGGTGGCTGTGCTTAAATCACCTGATCCTTCAGGCCAATGATTCTAGCCTTCTAATGACAGCATTTGGTTGGGTATTGGGAAATTCTGGCTGGATGGTGATTGGTTTCATTGACTTCCAGGATTGGCAAATGATATTTGTTTGAAATGGATGGTGATATTATGTAAAGGGATAAAATTGTAGTCTTTTGTTTTCTAAAGGATGTGAAAACTTTTGGTAACTGATCATAAACCAAAACTAAATCTCTGTAGAATGTTGACTTGTCCAAAAATGTTGGAACCAGGAATGAGACATCAGACAGCTTCTTTGTTTTTATATTATGATGGGCCTTTGTTACTAATAACTAAACCGATTTATACTATCTTGAGTAAAAGCTGAGTGTTATCTTTTGAATATGTACATCTGGTTTCAATTCAGTTTCTTTCTGTGTTAACAAAAAATTAAGACAGACATAGTGTGCATGTAGGGAGTGTTTGTGGAAATGCAGGGTGACTTGAGGTTATTGAAGTTGAGCATGCTGTAGTTGCTGTGATAGATGACATGAATGTACTGTAAATAAGAATTTGAGAAGGATTTCAATTTGGGTGATATAGCTGATCAGACTTTTGTGATGATTTCAAATTTATATAAATTAAATTACATTACTGTCAATTCTACGTATCCTAGTTGGTGGTGTTATCAGAAGATTTAGGTAAATGATAATTGACACTGTCAGTTACATGTTTGAAATGATTCATTATTCAACTTTTGGTTCCTCCACTGCGATGCAACCTTGAAAGTCAATTCTACATATCCTAGTTGGTGGTGTTATCAGAAGATTTAGGTAAATGATAATTGACACTGTCAGTTGCATGTTTGAAATGATTCATTATTCAACTTTTGGTTCCTCCATTGAGATGCAACCTTGAAAGTTAAGGAGTATAGTCCATTTGTTTTATTTTTGGTGTTTTATTTTATTATTTTTTTTGGAGGGTTCTTCATTTTCTTTTGCTTGGGTTGTGGCAATTGCAGTTATCCCTTTTCTCTGCCTCTCTGAAAATTAATGGAAAAGAGATCTGTTCCAGTTTGAATTTTGCATTTTTTTAGGTTGTGTAAGCTGTTTTTCTCTTCTAAGAGACCTGCTTAATTTGAGAAGCTTGTTTATCTATTTATCATATAATGGTAACTTTCAGGCAAGCCAAGGGAATGGTTCCCCAGGTAGATGCAACAAAATCAACAGTGCAAATATAGAGATTTTATCGCATGTCACCAGGCAAGCTTTGAAGATTCCTCAATTGGATGGGCCCATGCCTGATCCTTATGATGATATGCTTTCAACTCCCAATGTAAGTAATTGTACCCACTGAACTTTCCCTAAAATACCAAGATGATTCATTATTCATATTCTGTATTTTTAACAAGTTAGTGTATTAGTAGAAGAGCTACTGTGCATCCTTGCATATGCGTGTTTGTCTAATCGATATACCTCCTGATCCATAACAGAAGAGGCAAGTAGTGCTTGTCCTGCTGTTGCAGGGTCTCATATTTGGCACTCCTTATATCCTGTAACAATTGTCCTAATGTTCTATAAAACACAAAAAGAAAAGGAAACACCCTTGGTGTTCCATTCCTTCTGATCAAGTTACCTATAAGATCTTTTCTGCCGTCAGTTCAACTCATTTGAAGTTTTTCTTGGTCACATGGTTACTGAAATGCACGCAAATGTCCTCTTCTCTTTTTTACTGGTAACCATACACAATTTACTGTTGAAAGCTGGAATGATACGAGTATTCTTAAATGTGCTGAGCTAGAAAAACTTTCAGGCTGCCCTTGAAGGATGCTGAACAATTCACGATCTATATGTTGTATACTGTTTCTTTTTGCACAAGTTTATAGAAGTTTGACAAGGAGATTAGTATATTCATTTGCTAACCAAGTGGTTTTTTCTTTTCAAACATTTCTTTCTTTAAGATATACAATTATCAAGGAGTTGTTAGTGAAGACTATAACATTGCAAACACACCAACTCCTAATGGTAAGTCGGTGAAATAGTCATTGAAGGTTAAGTTTCTTTTCCAATGGTGAATTTAGCCAAGCCCCTTTAGTTTGTGTGTAAGAGATATAATTGAGCTGTACTTTTGGTTTTGCAATCTTCTGTCTTTCCAGACATACAAGCAAGCACTCCTGCTATTGTTCCTCAAAATGATGCTGTAGATGATGACGGCGATGAGCCTTTGAATGAAGACGATGATGATGAAGATGATTTGGATGATGTCGAGCAAGGAGAGGATATGAACACACAGCATTTGGTTTTGGCTCAGTTTGATAAGGTAGAATTAGTAATCTTCTCTGTTGTTCCTTGCTTGGTTGTTGGTTGGGGCAGAACTAGAACTTCAAAATGACAATGAAAAATTTGCAAGCGTAAAAGAGTTGATGAAAATTTATAGGTTTTGGGATTAAAAGTAGGGGTAACTATGGAAAAATGCAGAATTTTCAGATTTTAAGAGACCAAACATAAAGATTACTTTGATAAGAAAATCTCAAAGATGTCAAAGGTTGTAAATAATCAACTAATCTCATTATGTTGATATTGTAATTTACGTGGATAGGTGACTCGGACCAAGAGCAGATGGAAATGCACACTCAAGGATGGCATCATGCACATAAACAACAAAGACATTCTCTTTAATAAGGTGAAATTTCGAGTGAACATTTTTATAGGTTTTCTTTTACTACTGTATTATATTCAAATACCAATTTTCCATTACCGTGCTATCTTTATTTTGCAGGCAACAGGAGAATTCGACTTCTGATTTTGTTAGAGAAATGTCGCTCTTGTCAATCAAGTAGCAAATTCTGAGATTTCATTGGGTATTCCATAAATTTTCTGTAATCGTTGTTTAGTGAGCTCGGGGAAAGTTTTAAAAATGGTTGGTTTTTAATATCTTCTAAAAGTCTGGGTTGGATGGTTGGCTTATTGTACATAAAGGAAGAGCTTTTTCAGCCTTAAAATGGATGGGAACTTGAGGAGTGTCTCTTGAAGTTTACCATTTCTCTAATGAAAATTGTAATTTTATTTATACTATACGCTTGGACATAAAATTTAGGAATTACATATTTTTTTTTGTCTTAAATTCCGATGCTTATTTTTCTTCTGTTTGAGCTGTGAAACAACTTCTTTGTTCTTGATTCTGGGAAACTCGTATACTAGGACTCTGTTGAAAAGATGCTCAAAATTTTTGCTCCACTAACCCAGTCTTAATATAGATTTATTCATATTTACCGACTAATGAACATATTTTTGTGTGGAGTTAACATCATTAAATTCTACTTCATTTAAACGCCTTCAACATGACAAAATTATTTGTTTGTATCTTCCATTTCTAATGTTGAACAATTGTCAATATTAGAAAATTGTACTTTTATAGATTATCGTAATTATTTTTAGGTATTTGCATTTTATTTAATTATTGGCTAAATAATTATAAAGTCAGTCATTGTATTTTTAACATTTAATATTTGCATTCTCTAATTTTTAAAAATTAAACTGTTTAGTTTTCTGTTAATATTTTTATTCAATTATTTTGATATTTTAAAATTATTTATTTATTTTTCTTTATATATATATATATATTATTTGTTAAATCATACTTATTTTTAATTTTATTTATATTTCTTACACATAATTTATTTTAATTTTATAAATATTATTAAAAAATAATTTTAAATAATACGAATAATATCTTTTATTATTTTGCAGATAATTTATATATATCATTTATTTTAATTTTATAGGTATTATTAAAAAAATAATTTTAAATAATACAAATAATGTCTTTTATTATTTTACAGATGATCTATATAAAAATAAAAATAAAAATAAAATAAATTTAATAAATAATAAAAATAAATATATATATAAACGAAAAGCAAATAAGTTATTTTATAATATATTTATGTTTGTAAGAATAAATATAAATTAATAATATATTTATCTTTATAAAAATATATATAAATTAAAATAATTTATTAAAATATTTATAAAATTAAAATAAATTATGTGTAAGAAATATAAATAAAATTAAAAATAAGCATAACTTAACAAATAACAAAAAAATATATATAAAGAATAAATAAATAAATTATTTTATAATATCAAAATAATTAACTAATATTTTTAGGATAAAAATATTAACAGAAGGACTAAACAGTTTAATTTTTAAAAATTAGAGAATACAAAAATTAGATATTAAAAATACATGAATTGACTAGTGTAATATACAAAATCTCAAGTAATTTATAATTATTTAGCCTTAATTATTTGACATGTTGGTTTGTAGTTTAGCTGCAAGTGCTTTTTTTTTTTTTTTGACAGGTATAGGTTTGATTTCTCCTTCCTAATTACAGCATTAAGAAAAAAAAAATCCATGAATTTATTTGGCATTGCTATTTAATCTGCAAAATGTTGAAAGTTATAATCATAAAAATTTTAAAACAGGCAAATATTAATCCAAAGAGTTCGTTTCAATAACAATTTGTATTGTACTTCAGGAGAAAAACAGTTCTACGCATAATGTAGACAATTAATTATAACTGATAAAAAATACATTAACGCATTAAAACTGTGAATTTACTATCATGGAAAGGAGACAACTCTGATTTTCTTCATAAAGGAGACAAAAGCAAGTAATGACAAACCACCTAATAAGGGATTTTCCAGCCTAAAAACTTGTAAAATCCTGAATAAAATTAATAAGAATAGATAAAAATTTTGTTTGAATGGGAGAAGAAAAATCCCAAGTGATGGATTGACAAAACTGAACCTACCATGACATTGAAAACACGAACAATATATATATGAAACAAACTTTCTTTCTTTCTTTCTTTCACACTCACTCTGCATTATTGACAAGCACACATTTAGATTGAAAGAATGTGAACAAAGATGATGTCTCCATGTACCCACTGCCACTGGCTACCACTGCTGGATGCTGCCACCCTCCCGGATGGATGGAGTATGCTCCTTTTTTGCCATGGCTGCCGCCGGCAATGTCAATATCACCAGTTATTATAGGGAACTTGAATTCTTCTCCCTGTTGTGGAGATGGTGGTGGTGATACAATGAGTGGTGATAGAAGAGGGATTGGAGTAAGAGGAGACTTTTTCTCCTTGATTGGCACATGAATATTGTTGCCATTATCAAGTAAAAGATTTGCAGGTGCTTTTGTTTGTAGCCTCGTTGGAGGCTTCCCTACTTTTGTTTTAGTCTTGGCTATTATAACTTGTGCCTGCTTTTGGAATATATTTTCTTCATTTTCATCCATTCTTGAACCTCTAATATGCAACTTGTAAACTTGCAAGACTCTTCTAATTTTTTCTTATCTTTTGTTTTGTTGAATTGAAGAGATTTTGATTCTCTATTCTCTCAATCCCTTTTCCTTTAATTCTTCACTTTTTCACACACTCACAATCACATAAGAAAGAAAAATGATAATTGGGTTTATGTCAATTTTAAAATGATTTTGTGTGTTTGGAAGGTAAAAAAAGATGGATTGGTTGTAAATTTAGTTAGTTAATAACTGTCATTAGCTCAAAATGAAATTTAGACTTGGTCTTTCTCAATTTCTGTATGGCTTATAAATACTTTCCCTTCCAGTTCCATCTATTTGGACAGTCAAAATCCTAACTATTGGTTATAATTATTTTAGACTTTTTATTTTTATTTTGTTTCTTTAGGGGATAAAAATTAAAAATAATAAATTTAATTTCTTTGATTAAACATGCTTGACTTTTTTTTTTCAAGAGAAATTGTTTTTTGTTCCTTTCAGGTTAATTTAGGTGGTTTTTCTTAATTAGTAGTTGAGATTTAGCCAAGAAATAATGCATAAAAACAGGTTATAATGTTACAAAATTAGTTGGACAAATGACACACATACACACACAAATATTCAGAAGGTTTTGTTTATTGAAAGTTTATATCTTTTCTATGTTTAGCCAATTATTGTTTAATTCCAATACTTGTATACATACATATAGTTTCAGTTTATAGGTAAATTATATATTTACTTCTTAGATTTTATCAACATTGAGATTTCAAATATGAATAAAATCGCATATCACCAAAAAAAAACATATGGGATTTTAAATGTGAATGAAATTATATATTTAAAAAAATTTATATAACGAGAAATATATAAGTGAAAAGACATGTAAATTTAGTGTATTAAAGTTTTGGAATATGCAAATATATTCTTTCAATATTAGGCTCTCTACCATATTATTGTTTTATTTTTCCCATTTACACGAATTTTTGATTTTTAGTTCAATTTATATTGGTGGGAGGGGTTAATTATTTTTTAGTTAGTATTACTAATTATTTTAAGGATTAATTCCAAAAATATGTTTAAACTTCATATTTTTTGTTTTAAATTTTCTCAACATCCTAGTTATATTTCAAGCCAATTCCTAAGGGAATCAACTAATGATAACGTGGGATGGTTTCTTAATATCGGACATGAAAATATTTAACCAAAATTTGCACAAGAATATATAACATATGTACGGTTAAAAAATACTAAATCTAGTGTTAATTATATATATATATATATTTTTTTTTTCTAATAATTTAACCAAAAAAAATACTAATTTATTTTTTAACTCGAAAATTTAAAAATTAAATGGATGATATACAAGACAATGAAGTTTTCACTGAAAGTTTTTTGGTATGTGGCGCTTTTTGTTTCGTGGGATTTTAGGTTTCTGTTCCCTGTTTTAGGAGGATTGCTATTTGGATATGATATTGGTGCCACTTCTGGTGCTACCATATCATTAAAGGTGCTTCATGATTTGGTGGTTTCTCTTATAATTTTACCCTGCACCTTCCATTTCAGAACATAACTTTGGCTCATTATTGACATACTAATCTGTCTTTGGTAAATTTGTTTCTTTATCTTTGAATTTTTCAGTCAGCGGAGCTCAGTGGGACAACATGGTTCAACCTTTCATCTGTTCGGCTTGGTCTTGTGGTATGCTTCAAGTGCACTAATAACTTGTTCAGTTTTTCTTATTAATGCATGATGCATGTTCCCTTTGTTAAATTAGATTGCCTTGAATGTAGGTTAGTGGTTCTCTTTATGGAGCTCTTTTTGGTTCCCTCCTTGTCTACCCAGTTGCGGACTTTCTGGGTACATCAGCAAGCTATTAGATTTATCCCTGGATTTCTGAAAATCTTACTGAATGTTCTTACGCAATTTTTTGGATTTATGCATAAAGGAAGGAGGAGGGAACTTATTGTAGCAGCTTTACTCTACGTGCTTGGTGGTCTGATCACTGCTTATGCTCCAGCCCTTGGGGCACTCTTAGGAGGACGCCTTCTCTATGGTCTCAGCATTGGCTTGGTTAGCCACTTCTCGCTTACTATCATTTGTGTGGCAGACTTTACTGATAGTACGATGTGCATTTACCTGTTCTAGTAATCTGTATTCTAATGACAGGACATGCATGGTGCTCCTCTCTATATTGCAGAAACTTGCCCATCACAGATCCGTGGAACTTTAATATCTCTAAAGGAGCTCTTCATAGTTCTGGGGATTTTGGTATTTTAAAAATGGATTTATGTTTTGTCATAATTTTTACCTTACTTTGGAAACAAAAAAAACTAAGTAATGAAATTTTTTGTAGTTGGGATATTTTATAGGAAGTATCCAAATTAATGCTGTTGGGGGTTGGCGTTACATGTGTGGACTTGGCGTCCCAATTGCATTTCTTATGGGGCTAGGAATGTGGAGTCTCCCATCCTCTCCCCGCTGGTTACTTCTCAGGGCAATTCAAGGTAAAGGATATTTGCAAGACTATAAAGAGAAGGCCATCTTTGCCATGAGCAAACTAAGGGGCCGACCTCCTGGTGACAAAGAATCTGAGAAGCAAATAGAGGATACCCTTGTCTCGTTGAAGTCTTCCTATTCAGAGGAGGAATCTGAGGGCAGTATCTTGGAGGTGTTTCAAGGACCAAGTTTGAAAGCCTTCATCATTGGTGGAGGTTTGGTTCTTTTCCAACAGGTGCTTCTTCCTCTCTCTTGTTTATGAATTGCTTAAAATGGAGAGAGAGAGAGAGACAGAGAGAGAGAGAGAGAGAGAGAAGTTGGAAATATCATGCTTGTTAGCTGACATTTGGCCTGATTGTTTTAGATAACTGGGCAACCAGGTGTTCTATATTATGCAGGTCCAATTCTTCAGGTACTTGATAATTGAAGTCGAGCCTTTATGAGTGTGGAAGTATATGATATGCCTTGATCTCATTTGACTTCATAATTTAATATATTTTATTGTGTTGTACTAGAGTGCTGGATTCTCTGCAGCTGCTGATGCTACCGAGTTTCTGTTATTATTGGTTTGTTCAAGGTACATTGTTCTCTCTCCCTGCATAGTTTGATCCTATTGCTGAAAAAATTTGTAATTGACTGCCTATTGATCTGCAGTTGGTGATGACATGGATAGCTGTCCTAAAAGTTGATGACCTTGGAAGAAGACCCCTCTTGATTGGAGGTGTTGGTGGGATTGTATGCTATGCTGTTACCTTATTAACATTTTATTTTGAGTCTGTTTTTTTGTTCTTTTCTCCCTTAAAATTATAAAGGTAATCTGTTCTTTCCATACACTACAGGCTCTTTCCTTATTTTTGCTTTCTGCTTATTATAAAGTTCTTGGAGGCTTTCCCATTGTTGCTGTTGCAGCTTTGCTTCTCTATGTTGGTTGCTACCAGGCAAGTAAATTTCCTTGTGGCTGTTGGCAAATTGTTCTTTTTCTTTCTTTTTTTTTTTCACATCTCTGTTGGATTACACAGTCTTATAGTAGTTTACAAAAAACCTGTGGGCATACTATATTTACAAGCTGTAGGTATCATAAAAAAGGGGGAAATTAATACATGGTCTGTATCTATCATGACACGTAACACATGTTCCATCTTCCCCAAACATAATTGACTTTGGGAGAAAATTTTCTTGCAACATTATCTTGTTTCTGTCAGATCAAAGTAAAGGTTGATCCTGAAAGTTCTGGTATCTACATGCCCATTTCAGATATCATTTGGGCCTATCAGTTGGCTAATGGTGGCGGAGATTTTCCCACTTTGCACCAGAGGAAAGGGAATAAGTCTTGCAGTTCTTACTAACTTTGGTTCCAATGCCATTGTAACCTTTGCATTCTCACCATTAAAGGTATTAGTTTGATCCTATTATTCCTTTCCGTGTGATTTTCCCCTACTAGTTGCTTGATGATAAAACATTTTTCTATCCTTATCTTCATTCTGCAGGAGTTACTTGGAGCTGAAAACCTTTTTCTTCTTTTCTGTGCTATAGCTTTGTTGTCACTCTTATTTATCATATTTGTCGTCCCAGAAACTAAAGGTTTGAGCTTGGAAGAAAGAAATCTAAAATCTTGAAGTGAGAGCTAAAAACTGTTGTAACCTTTTGTCATGTGCTTTTAGTGGACAAAGGTTATGAGTTTGTCAAGATATCTTGGTGTTGCATTGAAGGTGATTTAATTGCAACCTCAACAATGTATTTATAAATATTTTGAGGAAATAATGTATCTTAGAGGCTGATTGGTAAATAAGAGTACATGTTGGATATTGTATGTGTATTATGGCTCTCTCAGTGGATGTAATTCTTGAATAAGAAAATACCTTGGTGCTTTTCCTCTACCTTCTCTCTCTCTCTTGAATAAGAACAAAATTATGCAGTTCTACCATCTTTTTTTGAGCTTGATATGGAATAAGTTGCATTCCCTTAGGTATTAGCAAGCACTTATGAAATTCTCAATCATCAAAAAAGCCTAACCTTTTAGGAGAACTAAGAGGCATGGAATTCTCCTTGCTAGCTCATTATCCTTATGTGTAGGACTTACTGCATTGATGCTGGTGTTTCTCTGACTTTTCCTAGTTTAAGCAATCGAGTGTGAAATGTAAAGTCAACTGCTAATTTAAAATCTAGTATCAATGAAGTTAAACTCGTTCAAACTTGAAAAAGAAAATAATGATTATTGGCTTTTCAGTTTGGATAAATAGCAGCCTGATTGTCTTAATAGAAAGTTCTCTGGACGCATACACATTCAATTGAAAGAGGTTGTATGAACATGAAAACCATGTATCTACAGGAGGAGCTTTAGATAGGCCAATGAGTAGGAAGATGATTCAATTGCAATGATCCTTTTGTCAATCAAACTAGAGCTGAACAATGTTCAGATGTGCAAATTGGAAGAAAGAAGAGAGACGGGTCTACGAATCTGAGTGCAGTGGTAGATCAAGTTACTCTTTGTGGCCTCATTTACGCGCAGGTATGGAGTTATTGCTGTTTCTATCAACAAATTTAAAGGTATTTTAATATGGCACCTATTTTAACGTGACATCTTGTTTGCTTGCTTTGATACTGATTAAATTGCAAGGTAAATATACATTTCTTGTACTTTGAATTGCAAAAAAAAAAAAAAAGGGCAGCCCGTACATGAATGCTCCCGCAATGAGCGGGGTCCGGAAAAGGGTCGGACCATTAGATATATAAATATATCCTCTGTATATCCCACTAGCATATGCTTATGTAATCAATTGAACAGCTCCTGACCTCCTATAACAAGAGTAAGATCATTAAAGATTGCTGGACCTCCTATAACAAGAGTAAGATCATTAAAGATTGCTGGAAACTAAAATATATTAATTCTTTATGAAAAAAAGAATACCTTTTTTTATAATATTTCAATGATTCATGACATTATTCACATTCAATCACTACCGATTATAAAAATGATGTGAAATGAGGGAGGAACAGCCACTGGAGATTGACTGACAGTCAGGCCTTTCTGAAACAAAGATTTTGAGTTAAATATCAAAGATAATACAAGTAGCCAATAAAATTTTTGAAATCATCTCTCTTTCATAAAATGAGAAATTTAAGGATAAGAAAAAGGGGTGCTAATCCCTGACAAGAGATGTTAATTATGGATTCAACTGTTTTCAGATGTTAGCAGCATTAGCCTTTCCATGTACTTCATTTTCCAAGTGTTTACTTGAGAACATCCAGCTGTATTTCTAAATACTTGTCTGCACTTCGAGTTAATCAAAGTGCAATTGTCCCTTAAAAAGACCAAATTCAATAGAAAAAGCAACTTGATTAGTACATTCTGTTCCTGGTACTGATATTCAGAATTCCAACTTACAAAATCAGGTCTCCAACTGCTCAGAGTTTTCTCTTGATTCATTATGTATTCATCTACAGAGATCAATAACTAATTTTCAGTTGGTTAGATACTTAAATTTGTAACTAAGAGCTGGTTCTTCTGCAATGCACTGTCAAACTGTCAATGCTAGAGTTTGTTGAAGGAGACAAAAAGACATTTCCTCATTTCAAAGCCATATACTGCAAAAGTTGGATATTGAAGGTGCTGCCCCAGTGGCACTTGTTGCAATATTCATCCTATTATGCTTCTGCAAATCACATTGTAAATAATATGCCATTGTAAGTCACATTATAACAATATACCATGAAATCTTATCTTGGCTTTCTGTTTCAATTCATAGAAGCCACTCATTTTTAAAATCCAAAATCCTTAGTTTTTGTATATTTCATAGAAACCTTGCCTTCATAACTCTCAACATGAGAAAAGCAGATATCCAAATAGGCGCTGGATTTCTTCAATTAGCAGCATTCTTGTCCTGCGTATATCCCATTAGCAAACAAAATATCGATGCCTGAAAAGAAAATTGCTGAGGACTGACAAATATGCATGACATTTCTGAAGGTCTAGGCATTGTTATTATCTTTTTTTGTGTGCAAGTGGGAAATGAGAAACAATTGGAGGCTTAAATTACTAAAGGTATTACCAGCTTCATCTGAAACCACACACAAGCTCTTCATGTGTCACTATTTCCTCCGAATTCTGCAAGCAAAAATATATAGAAGGTATTCACCTGATTTGAAAGATCTAAAAAATGAACAGAAAAAAAATGAGCAATATATTGCCTGAAAAGGAGCTGATTAGATTCTCTCTTAAAATTCTGCAATCTTAACTGTTGCCAGATACAAGCTGAAAGAAACCTGTCAAGTAACATATGAATGAGTTTTAAACTGAAGGAACAAACAAAAATCTTCTTCTTACAGTCAATATATTGTTCCATGAAAGTAGAGTAATTAACCATGTAAGTAAAGAAAGCATAAGAATTGATTCTTAATTTGTAGGACCATTGCTCTCTTTTCAGACCTTGTTTAAATCATTTTGGACCAATACAATAAACTCACAGCGTACATATTCGGCTCATAAATGCTTTGATAAATCTGTGAGGTATTGTACCTAGGGCAGATCCTCAACTGCTCTTCTGTCATCCATGAAATGCAGATCACAAATCAATATTGTTAAAGAAAAAAAAAAGAAAAATCACAAAAAAAGACATGTACTAGCATGGATATTAAATAACGAAAATATCATTGCTCCAATGTAGCAAAAGAGATTGATTACCTTTGGAAAAACTAATTCCTGGAGAATGGTCGTAAGGAAGTACTCATTTATTATCTGGAGAAGTTGTATATATGCAATTTGGTGGAGCATAGACAAAGGAATCCTACAATTCCAACCTTTTATATCATTGCTCTAGGACCAAATTTCTGCCTTAGGCATGGACAGAAAGACGAACACAATTATTTACTTAATAATAAAATTAGAAAATGTACCTACAACAGGAGTAAAAGTCATTAAAAGATTTTACTAACTAAAAGATATTATTCTTGACAAAAACAAAAAAGGAAGAAGAGGAGTACCTTTTGATAATATTTCAATGATTCGTGCAAGTATTCTCATTTAATCTCTATTGCATAAATGATGATAGCTGGGAGAGGAGCAGGCAATCAACATCAGCAGCAACATACACATGAATCAATTTTAGTTCTATCAGCCTTCAATCATATGCCAATTGTCAAAGAAATCAATTTTCTCGAGATCCTGTAGGCAAAAGAATATAAATTGTGTTCACAAGACTTGAAAGATCAATAAAAGAGAACAGACAAGAAATGTAGAAACAGATTACCTGAAAAAAAAAAGTTGCTAGAGCAGGGTTAGATTATCTCCTAAAATTCTTCAATCTAAACTTGCGCCAGTTTCTCTCCATTCTACAGTTTCAAATGTATCTGCCAGTTTCAATCTAAACTTGTGCCAGATTTCATAAATGTATCTGCCAGATTCTCTCCATTCTACACTTCCGAATCTGCATAATAATGTACATTGCATGACGATGAGAAATAGGAAAAGAAATGAGAAAAAACCAGAAGAAATAATGTAATATGACGGATTCCAATTTTTAAGGCGAGAAAGATAGCAACTGCATTAGTTACCAGAATTCAGTTTGGACCTGAAATTAAAAAAAAAAAAAAATCAATCCCATTGACTAAGTGGATGGAAAATCACAAAACTTTCCTAGAGTCTTACTTGTATATTTTGTGTTCTTTTTCACCCAAGTCATTGAATTGATCTCAAACTATAGTTGAGTAATCTTGCCCAAAAGAATAAATTCTGGAAACACGTTAGACAAATTTTTACCTTCATCATCTATATACGACTGAAGAACAGATATTTTGTAAACTTGCAACATCAATTTAAAGCCACATATAAAATTAATATTTTGAGGAAAACAATTAGCATGAACTTCTTAAATATATAAAGGAAAAGGAAAATAAAGATTGGAGGTTATACTTAAGAGAAGTCTGAGGAATTCTTTTAGATCGGAGTTTGTAGCAGCCATCATATTGAAAAAATTTACCATCAATGCCAATATTCGGAATGTGAGCAATCTTGGGCCATTCTACACCCATGTTACTGTTACATCTTTCTGACAATTGAGGACATTTTTCAATCAGCAATTGTTGTAATTCTATAAGGTTGGGCATCCACTCAGGTAACATCAAATTAGGACAATTGCCGATGTTGAGATTGAGTAAAGTGGGAACATGTTAAAGTCCCTTGGGAAGGGATACCAGTTTGTCCATATCTCGAAATTGAAGAACTTCGAGGCTTCTAAGGCACTGCCACAGCATAATACCACCGCTTTCATTATCCGAAAAATCAAGCTCATGGCAATTCCCCATAAGAATAACCTTAAGGGAGGTTAGATGCCGTAAAGCATAAGGTAGAGTTGTTATTTTTGGGCAGTAAACAATATCTAGATGTTGGAGGGAAGTGAGGCTTTGCATACACTCCTCTGCCAGACATTCTAAACCCTCTATTTTCCAAATACCCAAAGTTTTCAATTGAAAGACAGTTGGGGAAAGCAAAGAAGAAGTAGAAGATGTAGATTGCGACGCTGAGATCTTCATCTTCAGTATGTCCTCCAATGATTTCATGCATGCATTTTTCACTGTCAATGTCTCGACAGATGAAATCAGTGGCATTGACGACAGGCTAGGGCAAGATTTCATATACAAATAAACAAGACATAGAAATTGGAGCAACTCATGCCTCCACCATCCCTTTAGATTAGGGCAATTTGCGAGCCATAGTTCCTCTAGGGAAGGAAAGGATAATTTAGATTCTGAGATTTGATTGTCAGCACTTTCAATGTACTCCAAATCTGTCAAGTTCTCCATGGCCAAAGTTTAAGAAAAGGGAATTGATCTCACGGTAGGAAACGTGGACATTTTTTTATAGTTATTAATATTAAGTCTCACCAAATTAGAGAGGAAGGAAACCCAAACTTGGAAACTTCAATCCTCTGCACCCAAACACTTACAGCCATTTCAAATTTAGGAGAGGTCGTAGCTCTTCTATTGATATTTCCTCATTATCTTCAACATCATTTGGATCACTATCAGTTTCATCGAATTTCCATGACAGTATCAACGATTGAAGGTGTTTCTTCTCTTTCAAATTGGCTGCCTCAAATTCATATGCTGCATTTTACATGATATTACATAACCCAATTCATTTTTCTTTTCTTCTTGAAAGAAGGATCTCGTTAAAAGTTCCCCAAAATATTTTTAACCCATATCTTCAAGATCTAAATTATCTAATGATTTTATAAATCCTTAAGCCAACCATTGATTTAATAAATCTTTTGATAATAATCCACAATAAGCAAAACAACATTTTAGATGTGGAGGCAAATGATTATAACTCAATTTAAGAGTTGATAAAATACTATAATTTTCAATATGTATATTTGAAAGTTCTTTATCTTTGAAAGATCTCCACTCAGATATTGTTTTTTTTAAAATACAGTAGACGTCCTATTACTCTTATGGCTAAAGGAACTCCATAATACTTTGCTACAATCTCTTTCCCAACCGACTCATTATCTTTGCTCAGCAGTAGCCCATCTTCAAAGGCCATATTTTGAAACAAGAATCATGACTCAACCTCAGGAAGACTTTGTAATTCAAAAACTGAATTTGATCTAATCCCATGTGCAACATTTTTAAGTCGTGTAGTTACCACTATTTTACTTCCACTTGCACCTTCAACTAACAAATCCATCAAACCAGACCATTTTTCATAGTTCTTATTCCAAACATCATCTAACACAAGTAAATATTTTTTGTTATTAATTTTTTGAAGAAGAAGATTATTCAAAGTGTTCATTTCACAATTTTGTGCAAGTCTCTCACCAGCAGATTCTAAAATCTTTTCAATTATTGTTTTTGAAATACAAACCCATAAATTTAGTTCAAATTTTGACTTAACTATCTCATCGTTACATACAAGTTGAGGAAGTGTAGTCTTTCCTAGTCCTCCAATACCAACTATAGAAATGATTGACACACTCTCTCTATAATTGGAAGACAAAAGAAATTGCATAATTTTGCTCTTATCATCTTCTCTGCCAACAACGTCTTTAGGTGAAGAAGAGTGAGTTTGCTCTTTTTCCTCACCCATAACATTAAATGCCTTCTCATGACGTTCATCGAAGTGGAATTTCTTATTATCAGATATTGCATCTAATTTGCTTCTAATATTCTTAATCTTATGAGCCATATTAAGACTATAAGCAATCGGGTTTGAGCTTGAAAAGAACAAGCGTACCTCCTTAACCAATTTATTGCCAGCCATCACCTGCTCCTGCAAAGCCTTTGTGGAAAACTCATCCAATAAATCATCTGCGTTATAAAACACTTGTTTGAGTGAATCAACCCAGACTTTGACTTGATGACTCTGTAGTACTGCTCCTCTGCATCAAGAAGCACAGCTTGGATAGTTGAAACTGTGTTCTTGAGATTGTCAAGCTCATCCTTAGCGCCCCAGCACATCCTAGCCTCTTGAAGGGCTGAAGAACCCAACTTGGTGATGATTGAACTTGCAATGTCGAAGAGGATTGCTTCTGTCATGGGTTTCTCAGGCGATATTTGGAAGTCACCGGAAAGAATGAAAAAGCAACAAGGCACAAATATGAAAGTGTTAAAAGTTTAATTAAGAGGAGGACTATGAGGCATTAAATAAAGATGGCAACGTCTAAGAAGTTCAATATTATCTGCTTGAGTCATGAGAATGGTGTAATCATTTCGTGGAGCTGTTCTGTAAAAGATGCCAAACTTGCGAACATTTTTAGATGACAGAAACAAGAAAGCATCGTGTCTGAAATCCATTTAATAAACTAATATTCATAAATAATTAATTAAATAAGAATAAAATAAATCCGCTTAGATGATAGCTTAATGTCTTGTTATGAATATATTATAAAATATATATATATATATATATTACTACTGCTTAAATGCTTGTAATTTTACTGCTAAAAATAATTACATTATTAGAGCCTAAATAAGAAAAGGAGAGAAAAATCAATCTTGATCGCCCATCTTTTCTTACATCTTCTTCTTTTTATAACTTTTATGCATTATATATATGATCATAATTTAAAATGATCCAAACAAGGTTCTAAAAATTATTAAATCATATTTAGCTGCAATGTTTTTTTTTTGATAACTTTAGCTGCAATGTTTTTAACAACTAATAGGAACTTATAAATTATACGCAATATATATAGTGTAATTTTATAAGTATTTTTTGTAACTTTATTTCATAACTTTACTTTGGGACTACCAAATATAAATAGCCCCGCTATATAGTGTAAAGCAGCGGCATGTTGCTATGCTGCGCCATTTGAATATTAAAATGTTAATTAAAAAAAATCATTCCATATTTCACAATTTACAATAGTACTAAAACAAATTTACAATGATATAATCAAATATCATGCCTCCTCCACCAACACCTATTAACAATAATGCTTTCTTCAACAACAGCAAAAATTTTGAAATACTCTACTTATCTTCGTGTATAAAACTCAAATCAATTAGCTCTTAATCCAAGTTAATTAGAGTCGGTTATATAATTTTTTTTTTCATTTAGTGCGACTATGAAATATATTTTTAAAGAGATAAAGGGTCAAAATCATTTTAATCTAGTTTTTCCAAGTTAGCTTTGGTATGCCCTTACCTGTTGGCTGTCTACCTGATTCAATCTTTTTCTTTTCTTTTTTTTTAGATACAATGGGAAAGAAAACAACACAAGTCTAAGCTAGTAAATGGGTGTAAGCCACTCTATGCTCATGGGGAACCAAGCAGGGTACCACGGTAGAAGGTGGGTTAAAAAGGCAATATATGCACACCAACAGAATAACTTGCAGCGGTCTTGGCTAGATGGTCCGCCACGAAGTTGGCTTCTCTAAAGTTGTGTTTAATACTCACTTCCATTCCCTCACTAGAACTCCATGAATGTAAGCCACAAGAATCAAATTTTTATGGACCATCATTGCTTCTGCATTAATCAGCTCCACAACACTCTTGCTATCTGTTTCAAGAAAAATTTTCTGAAACCCCATATCTCAGGCGAGATACAATCTTTACAATACACCTCAAAGCTCTGCACACATGCTGAGCATATTCCGATGTTCATCTCAAAACCTCCCATGTAGGTTCCCTATAAGACCCATTAGTATTAGCCTTAATGAATCCTCGCTATCTACCTTGTTCAATCTATTTCTGATAGGAGCAGTACAAGATATTCGTTTTAATAAGTCTTTGTCTAACATCCATAAATTATTTATTTATACATATTTTATAATATTGAAATTATAATAGAAATAAAATACTTGACATGTTTATGCATATATGTTAAATATATAATTCAAATATTAATAATACATAAAATAAACTTTAAAAGTTAAAATATTATAATGTAAATTCTAAAATATATGATAAAATAAGTCAGTATGTTTACTCGTCATTTTATAATATAATAATATAATTCTAATAGTTGAATTATCAAACACTTTATTGTCAACTAAAATTACCAATATCTAATGGTGTTGAATGCCGACAGTTGACAATGATTCATATAATTAAATTAGAGGGAAAAAACCTAAAAAATACCCCCCTTATATTATTTTTGACTCTCCTAATTTTAAATAGACTATAATTTACTATAATACCCTTAAATTTTAAAAAATTAACTTTACTATTCTCTCTCTCTCTCGCTTTCTCTTCATCTCTCTCTCCCTTCCTTTTCTCTTTCTTCTTCTTCTTTCTCCATTAGCATATCTCCTCTCTTCTTCTTTCTCTTTGTTCATAAAATTTAAAACTCTATTCAACTCTATTATTATCTCGTTCACCATATTTTTTCTTCGATTGTAATATCCAAACCACCATATTTGAAGCTTCTCCAATATTAACAGGAATTAATTTTGTGATAAGTTATTTATTTTTTTGTTAAACTCAAATTTTGTAAGAAAATGAAAGATTTTAAAAATTGAATGCATGTATGTTTTCAATATTTTTTATAGTTGATTTTATTTTATTTCTATATAGATTTGAATATACTCCTTTGTTCAGTCTTTCAATTTAATTTCTGGATTTATAAAAAATAGAATAAAGTATTATGGATTTTATGTGAAGTAATAATGTGTATTGTTGGAAGCTAGTATGGGGTGTTAGTAGATTGTTATGGGAATAATATGGACTGACAGGGACTGTAATATATTACTAGGGGTTGTAATAAAGTGTTATGGACTTATGTGTAACAAAACTGTAAAGTGTTTCAGTCTGAAAAGGGGTGTTTAGGACTTTTTGGTGTGTTAGAGGCTGATAGGGGCTACTAAACTCTGTTAGGGGCTATTAGACATTTGTAGGAGGTTGTTAAGAGCTATTAGAAGCTGTCAGGGGATGATAGGAGCTGTTATGAGATTAGGGGGCTGCCAACCTCTAAGAACCTCTAACAATCCCTAACAGCCCCCTACGAACCCATAATAGCCTCTAATATCCCTTTAATAGGTCTTAACAACCTCTATCATCCCTCTATTAGTTTTTAAAAGCCCTTAACAGCCTCTAATATCCCTTTAATAGGTCTTAACAACCTCTATCATCCCTCTATTAGTTTTTAAAAGCCCTTAACAGCCTCTAATAGCCCCTAATATTTTCTACCAGCATCTACCAACGTCTAATTGCCCCTATCAGATACTAACAGCTCTACCAGCATCTAGTAGTCTCTATCAGTCTCTACCACACCTAAAGGCACTTAACACCCCATACCAAACTGAAATACTACACAATATTGCTACACATAAAGTTTAGAATACTGTATTATAGCCCCCAACCAGGTCTTATTACAGCCCCTGTCAGACTATATCAGGCCCCGATAATTTACTAACTGCCAATACTAACCTCCAACAATACACATTATTGCATTATATGAAATCTATAACAAAGTAGTATATTCAAAATTATGTATAAATAAAAAAATAATCAACCATAGATATCATTCAAAAACAGTTAAGACGTATGTAATTGTAAGTTGTTATGGTTTATAGCAAAGTATTGACAATAATGTTAATAGCGGTAGTAGTTTGAATCATAGCTTGCAATAACAAGAATACGAGAAATCTCTTTGCAGATTGGAAGAGTAAATTGGATTATTTTTTTACCCATTGATGCCACATATAAATAAGAGCTTGAAGGTTTTATAACTTCTAGCAAAAATATAACTGAAAAATATGAAGTTAAAAGTGAAAAAAAATAAGGATAGAAAAGGTATGTAAAGTATGGGTTAAACCATATAATTCTCTCTCTCTCTCTCTCTCTCTCTCTCTCTCTCTCTCTATAGTTATGTAAAAAATCTTTTTTTATTCTATCATCAATTAGTTGTTTCATGTAATAAAAAAAGACAAATTACACTCTCCACCATTTTTTTATAATTTTTTTTCATTTTTATCAATGATATTTTAGTCATTTTATAATAATAAAACCATAACAAACTTATAATAAACTCTGTAAATTCATAAATTCATAATAAACTCATAATAAACTATCTAAACCTGGTATTTTTATTAAAAAATCATCAATTTTGATAAATCTGAAAATATTTTTAAAAAATGATAAATTTTAAAAAAAAATTATTTTTTCTGATATTTTTATAAAGACCCCATATAAAAAATCATGGAAAAATTCTTATTACTAAACATATTTGAGCTAACCCCAATTGGGCCTCATTTGGTCCAAGTGTAAAAAGTGTAAAAAGATTTAAAAATTTATTAAAATACATAAAAATTTGAAAAAATTACGCTCATTATGCATTTTACGATGCCACTTTGCATAAATACAAAGCGAATGTGTTTTTATTTCAATAATACGACTTTCGTCCTTTTTTTTCAAAGCTAACTTTTAGGCATTAAATATTTTTATTTTTTTTTCTTTTTTATAATTGTATTTTACATATATTTTTTTATTTGAATAAAATTTTTTATGTCATATTTTTAATATATACACAAAAAAATAAATATATACACAATATATAAATAATACATACTCAACAATATAAAAAATACATATACAATATATCTATATGATATTTTTAACATTTATTTAATTTTTTATTTTTAAAATTCACACAATATTTATATAATATTCACACAACATTCAACAGTTTTTATATAAAATATGCACAACTTTAATAACAAAAATATAATATGAACATAACATCTATAATATATCTATAATACATTTACAACACATCTATATAATATCTATATAATAAAATTGTGTATTTTTTTTTATTTTTTCATGTATATAATATATAAAATTTGTTTTAAAATAAATTTAATGATTTTTACTAATGTATTTTTGAATTTTTATTTTTTTTATTTTTTTATTATTATTTATTTTTTATAATTAAAATTAAATTTTTTTTATAAAAAATTGTAATTTTTATATGATAAAAAATTATTTAAAATATTAATTTTTATTATTTTATTATAATTTTTTTATTTAATAGTGAAGTTTAAAAAAATAAAAATTTAAAGTAAAATATTGATTGTATTGAGGGAAGAGGTATTTTTGAAAAAATAATTTTGTTTTATTAATGAATGAGATATTTTTAAAATTTTGCACTAACCTTTTTTTTTTATAAAAGTGTGAATAATTCTAGCTTTTGTAGTATTTTTGTAATAAAAGTTTTTTTTTAGATAGTTGAGTAGATGTCCCTAAAATTTTAAAACTTTATATAAAAAATATTTAAGAAATAAAAATATTTCAAAAAATATCAACTCCCTCCTTATTTTTAAAAATGCTTAATTATTTTTTTTATTAAATAAAAAATAATATTAAATTTTCTTAAAAATTATAGAATATTTTAAAAAATAAAATAAAAAACATATATAATTATACATAAAATATACAAAATATATATACTATTTATTAAAATAAAAAAATGATGGAGCTTTTACTGGGAGGACAACATACGATGTTTTTATAATTTTAGAATTTATTTATATTGTAAATAAATATAAATACGATGTTTTTATAATTTTAGAATTTATTTATATTGTGAATAAATATATTGTAAAAAACATACGATGTTTTTTATTGTATATATTTTGTGTATATATTGTAAAATTTTTAAAAAATAAAAGAAATAAAAACTGAGTTTATTTGAATGTTATTTTGTAAAATAATAACTTTAAAGAGAAAATAACATTATTATATAAAAATTTCTCAAAAAAGAATCTTAATAATATCATTATATATGTTGTGGATATATTATATATATTATTGATGTATTATATTTCAATCTTTATATATATAAATATGTAATGTATATACTGCATATATATTATCTTTTAGTCTTAATATGTTGTATAATCATTAAATATTACTTAATTATAGCATATGTGTCACGGATATATTGTTTTTTAGCTTTTAGATATTTAATTATAATATATATATATATTACGGATATATTATGTATATATTCTATATATATTGTGGATATGTTGTAAGTATGCTATGAATATGAAAATAGTAAAATTATTCATCAATAAAAAAATAATAATAAATGAATAGATAAAAAAGAAAAAGGAAGAAAAAACAGTATAAAAGAAAAAAAAACAAAAAGACAAAGTAAAACAAAAACAAAAAAAAAGAAAAATAATTATTATAAAAGGAAAAAAATAGATAAAATAAAAAAAATAAAATTAGAAAAAAATGCAATACCACAAATGTGCAAGTAAAAAAGTCAAAGTACTTTCATATAATTGAAAACAGAAAAATATAAAAAATATAAAAAATGTTATAACCATATAATTAAAATTAAAAAATAAAATGCTGTGTGCTATGCTATTTTTTATTATTAAATTTACGGAGAATTTTAGAAAAATTATCTAAAATGACCTCGTATAAAAGTCATTAGTACATTTTAACCCTTTTTAATCTAAAATTACTATAAAATGACGAACATGCCCCTTATATCTTAAAAAGCTCATAACTCTAAGTTTCTCCTCCTTTAGCTCGAGGAACGGGTCTTCATAAACTCCTATTTTCCTCTCTTATCATTTTCTCCTATTATTTTTCAAAATTATATGATCGAAACACTTAGATTCGGTTGATATTTATTTCATCAAGCATTAATTATATCATTTAGCTCATTCATTACAACGGGTTAATTTTTTTTTATTCGATATTTGACAATAAGAATGGCAGATTTTTTTTTATTTTATTGAACAATTTGACTAGAAATTAATTATGTAATCTTATATATTTTAATTATACTTGAGTTTTCTCATTTGATTTAATGTTGAGGTTGCAGTTTATGATTATTAACTGCATTTATGTGCAGTTAGGGATAGTTAGTGACTTAGTTTTTACTGTCTAGTTAACTACTATTGAGTTTATGGTATGAGTTTCTTTATCGATTGGGTTTGTATGCAGGTTGGAAAATCATTAATTAAATTTAATATAATAGTTACTAACTATCACTTACTATCACGAACTATATTTGAAAAAAAAGCTTCTAATTCTATCTTAGAAAAATATATGTTGCACGATTTGAATTTGGTAAGTATTTTACTGAGTTTGTATGTAGGTGTTAATTCCTTAAAGAAATAGTCACTAACTATGGCTAACAATAACTAACTATGACTAACTGTACAATAATTTTCACTAACATGTTTTGAAAATAATACATATTTATCCCTTGGATAATTTATGTACTGTGTTTTGTAATTGAGAAGTGTTTTACTGATTTTGTATGCATGTATTTAATTTCTTAATTATGTAGTCACTGCCTATCACTAACTATAAGTAACTATCACTAACTTTACAATAAGTTACACTAACTTCTTTTTAAGACAGTTCATATTTATCCCTTGGACAATTTATGTGCCTGATTTTGAAATTAAAAGGTGTTTGACTGAGTTTATATGAAGGTGTTAATTCCTAGTCTTTAACTCACAGTAACTGTCACTAACTATTATTAACTATAAAATAACAGGCACTAACTGAGTTTGTTAGCACTCCTTTATCTCCATTAGATAGTAAATGTACTAGGATTTGAATTTGAGAAGTTTTTTTTACTGAGTTTGTATGCTGGTGAAAATTTCTTAAATAAACTGTCACTAAATGTGATATAATTTTTTTGTTTCTTATCTGTGATTGCTGAGTACCAAATTAATCATTGTTTTGAAATGTTGAAGTTCAGTGTTTTTATTCCCATCCGTTATGATAGAAAATTTAATATGACTGCTTTTAAAAATATTGGTGGGTCCACTGAATTTGTGGTGTTTATTGAAGAACTTGATTTCAACAAATTAAGAAAAGTGGTATCAGATGTTCTTAATATTGACATTAATTCAAAGCTTGGATTCAATTTTTATACCAGCTTTGATGAAGCACCACTTTATGATGTTGTAGATGATAGGACATTTAATGTCTTCCTTGCATTTGTTACCGAGAATAAACTAAGGCATCCATTGTTTGCAAACATTGAAGAAGGTGCTTATAAATCTGGATAGGGAAGCAATGATCCATCGGATCGAAGCAAGTCATCGAAGGAGAGTTTTCAGGTCTTGAATCAATACCAAAAGATCATTATGAAAATGAAGGCAACAATGAAGATGCAAGGTTTTCTGTTAAGGTAGAAGGCATCCATGTTGCCCATAAAGATGAAGCACGTGATTGTGATTTGCAGTTCGATGCTGATGACATGATGCATATGCACATTGACACGGTAGATGTTCCTAATGTGTTTGCAATTGAACAACCAGAAAATACTAATGAGTTATGTAACATTCTTGTAGAACATATAACCCAACTTCCTGATTTTACTAAAACTGGTGTGGAACATACCATTGACGTTCATATTGATGTCAATATTGGATCAAAACCTACGCATGACACTGAGGAGGATATCGTTTCATAGTTGTATGTTGAATCAAGCAAAAATTTAGAATCATCTATTTTTGGTGAAAGTTCAATTAAGGATTCTATTACAGAGGGTAAAATATTTTTTTAAAAAAGTGAGATTTGACTACAATATTGTCAATTGTAGCCATGCGGGAGCAATTTCAATACAAGATTTACAAATCCTTTATTCATTGTTGTTTGTTGTATAGATAAAACATGTTCCTAGATATTGAGGAAAAAAAGTTTAGCTAAAGGAAAGGACACACTTTGGATGGTAAAAATATATGTGACAGAGCATTCATGTCTAATTGATTTTGTATAGAATAGATATAGACAAGCTACTAGTTGAGTTGTTGTCGAATGTGTTAGAAAGAGATTGATAAATCCTGGAATAATGTTCAAACCTAGAGATGTGATTGGTGATATACGTAAAGAATTTGAAGTGGACGTCAGTTATTTTATTGCATAGAGAGGGCTGGAGCATGCTTATGAGAACATCATATTAGGTACTCCCAAACAGTCTTACTCCATTCTTCCTAGATTCTTGCACATGATTACCAAAACAAATACAAGTTCAGTTGTTTATGTGCATTGTGGTGATGATTTTTGATTTCTTTACCTCTTTTTTGCTCTTGATGCTTCAATTCAAGGTTTTAAATATTGTAGGCCTGTTATTTCCAATGATGGAAGTCATATGAAAGGGAAATATCATGGTGTCCTCCTCCTCATCATTTTTCATGGTGACAATCAACCAAATTTCCCATTGGCCTTTGGTATAACTAATTCAGAAAATGACTCGTCATGGAAATGGTTCCTGGAACAGTTGAAGGTAGTCTATGGTGAAAGACCGGGTCATACCACTATTTCTGATAAAAATTGAAGTATTCAAAAGGCAATTGCGATGGTATTTCCAAATGTTTTTTTATGGGATTTGCATGTATCGTCTACTTAACAATGTAAAATGCAAATTCCAACATATAACAAAGGACTTTGAAATGCATTACTACAAAATGGCTAAAGCATACAAAATTCATGATTTTAATCAACTTTTTGGATCATTTTGTGTTGTTGTTCCTAGTGTGAGAGATTATCTAGAAGGAGTTGGTTTCGATAGATGGACACAATCTCATATTCCCAAGAGGAGAAACAACATAATGACTACTAACATATCAGAATCCGTGAATGCTGCTCTTGTGAAGGCATGGGATCTTCCCGTCACTGCATTTGTGAGTGAGGTCAGAAAGATGTTCAAAGGTGGTTTTATGAACATCGAGATAAATCAGAAAAATTCACCATAAATATGTCAACTGATGTGGAAAAAAACTGAGAAAGAGAATGATTTACGCATCGAAATTGAATATAAGTGTTTCACTAACTTTGCATTTACTTCATATATTATAATTAATATTTGCAATTTAATATAAATTGCATTTAATTATGTACTTATTGACTACAGATGCAACCTACTAATAACTCTAGGCACGAAGTGTTCAATGTTGATAAAAATTTCATAGTGGATATGAATCAAAAGACTTATTATTGTAGAAAGTTTTAGTTAGACCAGATTCCATTTGTTCATGCCCTTGCTGTTGCCAAAACTGGTAAATTTAATGCTTATGATTTGTGTTTCCTATATTATTCAAGAGATTATTGGTACGAGACCTATAAAGGGACAATAAATTCGGTGCCTTATGTAACAGACTGGATATTACTAGATGAGGTGACCAAGATGAATCTTCTACCTCCAAATGTTCCAACTTCACGTGGCAATCATAAAAAATGGAGAATTCCTTGATTAGGAGAGGGTAAAACACATCCTAAGTGTAGCCATTACTGTGAGCCAGGCCATAATAGGCTCACATGTCAGAATCCAATGTCTATTAACTGTGCATCACAATCTGCAAGTGCTCAAAAATAAATAAACAACTTTTTTTTTTATATTTGTATGTTATTGATAGTTATTGTTCGCTGTTTTTTTTTTTAATTTTTCATTTGCTAAATTATAGAGTTTTCTAATAATTTGAGAATTGATTTTATGCTTATTTATAAAATTTGTCTACTAATTGTCACTAACTAAGACTAACAATGTACTAACTCCATCTCAGACCGATGAAGCATCATCACTCAGCCAGAGTTTGTATCAAGACTTCATCTCTAAGGTGTGGTTGGCTGGGTCTGCATGTGGAAATAAGTTAGGGGTAACAACTGTCCATTAACTGTCACTAACTATGACTAGCTATACACTAACTATGACTAACTCCATCTTAAACCGATGAAGCATCATCACTCAACCAGAGTTGGTACCAGGACTTCATCTCTGCGGTGTGGTTGGATGGGTTTGCATATGAAAATAAGTTAGGGGCGACAACTGTCCACTAATTTTCACTAACTAAAACTAATTATGCACTAACTATGATTAACTTCATCTTAGACCAATGAAGCATCATCACTCAGCCAGAGTTGGTATCAGAACTTCATCTCTACGGTGTGATTGGTCGGGTCTGCATGTGGAAATAAGTTAAGGGCAGCAACTATCCACTAAATATCACTAACTATGACTAATTCCATCTCAAAATGATGAGGCATCATCACTTGGTTCATAAACATGTTAGAATTTCATCTTGATATGCAGATACATTAATGACACATGTCATTTTAAATGTGACTAACTGAGAATATGTCATTTTAAATGTGACTAACTGAGAATAACTATAACTAACTCCCCACTTAATTAAACAAAATTCATTATTAATCCATTGTTTACCATGACAACTATATCAACATAAATTATGCAGTTGTTGACCATTAAGAAATTCAGTATGTATAATTTGCAACATTACAAAAGTTAAATTGTCATCCATATTAAACCTATATTATACAATAGCAAAATCAACAAATATGTATACAATCATTTGTCATCTGAATCACTGCCCTTCTCACCATTGAAATGATATATACCCCTTTTCTTGTTTTTTGCATGAACACATAAAGAACAAGTTGTGATATATCTGAGTTGATCCATGTGTTCTTGTTTGCAATCCCACAAAGTAAAGCCTGGGGTCATACAAAATTTAACAAATTTAGCCACAAATATACCACAATTTTGTTTGTTCAATATATAAAAATTAGTTGCTAGTGATATTTTAAATTAAATTAATATAATTAAACACAAAGTGATGGTAAGGAATTACCCATACTGTTATGGACATAAATCCTTTGTATATATTACTTTGAATTTCTTTTTTTGGAATGTTGCAAGCTCCGGTCTCAAAGTGAAGAATTCAACGAACTTAAGTGCATAGACCAAAATTTCTCTTATTAGAGTCACACATATCATCCTTGGCATGCGGCGGTCCAGTCGAAACAATAAGTCAAATACCGTAATGGTCTAAATAGTTAGCATGATTTCAATAGGAAACCAATGTTGTGACTTGTGGTTGACTGTAAGGTAAATTCTGTCCACTTCCCATGCAGGTTTTACATATTTGAGCTGGCTATTCAAGAATCTCACAATGTTTGTTGAAGGCTCACAAACAATCTTCTATTTCTTACTATTGGTAAAGTCAGTATAGCTCCATATAAATAATTGATTGATGAGTGTTCCACCGCATGTTACCCATTGGTCAAACAGAGATTCACAAAAATGTTATTTTTGTCGAACATAATAAAGAAAAATATTAATTTCTTGCAAAATATGATCAAAATACAATTGTTATTCTAAAATTTGATATAAGTTACAAACTTACATCGTTGGTCAACCAACTATCTGTTGCTTTCAATCGCCACCAAAAATCATATGTGTCTACCCTTCTTATTGTAAAGTCATAGTAATCATTATATGATAGTCTTTGCTCATTCTATTTGTTATTATATTACAAACGAAATTTATTCAAGATCATTACAAGCCTGTTAATCAAATCTTCAAATAAGTTGTTGACTTACTATTTAAATCCCTTAAACGTGAGGTCTCACTAATCTTTGAATTATTTTTATGCATCTTCACTTGGAAGTTGAAATGGGAAAATTGGAAGCACTGGGTCATAGTCATCATTATCGAGCATTCTCTTCCACAATTGTGATGTGGCATCTCTTCCCTTCTTTCCTTTCCCTTTTGCTATCCACTCTTCTTTGATATATTTTGGATTTAGAACTTTAACCCTTTTGGTAGCCCCTTCATTAAATTTGGTCTGAGAAACTGTCATAAGGGAGGAGCCAATAGTTTTATCAAATTTCTTGACTTCTTCAACCTTTTCTTCGCTGAAATAACCCACATTTACTTAGGAAAATGGTACTTTGAGAGAGAAAAATGATAGATTAAGTCTACAATAACTCACACATTCTTAGGTGTAGCCACAGGCTGAATATCACATATTTTCTTCTGTTCTAAAGGAATGGTCCAGGAGGGGCCTGTAATATCCTGATAATTTTTTGGATCATCAACCTTTTCTCTGCTAGAATAAAATACAACTATGTTAGTTTAATTCAAATTGATGACGGACAAAACTTTTCATTGCGTTTAACAATACTTACACATGCTCAGGTGGGGGAAATTGGGACAATACTACCAGTTTTTTTTTATCCTTCTACAATCATGTTTATTCTACTGGAAAGACTTGTAATCTCTGCTATCAAAAGCTTATTTTACACTTTCAGCTTATTCCTCAATTCTTTATTTTTTTTTTGCAAGTACTCAAACGTTTCATCTTGTTGAGCATTATTTTCTCATAATTCCTGGATTATTTTTTCATTTTCTTAATTCTCCTTTTCAATGACAAACAATGTTCCTCCAGCGTTTGAAATGTATGCTATAAATTTCTAAAGTCTGTTGAATCAAATGGGGATGCCTTTGATTCTTCATCCCCCTTTGGGAGTTTCTTCCACATCTGACAAAATGGTGGGTTCAATGACCATTACACATCTCTTGTTTGTCATCCTAAGAAAATAGGTGTCAGCATCCGAAATATTTAACTAATTAGCTATGTCCTCCTACATTACAAATAAGTTCATAGGAATAATTGAGTATGGATAAATTATAAAGGAATCTACAATAAAATTAAAATACTAATGTAAAAAAAAATATTACCACTCCCGACAATCTTGTTAGAATAACGTTGTAAGCTAATTTTGACAAAACCCGCCAGTTTAGTATCCTTGGGATAGAAATGTCAATTTTTTAGCTTCAAAACATCTGCAAATGGTAGTATCTCCATTTCAAAAATTAACAACAAAGAACCCACTAAGAGAAAAATCACATCCATCTTTTTCTTAAATTTCAGAATAGTCTCTTTTATATCACAACGCAAGATTTTCTAGCCTCGTTTTCCCCATCAACATTGTTGAAAGATCCAATGTCATCCACAACAACCAAAATTCTAACATCAAACTTTGATTTAATAGCCCTTTCCAATATGAGAAGGTTAACGAGACAGGCAATACCTAACTTCACTTAAGTAACCAAATCTGTGTAATGCATAAAGGCATCAAGTAATTTCTTGTGTCTCATATGTCCATACTGCTCACCCCAGGAAACTTCAACCAGATAGTTTTAAACTGTAAATACATATCTCACAGGTGTTATCACATACAGGCTAACAAGATGGATTGAAAAAGTATACTTCATCGTGAATCTTTAGGAAGATTCAAAAAAATGACTTTCACTTTCAACCCGATTCACCGCCTATGAGCCCTTTATGCCCAGTCATTCCGAAGAACACTTTCCCCCCCCCCCCCCCGTCTTACAGCGGCTGCTGACATGGAGTTAGCCGGGGCTTTTTCCTCGAGTCCTGTCATGATAACACACTCGACGAAAGAGCTTTGATGCTCAACCAGAGGACGTGTATTGTTAAGCAAAGCATCATATCCAACATATTTTAATCCTAAAATTACACAATAGTCTTTTACCCCCATAGTCACTATATCCTTTCCAAACTTAAAATACAATTCATCAGCCTTTGTAATGTTCAAGAGGTCCATACACATATAATTGAACAGTCCCTGCCAATATAATATATTCTCTCCTTTAAGTTTGATTAAATGAGCCACATTATACTTGCAAAATAATTTCAACTGCAAAATAATGTGAAATTTTTACTAAGATTAATCAATAACTTAAAAACAATGTAGCTATACAATGGACGGCTTTTATGTAATAAACCATACGTACCTTCTCTTTTTTACTGGAAATGACATCATCTATTATACCTATAATCTTCAAACCATAGCCAATGGTGTTGACAATATTATTCTTCCACCTTTCTTCAGGAATGATGTATCAACATCTTAAAAAACTGTTTGAATGTATTCTTTTTGCTGTTCCCGTTGCTCTTGTGGTTGGTGCTTCTCATCATCCTGGAACTGAACTTCCCTCTTTCTCTTTTTAGACACCTCTGCATATCCCTTACCTTGTCTTCTCTTAAATACAAATCTATTACTAGTACTACTAAATTTACCTGGACTAAGTAGTGTCGGTTGAGCATTAGTTGGCTCTCTCTCACAGCTTGAAGATGAAGCACTTAAAGATGTCATTTAGTCTACACACTATAGATAAACATCATCAACTGAAATCTAGGGAAATAAATTTTGTGAATTTAAGTCTACAAACAAGAACAAACTAATTTATAGTTAGTTATAACTAGTGATAATTAGTGACTTTGTAATTAAGGATTACCAACCGGCATACAAACCCAATCATATTATTCTCAAATTCAGACCCATAAATAAATATTGTCTAAGGGAGAATTAAAAAGTGTTTACATAAGTAATTTATCTTACTTAAGGTACAATTAGTGACAGTTATTGATGATTAGTGAAAGTTAATGACAGTTTAATCAATGATTCACCTGCCTGCAAAATCAATCAAATGATTCTCAAAATTATATCCATCTACTTATTTCATGTAAGGAAGAGTTATGGAGTATTTATAATAACATTTTATGATAGTTAGTGATAGTTATTGAATGTTAGTGATTGTTCAATCACATGATCCTCAAAATCACATCCATCTACATATGCCATGTAAGGAAGAATTAGGGAGTGTTTATAATAGTATGTTGTAATAGTTGGGTGACAGTTAGCGACTGTTCAATCAATAATCTCCAACCTCCTTGCAAACTCAATCACATGATCCTCAAAATCACATCCATCTACATATGTCATGAAAGAGAGAGTTATGGAGTATTTACAATAGGATTTTGTGATAGTTGGGTGATAGTTAGTGATAGTTAGTGACCGTTAGTGATTGTTCAATCAATAATCTCCAACCTCCATACAAACTCAATCACATGATTCTCAAAATCACATCCATCTACATATGCCATGTAAGGGAGAATTAAGGAGTGTTTAAAAAATAGTTTGTGATAGTTGGGTCACATTTAGTGATAGTTTGTGGCAGTTTAATGACTTTCCTAAGTCTTTATTTTCAAGTTGTAAGTCCAACTGAACAAGTACTTCTCAAGTTCACTTCCAAAATTTAAAGGACAATTATGGACTATTGTAAAATGCAATTTGCTCTGTTAGTGAAAGTTATTGATAGTTAGTCAGAGTCAGAGTTAAGTATAGTCACTAATGACTAACTTTCGCTAACTCACTATAACTTCAATCCTATAAACAAAACACTGTCATATGAACACATGGTTCACAAAAACCCATAATGTACACCACCCAGTCAAGATTAAAACCACAAAATGGCGATAAATAAACAAGTCACAATCATAAAAAATTCCACTGCATTCATCAATACAACAACTAAATTTTTTTTTCTCATTTGACATTGTCGATTTTCGAAGTAAAAAAATCCTGAAAAAATTCAAATGAACATTAGAAAACCTTAGAGTAAAAACACTTACAGTCGCCAAACTCAAACTTCTAACAGATGTAAATCACAAACAAATGAAGCTTCGGATGACTAAACTAAACTTCTAACAGTTCTTACTTTGCTTAAATTTATAGGAAAATGTCGATGTTAAGGTTATTAAGCAAGAGGAAGATAGAATAGATGAAAGCGGTTTTGATTTTTTGAAATGAAATCGTCGATAGTGAGAGTGCTAGTATTTTACTTTGTTTTCAATGTCAAGAGCTATTTTTAGTATTTTGATGTCGTTTTAGATTAAAAGGGTTCAAAATATACTACTAGCTTTTAGAAAGGGTTATTTTGGGTGATTCCCAGAATATTATGATATGCCGGATTGGATATTTGATTTAATTTTTGAGATTTCTTGAAAAATATTCTCAAAATTTTCAAAGGAAAAATATACTATCGATATCCAAACTTTTTTATTTTTATTTTGGTATTTGAATATTTTTTTGCCACTTTAATGTTAGTAATTTAGTTAATAATTTTACATTAGTTACTTTGACCGATTTAACTCTAATAAGCTCGCTGACTTGGTATTTATGGCACCCTATTGTAACTGAAATTAAGTCATGTCATATTAAATTGTTGACTTGATAAATTTTATTAAGTAAAGAAATTTTCAATTTTCAATTTATAGGTTCCCATGTGTTTGTCAAATTTTGTGGTGCTTCAGATAGTGAGACCAAATACCGAAGTAATTGGCAACAACATGCCTTTGAATTAAAATTATAGACTAATAACAAAGTTCATACATACTTGAAAAACTGCTAAACAATAAAAGAAATCCTTAAGACAAATACATAGAAAAATTCTATTTTCTTGAAGAATGCTTGTAAAAATGGTGATACATGTATCACTCCATATCAGTTTTTGCATCTTGCATTGAATTTCCATGTTTAATAGACAGGATTTGAAATTTAACCACGTACCCTTTGTTTGATATAAATTATAGAAATTTAGATTGCATATGCTAATAATAGAATTTTTTTAATGTTGCCTAATTCCATAAAATTATATGCACATGCATTTTCATTTGCACCAACTATGAAATATAGAATTCTTTTAAAATTTTGTGAATAATTCAATTTGTTGATTGACTTGCATTTTAATGGATCCTAATTGTGCCTTGACCTAAGATGTCCATACTGTATGGATAGAAAATTGAATTACAGTATAGAAGCTGCAGTTGATTCTCGGCTAATTGTGACCAAACCAATACTAGGAAAGCCTAGTTATATCTCTGGTAATAAATATTGCACACTTGTCTCATAATAGGCATGGCTGCTAGTGAAGGGTGTGCAAAAAGCATGCCTAATTACAGAACTAATTCCATTTCTTCTGTTGCATAATTACCATCTAATTTAGGATCACTTGTTTCATGAATTACACTTCTCTTCCAGAATTCAAGAACCCAATCCATTAAAATTACCTCCTCTGCCAGTGTTTCTGACTCTACAGGCTTCTTTCCCAAAATCAGAAACATCACTATATTAGTAGCCTTTCTTATTCTTGAATGTCTGGTTCAAGATATCCAACAGTTCCAACCACAAGAGTTGTTTGAAAGACTGATCCATGATCCTAGAACATAGCTAGTCCGAAATCTCCTAACTTTCCATTAAAATCAACATCTAATAGAACATTACTAGTTTTCACTTCTCTCTGAAGAACAACATGTTTCCTCTCTTCATGAAGATAAATAAGTGCAGATGCAACTCATTTCAGTATTTGATATCTCTGAACAAAAATTGAGCTCAGTGTGCTGCTTAGATAAGAATTTGTCAAGGCCCCCATTAGGCGTATAATCTGTTAGATTTTTGGGTTCTCTCCTATGTGAAAAACCCATGTTTGAGCTCATTTTCTTTAGCCCATTAGGCTATTAATTTTTTAGCATATATATACATACTAATATAACCCTAAGTGAAGTGTGAGAGAATTATTTTGTGTCAGCCACAAAAAGAAAGAGAGAAAAGGAACATAATAGAAAGAGAGTTTTATTTTTCTCTAAAAGGAGTCAATCAGATCAGTCTCAATTTTTTGGCTATTGGACAGACATCCACTCTCCGATCAGGCTGAAATTTGAATAGTAGTTAGAGGACTCATTTTTATTCATTCTAAATGGTGGAGATAAGTTTTGGACGGCTATATTTTCAGAATTTATAGCTCAAAGTTTACTGTTTATGTGCATTTCTGCAGCAGCGACTAGTTTGCCTTTCTCCGACAATTGGACAATCATTTGTGGTTGGATTTTTCTGAAATTTGGTGAGCATGTTTAGAATATGTTGTTCTTTAATCTGGACGGTGGAGATCAGATTTGAACAATCGACGCTGATCCATTAGCATGAACAACAGCTATTTTGGGTGATTTTTATCCATTCTCTTATTTATTTCTTATTATTTGGTTGATTTGGTGTTGATACTTCACTTGAGGGTTGTTATAGTAGCTTGTAGTTGTTGTAAATATTAATTTTGATAGTGGAGCTCTTTTACTTGGACCAAGAGAAGTTTCATAGTTTTTATCCTTCACATTGAATGAGTTTTCCACGTTAAAAAATTGTTATGTCTATGTGTGAATGATTTTGTGCATTTGGGATAGATTGTGGAATGATTGTTTGTTGAATTTAACTTAGTCACTCCTCATAGATTAATTCGAGTAGGGAAGAACTTATCTCGGTTCCTTCCTATCAAAGTGGTATCAGAGTCTAGTTCATTGGTTGATTGTTTTTTTTTTTTTTTGCTTGTTTGGATGATGGAGGTGAATGTGAATAAAATGGTTTGTTTAGATGGCACAAATTATTACGAATGGAAAGGAAAAATGAAGGACCTTCTTATTGTGAAAAGATTGCATTTACCTATATTTGTTTATCAAAAAACCTGAGTCTAAATCGAATGAAGATTGAAAATTTGAGCATTTACAAGTATATGATTTTAAGATAATGCATTGAATCGTATTGCTGATGAAACAAATGCCAAAACCTTGTGGGAAAAGTTTGAAACTTTGTATGCTTCAAAGACTGGTAACAATAAGTTATTTTTGCTTAAACAAGCTATACACTTGCAATATAGAGAAGACAACTCTATACTTGATCATGTAAATGAATTTTAAGATATCTTTGATCAATTATCTGGCATGGGTGTCAAATTTGATGAAGAGGTTATTGGACTTTGGTTGTTGAATACACTTTCTGACTCATAGGAAAATGTTCATGTATCTTTGACTAATTCTGCTCCTAAAAGTAGTGTAACCATGTCGTATGCAAATACTGGTGTTTTGAATAAAGAGATGAGAAGAAAAAAACAGGGGGCATCTAGTTCATAGTCAGAAATCTTGGTTACTGAAAACAGGGGGAGAAGTAAAAGTAGGAGTCAAGATCAAAATAGAGGCAAGAGCAAGAGTAAATCAAAATTAAGGTATAAGAACCTTGAATGTCATTACTGTGGTAAACCAAGATATTTCAAGAAATATTATTTCAAGTGGAAGAAAGAGAACAAGGTAGACAAAAGGAAGCAAGAAATGAGAGGCAATGACAACAATATTGATCGTGTTGCCACTACCACTTCAGATGATGATTTGGCTATAGTTTATTAAGAGAATATGATCAATATAGCTTATGATGACACTGCTTTGGGTTCTTGATAGTGGTGCATGCTTTCATGTTACATCAAGGAAGGAGTTCTTCACATCTTATACTCTAAGTGATTTTGGAGTTTTGATGATGGGTAATGATGGAGTATCAAAGGTGATAGGCATTGTAACTGTTTATTTAGAGATCCAAAATAGAACAAAATTAAAGCTGAAGAATGTTAGACATGCCCCAGACATTATGTTGCATTTGATCTCCACTAGTAAGCTTGATGATGATAGCTATTGCAGCACTTTTAATGATGAAAAATGTAAAATCAGTAAAGGTTCTTTAGTTGTAGGTAGAGGAAAGAAGGCTTTGGGCTTATATTGGCTGCAAGCTTTAATCTCCATAGATCTTATTAATGCAGTTGAAGGTGATAGCTCTTTGGAATTATGACACAAGAGGTTGAGTCATATTAGTGAGAAGGGACTCGATTGTCTAGCTAAAAAGAATTTACTTTCAGGATTAAAAGGCGCAAGGTTAGGCATGTGTGTTCATTGTTTGGCTGGGAAACAAAAGAGGGTTTCTTTCAAACATCATTCTCCTTCTAGAAAAAGTGATTTGCTTAAGCTAATACATTCAAATGTATGTGGTCTTTTGAAGAAAAAGTCATTTGATGGTGCGTTTTACTTTGTGACCTTTATTGATGATCATTCAAGGAGATTTTGGGTTCGTACATTAAAGTCAAATGATCAAGTTCTTTATGCATTTAAAGAATTTCAAGTTTCTGCTAAGAGAGAAATTGGAAAGAAGTTAAAATATATTTTCACTGATAAAGGTGCTGGGTATTATGGGCCTTTTGATGCATATTGCAAAGAATAGGGTATCAGACTTTAGAAGACACCTCCTAAGACTCCTCAGTTGAATGGTTTGGCAGATAGGATAAATAAAACATTGATGGAGAGAGTCAGATGTGTACATTTAGAGGCTAAATTGCCTAACTCTTTTTAGGGTGAAGCTTTATACACTGTTGCATATGTGATCAATCTAACTCCAAATATTGCATTGGGAAATGAGGTTCTAAATAGGTTATGGTATGGTAGGAATGTTTCTTATGAACACCTACGAGTGTTTGGCTGCAAATGCTTTGTGCATGTTTCCAAAGATGAGAGGTCTAAATTAGATGCCAAGACTAGACAATGTATCTTCATTGTCTATGGGCAAGATGAGTTTGGTTATAGATACTATGATCCAATTCAGAAGAAACTTGTCAAAAGTCATGATGTAGTATTTATAAAAGATCAGACTATTGAAGATATTAACAAGGTGGAGAAATCAAAGCCTCAGACTGGTGGTTTAATTGACTTAGACTTATCTCCTACAACTCATACACCTGATGATGGTGACGTGCAAAATGATAATTAAAATGCAGATGAAGTTGGTGCTCCTGAATATAAAGCAGTTGATGATCAAAAAGAGGCATATGTTGAGGAACCTGAAGTTTTACTTAGGAGGTCTATCAGAGATCAAACGCATTCTAGCAGGTATTCACCTAATGAGTACATACTCTTGACAGGCAATAAAGAACCTGAATGCCATGAAGAAGCCATTGAGAGTGAGCAAAATGCAGAATGGATTGTAGCTGTGAAAGATGAAATGCTGTCTTTAGCTGATAATCAAACCTTTGAATTCGTGAAGCTTCCTAAAGATAGAAAAGCCTTGAAGAATAGGTGGATCTATAAAGTCAAGCAAGAAGAGAATTCCTCATCTCCACGATACAATGCCAAATTAGTTGTCAAGGGCTTCAGTCAGAAAAAAGAGAGTTGACTTTGAGGAAATTTTCTCACCAATGGTCAAGATATCATCAATTCGTGTTATTTTGGGATTAGTTGTTACTTTTAATTTAGAGGTTGAGCAAATAGATGTTAAATAGCCTTCCTTCACGGTGACTTAGAGGATGAAATCTACATGGAACAACCTGAAAGGTTTTGTGATGAAAGGAAAAGAAAATTATATTTGCAAACTGAGAAAGATTTTGTATGGGCTAAAACAAGCACCTAGGCAATGGTATAAGAAGTTTGAGTCAGTTATGGTTTAACAATGCTATACAAGAAGACTATTTCTGATCATTGTGTTTTTATGCAGAGATTTTATGATAGTGATTTTATCATCATGTTGCTATATGTTGATGATATGCTCATTGTAGGTTCTAGTTCTTATAGAATTGATAGCTTGAAGAAAGAGTTGAGCAAGTCTTTTACAATGAAGGACTTAGGGTCAGCAAAGCAGATTCTTGGGTTGAGGATTATTTGTGATAGGAAATGCAAGAAGTTATGACTATCTCAAAAAAAGTATATTGAGAAAGTACTGCAACGGTTTAATATGACTAATGCTAAACCTATAAGTACACCTCTTACTATGTCTTTCAAATTGAGTGTCAAATAGTCTCCTTCTAGTAAGCAAGAGAAAGAATATATGCAAAAAAAATTTTATGCATATGCAGTAGGTAGCTTGATGTATGTTATAGTTTGCACTAGGCCAGACATAACTCATGCAGTTGTTATTGTTAGTAGATTTTTGTCTAATCCAAAAAAAGAGCATTGGGATGCTATGAAGTGAATTTTAAGATGTCTCCATGGCACTGCTAGTTTGAAGTTGTGTTTTGGGACTAGGAAGCCTATTCTCAATGGTTATACAGATTTTGATTTAGCAGGGGATACGGATTCAAGAAAGTCTACTTCTGGGTATCTAATCACTTTTGCAGGGGGAATTATGGCATGACAATCTAGGTTGCAGAAATGCATTGCATTGTCTACTATAGAAGTTGATTTCATTGCAGCAACTAAAACATATAAAGAATTGCTTTGGATGAAGAAGTTTATGAATGAGCTTAGTTTTATACATAAGAGATGTCTTATTTTGTGACAGTTAGAGTGCTATTTATTTTGGTAAAAATCCTAGTTTTTATGGTAGATCCAAACACATAGGTATCATTGGATTTGTGATGTTTTGGATTTTAAGCAGCTTGAATTTGAGAAGATACATATTGATGATAATGGTTCTAATATGTGCACAAAGGCTTTACCAAGAGGGAAGTTTGAGGTATATTATAGGGCTGCTGGTTTGGCAAACTCCTCCATATAGTCGGGAAGGGGGAGAATTGTTGGGTTTTTGAGTTCCCTCTTATGTAAAAAACCCATGTTTGAGTCCATTTTCTTTAGCCCATTAAGCTATTAATATTTTAGCATATATATACATACTAATATAACCCTAAGTAGAGTGTGAAAGAATTATTTTGTGTCAGGCACAAAAAGAAAGAGAAAAAGGGGAGAGAAAAGAAAGAGAGTTTTATTTTTCTGCAAAAGGAGTCAACCAAACCAATCTCGGTTTTCGGCGATTAGATAGTTATTCGTGCTTCAATCAGACTGAAATTTACATAGCGATTAGAGAACTCATTTTTCTTCATTATGAATGGTGGAGATCAATTTTGGACTACTAGATTTTAGGCATTTATAGCTCGAAGTATACTGTTTATGTACATTTCTGCAGCAGCGACTAGTTTGTCTTTCTCCAACAATCAGATGGTCATTTGTGGTCGGATTTGGCTGAAATTTGGTGAGCACATTTAGAATATTTTTTTCTTTAATCTTACGGTGGAGATCAGATTTAAACAACCGGAGCTCATTCATTGGCATGAACAGTAGCTATTTTAGGTGATTTTTCTCTATTCTCTTGTTTGTTTCTTATTTTTTGGTTGATTTGGTGTTGATACTTCACTTGAGGATTGTTGTAGTAGTTTGTAGTTGTTATAAATATTAATTTTGATAGTGTAGCTCTTTTACTTGGACCAAGAGAGATTCCGTAGTTTTTATCCTTCACATTGAAAGAGTTTTACACGTTAAAAAATCGTTATGTCTATGTGTGAATAATTTTGTGCATTTGGGACAAATTGTGGAATGGTTGTTTGTTGAATTTAACTTAGTCACTTTTCATAGATTCATTCAAGTAGGGAAGAACTTATCTCGGTTCCTTCCCATCATAATCATATACTAAAAGAAGCTTTCTCATTCACCTGCAATAGCTAATTAGGAGTTGCCATAAGTACCTATATATGTGTTAATTAGTTTCCCCATACTAACAATTTCAGCTAAAAATTCTTTCATTCCTCATTGAGAATCATGACACTTTCTTGACAGAAAGGTAAAATGGAATATGCAGTAATTTAAACTTTAAACACATGGATGAAAAAGGAAAAAAGTTATTTGGTTGCTAAAAATAATAGGGACATTTACGAAACTACATAAAAAAAATAAGCTTTATTTCCAAAATATTAAAAAAATAAAAATATTTATACCTTTATAAAAAAATTTGAGCAAAATTTAAAAAATACTTTCACTCATTAATAAAGTAAGGTTTTTTTTTAAATATATATATATATATATATCCTCTCACTATAATTAATATTTTACTTCAATTTTTTATCTCTGTTTTTTTTTCAAACTTCACTATTAAATATCAATGTTTTAATAAAATAATAAAAATTAATATTTAAATTATTTTTAGCATATAAAACATTAATTTTTATAAAAAAAATTTAATTTTAATTACGAAAAATAAAATAACAATTACAAAAAATAAACAAAAAAGCAAACTATATAAAAATATATTAATAAAAATCACTAAATTTATTTTAAATAAATTTTACATATTATTTACATTATTTTTTTTAAAAAAAGTAATTTTATTGTGTAGATGTGATGTAATTATTTGATAAATATTCTATGTATGTTTCGTGTATATTATATAGATGTTGTAGGTGCTTAGTATATATTATGTGCATATTATATATTTATTATGTATTGTATGTAGATGTTATTTTTATGTTGTGTGAATATAAATTAAAAAAAAGTTAAAAAAATATTAACTAAATTATATTTTTTGATAGATTTTCTATGTATGTTATGTAGATATTGTGTAGATATTTATTGTATATCTTCCATTATCGTAAAGTGAATGCTCTAGACGATTAGTTTTTATTTGATTTTAAAGCAGAATCAAATTGATGATATATAATTACTAGTTGAGATTTCAAATTTGATAGGAGATCTCACATTGTAAATAAATGGGTTTAGAGAGAAATTAATGATTGAAAATTTCAATTTTTAAAATTTTAGATTAGAATATACTGTCAGGCTCATAAATATATTTCTTCACTGGGCTAATGAGAAAATCTCCCAGAATAAGTTCATGCATAATCCTAATCGGTATTAGAAAGTATAAAAGAAAATGAAATGACCACTTGCACATCCCTTTTAAATGGCAAATGTTGACTATATTATGTTAGTCGATTTGCGTGTATCGATTTTAAACCGCAAGTGCACTGTTTGTAACAAGTAATATAATAAAAGTAAAGGTCAATCCCACAGGGAATGAGTAATTTGACTAACTGAAATTCAAATAAAATATTATCTAAAAACTAATTAATCAATTTAATATTTAAAAATTAAATTCTTAATCCTTAATTGTAAATTTAAATTGAAAGTCAAATTAAAAATGAAAGTAAACTAAGATAATTATTTATTAAATCAAACTTCAAATTTAAATTCAAATGATTAAATTCAAATATTTGAGATAAATAGCAGGATTAGATTTCATTAGAATTATTTCAAATGGGAACAAATAACGTTTCAAACTAATTCAAATTTTTCTTGAATCAAAGTTACAAATTCCTTAAATTTTAATTTTTCTCATTCTCAAACAAGAAAATTAACGATTGATGTAATTATTAATTCTATTTTCATAAACAATAAATTAAAATAACCTATAAATCTCAAAGAAACTAAATTGATCTTAAAATTATTCTTTTATCTCTAAATAGAATTTTCTTAAGTTGTTGATTTCTTAATTTAAAATCATACCTAGCTTTCGCTCATCATATGATTTTAATTGAACATACAATTTGCGACTAGTCAATCACAAGCACTAAGAACGAAATCAACAAAACTTCAATTTCAAGAAATAAATAGTAATCAAATTAATTAGTATCCATTATCTACAATCCTAAATCCATCTAATCCCACTAAGAAGATTTGTTACTTATGGCTAAATTAAACATAATAACCATAGTAAATAAGAAACTAAACATGATATTCATAATTCCAATATTCAAATTAATAATAGAACAAAAGCATTAAATAAATTATGAACTTGAAAATCTAAACCAAATAGTGAGTTCAAACGGATGGAAAGTCTTACAGAGATGACGAAATCTTCCTCAAGCCCAATTTCCTTCTTCCTTTGATCTCCAATGGTGGAAAAACTAATATCTCCTTGAAAAGATGAAAAGTCCATAGTTAATTGGCTCTACCCCTCCCCCCTCTCAGCTACTATTCACATTTTTTTTGTTGTCTTTACCAACTCCTTCAAAAGAGACTCCTACTCCTACTTAGCTTCCATTCAAAATTTCGAATTCAAACTTTCTAGTCCATTTTCTATTCGATAAAAGCCTTATCTTGAATTGACTTTCTTCAGTAAAATTGTATCCTTAGAAAAGTGGATGATTTTAAGCTTTTGAATTACCTCATTCAAACTCAGACGCCTAAGTTATGGCCCAATTACTATCAGTTACTCGGACTGGATTTTTAATTTTGAAATTTAAGTTCAATTTTAACTTTAAAGTTGGAAGTCCAAACTAACTAAGTTGGAAGCCCAAACAAACTCAGATTTTAACGAACTGGGCCTCTCCTAAAAGCTTGAGATATCCTCTATCAATTTTATGAAGACCACTTTTCCAATTTTGCACTTTATACCCACCGAAATTGTACTTGAAGCTATGAATGTCTAATTCTGCCTAAAAATTTCAGTTTAAACAGACTCATAAGAAATTAATTTAAACTAATCTTAATTCAAGAATAATAAAATACAAGCATATAAATAAGCTTAGAATAGATTAATTCAAATAAATTACATGCTAAATCTGATAGAAAATATAAGGTCTATTTGCACTTATCAAATTCTCCCACACTTAAATTTTTATTTGTCCTCAAGAAAACTAATATCATTAAATCAAATTTCAACAATTAATCAAATACAATCAACCAAAGAAAAATAATAATCACTCATTCTTAACTTAAAATACTAAACTTCAAAGAATCAAACTTAAAATACTATTAGCATCCAAAATCTCAGCACAGCATAAAATATCAAATGAATATGTCTCCCCACTAATACATTCTATTGAAGTATTGCTAGAATTTAAAATATTAAAATAGACTGCTAATTCTGTAATAATATGGCCAAATACAATAGTACTCTTAGAATGTTGAGCAATAAATATTAAAATTTGAAAAATATGATATGTTATAGACACTTTTTTATTCTTATAAGCACAATACAACATAAATAATTCTTGAACTGGCATTTTATTACTTTTCTTTTTTTCAAATACAAAATGACACATAAACTAATGCAATAATAATAAACTATGATCACGAATCAGTCCGTTAGGTGCATTTCTTATATTGAACGAATCAAACACAGCTAAAGTTTTACAAAATTTATCAACATTAAACTCTTTAGAATAGGTATAAGCACCTTCTTTAGGTAAGCTAAAAGCTTTGAACATAATATCATGATCAATTACATAATTAACACCAAACTTCTACACTCTAAATTTTTATTCTTAGATTTAGACATTTTAAGGGTTGTGAAAAATTTAAGAGTAAGTTCTTTATATGTGTCATATTTCTTTTGAACCAATTTTCCCAACCTAATCTATCAAATAATTATTTCATTCTATCATCTAGACTTAAATGCTCAAAAATACAATGGCTAAAATATCTACAAGGAGTAATATTTTTTAAGCATAGAGAGAGATATTTCTTACCTTCTTGATCAAAAATTGAAAAAGGTACCTCAAAACGAGAAGATATATCTACCTCATCCCTTGAAGAGCTTGAAACTTTCTCTTTCTCCTTCCTTGAAGAAGCTTTCCTTGCAACAATCTTTGTTCTTGAAGCCATTTTTGAATGATTTGAGGAATGGGTTTAGTAGATTTGGTAAAGATTTGTTGGATTAAGGAAGAAATTTAGAGGATTTTGGTGAGATTTGTGTGGATTTGAGAAAGAAATAGTTAGGGATTTCGAAGAGAGTTTGGGAGTGAGAGAGAGAGAAGAAGAAGAAGATGAAAATAAAAGTGAGAAGAGAGAAGGGGCTGCTTAGGCTTTTATGTACATTTTTTATTCATAAAAACATCCCGTCACTATCGCCATAGACGCACTGATTGCAACAGCGCGTGTGATGTGAAGACTCCTGCTGTCACGATTGCACGATCTCGCGCGATCTTGATAGCAGTTTGCACAGATCTCCTTCAAATTATTTTTTTAATAATAAAATATGTCACGATCGAGACAAAGGATGGTGTGCGAACAACGATTTTGCGCTCGCCAGCAGCTAACGAGGGCAGATGCCCCTATCTCTACCACGATCGCGCAGTCTAGCGCGATCGTGATTGGCTCTAATTTTTTTTAGGAAATAAATAAATACAATTTATAACTAATCTTTTCTTGTTCTTCCTTCTCCACCATCACTATTTTCTTAACAAACTGAAACAAAAATACAAAATTAAAGAAAATAAAATAAAATAAAAACACTAAACTGAAACTATATTAAATAAACTGAAACTACTAAATAATCAAAAAGATTAAGTGAAAACAAAAGGATAGAAAATTGGATTGCCTCCAAAAAACGTTGTTTAATGTCTACAGCTTGACTTTTCTTTGAACTTCAAATATTAAAATAACAAACTAAAGCCTTATCAATTGAATCACCAATTATATATTGCTTTAATCTCTGTCCATTAACTATAAAAATTTGATCTGAGTTATTTTGAATATCCACTGCTCTTGAAGGATGAACTTTAATAATCTTAAATAGCCCTGACCACTAAGACTTAAGTTTTTCTGGAAAAAGTTTAAGTCTAGAATTGAACAATAACATAAATTGGCCTTCATAAAAATTATGCTCTCAGATACGCTTGTCATGTCATACCTTAGTTCACTCTTTATATAACTTAGCATTTTCATATGAACTAAGGTGCAATTCCTCGACTTGACTTAACTGAAATAACCTTTTTTCACCTACTGTTTTCATATCAAAATTTAATTTTATAATTGCCTAATAGGCTCTATGTTCTAACTCTACTGGAAGATGACAAGCTTTCCCAAAAATTAACATATAAGGAGACATACCAATGGGTATCTTAAAAGCAGTCCTATAAGCCTAAAAAGCATCATCTAATTTCATTGCCCAATCTTTCCTAGAACTCCCAACAGTCTTCTCTAATATCCATTTAATTTCTCTATTAGAAATTTCTACCTAACCATTCGTTTGTGGATGATAAAGTATAACATCTTATGATGAACTCCATACTTTTTAAGAAGAATTTCAAAGGTGTTATTGCAAAATGTGCAAACCTCCATCATTAATAATAGCCCTTGGTACACCAAACCTAGAGAAAATAAATTTCTTAAGAAAGTGGATCACTACCTTAGAATCATTAGTTGGACTAGCAATTACTTCTACCCATTTTGAGAGCTATAAGAATGTATTAGTTTTTCAAAGAAGAAGGAAATGGCCTCATAAAATTAATTTTCCATACATCAAATAATTCAACTTCTAAAATAGGGTTGACATATCATCTCTTCTTGAGATATTTCCTATCCTTTGGCAATGATCACATTTCTTAACAAAATTTTGCGCATCATAATACATTGTTGGTCAAAAGAATCCTGATTGTCATACCTTAACTATAGTTTTGGAAGAATTACCATGTCCTTCACACTTTCTAGTATGACAGAACTCAAGTATGGATTGGAACTCTTCTTCTGGAACACATCTATGGATCAAACCATCACTATAATGATTAAACAATAGAAGATCCTCCCGTATGTAATACTTCACTTTAGAGAAAAATTTCTTCTTTTGGTTAGCATTAAAATCTGAAGATACAATTTTACTTACGAGATAATTGATAATATCTGCAGACCAAGGAGAATTTCCCTTCAATGAATAAAGTTGCTCATCTAGAAAAGTTTCATTGATTGGGATCTCCTCCATGGCTAATGTCCCCAATTCTGGTCTAGAAAGATGGTCCGCAATAACATTCTCTAGCCCTTTCTTGTCTCTAATCTCCATATTAAACTCTTGAATTAATAGTAACAGTATCAAATGAATTAAATGTTGTTTTGCCTCCTTCTTGATCATAAGGTACCTAATGGTAGTGTGGTTTGTATACACAATAAACTTCGACCCAATAATGTAAGATCAAAACTTATCTAAAGAATATACCACCGCTAGCATCTCTTTCTCTATAGTAGCATAGTTGACTTGAGCATCATCAGGCAACCTGCTGGCCTAGTAAATAGCATAGCACCTTTTGTCCTTCCTTTGGCAAAGAACATCTCCTATTACAAACTCATTAGCATCACACATAATCTTGAAAGGTAAGGCCCAATAAGGAGATGCAATAATTGGAGTCTAGGTTAATTCTTTCTTTAACCTATTAAAAGCAAATAAACAATCATTAGAAAAATAAAAATCAACATCTTTACTCAATAAATCATATAAAGATTTTAAAATTTTAGAAAAATCTTTAATAAAGCCTCGATAAAATCTAGCATATCCAAGAAAAATTTGAATTCCTTTGACATTTATAGGGGGAGGCAACTTCTCAATAACTTCAACTTTTGCTTTGTCCACCTCAATACCTGTTAGTGAAACTTTGTGCCCAAGGATTATCCCCTCTTCAACCGTAAAATGGCGTTTCTCCCAGTTAAGCACCAAATTTGTTTCTTCGTACCTTTGAAGCACCTTAGCTAAATTCTGCATATAAATTTCAAAAGATGTACCATTAATAGTAAAATCATTCATAAAAATTTTCATAAATTTTTTTTGCAAAATCACTAAAGATTACTATCATGCAACGTTGAAACGTAGCAGGCGTATTGCACAAACTGAAGGGCATCTTTCTATAAGCAAAAGTACTAAATGGACAAGTAAATATTGTCTTATCTTGATCTTCTAGAGCTATAGATATCTGAAAATACCTCGAGTATCCATCTAACAAACAGAAAATTGAATTACCAACTAACCGCTCCAATATTTGATCAATAAAAGGCAACAGAAAATGATCCTTACGAGTGGCCTTGTTTAGTTTTCTATAATCTATATACACTCTCCAACTCGTAACTGTCCTAGAAGGAATCAATCCATTTCTTTCATTTTTAACAACTGTCATCCCCCTTTCTTTGGTACCACATGTATTGGGCTTACCTAAGAACTATTCAAAATTGGGTAAATAATCTCTGCATCTAATAGTTTAGTAATTTCACTCTTAACAACCTCCTTCATATTTGGGTTCAATCTTCTTTGTACAACCACAACCGGTTTACAATCATCCTCCATCAAAATTCTATGCATACACAAAGATGGACAAATACCTTTGATATCTGAAATAGTCTAGCCTATAGCCTTCTTAAATTGCCTAATCGCATCTAATGTTTGTTCTAATTGGTCCTCCAATAATTGAGCATTTATAATTATTGGAAGGCTTTCATTGTGTCCTAAAATGACATATTTCAAATGAGAAGGTAATGGTTTCAACTCAAGAACAGGTGGTCTCTCAATTGAAGGGGATGGTAAAGGTGCAGATTTTCCTATTTCTTCAAATATCTTGAAAGCTATAGGTGGTGTTATCTGCAAGGTATAAGCACAAGCTACAATCTCTTGATTGTCATCTTCTTGAGTTGCACTATAAATTAAACAAACCTCTAAAGGATCCTCTCTAAACTCTTTTTCATAGGCTTCTTGAACTAATTCATCAATAACATTAACTCTAAAACAATCATCTATAAATCTTGGTTCTTTTATGGACTCATTAAGATTGAACTCTACTTTCTCTTCACCCACTTACAGAGTTAGCTTACCTCCCTTAACATCTATCATAACCCCTGCAGTAGCCAAAAATGGTCTCCCTAAAATTAGAGAAATTTTAATATCCTCTTTCATGTCAAGAATAACAAAATCAATAGGAATATAAAACTTATCAATTTTAACTAACACATTTTTTACTATTCCCAAAGGGAATTTTATAGAACGATATGCTAATTGAAGTGTCATCCTTGTAGGTTTCAAATCTGTGAATATGAGCTTCCTTCAAATTGAATTTGGTATTAGACTTATACTTGCACCTAAATCACATAAAGCTTTACTAAAGTCAAATTCACCAATAGTGCAAGGTATAGAAAAACTCACTGGTTCTTTTAATTTGGATGAAAGTTTATTCAGGATCACAGCACTGTATCCTTCGGATAGGGAAACTCTTGCATTTTCTTCAATGGATCTCTTGTTAAAAAAGAATCTCCTTCAAAAATTTGACATATAAAGGCATTTGAGCAAGAACATGTGTAAAAGAAATGTTAATTCTTAATTGTTTAAACACTTAAAGAAATTTTTCATATTGTTTCTCCACTTTTTGGTTTTGACGCCTTTGAAGAAATGGTACAGGTGGTATATAAGGCTTCACTTCTATCTTTGGTAGGAGTGTATCACTTTGCTCCTTTTTAGTCTCACTCTCTTTATGTTGCTCATCTTCTTTAATTACTTCACTTTCTCTTTTTGATTCAACCTTCTTTGGTATCATCTCTTGTAACTCCTTCCCACTTCTAAGTGTGATTGCTTTATAATAATTCTTGGGATTTATTTCTGTTTTACAAGGAAGAGCTCCTTGACTTCTTGAATAAGAAGAACTAGCTATTTGCCCAATTTGCACTTCAAGGTTCCTAGTTTGACTTACAATTTAATCCATCCTACCTTCCAATCGATCATATTGCTCATCTAGTTTGTCAAACCTTTTACTAGAAACAGTAATAAATTTTTCTATAGCAGCCTTATATTCCATCTTATTATCTTGGTAATTAGCTTGACCTTGTCCCATATTTAAAAATAGTGGTTGATACATTCCTCTTTGGTTGAATTGGTTCCTTTGATTACCTTGATTATCTTGATTTCTACCCCATGACAATTTTGGGTGGTTTCTCCAACTAGTGTTGTAAGTGTTTCCGTAAGGCATTGGTTGAGCTCTATTTTAATTCCCCATATAATTTACTTAATCTTGAGTTAGACATTCAAAAGATTGGTGGTTTCCACTAGACCCTTCACAACCTACAGTGGCAAGATTAACATATTCCAACTTCCTAGTTAAGACATCAACCTTAGCTAAAAGTAATGAAATTCCGTCTACTTCATGCACACTGACTACCTTATTAGGTAAAGACCTCTCACCACACCAATGGTAATTATTTTCTACCATGGATTCAAGTAGCTCCAAAGCTTCAGCTATATTTTTATTCATTAGATCACCTCCAGCAGCTACAACAATTTTACTTCTTAATGGCCCTGTAATTTTATTATAAAATATTTGCACAATTAGCCATCCTGAAATCCCGTGGTGAGAGTACTTCCTTTGAAGGTCTTTAAATCTCTCCATGCTTCATAGAGTGACTCTCCATCAAACTGTATAAAATTGATTATGTCATTTCTGAATTTTGCAATCTTACCAGGAGGGAAATATTTTGCCTAAAATCCTTTAGACAGATTGTCCCAAGTGGTGAAAGTTCCAGCAGTTTATCCTTACAACCAAGTTTTTGCCATGTCCTTTAATGAGAAAGAAAAAAGGCTTAGTCTAATTGTATCATCACTTACTCTATTCATCTTGATTATTTCACAAATTTCTATGAAATTTGCCAAGTGAGCAATAGCATATTTTTTGTTCAAGCCATAAAAAAGCTGTTGTTGAGCCATATTGATGAGAGCTGGTTTAAATTTAAAATTGTTAGTATTCACTGTAGGTCAAGTGATATTTGATCCAATCTGAGCATTAGGCATGGCATGTTCTCTCGGAGTGAGATTCTTGGTTGAATTTGATCTTGTAGGTCATCCATACTGACTTCTTTGTCACTAGCTTTCCCTACTTCAACTCTACTTTCTTCTTCTATAAACTCATGTGCCCGAATTTGTTCCTTTTTTTTCTCTTTCTAGGCGAAGTCTCTCTCTTCTTACTATATTATTTTCTCTGCACTGCTTTTCAATCTCAGAATTAAATTCTTCCAACAATGTTTGTCTATTAATGTGCATATAACTCATGCAAAAAAGCAAATGAAAATAATTAAAATAAATTTTAAATTAATAATCTCTTTGAACTTACTATTATCAAATTAATTTCTCCTCCCCCGGCAACGGTGCCAAAAACTTGTTGGTCAATTTGCATGTATAGATTTTAAACTGCAAGTGTACGGTTCATAGTAAGTAATATAATGAAAGTAAAGGTCGATCCTACAAGAAATGAGTAATTTGACTAACTGAAATTCAAATCAAATATTATCTGAAAACTAATTAATCAATTTAATATTTAAAAATTTAATTCTTAATCTTTAATTGTAAATTTAAATTTAAATTCAAATTCAAAATGAAAGTAAACTAAGATGATTATCTATTAAATCAAACTTCAAATTCAAATTCAAATGATTAAATTCTAATATTTGAGATAAATAGTATGATTGAGTTTCATTAGAATTATTTCAAATGGACACAAATAACTTTTCAAACTAATTCAACTTTTTCTTAAATCAAAGTTACCAATTCCTTAAATTTTAATTTTTCTCTTTCTCAAGCAAAAAAAATTATGATTGATGTAATTTATTAATTTTATTTTCATGAAAAATAAATTAAAACAACCTATAAAGCTCAAAAGAACTAAATTGGTCTTAATTCTTTTATCTCTAAATAAAATTTTCTTAAGTTGTTGATTTCTTAATCTAAAATCATACATAGCTTTCGCTCATCATATTATTTCAATTGAACATGCAATTGATGGTCAGTCAATTACAAGCACTAAGAACGAAATTAACAACGCTTCAATTTCAAGAAATAAATAGTAATCGAATTAATTAGTACTCATTATCTACAATCCAAAATTCACCTAATCCCACTAAGGAGATCAGTTACTCATGGCTAAATTAAACATAATAAATATAGTAAATAAGAAACTAAACATGATATTCATAATTCCAATATTCAAATTAATAATAGAACAAAAGCATTAGATAAATTATAAACTTGAAAATCTAAACAAAATAGAGAGTTCAAATGGATGGAAAGTCTTGCAGAGATGACGAAATCCTCCTCAAGCCCAATTTCCTTCTTCCTTTGATCTCCAATGGTTGAAAAACTAATCTATCTTTAAAAAGATGAAAAGTCCGTAGTTAATTGGCTATACCCCCCCCCCCCCCCCCCCAATCAGCTACTATTCACTTCTTTTGTTGTTGTCTTCAATAACTCCTTCAAAACAGACTCTGACTCCTACTCAGCTTACATTTAAATTTTCAAATTCAAAATTTTCAGCCCATTTTCTATCATATAGAAGCCTTATCTTGAATTGACTTCTTCAGAAAAATTATAGCCCCAGAAGAGTAGATAATTTTGAGCTTTTGAATTACCTCATTCAGACTTTAGATGCCTAAGTTATGGCACAATTACTATTAGTGGCTCGGACTAGACTTCTACTTCTGAAATTTAAGCCCAATTTCAACTTAAGGTTGGAAGCACAAACAAACTCAGATTTTAATGAACTAGGCCTCTCCGAGAAGCTTGAGGTGTCCTCTATCAATTTTATGAAGACCACTTTTCCAATTTTGTACTTTATATCCACCGAAATTATACTTAAATCTCTGAAGGTTTAATTCTGTCTAAAAATTTTATTTTAAACACACTTATAAGAAATTAATTTAAACTAAGCTTAATTCAAGAATAATGAAATAAAAGCATATAAATAATCTTAGAATAGATCAATTCAAATCAATTATATGATAAATCTGATAAAAAATATAAGATCAATTTGCTCTTATCATATTACAAGAAGATGGATTGCTTCTTAGAAATTAATGTTAACATTATACCATGTTCATGGGTGGATGTTTGCACATGATACTTTTGATTGCTTTGTTTGAAACCAAAGTCCATAACTGATTTTGTTTTCGTTTTCATCCACGCCTTCAAGAAATGTAGGCTTATGAGGTCCATTTGCTGTTAATTTAAGATGGCTATAATTTTTTTGTCCTGTTCTAATAAGAGTATAGACAAATTAAGTGGCAATATTAATGAGACATTTTTGGCATCCTTTGTCTTGACCAAATTTAGAAAAGATATTATTGATAACATATAATAACAATAACTATAGACAAGGGGAAAGATTTACAATGGAAAACAGATAGTTTAGTTAGTACAAAATCTAATGCTAAATAATTTTGGATTACAAGCAGATTGCATATAATCTTGCTGCTCTGTCAGTGATCAGTAATAAAAAGGATTTAATGTGTACATTTCAGTTGATCCTTAAAATTCTGCTTCACCCTTCACCAATTTGAAATTTTGCAGATTCAACGGCCACAGCTGAGGATTGATTCAGTTATAGACAATGTAGAATGTTCATTAGATGTAGATGTTGGGAATGACAAACTGCAATCTCCAGTTGATTCCTGGCTAAATGTGACCAAACCAATACTAGGACCTGGAACATCTAATGGTATTTCTGGTAAGGTAGCCTTTCCATCTAGATACTGCACCACTTGCCTCATAATAGGCCTGACTGCTGGTACAGGGTGAGCACAAAGCAAGCCTAGCTTCAATACTAATTCCATTTCCTCCACCAAATATTTACCTTCCAATTTAGGATCACTTGTCTCAAGAATTACCCCTTGTTTCCAACATTCAAGAACCCAATCTACTAAAATGACTTCCTGAGGTGGTCTTTCTGGGTCTAGAGGTCTCCTTCCGCAGGCCACTTCAAGCACAAATGTCCCAAAAGAATAAACATCGCTGCTGGTAGTGACCTTTCCTGTTTTTGTAACCTCTGGTGCAAGATATCCCACAGTTCCAACCACACGAGTTGTTTGGGGAATCGATCCGCGATCAGAAAACTTAGCCAGTCCAAAATCTCCTAATCTTGCATTAAGATCAGCATCTAACATAACGTTTGAAGCTTTCACGTCTCTATGCAACACAACTTGCTCCCAATCTTCATGGAGGTAAAGAAGAGCTGATGCAACTCCTTTCAAGATTTGATATCGCTGAACCCAATTCAGGTTTGGTGTGTCACCGTGAAATAGGAATTTGTCAAGGCTTCCATTGGGCATATACTCATACACCAAGAGTAGCTCTCCGTTTCGCCTGCAATAGCCTAGGAGCGGTACTAAGTTCCGATGCCTTAGCTTCCCCATACTAACAATCTCAGCTACAAATTCTTTCATTCCTTGAATAGAATCATGAGAGACTTTCTTGACAGCAACTTGTGCATTGGAAGAAGGTAACACTCCTTTATAAACTGTTCCAAAACCCCCAAAACCCAGAAGTTCTTTATCTCTGAATCCCTTAGTTGCTTTATAGAGATTTCGATAAGAAAATCTTTGAGGACCATATTCTTTTTCCCAATCTTCATGCAATTCTTCATATTTCTTCTTCCAAATTATATAAAAAGCTCCACAGATTATCAGCACAACACTTGCTGTTATTGATAGGACCATAATGGTTTTCTTACCTGAATTATTCTGAGATGGAAGTGAAGGAAGTTTTGAGACATCAAGACTTTGAGCTGGCCCACTTTTGTTGAAGCTCCATCCAAGTATATAATGGTAGCTTGCCATTGATCCTGTGGATGAAGAAAAACCAACATACATAGAATCCGAAAGGACTAGAGAAAGATCAATAGTTGTTGACAAGAGAGGCTTTCCTGGTTTCATGATTGATACAGGAGCTAGTGTTACATTTAGTAGCTTCTGCACATCATCATAATCTATCCACGCCTGCATTGGCTTTCCACTTATGAGCTCTACGCCTTTATTTTCCCTTTCCTCGTTCGAATAATAGGCTGCTGCAGCTGATACAATAGATGTCAAGTTGTTTATATCAATTCCAACATGATTGTCGTTGATGTCTTCAAAGTTAGAAGTCAGTATTGTATCAAATTCAACAGCAAAAACATGGTTTGAAGGTAAGCCATTGCTTGTTGAATTTAAGAGTCCTAAGTATTCTGTAGCCCATGCACCTGTTAACTCCATAGATGGAGAGATAGTGAAGGCAAGACCATGACCACCAAGAGCAGTCGACTGAGGAACAATGGCAAACACAAAAGTGGTAGAAAATGAGAGAGACTGAGAATTTTCTGATAAAGATTTACGGAAATTAAAAGGGAATGGAAAGAAAGCGTGGCCGATTTGTTGAAATGAAATGTTTGTTAGCTCTAGCAGACCATTACGTTGAATTCTTGCGATTCCATTGAGATGCAGATCAGTTTCATTGAAGCCAAGGTAGATGAACTGGTTTTTCTCTTGGTCTGCTGCTGCTGCTAAGAAAAAGTGTTTCAAGAAAACAGAAATACACAGTAATTTAAAAACAGAAACCATTGAGAAACAATAATTAGTGTCTTGCTCACTACTAATTAATCAAAAAGTTTGTGCTGTGAATTATAATCAGCGCCTTTTTTCATACATATTTATTCCAACTTTTCATGGTTTACCAAATACTTTTCAGAGGCTGGTGCAAGGTCAAGGGAAAAGTATATGTTATTTATTTATATTTAGAATCTTGTGATTTAAGTAAATTTATATATTTTGAAATTAAGAGAGTTATTATGACTAAAATTCATTATATATCATATCTTATATTTTAAAAATAAACTTGAATGGCGTCTAGTGAAGGCATATAGTCAAATTTCGATTTTAAAAATTATTATTTTAGAATTTTATTTAATGCAAATGATCACTAAAAAAATAATTAAATTAACACCCTTATAAAATATGGAAAATGATTAAATCAACACGCATTTTAAGCGACCCACGACCACAGAGGTATAACTACTACTGAGAAATTTATCTAATCAAGTTGACAAATTCTTACATTATAAAACCATAAAAGGATTGCTTGATACAGAATCTTAATTGTATCTTATTACGATAAGAAGCATCCCACCTATTAAATTATCGACAATAGGATGAATTTTAATAAATGATTGAAAATGATTTGGTTTTTTATTTAATTCAAAAATTTGCTGTTAAATATCATAAACGCAACAATATAAGTTTTATTTGTTATGAATAATAAAAATGCAATTGATTTTAACTTTTATAAAATATTGGTTTTGTCCGTAGATTTATTCATTTTTAATTATGCAAATTACTTACTTCTTGAATGGCTTTTTAGTCTTTGCCTTGTATTATATATAGATATAGAAGTAAGATACAGAGGGGAGTTGAATTTCATTCATAAATGTATATGACAATAAAATTACATAAACATTGAGTATAGTTACCATCAATTAAACCTTTACAACTAATCTAAACAAGATGAATGATAATTACAGTCACTTTAGAAAATAATTATTTAATAATTTTTTTATTGATTATAAAATATTTATTATAATATTTTTTTTAATAAATGAACATATAATAAATATTTTTTTAATCAATAAAAAAAATTATTAAACTATCGCTCTTCAAAATAACTATAATTAATATTCGTCTAAACAATAAGCAGACTTTGGATTGCTCTCAAAGAAAAAAGCATGAGCGGACTTTTGGGGATCTGTTGATTTTAGTTTAAAAAAAAAAATAATTGCTGAAACATATAGTAGTCGCAAGTGGCTATATAAACTTCCCCGATTAAGCTTGTTAGAGTATCTCAAAATATTATTTCTTTTGTCCTCATTCTTTGACTTAATAATTTGGACTAACCATTACATTAGAATCTGCCATCATCATGAAACATTTTAAGTAATTAATGTGTAATCAGGAATATTTTGCATAAGCATAAACCCAATTAATTAAGCTATATTGCTATATTTAAGTGAACAATATAGTCATCAACTTGAATTAATGTTCTGAATTGTAGAAGGGGGTTTTGGAATACTTTGGTATCGATTACTATAGAAATATAAAAAAGCACTGAAATTTGGCAAACTCTGTGTGTATTAGTTGTGTGAAAAATATGTAAAATCACTGTTAATGATCCTTAATTATTATACCGTTGAATAAAGGTGATAGATCTCTTTTTATATAAGCATATGAGGGCTAAGGTAGCTTCTTGGAATAGTAAGATAAGTAGTACACGTATTAAAGTGTTACGTCTATACATAATAATACTCTCTGATGCCAAAGCCAATGGCTTGATCTTTTATGGTTTTCAAAAAAAAAAAGATCAATCACATGAGAGAATTTCTTTAGTGACTAAAAAAAATTATAAGTTAGAGAATGAATATGAGAATAATGGTAAATGAGAATTTTTATCTTATATATATTATATATGTCAAGATAGTGTTTTGGTTACGCGTGCTAAGAGTTAACCTAGCTACTCTAGTACCCTTGGTGTTGATAACCATATGTTCAGGCATGATTGAGCATGTAAAAGGCTTTAACTTTGCTTGGTGAAGTTAGTAATACATAGTGGACCAATTAAGACTCTAGTTGGATAAAAGAAGAGGAAATTACGGGTTTATGAGATTTGAAGTTGCATTTTCAAATTTATGGCTGGATTTTTTTTTTAATTTTTTTACTTTTGCTCTTTTTTGTTTTTCTTTCAAAGATTCTTATTTTTTATTTATTTTCTCTTTGCATGGTTATTAAATTCTCTTATTTTTATTTTTTATTTTTATTATAGTTTTTATTGCTGGATAACCATTTTGTAATCTAGTAATGTTTTGAGTTGTATAAAAATTAGTTGTTGAAATCCATATATTTACAATATATGTATAACATATTTACAATAAATATATTATATTTACATTATTATTATTATTAGTACATATTTTCTTACTTAAAATTTATTATATTGATAATATTTATACAATAGATACAGTATAATTAAAATTGAAATAAAATAATATATATATGCAGAACATATACAAAATATATCCATAATATATATATGCAGAATATACTCATAATATATATATTATATTATGTTACTATTAATAGTTATGTATATATTATCACTTATAATTCAATATATGAACTATGAGTGAGCATGGGTCAATCCAATCCAGATATCTAAAAATTTCCAGAACCGTTTCAAAAGTCAAATTTTAAAAATATAAGATTTAGAACTGTTTCATATACAAAAATTTAAATATTGTATTGTTTCATAATTTTCGAAATAATTCGGTTTGGATATTCGGTACTTTTGGTACTAAATTTTATAAATTAAAATCACTACAAAATTATATCAAATTACCAAGATAAATTTACTGACAGAAAATTTTTTGTTAGTAATACCGACAAAATATCGAGAGAAACTATTAAAAAAATAAATTAGAAAATACTCCGACAGATTACTGAAAGAATAGCTATAAAAAAAATTTACCGACAGATATTTTGTCGACAATAATGACTCAGTAGATAGCGCCAATAATTACTGATAAACTCTACCGATAAAAATGTCAAAGAATCGATAATACTTAGCGCGAATGATTGCGACATAAAAAGATCTGAATATTTTCTTAATAGTCACACTTACCCATTGAACATATTTTTTGTCGGTATTACCAACTGAATATATTTTCTCTAGATAATACCGATAGAATATATATCCTTTCGGTAAATTAGATAAAGTATTTTAAAAAAATTATTTTAGTGAAGTATGAGGTACATTTTAAAAATTACTCTTATTTTTTCTAAAAGTTTAAATATTTTTTATAGTATTTTTGAAAAAAAAAGTTTAATTTTTTGGGTAGTTTTGTAAATGTGGCTTGAGGAAATAACACAATGTATGAGATTTTGTTTTGAAACATTTACAAAAATGCCAATAAAAATAAACTTTATTTTAAAAATATGCAGAAAAAAATATTTTTGCTTTTAGAAAAAGTTGAAACAAATTTTAAAAAGTATTTCACTTCTCACTAGAATAATATTTTTTTTCTAAAATATATTTTCTTTCACTACAAATAATATTTTACTTTAATTTTCATCTTTTTTTTTAACTTCGCTATTAAATAAATATATTTTAATAAAATAATTAAAATTAATATTTTAAATTATATTTTCACCATGTAAAATGTATTAATTTTTATAAAGAAAAATTTTAATTTTGATTACAAATAATAAACTAACATTCACAAAAAAATATAAAAAAGAAAAATATATAAATATTTATTTGTAAAAATAATTAAATTTATTTTTAAATAAATTTTACATATTATACACATAAAAAATAAAGTTAAAAGAATATTAATTTCATTATGTAGATGTTACATACATATTTTATGTATATTATGTGAGTGTTATATAAATATTGTAGATATTTAGTAAATATTGTGTGTATATTATGTATTTATTATATATATTGTGTGAATATCATGTGAATATAAAATAAAAAAATAAAGTTAGAAAATATTAAATAAATTCTATAAATATTTGGTAGATGATCTGCATATGCTGGGTAGATATTTTTTGTAAATTGAGTAGATGCTATGCATATTTTTTGTGTATGTTTGACAGATACTATATAGATATTGTAGGTATTTAGTATATATAATATATATGTGATATAATTATGAGAATATGATGTCAAAAAATCAATTTTAAATAAAAATATAAATATAAATAAAATTTTAAAAAATTAAACAGAAAAAAAAAACTAAAAACACAGCCAAAAAAACTTTAAAGTGAAAAAAAAAAAAGAGTGGACATTCTTACAGAAATGGGAAAAAAAATACCAAACGTAAAATTAAAGGGATAATTATATAAATACCTTAAAACTAAATTATGTTTTAAAAAATATTGTATCTAAAAAACTTTTCATTTTTACGGAAGTTAAGTTTTATACGATCTACTAAAAATTCGGCCCACCCCTTAATCACTTGTGCATTCCCGAATCACTAAATATATTGTATAAATTCTTACATTATAAAACCATAAAACGATTATGAAAGGATTGCTTGATGCAGATTCTTAAATGTATCTTATTAGTAGCTGAAGTTGACTTTATTACAATAAGAAGCGTTCCACCTATTAAATTATCGACAATATGATGAATTTTAATAAATGATTGAAAATGATTTGGTTTTTTTATTTGATTCCAAAATTTACTATTATTAAATATCATAAATGCAACAATATAAGCTTTATTTATTATAAATAGTAAAATATATAATTGATTTTGACTTTTATAAAATATCAATCTTCTCCGTAGATTTATTTTCTTTTTTTATAAATCACAGGTATTTTTATTCGTGTAACAGTCTAAAATTAATTCTATTTCGGGTACTGTAAAGATTAGAATGACTCTTCCAATGACATTTTTTCCATATACAATACTAGCATTGAGAATTAAATTCAGGACATTGCTTAAGAAAATTTAGACCATCGTCCAACTGGATCAACCATAGTTGGTAGATTTATTCATTTTTAACGGTATAAATTGGTTAAACATTAAGTTTCGTTACCATCAATTAAACGTTTACAACTAGTCTAAACAATAAGGAGGCTTTTAGATTGCCGTCAAAGAAAGCATGAGCAGACTTTTGGGAATCTGTTGACTTGAGTTTGGAAAAATAATAGCCGAAACGTATAATAGTAGCAACTGGCTAAACTTCCCTGAATGAGCCTGTTAATTAAGCGTATCTCAAAATCTTATTCTTTTTTTTATTAATAATTTGGACTAAACCATTGCATTAGAATCTGCCGTCATCATGGAACATTTTAAGTAATTAATATGTGTGATCGGGAATATTTTGCATAAGCATACCCCAATTTATGAAGCTATATTTAAGTGAACAATTGATTCATCAGCAACAACTTCATGGAAGTTGGGAGAGATTGGCTAGATGTAGAATAAACCCAAAAGTTGACATATTAAATTAATAGAATTTCGAAAATATAATAGAATTTAAAAAATGAACGAAGTTGTGGCTAATTGATAGTTTTCCCTTTTGGTATGGATTTCTATAGAATTATAAAAAGCACAAAAATTGTGGCAAGCTCTATGTATATTATGTTATTAGGATTAAATACGGGAGCTAAATATTTATCTGGATAAAATATGATAAATAAAATAAAAAAATAAGCAATAATATAAATTTATGTTATTCGATGTTAGCCTACGTCTACGGACGAATGAGATAAGCAAATCTACTAATAATAAAAAAAATGGTACAAATCAAGAGATAATAATCACCTTTAATCTAAATAAACTCAATTAATCTCTTCTCACAAAGTTACAAATGAGAAAAGAAATACTCATAAAAGGGAAGGCCTTTTTAGAAAAATATTTTAGAAGCACAACACTCATAAATGAGATAAATTCAAAATAGTGAAAAATATTTTTCAAACATTTAAAATAAAATCTCACTATTTTATTACCCATAAAATTATCTCACATAAATAATTTTCTCACAAATAACTTTTATCTCTCTCTATTATTTTTTTTCTTCATAATTTGTTATATGTTATTTAAAGGAGGGGAAAGCCATTTATATAGGCCTTTCCTGTGTGTGCCAACCATGAATGGCCTTTCCTGTGTGTACCAACGGAGCGGACATCTTGCTTACAAGCTATCCACAATTTGTTTTGTAAATTCGCAAAATAAATTGAAGAGTATAGCAGTGGGACAACTTGCAAAAAGTTGTCTCCCTCCTTTTTTTCTTCCAAAGTAAAAGATTGTGGGTTCCACACTATTTGAGTGGGACCTCTAACAAATCTCTACCTCACACTCAAGTAGTTGGGACTTTTATACCAGTAATATTCCTACAAATAGTGGCAGAAATCAGAAACTTTTGGGGGAACAAAATTACCAAGAGAAAAAAAATACAGACGAATTATGAATAAAATTAAATATTTAATATTACAATAGTTCAACAATTAATTTATATTACTAGATGACTACACCTAAGAGGTGGTAATTGTAATCTACGAGTTTGCATTTTTTGAAAACTTTGTATAATAGTTTCATTTTTAATTTTTATAAAAATTTCCTTCTCCACATAACACACCAAACAATCGGTCAGAAAATTATCTCTCATTTTATTGCGCAAATCCGTCTTGATAATGTTCATTATTGAAAAAGCTCTCTCAATAGTAGCAGTTGCAACAGGTAAGACTAAAGCTAACCTGACAAGCAGATATACCAAAGGAAACATAATGTCATAACCTGTCTCAACCATTTTGAGCAAGAGCTCCAATGTCATGGAGGTTAGAAAAGGTTGTATTTCTTCTTACATTAGCAATGTAGGTCTTAAGTTGATCTTCAAGTATCATTCGATCAGTATTGGAGAAATCTTTGAATATAGTTCAGCAAGACGAAGTAATCGAGATCGCTTAAAGTTAGAGAATGAATTTATAGATGAAAGACAAGCAATGCATAAAAGCACTTTCGAACTTGTTTCTGTAAACTGATTTTCCATTTATTGTGCAATAAAATCAACAACCTAGTATTGAATGAAAGAAAATTAAGTTGTATTATAAATAGTTTTAGTATCATAATAAGAAGAAGAATGATTACCTAGCAAAATATTTTCACTCGAAAGTAGTGATAATAAGTAATAGAATACCAGCACGCTTAGAACGTAGACGATCCGGAATATTATCTTCCATATTAGGAACCTTGACATCATGATCTATACAAAAATTATTAACATCTTGTAATAATTCATCCCATCCATTTTCCCTGAAGTCTTGTAATTGCTGTTTGACCGTTGCAATTAAATGTACAACATTGTCAATGCATTGATCCTTTCGTTGTAAGACTTGAGATAGATTATTTGTCAGTCCTAAAACTGTCTTCATTAAGTAAGTAATGAAAATAAAATCATAACTTTCCATTTTATCAACCAAGCCCACAGCTGTCCCTTGAGTTCTTTGTTAAGCTCCATCGTCTATTATGTTTTTAAGAACCGCTTTCACTGCTGACCACATAGAAAGAAGCCGCATAATTATTTTATAATGAGAACTCCAACACGTGTCACCAAGTCAAGCTAAACTTATTTCTTGATGCAATCCTCTTCCAGATTGAATATCATCTCTTTCCAAACGTTGAATGATTTCATCATGCTGTTTTTTACGGAGAGCATCTCTCCTTTTACATGAAACTCTAACCATATTCACAATCATTGTAACATATTTAAAAAAATTACTCACATATCTATTGTTCCTTGCTGCTGCTACAAGCACTAATTGGAGTTGATGAGTGAAACAATGAATATATTTTGTTTGGAAATTTTTATTTAAAATGAGAAGTTTTAACCCATTGAATTCACCTCGCATATTAGAAGCCCCATCATAACCTTGACCTCAATCTCTACTTAGTGATAACTCATGTTTCGCAAAGAAATCTTTAAGTGCACTTTTCAAAGACAAAGCAGATGTGTCACGCACATATACTACTCCAACTAATCGCTCAATCACTTGTCCCAACTTGTTAACATATCTCAATACCACAATCATTTGTTCCTTTACAGAATTATCTCGAGTCTCATCAATTAATATAGAGTAAAAGTCATCACCAACATTCTTAATAATAGTTAGTGTCGTCTCTAAAGTACAAGCATTCACTATTTATTTCTGGATATGTGGAGAAGTGGGTTGATTATTTTCAAGAGCATTTGAATTAACTACATTCTCAATATCAATATTGCGTTGACTGTACCAATTGAGAAGTTCAAGAAAATTACCCCGGCAAAGTGACTTTTTTGACTCATCATGTCCTCGAAAAGCTAAGCAATTTGCTAAAAGAAAATGTATACAGTCAACAACAGCTATCGAACGTGTCCGGTAATGCTTCTCTTGCTCTTGGCTATGGGAAGATAATACATGAGACACACTTTATCTTTGATTTTTGAAACTAATATATAGTACTCTTGCATCATTGTGTGGACTATTGGAACGGCCAACATGTTCATTAAATCTCTCCATGGCCTTTTTCCAATTATGAAATCCAATTTTTGTGAAGACATTATCTCCTCATTTTGATCCTCTATTCGAACTAAAAAGATAACACCAGAAACAAAATATTGCATTTTTAAAAATATTGTATTTCAATTACTCAAATTTAGAGTATCAATTCTCTCTAAAACTCCTCATAATTTTTTCAAATTATGTTTGGGAAAAATTATGGCCACGTGATTGGCAATGACCTTTAACAACATATTATCTTCTAATATCATTCCTAATCTCAACATAAAACTCATCAATCAAAATGATAAAGTGTGTCTCATGTATTATCTTCCCATAGCCAAGAGCAAGAGAGGCATTACCGGACACGTTCGATAGCTGTTGTTGACTGTATACATTTTCTTTTAGCAAACTAATATATAGTACTCCTGCATCATTGTGTGGACTATTGGAACGGCCAACATGTTCATTAAATCTCTCCATGGCCTTTTTCCAATTATGAAATCCAATTTTTGTGAAGACATTATCTCCTCATTTTGATCCTCTATTCGAACTAAAAAGATAACACCAGAAACAAAATATTGCATTTTTAAAAATACTGTATTTCAATTACTCAAATTTAGAGTATCAATTCTCTCTAAAACTCCTCATAATTTTTTCAAATTATGTTTGGGAAAAATTATGGCCACGTGATTGGCAATGACCTTTAACAACATATTGTCTTCTAATATCATTCCTAATCTCAACATAAAACTCATCAATAGGTTTACACAATGCGGGATCAACCACAATATCATCAAAACTAATATCCGAACACCTTATATCATCACTAGATACCTCCTCACTTGCATGACTACTTAATGTAGGGATCGGTGTCGGAATAGGGATATTAGAAGATTCACCATATTCATTCCGCATTCTCTTAGTCTTGATCACAAATCTATCCATATATGTTCAATTTAGATTTAGTTTAACCTAATTTATATTCAGCATTTTAGACAATAACAAGACATTAAATTGCATTTTATATTTAAAATCTAATAACAATTCACAAAACACTAATAAAAGCAATTAATTCAACATAATCATAATACATATCATTTTAATTAAATTATTATAGTTAATTAAAATTTAAATAAACAACAATCAATATTTATATAGAAAAAAAAATTACCAATTTTTACCTAAATCATAATAATCACAAATACACAAAATACAAGTAAATTCAATTAATACAACATAATTAATAAATTATATTTTATATTTAAAAACCAATTGAATAAACTATATTCTATATATAAAAATAAAATCCCTAATTTTTTTACCTAAGACAAAAAAATATCACAAATTCACAAAACACAATAAAATTAATTAATTCAACTAATTAATAAACTATATTCTACATTTAAAACCCAATATATAATCTATTATATTTAAAAAAAATCTCCAATTCTTTACCTAAAATAAAAATTATCAAATCTCCAATTTTTAACTTAAAAAAATTATCATAAATTCACAAAACACAATAAAATCAATTAATTCAACTAATTAATCTACATTCTATATTTAAAACCCAATATATAATCTAAATCTAGTTTATATTTAAAAAATAAAATCCCCAATTTTAGTAACCTAAAATCTAATAATCACAAAAAATTAACAAACTAACTAATAAAATAAAAAAAAAAGTACTAAAATTTTAAAAACCTGGTCGGTGCAGTTGCAGCACCGCCGGTGGTAGGACCTGTGGTTGGCTCTCTGCCTCTCCCCCTTTTCCTTCACCTTTGCTTGCGCCTGCGCCTCCCTCTGCTCTACCTTTCTCAATCTCTCCCCTCTCTTCGCTAAAATCGTGTTAAGTGAAACGGCGTCGTTTCACTTAATAGAATTTAAAAAAAAAATTAAAGCCCTGAGGGGCAAAATGATAATTTTGCTTGAGAGGTTGTCTTCAACCTCTCACGCTCGCCTGTTTCTTCTTCCCTCGCAGCAAGCAGCCTTGAGCCCCCCCCCCCCCCCCCCCCCCCCCGATTCTCTCTACAACACCCACCACCGGCAGCCTCAGCGACGCATACCCCCTATATATCAATACTCAGTGTTGCCGGCAAGGGGGGATCGTCAGCCCCCACAAGACCCTCCTAGCTCTGCCCCTGCCTACAAACAACAAGCTAAGACAATACATTTTTGTAATTTTAATTGTCAAGAAACTAATTACAACTCCACCTTGACTTGAATTCATTGCATCAAATTAGAAGATTTCTCTTCACCTTCTCCAAATAATTCGTTAGGACAAAATTAATAATTACCAGTGTCAATTAAGCTCAAGCAATGTTTAGATTCACTCAACATTATCAAGCTCTTCTTACTACTATATCCAAGCCTCATATGCCAAATCTCGGTGATATTTGAATTAGACATAGGATAATGGCCTGCAGCTAAGCCCATAATAGTAGAGAAGCAATAAATATAATCTACCAATTTGGTTAGCTTTCATTAGAACAAGAACACCTTTCAAAACCTTTAAAACTCCACATCTATCAAAAAATCTACGGCCAAGATTATTCAAAGCAAATAAAGAGATAAGATTCTTCTTTAAATCAGGAACATGTTGAACGTTAATCAATGTTCGAATCACGCAATCATGCATCCTAATTTTGATAGTACCAACACCGATAATCTTACAAAAATAGTTATTGCACATAAACAAAACTCCTCTACGTATAAGTTTATAAAAAGAGAAATTAACCTTTGTGGATACATATATGAAATGAGTAAACAGAACCTAAAATTCATCCTTGATTATATTTTATATTATTTTTAGTCACGGTGTATACATCACTATCTTTATGAATAATACTGGCTTCAGTGGATTTCTCTTTCTAATTCTTTTCTTTATTTTTGTTCTGAAGCTTGAAACACTCAGCGTTAATGTGTCATTTCTTCTTATACTAATTACAAGTCAGATGACTATTTTTAGACTGAGAAAATCTTCTTTTAGCAACCAAAAATTTTGCTGCATCGTCAAAATGGCTACTAGAGAGTTTTTTTTTTTTTTTTTATCAAAGAGCTCTTTAGAATATAAAGAAGCTTTCACCTCCTCTAACTTTAGAGACTTGTTACTATGAATCAATGTCTCTTTAAAGTTCTTACATAATAGAGGTAACGAACGAAGCAATATAAGAGTCAAATTATTCATCTTCAAACTTAATCTCCATATTCGCCAAGTCCAAAATAATGGAAGAGAATTCATCAATGTGGGACTTAATTAATATACCTTCCACCATAGAATGAGTGTACAAATGGTGCTTGACAATCAACTTGGTGGTGAGATTCTTTGTAATATGCAAAGACTCCAACTTGTCACATAAATCCTTAGTTGTCTTTTGATCAATGACTTCATACAAAACTTCAATAGATAAGCATAGCTGAATTGCATATAGAGCATTCTCATCAATTTCTATCTTTTTATTTTCATCCATCATAGCAGGCATTTGACTCTTTCTCAATAGCAATTTATGCAAACCGTTTTGCGCCGAGATTATTTTCATCTTGACTTGCCACATAGAAAAACTCATATTGCGCTTAAATTTCTCAATATTAAATTGTGTTGTCGTCATAACTAAGCTCAAACAAATATTAACAAAGCGTTGATATCAGTTTTTGGGATTAAATACGAAAGCTAAATATTTATCTGGACAAATTGCGACAAACAAAATAGAGAAAATAAATAATAACATAAATTTATGTGGTTCGGCATTAGCCTATGTCTACGGATAAAGGAGAGAAACAAAACCACTAATAATTAGAAAGTGGTACAAATCAAGAGATAATAATCACCCTTAACCCAAATAAATCTAATTAATCTCTTCTCACAAAGTTACAAAAAAAATCGCTCATAAAAGGGAAGACTTTTCTAGAAAAATATTTTAGAAATACGACACTCACAAATAAGATAAATCCAAAAATAGTAATAAGTATTTTTCAAACACTCAAAATAAAATTTCGTTATTTTATTACCCATAAAATTATCTCACACAAATAATTTTTATCTTTCTATTATTTTTTCTTCATAAATTGTTATATGTTATTTGAAGGAGGGGAAGGCCATTTATATAGGCCTTCCCTGCATGTGCCAACCGTGTGGATAGCCTGTTTACAAGCTGTCCACAATTTATTTTGCAAATTCGCAAAACAAATTGAAGAGAGTGGCGGTGGGACAGCTTGCAAAAAGTTATCCCCTTTTTTTTTTATTTTAAACTAAAAGATTATGGGTCACACACCATTTGAGTGGGACCTCTAACCTATTAGTTGTGATAAAAGTAAACTCAACATATTGATGATCCTTATTATAGCTTTAAGTAAAGGTGATAGATCTCTTTTATATAAGCATATGAGGGCTAACTGCTAAGGTGGCTTCTTGGAATAGTAAGACAAGTAAACAAGTATTAAAGGGTCAAGTCTAAACTTAATAAGGCCTATTTGACATCTAAGTTAGTGGCTTGCTCCTTTAGGATCCTCAAGGAAAAAGACTGTCAATCGCAAGAGAAAATTTTGTAGTGAAAGAAAAAGATGATAAGTTATAGAATGAATTTGAGAACAATGATAAATGAGAATGTTTGTCTTATATTATTTATGTCAAGATAGTGTATTGGTTAGGCATGCCAAGAATTAACCTACCCTCAATTTTAGAGTTGATAGCCGTATGTTTGGGCATGATTGAGCATGTAAAAGGCTTTTAACTTTGATAGGTGAAGATAGTATGGAGTGGACCAATTAATGGACTTCTTAGTCAAACTCTAGCCGGATAAAAGAAGGAACATTTACATAAATATCTAAAAAAATTTTATTACAAAAATATATAAAAATTAAAAATATTTATATTTTTATAAAAAATTGGTACAAAATTTTAAAAATATCTTATTTTTTAATAAAATAATTTTTTTTTCAAAAATATCTCTTCCTTCAATACAATTAATATTTTTCTTTAAATTTTATTTTTTAACTTCATTATTAAATAAAACAATATAATATAATAAAATAATAATATTTAATATTTTAAATTTTTTATCATATAAAATTCATAATTTTTTATAATAAAATTAATTTTAATTATAAAAATAAATAACACTAAAAAATAAACACAAAAATAAAATATATAAAAATATATTAATAAAAATTTTTAAATTTATTTTTAAATAAATTTTACATATTATACACATGAAAAAAAATATATAATTTCATTATATAGATGTTATGTAGATGCGTTGTACATGTATTGTAAATGTTGCATTTATGTTATATTTTTGTTATTTAAGTTGTGTGTATTTTATGTAAAAATTATTGAATGTTATGTGAATAATATATAAATATTGTGTGGATATTTTAAGAATAAAAATTAAAAAATATTAAAAATATTATGTAGATGTGTTATAGATTTATTGTAGATATAATGTTAATGTGTTGTAGATGTATTTTGTATTGTTGAATATGTATTTTATATATATCATGTATAAATTATATATATATTTATTTTTTATGTGAATATTAAAAATATAACATAAAAAAATTTTAAAATAAAAAATATAAATAAAATAAAATGGTAAAAAATAAAAATAAAAAATTATAAAAAGAAAAATCAACGTTTTAAAGCTAATTTTGAAAAAAAAAAAACGACAAATACTATATAACTAAAAAAATGCATCAACATGTATATCTATAGGGGTAGATAAATTTCAATTAATTGACTAAATATTTAGTTTGATTAATCAAAATTATTATATATTAGTTGATTAAATTAATAATTTTATATTATTTTAATTTTTAGTTCAATTAATAATTGACTAATTCGGTTTTGTCGGTTAACCGTTAATCGAAAATTTTAAAAAAATTATTTAGTTATTAATTTTTTATTTAATTCTTTAATTATATTAATTTTTTTACTATAAATATAAATTTTTATTGTAAAATAAAGTTATTTTTTAATTTTTTTTAATAATTTTTATTTAGTCATTTAATTATATTAATTTTTATTTTAAATAAATTTTTTATTATAAAAATTAATTAATTAAATTAAATAAAAAATTTTAATTAAATTAATTCGGTTAATTAATGGATTTGGTCGATTATGAATGAATACCCGTCCTTATATATCTGCAATATCAGCGTGAAAATGAGGCAGAGAGTTAAATTTCTCATAAAAGAACTCCTTTGGCATAACATTTTTCCAGGATGGCCTCATCTCGTACAAGCCCATGAGCTCCTCACAGCGTGTTATCGGCAAAATTACATAATTAACCTTACATAGATAATTATTTTAAAAAAATATGCCTATTAAAAAAAGGAAGAAAATACAAATTTGACATTAAAATTTTTGCCAAAGCATGGGTTGAAGTTTAAAGTAATTTTGGCGGCAATTAAACACTTCATCTTTTAAAAATTTATCATTTAAGATATTTGCATTAGCAAAAAAATAATATTCATTAACTATAGTTGGCATGATAATATTAAATTATAAAAAAATTGAGACAAAATACAAATAAATATTTAAATTTTTTACAAATATACAAATTGGCACTTAAAGTAATTAACAAAAAAAATTAATTATAAAAATTAAAGTAAAAAAATTATGAATGAATATCCATATTTAGATTTCATTTTAACAAAAAAAAATCTTAATTTTAGTTAAATTAAATCCACAAAGATAAATCATTGAATTTCAGAATAATTAACCTTAAATATCAAATTTACAAAGTTTAATATATAAATAAACATTTACACTTATAAAAAAAATATATTAGTACCTTATATTTTATATTCATCCTATAAAATATCCCCTGCAAGCTTGAAATAATATTATCACATCCTCAGCTGAGTTATTTCTCATCTCACTAGTGAGCGTGCAGTACACATGCCTTTAAGACCTCTTTCATCTGAATTAGATTTATGGCTCAAACTTGACCAATCACAATATCCAATAGGTTTTTCATGATTAGCAAACTCATTTATTGATTCCACAACCTAAAAATATTCTATATTCCTAGTTATTCAATATTGATTTGGGAAAGTAGCCATAAATATATCAGTTCTCTCATTCTCTTCATTTTCTATCAATCAGATCCAGTTTCTTTTTCAATCCTCTCACGACTTCAAGAGGTTAGTTCATTTTCTTTTCTTTTTCTCTTTTTTTTTAATGTATGATAATGATAGTTCAAGAATGATTTTGATTGTATTACAAAAATTGCTTTTGCTGGGATCGATATTGATTGATTGATTTTTTTCTCGAGTTCATTTTGTTTCTTTTAAATAGTGAATCTACACGAGTAATTTTAAATGTTATTTGTTGCTAATCCTATCGGTGGAATAGAAGAGAAGATGGGTTTTAAACAGTGGCGGATTTAGGGGGTCCGGGGGTTCTTTGGAGCCCTCATCCAACCACATATATACATACATACATATGTATGTATGTGTGTATATATATATATATTATATATGTATAAACACACTAATATATATATATATATAAATTTTATATTTGTATAAGAATTTATATATACACATTTATATATTTAAATTAAAATAAATTTAAATATATACAAGTATAAATATATACACACATAAATGATTTTTATATTTATATAAGAATTTATATATTTAAATTTAAATAAAATTAAATGAATTATATGTATAATATATATATAATTTAAATGAATTATATATATATATATATGAGTTATATATATATAAATTTAAATAATTTTTTTAATTTATAAATTTTTTGTCAAAATTTATATATATATAAATAATCAGTTGTTTAGTGTGTTATACGAAGAAAGATATTTTTTAAAAAAATTGAAAATGAGGATATTATACAATATTTTTAAAATATGTAAAATTATGGAATAAAATTATAATTTTTTATGCGTATTTAATTTAATAGTATAAATTAATTATTAAATTACTGTAATATTAAATATTTAATAAAATTATCTGTCATTTTTTATGTAGAAATTTAGCTCTCTTTGATAAGTTTTTGGATTCGCTACTGATTTTGAACCAGGGTTGTTTTTTGAAATTGGTAATTTGTGATTTTATATGGGTTATGATTATTTTGAAGAATTAAAAAGGGCAATTTCACTTTTATTTGCTCATGTTTTTGTGACATTGAGTTTGAGCATGCTCACAGTTATGAATTGATGGATTTATTTTTTATTGAGGATCAGTGTTAAGTTTTTTCAATGTTTTAGAATCTCAAGAGTTGTTGTTATATTAATCAGTTTATTGTTTAAAAGTGAGAGGAATTTCAGTAGATTTTTGAAGTTGTTGGAATCTCACCATTAAAGTTGTTCTTCACAAGATTAAATGGGTATTATAGTGAGAGAGAGAGAGAGAGAGAGGATGGTGTCTGTGAAGAAATCGTTTGGATTTTAATGGTTTTAATTTTCTTTACGCGCTCACAAAGGATATATTAGTTTAATATTTTATTTTGACAGATAAGTAAAGAGATGTCCGGAATAAAGAGGGTTATAGGACTTTTTGAATAAATATTGGTGTTTATTTACGTATTAAGCCTAAATATAAATATTAAATTTTAAACAATAATTTTTAGATCAAATTCAAAAGCAAAATCACCATCAAATTTATATAAACACATAAATGAATAAAGAAAAAAATAGAGATATTGTTTTTGAATTTAATAGTGATATTCACATTCTTTTTTTTGTGAATAAAAAAGAAAAAAAGAAAAAGAAAAGAAAAGAAAAAGGCATACGTAAACTTGAAAAAAGAACCCAAAACGGAGGCATATGGCTCTGATTCACAAATGGCCTATTTATTGGCTTAGAGCAAAGTTCATCGAAACAATTAACAAATGGATCCAATTTTGTGCTGATGTCAATCATATGTTCATGTTAAATTTTGAGAAAATTATGCCACTTTTTTAATTTTTTTTTTCAAAAATATCATATAATATTTACATGTTTTGATCTTTTAGGTGTATATCAGATATATACTTCTGATAGTGAAATATATCTTTGATCAAATATTTTCTAAAATATTTTTATTTTTTGAAATATTTTTAAAGAAATCCCTTAAACTTTAGCACGACCAAAGTAATTGATCAAAAGCACCCTGTGACAGGCATATTAACATTTCATACTCGAATCAGATTTGACAGCAAAGATTCATCGAAATTCAAAACCGGCATTACTGCCTTCATAAAGCTGCTCGACAAGTGAAAATGTTCATATCCCTTGCATTCTACACATGTTCTAACATTCTGTTATACTATACACTTCTATTTAATAACAGTTTGGTTCGGCTCTTTAGTTAGTTATCATCAAAGATGAACATTTTGATCAAATAAATTAGAAGAGTCAAATAGAATTAAGATCATAAATAACATAGGAAAAAAAATAAACATATACATCTCGAGTTCTTAATTAATTTGTAAGAGCTTCAACGACCATTGAGGATCGAGTTAGTATCAGAGAAGGAAAAGGAAGAAACACTCTTTGCAGATGCAAGAAAAGGCAGGCAAGCTCTAGTTGCTTCAGGACTACTTGGAAATATACCAATACCTGCACCGTGCAATGGTATATCAGGCAAGGTAGCATTTCCATCTAAATATTGCAGCACTTGCCTCATTTTCGGCCTAGAAGCTGCTGTTCGCTGTGCACAAAGCAAACCCAGCTTCAAAACCAACTCTAATTCTTCCACCACATAGCTGCCTTCCAATCTTTGATCAACGGTACTTAGAATTGTCCCCTTTTTCCAGCATTCAAGAACCCAATCTACCAAAAATACCTGCTCCACCGATCTTTTCGACTCTACAGGCTTCCTTCCACATGCAACTTCAAGCATAAAGATCCCAAATCCAAAAACATCACTGCTAGTAGTAGGCTTGCCAGTTGTAGTAAGTTCAGGTGCAAGGTATCCCACAGTTCCAACTAGAGATGTTGTTTGAGTCGATCCATGATCATAAAACTTAGCAAGCCCAAAATCTCCTAATCTTCCATTAAAATCAGCATCTAATAAAATATTGCTTGCTTTCACATCTCTATGCAAAACAACTTGCTCCCATTCTTCATGGAGGTAGAAAAGAGCAGATGCTACTCCTTTAATTATCTGATATCGTCGAAACCAATCAAGATTCGGTTTTTCATTGCTAAATAGAAACTTATCAAAACTTCCATTAGTCACATGATCATAAACCAAGAAAAGCTCTCCCTTTCGCCTACAATACCCTAGGAGATGAACAAGGTTCCTATGCCTTAGCCTCCCTAAGCTAGCAATTTCAGCTACAAATTCTTTCATTCCTTGTGTTGAATCATGTGAGATTTTCTTTACAGCAACTTCAACATTTGATGAAAGTAAAGTTCCTTTATAAACCCTTCCAGAACCCCCAGATCCAAGTAGCTCTTTATCTTTAAAATCTTTAGTTGCTTTATAAAGATCCTTATAGGAAAATCTTTGAGGCCCGTATTGTTGGTCCCAGTCTTCGCGAATTTCTCCATATTTCTCCTTCCTTATTGCATAAATAGTTGCAGAGATAGTTATCAGAAAAATGATTACTACGACCAATGGGAGAATAAGTATTAGTTCTAATTTACCCTTTGATTGTCTTTCATGAGGGACTGAAGGAAGCTTTGAAAGATCAAAACTTTGTGCTTGCCCACTGTTGTTGAAGCTCCATCCAAGAATATAATGGTTACTTGCAACAGAACCAGTGGATGCAGAGAAACCAACATACATAGAATCCAAGAAAACTAAAGAAAGATCGATGCTGATCGATGCTTGTCGACAAGAGAGGCTTTTCTGGTTTCTTGCTTGTTGTAGGAGCTACTGTTACGTTAAGTAGCTTCTCCATTTGACTGTAATCTATCCATATCTGAATTGGATTCCCACTGATAAGCTGCAAGTTCCTATTTTCTCCTTCATTCTCAGAAAAATAAGTAACTGGAGCTGATTCAATGGAGGTTAAATTGTTAATATCTATACCAATATGATTGTCATTAATATCTCCAAATTCAGGATTCCTTACAGTATCCAATTCAATTGCAAGCAAATGATTGGAAGACAAACCAATGGTAGTAGAGTTAAAGAGTCCAAGATACTGAGTTGCAATTGCCCCTTTGAACTCTGCTGATGGTGAGATAGTAAAGGCCAAGCCATGGCCATATAGAGCATTATTCTCAGGAATCATAGCAAAAACAAAGTTAGTAGAAAATGAAAGAGATGATTGAGAATTGTTAGGTACAGAAGTGTTGAAATGAAATGGAAATGGAAAGAAAGCATGACCAATTTGTTGGTGTGAAGTGTTTGTAAGCTCTAATAAACCATTGGGGTGTATTTTTGCTGCCCCATTTAGACTCAGATTAGCTCCTTTGAAGCCATTGTAGATGTACTGGTTTGTTTATTGAGCTAAGGCAAGGTGTTTGGAATACACAAAAAGTGCTAACAAAATTTCAAGTAATTTAAGCAATGTTGTCATTGCAGGAGATTATATCAGAAAAAAAAGAAGAATAAACTTTTATGCTATGATTTTTTTTTTTTTTTTTTTTTGTGCTTCTTATGAATTCCTACTGTATTGAGATATTAACATTTTCAAATATTCCAGTATCAATCTCTCGGACTTAGAAAAGGAAAAAATGCATTTGGTAATCTCATAGCCAGGTTGCAGGCTTTTTCCAGTTAAAGGTGGCTATGTAGGCCCAAAAGCTAAAAAATATAGAAAAATTCTTCAATTACCAATCAGCTTATGCAAATCCTACGAATAAAAAGTAATATATTATTCAATCATTACGACACTTGCCAGATTTTTTTTCTAAAATAATAAATTAAAAGATTAATTCCAATAATGACATGGACTTATTTCATCTCTTTAATATGAACTTTGTATAAATTAAGGTTTGATAATGATATCTAATTTGTGGCTTTTTTTCTTTTGCTTTCATTGGGTCAAGTTTTTGAATAGCAAAATTTTGTAGGCTTTGAAATCAAATATAATATATGTAAGAGGGCAAGAATAACATGCAGATTTTGGGTGGCTATTTGATTTTTATTATATATAATTTATGAAGAACTTGATAAAGAAGATATGGAAATATTACAGTGACTGCTTAAAATTGATAGCTCTCCCTTCCTATATTTCAACCAATCATGATGAGGCTGCTTTCCACTAAAGTTTTTAAAAAAAAATAATGAGGCTATTATCATTTCATTAATATTTTTGCACCCTTTTCTTTAAAACATGAAATTATCATTTAATTAAAATTTGAGAAAAAACAGGAAAAAAATATAATATAATAATTTAGAACAACAACAATCCACATCTAGAGTTTAAGTCTTAGATGTCCCTCTCTCCCACATGTAATTAATAATAAAATAAAATAAATTTCAAGTAGCACAGAAACTCATCCTTTTTTCAAGTTTGCATATCCTCCATGATAATTATATGCCATCAAAATGCACAGATAGTTCTGTAAAAGGAGACAGGTTTATCCATTTCAATGAGTTCTGACTTACCCTGCATAAAAAAAATAATGGTAGAGGAAGACAAATAATGACTGTCTATACTTGAAGAAGAAATTTCACTAGAAAAAAGGAAACAATCTCACCCAAGGGCGGAACTACATTATGCAAGGCCCCCCTCAAGTTTTTTTTTTTAATATATTTATGAGAAAATTATATCATATACTGCTTTTTAAATTTTATTTTCAATTTTACCTCTCTCACTTTTTCTTTTTAATTTTATTTCTCCCACTTTTTCTTTTCAATTTTAATTTTTCAATTTTTCAATTTTAACTTTTTTTTATCTTTTATTTTTTCAGAAATACTATATTTTCTTCTTTTCCTTCTTTTTGTTTTACTCTTTCTTTGTTTTGCTATAAAACCCAAAAATTTAGTGGCCATTACTCTGTTTGCTGTAATGGAGGCTATTCACATTATGTTTTAAGCAAAATTTTCATTATGTTTTCCTTGTTTTCAATTTTATTGCTTTTTTTTTATTTATTTTTTTGTTATATCTAGCACTTAATGATATAAAAAAGAAATTTGAAGCAGCTAAGGTTTATTTCACATCATAGAAACCTATGCTTGGATATTTATTCCAAGAGAGCTGCATTGTTTTTATTTATTATCGGTCTCTTGTTATTGCATACAATGCGCTCCCTTATTTTTCAATTACTACAGTTTTTGGTATGCAAATCCCAATTACTAATTTTATTTTTTAATTAATTCTTTTCCCCTTATTTTTTTTAATTATAGTGTATTTTGATAGTGGTGGTGGTGGGTCTATTGTTGCTAGTTGTTGTGATTGTACTATTGGTGGTTTCATGATTTTATGTGAATCTTTACCAACTTTAAGAGCCGGTGGTTTTGGACCTTGTAGTTGGAGATTTGGCTACTGAAAAATCAAAAGAATCCATTTTCTAAATTGAATCTTGATGATTAAGAAGGAAATCAGAGTTGAAAAAGATCAAAGAAAAAGAGAAGATGAAGACTATAAAGAATAGTAATATATATGGATATATATTAGTATATGTTGCATATATTTTAACAATATGTATTAGTATATGTTGGTATATGTTATATATATATACTTTAAGTAAAAAAATAATAATATATGTAGATATATGTCTATATATAACTATTTTATATATTTATTTATATGTGGGTATATATTACATATAACTAGATATACCGAAAAAAATAATAATATATGTTAGTATATGTTATATATAACTAGATATATATAGGTATATGTTGCAAAGCATTAATAATATATGTTATATATATGTGAATATATGCTGGTATATATCAATATATGTTATATATACTTTGACTAAAGAATAATAGTATAAGTTTGTATATGTAGATATATGTCGGTACATGTTATATATAACTAGATATATATATGTGTTACATATATATAGATATATGTTACATATACTTTAAGTAAAAAATAATAATATATGTGGATATATGTCGGTATATAACTATTCTATATATTTATTTATATGTGGATATATATTATATATAACTAGATATACCGAAAAGAAAAATAATTTATATCGATATATATTACATATAATTAGACATATATAGGTATATATTGTAAAAAAATAATAATATATGTCATATATATATCGATATATGTCGATATATATTAATATATGTCGGTATATGTTACATATACTTTAACTAAAGAATAATCGTATATGTTATTATATGTTGGTATATGTTACATATACTTTAACTAAAAAATAACAGTATATGTTGTTATATGTCGGTATATATAGATATATGTTGATATATGTTATATATATAACTAGATATATATATATATGTATGTGTATGTTACATAGATGTAGGTATATGTTGGTATATATTGATATATGTCAGTATATGTTACATATATTTTAACTAAAAACTAATAATATATATGAGTATATGCGGATATGTATCGATATATAACTATTATATTTATATTAAATTTTCATTTCACAAAAAATAAATATAAATAAAATTTATTTTTTGTATAATTTAGATATAATTTTTTTACTTGAACATCTCAAATATAACTGTTTTAGTTACATCATCATTAATAGAAAAATTAAAATTATAGTACTTAATTTTAAATTAATAATTGTTTCACTATTATATTTAATTAATTTATATAAAAATAAATTAATTAATTTTTGATAATTAATTTATATGAAAATGAATTGAAAAAATAAATTTTACTTACATTTCAACTCTATAACAATATTTTAATTGAAATTTATGGATAATTATTTAATTTAAATTAGTTGCATGATCCAAAAATTAATTATATAATATAATATAGATAAAAATATGTGTATGTTAAAAAAAATACTAATCAGCTCATTTTTAATGTTTTTTGACCCATAAAATATAGTGTTTTGTCTAGATCACGTAGTTTTGCAACAAAAGGATTTGTACAGCATAAAATTGAAAAAATCTTCATCCATCTTATATTTGAAATTAGTTTTAAATTTTAAGTTAGTTTTGTAAATAACTCTATATTTATTATATATACTAATTTTTTTTAAAATAAATAGGTTTTGGCCTCTCCCAGTAATTTGTTTTCTTTTACTTTTCTTCTCATTTCCTCTCATTTTTTCCTTTTTCTTTTTCTTTTTGTTAAATTTGAAGACATGTCTTAAAACAAAAAGATTTTTAGACGTCAAAGAAAGCTAATAAATATATCTATAATTAGCAAAGTGAATTGATTAGATTGTTTTTCTATTTTTTATTTAAAAATCTTGAGTTTCTCTTTATTCAAATCTGATTTTTTTAGTTTTATTTGTAGAATTAAATTCTAATGAAAATAAATAAAAATTTTACTAAAATTTTATTAGATTATCAAAAAGCTTATTTAAAATCCTAAATGTTCAATAGTAAGTTCTTAAATAATTTTTTTAGTAAGTTCTTAAATAATTTTCTCACTCCCACTGAATTTTATTTTGATATACATATCTAGAGGTTATAATTAATTGTTTAAATATGAATTTTTAATGAATTATGATAATTTTGCATGGCTAGCCAAAAATTTTGAATAGAAACAAAATGGAATTATTTACGTTATTTTTATAATTATATGAAGAATAAAAAAAATAATAATTCAGAATTTATTTTATCAAGAATATAATATAATTCCATCTTATTGGTTGAAATTCTTATTTGAATTAGAAAGAATTTTAATTGTGAATATTTATTAAAATTTTTGTATTATTAGCGTATTATTTATGGTCTATAATACTGGGTTCGCCCCTGATCTCACCATATAAAGGGAGATAGACTCCATCATCTGAGACAAAATCCCCAGACCTAAGGAGGGCAAGAAATTATTTATGACATGTAAGAAAATAAAGATAAAAAAAAAAAAAAGAAAGAAAATTAGTCTTCTGCCTACGATTAAATGGCCAGCAGCAACCCTCTTCAAATAATTACAGGGAATAAATGTATGAAAAATAACAGACAAATAGACTGATTATTTCACATAACATAGTCCTCATAAAGAATATTGTTGAATATAAAAATAAAATTTAAGAGTAAGGATTAAATATTGGAAAATTATTGCTTAAAAGATAAGTATATTCTTGCCCAATACAGCCAAATCAATGAAATAGAATTGTTGGACTCTTGTGATTATGGCAGTGTGCACTTTATTTGAACTCTTTCCTAGTTTGTCAGTTTCCTGTTCTAGGATTAAACAATGTATATAAATTTTCTATTGTAAAGGCTGTAAATATACAGAAATAAGAAAACACAATTTCCTTCCTAAATCCATTTCATCAAAAAGACATTTATCTAATATGCCATCAATATCTTTTTCATTCCATGTGTCATTATCACATTAGAAGGGTGTATACAGCAAGTATAAGCAAGCCTTAATCTTAAATATTTTACCAGCCTGAAGGTAGCACAAGTAGAACTTAAAAATCTTAACTTTTGAGAGCAGTTCTAGGTTGCTTAGCTTACTATTGAATCAAACTGCATCCTTAACATCTGCCTTATAGTGAAATTCAGAAGTTCTAACTTTCTAAAGTCTCTAACATGAAAAGGTTCAAATTATGAGTTCTATGCATAAAATAAGGTTTTATGAACGTGATGCCTGATTACAAGAGATGATTAAACTGGAAAGGTTCACTGAATTCTTCACCAAAAAGATTATTCATAGTGTAACAGGATTTAAAGTTAAGTTAGGACCATATCCATTAGCACCACAAATGTCAGTACCTCTATCATTGTTGTATAATCTTTTTTAATTCTTTAATTTTCCAATAATTTGGCCAAATTCCACTTTAAAGTGACTTTCCATTACAAAACAGATTTATACCTGAAAAATCTTTTACCCTGTATATAGCAGGTCAAGACAAATATAACAACAGCTAGTACAATAATTTTTTTTTTATCATGTAAACGGTTAAACAAAAGATTGATAAAAAAAACAGTTAAACAAAAGCAAACTTGTATTTGCTCCTTTGGTTACTTATAATTCTGGAAGTACTCTTTAGAGGTAAAAATTTTGTTCTAAACACATCAGACAGAAAAGAATTAGAAGTTGATAGAAGTATTTAACTTAAAACAAACACTTACACTTCTTATCTGATTAAGCCACAAAAGATTCAACGACCATTAATGAGAACAGAATCTATATCAGATAGGCAATGGGAAGCAATATCATTTGCAGATGTTAGATAAGGCCAATCCCTAGATAGATCACGGCTACTTGGAACAAAGCTAACATCAGGCAATATAACATTTCCATCCAAATACTGCACCACTTCCTTCATTGCGGGTCTAGCTTCTGGTGAATAGTGTGCACATAACAGACCAAGTTTCAGAACCAGCTCAACTTCCTCCTCAACATAATTACCTTCCAATCTTGGATCAATACATCCAAGAATAGCAACCCTTTTCCAGCAATCAAGCACCCATTCGATCAGTACCTCCTCTTCCAGCTGTCTTCCTGGGTCTACAGGCCTCCTTCCACAAGCCACTTCAAGCATAAAAGTCCCAAAAGCAAAAACATCACTGCTAGTAGTGGGCTTTCCAGTTCTTGCAAGCTCTGGTGCTAGATATCCCACAGTTCCAACCACACAAGTTGTTTGAGGATTTTCTCCATGATCATAAAACTTAGAAAGCCCGAAATCTCCTATCCTTCCATTAAGATCAGCATCTAAAAGAACATTGCTTGCTTTTACATCTCTGTGGAGAACTACTTGTTCCCACCCCTCATGAAGGTATAGAAGAGCAGACGCTACTCCCTTGATGATTTGAAATCGATGAACCCAATCAAGATTAGGTTTTTTGTTGCTAAATAGGAACTTGTCAAGGCTTCCATTAGGCATGTAATCATACACCAAGAAAAGCTCTCCCTTTCGCCTGCAGTACCCAAGAAGCTGCACCAAGTTCCTATGCCTTAACATTCCTGTGCTGACAATTTCTGCTACAAACTCCTTCATGCCCTGTGTTGAATCATGCGAGACTTTCTTGACTGCAACTTCCTCATTGGAAGAAGGTAACACTCCTCTATAAACTTTTCCAAAACCTCCAGATCCAAGGAGCTCTTTATCATTGAAACCCTTAGTTGCTTTGCAAAGATCCTTGTAGGAAAATCTTTGAGGACCATATTGTTGTTCCCAATCTTCGGGTATTTCTTCATATTTCTTCCTCATTACATAAATAGTGGCAGAAATAATTATGAGCAAAATAATCACAGCCACTGTTACCAATGGGAGAATAACTCTTAGGTTTAGTTTACCACCATGAGGAAGTGATGGAAGCTTCGAAAGGGCAAGGTTTTGTGCTTGTCCACTTCTGTTGAAGCTCCACCCAAGAATATAATGTTCACTTGCCACTGAACCTGTGGATGCAGAGAAACCAACATACATAGGCTTCAAGAAAATTACAGAAAGATCAATATTTTTTGACAAGAGAGGTTTTTCTGGCTTCATGCTTTTTAAGGGAGCTAGTGTCACATTGAGTAACTTCTCCATTTCATCATAGTCAATCCACACCTGCATTGGATTCCCACTCCTGAGATCCAAGCTAATATTTTTCCCTTCATTTGCCGAGAAGTAAGAGGCTGGAGCTGATTGAATGGAGGTTAAGCTGTTGACATCTATCCCAACATGATTTTCATTGATATCTCTAAATTCACGGTTTCTAACAGTATCTAACTCAATTGCAAGCAAATGGTTTGAACTTGAGCCAACTGTTGTTGTGTTAAAGAGTCCAAGGTACTGAGTGTCCGTTGCTCCTTTGAGCTCTACAGATGGTGAGATAGTGAAGGCAATGCCATGGCCGCCTCGTTCTGGCTGCTCAGGAACCATGGCAAATGCAAAATTGGTAGAAAATGACAAAGATCCATTAAAAAGCAGAGGGTGAGGGAAGAAAGCATGACCAATTTCTTGGTGTGAAGTGTTTGTGAGCTGCAAAAGACCATTGCGATGGATTTTTGCAATCCCATTGATTTTCAAATTAGCTTCATTGAAGCCATTGTTGTAAATAAAATGTTCTGATTCTTGACCTAAAACCAAAAATTTTGGGCGCACAAAAAAAGCTACCAAAATATTAAGTAATACAATCAATATTTTTGCCATCAAACCAAAATAAATAAATAAATAAAAGACAGAGGAAAGCTGATTTTAACTTTGTTCTTCCTTTGTATTATAATTAAATTCCAACTTCATCACTTAAACACCAATCAATTTTACTTAATTAGTATTTCAAAAAAATTATCATTTACTAGATTTCAACAGAATTTTAGCAGAACTTCCCAATTTTTTGGTAACCCTGGTTCAATTAAAGCAAAAGATTCAATTTTTAAAGTGGGTTACTGCAAGTGAAAGAAAACCCAGAATTACATCTATAAAGCTAAATGCTAAAAAAAATTTAAATCTTTCAAATATTTTGATCTCCCAACAAAAACCCCGAATTTGAAAAGAAAAAGAAAAAAGAAATCCCTGATTTGAACAGAAAGCTATAGAAAAAACTAAACAAATAGATCAACGGAAGGTAACCAAAATACATGCAATAATTAAAAAATAATAATAAAGAATATTAGAAGAAGTACATCTTCAGGTAAATACTTGAAATTTTGGGTAAAAAAATCTGACCTGAAATTTAAAAAAAAAAAACAGAATTTTGAAGGAAGAATCCATACTTTTACACTGTTCTGCGAAGAACAATGTTCTGTGAATGAGTAAAGGTGACAACTGAAAAATGGTGACAACTAAAGAGTGAGCAAGGTAGTAAAAGAAAGAAAAGAACCGAGTAATTGAATAGAAACGACGTAGTTTCGACATTTTAATTGAATAGAAACGACGTAGTTTCGACTTTTTAAGCTACCCGGTTTGGCTGGCTCGCCGGTTCGCGAGCTTTAGGTTTTACAAAATTGATCTTACTGTCCATGTATTTATATATATAAATATTTTTTTTCATTGGGTTTTACAAAATTATATTATTCTTTATTTTGTATCAATTCTGTCATAAATGAAATTTAATTGAAACTCTATTCTAAGCAAATACTCTTAAAAAATTATCGATTATTTTAATCATATTCTAAATTTAAATTTTTTAAAAATTTTGATTTAAACTTTCCAACTTTAAAAACTTGATTAATTAAATCATTAATTTGACTATTAATTATTTATCAAATTCACATAATTATAAAAATAATTAATTATAAAAATAATTAATTATTAAATTAATTATATGATATAATATTTCTAAAAACACTTTATTTTAATTTAATTTAAAAATAGTTTTTTATTGTTTTCAATTTAATTTTAGGATATAATTAATTAAGTTAATATTTTACTATTTTTAATTTAATTTTATAATAGAACTGTAATTAAATTTCCAAACTAGATTAGTATTAATATAAAAAATAAAATATAATTACAAAATAATATAAAATTCAAGTTAAGTTATCTATTAAATTATTTTTTTTATTAACCCATAGATTAATGTGTTAGATTAATAATTAAAATGGATCTATAATATATATATATATTAAAAAATTTGTACAGAAATGGGTTCGATTTTTTTTTTTTTAACTTGGTTCGACTCATGCACCAAGTCAAAAATTTTTGTTTAATATATGTGGAGTAGGTAATCATTGTGGTTGCCAATGTTTTTTTTTTATTTTTTATTCCGCACGTGAAATAAACTTTTTTTTATTCCCACTAGTGCGTGAAATAAACTTTCGGCGTGCTTTGCCTTTAGGTTCGCTCATTAGGATGGTAATTTTGTCATTTATGAAATTTAACTAAATAAATATATTTTTACGTATTATAATTAAATTTTAAAATTTATTAATTTTAATTAGACCTATTTTAATAAAATTACTCTTTAATAAAAAAAAAACTCACTCATTTCTATTCCTAAAAATACATCTCTACTACTGTGTTATTTCAAAACTCTCAATTCCTTTCTTCTCATATTCTTTCTCCATTTTAAAATTCTAACTTCTCTCAAATCTTTTAAAAAATCGTTTAAAACTTTATTTCTCTTTAGTGAAGTAAATCTACAGCGAAACAACTCTCTCTTTGTGTGTTCAAGTGACTATGAAAGTATAAGCATCTCTTTCTCTCTTTCATATCTATTACGAAATTCTATTTTTAACTTGTGTTTAATGGTTTTTTTTTTGCATATTTAGTTTTTTTAAAAGAGAATAATAAAAAAATAATAATTTTTTATGCTTAATTTTTGTAATGCTATTTTAAAAAAATAATTTGATATGCATGTTTGAAGAATGTCTTACTGATCTTACTGACACCATTTTAATGAGTATTTTACATGATTTATTTTTTTAGAGAGAATATTTATTTTTTGTAAAATATTGGTTCCTGATGTTTGAAAGTCCTCTTTTGAAATTGTTTGAAGAAAAATATGTTATGAGTGACTGTCATTATTGAACTTTGAGTTGGATTTTCTTTGAGTGATTTGTCATTGACTATTTGTGTTAAAATTTTAGTTGGATTTTTTGTTGAATTTTTATTTACAGTCATTCATTGTTGTAATTTTGATCTATATTGAATGATCACGGATTGTCATTGGTTGTTAGGTTATAATATTGATTGATTTTGAGTTAATATGTTTTCATAAATGGTATGTAGTATACAACATAATGTATAATGTACAACATAATGTATAATGTATAATGTAGTATAATGTAAGTTGTTAATTTTAATGATATATGTTGAGTTTTAATGATATATGTTGCTATAGGATGATATGAGATCATATTAATTGATGTTGTTTAACTTGGTACGTAAAGGATTCAATATGCTGTAGTTATTTTGATTGAGATTAGATTTGGTTTTAAAATCTAATGTTGTTATTTTATTTTGGATGAAAGTTGGTGTTAAAATATATAACCCTTTTCGATATTTCTCACCCTTAAATTAATTGATGGTTTGGAATGTTTTTATCTTCATTTCCCTTATTGTAACAAAGTAAAAGAGATTTATGGTGTTTATTTTCGCTTATTACATAATGAAATGGTTTGCTTGCATGGATATTTAATGAGCAACCTAGACTTTAATTTAGCATCCTATTGTGATGAATTAGTTGTTGTCTTAGATGTCATTTAGTAAACATTTGTTGTTAGAAATAACTTTGTAAGTTTGCAAAGTTTATTACTTGTTTTCTAGAATTATTGAATTCTTGAGATGGATTGATATATATCGATTTGGGTTGATATGTTTTGACATAGGTGTGAGCGAGAATTTTTGCCCCACTCCCATGTAGAACGATTCTAGCGAATTATGCACTGTTCAGCTCAGGGTCTTAGAAAACACGAGTCTAAACTCGAAAAAAATGGAGTCACCACTCGAACGGGCCGAGAAAAAGAAAGGGATGGATGATTCGATTTCTAAGGAATCTCCAACTCCCTAATGAGTTCGGAAAGTTGGATACACATGGGGAAGGTGAGAATGGCCCAGCACCCCTATAGCGCTCGGTTCATTGGAACCGGTCTCCTTTTCAAGTCTAAATATTATTAAATTCTTAAGCATTATGATATCATCCATACTACATATAATAGAAATAAAAAATAATATTCATTAACATCAAGAAAGTCCAAACTAACAAAATGAGCACATGTACAAAACGGAAACATAACCTTATAATAATGTCCAATGTCCAAAATACAAGTAAATAAAAATAGGACACTCACCAATTGGTAGAAATATGTCCCTTATGATTATTCCAAAGTCTTTAAATAAATTAAACTATAAAAAATAAATAAATTAAAAAATAAGGAGCCCACGAATGAAAATATGCCTTTTACAAATCTATTAAAAGTAAAATAAATAAATACTTAATAATCATCCATGAAAAAGCAAGTAATCAAACAAATAATCAATTATTGCATAAACAATGGTAAATTGAGGCTAAACTAATGAAGTTGAATAATTAATATTGCAATAAAGAAACCACTTCTCTGTTGTCTTAAATCCAACTATAACCAGGCTTCTTCCTTACTCCTCTATCATACATCAGTTTCCGTACATCTGCTGCATCGTCCCAACAGTCCCTAATTCTCAACACGTTTGACAGTAGTATGTATGTTGTAGGATCATTAGGCCACAGTTCTAGAAGCTTTTTTGCAGAACGTATGGCAATTTCACTATTTCCATGAACTAAACAAGCACTGAGCAAAGCTTTGTAAACCGAGGGCCCTGGCATTATTGGCATGCTGTTAATGATAGCTTCAGCTTCATTTAGATACCCAGCTCGACCAAAAATATCAACAACACTAGCATAATGCTCTACTCTAAGAGGTTCCAATGATGCATCACTTCTCATCAAATAAAAATATGCAAGTCCCTTATCCACAATACCAACATGGCCACAAGCAGATAACACGGATAGAAAGGTGGTACCGTCAGGTTTGATATCAGTTCTCCTCATTTGTTCAAACAATTCTATAGCCTCCCTACCATACCCATGATGAGCACATCCTGTTATAATTGAATTCCATGAGATCACATCATGTTTTTCCACCAACCAAAACACCCTCTTCGAGTCATTGATATCACCACATCTTGCATACATGGAAACCAGTCCATTTTGAACATAGACATCTGAATCGTACCCGGTTTTTAGAATAAGAGCATGCATTTTTCTTCCCTCTTCAAGGGCTGAAATATTCCCTATTGCTCCTAACACACTTGCAAATGTGTAGAAGTCTGTATAGAAGCCAGCCTGCCTCATTTCTAAGAAACATTTCAGAGCATCCTCACCACATCCTAAATTAGAATAACCAGCAATTATTGCATTCCATGATATTTGGTCACATGGTGTAACACCAGAACATACTCTCTTAAAATCTTTTACATTGTTACTACACTTGGAATACACAGTTACGAGAGTGATTGCTAAATATGCATTAGACTGCAAACCATGTCGAATTATACAACAATGAACTTGCTTGCAATAGTCCAGATATTGAGGACCTGAAAATGAACTTAGCAGGCTGTTGTAAGTTACACAATTTGATTTTACATCCAAACGTATCATTTCTCTGACTAAAATAATAGCTTCATCAGGTTGTTCATTCTGTGCATACACAGTAACCATGGCAGTCCAAGTAACAACATTCTTATCCACCATATGATCAAAAACCTGCCGAGAATCCTTGACTTTACCACACTTAGAGTACATATCAATTAATGCAGTCCCCACAACAACATTGCGACCAAACCCAGCTTTCATACTCAGTCCATGAACCTGAGTCCCAAGTTCTTCACACTCCAATTGCGAGCAACCTACGAGACAAGCTGAGACACTAAATGGTGTCACAGCAATAATGGCTCGTAACATCTTGACAAACAATTCAACGGCCATTTGTGGGCAATTTCTATTCAAATACCCAAAAATCAACGAATTCCAAGTAACTTCATTTCGTTGAGGCATTTCATCGAACAATTTCTTAGCACATTGAATTTCACCCCACTTCGCATACATATCAACAACAGCGCTGCATATATGTAAATTTGAAGTAAAACCAATTTTGATAATCGTAGAATGAACTTGAATACCCAAGTCTTTAGAAGAAGATTTGGCACAATATGCGACGATTTTGTTGACAAAGTAAGGATTAGAAAAAGACCCATCTCGCAGCAGCAGAGCAATGAAGTCCAAATCAACATGGTTTGGAGGCCTCTCGTTGTAGCTGAAGGTTTGATTGATGTTAGAGAGAGAATTTTGTTCGTTGAGGGTCGTCACAACGCGGGAAAACAACTGGTTACGGAGTCTGGAAGCTCTCTGAACGGTGCACCATAGTTTAGTAGAGAAACCTATCATTGCATCGTAGCCGCTTGGAGGATTTTGTTTTGTTTTTTTCACTCTTTTTTTTTTACCAAAATTGTGTCACATATTGATTTTTTTTTTTCACTTAACTATTACCATTTTCTAAACAACATTTTTCATTTTGGTAAATTTTATTTTGTTGAATGTTGAAACTCAACGTTTTTAATCATAAAAAAACTACTTTACTATTATCACATAAAAACTCGTCGGCAAAGACTTTTCCATGACTACTTGTATTATATATATATATATATATATAACATATTTACTTAAAATTAAACATAATTATAGAAATTAACTATTTTTATTAATATTTGATAACAATTATTAATTGAAAGGGGAAGAAAACCTTATTCCCCTAAAACATAAAATATGCATAGATCACTAGATTATTCAAATTAAATTGCAAATGGCTAAATTGTGTACCTGACAACATCGTATATTGAAGCTGAAGACGATTTTGGAGTTTGTCGCCTTCCAGGGGATACACACTTTAAGTTTAGCGGAAGCACTACTGAAGGAACGTAATTTTCTATCAAAATTGTTATGTTCCCTGGAGACCACGACACCTTATTTATAACTGATGATGATGATTTCTATTTTGGTCCTTCAACAAAACAGAAATTCTTATCGGTCTCTACACTTATAATCCTATTACGAGTAGGACACCTCAATAGTCAACAATCCTTATTTGATCATAACTTTAATTTGACTGCAATACATATTTAATATTTAAATATATTTAGCCCACACTTATGATTAATTAGAGGATTAATTTTAACAATTTAAAATTAATTCTAACAATCTCCCACTTGGGCTAACATATATTAAATATAAATGTATATACCTTAATGAGCTCATAAAAGCAGTCATACTGAAGGTGCCTCAAACAATCTCGTCCATTGATTATATCGATAAAGGACTGAAGGGCCAGTCGCCACATTCATCGTGACTCAAACCACCATCAATCACATTATCAATACTCTCAAATGACATAGATCAATAATAGGAGTGTAGCATGAAAACTACATGTAATATGATCTAATCATTTCTGTTTCCAACTGGTCACACTTAATTGAGATCAACCACAAAAATAACACGGAGTGTAATAAACAAAAGTGAATACTTCATTTTATGCAGAAACTGAATTAACATATCCAAAACCAAATAGAGCATTCAAAACATAATGAACAAAACTCCCACTGAAACTAAACATCCTCAAACAATATGACACCCACATGAGCAGTGTGCTCATGAAAGACTTTCGGTATCAATGCCTTAGTAAGAGGATCTATAATTATGGAGTTCGTTCTAACATGCTCTATGGATATCTGTCCACTATGTATTTTCTCCATTTACAGCCAGAAACTAAATACCAAATAGCTCCTACTGTCATTGAAGAATCAAACTGCTGAATTAATGTCACACTTAAAACTTTATTAGCATTTTCAATGCTAGCCATAATGTGCAGCCCTGTGACATTCAGCAAAGTCAAAAAAAAATTCATGATCAAATGTTTCATAGCATACTACAAATTCCAAAACCATGGAATGTAGTCTAATGTGGATCTTTTGCTACTCAAGACATTCGATAAAGTCAGAATCAGTATACCAAATAATCTCATACTAATCTGACTTTCTGTATGTGAGCATACGTTCCTTTATTCTCTGAATATATCTTAAAACCTTATTGGCTGCCTTCCAATGATCCATTTTTGGATCACTAAGATATCAACCTAACATGCCAATTATAAACACAATATTCAGATAAGTATAAACTTGAGTATACACCAGAATCCCAACTGTCGATGCATAGGAAACTGCTACATCTACTGAACCTCAAGTTCATCCTTAAAACACTGTATGAGACTAAACTTATCACCTATGATGATCATGGGTATAAATTGGTTTATATTCTTGCATACCAAACCTCTTGAGCATATTCTAAATGTAGCTCTTTTGTAATAATCCAAGAATACATCGAGAGTGATCTCGAAGTATCTGGATCCCTAATACAAAAGAAACTTTATCTAAACCTTTCATGCAACAAGACCTTACAGCTGGTAACAAAAAATTATGCTATCCACACATAAAACCAGGAAAATAAACCTACTCCTACTGAATTAGTGAAACACACAGTGATATACACAGTCCTCAATAGCATTTGTCTCAATACCAAATGAGACAACTACTTGATGGAACTAAAGTACCACAAACGAGATGCTTGCTTGAGCCTATAAATGGATTTTCTTAATTTGCATATCAGTAGCTTTGAGTTTCCTTATTCAAAGCAATCTGACTGCACCAAATAGATTGTTTTATCAATGTCTCCATAGATAAACACAATCTCAATATCCATTTGATGAAACTCAAGAACAATTGTGCAACGAGAGCCATGATTGTCCTAAAAGAGTCCTTCAATAAAATCAAAGAGAAGATCTCTTTATAGTCAATCCATTCCTTTTGAGTAAAGCCTTTAACTGCAAGACATGCTTTATATCTCTCCATATTACCTTTAGAATTCCTTTTGGTCTTAAATATTCATTTAAAACCAATAGGTTTCTTTCCTTCAGGTAATGGGATAAGATTCCAAACTTTATTGTCTTGCATAAACTTAAACTCTTCACTCATTGCCTCAATCCACTTATGAGAGTTAGAATCCTATAAAAATACTACATAAACATCTAGAATAGCACTTCTCTTCTCTCTAATGGACCTATTTAAAGGCACATGTTCTGGCTCAAATTCTTAAAGTTGATGAGCTTGATCCTAATGAAGAACGGATCTTCAAACTGATGGGAAGTTCTTTAAAATTGTCTTATATTGGATCTAGAATTGCTTCTAGAATAAGAGTGACACTACCACTCCAGAAAACAATGATGAGAATCAAAATTTCCTAACTTGATCTCTCCTCAAAGACAATGTTTATAACCTTATTTCCCCCCCCCCTCAAGCTCAACATCCTAAAGAATGTCATAATACACATCTCAATACACTAATATGGTAGTAGGAATATAAAATTTAGACCCTATGATCACTCAGAATAACCAATAAAGTAGCAGTTAACATATTTGGAGTCCAATTTTACCCTTATTAGGCCTATAAGGCCTAGCCTTAGCTGGATATCCCTAAGTATGAAAGTACTTAGACTACTTTGATTGGTACTTAATTAGAAAGATAGACTGCTATATTTAATGTTTTTTCTTATAAAAGACTCTGATAAGGATGAATGACTAATCATACTCCTCATCAAATCCAAAAGAGTCTTGTAATGTCTCTCAGCATCACCATTCATACTGGTTATACCAATCATTGTGTACTGATGGACTATACCACATTTCTGTAGGAAAATAACAATTGGTCCAGAACGCTACGCACCTGAGCTATTAAATCTGCCACAGTACTCACAACCATAGTCAGATGTAATAGATTTAATCTTCTTTCCGAGTTGATTTTCAACTTCAGCCTTATAATATTAAAATAAAGCGTCCACAGACTTAGATTTTTCATGAATGAGATATAGGTACCTTTAATGTGAGTAATCATCTTATGAATGATATGAATTATCTTTGGTCATTCATGATGCTATAGAGAATAAACCACAGATATCCATATATATCAACTCTAAGATGACTGAAGACTTAATAGCACATAATCTCTATGTTTGGTCTATTTTAACTTAGTATTCTTAACATAGAAATCCAAATCTGTGTAATCAAATGTATCTAGGATACCATTTGACACAAGATATTCTATTCTATATTTGGATGTGTAATCCAAACATCTGTGTCAAAGTTCAGCTGAGTTATCCATATCCAGCTTTCCTTTGATATCTCTAGTACTCACATGCAGAGTTTCATTATAAGAAGCATTGATATTTAACGTATATAGATTATCATAAACATTTAAGAAACTAGTATCAAATATTTGAATCTATAGATAAAGTAAATTATCTGTTTCTAAATGAACAAGTAAAAAACAAATTTGTCCAAATAAGAAACAGAGACCAAATTCTATCTAAAAGATAGTATAACAAAAGTATCTATAAGATTCAAATAATATCCAGTTCTTAAACACAATCTAAAATGTTTTTATGTCTCTACTTCTACCAGTTTGTCATTTACTATATAGACGTATCTTTCACCGTCAATTGGTTTTCAGTAGTTCAAGTAACTCTACAATGATACATTTATATGAATAGTAGCACTGTAATCCATTCAATAAGTGTTTCTCAATACTAAAGTTGAATTAACCTCATAATAAACCAAACAAGGTACTACCCTTCTTTATACGTCTCGTGGTGTAATTGGGACAGTCCTTCTATTAGCAGTCTTATTCTTCTTTTCACCTTTGTCCTTATCTGCTGAAGCAACCAAACGAGCATTCTCCCCTTTATTAGCCATCAACTAGATAGATTAAAAGGTCATCTGGTAAAAACAAATCCAGAGCCTTTAACCTCTTGGCTATTTAGGACATGCTCAGAATATGCTCCCTAATACTACCATTGCCAGTATACCTAACGAAAATTAGATTGCTGAAAATGTCCCAACTTCGACTTCATCACACTTGACATAGTCGCTTTCCAGTTGGGCAAGATAGTTCATAGCATTATAGCTTTAGCAGAGTGGCTCCTCAAATATTTCTAGGATTCTTTGATGCATGATCACTGGACCCAAGCAAGATAAAAAATCTCTCACTTCTCATACTGAACCCTCTGAGCATCTTTGCACTCTTCAGTAGGAGAAATAGGTTCATCCTTCCTAAATGCTAAGTCCAAATACATGCGTCCCAGATAAATCAACATTTTTAAATTTCTAAATCTAAGTTTAACCTCTAAAAAAAAGGTATACTAGGAGTTTATATAGCATATTAGCTAAATTCAGAGAAAAAGAAAAATAAAAAATTGTACGCTCACGATCCACAAATTATAAACTTGATTTTGAGTTTAAATAATGGAAACAAGATACCAGGCACAACGTTAATATTCTCATCTTTGGACATAAAATATTAACTGTAATTGGTATCTCATGCAGCAATCAAAATATTGACAATTAGTCCCGTCAGATAATAACCTTCCTTTGGGCCGATATATTATCCACATGGATAAAACCAAATAATTGTCACATATTTATTGCAACACGTGTATTCAAAACTCAGCCAGATAGCAGCCTTCCTTTGGGCCGGCATACTACCCGCAACGAATTTTAATACACCTGTCTAATATCCCAAATAAATTAATAAAAACAATAGAGGCCACTTTGGTGACTTATTGCTTCAATTAATTTATTATTAAAAATATTAGACACAATCAGGACTAAAATACCAAAATTTAAACTCAATTGAATTAAATTTTAAATTGAAATTTTAAAATTAAATGATTTTTTTTACGATTTAATCGAAGATCAAATCAAAATTTCATAAAGATTTAATCAATTAATTAAAATCCTTAACTGTGTTCTTCTAAACCAAAACGAAGAACAACGAAATACTGTTCACGAAACACTGTTCACGAAACAGTTTCAAAACAGATTTTTTTAATTAATTAATTACATAATTAATTAACCCAAAAATTAATTAATTCCAGAAAAAATCACAAGCACAAATTCAAGTTCAGAAATTAATTTTTTCAGAATCAATTAAATAATAACAGTAATTTAATCCAAAAACAAATCAAACCAAAATTGATTTCAGATTAATAATTTCGATTTCAAATTAATTCTCGAAAATTACAATCACCGAATTAATTTTCTAGAATTAAAACAATAATCAATATCGCAATTTAATCGAAAAATCTAGCAACCTAGCATAGGGCTCTGATACCAATTGAAAGGGGGAGAAAACCTTATTCCCCTAAAACATAAAATATGCATAGATCACTAGATTATTCAAATTAAATTGCAAAGGGCTAAATTGTGTACTTGACATCATCGTATATTGAAGCTGAAGACGATTTTGGAGTTTGTCGCCTTCCAGGGGATACACACTTTAAGTTTAACGGAAGCACTACTGAAGGAACGTAATGTTCTCTCAAAATTGTTATGTTCCCCTGGAGACCACGACCCCTTATTTATAACTGATGATGATGATTTCTATTTTAGTCCTTCAACAAAACATAAATTCTTATCTGTCTCTACACTTATAATCCTATTATGAGTAGGACACCTCAATAGTCAACAATCCTTATTTGATCATAACTTTAATTTGACTATTTTAATTTGACTGCAATACATATTTAATATTTAAATATATTTAGCCCACACTTATGATTAATTAGAGGATTAATTTTAACAATTTAAAATTAATTCTAACATTAATAATATTAATATTTTATTATAAATTTGTAATCAAGTAATTCATTTAAAAAGAAAATATTAACATTAAATTTTTCAATAAATTAAATTCTAATTTATTAATCTAGCTTCAATTTGATATTAATGGTTTCACATATTACCGTAAAACTACTAAAAATTTTACATCAAGTCTCTAGTTGCCTCCTCAATTTTATTATTTAATTTTAAATTAATTAATGTCAAATTTATTAATTAATTATAAAAAAATTCAACATTATTTAACTTAAATTCCACCTAAATTAATACAAGTTAAACACAATGAAATTGCACGTATATAGTCATTTTTAACAATAGTAATAATAATAAATGATGATAACTTTTTATTCACTATTATAATTTTACTAAATAAATTATAAATATATTTTTTAGTAACTCAATTTTAAAAGTATACATGGATTTCTATCCTATAATGTTATTATAATTTAATTTATAAATTATATATTTAATTTAATAACGTTGAATTAAATGTTCTCTTTATATAATAAGTGCAAATATATTATATTATCATATAGATTACCATATTATGCTTAATAAATAAATAAATACAATTATAAAATATAATTCATAATATTATTTTCTCCAAAGCAATAAAAAAATCTCATTAAAATTATTACTTTATATAATAAAAAAATTATTTTTAATTATAATTTTATTATTAATGAGCTAATTACTAAAATAAAAATATAATAATTTTAATATTATTGGGTCAATGAAAGACATTTTAATATATTTAAAATAATTTTATATAATATTTTGAGAAATTTGTATTTTTTTTAATAGATGTGAAGAGCATATAAATTACATGATAATATGACAAGATTATTACAATTTGTTTTTTTTTTTTGAATCCGATTCAATTTGTTTTTAAAATGAGTTCTATATTTGTAATCATGAATTAAAAAAAAAAAACTCAATTTTTTTTAAAAGAGACATTATTGTTAATGCCAAATATCCCTTTTTAGCAATTTTAAATTTAATTGAATTTGTTTCTTATTTGATTTGGAACTAATTAGCAATTTGGCATAATAAGGATTGGACTAGTCGTCCCCTTCTAACACAGACCGAAGAGCTAAACCTAATGCAAATGGTTCGCCCATAAACCTCAGTGGTGAACCAGTCACCGCTAAAACCCAGAACCTATCTCTTGTTTTCTCTCTTACCTCTCTCTCCTTCTCTCCATTTTTCTCCACAGAGCCATGTCTTCTTTCGCCGCACCCTCCAACCTCATAGCCAACACTCCACCCTCCTCCTCTTCTTTACCCTCCCGCCGCAATTCACGTTCCGCTGCCGCTGCTGCTCCACGCGCTTCCTCTTTTAAATGCGATCTTTCCTCTTCCTCATCTTCTTTTTCCTCTCAAAACCCTAAAGCCCATCATAATAAATCACCTAGTTCCATCCTCAAATCCCTCTCCAAGCCCCTTGTTATCTGTGGCGCTTCAGCCGCTATTTTACTCATCCGTCTCACTCCATTTAACGATGTCCCCGACAATTTCGGTGCGGATAATGGTGGCGATTGGTTTGGAGGAGGTGGTGGAGGTGGGGGTGAGGATTGTTTCGGTGAAGAAGGTGGGTTTTGGAAGAGATTGTTTTCGCCGGCGCCGGCAATTGCGGATGAGTCGCAGTCGCAAGAGTGGGATTCACATGGTCTACCGGCTAATATAGTGGTTCAGCTAAATAAACTGAGTGGATTTAAAAAGTACAAACTTTCAGAAATCTTGTTTTTTGATCGGCGGCGATGGGCCACTGTAGGGACTGAAGATTCGTTCTTTGAGATGGTTTCTCTTCGTCCAGGCGGAATCTACACCAAAGCGCAGCTCCAGAAGGAGCTTGAAACGCTAGCTACTTGTGGAATGTTCGAGAAAGTGGACATGGAAGGGAAAACAAATCCAGATGGAACCATAGGCATTACAATATCATTCACTGAAAGCACTTGGCAGTCAGCTGATAAGTTTAGGTGTATTAATGTCGGACTAATGCAGCAATCGAAACCCATTGAAATGGATCCAGATATGACAGACAAGGAGAAGATGGAGTACTACAGGAGTCAGGAGAAGGATTATAAGAGGAGGATAGAGAAGGCAAGGCCCTGTCTGTTGCCAATGTCTGTGCAAAGAGAGGTGCTTAAGATGTTAAGAGATCAGGGGAAGGTTAGTGCAAGGTTGTTGCAGAAGATTAGGGATAGAGTGCAGAAGTGGTATCATGATGAAGGGTATGCATGTGCCCAGGTTGTGAATTTTGGAAATTTGAATACCAAGGAAGTGGTCTGTGAGGTAGTGGAAGGGGATATTACCCAGTTGGTCATTCAATTCCAGGATAAGCTTGGGAATGTTGTTGAAGGGAACACACAGCTTCCTGTTGTCAGAAGAGAGTTGCCCAAACAGGTGATGAATTCAAAATGGATGTTCTTTCTTTAGTTTTATGTGTATGCTTGATTAATGGGATATTAGAGTGAATTCTTGTCTATTTATCTTATGTGGACAGCACAAAATAGGGTTATACTTTTAGGTCTTATATGGTTCCAGGTGGATCTTGCGAAAGCTTCATGTTATACAAAAGCATAATTGGAACTAGATAAGTGATTTAATCTGTCACCAAAATAATAAGCAAATCAAGGTCCTCCAAATAGCAGCTAAATGTGAACTAACTTGTCTTGGATGTTGTCTGAAGGGTATAAATCCAGACACAGTAAGATAATAAGATCAGTTCTATGAAATTTTGGCTATGATAAAGTGGAGTCACTTGGATACACATACAATCGAACATCAGACAGCATCCATGAACTAATTAATGATTAATCTAGAAAGCATATATGAATTAAATTGTTAATTGCATTGTTTAATTTCATAATCATGGCATGTGAGTTGGTGTACTATTTGTACTTTGATAGAGATCTGTAGTTTATATTTGAGTGTTCAGACTCAAAATCAATGGTGTCAATTGTTATTAGTTTTTATGTTTGTCTCGCAATTGAATTGTTATTAACTGTTCTTTGAAGTCCTCAGCTCTCAAAAATTTGTGGGCTTATTCAGTGATTGTATTTTAATTGGTGACATACAGCTTCGGCAAGGTCAAGTTTTTAATATAGACGAGGGGAAACAAGCTCTCAGGAACATAAACTCATTGGCCTTGTTCTCAAATATTGAAGTGAATCCAAGACCTGATGAAAAGAATGAGGGAGGAATCATTGTTGAGATTAAGCTTAAAGAACTAGAGCCAAAATCAGCTGAAGTTAGTACCGAGTGGAGTATTGTTCCTGGACGTGGAGGGCGTCCCACTTTGGTATGTATGTCAAGTTATGTAATTTGAATTTACTTTCCAACCAATAGAGATTTGAAGCTAAATGTTAATTTTATAATTCCTGTTCAGGCTTCATTCCAGCCAGGTGGGACTGTTAGTTTTGAGCATCGGAATATTAAGGGGCTGAATCGATCCATTCTTGGTTCCATAACTACCAGCAATTTCTTCTTGCCACAGGTTAATTTCACCTAAATTTCAATTTAATAATGCTCAGGGATGATTTATTATCCTTTTCCTCCTAGTGTTTTATAACTGAAAATGACCATGGTAATCTTTTCATCAGGATGATCTTTCTTTTAAGCTTGAATATGTTCATCCTTATTTAGATGGTGTATATAATCCGCACAACCGTACACTCCGTGCAAGTTGCTTCAACAGCCGGAAACTAAGTCCAGTCTTCACTGGTGGGCCACGGGTGGATGAAGTCCCTCCTATATGGGTTGATCGAGCTGGCCTAAAGGCTAATATTACAGAGGTGATTGACAGTACCTCTTCCATGTCAAACTTGTTTGTGATCCTTCTGAATGCTATAATAATACATTTTCCTGCTGCATGCTTGTTAATGTGAGCCTTCTGAATGCTATAATGCATTTTCCTGATGCATGCTTGTTAATGTGAAGCAGAATTTCACCCGCCAGAGTAAATTCACTTATGGAATTGTGATGGAAGAGATAACAACACGTGATGAGAGCAGTAATATAGCTGCAAATGGTCAAAGAATGTTGCCAAGTGGAGGAATTAGCGCAGATGGACCTCCAACAACTCTCAGCGGAACTGGAGTCGACCGAATGGCATTTCTACAAGCAAATATCACTCGTGATAATACCAAGTTTGTAAATGGAGCTGTAGTTGGTGAAAGGAATGTATTTCAGGTTAGCTCATGTTTTGTGTATATTGATTTTACTGTAATTGTGCAGGTTGATCATAAGATCTTCTGAGAATTGCGCCACACTCTTCTCTTGTTTTATCTTCCAGATGCCAACTCTCTTTGTTTTATTTTTAATAATCTCTCTCTCTCTCATCTTAGTGAGGCAAGGAAAGAAAATAATTTTGATTATGCTTAGATGTGGAAGAATTGCCTGCAATCTTAATTATTGTCTTAAGAAAAATCAATCTTTCTTCCATGCTGGTGTGAATAAACAAATATAGGATTACATGCATTTTTAGCGAGAGACTGTTACATTAAATGGAAGTTATTGCTGTATGTTTTCCTGAGGTTATTGAACTGCAGTGTCTTCATGTTTCCTTGTCAAGTAGTGATGTTAGACAAAAGGATAAATGTTCATTATGGGTGCTCTGTCCATGTTTAGTGGATATTGTGTACTTTTAATAGTTTAGTGACTATGTGCAGTGGATTGACAATGAGTATCGGGTTTTTCCTCGAGTGCAATATACCAATCTAAGTCTGTATTATCGTCATACATGACAATTCCAACTAGGTAACCTACATATTTTTTGTATGAATTGCAGGTGGACCAAGGCCTTGGAATTGGGAGCAAGTTTCCATTCTTTAACCGTCACCAACTAACTCTCACGCAATTTATACAATTGAAGCAAGTGGAGGAAGGTGCTGGTAAATCACCACCACCTGTACTAGTCCTGCATGGCCATTATGGCGGTTGTGTTGGTGATCTTCCCAGTTATGATGCTTTCACCCTTGGGGGGCCTTACTCTGTGAGGGGCTACAACATGGGTGAATTGGGAGCAGCTAGAAATGTCCTCGAGGTAAGAATTGCTTAAGTCAGTGTCTGTGATTGGGATGAACTGTCTTTGTAGGGGGGGGGGGGGGGGGGGGGGGGGAGACAACATTACAAGAACTAATTACTTATAGATGAAAACTAAGGTTGTTTTCATAATCCATAATGCATCATTCAGAAAAATGTCTGATTACTTTTTTCAATGTTGACTACAGCTTGGAGCTGAAATAAGGATACCTGTGAGAAATACACACGTGTATGCATTTGCAGAGCATGGAAATGATATGGGAACTTCGAAAGATGTCAAGGGAAACCCAACTGAGGTCTACAGGAGAATGGGCCACGGTTCATCATATGGTGTTGGTGTGAAGCTGGGTTTGGTGCGAGCTGAATATGCTGTTGATCATAATACTGGCACTGGATCATTATTCTTCCGGTTTGGGGAGAGATATTGAAAGCCAATCAGTTACATAGATTTACTTAGTACATTTCAGCCGCTAGGTTTTTGGAGAGTTCTTAGTCAATTTGAATGTTATGAGAATTTAATTTGAGCACTCCCTTTTCCAATAGGTATTGGTCGGTATAGTCTTCTACGAGAGATGGCGAAAAGATTATGTCCTAATTATCGTGTGTGCTTTCATTGAGGCATTGTTTTCGGCTAAGCATGTTAGTTTGTTTCTGGTTGTGCAAAATTGAGGATATTCATTTCCTGATAAATTTTCTTCCAATAATAGCTGAGCTTTCCTTTGTTTATTCATTTCTTTTGCTCGTCTATTTTTAATTTTTTGAAGGTTTGTTTTGTTTATCTGAGCTATGATTTTTTGGTAACTGATTGCAATCTTTAGGTATATAGGATACGCAATTATATTTCCATGAATAATAACCTGATAATTTTTGAAACTCCATATGTACAAGAGGAGCACCAGATTCCAACGTTATCTTGGCTGGTGCTCTTATCTAACTAGGCTGAGAGTTATGCCCAGGTGGATCAAAACTGATGAGACTCAATTTTATCGGGTATAATTTTTCTTTCAAGGCTTTATACTAAGGCTTGAACGACATCACAACACAATCTAATATTGATTTTTTCAAAAAAAAAAAAAAACACAAAGCACATAGGAAATATTGACCAAGCGTATGTCCATAAAATCATAGCAATTTTGTTGTGGTATATTAACCACTTTTGATGTGGGTTGTTCCAACCTGCTATAATCCTTACTGAAAAAGAAAATGCATAAAAGAGAACTAATATAAAGATGTATGGACATTGCTATTGTTGAAAGTGAAAATGTGCTCATCACCAAGTTCAGTACACAGATTTACTTTCCTCCCTGCCTTCGAATAAAATCTTCAATATCTACAGTTTCAAGAGGTACATTTCTAAAAAGTGAAAACATAAGGATGGCGCTTCTGCCAAAAGCTTCACGATTTATGCCATGAACATTTTAATAGCACTTCTGCCAAGAACTCAACAATTTATGCCCATGAAAGTTTTTGCAGCCCTCGCCCAGACTAGAGGTTGTCTTCTTATATAACTTTTAATTTTTCATTTTGAAACTTAAAATTTGAGTTAACAGAAAACTCAAAATATTCAAATTCTGTTGTCATTAAAATTTATATTAATTTATTTATTAATATCAAAATAAAACTCAATAAATTTGAATTTAAAGTCGAGTTAATAAATTATTATATATCATCTAAAATTATATAAAGTCTTAATATTCAATTTTTTTTATCATTAAAAGATGAATCCATTAATCAGAAAGAGGAGTACATAGGAGCACAAAAACATGCAGAAGTCTTACAATTTTCGATTAAAAAGTCAGAATTACAAATCACAATAATCTCTCTCACAGAATAAAGGTCAAGATTAAAAAAAATTGCTTAACAGAAAAGTGGATGAACTTGTCATATGCTGTAAAAAGGGTTTGTGCACCATAAAAGGATAGACAATAAGAATAAGGTTCCAATAAACCTCAGATGTTATAACCATGATTTTAGAGGCAAGAAAGTAAAAAAACTCCAAACTTAAGACTCAAACTTATAAAGATACGAGCACTATCAACCAAGTTTCGACTAATAAGAGCCATAACTAAAGCCTCCAAGATAAGCAGTGGGCTTGTCAAATCGAAAGAATCTGAGATAGCAATAAAGAAAAACGATTTAGTACACAAAGAGAATGTAGATGGAGATGTTTCTGAAGCCGGTGAGATCCCAACAAAAAACTCAAAGATCCTTTAATGTATTAGATCTTTCAAAATATATCTAAGCACCATGAAGGAGGAAAATAAAATAGGCCAACTTAGGGCTAGATCTAGAAGCTAAACTAACTAAATCACAAAATTATTATAGAAATACTTGAAAAACAAGAGAAAAAAAAATAAAGATCTAGGATTGTTGCTGGCCAGGAGACCCGCTACAACCCTAATTAAATTTGAGTTAAAAAATGAAGGAGTTGTTGTAAGATAATACGGAGAAAATGAAGGAATCCTAAATGAAGGAGCTGGATGTTGATTTCTAGATAAGTCTTAATATTCAATTAGACTCATAAATAACTTGAATCGAGTAACATAATACTCAAACTTGATTCAACTCATTATTCAAACTATTCTTATATTAAATTAATTCGATTAAATAAAAAAATTCAATTCAATTAAATATAAATTGATTTTGAATATTTTAAAACTCGAGCTCAATTAGCTTAAGAGTTACTTGATTCATTTGAGCCTTAGTGAAGTAAAATAATATAAATTTCAAAGATTTTGAATATCATTTTAGAATATATTGATGCGATTTAACTAAATAAATATTCTTCTACAAAAGATTAATATCTTTTAAACTTCATTAACTTTAAATAAACCATTTTGGACAATTATATTCTTTGCCCTAAAAAAAAAAATTCACAACTGCACTCTCACCTTCAACTTTTTTTTTTTCCTTTTTACCATTTTACTCTCTCCTCGCCACAGTTCTGCAAGCTTCATCTTCATTTTTCATTATGATTCTGTTGTTCCTTACCATTTTTTGTGTTTATCTATTTATTCATACATTTCCATTGGTAAAGTTCTATATATATATATAAGTTGATATATGAAAATGATCTCAAATTTTTAGCAATACATGTATATTTTAGATATTTTATTAATGACATTGCATCATATTTTAAGAGAAACTTATTAATTTTATTGCATTTCACTATGAGTTTAGATTTTTTCCTTTCTTATTTTCATTTCTTCTTTTTTAATTTTGTTTTAATTCCGTATTTAAAATAATATTGTGTACTGTTGGAGGTTATTAGGACGATAGTTAGGAATAGTTAAGGGACTGTTAGAGGCTTAGAGTTTGTTAGCCCTTAACTAATTTTAAATATCACTAATTGTTAGGGGTGGACAAAAAACCGAGAAAACTGAACCGACTGAGAAATCGACCGAAAACCGATCGAAAAATTGGTTAATCAACTGGTCGGTTCGGTTTTTGGTTCTAAATTACATCAAACCGAAAATATTCGGTCGGCCAGTGGTTTCATTGCTCAGAAAACCGAACCGGCCAAAAACCGACCGAATTTTTTTGGTTTGATGTAAAATCGCTGGTTTATAATGAAACCGACCCAATTTTTTTGGTCTAAACCGAAACAGACCGAATTTTTTTTGTCTAAATCAAATTTTTCGGTCTAAACCGAAACCGACATAAAATTTTTGGTTCGGTTTTTTTCCGATTAATCGACTGGTCGGTTCAGTTTCGGTTACTAATATATTTGATCGGTTTTTGTTCGATTTTTACAGATCGGTTCGGTTTGGCCAACCGAACCGAAAATGGTCACCCCTACTAATTGTCTTAATTTTCTCTAAGTACCTTTTAACAGCCACCAACAATCTATTAAAACACATTATATTGTTCCTTAAAACCTAAAAAATAAAAATAAAAATAAAATTGCGTTTGCTGAATATTGTAATACAACTAAAAAATTAAATTTAAATAACCTCGAATTGTCCCTATCTACCTTCTAACAGCCTCCTAACAACTCATTAAACGTTGCACATCATTCCTAACACTCTTTGAAAATTAAAAATAGTAAATAGAATTGTGTTTGCTGATTAATACGCTACAACGTAAAAATTGAACTTAAATAGCCCGTAACTACTACTTTTTAACAGTCCTAATAACTCATTAAATTATTGCATATTATTTCTTAACACTCTTTGAAAAATAAAAATAAAAATAGAATTGTGTTTGCTTACTAATGTGGTGCAACACAAAAATTAAATTTAAACAGCCCCTGACTATCTTTCAACAATCCAGAAATAACTCATTAAAATATTATATATTATTCACTAATACTTTGTGAAAAATTAAAAATTTAAATAGAACTATGTTTGCTGAATGTTGTAATACAACTGAAAAAATAAACTTAAATAGCCCCTTTTTTTGAAATTTAATGACCGGCTTCAATGAACTTGAGAAATCGATGCTTTTAATATTGACAGTACACTGAAGATTGGCAAACTTGGCAATTACATAGCCTGTTAAGAAATGAGTAAGCTTCCTTCTCTTATGCACATACCAATCAAACACTCGATCTTTCATGGACCCAACTTTAAAATCTCAATCATATACCGATCCTTTCTCTCATCACCAGATTTCTATTCTGATCTTATCAAAAAATATGCTCGTGATCAAGCATTAAACGAAGGGAAAACGCTGCACGCCCATTTGATTATAACTGGCTTTGCTTGTTCAACTTATTTTGCCTCCAAGCTCATCTCTTTGTACGTTCAAACTAAACAGTTATCTAGTGCTCGCAAACTGTTCGACAAAATCCCAAAACCAAACGTCTCTCATTGGATCGTTCTCACGGGTGCCCACTCTAAACATGGGTTCTATCAAGAAGCTTTGAATGTCTTCTCTGAAATGCAAAATGAAAGATTAAGACCTAACAAGTTTGTAATTCCAAGTGTTCTTAAAGCTTGTGGTCATATGTTTGATTTACAGACTGGGAAGATATTGCACTGTGTGATTTTCAGGCATTCATTTGAATCTGACGTTTTTATTAGTAGTGCCTTGATTGATATGTATTCTAGATGTAGGCAAATTTATAAGTCACGGCGAGTGTTTGATGAAATGAAAGAAATAGATTTGGGGGCATTGAATACCATGGTTTTAGGCTATACTCAGCATGGATTGGCAAAGGAAGGTTTTAATTTAGTGGAGCAAATGCAAATGCTGGGTATTAAGCCGGACGTAGTAACTTGGAATACCTTAATTTCAGGGTTCGCACAAGCAGGTGACGAAGAAATGGTTAAGAAGCTGTTTGAATTGATGCTCATTAATGGTGTGGAGCCTGATGTTGTTTCATGGACTTCAATTATTTCAGGGTTAGTGCAGAATTTTCGATATGAGGCAGCTTTCTTTACATTTCAACAGATGTTGGAACATGGGTTTTATCCGAATTCTGCTACTATTAGTAGTCTCTTGCCTGCTTGTGCAACTGTGGCAAATGTGAGGCTTGGGAGGAAAGTACATGGGCATGCAGTAGTTATTGGAGTTGAAGAGAATATATATGTAAGGAGTGCTCTTGTTGACATGTATGCCAAATGTGGTTTTATATCTGAAGCAAGTATGTTATTTTATAAGATGCCTGAAAGAAACACGGTTACTTGGAATTCAATGATTTTTGGGTATGCAAATCATGGGTATTGCAGTGAAGCTATTGAGCTTTTTAATCAGATGGAGCAGATGGAGGGAAAGAAGCTTGATCACTTGAGTTTCACTGCTGCCCTCATTGCCTGCAGCCATGCTGGAATGCTTGAAATTGGACAAAGTTTGTTCATTTTGATGCAAGAAAAGTACAAAATTGTTCCAAGATTAGAGCATTATGCATGTATGGTTGATCTTCTTGGTAGAGCTGGAAAACTATATGAGGCTTATGATTTAATTAAGACAATGCCTATTAAGCCTGATTTATTTGTTTGGGGAGCATTATTAGGGGCATGTAGGAAACACAGGGATATAAATCTTGCTGAGACAGCAGCTAGGCATTTGGCTAAGCTGGAGCCTGAGAATACTGGAAACAACATGCTTTTGTCAAATTTGTATGCTGATGCTGGTAGTTGGGAAAATGTTGCAAGTTTCAAAAAGATGATGAGGAGAAAAAAGCAGAGAAAATTTTCTGAGTGCAGTTGGATAGAGACTGCTGGATGAGTGTATAACCATTTGCTCAGAACTGAAAGAATTCTTGGGTTGTTTGTAGTAATCATCTTTCCTCTTGCTTCAATGTGGCATCCGGAAATGTTGGGTCATATTTGGCTCCTTTTTCACTCTTGGGGGGGGGGGGGGGGGGGGGGCGAGGGGGTTGCAAATCAACTGGGGGCAAGTGTTCATTGATTTCAATCACCTTAAAGAGTGGGGAACTGATAGTAGGCAGAATATATGCTTTTAGCTGGGAACGATAGAGGAAGTGCAAGTGAAAAATGTGGCAGAAAAAAAGGAAGGGGAAATATAAATTTCTATTATAGAATGAGAAGTTAATACTTTTGCAGAACATGACAATTGCTTACAGCTGCTATTTAAACCATTCACCTTTTCTGCCACTGAAAATCTGTAAAATATTCCAATGAACTTGTGGACAAGACTGAGTACAACTCTGTACTGATTCCAAACAGTGCTTAACAATTGGCAATCAAGTACACAAGAGGTCAAGTGAATTAAAGAAATATATGAATTAAGAAAATACCTTCTTTTGTTATAAAAAAAAAGATTAAAATTTTTACAATTAATTAAAAAAAATTAGCGGGTGTCCTGTTTTCTTAATGTTTAATAAATTTTGTTGCACGCTTTTTTTTCAAAAAAAAGAAATTTTTAAAAAATTATTTGGCATTATGTCACTACAAGCAATTTTTAATATCATAAAGTGCTTCATTCCTTATCCATAGCTAAAGTTTCTTTAATTTATAAACACACATCAAACAAAATTTCCTTATTCTTCAAAAAAATTTATTGGCATGTTCTCCCCACCAATTGTAGGAGCTAATTCGAATAATCTCTTTCGGTTGGTGGTGCCAAAATCTCAACCTACATATTCTGCTCAAGTAACATCACTTATTATATTTTATTATAAATTCGAAGTTAAATTTCAAATGTAAAATTATTAAAAATAAATAAATAAGAGTATCAAATTCCAAATGTTTATTGGAAATTTTAATTATTTCTAATAATTAAACCTAGCATTAGTTATAATAAAATAATAAACTGAAGTTTTTTAATTTAATTTTTTCAATTTAGACTAAAAATTAATAGTATTTTTAGTAAATTATTGAAAAAATTTATTATTGAAAATATATTTTACAGATATATATTATTAAAATTATATTTTATTAAAAAAATATATATTATTATATTTAAAAGATATAATAAAATACTAATAAAATACATTAAAAAAATATTAACTTACAAAATATATTAAAAAAATATTAACTTACTTTATTATAACTCAACTTTATTAAAAAAATTTAAATAATACATAAATTATCATTTGCGTCATGTGTGAAATTTTAACCGTTAAAGCAGAAATATATTTTTTTTTGACATATAACCCCTCAATCTTTTTTCTAAATAAAATATTTTTTCCTATAATATTTTTCCAAGCGGACATAATATTTGTGTTCAAAAACTATTATATTTAACTTTTTAGAGATTATAGTTCAGGCACTGCAATATTTATCTAGCAAAGAATAATATAATAAGAATAATCCAGCTTTTAATGTCATATCTGCACATTGTTTTCCTGCCGGGATGACCAAAGAGTAAACAATTGAATTTGTTTGAACTTGCAGAGGACAGGATAAAAATAGACTGATTCACCTCCTAGATAATATTTTACCATATGAAAAATTATATAATATAATTGTAATTTTAACTAAAGATATAACAATTCAACTCCATGATTCAAGATCAGGAAGGTGAATCTCTAATACAAAATTCAAAATCAAGAAGAAAAAAAAGAAGAAAAAAACCAATTGAAGATTCAAAATCAAGAAGATAAAAGCAACAAAAAGTGTGTTACACACTTGAAAATAAGCAATCACCTCAATTTCAAGACAATTTCAAAACAATATTATATGAAGACAATGACAGTCCATAGACAACATGGAAGATTATAGCTGAATTTTGCCCAGTTTTCTTTTTATCCTCTTTTCTATATTGCCAAAGAAGAAAGTTTGGCATATCCAGTTATACAACTTATTTAACATTTTATCAATTAAAGAACATGTTAAGAATGGAGCTATGACTTGTCATCATCTCGCGTAACTATAAGCGACGTGCTTGGATCCGTTTGCTGCCCTCAGAAAACAACAATAGGAAATATATACTGAGAGAAGGATTGCAAGTTTTCATGGTTAACGAAGAACTTCAATCACATTAGGATTGTCTCCATAAGTTTCCCCCTGAAAAATCTCTTGTTCTTTACCAAACGAGTGAGTTTTCAGTCATTCAAAATGTTGTGCAGGTTTGCTCAAACTTCAGAATCTACAGAAAATAGATAGCATAGACAATCATTCTTGAGCAGTGGGTTAATCGAAAGTCACAAGAATAAAGCAGACAACTGGCAATGAACTTGTAAAACCTTAGAACCTGAAAGCAGACCCTATTGATAAACAGGTAAACTTCAAGCCTGTTAATTTGATATTAGTACAATCAAAGGGCTGCTTTATTCATTTGTCAAAGAAATAAGTGCTCAAGGGAGAACGGTGCAAGAATTTTTCTATAAATTTTCCACGAAACATGCAGTATTCAAAATGACATTAAAACATACTTCTGACTCAAAAATCAGAATATGACATACCCTTCGACCTTTTCAGTACACAGGTGAAAAAGAACATGCATCCATTTGCAGTCATCTAGTTAACATTTTCTGTTTCTGTTTTCTCAACTGAAGCACCTTCACTATTCAAAAATGCTATAGGTTGGAGCAATGGTCATGTAACCACTACATGACCAATAAAAGAGGTCTATAACTTAATAGTTTAATTTTCCAAGTAGTAACACCATGCATATGTACCATTTCTATGCAACTCGCTCTCTTGCTTCCCAGTTATAACAAATGATATCATTGCCATTATTAGAGTATAGGCATGATGTTTTGTAGCATTGTCAATTGCAAGAAGAGTGCGCATGGGTTCATCGTGTAGCATTGAAGAGCATGCCTATGGTTCTCCAACGTATTGTGCTAGCATATTACAATACCGAGATTTCTATAGATTCTCAGTTGTGCTGTTTGGCCAGCATAATTTAAGGGTTCTAGGAGGGCTCCCCCCATCTCCCAAGTTTTTTGGGTGACTTGATTTGGGGCTTTAGAGATTTAAATTGCAGAAACATTAAACAGTAAGAAAGCGTATGAATTTCTTTCCATTTCTGTTTTCTAATTTTGTAACTCATCACATCATAAACCTAACAAAACTTAAAGGCATAACAAATGGCAATAAGTAATAAACAGAAGTTACCTTTTCAATGGAAAGGATACGGCCATGGCCTTATTGATAATTCTCATCCATAAAATTGAAGGAAAAATAGAAAACAGCACAAAAAATCATATCCATCAATTACATTGAACACACTCATTTGACATCCACATGCAGGTGATTCTACAAATATCAGTTTTTTTAGACCGGGTAGGGCATGGTTAGATGATTGCTACCGTAACAGACAGCAATTTTTAGTGATTACTGTTGCAGAGGAGGCGCAAATTTTTTGTATTGGCTGCTACTTACAGTATTGAGAATTAATAAATTGATTTGCAGCGTTAAACCTCATGAATTCTGAAACAAAAGTCAGAGTAGAAACAATAGCACAGTTTAAAAACAGGATATACACAAAGGAAACTTAAACATATTCACTGAGCCCATTATCTATCTAAAAAATATTTTAAAGGTCTTTGCCGATAAATAATCGGTTCTACTTGTACAAGTGACTTTCAGCAATCAAAATCAAGTCATAAAAAAAGTAATTTTCAGTAATAGCTAAACAGTAACCAAATAGTTATAATGTTATTTATAAGCTATAGGCAACCGATATTAGACTTTTCCCAAAGAATATTCTAAATTTTTGGGATTGTAATTCATGGAATTCACTACCAAACAGTGAAAAATAGCAATCCAAAACTTATTTTATTCTTATTATGAATCGAATTAAAGAAAGTCACCTCCTTCTCTCTCCGTGTCAAAAAGGAATTGATAATATCACATATTATCATTAGGAGCGACGTGATGAGGATGATGAGAGTAGGACACCACGGAACCATAATTATTCCCACTCCAATCCCTCTGCTGCAACATATTATATGGATGATTACCATCAAACCCGTGATGATGATGATGATGATGATTAAGCTGCTGCTGATGGGGATGGTGATGATTATTACCCAGTTGCATCCCCATATGTCCATAAACCGGCATCGGCATCATCTGCCCTGTCGCGGGGTGATGATATGGGACAGGAATGGGCGTTCCCAAATGCCCATTCGCATTCCCATGAGCAGCTCCAGTTCCTCCAACACCACCGCCGCCGCCGACTCCACTGCCGCCTGCGCCTGCGCCGCTACCACTGTCATGCAAACTCTGTGGTACAGGAGTAGAAGCAAACAATTGATCGGAAGACGACGGTCCTTCAACCGACAACCCCTGCATCCGCTTCAAATAAAGGCGGTATTTCTGCAAATGGCTCGCGACATTCTCACGGGTCAAACCTTCCACGTTCATCAACTGCATGATAGTCTTCGGTACTGCGTTTTTAATCCCGAGATAAGCGACAACATCCACAAATCTTTTATGCAGCTGCGGGGTCCATACAAGACGTGGCCGTTTCAGCGTCCTCGCCGACGGATCATCGACGGAATTATCCGTTCTCAGAGCCGAATCCGCTTCTTCCGAATTAATTCTCCTCAACTTCCTCGACTCACCTCCTAATTCATCCCGATCAGTATTGTTCTCCTCTAGCTCCGCCTCTGCCTCCTCTTCCACCACTATTGGATCAGGACCTCTTTCTTCATTATAAGACTTAAAGTTATTCGACGACAACGCGTTTAACTGTCCACTACCACTACCGGAACCGTAGCCACGGATATCCGAGAGAGTATTTTGCGAAGCGCGATTGACATCGAGAAACGAACGACTAGGCTCCGGCGAGATACTGAAAGCCGAGGCAAGCTCCGGTGGAATCAACAAGTGAGATAAAGGAGTGAGGTCATCTGCAGTAGGTAAACCAATCTCCCACTCTGCAACTCTCTCTTCATCACCACCGTTGATATCATCACCACCGTTAGCTTCATAGTCACTCATCCTAACTTCCTCACCCATAACTTTTTCTTTTTCTCTCTCTAAACTATTCCAAATTTGATCAATTCAGATTAGATTGGATCTGATCAAAGTCAGCGAGAAATGGGGAGATATTTTTCTGAGGCCTGTTTGGAGGAAAAGAAAAGAAAGGAAAGGAAAGGGCAATAGGTTTTTTTTTTTTTTAATGAAATGAAATTAAAGAAAAAAGTGCAATATCTGATTCCAGATCGGTCTGGTTCAAGTGCCAACGTGGACGAGTTAGCCAGATATTTTTGATCCTCTAAATATCTGTCCTTATAATATCACCACGCGCTACCTAGATTCTGATAGTGTACTCGCTATAATTAATTGACACGTTTCCAGAATCCAATTGTCTTCCAATCATTTTCTGCCATGTGAGCATGTCGGCGAGCTGTGTATCAGTGGATCGTTGCCAGGTGGACAAAGTGGATGCACTTTTTGAGGATATTTTGGTAAATTTAGAAATATTGGATTGACGAATTTACCCTTAAAGTATTAGATTTTATTGGATTATATTAACCAATGAGGAAGGAGAGTGTTGGTGGACAGCTGGAGTAGAAAATATGAGAATATTAATACGGCACAGTATCATACACGCTGTGGCTGTGGTCTTAATTTTAAAAATAAAAACTATTTTTATATTATAAATATATTAAATGAGCGCTTTGTCAGAACAGTAAAAATTGTCACTAAATAAATTTTGTTGGGTCTCATATATTGCAGGAGCATTATGCATTAGACTGCTTTATAAATATTTTAATGTTTTCTATATAACTTACAAAGGTTTTTAAAATTAGCGTTACAATTTAGTTTATTTCACTCAATTTTTAGAGTGCAAAACTAAATATTTTTATTGTTATCTACATAGATATTTTTTATTTCATTTTCTTTCTCTAATGTTCATCTCTTTCAAATTGCTTAATTTTTGTTGCCTCTTAGCTTTCAGAGAGGATTAACTTAATAGACTAAAATTTTATGAATAAAGTAAAATATAATAGAGATACGAAAAGATAACACCAAAATTGTTCCATTAATTTTACATCCATTTTTTAATTCTCAAATTAGATATTCTACTATTTATGTTATAACTTCCAATTTAGTGTTTATAATTCATACTAAATTGTTACAATATTTTTTTTCCAAAATTTATTCTTAAATCTACACAAGTTTTTTTCATATTCACACCCAAACCTAATATTTAAAACTCATGCCAAAGTGTATTAGTATTTTTCCAATGATTAATGCTCAAACCTTATAAGAATTTTACAAGTTACACTTCCATATGATGTTTCAAGTTAACACCCAATTATACAAAATGTTTTCTAAAACTTACTCGATCATTTTACCATACAACAACTTGGATAAAGTAATAAAAGAAGGTTTAAAACTCACAAAAATATTTGCAAGAATATTGACAATTAACAAAGTTGTTCTCACATATTAAATGTTGTTGGAGGTAGGGATGACAATAGGGCAGGGCAAGGTGGGAGGACACTCTCCATTCTAGTCTCCGCCTCATAAATAGGCATAATTTTGCTCTGTCCCCATCCCCGATGGGATCTCCGCTCCATTACCAACCCTAGTTGGAGAGTATATTTATAGTCTCCAAACTTAATATATCAATTACTGAAATATATGAAAAAAAAAAAGCATTCAACTCCAACAGTTAGAACTTAACACCTTCGGTCAGGTAGCTTGCCAGCTTGAGGAGCTACTCAGAGGCATACTAGTTTGAGGTGCTTAAGCTAGCATGTCAAGAGTATATAAAAAAAATCCACATTGGTTTGTGCAGAGAAATGGAAAGTGATTTATATATACTAACTCATACTACTTACTTATGTTAGCCATTTTAGGCCAAAGTTTGAGCCATAAAAAAGCAGGTTATTTGGAGCTAATTTCAGGTTGGAGCGTTACAAATGGTATTAGAATCATCCATCGATCGGAAATGCACAACTAATATGAACCAAGTCAATTTGCGATGATGATGTCACATCTCAAAAGAGGAAAGACTGTAATGCCTTTGGTCAAGTGACTTGCTAGTTTGAGAAGCTAGTCGAGAAACCTACTAGCTTGAGGTGTTTAAGCTAGCTTAAGCTAGCACATCAAGAGTAAGAAAAAAGATATCCCATATTAATTATGTTTTTATGCTAAAGGTTAAGCCATAAAAAAAAAGTTATTTAGAGTTTATTTAGGATGGAGTCATATAAAAAATTTGTTTTTAATGCTGTGTTAGACAAGAGTTGCATATGCAATCTCTTTATTGTGGTTGTGATTATTAAGTAGCAATCACGAGATTCAATTACATATAACGACTAACGATATGCGACAGTCAAAATTCTAGAGTTGAGTCATCCCTTTCTCTTACTCTGCTAGGGTTTTGTCTAGGTCTTTCAGTTTGTAGATATAGGATTGTCGTCGGTCGTCTGGCTAGCAACAATCCTAAATTTATCTTTTCTTTCTTATTTTTCTTCTATTTTTTATGCTTTTCCTTGTGATTTGGAACAAATTTGCTATAAATCTTACCTCTTTGAGGCCTTTTCTGTTCTCCTTCTTAATGAAGGATAACTTTTGGTTTCTAGATCTGAATTTTTGAAGAGGTAATTACAAAAAAAAAAAAAAAAACTTCAAGAAATCTCTTTATGATGGCCGGTGGCTTAGCCTCCATGAAGGTTTCATTAGGGTTCCTCTTTTGCCCCTTTATAGGATGATAAATCCTTGGTTTCCCATATTTGATTCTAAAATTGAGATTATTTTGCATTTTTATTGTAGTTTATTTTTTAGCAGACTTGTAAATCTACTTTTATTTTCAGTTTTCAACCTTTTTCTTGTTTTTCCATGACTGTCGCTTGAGAGATTATTGGTTCTAAGATCTATTACTGTTGTTATCATGAGAGAGTGATGTTCTTTTGTTGCTCTTAGTTTACTGCTGGGTTTTAGGATGTATTTATCTAATGAAACTATCTTTATTATACTTGAAAAAAAATGATATATGACAGTCTTCTAGTAGTTCCTCACATAGCTCACCATGCACAGTTGCGGCCATGTTCCATATGGAGATAATTACTGTATCTCCATTGAGGGGGTCCCCTCCCAATGTGTGTATATATATATATGTATGTATACATATACAAATTATATAAATTATACATAATTATATAATAGATTCCCTCTCTCCCCTTATATATATATATATATATATGTAAACTATAAATAATTATATAATACATCTATATATAGTTATATATATAATTTACACATAGCTTATATTATATTTATATAATTATATATAAATATATATATATAATATTTAATCTCTCAAATTCTTGATATGTCAAACTATTAAGATTAACAGAATATATTATTATTATAATAATATAATAAATAATTTTTTTGTTTTATTTCTAATTTAAAATTTTTATTGAATCTTTTTATGTTTATTTGTGTAAACTGTAAATTTATTTAAAAATTTTAACTTATACTTTAATTTATTTAAAATGATTTGTGTGTGTGATTAGGTTGAATAATGAATTGATTTAGTGTTTTGGATTTTAGGTTAAATTAATTATAAATTAAAATTTAAAATATTAAATATAAAATAAAATTTAATATAAATTATAATCAGATTAATAAAATTTAAATTATAAATTATAATTAGATTAATTATATCATAATTATAAATTTATAACTATTTGTGATTAATTTTTTTTTATAAATTTTATTTCTTTTTAGATGAATCCACAGTTGGTGACATTTGACTTAAATCAGCTCGTGGGCGCCATATTTTTGTTACTGTTGTCGCAATCTTCTTTTTGGGATCAATATGTCGATCAAACTTCACTTAACTATTTTTTAGAATATTTTTTTATTCCTAATTCACTTTTCAACTAAACAACATAATTGGGTAAAATATTCAAATTAAAATTACTAAATTAAATGATTAAAATTATATAAAATATAAAAAGTCATATACACAGTTGTAAATTTTAACTATAATATTTTTAAATTTTGTAATTTTAAAGATTTTGAAATATTTTATAATTTTATAATATGTTTTATAATTTAACTATATGTTATCTTTTTTTCATTAAATTTGATGTAACATAGTAATAGGACAACAAAAAGTTAAAGAAATTACAAAACAAGAAGTAATAGTGAAACTGTAAAGTATATTAAAAGAACTGTGAAATCTTTTAATAAGCTACATTAACTAAAATTTTCAATAATTATTTATATAATTATTTTAATTTCTGCTATAACTTTTAGAATTGAATTACATAAATATTTACCTTAAAAAATTAGATAATTTGATAGATGAATATTGCAAAAGGAATTATGAGGACATTAAACTTTATTAAAAATCATATAATATAATTTTATATTAAATTTCATAATTTCTTAAGTAATTCTTATAGTGACTTCTATAACTCTTACAATTAGATTATGTAAATTTTTTTCTTGAAGTATTATCGCAAAAGTGTATTATAAAAGTATAGTATTTATTAAAATAAATAAATTAAATAATTAATATAAAAACTTTGGTTCTTATTTAGAATATTTAATTTTTTTAATGCATTAGCATATTTAATGTTAATCGATGATTAAACTCGAAACTACAAAATCAAAGATCTTTCAGAGCATGAACCATTGAAGACTCTTCGATCTTTTTTTAACAGTAATTGAAGACTCTTTGATTATATTCCTAGTACATGCATAAATATTTTTCTGATTCTTTTTGTTCTTTCTTGTATTTATTTATTTATTTATTTATTTTTACATAAAGGCAAAGAAGTATCATTAAACCAAATCAGAAGTAATTACATTGTCCAAAAAGCCAGATAGAAAATCCTAACAACATCGGCTAAATTAACACGTGGAAGGTGAGCTTCTATCTTGGCTTGTCTAGAAATCCACTTAAGAAAAACCAGTACACTGGAATATATATATATATATATATATTAAATCAAGTATCACTATAATAAATTACCACTTATATATATATATATAAGAAAAAAAAATTTATATAGTATTAGACCAGGTGTCATAATAATTAATTGTCACTTAGCTTAATTTAAGATAAATGTTTTTTTTATCTAATCAATTAATTTTTTATTTTAAAATTTGAAAATTTTTAAAATTACTGATTAGTTTATTTAATTTGAAAAATCTTAAATTATTTAAACTGAAAGTTAAATTTAAATTTTTTTCAATTTGAAAATGACTCCAATATATATTTACAAAAAAATTTTAAAATGTAAAATAGAGAGGTATGCACAGCCCAATTGCTTCTTAAATGATGATGGTATTGCAACAAATTGTTGATAAATTGGAATACATATAGTGCTTATTTTGTTTCTATTGTCTTCATTTGAAAATACTTTATTTTTATATTTTTTTAATGGCTTAATAGACATGCATTGGCAAAACTATCATAAAATCATATGAGATCGTACTACCTCTCCTAATCAATGGGCAAAAAAAATTACTGATAGTGTAAAACTTAGCCCCTATTTTGATGGATGTTGAGTTTGCATAGAGATACCGAGAGGTTGAAGAATTTTTCAGTCAATAAATATTTTATTTTTTTAGTTAGTCTAACTTAATTTTTTTTTAATTTAACCCTGACGAAATGGTGTTATTTCATCGTGATTAAAAAAAATAAAAGTGAACTAAATAACAAATTATTTTTTAGCCCACGATCTAGTCGGAGAGCATAGATAGAAAAAAGAGAGGCGACCGACTTGAGCGAGTGAAAGAGACAGAGGGCAAAGGTGAGCCACCTAACACCACCACTACACAGCACCACTGGCCACCAAATTTTCGCGGGCTTAAGATATTTATTTATGTAAAAGTTTTACCCCTCTTTAGCCAACCTCTAATTTTGCCACTATAGGCATGAATATCCTATTTTTATTAAACAGATTTTGCCATTGTTCGTTATGAGAGGACTATTCAATAACAATTATGTTTTATATTTTAATGACACAGAATAAGCAAAAAAAAAAAAAGATCATATTTACTTGATTTAAATGGTGATCCACCGAAATAAGGTAAAATAGGAATTATATTATTATTATTATAATAAATATATATAGATATGACAATAATACTATAAACTTATAAAATAATGATTTATTTTAGGATTAAAAATAGATTAATAAAACTTCACTCTGAATACTCCATTAATATTTAATGCTATAAAATAATAATTTATTTTAGGATTAAGAATAGATTAAATGTTTAAGAATACTCTATTAACATTTAATACTATAAATATAGTGTATAAAAAAGTTTTTCAAGTTTAAGTTCAAATATTATTAGATAAGAGTGGACATCAGTCGGTTCGATTAATTAATTAACCGAATCGATTAGTTAACCAAACTGATTTACTTAAAATTTTTTAATCGAACCGATTAATTTTTATTTTTGATTAATTAGATTAATTAACATAATTAAATTGGTCGATTCGATTAATTAACAGAACTGATCGATTTTATTTTAAATTTTATAATAAAAATTTTATTTATAACAAATTATTAACATAATTAAATAACTAAATAAAACTTATTAAAAATAAAAAAAATAATTTTATTTTGCAATAAAAGTTTATATTTATGGTAAAAAAAATTAATATAATTAAAGAATTAAATAAATAATAATAATTAAATATTTTTTTAAAATTTTTAGTTAATAATTAACTAATCAAACCAAATTGATTAACTGTTAATTAAATTAAAAACCGAAATACTATAAAATTATTAACTAAATCGATCGATATATAATAAATTCGGTTAATCTAATTGAATATTCGGTCAGTTAATCGAATATTTAATCGGTTAATTAAAATTTATCCACCCCTATTACTAGATATATTTTTTATTAAATTATTATGAATTATTATTCATTTTGAATCATATTATATTTTAAATAATCTCAAAAGTATTTAAATAAAATTATATAGAAAAAATATTAATATAATTTTATTTTATTATAAATTAATTTTTTAATATTATTTTACACATCCCACAAATTTTAATACTAATTAATAAGAAAACGACAGCCAGAAACAAAAACACCTTCAACAGCTTGCATTAGTTACTTGTCTTTAATTCCTTGTGCTTCTCTATTTTTATAATGAAATCTTGAATTTTATTTTGTTTTATTTTTTTTAAAATCACTTATAGGATAGCAATGTGGTATTTGATAAAACTCTCCCACTCTTCTTCTATTCCAATAATTCAAATTTAATTTCCTCGAATAAAAGAAAATTGAATTTTTAAAAATATTAAAAATATATTTTTAAAAATATTCATTTTTTAATTTTTATTTTAAAAAAATATTTCTTTTAAAGATACACATCTAATATATATTTTGTATAGAAAAAGTTATATTCTATTTTTAGAGCTATATATTTTTAATATGTTAAAAAAATATAAAAATATAAGATATTTTTAAAAATATTAAAAAAGTGAGAATACGGTGTATTTGTAATTTTTCCAAAAAAAAAAAAGAAGTTAAAGTTGGAAAGAAAGGCCAGTAGCCCCTTCCATCACTATACCACCTAGTAAAAGAATTTGAAAAGCCCATTTAAAATCCAATAATTGAATTCATGATTGAGGAAATTACCCTCTGCACCTCAATTTTTGTTTTGCTATTCAATTATACGCAGACGACTTTTTTTTTTCAAAAATGTGAAGAAACTTTTTTTTTTTTGAAAATTTTATTTTAAAAGTCGGGAATTTTTTTTCTGTTTTTTCTGTCTTTAAATTTTAATTTTATTTATGTTTATTATTCATAAATATTTTTTTTAAAAATTATATTCTCAAAACATATACATAATATATATATATAATATATATACAAAATACACACACAATAAACAACAAAAATCTACTTAACATACTCATAATATTTACCAAACATTTATATAATTTATTTAATATTATTTTTTTAATTTAATATTCATACAATATAAAGATAGCGTATATATAACATACACATAATATTTATATAACATACATTAAACACATGTAAAACATCTATAAAATATTTACAATATATTTATACAATGAAATTACTATTTTTCTTTTTAAAAAATTTATATATATAATATATAAATTTTATTTTAAAATAAATTTAATAATTTTTATTAATATATTATTATTTTTTATTTTATTATTTTTTAATGTTATTTTATTTTTTGTAATTAAAATTAAATTTTTTATAAAAATTAATAATTTTATATGTTAAAAATAATTTAAATATTAATTTTTATTATTTTATTAAAATAATTTTATTTAATAGTGAAATTAAAAAAAGTTAAAAAATAAAATAAAATATGAATTATAGTAAGGGATGAGATATTAAAAAAATTATTTTATTAAATAGTAAAATTTTTTTAAATTTTTTTTAAATTTTTTTTGCAATAAGTGTAAATATTTTTATTTTTTTAATATTTTTAAAATAAATTTTTTTGGGTAGATTTGTAAATTCCGCTTCTTGATTCCGCTCATTCTTGGCTCTTGGCCCGAGCTGCTATTGCTCTGCAGAGTTCAAGAATCAAGATAGATAGCAGATGATCCATGGCTATGACATCTCTATCTCTGCCTTCACCTTTACCTCCACTCCTTTCTATTACCAAATCCAGATCTCCTCACTCTTCTCTTATGACCCCTAACTTGGCTTTGCCTTTCACGCCCATATCTACTCCTCTCAGGCCAAAATCAACCATTCATTTTCACAAAATTCACCAAAGAAAGACACTTTTTTGGAGAATCTTTGCTACCCAAGAAAAGACCTTGCCTTTAGATACAGCAACAGCCCCACTTGAAAGCACCCAGCGAATTGTGTCTACTAGCGATGATGGAACTGGCAACATCGTATCAGTTCTTCTCTTCATTGCCTTCGTTGTTTTATCAATTCTCACTACTGGGGTAAATTCTGAACTTCACAACTCAAGATTCTTTTTGGAATTTTCAAGATTGATAAGATAATAGGGTTCTAAAGTATACCAAGTTACCAAAGTTGAAATATTGGAAACGGGTTGTTTGTTTTTATACTCAGATTTGCTAGTTTGTGAATTGATGAATTGGGTTTTGCAGGTGATATATTTAGGAGTGACTGTTTCTTAGAAAAGAGAGAGAAAGAGAAATTTGAGAAGGAAGAGGCAACCAAGAAGGATGGGAAGAAGAGAAAGGTAAGATCAAGAGCTGGGCCAAGAGGATTTGGGCAAAAGATTAATGAGGAAGAAGATGATTTAATTGATTAGCTTAGCTCATGCAAAATGTACTATTTCTTTAACTTTTAATTTATCCCATTTTAGAATTTCCCTCAAAAAAACAATCCCATTTTAAAAGAGATGTTCAGAATGAAGAGTAGGTTCTGAGTTAGCTTAGTTTTTAATATCATGTTATAATGAAACATATACTGTGATAGTCACATCAAAATCTAATTATTTTTTACTTAAAGAATCCAAATTTATACTCTACCTGTAAATAAATAAATAAATATATATATACACATATATATACCCATTTAGACTTGAATAATAAACTCGAAATTCTTCTTCTGAACATCAAATTAAAAAAAAAAATCATATTCATATGAGCTTTTGCTAGTCCTAGAGTTGAAAATTACAAATTGTAAAGCCCGAATGCTGATTTGGTTCGCTCATGAAATCGGAATGCTTAATTAGGTTTGAATCATGCAAAAACTTTATATACATTCTCCATTCAATTTTTTTGTTTAGTTTGAAAAAACAATTTTAAGAGTTGTCGGTTTAAATGTATTTTTACGAGAAAACTTAAACAAAAATCAATTATAATTCCAAAACTTAAACAAAAATCAATTATAATTCCAATTTTATTAAAACAAAATGTAATAATTAGATTTGTGAACCATATTTTTCAAAATTTTAAGTAAAAGATAGATTTGTGAACTAGATTTTTCAAATTTTTAAGTAAAAGAAGAAAAACCTTTGATTAAACTTTACTGTAATAATTATTCTCATGAATGACAATCAAACAAGTGAAATGACATTTATAAGAAACATGAAATAATATAATATAGAGCAATATAATAATCAAACGATTAAAACTTTATTACATAAAAAACCAAATTAAAAAAGATACCAACTTCAGCTCTAGATTAGACACTTTCTTCAAAAACAAACATTTAAACCAATAAAGTAAAAGTAATTAAGAAAATCAAATAATTTATTAAAAAAATAAAACAAATAATTAAAGCAATTAAACAAAATCAATTAAATAAAATAAACAACTAAGGCAATTTAAGTAAAACAATTAAATAAAGGTAGAAGAAAATGAAAAATTGATTTGGTTGATTTAATTTGATTCGGTACTTGGACTCAAATATGGAGTATATCTATTGTGACATCCACAATTTAAATACAATTAAATAAATTATATAGAGAGACAAATAATAGAGTGAAAGATGAATATATATAGTATATACTTAATATATACATAATACATATATATACATAATACATATATATATAATATATTGAATACTTAATATATATAAAGTATATACTTAATGTATATATTTATTATAAACATTGGTTACATAATATATAACTAAAATATACATGATATATATAAACATATTTATGGTTGGAAAGTTAATAATAAATAAATAAATAAATAAATAAAAGTTAAAGAAGAAAATAAATATATGATTGGAAAAAAAAGAAAAAAATATTAAAATTAATTAAATATTTAATATATATATATATATGGATGGGAAAGGAAAAAGAAAATAAAGAGAAGTTTTCATCTTCTTCTTCCTCTCATGGTGACCGAATGTTAGAGTGAAAAAGGGGAGTGTGTCTTCTTCAAGTATACACCAAATTTCACTATAAAATCCTAGTAAATCAAGTTGATTTTGAAGAGAATCAATGGATCAAGTAAGTAATCTTTTTTTAAGGCTTGTTTTCTTTAAATTTATAGATTAAGTTATGGTATGGATTGGGAGAGAAAATTAGTTTTAATTGCTAAAATAGGTAGTTAATAAGCTAAAATGATGAAAATATGATGATTTAAGGTTAAAATGGTTAAGATTGGCTTGGTTGGTGAAGCTAGGGTTTATAGTAAATATTTGAAATTTAGACTTTTGATAGGGGTGTCTATAATTATTATAATGGACCGTTTTAAAGTTATTTTAGTGTGTATGTTATGATTTTATGGTTGGAGAAAAATAATTAATTAGCGTGAAGTTTAAAAAGGGTGGTAGAGAAAACTAGAGTTTTAATGGAGTTTTAGGTAGAAATTATATAACTAATAATTATTTCGACTAAAACAAATAGAAATATGACTCTAATGAAATAATATTACCTATTATTTCGTTTAGGAGTGTGATGATCAAATTTGCTCAAGTGAAGAGGTTTAAGGTTTGGTGGAAGTAAGGTGTGGAAGGTGAATTTGGCTTGATTTTATGGCTCAGAAAGGTTAGTATATACTTTGTTAACATTTTTAATTGAATATTCATGTTTAGCATTATCTACTTTAGCACACTTTAAAGAATATTGCTATTCTTTAAAGTGGCATTGAGTTATGTGTTTGTGTTTTATTAAAAATATGATTAATGCATTGTATTGGAAATTAAAATGTGATAAAATGTGAAAATGAGTCACATAGTGAATGTGGCTCATGGTTATGTAATGTGATTGAGAAATGATAAATTGAGATAAAATATGAAAGTGATCATGGTTTGAGTTAATCACGGGAAAAATATGGTAATTGTGAAAAGAACCGATAAATGAGATGAAAATAAAGGAAATGATAATGTATTATAATATTTAAAAAATGTATAATGTTGATGTGTGTGTTAGTTTTACACAATTACTTGTTCTATAATATTGAGGTTGGTACCGTCTAGTTGGTATGCCAATGATACGTAATGACATTTATTATGTCTTTGGGTGAGATACATTGGCGTGTCACCTTTATTATTGCGCCTTCGAGTGAGACAAGCTGGTGTCATTCGGGGACGCGCTTCGGGCAATATGATATATGACACATAGATTCTCGGTGTCAATAGAGAATGCGTCTTCAAGCTATTTTGAAACTTCAGATCCTCGATGTCAGATCTATAGGTCGCGATAGGCCAAATTAATATTTTTGGACCTTGGATATTGTATAAGAATTTGTTAGGCTCAATGTTTATATTTGTAGAATGTTGATATATGTAAGATGAGTTAATGAATGAATAACGGATATTATATGGCATTGGTACCATGTGTTGTTATAAGATGAAAAAATTTGTAAATGAGTATAGCTTTGTAATGGTAGCATAATTTGTTGTATGATATGGAAATTGTGCATTAGTTTTCAAATGAGTTGTGTTATCAAAGTATGTACAACTAAGCTTTTAGAGTTTAGAGTGGTAGTGTGTATCGCGCAGGTGATAGAAGTGCAGAGCATGAAAGTGCTGATAGATCTGGACAAGTCTGAATTTTAAGACTAACCTTGAAGGTAGAGATTTTGCCACGAGACCTGCATTGCTGGTGTTTCATTACATGGCGTGTAAATGTATTTTGGTCAAGTACACATGTTTGTGTATATTATATGATTTTCTAAATAAGTTTGTATAAGTATGGTATTGTAAAGTTTTGTATATGTAAATAAAGTATATTATATTATATGTATACTTGTGAAATACTTCGTGGTATTGAAAGAAGTGATGAGATTTGAGAACTTGTAATTTGGGAGTGTTTTTTTCTTTGCAAGATGAGTTTTATTGATTTAAGATTTATTGAAATTATAGATAAAATTCTGGCGAATTATTTTCAAAGATTTACTTTTATAAATTAATCAATTATATTTTAATTATATGCATACTTAGTTGCAAAGTATATATTGATATACTTATTATATTTATATTTTGAAATTATAATTATTTTTGACATTAAATATGAGGGTTACTACAGTTTATTACTGTAGCACTCTTATTATAAATATGAGGGTTACTACAGTTAATTATAATTATTTTTGATATTATATATGAGGGTTACTACAGTTAATTATTTTTGATATTAAATATGAGGATTACTACAGTTAATTACTGTAGCACTCTTGTATTATATATATATAATGTACGTATGTGATACGTACCTTCTTTTAATTAAATGATAATTAAAACCTTATAGTTCAATTAATTGTTTCATGGATAGTTTTTAATTATCTTGATTTATATTTAGTCTATTTGTCGAATTGAAAATGAGATTGAGTTAGGTGCCATACCTTCTTTCAAGAAGGTTTGGGTAGAGGCAGACCATATAGTGCTTTGCCAAATCTTAATTCCACTTTGGAGAAGTTTCAACTCTAAAGTCTTCTTTTCAAATCAAGGTTGTTATAACAAACCAAAAGGTCAAGCCTCATAGTGTTCAAAACTAACAACGAAAAATTTTTCTTTTTAAAACATTGAATATGAAAAAGAAAATAAAAGCTAATAAATAGGTTTTGCTTGACTTTTCGTATGGTTTGAATTGAGAGGAAGTGTAATATCTAAAAATTTTAAATAATGATTTTCTATATTATAAATATATACTAGACTGTGTATGACGTTATGTGTAGCTCGAGGATTTGAAATTGGTAGAAATAAGGTTGAATAAGCTTTAAAAAGTGAAAATTTAATCCAGGTATGTATTTAATCAGTATTTTTGAAAATAAAATTAAGTGGTATAAAGTACGAAAATGCCTCTGTGACCATAGAATCAAATTTTACTATAATTAGGATATGAAATATGAATAATGGGACTTTAAAATAATTAGAGTAAATATTTTTATTATTTTTCGGGATTAAAAACTAGATTAAGAAGCAATTAAAGAAAGTATGTGTACTGAAGTAAAGATATGTGCATTACACGGAATGGAAACCTAGATATTATAAAAGTAGCATTGACTTATTCTTCTTCATACCCGAATTCCACCATCATCACCATCTCCATCTTCTTCTTTCTTCTTTATCTTTCACTTTCTACATGAAAATCATGGCTTCTTTGAAAGAAAATCATGATTTTGGTGGAAATTAACTACTTTGAGCACGAATCTTCAAGAAAACCACCATTAATCCAAAGGATTGAAAGAAAGAGTAAGAGAAGAACTACTTTAAAGATGTTAGTGCTTGTATATCACTTATTTTGTTATTAATTGAATTATCTTGATTTTAATAAAGAAGCTTGTGATTTGATTAAGTAAATGTATTTATGAAGAAATTGCATATGAAGTGATTTGTAAAAAAGATGATTGTGAAACTTTAATTCTTTGAAAATAAAATTATTTTTGTAAGTGTATTTGTTTGTTTTTAATTAAAATTATATTTAAATGAACCATTAAACTATTCAAATATTGATTTAAAGTTATGGAAGAAAATAGTGTTTTGGAAAGTTTAGGGTTATTGAAGATTTTAGGGTTATGAAATTTTCTTCCTTAAAAGTATATTATATTTGTAACATATAAAAATGTATTTGTTAGATATTTAACTTATTAATTTAAGTTAATTTGTAAATTATATATAAAAATGTTTGTAAGTTAAATTATATTAATTGTTAATAGTTAGAGAGAAATAAATGGTTGCATGAAGTATGTGTTGGGTTGCTATTGGAATGAAGGGGAAAGATATTAAAATATTGAGTTAAATAAATAAAGAGATTAAATAACATATTAGAAGGAAATGATAGAGTTTTTTATCGAAAAATATGCAAGTTTCAGAATATATATATATATATACATAAAGTATACATAGTATATACATATAATATACACTCTTAGAATGAAAATGATAATTTATGAAATTTATATATTTGGAAAGAGTTAATTAAGAGAAATTGGAGTATCTATTTATAATTTAATTATTACAAGTAGAATGTGAAATATGAGTTTGAGAAGATAAATTTGATATATGAATAAAGTTGGCCAAATTATTCTGGTACATGTATATTTCAATATACATGACATATGAAATTGAAAGAATTGCCCATAATTTTAAAAAATATATATATATATATATAAAGATGTATAAAGTAATTTGAGATGGATTATTATGATCAAAGGTAAAAAGAATTATATAAATAAACAAGTGTAATAAAAAGTAAATAAACAACAAATAGGAAACTTAGGTATAGTTGTAATATACCTAAAAGTAACCTTATTGAGCTTTAAAGTTAGTTTATGAAATATATTTAGAATTAATTGAAATAGAGTCTATTTTATTATATTGCTAAAGTGGAAAATATTAAAAGTTTGTGAAAAAAATGTTTACCTTAAAGAAATATATTTGGCAAAAATTACTGTTGTAACTGTGAAATTGATTGAAAAAAAAAATTGAAATGCCCAAATTCTGCTTGTGATAAACCTAGCTATTGAATAAATGGCTAGCTAGAGGGTGAACGTCTATAGTATTATTAGATACTTTGTGTCACCACTGATAGGCATAAGTACTACAGTATTTGTACTGAGTTTTCTCTTTTCATCTTAAATTCTAATAATGGCCATTTAATTGTTATTTTTGAACCTGTTATCCGAGTCTAGAGTTTAAAACTAAGTATATGGGAGCAAAAGTATGTAAAACTTACTGGAATATGAAATATTAAATATATTGAATGCTTAAAATAATTTATATTGAAAAGTGAGATTTACTGAAGCATGAGAAATATATTATGAAAGTGTTCAAAGTGTTAAATGGAATGAAAGTGTTTAAATTGTTAAATTAATAAGTGAAATTTATTGAAAATATGAAAAATACAATATAAATATTATTATGAGTTGAATCGGAAATTGTAAGTGAAAAATATTATTTTTACAATTGCAACGGGGTTATATTTTATTATTTAAATTGAATTTGAAACTTATTAATATTAAAATAAGTTTGCTTGAATTTATTTGATTAAATGATTTATTTTCAAAAATTTGAGATTTTCTACTTTTACTATTATAATTATTTTCTTTGATATTAAGTAGCAAAATAGGCATATGTAAGCCCCACTCAACAATTTGCTTAACATGTTAGATTTTTCGGATGAGTAGATCAGACAAACCGGAGCAGATCCTGCAAATGAAATATCAGAGTTCAAAAGTTCAACTGTAACATCAGATGGTATCTTTTACAATTGATTTTATGTTATATATTTTAATTATAGTTCACATTGTGGTATATTGATTTTATGACAATTATATAGATTTGATTACCGATATAAGTGTTGTTAAGAACTAAAACAATAAATTTTGAGGATTGTATAAAATATAAATGATGGATAAGATATATATTTTATTTGAGTTTGAGTTATAAGATTCTATTGGATAATATTAATTTGGAGAATGAAGATATATGTATGTATGTATGTATGTATGTTTGTATGTATGTATGTATGTATGTATGTATGTATGTATGTATGTATGTATAGGTATTCATCCATATATGATATTTGTTTGGATTGTGATTGACTTTTAATGAGTGCTGTGTTGAAGTTGAGTTTGTTTAATAGAAGGATATAAGTGTTTTTCTGCAAATGATGTTAAGTTGAGGGAAAATTTGACAATGAGTATTATAGAGGAAACTCTTACGAAATTATTAGTGAGATTATTTTAAAAGTTTATTGAAAATTGGATATAGGGTTGATAACTACTGTACTGAATAGCATCTTCTGATGATTCTGTAACAATATTGTCAGAGGGTGTTACATGAAGCTTCTCTATTCACAGAGAAGCAAAATCAATTGATGGAGAGTCAACATGTGCCTATAACAAGGTTTTTCATAGGCTATGTGGCTACCAAAATCCATTGATTGGCTGCCTCTCAAATGGTTTTTAGGCGATTATACCGATTTGTACATTTCAAATTTGTTTGAATCTAATTCGAGCATTTTTTGTTGCATTGAGTTCATAACACAATGGAACATTTTACGGTGCAAATTTGAAGGTTCGCATACATGCATCTATAGTGATGAAGGCTAAGCAACCTCTATGGATCTATCTAATTTTTAGATAAAAAAATAATGATAAACAATAAACAATATCTTCTATAACTGCAAAACTAGAGTTGTGTACAAATCATATTCGGTCGATTTAATCAAAACATCTAACAAAGTCAATCAAATTAGCATAATATTTCAATCGACCGATGCATAATACTGATTTGAGCGGGTGAAAATGGATATGGTCGGATTGAATTTTTCATAATACATGCAGATGCAGATAAAATAATTTCAAAATCCTAAGATATTGAATTCCTTTTATAAATAAATTTTTAAAAAAAGTCTTCATATTAAATCTGAGAAATAATAAACCATTATATACAATAAAATAAAAAAATAAAACCATTTTATATAATAAAATAAAAAAATACATCAAAATAGCATAACCTATATCTTATTCCAAATATGAGATATCCAAATAAAAAGAAAATCCCAAAGAAAATAGAAACATAAAAACCTAACAAAAATCTTAAAACAAACAAAGAAATTTAGATAAAAGGAAATAAAGATTTCTAAAAACCCTAATATAAATAGAAAAATAAATAGAAAACCCTAATAAAAATAAAATAAAACTCAAAAAAATTAAGAAAATTTACAAGAAATTACTATAATTGGTGGAGAATTGAAGAAGCTTAGAAGCAATTAAGAAATTTTGAAGAAATGGATGGAAAATATTGAAGAAAATGAGACTTTAAGAGACTAAGAGTTTGAAATAATTTTACTTAGAGAGAGAGAGTGAGTGATTAAAAGAGAGAAAGTGATTTGAACAATATGTACAACTAGGATTGACAAAATTATTGTTTAGAATGCTTATATATATGGAAGACAATAATGTTGTTTAAGTTATAATTTAATATAATATATATATAATTAATAGTCGATCATATTTAGACTAAAGTGGAAATTTAAAACCCAAACTAACTAATTGGCTGTTACCTGATAATTTTTTGAATTTTGATCTATTGTAGACCACTTGAGAAGCACAGACCAACCGAGCCAGGCCAAAACTATTATGTTTAGTCGAGTCAGTCAGTTTTACAATTTCTGCATTCTCATTTCAACCACATATTTTTTAATGTCCAACACTCGCTACCATACATTATAGTAATTGTATCTACAGTGACAAAATTTATCTTTTAATTTAACTGACATCTTTTGATTGCATAATACTCTTATGACACTTCTTCATTTCATCAAACATGTTTTTATCCTATAGCTAACATTTTCTTTGCAACCTTTATCTTCATGCTAAATTAAGCCAAAATATTTAAAATGAGTGCTATGAAGTACTGCCACTTCATCCAAAATAATTTCACCCTTTTTCTCTATTCGTCTTACTAAATATGTAATGTATATATTCAGTCTTAGTTCTACTTAACTTAAAACCATTAAATTCCAAAATGTTCCTCCACAACTCCAACTTTATACCTACTTCTGCTTGGGTCTCATCTATTAATATAATGTCATCTGCAAACATCATACACCATAAGATATCATCTTATATATGCCTTGTAAGCTCATCCAAGACCAAGGTAAAAAGATAAGGGGCTAAAAGCAAAACTTTAGTGTAACCCAATAGAAATAATTCCAACTGTATGGATGCTAGCGATAGGTCCACCATATATATCCTTCAAGACTTGGATATATCTAATTGATACTCTTCTACTCTCCAGGATCCACCATAAACTTTTTTAGGTATTCTATCATAATCCTTCTCTAAGTCGATAAAAATCAAATGTAAATCTTTTTTCATCTCCTTATACTTTTTCATCAAATCTCTAATAAAAAAATATTGCTTTCACTATTCATCGACCTGGTATAAAACTAAATTGGATATTCATCGACCTGGTATTTGAACAACTTTGGATATCTCCCGTGTTCTTAAAAATAGATACCAAATTGCTCCTTCCCTATTCATTTGACATTTTCTTTGTACTTAGATTCTTATTAAATAAAGTAGTTAACCCCACTCCCACATCTTCAAGACATTTCCAAACCTCAATGGGGATTCCAGCTAGACCACAAGCTTTACCTATTTTCATTCTCTTCAAGACTTCCTTAGCTTTAGAAAATTGAATTTGTTTAATGTACTTCACCTTTTTCTCGATTATGTAATCTAGACCCTCAATATTTTTACTACGATTACTATTAAGAAGATCTTAAAAACAAATTATCCACCTTTGCTTGATATTATCCTCTTCAACCAAAACTCTATTTTCCTTATTTTTTTATGCACTTAACTTGATTTAAATCTCAACTTTTTATTTCTCTTATTTTAGCTAATTATATATAGCCTTTTCTCCTTTCTTTGTCCCGAGTTTCTCATACATCTCTTCTAAAGATTGTGCTCTTGATTGGCTAATCACATTTTTGGCCTTTTTTTTCGCTTGCTTGAATTGCTCAAAATTGTTGTAGATATTTTCACCAACATATCATTTGCAAACATATTCATATCAATATCCCAAATTCCAATTTTAACCAACTCATCCTTAAACATCCTTAAAGTTCACCACCTAGTCTTGGTAAATTGGTGTCTCTTAGACCTGTTTGCCAATATCTTAATCTTAATATCCAAAACTACTAATTTATGTCGAGTGGTCAAAGTTTTCCCTATAAAAAAATTATAACTGAAAAAATCTGTGCAACCACTGTTTTGAAAAAAAAATAGGTCACCATAAAATTGAAAAGGAAGCACTAAAATTCCGTAATTAGCATAATTTTCTCTTTCTTTTTTACAAAATTTCATTATTATGAATACAAATCAAAGACTAACATATCTTGCCAGCAAATTTAATAATTACAATATCACAAATTAATATGTTATTCTACTAAATTTGAGAGAACATGGAGATTAACACAAAATCAATTAGATACATAAAATCACAAATATCTCTCAAATTAGGTTCCAAAAGGTAGAGTCTTCTTGGTATGAATAATATGCAGCGGTGGATTTACCTACAAAATTCTTAATAAAGTATATATTTTCGATTAAAAATTATATATTTTATATAATAGGAATTTTAATTTAACACCTAACAAAATTGCGCATTGTTTTGAAGGCCAAGTGGGTTTACATTTCATAGTACTCAAATATAATTTTGGGAGATTTATAGAAATAATCTAAAAAAGGAAAAAATAGAAAATATATTTAAAATACTATTTCATTCTTAAATGTTTACAAAAATATTAAAAATACTATTTCATTCTTAAATATTTACAAAAATATTGTTAGTATATATTACATATTTTTTCAAATTGATTTTTGAATTTCAAATTTGAAAAATAAAAGTAATTCCAAAATATAGAAATTAGGCATATATTGAATATATATTTGATATAGTTAATTTTCTAAAAAAAAATAAAAGTAATTTCAAAATTTAGATATCTAATATTTGTTAAGTATATATGTAATATATTTTAAAGCTAATTTAAGATTTTTTTTTATTAAAAAAAGATAATACTAAAATCCAAAAATATGATATATATATATATATATATCGATATATATATTTAATATATTTTACTCAAAACCTTATTTTTTAAAACATTTTAATTTCAAAATTCAATTGCAAATCACAAAATATATGATAGCAGTTTATGTTTACTAGTGAAATATTAGAGTAGTTTTCTAGAAAAATTGTCTATATAAAATAGAAAATAAAAGTTTGTGTTTATATGACATAATTTTCGAGTAACTTTCATCCGGCATCCCTCAAGTTTAGGTCATGTATTAGCGCCGTCCCTTTAATATCTATTGTACCAATAATATCACCCAACTTTCATAATTTGTTTCAATAAAATCCTCAGAGTTAGTTTCCATCAATGTTGTTAACGGTTACCTATATGGCTTTAACAGTAATGCCACATATCTATTCCACATGACACCCCAATGTGTAATTATCTTAATTTAAATAGACATTATGTCCAGAGTACCAAAGTTCTCTCTATTTTCTTCCTTTCTTCAATTTTCATCATAGAAACCTAAGGCTTGTCTCTCTCTCTCTCTCTGTCTATTTTCCTCATTATTTTTTCTTTTTCCTTCACATAAGCCTTAGGTTTCTGACTATAATTTCTTCCTTATTTGGTTGATTCATCTGTTCGATTCCCTTTTATAGAAATCTTAGGTTTCTCTCTCTATATTTTCATCCTTATTTCATCTAATCAGTGTCAATAATGTCATTCTTGCATACTAAAATTCAATGTTCTATCCCAATTTTGTGAATGCGGTAAATGTTCTGCCCTAATTTGTGAATGTGGTAAATGTTCTGTCCTAATTTGTGAATGTGGCAACATAGCTCCCCTTCGAACTTCATGGATTGAAGATAATCCAGGGAGGCATTTTTATGGTTGCAAACACTATAGAGTATGTATAAATTTATTTTTGTTGATTATAATTAATTAATTTAGTTATTAAACTGAGTTTGGTTACACTGGTATTGATTACAAAACTCCACGCGATAAGTGTAAGCTCTTTGTGTGGGTTGATCCTAAAAACCTAGAGTGAGCTACAGATGTCATTAACTACTTATTGCGGAAGGTGGAAAGATTGGAGAATGAGAAGAAAGAGTTAGTGAAGAGAAATGCAGTTATGGGGTTGGGCAAAGTTTTCATATTATGTGTTGTAATTGCCAGTGTTTCTATTCCCATCTTGTCATTTTGTGGAAATGCATTTAAGAAACAGTAATGAGTTTGTGGCACATTGTGTTAGTGTCGAAATTACTGTTTCTATGACAATCTTCATGTAATGTGGTTAACTCAGTTGAATTTTGTTTATTAAATATAATACTGCTGAGTGTACTTTAGTAATGAATCGAAGAACTTTGGTAATTTAGTTCACATTGGAGGTGTGAATTGCAGTAACTTTATTTGATCAAGAATTTTATAGTTAAATAAAGAGAACAATTGTGAAAGCAATGAATAAATTCATTGACTGCAATATTTCACCAAAAAATGTATCAAATAACAATGTATGAAATACTTCCACATTGGCTAAAATGAGGAAGACAAAATATGCATTTAACTTCTAATTTTAGCCAATAAACTAAACTAGCTAAAATAAGGAAAATAAAATATGCATCTAACTTCCAATTTTGTTTAACTACAAAAACACAAAATATCCACAACTCTAAACATTCAGTCTGATCTATGGCTGTGTTGGGTCAATCACAGTACTCTCTTGAGTAAGGATTCCATCTATGCTTCGATGTGAGGTTGGTCAAGATCCACTTCCATTATCCCTCTCCTTTGCACGGAAAGAATAAGTAGCAGTCAAAATATTTAATGTATATATCAAATCTTTACGATCACCTCATTTTAAATAAAGTAACACTATTGTCCCTTAAATTTAAACTAAAGTTATAGTGGCGTCCTTTAAGTTTAAATATAGTAACATTGTCTTCCCTCAAGTTTAAAATTAAATAACACTGTCGTCCTCATAGTTATAAATAAGTGTCAAATAAAAACTAAAATAAACATCCATCAACCAACCAAAAATTTATTTGCCCAACTAACCAACCAACCAAATATACAATACCAAATAAATAAATGCAGTAACTAAAAAGGAAAGAAGGAAATACTTATTGATTTGCCACTGGAATTATGTGATCTCTTATTGTGGCCATATTGACCACATTGGCTTCATCTCATCTTTAACCCTTTACTAATCAAGCTGATAGTATTACTATTGGTCCTAAAATTGACCAAACTTCCTTTTGGAGTAGATTGATTTGAAGGTATATCTGCAAATTGTTCCTTTACAGATTGTTCTGCTTCAGAAATTGCCTTATCTCTATTTGCTTATTGTTGATCTTCCTTTTCCCCAGGTTCTTTTCTTCTTAAGGCTGGTCTTCTTCCTCTCTTCTTTACCGTAATGGGTGGTGGGGTGATTACATTTGATCCATCAGCCTTTAGCCATAAATCAGGACCATTAATTGGTTTAATTGTGTGGCTATAAACTTTCATTGTTGTAGCGACATGATAGTATGCATCAATATACTTATGTGGATTGTCATTTTGCTCAAGTATGCAAGCAACAACATGGGCACATGGGATACCAGTCAAATCCCATCTCCGACAACTACAAATATGCTTTTCCAAATCCACCACAATTGATGACCCTTGCCTTGAACTTGCACTCTAGAAGAGCCACTAAATGTAGAAAAGTAATCTTCACATAATTCTCTGATCTTGTCCAGTTTCCTAGTGATTTTAAGATAAAAAAGCTTATTGCTAAGTTTTATGAACATTGATTTCTTCTTTGCTATCCTTATCATGATTTGATTTTGAATAATTTTCAGCATTGTTATAATAGGAAACTTTCTAGCATCCAAAATGTAGTTGTTAAAGTATTCACACATATTGTTAAGCAATATGTCACACTTTGCTTCTGGCCTAAAACATGCCCTACTCCAATTTTCACGTGGTCTAGCCCTTAGCCACTCTCTACACTCAACAGTTTTTTTCTCAACTTCATTTAGGCAATCCCCTAGCCATTTAGGATGAGTTGCCCTTGCACAGGCCCACAAGAGGTCTTTATATTCCTTTTCTTTATAAATTTGCCTCATATTTGTATGAAGATGCCTAACACACATCCGATGTTCAGAGTTTGAAAACATCTCATTTATTACATTTACTAATCCCTAAGAGACAAATTTTAAAATACAAAGCTAGTTGATACTAAAAGCATACAGTTTGTTAAACTATTCAAAATGTAATAACATATTAGCAAGGTAATAACATACCTTTTGCCTATCAGATATGAAGGTCCATTGGTGAGAGTTATACATAGATAGATCTTCCCTCAAATTCTTCATAAACCATCCCCAATTATCTGGATTCTCTATTCTAACCACAACAAAGGCAATAGGATAGATACAATCATTTGGATCTATGCCAACAACTGCTAAAAGTTGGCAGCCATATATGCCTTTCAGCCAAGTCCCATCTAGACATATTATGGGCCTACATCCATCTTTAAACCCCTCCTTAAGAGCAGCCAAGCAAATATAAATTCCTTAAAATTTCCCTCTTTATTCCTTAAATTCAACTAAAGAACCAAGATTAGATCTTAGTATCTCTAACCTATAGTCAGGCAACCTCCCATATTATTCTACTTCATCTCCATTTATTAATAAAAAAAGCCAACTTCTTAGCCCTCCAAGCCTTAAGACTTCCAATATTAAATCTATAATCATTTTGCACTCTAGACATAAAGGCAACAGTGGACCAATTAGGATTCATCCTTATTTCTTCCATGTATTTATTAGCCAGCCACCTTGTATTGATATAATAATTCTTATGCACCCTAAAACAAGTGTGTGTCATATTCACTGTCTTTATTTGGAATATTGTGGTATCATTAGTATCATCTTTCCAATATTGTTTTGATGCATGCACCTTCCATTCACAATCATCTTCCTTACAAGTTGTATAAACTCTAAATCTGTCATTCTTATAAAACCAAGTCCGATGTCTATTTTTAATTGATCAACTCATTATGGCCTCCTTAAACTCATCCCTATTTTTAAATATCATTCCCGTAATTAAAGTAGGATCTTGTATGTTTCTATCCTTTTCAAACTCAAGATATCTATTAGATGTAACTTTATCTTCAGAATTAGACTCTGTATGCAACTCATTACTAGCTGCATAGTCAAAGTTTCTATCATCTTCTACTTTTTTAGTGTCAATATGACTTGCATCACCGCTCTTTGATCTAACAGGTCTTCTCCTAGGTCTTCCCTTATATTAGACATTATTCAAATTCTCATTAATTGTATCAGCAAGGCCTTCATTTATGCCTTGGAGATCATAGTCAACATCTTCAACGGTTTCTTCATGATCTCCATCACACCTTTCATTAGCATACTCAGTAAAATCAAATTCAGCTTCCCTTTGTTCAGCTGGAATTTCCCCATAATCAGTAGCCATATCCCCAGTATTTATTGGCTGCTCACCTTGATTTGTTGCCTTATCAACGTTTTCAAAATCCATGTCCACTAGATTTGTTGGCTACTCACCTTCAAATGTTGCACAATCAACATTTTCAGTAGCCATGTCTTTCGGATTTGCAGCCTCTTCACCTTGATCTGTTGGACTTTCTTCATTATCAATTGGTGCATTTGTAGTAGACGAGTCCTCCACATGAGTAGTTGGATATTCAAGTAAAAATATGCCTGATGACTTATATTGGTTGACTGAAGTTGATCTTTTTATTTTTCTGACTGGTGGTTTTGGCTTTTGTTGCTCTTCCTCCTCAACCTCTTCAATAACAACCTTTCTCTTTTTTTATCATCCTAATGAATTCAATAATAAGCCTCTGGCGAATTAAATACTCAACATAAACATCATCCTCCTTAGCATCAGTGGTATGTAGTGCCATTTCTAAAACATGAGCATCATTTTCAAGAGGCTTCAGTCCAATGCTGTAATCTTTAGCTGGATCCCTCCACTAGTACCTTAATGTACCTTCCACACTAATTTCCTGCAACACCTGATGATGAGGAACTACATGCTAATCAAAAATTGGCCAAGCACTAACAGTCCAATGATGACATAAACAAACAAGTCAAAGATCCATTAGCCATATATGGAGGACCAATGATAAGGTCTAGAGCTAATAAGTTGAAAGAGGCTTTAATTTCCTTCATAGATTAGATTTGGAGAAAACAAGTTGCTCAAGATTTTTTTAAGGTTGATCCATGGATACAAGAAGAGCTTAAGTTGGTCAACATAATTCAAGCAAGACCTAACCTTAAAGGCCCAAATCCAGGCTTATGAGAGTAAAGATTTAGGTCCATTTTGAATAATAAAAGGTCATTTGGCCATGGTCTTAAAGTCTAAAAAACCAATGGCCCAAGACAAATTAATAGGATGTTTAAGACTATTTGTGTTTTAATTCTGCATTTTGACTTTTATTAGGGTTTATTCTTATCAAGTATGAGTTACAAAGGTCAAAATATGAAGAAAAAGAGTTACAAAATCCAAGGAAATAATGGTCAAACGTTCATATTGAGTTGGCAAAGTAATGGGGTTATTTATTAGGTGTAATGGGGCTATCAGTTAATATAGGAGTTACATATAAACTTAATTCCAATGCTCTCTTTGTACTTACATATAAACTTAATTCCAATGTTCTCTTTGTACATGGCCTTCTTCTTTATAAACAAGGTGGATTTCCTTTGTAAACATACAATTGAAATATAGAAAAGTTATTTTGATCACTTGTGAGTATTTTATTTTAAGTTCTTGCATGAAATTTGGAACTTATCAAGCTATTCAATTTGTGGCGTTCAAATTCCAAAATCTTTCCTTTCATTCTTAACTTATCAAACTTCTTTGTTTGTGGCATTTTGAGAAAATCAAAGTGCTATTCTAGTTACTTAATCATCATTCCATTGATATAAGTTATTAGAATAGTTAATTTTTCTTCATTCTTAAACTATTCAGATTTGATTCAACTAGTTGGAGGGTGTTAATTTGTATTCCATATGTATCATAGTTCTTTAGCTATTGGGGTGTATGATTGCTAAATTGATGATTTCCATCATTTGGTATCAGAGCCAAGGTTTCAAGTTTAAGGTTTGTATATCCGTTTTAAATTGTAGATTGTTTCACTTTTAATATTCTGTTTTTATTCTTCTCTTTATATCACCATAAATAAAAAAAAGTTCTTTCTTCATTCTAATTCTGTGATCATAGAGGAAATCGTTGTTTCTACACCTTATACAAAAAAAAGAGTAAAAGAAAAGCAAAAAAAAAAGTAGAATATTTATCTATTGATATTGGAATTATAAATTTTGCTTGTGTCCTTGTGTAAACCACTATAAATTTTTTTTCAGCCTACCTTTATTTGTTCTTTAGACTTGCCCAATTTCACTCCATTGAATCAGCCATAATCTGAATTGTTTGGTTTAAGAATCTTAGTTTATCTAAGAACCCAAAGACCAAAACATGAGAGGTAAAAAGGCATGAATGGTGAGATATGCATCGAGAAAAGCTAAATAATTGTGTGAAACATGAGTGGTGTAAATCAAGCCATCAAGTGAAACACGTGAGGGAGTGCTGGTGAGGTTTTTTTTTTCTTCATTGTTTTACAAGTTTTAAAGATGTCTAACAAAGAAAAAAAGGAAGTTCTTCCTTAAATGATCCAATGATATAGGATATGCAACAACAGTTTCAGAGGATGTTTAACATGATGGGAGAAATCAATGATCGCCTTGAAAGGCATGATGATGTTCTCAAACGCTTGCATGGTGAACTAACTCAACGAAGGCAACCAGCCTTTGATCAAGAATATTATGATGGCGAGGATGATATGGATGATGATCAAATCACTTTGGTTGGTCAAAACATCAATCTTAGGAGGTAAGTTAGGAAGGGAGGTGTTGATGATGTAGATCGCAACATTAGCAGCATTAAGATAAAAATTCCTCCATTTTAAGGAAGGAATAATCCAGATATTTACTTGGAATGGGAGCAAAAAGTGGCGCGGATCTTTGAATGTCACAATTTTTTTGAAGGGAAAAAGGTAAAACTTGCTATTGTTGAATTTTGTGATTATTTTATCGTTTAGTGGGATCAAATTTGCAAAGAAAGACGAAGAAATGGTGAAAGACCCATAGAGACATGGAGGGAGATGAAGCAAATCATAAGGAAGAGATTTGTCCCAAGTTATTACTATAGAGAATTTCATCAAAGGCTGCAAACATTAACACAAGGCTCTATGAGTGTAGAGGAGTACCATAAGGAGATGGAAATGGCCATGATAAGGGCTAATATGGAGGAAGATCGTGAGGATACTATGGCACAATTTTTGAGTGGAATAAATAAGCAAATTGCTGATCATTTGGAGTTGCAACATTATGTGGAGATGGAAGACATGCTAAATATGGCCATGAAAATTGAAAGACAACTCAAAGGAAAAGGCACAAGGTATGATTCTAAACTTTCTTCGATTTATTCTTCTTGGAGATCGAATTGGAGTAAAAATGATGATAAACCCATTGTTAAGCCTAAAATAGATGAAACTAAAAACAAAAATGAATTAGGCAGCAAGAATAAAGTTGAGAATCAACCTAATCAAACTAGAAGCATTAAATGCTTCAAGTGTCTTGGACATGGTCATATGGCATGTGAATGCCATAATAGAAGAATAATGATCATAAGGGATGGGATTGTAGAATCTGAAATTGAGAGAGAGGATGAAGATGATATGCCACCTTTGGAAGATGGTAGTGATGTAGAATATGCTAAGGGTGAAACTTTGGTTGTACAATGCGCACTTAGTTTGCAAAATAAACAAGACGAACATGGGGATCAACGTGAGAATTTATTTCATACTCATTGTTTGATTGCTAACAAGTTATGCAACTTGATTGTGGATAGTGAAAGTTGTACCAATATAGCAAGTACTTTTCTAGTAGAGAAGTTGAAGCTACTCACTAGTAAACACCTAAAACCATACAAACTTTAGTGGTTGAATGATAGCGGTATGGTGAAGGTAAATAAGCAAGTTTTGATTTAATTTTCCATTGGCAGATATAAGGATAAGGTTTTGTGTGATGTGGTACCTATGTATGTTAGACACATGTTATTGGATAGACCATGGCAATATGATCAAAAAGTGATGTATGATGGGTTCAAAAATCGTTATTCTTTGAGTATGGATGGGAAGAAGTATCAACTTGGCCCATTATCTCCAAAAATAATTTTTGAGGACCAAATGCACATAAAACAGTAATACGAAGAACTTAACTTTTCATTGGGGATGAATTTGGGAAGGGAAACCCACGAGAGAAAAGAGAAAGGTGAGATAAGTGAGTTAAGTGAATTAAGAGATAAAATGGGAAACACAAGGTGAGGTAAAACAAGGCAGACTTGAGTGAAAGAAAAATGAGTATTTATGCTAAAATGAGTGATGTGAAGAAAGCTTTGACAATGGGGCAGCAAAATGCTTGTACTTATTTACAAGGGAGTTTTGATTATTTCTAATGAAGTAACTAAAGATTTGTCTAGTGTTGTTGTTGATCTTTTGCAGGGAAATGAGGATCTATTTTCGGAAGAAGTACTTAATAGATTACTGCTAATTCAAGGCATTGAACATCAAATTGACTTCAATCCAGGTTCAAGCATTCCAAATAGACCCGCATAAAGATGTAATCCAGAGGAAACAAAGGAGATCCAAAAGCAAGTAAGTGAGCTTATGGAGAAAGGGTATGTGCATGAAAGCATGAGTCCATATGCAGTTCCTGTATTATTAGTGCTTAAAAAGGATGAAACTTGGAGAATGTGTGTTGATTATCGAGCCATCAACAAAATCACGGTGAATTATAGACACCCTATTCCTAGGCTGGATGATATGTTGGATGAATTGCATGGTTCTTGTGTATTTTCAAAATTTGACTTAAAATCTAGATATCATCCAATAAGAGTGCATGAAGGTGATGAATGGAAAATAGCTTTCAAAACTAAGCATGGATTATACGAGTGGTTAGTAATGCCTTTTGGTTTAACTAATGCACCTAGCACTTTCATGAGATTGATGAACCATGTTTTGAAAGGTTTTTTTGGAAAGTTTATGGTTATTTATTTTGATGATATTCTGATTTATAGCAAGACTTTATATGGGCATGTACAACACTTGAAATCCATTTTTGATGTGCTTAGAAAGGAAAAGTTGTATGCTAATCTAAGAAATGCATATTTTGCACTAATGAAATTACTTTTCTTGGTTATGTTGTTAATGATAAAGGAATACATGTTGATCAAGAAAAAGTGAAAGTAATTAGGGAATAGCCAAAACCCACTAGTGTCAGTAATGTAAGAAACTTTCATGATCTTGCTAGCATTTATAGGAGATTCATGAATGATTTCTCTACAATTGCCGCACCATTGACTGAATGCATTAAGAAAAATGTAGGATTTAAGTGGGGTAAAGAACAAGATGAGGCTTTTAACTTGCTTAAAGAAAAACTTAGTTCAACACCTTTACTTATTTTGCCTAATTTTTCTAAAACTTTTGAAAATGAGTATGATGTGAGTGGCATAGGTATTGGTGGAGTCTTAATGCAAGAAGGTAAGCCAATTGCATTCTTTAATGAGAAATTAAGTGGAGCAAGTCTAAACTACCCTACATATGACAAGTAGTTATATGCTTTGGTGTGAGTTTTGAAGACATGGGAGCATTATCTTTACTATAAGGAATTCATAATCTACACTGATCATGAGTCCTTAAAGTATATCAAAGGACAAGGAAAGTTGAGTAAAAGACATGAAAAATGGGTGGAATTCATTGAATATTTTCCTTACATCATCAAGTACAAACAAAGTAAGGAAAATGTGGTTGTTGATGCTCTTTCTAGAAGGTATGCTCTAATTTGTAAACTTAATGCTAAATTATTAGGTTTGGAGTACATTAAAAATTTGTATAATTCTGACCTTGATTTTACTATTATTTATGGGGCATATAAGAAATATGGGTTTGAAAAATTCTATAGGTATGATGGTTTTGTTTTTAAAGAAAACAAGTTATGTGTTCCTCAATGTTCAATGAGAGAATTGCTTGTGAGGGAGGCACATAGCGGTGGATTAATGGGACATTTTGGAATTAAAAAGACTCTAGGTGTGTTAAGTGAGCATTTATTTTGGCCACAAATGAAAAGAGATGTTGAGAGGATATGGGAGAAATGAAATACATGCAAAAAAGTTAAATCTAGAGTAATACCTCATGGTTGTATAACCCTCTTCCTATACCTAATGAACCGTGGGTTGATGTATTAATGGACTTTATCTTGGATTTACCTTGGTCTAAAGGAGGGAGAGATTCTATTTTTGTTGTTGTGGACAGGTTTAGCAAGATGGCCCATTTCATTCCAAACAACAAAACTGATAATGCAACACATATTACGGGGTTGTTCTTCAAAGAAATTATGAGATTACATGTCATCCCAAGAAAATTTGTGAGTGATAGAGATGTGAAGTTCCTTAGCCACATTTGGAAAATACTTTGGAGTAAGTTGGGCACAAGGCTGTTGTATTTAACCACTTGTCATCCACAAATAGATGGACAAAGAGAAGTGGTAAATAGGATCTTATCAACACTTTTGAGGGCCATAATACAAAAGAATTTGAAGAATTGGGAAGAATGTTTGCCACATGTGGAGTTTGCTTATATTCACAGTGTGCATACTACAACAAACCTTTCACATTTTGAAGTTGTGTATGGGTTCAATCCATTAACTCCAATGGATTTGCTACCTTTACCATTAGGAAAAGAAATTTTGGATGGTAAACAAAAAGCTGACTTTGTTAAAGCTTTGCATAAAAAGGTGCGCATACAAATTGAAAAGAAGACTCTACAATATGAGAAGCAACACAACAAAGGCTGAAAAAAAGTAGTATTCAAACCTGGAGATTTGGTTTGGCTACACTTAAGGAAGGAAAGATTTCCTAGCCAAAGGAACTCAAAACTAATGCCTAGAGGGGATGGTCCATTTCGAGTCCTTCAAAAAATAAATGACAATGCATATAAGCTGGAATTGCTAAGTGAGTATGGTAATGTTAGTGCAACCTTCAATGTTTCTAATTCATCTTGATTTGATGTAGGTGACGAAGGATCAGATTCGAGGATGAATCTTTACGAGGAAAGGGTGAATGATGAGGAACTACATGCTAATAAAAAATTAGCCAAGCACCAACAGTCCAATGATGACATGAATAAACAAGTCAAAGATCTATTAGCCATATATGGAAGACCAATGACAAGGTCTAGAGCAAATAAGTTGAAAGAGACTTTAATTTCCTTAATGGATCAAATTTGGAGAAAATTAGTTACTCAAGATTTGTTTAAGGTTGATCCATGGATGCAAGAAGAGCTTAAGTTGGTCAACATAATTCAAGCAAGACCTAATCTTGAAGGCTCAAATCCAAGCTTATGAGAGTAAAGATTTAGGTCTATTTTGAATAATAAAAGGTCCTTTGGCCATGGCCTTGAAGTCTAAAAGACCAATGGCCTAAGACGAATTAATAGGTTGTTTAAGACTATTTGTGTTTAATTTTGTATTTTGACTTTTATTAGGGTTTATTCTTATTAAGTATGAGTTACAAAGGTTGAAATATGAAGAAAAGGAGTTTAAAGAGCCAAGGAAATAATGGGCAAACATTCATATTGAGTTGGCAAAGTAATGAGGCTATTTATTAGGTGTAATGGGGTTGTTAATTAATATGGGAGTTACATATGAACTTAATTCTAATGCTCTCTTTGTACATGGCCTTCTTCTATATAATCAAGGTTGATTTCCTTTGTAAATATACAATTGAAATATAGAAAAGTTATTTTGATCACATGTGAGTGTTTTGTCTTAAGTTCTTGCATGAACTTTGGAACTTATCAAGCTATTTAGTTTGTGGCGTTCAAATTCCAAAATCTTTGCTTTCATTCTTAACTTATCAAACTTCTTTGTTTGTGACATTTTGAGTAAATTAAAGTGCTATTCTAGTTACTTATTCATCACTCTATTGATATAAGTTATTAGAATAGTTAATCCTTCTTCATTCTTGAATGATCCAGATTTGATTCAACTAGTTGGAGGGTGTTAATTTGCATTCCATATGTATCATAGTTCTTTTGCTATTGGGGTGTATGGTTGCTAAATTGATGATTTCCATCACCTGGTCTATATTGATAAGGCTTATTCTATTTATCTCACAATTTCATATGTAATGAATCTCTGGATTGTAGTAATTCAATTCCCCTTTATCACCAGTATGATGCAGGTTGATGATGAATGTACCATTTGAACATGCAAAGAATTATGGGAAGCAACTTGGTTAAATAAAAAGAGATATTGATATCTGTTGAAATACTGAAATATGGGACTTCCAAGACCTTTTGCACTTCAATGCACTTATTGAATCGTTATGCAAATATCTTTTTCTATTGTCTAGTTCCAAATCTAATAATTCGACAGTCTGTAACAGAGCAAATAATCTTAATAGTTTATTATTTTCCCTAAAACCCTAGACAATTTATCACATGAAACAAATAATTTTTTTTAAATTCTCAGTTACCTGTCGCCATCTCTGTTGTTGGATGCTGGACCACTTTAAGGATGTTGTATATGCTTCTTTTCCATAGATAAAGGTGGTACCCTATAAAGTCTCACAAAAAAAGCCAACGACAGAGTAAATTCTTCAGCTTTTTATTTTTAAAACAAAACTCAAACAACGAAACTATATATAAAGTGAAGATTTCTAGAGAGTTGAAAAATAAAAAGTGAAAATTCTCAGAATTTTTAAGAGAAGCTGTTATTTTCTTCAAAAATGGAGATCGATATGTGTAGTGGGTAGAATGAGAAAGGGAAACCAATTTCTTGAAAAGAGGCGCATTTTTTAATTTTTTAATTTTCGAGATAATTTTCGACTGTTAACAACATTGAAGGATACTGGCTCTGAGGATTTTATTGAAATAAATTGTGAAAGTTAGATGATATTATTGGTACAATAGATATTAAATGGACGACGCTGATACATTACCTAAACTTGAGAGACGACAGATGAAATTTACCCCATAATTTTCTTAAATTAGAGAATAGAAAATAGTTTTTTTTTAATTTTCTAAAAGGATTTTGGAAAACATATTTAAGATGTTCTCTAAAGATTTTCCTTTATAAATAGAGTCCAATTTCCTAATATAGTAAAGATAGAGTTTTCATATAGATGTTAAAAAATAAATTTTCATTTTTATTAAATGAACATATTTTTTAAATTTTTTTTAAAAAAATAAATGCTCTAATTTTCTTTAAAAACTGAAAATAGAAAATAGAAAACTATTTTCTATAAGTAAACATACTCTTAATTTTTATCATTTTCGATAAATTAATAATCTAGTTTCATTTTTTAATAATATTTCCATATGACTAATTGGTAAAATTCAAAAAAACAAGAATAATACATCAAAAAATAAAATAGAATAAAAACATTAAATCATGAATATCTTAAGAAATAGTAGAAATAAAAATCATAACATATGTTGGCCAAAGCCTTTAACAATAAACTCTTTTTTTTATTTTTAGCAACCAAATTGAAGTGTACTAATGTTTGGGCAAAGTGTTTTTGCATCAGGACTTAAACAAAAATCAAGTTCTCTACTAGACTTGAATGGTTTGACAATTCCTTTGAGCGCACGACCATGAGATAAAATGCACTTAGAAAATATTCTCATTGTAAGGTTAGCGGTCACAAAGACAAACTATGACATCAATCTCATAATCATTCCTTCCAATGCAGGATCGAGCCATATGAAGAGGAATTCACTTGAGACATAAAAGAGATCAAGACTAAAGGAGAGGTGTCTCTTCAGACCGCAGTTCAGATCTCATGACCACATTTGTTATCGTGTGACCACGATGCACCTGAATACACTTGGTGAAGAATTGGAAAAATGATACGCGGTTAGTGAAGCGACCAATGTCCCATCATGAAATTTAACTTGTCACAACAACTTCAAAGAGAAATATCTATGAAGTTTTTATGGTTAGAAGTAGTTGGTGGGATGTTGATCTTCCAATAACGAGCTGCCATGTGACAAAAAAAATTATTAAAAATTTTCAATTTTAAGATACCGTAATCGCGCCCCAAAAAAAGGCGACCGTGATATTCATAAAGTTGGCATTGGATGGAATCGTTGGAATCTTGACCAATAGTTTGCTACCACATGTATTAGATATTAAATTGATGGTAGATACAATTTAAGTTCTATGACCACACCCAAGCCAATTTCACCACAAAACATAAATCGCAATTATGCTACAAGGCAAGTGATCATGATTCTTGTCTGACAATATTAAATGCAGGAAATTTTAATTGGTGAGGGGAAGATCTTTTAGTATACAAATCTAACAATCTTAAGAAGTTATGAAGGCTATAAATACTCCACCAAACATAATTTAATGTAACTTTTTAAGCATTCAATAGTCAAACTCTTCCAAATTTAATTCTTGGATTACCTTATAATAATTTTCTTATATTTCTTAAGTGTTCGATGTGAGCACTAGACAAACACTTAGTTGTAAGTTTTTGTGAGCTTTAAACACTAGGTTATAGATTAAACCTAAGAAAACTCTTATAAGTATTGTGAGTTAACCATAAACTCCTGTAAATGTTTGGTGTTAGTTTGCAAAATACCAAATTAGAGTTAAACTTATAAAAATTTCAGTCGATAGTGATATATTCAATCAGCGAGTTGAGAAGTAGGCATATGATGCACTTATCCGAACTGCTATAAATCTTAGTATTATCTTTCTTCTCCCTATTCTCTTTTATTTTCAAAAGAAATTTCAATTTATCCTTAATCTTCAAAAGTCACCGATTCACTCTCTTTTAGTGGCTTAAAGGACAACAACACAACATTAGAAATAGAAATAATTAAATAAGAAAATAAAGAAAAGGAATTTAAAAAAAATAAAGATTCAAACCTTGTATTCTTTTTCAATTTTAATTTTTTTAATTATGTTTTTTATTTTTTTAGGCTTTTAATTCATTGACTAAGTTCAAATTAGTTTAGTTGATGAGTTTGTCTCCTTCTCTAATTTTCATTCTCTTCCATTTGAGTAAAGGACTTAAGTAATTTAAAATTTTTAATGAGAAAATGTAATACCCCTAATTTTTAAATATCAAATAAAATAAATTAAATTTGGATAAATTAAATGAATGATTTGAATGAAAAATGAAAGGATTTTAAGTGAAAAAGTAAAATGTATATTTGAAATATATTTGATATAAATATGATATATGTATATATAAGATATATACATATATTCAAGATATACATTACATATATATATATTGTATAATTAAATACATAGTAATTATTATTATTATTATTATTATTATTATTATTATTATATTTATATAGATAAGAATGAAAGAAAAGAGAAGAGTCTTTTCTTTTCTTCCTTCTTCTTTGGCATGAGTTTGAGAAAGAGAGAGTCTAGAGGAGAGTTCTTCTTCCATTCATCAAAGAATTGAAGGAATTTCAAGGATTCAAGTGAAGATTTTGAGGATTTTTCATCAATTGGTAAGTTTCTCTATTATTTTGCAAATTTCTTTGGAAATCTATGGAAGAATGATATATTGATTTTGAGGATTGTGTATTAGCATATTTTAATGGTTTATTTGGATATGTATGAAGATGTTATGAGTAGCTAATGATGATTTTTAAGGTTGGATTGAAAGAGAAGAGATTTCTTTTCTTTCTTCTCCTTTGAATGTATTATGAGAGAAAGTGATGATTGATTGAATAAGATGATAGTTATGATATGTTGAAGTTATATGAGTGTTGAATTTATGGGTGAATTATGGATATAAACTAAGATGATAATTAAGAGTGTTGCAGTGTTGAGTTTGGAATAATTGTGTTTACATGGTTGAGTGTACAAAATGCAGAATTTTTGCTTGATACGGCCATGTCGTTGGGAGTGTCAACAGTATTGAGTTTAACATTGTTGACACGACCAGTAATACGGCCATGTCCCTGAGCGTGTCATAGTTTCTGTAAGGCAGAATAATTGACACGCCCATGAACACACCCGTATTGTTGAGCGTGTAAATATTTCTATGAGGCAGAATGAATGACACGGGCAGTGACACGCCCATGTCATTGGATGTGTAACACCCCTATATCCCATATACGCACACTACATACTACTACATTTGTAATATACGTATATCGGATACAGAAGTGTCACGATTATTTTAAACAAACTAATCTTTCCTTTTAACAATAATATGAGAAAACTTCAAACATTTAAATTATATTATAGAACATAATATATAAAACATTTGTTTATTTAGCAACGGAAAATGTAGCGGTATTTACATATGTATATACATCAAAATCACTATTTACAACACATAAAGTTTATACATGTTTGGCAGTTCGTCTTTGATCTTTAAGTCCACTATCAACACTTCACAAGCCTAGACTTGACTCGATCTAGCTGAACTCTCCGGCTCTACCCTGTCACTTGCACGATGAACCATAATCGCGCTAAGCCAATGGCTTAGTGGTACAAGCAACCATAATAATATGCTTTAATGTAATGCCAATGTCACACTTTCACGCAATAGATACAATATTCAGAAACGCTATATTTCATAACATTACATTTCATTATCTTATTCAATTGTTTCACCATTTATGATTCACATTGAAGCAAAGACAAGCATGGGCCCAAAAGACACTAATATGCCATTCAACTTTCAGAGTTAATGTTTTGGTTAAATTATCACATTTATCATCATCCTAACTAGGCTTCAAGGATTAGGCCCAACCAAGCTTCAAGGGGAGCGAAGCATGCTAAGCATCAACCCAACTTGGCTTCAAGGACAAAACCCAACCTAGCTCCAAGGGTTTGTAACATCTCAACTAGGCTTCAAGGACTAAACCCAACCAAACTTCAAGCTTCAAGGGGAGTTAAGCATGCTAAACTTCAACCCAACTTGGCTTCAAGGATCAAGTCCAACCCAGCTTCAAGAGATTGTTACTACTAGGCATGCCACCAACAACAAAACTCTGAAAATTGAAAAACACATTAGGCACACAATTCTTTCATTATTTCATTATCAATTCCATTCTCATTTCCTCATAATCATTTAGGCAAACATGCCCCTATTATTTCATTTGCATCATTATAACCAACGACAATGGCTTCACATCTCATCATTAGGGTATACACAACCAATTACATTGTACATATAATTTGAATGATCATCATATCTTTCACATTAAGCAATTCATAGCATTAATCAAATATATCAACAATATAATAGATTACTTAACACATTTACAACCAAATGTGTTAAGTTCCAAAGTCATATGAATGTATGCAATAATATAGGATTTGTACTTACCTCAAGAGCAACTCACACAACACCAAACTCCTCTTCCAAGAATCCTTCGATACTTGGATTAGGGTAACTCAATCTCTTCAAAACCTAATCCAAAAGGGATGATACACACTACTTAGAGATACACATGAGATAATATGGATAAGAACCAATTAGGGCAAACTCTACACATGACATGCTCAACAACACGGGCGTATCCCTGACCGTGCCCTAAACTTAAAACACAGAAGCTTTGACAAGCTCAGCAACACGGGCGTGTTCATGGCCGTGTCAATTCTTCCTCAACACAATAGCTATGACACGCTCAGTGACATGGGCGTGTCACTGGCTGTGTCAATGATACTACAACACAGAAGCTGTGACACGCTCAGTGACATGGGCGTGTCACTGGTCGTGTCACTCAACCAGAAAACAGAACCATTGACACGCCTAAAGACTTGGCCATGCTCATGGGCGTGTCAGGCTAAAAATTCTGATTTCGGCAACAACAACATCACATCCAACAAACCTCTTACTTCCACCATTTCCACTTCAAACAAACTTAACTAAACACACCCATAAACCATAATAACTTGCAAAAACACCAAAACAATTCAAAACATACATCAAACACCAATTCATAACCATGACATACACACAACTCAAACACAACACTTGCTCTTCCAACACCAAACTTAACTCTATCTCTTCAATCAAACTCCAAAATCAACACCAAGAAGATCACACACCCTCATATACACCATAATCAAATATACACATACCATCAACAATCAAACACCAAACTCAAAACTCAAACTTAAAAGAAAGCAAGGAATCAAGTGGAAAACTTACCAAAAATGATGAAAACCCTTAGAATTCCAACTTGATCACTTGAAACATCTTCAAATCTTGAGTCAGGAAATCACAAAACTCTCTCTTCCTTGGTTGATAATGGTGGCCGGCTCTTGAAGAAAGGAAGAAGAAGGTGAAAATGAAAGTCAACCACTCACTTGTCTCATAACCACTCAAACTCTCTTTAATTCTCAACCAAGCAAATTAAATAATAAAATATTCATAAATATCCTCATCCAGTTCCTTTAATTTCCATTTCAATTAATTTAAAAAATAAGTAAATCTTCTTTTGACCTTTCATTTCTTTGACTTGTATATGTTGTATATATCTCTATATATACAACATATACACTCTTCTCCTTACCTCTTTTCTCTTTCCACTTAAACATATACACTTAATCCAAATACAACAATAAATATTCCAAAACTTTTATAGTATACTTTGGGATATTACAATTCTCCCCCTCTAAAAAGAAATTTCTTCCTCGAAATTACCTGATCTCAAGTCTGAAATAGTTAAGGATACTGATCTCGCATCGCTTGTTCACAAGTGGTACTTTCTTATTTCTAAACTCTTTCACTTCATGTGCCAAAATAGCAACTGGTTCTTCTTCAAAAGTCAAATCCAGACTCACCTCAATAGATTCAATTGACAAAACATGAGATGGGTCTGATCTGTACCTCCGCAGCATGGAAACATGGAAGACATTGTGAATTCTATCCAACTCAGGTGGCAAAGCAATTCGATAAGTAACTGGTTCAACTCTCTCCAATACCTCATAAGGTCCAATAAAACGAGGACTTAGTTTCCCTTTTCGACCAAATCTCAAAATCTTCTTCCAAGGAGACACTTTCAGAAATACTTTATCTCCAACATCAAACTCTTTGTCTCTCCTCTTCAAATCTAAATAAAATTTCTGTCGATTTGAATTTGCTTTCAACTGATCCCGAATTATCTTCACTTTCTCTTCCGTTTCTTTAATCAAATCGGGACCAACCAATTTACCTTCTCCAACTTCATTCCAACATAGAGGCGTTCTGCATCTTCTTCCATATAATGCCTCATAAGGTGCCATTTTAATACTGGATTGATAATTGTTGTTATAAGCAAATTTCATCAGTGGCAAAAATCTGTCCCAACTTTCAGAGAAATCAATGACACAGCTTCTCAACATATCCTCTACAATCTGTATCACTCTCTCTGACTGCCCATCTGTCTGCGGATGAAAAGCAGTGCTAAAGTGCAATCGAGAATCCAAAGCACCATGTAAACTCTTCCAAAACCTTGAAGTGAACCGGGAATCTCGATCAGACACCAAAGAAATTGGAACTCCATGCAACTTCACTATCTCACTGATATACAGCTCAGCCAACTTCTCCAGAGAATAGTCCATTCTAACTGGAAGAAAATGAGCTGTCTTTGTCAACCGATCAACAATCACCCAGATGGCATCATGCTTCCTCTGAGTCAATGGCAAACCAGACACAAAATCCATTGTTACAAGTTCCCATTTCTATTCAGGCACTGATAAAGGTTGGAGCAACCCTGTTGAAACTTGGTGCTCAGCCTTCACTCTCTGACAAGTGAGACATTTGGATACAAACTCCGCTATGTCCCTCTTCATACCCGACCACCAGTAATGCTGCTTCAAATCATGATACATCTTGGTACTCCCAGGGTGCATAGCAAAAACCGACTGGTGTGCTTCCTCTAAAATAATCTTTCTCAAACTAGCATCATCAGGAACACATAATCTATCTTTGAACCATAAACTATCATCACTTCTCATAAGAAAATCTCGGCTCTCTCCTTTTTGGAAACCCGAAACAATCTTCTGAATTTTCTCATCAGCCAATTGAGCCTCTTTAATCTGATCAAACAACACCGGTCTCAAATGTAAATGAGCTAACAAGGCTCCATCATCACATGATTCAAAACTAGCATGCAATGCTCTCAACTCAACAAGCAATGAGAGCGAATGAGCAGTCAAACCTGCCAAAGACTTCCGACTCAAGGCATCTGCAATAACATTTGCCTTACCAGGATGATAATCAATCAAACAGTCGTAATCTTTAATCAATTCTAACCACCGTCTCTATCGAAGATTCAGCTCTCTTTGAACACCCAAGTATTTCAAGCTCTTATGATCTGTATAGATAAAACACTTCTCTCCATACAAGTAGTGTCGCCAAATCTTCAAAGCAAAAACTACAGCTGCCAACTCCAAATCATGCGTCGGGTAATTCAACTCATGCGGCTTCAACTGCCGAGAAGCATAAGCTATGACTCTACCCTCTTGCATCAAAACACAACCTAAACCATTATGTGAAGCATCACTGTAAATCACATATGGTTTATCTTCCACAGGCAAAATAAGAACAAGAGCTTGAGTAAACATCTCTTTCAACTGCTCAAAACTCGCCCGACACTGATCTGTCCACACAAATCTAACTCCCTTCCGAAGTAATCTGGTGAGTGGAGTAGCTATCAAAGAAAAACCTTTCACAAAGCGTCAATAATAGCCTGCCAAACCCAGAAAACTTCTAACTTCAGTTACAGACTTCATTGGACTCCAATTCAAAATAGCCTTAACTTTACTCGGATCAACTATTATACCATCTGCTGAAACTATATGACCGAGAAAAGTCACTTGATCAAGCCAAAACTCACACTTCGACAGCTTAGCATATAATTGCTTCTCTCTCAAGGTCTACAATACAATCCGCAAATGTTTGTCATGCTCATCCTTATTATGCGAATATACCAAAATATCATCAATAAAAACCACCACAAACTGATCCAGATAGGGTCTAAAAATCCTATTCATCAAATCCATAAAAGCTGCAGGTGCATTCGTCAACCCAAAAGGCATCACCAAGAACTCATAATGCCCATACCTTGTGTGAAAAGTTGTCTTAGGAACATCTTCAGCTCTAACCCTCAACTGATGGTACCATGATCTCAGATCAATCTTGGAAAACACTGCTGTTCCCTTCAACTGATCGAAGAGGTCATCAATCCGAGGCAAAGGATACTTATTCTTGATGGTCACCTTATTCAATTGTCTATAATCGATGCACAATCTCAAAGCACCATCCTTATTCTTTACAAACAAAACATGAGCTCCCCACGGAGAAATACTAAGGCGAATAAACCCTTTATCCAACAACTCATGTAACTGCACCTTCAACTGTCTCAACTCAGCAGGTGCCATTCGATATGGAGTAATAGAGATGGGAGTGGTACCATGCAAGAAATCGATACCAAACTAAACCTCTCTCTCAGAGGGTATCCCTGGCAACTCCATAGGAAACACATCTAGAAATTTCGCTACTGTGGGTATACTATCAAATTGAAAACCCACTACTCTGGTATCCACAACATGAGCAAGATAAGCATCACACCCTTTTCTAATCAACTTCCTAGCTGCAACAGCTGAAACAAACAAGGATGCAAGTTGTCTCTACTCACTAGATACCATCACACTTCTACCATCACCGGTTCTCAGGATAACACACTTCTTTTGACAGTCTACCACAACTCCATGCTTAGACAACCAATCCATGCCTAAGATCAAATCATACTCCTTAAAAGGCATTTCAATCAAATCACCCAAAAATTCCTCACCTTGCACCATAACTGAACTATCACGATGCACCTTACTCACCACAACACTATGTCCTAAAGGATTTATCACCAAGACATCAAATCCTAAGGACTCTGAATGCAATTCAGACACAGGCAAGATAGATGCACTTATATATGAATGAGTAGATCATGGATCAATCAAAGCAAGAACTGAAAATGCCAAATAAAGTGAATGTACCCGCAATAACTGCTAAAGCATCCGGCTGCCTCTGCATGGCCTACTGCCATCGGATGTAGAGCCTCTTCTCTGACTGATCCAAAGTCGACCACCTCTACTGAAATCTCTGCCCCCTCAACCACCTCTGCTAACTCTAGGTCGAGAAGCTACAGTATCAGTCTGTTTATCCTCCTCTAGCTCAGGGCAATCTTTAATAAAATGAGCTGGTGACCCATATCTAAAGCATACTCCTGATCCACCCGTCTTCCAACAAGCACCCCCATGTGTCCTACCACAATGAACACATATAGGTGGAATGGATCTCTGAACCACTGGAGTCGGAGCACTCGCTACCGAAACTGTAGGTCTCGATCTCTACCTCTGATACTGAACTGACCTACCCGACTGCCTCTGGCTCCTACTGACTCTTGGAACAAAACTTCCTCGACCTCTCTTCATAGATGAAGACCCTGCCTCAAACTGGGGTCTCCTAACTCTGGTCTCCTCTTCAGTAGCAATTGCTGCAATACACTGTGCTCTCTCAACACTTCTAATTGCGGCAACCAACTGAGAAAAGTCTTGGTACCGAGAACCAGCAACAATACACATAATATAGGGCCTCAATCCCTCCTCAAATCTCCTGCACCGGTCAATCTCATCTGCAATAATTCCACTGACATAATGACTCAACCGAATATACTCAATCTCATACTCTGTCACTGTCCGGTTATCTTGTCTCAGATTCAGAAATTCTATCTTTTTGACATCCTTATACTCCCTCGAAGTATATTTCTGCTCAAACTCCCGTAGAAAATCACTATAAGACAAAGTCGGTGGATCATCCATGGCATGTGAAACCTTCTTCCACCAATCATAAGCATCTTTCTGCAGAAGGAATCTAGCATAATCAAATTTCTCTTCAGGAGTGGCTTGCAACTGGATGAATAGCCTCTGAACTCTATCCAACCACTGCTCAGCTATTGCAGGATCTGTAGTACCAAAGAAATCCTCAGCCCCAAACTTTTTCAATTTATCATACTGCCCCACTGGCACTTGCGGCTGTGGTGGCGGTGGCGGCTGCACTGGAGATTGCCTCAACAATTCTACCACATGCCGTAACCAAACCGGTGGAACCTCATCAGCAGCTAGTCTCTCTGGCATAGGAGCAGGTGCCTCTCCAGCTCTCTCAATCCTAGCTCCATCTCTACCCTCTTCAGGAGCTACACTCTCAGCACTACCTTCTATGGACTGACGTGACTGAGACGCCATCACTACCTATATCTACAACACAGCATAATATACCTCATCAGAGATCAGAGATTACCAGTGCCAAAGCATGTATCTTATCCAAAAACCATATTTTTAAATCAAAATTTTCTTTTTCTTACAACTTACCTAGGTTGAGAATCTCAAACCTGGCTCTGATACCAAAACATATGTAACACCCCTATACCCCATATATGCACACTACATACGACTACATCTGTAATATACGTATATCGGATACAGAAGTGTCACGATTATTTTAAACAAACTAATCTTTCCTTTTAACAATAATATGAGAAAACTTAAAACATTTAAGTTATATTATAGAACATAATAGATAAAACATTTGTTTATTTAGCAGCGAAAAATGTAGCAGTATTTACATATGTATATACATCAAAATCAATATTTACAACACATAAAGTTTATACATGTTTGACAGTTCGTCTCTGATCTTTAAGTCCACTATCAACACTTCACAAGCCTAGACTTGACTTGGTCTAGCTGAACTCTCCGGTTCTACCCTGTCACCTGCGCGATGAACCACAATCGCGCTAAGCCAACGACTTAGTGGTACAAGCAACCATAACAATATGCTTTAATGTAATGCCAATGTCACACTTTCACGCAATAGATACAATATTCAGAAATGCTATATTTCATAACATTACATTTCATTATCTTATTCAATTGCTTCACCATTTATGATTCACATTGAAGCAAAGACAAGCATGGGCCCAAAAGACACTAATATGCCATTCAACTTTCAGAGTTAATGTTTTGGTTAAATTATCACATTTATCATCATCCCAACTAGGCTTCAAGGATTAGGCCCAACCAAGCTTCAAGGGGAGCGAAGCATGCTAAGCATCAACCCAACTTGGCTTCAAGGACCAAACCCAACATAGCTTCAAGGGTTTGTAACATCTCAACTAGGCTTCAAGGACTAGACCCAATCGAGCTTCAAGCTTCAAGGGGAGTTAAGCATGCTAAACTTCAACCCAACTTGGCTTCAAGGATCAAGCCCAACCCAGCTTCAAGAGATTGTTACTACTAGGCATGCCACCAACAACAAAACTCTAAAAATTGAAAAACACATTAGGCACACAATTCTTTCATTATTTCATTATCAATTTCATTCTCATTTCCTCATAATCATCTAGGCAAACATGCCCCTATTATTTCATTTGCATCATTATAGTCAACAATAATGGCTTCACATCTCATCATTAGGGTATACACAACCAATTACATTGTACATATAATTTGAATGATTATCATATCTTTCACATTAAGCAATTCATAGCATTAATCAAATATATCAATAATATAATAGATTACTTAACACATTTACAACCAAATGTGTTAAGTTCCAAAGTCATATGAATGTATGCAATAATATAGGGTTTGTACTTACCTCAAGAGCAACTCACACAACACCAAACTCCTCTTCAAAGAATCCTTCAATACTTGGATTAGGGCAACTCAATCTCTTCAAAACCTAATCCAAAAGGGATGATACACACTACTTAGAGATACACATGAGATAATATGGATAAGAACCAATTAGGGCAAACTCTACACATGACACGCTCAACAACATGGGCGTGTCCCTGACCGTGCCCTAAACTCAAAACACAGAAGCTCTGACATGCTCAACAATACAGGCGTGTTCATGGCCGTGTCAATTCTTCCTCAACATAGTAGCTATGACATGCTCAGTGATATGGGCGTGTCACTGGCTGTGTCAATGCTACTACAACACAGAAGCTGTGACACGCTCAATGACATGGGCGTGTCACTGGTCGTGTCACTCAACCAGAAAATAGAACCATTGACATGCCTAAAGACTTGGCCGTGCTCATGGGCGTGTCAGGCTAAAAATCCTGATTCCGGCAATAACAACATCACATCCAAAAAACCTCTTACTTCCACCATTTCCACTTCAAACAAACTTAACTAAACATACCCATAAACCATAATAACTTGCAAAAACACCAAAACAATTTAAAACATACATCAAACACCAATTCACAACCATCACATACACATAACTCAAACACAACACTTGCTCTTCCAACACCAAACTTAACTCTATCTCTTCAATCAAACTCCAAAATCAACACCAAGAAGATCACACACCCTCATATACACCATAATCAAATATACACATACCATCAACAATCAAACACCAAACTTAAAACTCAAACTTAAAAGAAAGCAAGGAATCAAGAGGAAAACTTACCAAAAATGATGAAAACCCTTAGAATTCCAACTTGATCACTTGAAACACCTTCAAATCTTGAGTTAGGAAATCACAAAACTCTCTCTTCCTTGGTTGATAATGGTGGCCGGCTCTTGAAGAAAGGAAGAAGAAGGTGAAAAATGAAAGTCAACCACTCACTTGTCTCATAACCACTTAAACTCTCTTTAATTCTCAACCAAGCAAATTAAATAATAAAATATTCATAAATATCCTCATCCACTTCCTTTAATTTCCATTTCAATTAATTTAAAAAATAAGTAAATCTTCTTTTAACCTTTCATTTCTTTGACTTGTATATATTGTATATATCTCTATATATACAACATAGACACTCTTCTCCTTACCTCTTTTCTCTTTCCACTTAAACATATACACTTAATCCAAATACAATAATAAATATTCCAAAACTTTTAGGGTATACTTTAGGATATTACAAGACGTGTCAATGCTTCTATGTGAGTGAGTTAATGATAATGTTAGTAACACGCCCGTGTTATTGAGCGTGTCACTTGAGAATAACTTTTTTCTTTATTTTTCATTTGCAATTCCTATTTAAATTATTTGATATTGAGAATATCTTAAAATGTGATATTAAATTGTTATTTATGATCACATTGGCATGGAGAGAGAATAGTTTGTCCAACCCTAGTGTTGAAGGGCAACTTGGAAGAGAAGGTTAGAGGAAGTTTTAAAGCTTGTTTTGGAGTGTTTTCATAAGGTATGTACAAACTCTTGATAAATGGATGTGATTGCATTATATTTGGCCTAACACATTTTGGATAAAAAATGTGTTAAGCTACTTGGTACATTATGTATTCCCAAACATGATGCTAAAACATGTGAGTTGCTATGTATGTATTATTATACATTGTGAAAAGCCATTGTTAATGGCTAGATTGAATAGAATATGAATTATGTGAAAATAACTCAAAATGTTTGAGTAATATGGCTTCATTATGAAATATCTCATGATGAGGATAAAATGTTAAAAGAAATAACATTGATATGAATGAGAAAAATGAAAAAAATGAGAAAGGAATTCAGAATGGAAAATGTAAAATTATTTGTGTGCCTAGTATATTATTCAATTTTCAGAGTTCCGTGTTTGACGGTATGCTTATATTTGCCTATGAGGTTAGACGCTTGGCGTCATTGTAAAAATATTTTTGAGGTGAAAAGATCGGGTCGTAAACCTCAGAAACAAGTCCTTGAAGCTGGCTGGGTGAAAAGACCGAGTCTTAAGCCTAGGCCTAATTGGATTGTTACATTGATATTTTACCTTCGGGGCTAGATATATAGTGTCATTATGGACCAAAATTGTAACTCTGATATTTGAATGATGTATTAGTTATTTTGGGTCCATGCTTATGTATGTGTTTGTGTAAATTATCAAGTGATGAAAGCATATATCTAAAAGTGGTCTTGAATATCATGTGATGACATAGCATATGAACATTCTGCATTGACATTGTAATTGAATTTTATTATTATCAAAGTTTGTATCACTAGGCTGCGGCTTAACGCGATTGTAACTTATCGCGCAGATAACAGGGTGATCCAGTAGAGCCAGAGAGTTCTACTAAACCAGATAGGGTCTAGGCTTGTGTTATTGGAACTTGAAGTGTTTGTGCTACAACAAGATCAGTGCCACTTTGCCAGCATGTATATATTTTATTTTATAGTATATTTTGACATTATGTATATTATATTATATTTTGGGAGTATATATATATATATATACATTGTAAATTATAAAGGATGTTTAAATAATTAAGTAATGTGAAAATTTTGTGTATTTTCATATGTATACATATATTTTTATTCAAATATTTTGAGTAATAAGGGAATATAAAATTTTTTATTAAATCAGATTGTGATATTTTTATACCGTATATGCATATCTTACATACTAAATATGTGTATATTATATATTTATAGGGTATAAGGGTGTCACAAAATTTTTTTTAAAAAAATTTAATATATATACATATAATTTTTTGAAAAAAGAACAGGGCGGTTGCCCTCCTTTTTTAGAAGGTAGCTTCACCTTGATAAATGAATACTATATATATATACATATAAATTATATTTTTAATATATTAAATATATAAAAATATTTATCTTTAAAATTATATATTTTTGTATTTTCAAAATAAGATGGAAAGCGTGAATTTTTAGAAATAATTTTATTTTTTGAGATAGTTTCGATGAAATAAATAAATAGACGCAAACCCATGTTTAGATGAAATTTTTTAAAAAGTATATTTGGAATAATTATATCATGCGCGGTAATTTTTTTTCCTTTTCATAAATACTATAAAAGGGAAAATATTTTTACATTTATTTTTATGACGCTATCTTTTCTTTTTTTTTGTAATTTTTGTAATTTTTAATTTATATTTTTAATTTAAATTTTTTTAATATTATATTTTTAATATACACACAAAAAATAAATATATACACAATATATATATAATATATACAAAAATATACACTCAATAATGCAAACTATATCTACACATTAACATTACATCTATAATAAATCTACAACATATTTACATAATATTTTTAATATTTGTTTAATTTATTTATTTATTTATTTTATAAAATATTCATACAATATTTATATAATATTTGCACAACATTTAATAATTTTTACATAAAATATATACAACTTAAATAACAAAAATATAACATATACACAATATCTATATACATCTAAAACACATTTACTATACATCTACAACACATCTATTACACATCTACATAATTAAATTATGTATATTTTTTAATTTTTTTATGTGTATAATGTGTAAAATTTATTTAAAAATATATTTAATATTTTTATTAATATATTTTTATATGTCTTATTTTATTTTTATTTTTTTAGTGTTACTTATTTTTTATAATTAAAATTAAAATTTTATCTTTTTATAAAAAAAATATAATTTTTATGTGATAAAAAATAATTTAAAATATTAATTTTTATTATTTTATTAAAATATTTTTATTTTAAAATTGAAGTTTGAAAAAATGAAAACTTAACATAAAATATTGATTGTAGCGAAGACAAAAGTATTTTTTTTTAAAAAATTATTTTATTGAGAAATGAAATATTTTTGAAATTTTACGTCAATTTTTTTATAAAATTGTAAATATTTTTATTTTTATAATATTTTTATAATAAAAGTTATTTTTTAGGATAGTTATATAAACATCCAAATATATTTTGTATAATTTTCGTAAAAATTTTTGTTTGGGTAAAGATAATTGGATTATTCTGTGGGCTTACCTCTACAAGGAAATCAAACCCAAAAAGGTTTTTGACAAAAATATAAGAAAAATTAAAAATAATTTTAAATTTATCATATTTATAAAATATTTATCAAAATATCAGAATTTATAAAATATTTATCAAAATATTAAATTTTTATTAGTTTATAATAAGTTTATCATGAATTTATAAATTTTACATAGTTTATAATGAGTTTATTATGAATTTATAATAAAATAACTAAAATATTCCTGATAAAAAAATAAAATTTTTTAAAAATACGGTGAAAAGTGTTATTTTTTCAACCCAAAAGTGAAAAAAATTAAAACCCAAATCCATTATTATCTAATCCGTGTTCTATTTTATTTGGTAGATTCGGCCATAAAAAATTGGACCTTTTTTCTTATGATAATTCTTTAAAAATTTTATTTATTACAATATAGAATTAATTTTTTAAGATAATAACAAATATTTAAGACTCAATTTCTATATTAATCAGTATTAATTTTTTTAAAACGAGTTTAATAACATTTAAATATAATTTCATAAATGTTGACTTCAAAAATCAATCTCTGAGAAAATTATTTAATTTTTTATTAATCAAATTAATCATTTTATTCAATAATAATAATTGATAAAGAAAATAAAAGGTGTTAAAAAGTAAATAAATTGATAAGTAAAATTTTTATTTTTATTTATTATGATAATTTTTTATATAATATAATTTTAAATAATGTGACAATAAAAAAAATAAAAAAATAGTATAAAAAAAATATAAACTAATATTCATGAGGAGAAAAAAAAATAGTCAACATGAATAGAGGAACCAATCACCATTGTTCCCCACTAATTTCATTTTCTCCAACTTAATTCAAATGATAAACACATTTACCAGAAGATAGAAAATTTCATAAAATTGCATCTAAAATATACTAAAATTTACTTTATTCAAATATTATATGTATATAAACACAAGTCATTGTCACTTATTATTATTATTATTATTATTATTATTATTATTATTATTATTATTATTATTTAACTCTTTTTGAAGATCTTGAAAAAAGAATAGGGAGCGGACCATAAAGAAAGGCATCTCTAAATGACAACTCTAAAGACAATATGCGCACTAGAAATAAAAAGGCTTGAATTTAGCATCTTTTTAACCTTTCAAATTTTATCTTTTTTTGCATTTATTCCATACAATAATAATATATATCTCATTCTTTTGAATGCTACTATTCATTGACATGAATATAAAAATCAAATTATATGAGCTAAATACATATATAATTTCTTAAACTTTACTAGTTTAGTCAGTTTATTCTTTTAAATTTTTAATTTAATCATATAATCTCTTGAATTTATATTTTTTTAACTTATAAAAATATATATATACTATTCATTGTTAACTAGCACTTGCATGTGATTTAATTATGAACTATTCATAAATAGTTCATAATAGTTCATAAATCTATATAAATTCAATATAGTTCATAATTATATATTTAATATATAATATATTAATATATATTATGAACTATATATTAATTTTAAATATATTTATAATTAATCTATAATTATGAACTATATAATTAATAGTTCATAATTATATATTTTTAATAGTTCATAAATCTTTGATTTATAAACACTTGCATGTTTATGCTTTCTCTTTTTACTTTTTTTTTGTAGTATAGTTTTTTTTTTCTCTCATATTGGTTACTTGCAATAATGGTGTCCAGTTGTGATTTTTTTTTTTTTACATTTAGAAGAAGTGAGAAGAGGTGCCAAAGACAAAAAAAAAAGGAAGAAAAATAGTAATCATAGTTAGGGGGTTTAGGAGTTGCAAACAATTATTACATTTAAGGCGTGCATATAAGGAGAAAAATGGGCACCAAAATTATTGCCAATTAAGAAAAAGAGAGTAATAAGTGGGCACAAATTTTTTTTTTCTTTTGATGTGTCCCCCAAAATCATAGAGTAAACGAATAATTACTGCTCTCTTTTTTCTTTTTTAGCCTCTCTAAAATTGGAGGCAAAAGATGCTCTTTTCTCTCGTCTCTCTCTCCTTTTTAGCCTTTTTGTTTATAGCAAGTATTAACAAATTCTCATTGGTTGTTTCATAACCTAATTTAATATTTAAAATTAAAATTAAAATTTTTAATTGGAGAAAATATATCATTGCTACTTGGGAAAATTGAAGAAGATATTTAAAATTAAAATTAAAATTTTTAATTGGAGAAAATATATCATTGCTACTTGGGAAAATTGAAGAAGAAGAAGAAGAAGAAGAAGAAGAAGAAGAAGAAGAAATTCAATTTGGGTTTGTTTAATCTTTTTACTAGTTTTTATGAATATTTTTATCACTTTATCAATAAAATACGATGTGGTACTCCGATAAATAAGAAAATGATCAAAATAATGAATTTGCTAAAAATTAGAGTTCAGATACTAAACTGACAAAAAAAGAAAAAGTTCAAACACTAATGTATTTTTTTCATTTTTAATAATGTTCTATTTTAAATAATTTAGTAATTATTTAATAACGCTTATATTTAAAGTCTTAATTAAATTAAACGATATTTAAAATGATAAGTCATAATTTTTAAATTTAAAAATTATACTGAATGTAATAAGTAATTAGATTTTTAATTATTTTTACAATTTGAAATTTTATATTAAGCAATTAATTTTCAATTTTATCAAATATCATCTTGCTGTATATGAAAATGATATTTGTATTTTTTATAATATAAAAACCATGTTACCTAAAATATTTAATAAATATTAACTAAAATATTTTATAACTTATATATAATTAATTTAAATATATAGACAAAAATATACTTTTGGAATAAGCAACAGTTTTCCTTTTGTAATGTGTGTCCAACAATAACCAGTATCATCCTCTCTAATATTTCAGGAAAGCCAATATATATAATTAAGAAGGGAATAATGTTAAGAAAAAGTTCAAATTTTAATTCATGTACTGTACAAAATGAATGCAAGAGAAAAAATTATATAATTATAAACATTGAAGTTTTGCATTTTTTTTATTATTATTTCACTTTGATAATGGTTGGAATTCACAACAATCATAAAAACAAATTTTCAACATATATTTTTTATTAATATTTTTTCATATGTAGTTTTCACAGTATTAAAAATTTTATATATATTTAATTTTTACCATGAAATCTTTTCAGTTAGTGATTGTTGAGGATTTGCAGAGAAAGGACGTGTCAAATGTTGTATTTTTTGAACTTACGAATTTGGCCAAGTAATTGCAACAAAATTAACTAAATTGCTCTACCTTTTCCCTTCATTTTGGTTGCAATGACTATAATTAGAATGAAAATTATTGATTTTTGAGTCGGGTCATCCATGAAGAATAAGTAAGATTCTTGAGTTTAAAATATCTAAATAATAATTAAATATTATATTTGGATAAATAATTATAGAGTATGAATAAGGTTAGGAATCCTATTTGCATTATGATCTTGATTTTTAATAAAATCCTATAAAATGGAGTAAAAGGATCTTAATTCAAGTTTAAACAGATATCTCAAGGAGAAGAAAAAAATAGCTTTTCTCTTCTTCTTTTTTTTTTTTTCTCTTAGCTCTTTATAAATTTCTTTTTTCACAAGTAATTTTTTTTTATAAACGAAAGTGCAATTGTGATGTTGTTTTGCTCTTAAACTGTGAGCACAATAGTTTTTCATTTATTGGTGATTGCTCTTACGATTGGTAGTACAAACTGTGATCAAAATTTTTTATGGACATCATCAGAAATAATATATGACCCTTATTCTTTTATTTAGGCATGTTCTTACATTGGCATCAAAGTCATAGACTTGTGCTTCATCAAATTTATCAATTATTTTTATGTAATTGATTAATTTTTTCTAATCTATTAATTAATCACGTGTTTTTAATCATAATCAAATTAGCATATTTTTAGAGGATTCCTTAATTAATTTTGACAACATAAGCGGACTATAAACTCTCTAAAAACCTCCAACTGAATCCAGCCTTATTAGTCGAATCAATTTGCATGGCAGTGCATGGAGTCCACACGTTATGTAATGGGTTTGCTTTCCTAGATCTTGGGCCACGTGCCAAGCTCACGGACATGGAGTTAAACCCGCGCGAAATGATACGTCGTTTTTGAAAGAGCCAGCGACTCCTCCAAATGCATTAATGGTAGCGCCTGGTTGCCCAAAATGAATTCTTTTAGTTTGGCCTTTTTCGGATCTCATTTTTTGTCTCCTCTCATAAATCGACATCAATTTATTTTTTGAATTTTTTAGATAATTTTATTTAATTTTTATTTAATTTTTGGACATTGCAAAAATTAATTTTTTAATACTATTTTAATTGAAAAAATATTTTTTAGTTAAGAAAAAAATATTCTCCACTTGGAAATTTTTTTCCTTGAAAATTTATTTGAGTCTTTAAAATATAATTTTTCTGCTAATTTAAATAGAGTTCATGTTCTTTATTTTTTTAATTATACTATCTCGTATAATTATTATTCCTAATTTTTATTTTCTATGAAAACTTATGTAAAATGACTCTTACAATAAGAACTTCCATAATAGCGTACACAACTGATCATAAGGCTATGTTTAGAGCGAGAAAGAGAATTCTAAAAACTACATGAGAAAAATGAAAAGCGTTTTAGTACCCAAATTCGATATTTAAATTTTTTTATGAAACATTTCACATGTTTTCATAAATTTTTTATGAATAATCTAGTTGGGTAAGTTTAAAATCGATTGGTCATTATATATGGTCATGAGGGATTTTCTTGTACATCCACCTTTATATGAGTTACTAAATAATATATGAGATAAAAGATATGATAAATACAATGTCCAAATTAAATTCTTTCTTAAGACTTTGTATAATAAAAGGGCAACTTTTGAAAGATTAACAAGGGAAAATGAGATGATCCTTCGTTGTTGGAGGAAACTTATGGTTGAGAGATTAATTTTCAAAGGATCTCATTCATTTATCTGCCAGTTTACTTAGAATGTGATATTTAAAATTCAACTTTAGTTAGAAGATTGTTTGCTAATAGTGACCAGGTCTAGTTTTAATGATATAGGTTATTCTTATATATATTTTTTACGAATAGTTGGTGGATATGAGGCTAAAGTTGTTTTATTTAAAGTTTATAGTTTTTGAACTATTAAATTTATTTTTAATTAATAGAATATATATTTTTATTTATTATTTTATGGATGTATGACATTAATTATATTCTATATTATTTTTTTAAAACAAAAGGAGGGTAGAAAACCCATTAGACATGCACAACTCTATCCCACTGCACACCAACTGTGTCTGCTAACAAAGTCTCACGAACAAACCCAGGTGGTGATGAAAACAACTGCATTTCTTTAGAACCCCCAATAGCAGACTTTGCCAACTGATCAGCTACCATATTTGCCTCTCTATAAACTTTAACCACTTGAACTTCCCACTCCTTCTGTAAAAAGGAAATACAAGCAACTAATAAATTTCTATGACTAGAAATATTAGTTCCTTTATTAATCAACATATCCACGACGACTTGGGAATCACATTGGATCTGCACTTTCCTCCACCCACTGTCCCAAGCTAGTTGCAAGGATTTATACACTCCCCAAAGCTCTGCTTGAACAGCAGTACCACAACCCAAAGCTAACAAACAGCCAAATAACCATCTGCCACAATCATCTCTTGCACACACACCACACCCTGCAAGTTCTGATTGTCTGTCCGCACTACCATCCGAATTTAACGTTACCCAACCATAAGGAGCAGGTTTCCAAGAAATAAAACATAACAAAGGACGTCTAACTTCATGAGAAACAAGTCTTGAATTAGTCCAAGCTTTAGAAACTTCCAAGACTTGTTTTTGCAAAAAGGACAAGGATACCACCACTGGAACTTGAGGCTCAAAAACTCTCTGGTTCCTAAATTTCCACAGCCACCATAAACTTATGGCAAATGTCACATTCCAAGGAACCCCCCATTTTGCAGCAGCGTGAACTTGCAAATTATTTTTAATCCAAGCCACAACATCCAGAGACATAAAATTCCCACAAACATTAGAAGCATCAAGATAACTCCACACAACTTGCGCATTCGGACAGTCCCGAAGAACATGAAGGATGGACTCTGGAGATTGCTGACACCCACTACAGGCTACAACAGTTGTAAAGCCCCTCTTAGCTCTTTCAACATTACACATAATTTTCTGATGAGCCACCTGCCATATTCTATATTATTTAATGAATAGTATTTACTTGGTTTGAATAATTATTTGATATTGCTACATATATATTTTATATTAATGTTGATAATTACATATAGTTGAGATAATAATTGGAAAGCTAGTGAGTTTTGACTTAATATTGTATGGATGTTAATATTAATGTATAAATTGGTTATGCAACTATAGTAACATGTAAATTGTAGCATTAATAAACACATGTTTGTATTTTCTCCATAGATATTCTTTTTCAATTTGCTATTATATCTTTTGCTTTCAAAAACATTGTTGCAGAGTTAAACAAAAGTGTGAAGTTATCTGGAGATAATTATGAAATATAGAGCATAAAAATACAATATTTGTAGGAAGAACAAGAGGTGCTGAAGCCTTTTAATGCAATTATGGAACAACTATACCAAGATGGAATCTTGGTCTAACATTAATATGATAGACACCTACATTGCCTGGAAAAGAAAATACCCTTGTTTGTATCACATTGCCCAGTGTAATTGACAATGACATTATAAAGAAATTTTATAGCTTTGAGTAAGCTAATGATTTGTGGGATGCTCTGAAGGAGAAGTTTGATTGAATTTCACTAACCAAGCTTTGCTTGCTTACAATCAAATTCTATACTTGCAATTCAACAATTTAATAATTTATAATAAAATATAAAATTATAGTAATACAATATTTTATTTTTGTTAATATAATATAATCATATTATTCAACCTTCTAAAGCTATTGTTTATTTTAGTATTTCTATTTTAAAAAGGTAGGAAAAATGAATAAAAAATAAAAACTGAAATAAGCTCAATAAAATCGTTAAACTCAATTGAATCAAGCTTCCGTTTCAACTCAAGATGCATGATACATAAACTAGAATCGATATGAATTCAAGGTCAGCTTGAACCAAGCTCAAGTCCGAGCTCGAGCTTGAATTCATCTATTTTATATTAAGCCGAGCTTGAGTTTTTCAAAGTTCGACACGACTCAGCTCAATTGTAGCTTTTACCTTGTCTTTTGTTCCTCTTGTTTCCAAACCCATTTATCATATTTAATAAATTGTATTAAAGGTTTAAAAGGATTCTTCATTTTGACTTTAGGAAAAAAAAGTTTAATTTGGGTTTCTTTAGGTTGTTTATATGAGCATGAAGTGTGATTGGCCATACACCAAACAATTGGCTTTATAAGCCAAAGTGTATGGCATGGGGCATTGTCTGTGCCTAAAATTCAAATGGGTTGGACTAAGTATAAATTAAATTTGGTTTTCACATATACCCATGATTATCATGTTAGTAGCTATAAAGACGTGTGAAAATAGTTAAGTTAATTGTGGAATAATAAGGAAACGTGAAGGAAATGGGGCAAGACCATTTTGTAATCTGAGAATAAAAGAGACTGTGAAGGAGAGAAAGGCACAAGAAAAAAACTCAACAACACCCAGAAAAATCAAAGAATTAACTCAAATTTCAGAGTTATCTTGTTCTTGTTATTTTTGTCAGTTAGTTATAGATCCTTGTTAAATTTTATTTCTTCTGCGTATTTAGCTTCATTCCATAATTCAGTTCATTATCTGTTTATATACTTTACTATTGTTTAGTAAAGTACAGTTTGCAAATATATTTTTACCTTTTTTTTAAGTTTGTTATTGTGGAATTTAAGTGAATTGTGATAAGAAAATTTGAAAATTTTGTTCTTTTTTTATCATTTAAAGAACTTACACATCGTTAGAATCATATTTATTAACACAATTGGTTAAGAAACTTAATCTTTTGGCACACCGATAATTTTATTAAAGACCAAATTTGTAAAATTAAAGCATATTTTCTATGGTCATATTACAAGCAAACCATTTTTTAAAAATAATTTACTAGAGATATTATTGCCAGTTAATGTGCTTTAGAATTAATTTACAATTGAAGAAGCTTTTTATCTCCAATTTCATATATATATATTTTTAATTTATGTTTCTTAATCCATATATTCCTTTTTGGTTATTAATTATAATTTAATTAAAATGATATAGAAGTATGATTAAAAAAAAAAGTGACATAGAAGTTAATAAGAGATAGATGTAGCTTATTTATGACTAGTGTACCTCAGGAGGTGGTCCTCTCTCTCGTAGTTCGAATTAGGTTTTATTGTTGTCGTGACTCTTTCATCTATAAGACAAAAAAAAAGAAGAATTTAAAAGAGACTTTGATGCTTAAGTGAGTGCTCGATTGGTTAGAATAAAGAGAAAGTAAAGAGAGGAAAAAAAGTTCTTTTACCTTTAGGTAATTCTTATATATAGTTGATGTAAGGAGATAAAATTTGAATAGGGTTAACATAATTTACGAACATGTTAGGAAATATTCAGAGAATTTGATTAGATAAAAAATATTGAGGACTGAGATATAATTTTTTATATATAAAACTAGGCCGAAGAGATGACTGGATAGAAAGTTCAGCAGATAAGCTTAAATAAAAGTGTTAGAATCATGCTACAAAAAAATTATATGATAATGTGTGGATCTCAAGTGTAGAGATGGGCAAAGAAAATTGAGGGTGAGGATACCGTGGCTTACCACTTTAAAGTTTTATTTTTTTATATTTATATAATTCAATAAACATTTGAATAATTAATCACATTATCTAGTCAATATGTGTTGTAAAAAATACAAATAAAGAAATAAAGATCAACAAAAAAAAATAGATAAAACTAAGTATAAAATAAAAGCTTATTCTTTCATTTGTTTTTTTTTTCTTCTAATCAAACTCCAAAATAACAAAATCTAAGCATGATGACTTGATTTTGTATTTTTGAAGAATTGTATACAAAATTGTTGAATTTTATTTCCTTATTATGAAACTCATTAGAAAAATATTAATTAATCAAAAATTTAAAATATGTAATTAATAAAAATTAGTACTTATATTTTTTTATCCAAAAAATTTATACTTAATTTAGTGAGTATATAAAATATTATTAATTTATTATTATATTAATGGTACAGAGTTCCATTACTCATGGGTAAGAGTGGGACCATAAAACATCCTCCTAAGTCCATAAGTTTGGACGATTGGACCCCTCTCTTTTCGAAACAGACAAAGACAAACACATTAACAACGCCCTCTCTATCTTAGCCTCTTTTAAGAATCTTCTTCATTTGCTTACCACCACCATTGCCACAGCCGATTTTTTCAGAAATAATTTTTCAAACTCGCCGATTTTTTAAAGAAGTCTCCGGTCAACTTTCCCCTGCTACCCTCCTGTTTCCGCATTACGCGCCTTCTCGGCTTTTTCTTATCAAAATGTCATGTCATTACTCATTACTAAGGTCCTGTTTGATTTTGCGGATAACTGTTAGCTGATAAATAATGAGCGTTTGGTAAAAATATAGTAAGCTGTTGTTGTTATTGTGTAAAATGACCAATAAGGGTATTAATATTAAAGGTTACAGATATTAATATTATCTAATAATTCAGGTTTAATATTGTCAAATAAAAAAACTATCAGCAGCTGTTTAGAAAAAGCTAGGAGGAGGAGCTTTTCCAAACAGCTGCTGTTTGAGCCTTCAAACAGCTAACAGCTGCTGATAAAAAAGTTAACCAAACACCTAAACAGCTGCTGATTGACTTGAAACAGCTATCAGCTGCCTCAATCAGCTAAACCAAACACCCCCTAAGTAATTTCCTCATATTTATTGATTTTCCTTGACAATTTATTAGTTAAATTAATTATTGGAGTGATAAGTTAAAATTTTAAATTTTTTTGTATTTGATATTTTTTAAAAATCAATTTTAAATTTATTAATCAGAAAAAATATCTTTAACATAAAATTTAAAATTGTTTAAATTATAGCTATATTTTATATTTACACCTTTTATTTTAGATAAAAATCTTATTTAAATATATAAAATTAATTTAATTATATACATTATCCCGATATACATGATAATATGAAAAAAAATTATTTCTCTATTATTATAAAAAAATAATTATAATAAATTATTGGAAATTAGTTTTAAAAATACCCTTATATAAAGTATTATTAAATTATAGACTGTAATAATTTAAAATAAACCATATTAAACAAAAATGTCCGTCAATCTATTGAAAAAAAGAACTTGGACAAAATATTTTTTTCGCTCTCTTTTTTTCTTTTTTCAGCCGCCTGCCCTATGCTCATTCCTTTTTTTTATTTTATTTTTTGATTTCTTCTTCTTTTATCTCTTGTTCGATCTTTTCTCTCTCTTTCTCAATCTCCACTCTATCTTTGTCTTTATCGATTTTTTTTATTTTTTGACTTTATTTATTGACAACTGATTTGATTTATCTTACTCAAGTAACAATAAGTCGATTTTGTTTTATTTTTTTCCTTTAAAAAAACTAAGTTGAGCTAATATGAGAAGAAATTGACAATGCATTTATATTTTAGATTTCAAAAGAGATGTTGTCTTATACTTAAATAATACTCGAATGATTTTTTTTGTATATTTTAAAGATATTATTATAGTTCTTTCTCATCATATTCCTTTAGTCCTCCTCTTTTTGTCTTATATTTATATATGAGTTATTTTATGAGTATGATATAAGGTAGTAATATTGATACGAGTTTAATATAAGTATATTTATATTGATATGATTTTGATATGAGTTCGTGTTATTGATATTGATTTGTTATAAGTAGATATGAGTTGGTACTAGGTTGATATGAGTTCGAAATGAGTTTGATATGCGTATATTTTTTTATCCAAAAGCTTGATATGACAATGTTTTAATTAATATGAGTTTGATAAGAGTTAGATTATTTTATATGAGTTTAATATGAAATTTGGCCTGAGTATATTTCAATTGATATGATTTTAAGATGAATTTATTTTTTTTATTCAAGTTTGACATGAGTTCGTATTATTGATATGAGTAGATATGAGTTGGTAACAGTTTCATATGAGTATAATATGAATTAGTATTATTATCAAGTTTAAAACAACTCATATCAAACTTAAAATAGCTCACACCAACTGCATTTTACAACAACTCATATCATACTCTAATCACTAATGCTAACTCATATCAAGTTTAAAGTAATTCATATCAAATTTTAAAACAGCTCATACCAACTATATTTCAAAATATTAATTCATGTCGGGCTTATATCAACCTTATATCACTACTAATTCATATCAAGTTTAAAACAACTCTTATTAAACTTAAAACATCTCATACCAACTATGTTTCGCAAAATCAACTCATACCATACTCTAATCACAATTATTAACTCATATAAAAATCCATATCAAGTTTAAAATAACTCATATCAAATATTTTATCGGAATATTTCAAATAGGACTATAAGTGAACAAAATCAAATATTCCCCTAATATATTTCTATTATCACAAACAAGTCACCCCAAAGAGTTATAAACATGAAGAGAGAGAGAGAGAGAGAGAGAGAGAGAGAGAGAGTGTGTGTTGAAAATTAACTTGAGATTGGCGTGAGGAAGAAAAATGGAGAGAAGAAGTGGTAAAAAATAGTTGACGACGACGGTGACTTCCACAAAAAATTAAAAGGCAAAAAGGGAATCCGAAATGTGAAAAGAAGAAAATAAATTGCTAATTATGAGCATACTTTTAAATTTCAAATGCTATTTTTGTTTAAAATGGTCTATTTAAAGTGAAAAAGGTTTAAAATATATTAATGCTTAGTATGTGAGTATTTTTTTTACTAATTTCCTAAATTATTTTTAAAATATATTTATTGGATAAAAAAATTAATTTTTAATTTATTATTTAAAAAAATATACATTTAAAATTAAGTATCTATAATTTGGAATTTGATATTCATCAAAATTATTTTATTTAAATTTTTATATTAATTTAATTATATTTATCTAAAACTGTTAGTATTTTATAATAAAATTCTTGTCAAAAAAATCTATTTAAAGAAGAACTAATAGGTCAATCCGTAGAAAATCCATACTTGATAAACAAAGTGTGAAAACACAGTGAAACGCGTGAGTTTCACGCGTACTTTGAAATAGAACTGTCTTTTGGTCTTTTACACCGCCTTGAACGCCAGCCTTTAAAATCCATTTTCTCCTCTTATTTTCTCACTTGAAGACATTTTCTTTTATTCTCTCTCTTTCTCTCTCTGTGGTTACCGTATCAGAAAGTTTTTCTCAATTTCATGGCTACAACGACGTCGTATTGGTGTTATAGATGCACGCGCTTCGTTGCCGTTTTGGTCTCTGAAGACTCTAGTGACGTTTCTTGTCCTCACTGCGACGGTGGATTCCTCGAAGAGATCGAGACTAATTCTCAACCGGAGAATCATCAACGTCGATTTATGTACATATTGTCTGAAAACAACGGTAGAAATCGTCAAGACTCCGATCGGATTCCTACTTTGAGATTTCGTCGAAATCGCCGCAACGCCGGTGGCCGTTCTCCGTTTAACCCGGTTATTGTTCTTCGCGGGACTGCCGCTCCTGAAGAGAACGAAGAAGGACGTAGTTATGAGTTTTATTACGATGATGGTACCGGGTCGGGTTTAAGACCGGTACCCGCAAACATGTCTGAGTTTTTTATGGGATCCGGATTTGACCGGTTGCTGGAGCATTTAGCACAAATTGAAGTGAATGGTTTCGGGAGGGTAGGAAATCCGCCGGCGTCGAAAGCGGTGGTTGAGTCTATGCCCACCGTTGAAATAACGGAAATCCACGTATTTGGGGAGGCGCACTGCGCGGTGTGTAAAGAGGAATTTGAACTCGGCGGCGAAGCACGCGAGATGCCATGTAAGCATATTTACCATTCGGATTGTATTCTCCCTTGGCTCGCAATAAGAAATTCGTGTCCTGTTTGTCGCCACGAGTTGCCGGCGGATCAGCAAGAAAGTGAGAATTCGGAGGAACCGGAGGAGATTGTGGGATTGACTATATGGAGGTTACCAGGAGGTGGTTTTGCAGTAGGGAGGTTTAGTGGAGGGAGGAGAGGAGGGGAAAGAGATTTTCCGGGTGTGTTTACAGAAATGGATGGTGGGTTCAGTGGAAGCGGTGGCGCTCCAAGGAGGGTTTCTTGGGTGAGTAGAACCAGTAGACGGAGAGAGAACGGTGGCGGCAGCGGATTTAGAAGGGTTTTTCGTGGGTTAGTCTCGTTTTTGAGAAGAATTGGGCCTAATTCTTCTTCTTCTTCTTCAAATACTACCAGTTCGAGTTTGCGTCCTGATCCTGAATCTGGTTCAATCAGTAGAAGTTCTAGTCATTCAAGTTCTGGGTTTGGTAGATACGTAAGCAGAAGAAGAAGAGGCTTGGATTTAGAAGTTGAAAATGGGACTGATAGATGGTGACTTGTTGAATATTGAAAGACGAAGATTGTAAGTTGGATCTTTTTGTTGTACTCAAAGGTTGGTTCTTTTTGGTTTCTTGTTTTTTAAATTTTTAATCAATGTATATAGAATTTAATTAAACAGGCAAGAATTTTGAATTGAATTTTAGTTCTTTTTGTATCCAGGGCTTGCAAAGAGAATCTTTCTAATTTTTATCTGATGGGAACGAACAGAAAAAAAATGTTTTGTTGGGTTGTGGAGAAAGATGGAAAAGAATATACATTTGGGATTAGGAAAAAATGTGCAAATGTAGAGCATAACTATTTTTTCTTTTTCTATGATATTTTTTTTTTCATTTGAAATCACTCAAATTCAAGAACTTATGTGTTAGATTAAAGGTTTCAATTGGGAAAAATGCATTCAGTCAGCACTCGTTGGCTTGATACATACAATGTCTCTGAAGTTGGATTGCTAGTTCTCAATGTAAAGCAATTACTGCTATTAATCCAAATGGGTTAATCATTTTTTGAGCTATTTATTCTTCTCTAATGTATAAAATGGGATGTTTGGTCTTTTTTTTGTTGACAAAATGATTTCCTCCAGGAATTGTGGCCTTGTTAGCTCAAAAAAGCACCAATTTTCATCATGTACATAGTTTTGAGATCCTCTTTTGCTTTTTTTTCCTTTTTCCTTTCTTCATTATAGTTGAGTGTGGTGGCCTAGTGGTATTGTGGAGTTCAGGCAGTGAAACTTCATTAACCCAAGAAGCATGATCATATATTATCTTTTTTTTATTATTATTATTATGATTGCAAAGCAGTACAAATTAGACCAGTTGAAGTTTGCTATTTGTACTGTTCGTGAATTGTTTTTTTTCCCTTGAGTGATCCGTGAACAAGTGTTTAAAGGAGTTTGCGAGTTCGAACTTGGGTAGAAAGTATGGATTGCATTTTGCAGGTATACTTAGTCCTCCCATTCCATGAGTGGAAATAAGGTCTTTGTTTAACATTGTTTGACTTGTCAATTCAAACAAAGCCAACCAATAGTTTTGATTTTTCAAGCCATTACCGGTTCTGAAGTTGTTTTATATTAGCTGTATATAGGTAAATTATTGAGAACTCTTCTTTAAAATTTACGATAGATTGCTCGACTTTTATCGGTTTTAATTTCAAATTAATTGTAGTCAGCTATATAGATTATTTTTTTTCCCATTTTGTTGAGCAATTACTAGACAATAATATAAATAATTTCAAACAATTAGTTAGGGGCTAAAATATGGACAAATTTAAAGTATGAAATACTAAAAAAAATGCTATATAGAGAAAGAAATGGTTGGGCCACTTTGAGGTGCTAAGAGATGAAGTACATATAAAGGTAACATTAATATAAGGTTGATGTAAGAGACTATGTTGTTGGTTTGTCATTTTTGCCAAGTGCAGTATTTGATTGTCTCATAAACTAATTATCCCATTTTAGCAATTTTCAAATGTCTCAGAGATACTTACTCTTTTTAGATGGTAGCCTAACTTACCTGCTTGCTACTAATATTTACTGCCAATTCAGAAATTTTAGTTTTCCTTAAATAAATAAAGTGTTAAAACGCCACTGCATATCATAAACGCGACATTATATTATAGAGTTGCCCTTATATTTATTTATTTTTCTACATAAAATAATTAGGTTAGACTTAGTTGATAAATTCCACTCCATACCTAAAAAATAAGATAAAAGGAATTTCTTCAAAAAAATTTTAAAAAATAAAATAATTTTCAAAACTATTTACTAAAAGTACACATTTTAGGGATGTACATCTAGTATATTGTTAGTATATTAAAGACATATTCTATTTATAAATATATATATTTCATATATATTTAGCATATCAAAAATATATTAAACAGTAATATATTTTTAAAAAAATTAACGCATAATATAATTTTCGCAAGACAAAATTCAGATTGAGCACCATGAAAAACTCTTCCTCACCTATCTCGGCCAGGTCAGGCTTGGGTTAACAACCATTTGGGCCGTAGGTTTTTACTCACATATTATGGAACTCAACACTTATTTACCAACATGACCCAGTTTAGCAGGCGGCCTACTTGTACTCCCACATGACAATTTTTTTTTTTGAAGAAACTCCCACATGACAATAACATGTCTATTAATAAAGGATTTATCTGGTCTAACCGTAATTTTCAAATCCTACCAGGCACTTTTGAACCTAACTGGGTATTCCAATAATTATGGACTAGTATTATTAAAGTTGATCAAATTTTAATAGATAGTCAATCAGATCACAATTAATTTATCAAAAAAATTTTATTTTTAAAAATTGATTATCATTAATTAATTTGATCAGGTTAGATCAATTTTATCAAGTTCAATCAATTTTACTAATAAATATATAAACTAAAATCGACTAATTTAATTAATTTAAATCAATATGATCATTTGAGTTGATCGACCGATTAATCGATTTTAAACTATTTACTAATAATTCCTACCAATAATTGAAGAAAAAAAAATTCACATGCAGGTCCAACAGTAGTTAAATTAATAATATATATTTACTCAATGTTATATTAACTGTTAAATTTTAAAGAGAAATTTAAAAAATAACTTAAAAAATTAAAAAATATTTTATAATAAAAAAATTATAAAAATACCATATATATTGGTATATATTTAGTATATTTTTAATATATATAGTAAAAATATATAAAAAAATAAAAAAATAGCATTTTTGTAAACTAAAAAAGACGTAGTAATCATGAAAAAATTATAAAAATACCATATATATTGGTGGTACTATATTTTTATTTTTATTTTTAATAATATTTTCTATGTTATATTTGTTCTATTAGTTATTTTTTTTATATTTATTTTTGCTATGCTTTTTTAATTTTATTATAAGTATTTTATTTTTATTTTTATTGATAGTGTTGATTTATTTGATTTAACAAATAATTATTTATATAAACTATTATGATAGTACATGTCATATAATTTGATAACTATATATTATTTACTTAGATTTATTAATTTATGTATTAATTTTATTTTTTAAATTATTATAGATAAATAATTATTTATTTAAAATTATCATATAATATAAAAAATAAAAATATCTATAGTATTATGCTGACTCTTTTTCAATTTACTATATTCGTTCTATTTCAAGTGTTATTTTAAAAATAATTATATATATCAATATAATAATTAGTGAATATAAATTTACAAAAAAATTTATATTATTTTACTAAATTAGCTTTTTTAACTATTAGCTCATTATTTTTATTAATCTTATCTCATAAGTATAAATTTAAAATTTTATAATTAATATTATTTTAAATTTAAAAAAATAAAAATTAAAGTGAAATAAATTTTTTTTTTACACAGCATGTAGAAAATATAATCTAAAATATATAATATATTAAGTAAAAAGCGATAAGAGTCTCATAAATTTAATTTTTTATTTAAATATAAATAATAAAACGTATATTTATTACTCAATGATTATTAAACTAAAATTTTTTATTTCTTGATGCAACGAATGAATATCGATCATTATATCATTTGTAATAAATTTATTTCAAAATTATACATCATAAATAAAGATGAAAAAAAAAAGTATACAATTAGCAACAATATACTCTAATATTTAATAATTATGATTTTATAATTTTTCTGAATTTTATTTTTCATAAGAAAAGAATAAACTTTTTTATTTGATAATATAGAAAATAAATTACTAATTAAATAAATTTAATATAAATAATTTTTTAATTTATATTCACATTCATAATAATATTTTATTTTTAATAAATTTATAAATATTAATAATATTTTAATTATTAAAAAGTAGTAAAAAGATCTAATTTGGATAATAAGAAACTCATCAGAGATTTTTGTCCTTTTCAATTACCAAAACAGACGAAATTATTTTAGCCAGCTTCCATTTCAACAAAATCCAACCAGAAAAAAAAAAGGTTTTTAAACATTTAAAATTATATGCTATAACAATTAACAAAAGGAAAGCACATAGATACTTGGAGTTGGAGGCAACCAAGCTGCAATTTCCCTTACATATAATACAGTGTTGCATATTATAGTGTACATCTATTGTAAGAATTATAAGCGAATATTTCTTTTTATCACTTTAATTATATTATTTTACCTCATGATTATTTTATTTTATATCTTTTAATTATTTTAATAATTAATATATAATATTTTATTTAATTTTCAACTCAATAAATAGATGATATTATAAGGTTTTTGATGATAGAATAATATGTAAGAAATATAAGTATTCTTCCTCTTTAAATTATTTATTAGAATAATTAATTTTTAATTTTTTAATTATTTATAATTTTATCATTAATTATATAATAAAATCTCTATTTTTAGAAGTTATGGCTTTGCTAATTATTATTCATCCATATTTTTACTTCAGTTTTCATTATATCATTTATATATTTAATATTTTATAAATTTATTAATCTATTAATAAATTATTTTTATTTATTAAAAAATTAAATTTAACAAAGAAAATATTAATATATATGCATATACTCTTAAATATACGTGATACTATATAAAAAAAATAAAAAAAATAAAAAATATTGAATTATGAATAAAGTAGAAATTTTCATATAATATTAAATGTAAAAATAATAAATAAAAAAATAAGAAATGAAATTAAGAAAAAACAAAAAACTGATGTAAAAAATAAATATTTTAATCTTATATTTTTTTCTCGATTTTTCTTATCTTTTTATTGTGTTTTTAATTTTCTCTCTCTCTCTTTTTTTTTTTTTTTTTTTAACATTTGAAGAGTATTGATTTTTTCTAAAAGAAAAATATATTTATTTGAGAAAATTAATTTTTTGAGATTTGTTTTCTCTAAAACTATAAAAAGGAGGCGATTTAAAATTTTGAAAAAAAATAATTTTGAGAAGGGGGCAAAGAATGGCTTCACCACTGGTGTTCCACGAAAAAATAAAATAAATAAAATACTTCAAACATAAACTCTATTTCCTAATAATGGTACAAAGATAAGGAGAAATATCATTACTCTCCTAACTGATGCTACACCTAAGCTGAGCCTCCCACACACTGAGCTCCTTTAGTAGAGCTAACTTGTTTTATAGTATGATAAGTCTCTGAAACATCCAAGATTCTTGATTGATTATGCAGACCATGAATCCCCTTTTCATTTCCTATATATTGGGGATATTCCTCACAAGTAAACGGATCTGAATACTTTTCTTCTTAAGTTCTACAATATACTTCAAGTTCTGATTCAAGCATCAGAGTATTCCTCGAGATCCGAGCCATTCTTCTTTGTATTTTAGGTCACCCTTACCCAAGAAACCAGGAATACACTTCAGGTCCATTTATCATCATTTAGTGAGATGAGCGTAGATCAGCTATTCTTCGGTATGAATGGTAGAACTTTGGATTTATTTCTTGACTTGCAAATTGATACCCGAGCAAGACCAATAGACACTCCACCACGCCCCACACCCCACAACATTCCCCTATAACTAAACCCTCACTCAAGCTAAGATCTCTTGACTAAACTCGCCTTAGGGTTCCACCCTGCAGCTGCAATTCAAACTCCTCTACCCAGAAGCTGGATACTCCAGACCTTAGCAGGCATAACACCTATCATATAAGCAACATCTGTAACCTTCCTTCTCAAGCTCTGCAATATATCTTGAGTTCTAACTTAAACATTGAAGTTTTCTCCTTGGATTTGAGCTGTTCTCTTTTGTATTGCAGGTTATCCTCACTCAAGCAACCAAGAACACATCCCAAGTCTACTTGCCATCGTTAACAAACAGAGAACTTCCAAAGACAAGACTAGATATGAGTTCTTGAGGCAAAGGCTCAAAGTATGTGGCTCTAGAAATAAGAAGTGTTGAATAATGCCTTGGGAACTATTTATGTGTGATGAACTTGTATTTATCTTTCAATTTGTAGCTAAAATAAGTTCATCTTTCGTTAATTTTAGATGTTTTTATAGATTTTCATAGAAGAATATATTTTTCTTGGCAGGTTGAGTATTTTTTAGCATTGGAGGAAGAAAAAAGCTATTTGAGAGAGAAAATATCAAATTTGGAGTATAAAAGTTTAACATTGGCATATTAGATTTTTTGAACATGACCATATTCAAAATTTAGAATCTTTTTTGGAAATTGCTAAATTTGAGTTTTTTTTTAACACGGGATTAAACTCATCCAACATGCCTATGTTAGACTGAAATGTTCAACTTTGATTGCTAATGTGGCAAATGATCATTTAATCTTAGGGGTATTTAAAAAAAAATAGGAAGACACTGTAAAAACATATTTTTGAGGAAAATTTCAGCAGCCATCTTTGGAGCTTTTCTCCTCCATCTAATTTTCTCTAAAAAATCTTCATCCATTATTTGAAAAGTAGAGAAGGAAAAGTTTTATTTGAGAAGTAGAGAAGGAAGAGTTTTAGCTTTTGAGAGCATTCAACCATTTCTACAAGGATTCATTCTTCTAGATTGAATATTCAATTTTCAGTTCAGAATTTTAATTTATATTTCTTTGATTTATTTGTTATTTCATTAAATTCAATTTCAAAATTATGGATTCTATGTTAAATTCAATTTTATTTCTAGATTGAACACTCAATTTCGGTTTAGAATTTTAATTTATATTTCTTTGATTTATTAGTTATTTTATTAAATTTAATTTTAAAGTTATGGATTCTATGTTTAATTTTCTCATTTCTATTATTTATATGTATGATTTAGTTATGAATAACTAATCTCCTAAGTAAGATTAAATGGATTTAGGATTCATGGATGATGATGATTAAATTGAATTAATTGATTGATTGATTCATTTATTAAATTATATTTTATTGATTTTGTTCTTAATACTTGTAATTGATTTGCCATAAATTACTTATTTTATTAAAATAATATGATGAGTAAAAGATATACATGATTTTAGATTGTAAAAATCAACAACTTTAAAAATTATTTTTGAGATAAAATGATTTTTTAGAGATCAATTTAATTCCTTTGAGTTTGATTGCTTGTTGAAAGTTTATTTTTCATGAGAATAGAAAATTAAATTCCAACAATATTGATTTTCTTGTTTGGGAAAGAAGAAAATTAAATTTTTAAAGAATTTGTAACTTTGATTTAAGAAAAAATTAAATTAATTTAAAAATTAGTTTTTACCCATTTAAATAATTCTAATAAAACCTAATCATACTTGTTAATATTAAATTGTTTTAAAATTTGAATTTGAATTATAATTTGAATTTTTAAATTTGATAAGATAGTTTAATCTAATTTGAATTTGAAATTTAATTTTTGTATATCAAATTAATTAATTTTTAAATATTAGTCAAGTTAAATTTTAGTTAGTTAAATAATTTATTCTCTATAAAAACAATCTTTATAATTACTTTATTACTTATTATGAACCATAAACTTGCAATATTGAATTATATCACGTAAAATTCGCCAAACAATATGGTGCTGATTGGGTGATATTTGAGAGGTGTTTATATTTAACAAAACGCATCTTGAATTAAAGTTGTCAAAGTGTGTTAGACTTGACCTACTCTTTTGCCTACTCTTTTGCTTTTTTTTTTTTTCTATTATGTAACTAGCAGTAGACTTAGCTGCATTTTTTTTTTATTTTTTTTGGTAAGTTGTATAAAATTCAATTCAACAAAATTAAATCTTAATTCAAAATAAATTAAAATTGATTACACGAATTCTCTTTTTCTACTCAGAGCAATTATGAGTTATATTTTCGGAGAAATGTAAAATCATAAAATCATTATAAACCATTTTTTTAAGTTAGTGTTTCATAGAAATCCAAGTTAGTATTTAGGTGCAACTCAACTTAAATAAGTGCAAAGGCGGGTTAACTTGATTTTGAGATTTCTCAATTACTTGATTTTTGTTAAAAAGCAACACAAAATCTTTATTATTGGAACTAAAAGATGATTTGTTTGATGCCTTTAGAGTTTCGAAATCTACAATGTCAATATCAATTGTAGTTCTCTAAAACTAATCAAAACTCACTACTTCCAACAATGACATGATGACTAGATGCAAAACAGTGTTTTCTGTGTTAAGAGAAGATGTAATTGCTGGATTGGAAGTGAATTCATTAAATAGATTCATCAACTTAGAAACTTGGGTTAATCACCAACAATTCCAATCGAAAAATTATGTAGTTTCTACATTTTGAAGCATTAAAAGTTATTGTTTAGAAATTTTTTTTTTTGTAAAGTTTATAAAAGAGAAAGACGAATGGATTAAAATGCTAAGTGGAATTGAAATTCAGGAACTTCTTAATTAAGTTTTTAAACAAAAACAACAGTTTAATTAATTAGATCAAATTTAAAAAACAAAATAGTAATTTATCCTTTAGAAAATTACATTACATTATATCTACTAAGACGACACATTATGAAACATTTGAAGATGTCACCTATGATGTTCATTGTTGATGAGTCACTTAACATTTTTCTTTTTATGTGATGATTTGAAATTTGAATCTTTTTAGACATTTATTAGTGTCTCAATCTAATCAACTAATCTACACATTATTTACTTATATATATATATATATATATATATAACCAGCTGAGGTAGCTCAGCTAGCCACCTGTTGTTACTCTCAATTGAGAGGGCAGGGGTTCAATCTCCCATAAAATCATATTTCGGGAGTCGAGCTTTTTAAAGAAAAAAAAAATATATATATATATATATATTCTGCACTGTAAAGCAGGACTGTTTCCAAGATTTAGATTGCCACACTCAATTCATTCATAATTGCCCATTTATTATTGAATATTAAAAAAATAATATAATGTATAAATAAATTATTTAGCTATTTATATATATATATATTGATTGTTTATATATAATTTTTTACAACACTAATATATTTTTTTTGTCACTTGAAATGAGTTGCCCTAAATTCAAGGTTTGCTGGACTTGCTCCAAAGCCGATACTAAATATGATGCAAAACCACTTATATAAAAAATACATTTTTTTAATCCCCATTATGTAATATAGACGGCTTAATATGAACTGTACAAAGTTACAGGATGGTGATAATGGAACCCAATAAACTTGTACTTTGAAATTCTCCACATCTTTGATGATAACAATAATAGTGTTTTAATTTAATATAATATTTCCAATCAATGAGAAAAATGAAAATAAAATGTTTGCCCATTTGACCCCTTATTTTTATAATTTTTGCATTCAAAATATCCCAAAATAATTAATTAAATTTCACTTTGTACTACTACTACTCTATGCAGTTAATTAAGTTAATTTACATATTGTTTGTTTATTTTGATGGAATTGGAGAGATTTGACTATTCCTACAAAAAAAAATTAGACTATATATATATTCAAATGATTTCGTCTTAAAATTGAATATAACTATTTTTCTTTTAAATGCATTAGGCTTTTTCAAAAATTTAGAGATGTTCACGATTTCGTTAATTAGATTATGAGAGAAAAAACTCAACTGTTAATTTTATTTTAGAAAAAATTTAAATTGGAATGAAAAGTATAATCGATATATATATATATATATATATATTACTTTTAACCATTTCACCATATGCAAAATAAATATGAAATTTTATAAATTTATATATATATATATAGTCTAAATATAACTTATTAACATAATAATATATAAAGTCCCAAAATTAAATTAAGTTTATTTATTATAAAGTCCTAAACATTATTAATTTATTATAGTTTTTGAAAAAAATTATAATGTCTTGAATTTTATTTAGTAACATGGGCGATTGATAATAGTAATTATTATGTGTTTGACGCAGGAACATGGTTTATGCATTGCCACTTTGTTATCCATTTGAGTTGGGGATTGAGCATGGTATGGATTGTTCTTGATGGGGAACTTCCTAATCAGAAGCTGCTTCCTCCACCGTCCGATCTTCCTAATTGTTGATCTAAACAATTATTCCTGTTTTATCTTTATTTGTATGTTGTTTAGCCGTTTGATTAGATTCTTTCATCTATTCCAATGGCTGATGATGTAGTGTACATGAGACTTATCATGCTCAAATCTTTTTTATTTTTAAATGGAGCATATTATTAAAAATAAAATTTATCAATAAAATAGTTTCATAGAGCTAATTGCTCTTTTTTTTTTTTGAAAATTTTCTCCATTTATAAGACGCAAGCAAAAGGGAGAAATTTATGATTGACTAAATTATATATTTTCCTTTTTTGAGGGAAAAATTATACATTTAAAACAGAAATATTATAGTTTTTATAAAATTTATTTATAATATTTTATAATTATTTGTTATAATTATTATAATCACATAAAATTAATTTGAAAATTATCTTTATAATGATTTAGATTTATAATAATATTCTAAATCTAAATTAATTTGAATTCCCAATATATATAAGTTATTTTTTTATTTTCTTTAACAAATATACTATTCTAGTCCATGAAAGTTAAAAATCTATCCGTTAACGCAGAACATTAAAAATTTCACATCTAATTAAAAATGTTTAGAACAGCTAAACAATATTAAAAAAAATTAGAAATTTCAAATCTATTAATTAGAATTTTTTTAAACAGCTGAACAATATTTCAAAACTTAATTATTTCTCAACTATTTTTAAAATTAATAATTTTAAAAAAATAATTTAAATTTCACTAAGAAAAAGACATTAAAGCATGAAATAGCCAATGCACCAAACTGGTTAGTTGGTTGGTTACGTGAGTCATTAATTAATTTAGTTTTGTAACGAATTCAGTACTAAAAATAATAATAATAATAATAAGTTGCTGTTAAAACATCATCGTACTCTAAAAATGTCGGGTCCAAACATAATTTTCAAAGATTCTTTTATCTTTCCTTTGATTTTTTCAATCCGAGGATCATAGGCTTTGGAATTGCCTCTTTACCTTTCAAATCTTCCGAATTTGATTGAAATTTTAAATTCATTAAAGATTTATTAATATTAATAGTAGAATATAATTAGTACATTGGAATACAGTTTAGTGGTAAAATATATATTTTTTTTTTCAATTTTTTAAAATCAAATTTTCTCTCCTATATCAATATTAAAAAAATAAATTTTAATTAATAATATAAATACTAATTAAAAAATATATGATATTACTAGCTAGTTAGATTGTCAAATGATCCATAAAAATTAAATATTAATTTATATAAAAATTATTTTAAAGTTTTTATACACATGAATGTGTGTATAAAGTAAATGTACATGGATATAAAAAAATGTATTGCCTAAAATTAAATTAACAAAGAAAATATAAAATGTAAATTTTATATAAGCCTCCCTTAGCCTTTTAGTAGATAATTAAGATTTAAGAGCCGTACCCATAAGAAATTAAAGTAAGAAAATAAAATAAAATTGGGTTATTTTTTTTAATATTGTTTAATATTATATAATTATATTTATTTTTTTTATTTAATAAAAAATTTCCTCGATAAAATTATGTAATAAGGAATTCATAAATTAGAAAAAAAAAACTCATTTTATAATATTGCCTCAAAACTCATTATTTAATTAATGAATCGAAGAACAAATACACTTATAACCAAAAAAGTGAAATTATAAAATAAAAACCAATTTTTTATATTTTAAAAAATATAAAAAAAATAAAAACCGAAGCTTAATCTGATGGTAAAAGTATATTTTTTTTCTTTTAAATAATTGATCATGATCGATTTCTCCTCGTCTGATCTAATATTATATATATATATATATAAACAACTTGCTCAAAAGAATGTAATAAAATAAAAAATATTTGGTATTTAATAAAATTTAAAAATAAATATTAAAAAATTATAAATTTAAATTTAAATATTTTTAAAAATATAAATGGTAAATAATATAAATGTTCAAATTTTCGAATTTTAATATTTAAGATGTTGATAATTTGTAATATTCAAAATTTTACATCAAATACACAACATTAAACATTGTTTAACCAACGTAATATCTTTTTTTTGTAATGTGATATTACAAATTAATTTTTATGCATTATATTGAATTAATATTTTAAATTCGATAAAATATAGATTATTTATTTATCGTACTGATTGTATCAATTATTGTACAAATCTTTGTATATGTATATTAATCAATTTTTGCAGAAACTTATGTCAACTTTTGATATTTCTTACTAGCTTGCTAAAATTACAACTGTCACCTCATAAAAATAAAAAAAAAATGAAACTGTAAATTAAAATAATATGAGAGAAAAGATTTTACACAAATGAAATTGAAATTTTTAGGTCCACTTTTGAAATTTAAATTGAAATTAAATATGCTAAAAATAACAAAAAAAATATTAATTATATAATTAATTAATTAATGTTTACAAAAATTGATGACAGTAATAAACTTTTTGGCAGCTTCTTGTATTATTTCCAGGAATTATACAGTCTGAGATTACCCAGTAAGGGCAAATTGATTCCCCCACATAGTTTCCACTTACAGAATTCACATGCCTCCTCTGACAAAAAGTTTCATAACAAAAAATAATTCAAATAAAATAGAAAATCCACTCAAAATTTACTATTTACATCATCATTTAATATTTATAGTAACATCAATCATTAACAAGATATTTTGAGTTTAGATTTTGAATATAAATTACCTTTTAAATTTGAAAGAGAATATTTTACTCTTTTAATTAGTTTATTTAACTTGAATTTAAATTAATATGTAATCTTTAGATACTGTATAGTTAAACAAAAAATAAATATTTTTTTCTTTTTATTTATATATTGATTTAATTATATGTTATCATATGTTATATTGTTGAGAATTTGGACCCTAGGAGCCATTAGTTAATTCATCAATTAGTCAAATTCATTTATTATTAATTGGGCTTATAATAAGTTGGGCTCACCTTATAATCAAATTGACTTGTCAATTTGTAGGGATCCCCCTCCTTATTATAAGCCTTTCAATTCTTTTATTTTTAATCAATGTGGGATTACCCCACAACCTTTACATTCCCCCTTAAGTGGCAATTCGGTCCACTTGACAAGTATTGACGGTCCAACCCGGGTCCGTCAGGGTACAGTAACTCGACCCTCATGCTTTGAGTTCGGATCCCAGCTCGACAAGCTCTGATACTATGTTGAGAATCTGGGTCCTAGGAGCCATTAGTTAATTTATCAATTAGTTAAATTCATTTATTATTAATTGGGCTTATAATAAGTTGGGCTCACCTTATAATCAAATTGACTTAAGTCAATTTGTAGGAATCTCCCTCCTTATTATAAGTCTTTCAATTTTTTTATTTTTAATCAATGTGAGATTACCCCACAACTTTTACATATATTAATCGAAATAAGTAAACTTATGTATTATTTTTTTTATTATTGTTATTTGCTTCATAAAAATTAAAAAGAAAGAAATAACATAAATAGTTGGTCTGATGGGAAGTTTCTTTATCAGGTAGGGTTCAGGAGTCACTACGTGTGAAGAATAGTGTCAGTAATAAAATTATTACAGTGAATTCAACCATTTTGATTCTTTGTGGAAGTTTTGAGAATGCAGCCCACAAGATTCAGGTGCTGTTTTTTTTTAATTCTTTGTTAGAAATTTTAAGAGATTGCTCCCTTTCCCCTTTTTTCTATATTCACTCTTTGCCAATTAATTGCCCCCTAACCTCTTTTTTATTTATTAAAAAAATTATTAATCCACTTATAAACTTCATTCTGCTAATTATTAATCTTAATTTAGGCTTCACCATGTTTCAAATATTACTAATATTCTTTAATATTTCAAAATCTTATATATAATTTAAAATTATTCATAATGACTTGAGGTGTTTCAATTTTTGTAAAAGAGTGAATTGAAAATTCTAATATTTTTAAAATTAAATTTAATTTATAAGCATATCTATTATGAATATTAATTTATGATATATAAAAAAGAATATTAATTATATGGGCTTTATTCATGCCATTTAAATTAATATTTAGAAACCAGTATATGCAAATAGGAAAATATATGAATCTTGGATCCTACAAATAATTTTGTATTGGATTTATAGTAAATTAGGTTCACCTAATTTTAATGCATGCTTTTTTACATTAATATATAATTTCTTATTTTTTTCTGTCATATTAATTCATTTTGATTGAAACTCAAATTTTTTTAGTTAATTTTATAATTAAATTAATAACTATAGAATAAAATATAAGTATATTTCTTCTTTAAATTTTGAGTATTATTTTACTAATTATTAGTTCTTGATTGGAGACATGGCTGGCATATAATTGAAAATAAACATTATAAAAGTATGTACATATTTTATTAAAAAAATGACGCATTTGTAAATAATTTACTAAGAAAAAGAAAATTTTCTAATTTAAAAAAGATAGAAAAGAAGAGTCGCATTCCCAAAGCGATCCAATTGCTAATAATGTCTACTACTACTACCATACACTATATCACCACTACCAACACCTCAAAGGAATCTCTCTCTCATCAAGCACAAACAAACATCAAAATTAAAATTAAAATATAAAAAAGAATATAAATTTCAAGAAATGATCAAGATCTATATAATTAGTTTGATAATTGAGGCAAATTAACATGTAATTAACCAAGAAAGATAATGTGTAAACGCAAATGCATCTCTTCTGATGAATTTAGAATTGATTCCTCTATTCCCTAATGTAATATTAAAAAAAAAAGATAATGTAATCGTAATTAACTAGTTTGAGTGATTTATATAAAGGATATATGAATTTATAAAATTTATATTTAAAACTTGTAGCTCTCTTCAAATTATAATTACAAATTACAGCTTATAAAAATCAAGAAAATTAAGGGAAAAAAAACCCTCTATATAACCAATCTCTCTTCTTGATTGGATGGTAGCAAGAAAATTTTTATGATTTTCAAAATCAAACTCAACACCCATCTCTAAGAAAAGAAAAGGAAGCAATTAAAGAAGAAGGTACAAAATGATGTAAATTTTTTTTCTCAAGAATCTCCATGTTTGTGCCAACAAACAAGCATTGCAACACATCTTCTCATGATATAAAATCTTGCCTTTTGTTCTTTGGCTAAGCTACTGCACTTTCTTGTAATGGATGAGTTCTTCTGAGAGTAGCTTCTTGGAAGTGGACATTTATTATTATTACTTGAAGTTGGAGATGAGCATTTCAGTGAAGAGCTTCTTAAAAGAGGTGATTTTGACGAACTTTTTGTTGAGAAACTCCTAACAAATGATGATGAAATTGAAGAACCAGCTGCAGCTTCTTTCTTTGATGGCTTCCACTTCTTATCCATGTAATTATTTCTAACCCACAAATAATATTTATTATTTTTTATTCTTCCTTTCTTTTCTTCTTTATGTGTTTATGTAAGAGAATTAATGCAGAGAAAGAGAGACATGGAGAGAGAGAGAGAGAGAGAGTTATTGTGAGAAAAGAATTCTGATTTAAAGGACCATGGGCTATGGTGGGACTTTGTTAATATATATAGGATGTGTTTATAATCACTAAATTTCTTTCTATTTTGAACCTTAAAAAATGGAAATAAAAAATTAGTTTAATTGATTAATTAATTAATATGGATTCACCCTTTATTTTATTTTTCTAATTTATTAAATTTAAACTGCAAAGAAACATTTTTCTTTTATATAAATTTTTTAAACTAAAATTATATTTAAATTTTAAATAAGACAATCATATATGTAATAATTAATAAAAGATGAGCTATGTGTGACAAGGGTCAATTAGTATTCTATCCATACAACAAGATGATTTTCCATGATTCTTGAACAATCCTCAGTTGCCTCTTGGAGATCCATCCATTCATCCATCCTCCATCATTTTGGAGACAATGGCTGTCCTACAAATGTTGCATTATATCATTTTATTTAGCATTGGTACGTCCATTATATAAATCAAAATTATTTAAAAATATATATATTTATCGTCATATTATATCTCAGTATTTTATAAAAATTTAAAAAGAGAGAGAAGGATAGAAGTGATGTGATTAGTGAGGCTATAAACAATTGCTAGGTAGTTGTGTTGTGTAGAGGGGGGTGTTTTGTTTTTACCCAATCTTACACTAAATGAGGAAAGGAATTGGCTTAATTATTGAAAAATTTTACCATTTTTGCTGAAGCCAGGATCATGCTCTTTCTACTGATTTTACAGCCCTTCTTTTAGTACTATAACTACTCCACTCTTTTACTTTTATTGTTTTTAGAAGTAAAATTACATATATTGTTCATTATATGTCTTATATATTGTGTACTAAGTATATGATTTTACCCTCAATTAATTTCGCTTCCATAATACTTAATTACAATGAAGTCTTGATATATAAATATATCATAAAGGAAATATAAGTTTTTTTTTTACATTGAGAATGCAATATTCTAATCTAGTTATATTGTTTAAATTATATATATAGTTACATGATCTAAACAACATAATTAATTGAAATTGAAAATATAACAATCTAATCAAGTAATCTGCCTGTTTAAAGAGATTAAATTAGCACACGTCACAAGAAAAAAAAAAGAATCTCACATTAAAAAATGTGAAAAAGTGAAAAATAATTTATATAAATCAACTCAGTACTATTTAAATAACTTGAATTAATCATTTTAAGCTATAATTGGATCATAAAAACATCAATTTAGCTGGAGTTAGTTTCCACCTCGATATTTACATATAAAACATCATACATTATCATATTTCTACTGTATATATAAATTTATAATCAAAACTAAAATACTAAAGATTAAACTAAAATAATTATAATACAATAATAAAAAAAAAAGTGAATACAATGTCAATTTTCAACAGTAATAATATAATTATATAAATTAGCAATGGTGCTTCTTTATTCTTGTTCTTCTTCTCTCCTGGCATGGGATTCTTTCTCGATTTTCTCCATATGGTTATGGTGTATGCATGAATGACGCCCCATATGTTTATATATATATATATATATATTATCAAGATTGAAGAAATATATATATGTCTTCTGCTATTATTTGTCTATAAGTGAATCTCAAAAAAATATTATTAATTACCTTTGTCTTTCATCATTAGTCCTTTATATATATATAATTATTTTATTTATTCTATGAAATTCCTCACATGAGATTGTACTATTTTCACTATCTTTTATTTGTGTAAACTTTGGAATTTTAGATTCACATGCACATGTAACCATTTAGATCATCACTAGTGAGAAAGCTTAATTATTAATTATTCATTTATTGATTAATTTTATTATTAATTAGAATTATTTAAATTAAATAAATAGCTTCAAATTAAAATAATTCACCATATATATATTGTTCTTCTGCAACTCATCATGTGATCAAAATTGATATGTGATTTGCTTCTTCTGGGGGAGGACAAAATTCAAGACTGTTCTTCTTCTTAAAGCTTGTAATTATTATTAATTATTATTATTATGATTGTTAATTAATGCTAGACCGACCATCATCATATCTCATTTCTATTCATTTCAAAATTTCATTGCATGGGATTTTTTTTCTATTTTAAAATTTTTATTTCAAAAGTTCAAAAGAAATTAGAATGATTTAAATGAAAAATACTATGGAAGATATTGATTTTGCAATGGAATTTTAAAGTAAGAGAGTGAAGAATGCATACTGTTGTACATGAGTAATATAATTTTTAAATTATAGAAAAAATATTCAAAATTTTAAGTATTTATATAGTATTCAATATAAATTTCAAATTAAGATTTTAAATTTATCATTTCAAGTGTATTTTTATTTAATTAAAATTTTAATATGAATATTATCAAATAATTTAAAATGAATAAATATTAAAAATTTTAATTTCAAATACTGGATTTAATTGATTAGTTGATACTTCTAAACTGCATATACTACAATATCATAAAAATATCTCTTTTTTTTTTAATGAATCAATTTGATTTCATGATTTAATTTATTGAATATGTACCTTTTAAATTGAAATTAAATAATGTTAACCATTAAAATTGGGAGAAAAAAAAGGTATAATTGCATGAGCAGGTAGACAAAAGTAGTTCTAAGATTATTGACTGGTCAGAATATGCCTAAGTAAGCATTAAAGATTGTTATTTAATTATAACTGTTTTGCAAAATTGATCTTTTTAATTTATAGAATTACCCATTTCTATGTGAATTTAATACAAGATTATTCAATCATAGTTAAGAGAATATTTGACCTAAGCAGAATAATATGTGAATCAAATTAAAAAAAATAAAATTAAAATAAAAAATAAGCTTTTTTGTTATTCAAACTGACCATGTTTAGTGCATGTGACTGTGACATAAGATTATGAGAGAGTCCATACCCCAAAGCCTGATATGACAAAATCATATAACCCAAAACTAAAATCCCCCTTATCAATACACATTTATTATAACTTTTTTTTGTACATTGTCAAATTAAAGCCCCACAATTTAATTTTTTTCTATAATCAAATTAATTCTATGCAACTACCTCAATATATAAAAAAATAATTAATGATCAATTTTATTTTCTACTAGCTAATAAAATAAAAGAAAGTAACATTAAATAACATTTGATATACTTCTTAAATTCAATAATTATTATTGGGTATTATAAACATTTAGCAATTATAATCAACCAACCAGGTTTATGGTTAATAATTATTTATAAGCTTTTATTTTTTAAGTCATTTATTAGTTTTAATTGCTAATTTTTTTATTAATTATGATTCGATTGGAGTCTGATTTATCAGTTTTTTTATTATTGATTTAAAAGTTTTATTTTTGTAATGCCATTTAAAGTTATATATATATATATATATACAAAAAATATAAAAAATAAGAAGGAAAAATTTGACTTGTGCTTAGAAATTAAGGGATGTAATAATGGATGGGTATTTCTTGAAGAAATTAATTAAATTAATCTCATCAAGACCTAAGATTTGATTGGTCAAAAGGATTGAATAGATGAGTCAACATCTAGTCACATGGTATGTTGTGTTTGGTATACAATGTACCCTCTTATTTTAACTTTTTTATTTTTTTAGGGCATACCAATTTTTTTTTAAATTTTTTATATTTTGGTTAATCATGTGGGCTTGAGAATATGAGCATTTGAGACACCCACATGGAGACATGTGACATGTACAAGGGCATGGTCATGGTCAGGGTCAGGAAGAGATGGCCTTGTAATTTTTTTTTTTAAAAAAAAATTGAAAAAAATACAATCTTTTTTTTTTTAATTTTCAAACGTAATATAAATTTTATAGGACAAACTTTCAATAATTTTTTTTTTTATCAAAGCAAACTTTCAATAATTTTGTTTCCAAGCAAAGGTCATTTATTAGTTTATAGCCCTTAAATTAATTGAATTAAGGTCTCCATAGTTAACATTGCTGGCTCTAAGGAGTTTGGGGTTGGTGTCCCACAAAATTACTTGGGTGGGGTAGCACTGGGCTGCGAGCACAAGTACTGAGTACAATATGGTCTCTACTTATTTTTTGTTTTGGGCTTTAAGCCCACTACATACAAATACCATTGGGCCTATAGATTTACAAGCAATGAAATGAAACTGGAAAATAAGTTATTTCCTCATTGACTTTGTAATTATATGGAATCCGACGATTTTTATTTTGCAATTTTATTGTTTTATTTTTTAAAAAAATTAACCTTTGATGTTAATTTTTTTTCTAATTTTTTTTATTTTTTCTATTTTTTTTATATTTTTACTTAAATTTTTTTAATATCATATTTTAAATATACATACAAAAAAATAAACATATGTATAACATATATAAAATATATATTCAATAATACAAACTATATCTTTACATATGCAACATATCTACTGTATATCTCTATAATATTTTTAATATTTATTTAATTTAATTTAATTTTTTATTATCACAATATTCAAACAATATTTAATAGAAAATAATAATAATAGCAAATATTACTAATAATAATAATATAATTTAACTCTAAATTCTTCAAATCTAAATTCTCTAATTTCTACTCTCTCAAATTCTTCTTATTATTATTTTCCTATTATTATTTATTATTATTAGTAATATTTATTATTTATTCTTATTCTTATTTATTATTATTGTTAATAATATTTATTATTTATTGTTAATTATTATTATTTTGTTATTATTATTATTTATTAATATTGCTAGTAATATTTATTTTTTGTTGTTAATTATTATTGTTTTATTGTTATTATTATTAGTAATTATTATTGTTATCATTGTTAAAAAATATTATTAATTATTTTTATTATTTTTATTATCAATTTATATTAAAATGACAAGTTCTAGTCATTTTGATAATATAAGTGAAGATGAGCAACATATTAATATTTTGGATGATGAGAAAGAAGTAGATTGCCAGTGCAAGACACATTTAATCAAAATCAATCTATTAAAATAAAAAAAAATCTAATATTTTTTTTTACATTTTTCTAAACAAATAAATGCGGAAGGCTAAAAAAGAGCACAATGTAATTATTGCTCTTCTTTATTTAAATTTGCAGACGGAGGAGGTTATGGAACAGTATGAAGACATATCTATAAAAAATATCCTATTCAAGCAGGTATGGATAATACTCAAACATAATTGGCAGATTTTATACAATCAGGCTCATCATCTGCACATACTAAAAAACAATGCTTTTTTCACTATGACAAAAATATGGTCAAAGAAGAATTGACAAGGTGTATTTGTGTTAATGAATTAACTTTTAATTTTGGTGAGAAAATATAATTTACTACTTTTATTCATAAATCTGTGAATCTTGCATTTCAACGTGTTCCCCGCTCAACTTTATCTTGAATATTGCGCAAGTTTTATGAAAAAGAAAAAAAAGATTTATGTACATTAATTTCAAATTGTCATTTTCGTCTTTTAATTTGTAGTGATATTTGGAGTGATCATTGACAAATATATTCATATATGGATGTTACATGTCATTAAAAAATTGATTTGAACCGGTGGTTCAAACCAGAACTGGATCAATTTTCAAGGGCATGAATTTTAAATAATTCGGCTCTTATATGTTAAGATTAAGATTCACGAAAATCATGAACCGAAACTGGCGGTCCCGGTTAACCAAACCGTGGCCATGGTTGCATAAAATTACTTCAAAAAGCTTAAGAAAATCAAGTAGGCTTTGAAGGAAAATCAAGGGGAAAAGTAAGTTTTCTAAGCTTTGTTTTCTTAGAATTTAAGATTATATTTGAAAGGGCTAGAGAGAGAAAGTGGTTTTAAATTGCTAAAATAGATAGTAATGATGTTAAAATAATGAGTATATAATGATTTGTTGGTTGGTTGGTTGAGTTGGGCATAATTGATGAATTTAGGATTATAGGAAGATTATGTGCAAATTGAAATTTTTATATAGGTGACTATAATTATTATAATGAGATGATTTAATATTTTTTCAATATATATATATATATATAGTGATTTTATGGTTAAAAATTGAATATGGGTGAGTTTGGATGAAGTTAGAGTTTATGGACATATTATGTGATATTAGGATTTTGCATGGTGCTTGAGATAATTATCGAAATAAGTTATTTTGATGTTATTTTAGTATGTGAGTAATGATTTTATAATTAAATATTGGAAATAAATTGAGTTAGTTGAAGTTTGGATAAACTAGTAAGTTGTGAATTTAGGGTTTTAATGAGATTTTGGTGAAAATTGTATAAATAATTAAAATTTGTTATACGTTAAATATAGAAGTGATTTTAAATGAATAACATTGCTTGTTATTGGGTTACCTGTATGTGTGTGCGGTTATTTATATGCAATGTGATATGTAGAAATGAGATAAAAGAATCATAATATGTATGTGAATAAGTGTTATGAGAAATGTGAATATAAATATGTAATGCGATAGCATATTGTGAATAAAATGATGAAAATGATGTTTAAAGCAAATAAGACTATGAATGATGATCATGGTATGAAATGATCACAAAAAATATAGGGATATCATAAAATATACCTTACATATTTCATTTATAAATATATAAACATATATTTTTATAGATGAGAAGATGATAAATAAATAAAAAAAAAAGAAAGTCAAAAGAAGAGAATAAATGTGAGGTTAGAAATTAAAGGAAAAATAATTAAATAATTAATTTATATATATTTATGGATGGTAAAAGAAGAAGAAAGAAGAAAAAAGTCTTCATCTTCTTCTTCTTAAGCCCATGGGTGATTTAGAGAGCGAGCGGGGGGAGAGAAAGGATTGATTCCTTCAAACTCATCAAATTAACCATGGCCAAGGTTTCGCTGAACCGTTGAACCGAACTTGCGATTTCTGTTCGGTTCAATGAACCGAACTGTAAACTGTAATTTTAAAGGTTCAAAACTAGAACCATAATCTCCCTTTAAGGTTCTGATTTTGGTTCTAAAATATTTAAACCGAAACCAAATTGGCATTTCCTGTTCAAGTTTAAAATAGACAAATTAAAAAAAAAAAAACCGATGCAGTGCAACTGTGCAGTAGGCCAAAAAGCCTGCTGCATGTTGTTGCGCTGGCAGGTGGCCACTGCCAGCAGCAACACTGCACATGAACAGTGCATTGTTGCCAACGACATAATGTGTCATTGGCAATCTCTTTTTTTAAATATATTTTTTAATTAATTTCTATTTTACCCTTACTAGCAGAAAAAAAAATTTGAGGGTATTTTATGAAAATAAAAAAATTTAAAAAATCCATAAATACACTATCTTTTTAATTCATTTTATAATTTTTACATAATTTTTCTCAATCATCAAATTTTAATTATCTAATTTAACTCTAAATTCTTCAACTCTCAATTCTCTAATTTCTACTTTCTCAAATTCTTCTTATTATTATTATTTTGTTTTGTTATTTATTATTATTAGCAATATTTATTTATTATTATTATTATTATTATTTATTATTATTGTTAATAATATTTATTGTTTGCTGTTAATTATTATTGTTTTGTTATTATTATTATTATTTATTAGTATTGCTAGTAATATTTATTTTTGTTGTTAATTATTATTGTTTTGTTATTTTCATTATTATTAGTAATTATTATTGTTATCATTGTTAAAAAATATTATTAATTATTTTTATTATCAATTTATATTAAAATGACAAGTTTTAGTCAATTTAATAATATAAGTGATGATGAACAACATATTAATATTTTGGATGATGAGAAAGAAGGAGATTGCCAAGTGCAAGACACATTTGATTAAAATCAATCTGGTAAAATAAAAAAATTAAAATCTAATATTTTTCTTTTACATTTTTCTAAACAGATAAATGTGGAAGGTCAAAAAAGGGCACAATGTAATTATTGCTCCTTTTCATTTAAATTTGCAGATGGAGGAGGTTATGGAGCATTATGGAGACATATCCATAAAAAAACATCCTATTCAAGCGGATATGGATAATACTCAATCATAATTGGCAGATTTTATACAATCGGACTCATCATATGCACTTACTAAAAAATAATATCTTTTTCACTATGACAAAAATGTGGTCAAAGAAGAATTGACAAGGTGTATTTGTGTTAATGAATTAACTTTTAATTTTGGTGAGAAAATAGAATTTACTACTTTTATTCAAAAATCTGTGAATCCTGCATTTCAACGTGCTCCCCGCTCAACTTTATTGCGAATATTGCGCAAGTTTTATGAAAAAGAAAAAAAGATTTATGTACATTATTTTTAAATTGTCATTTTCGTCTTTTAATTTGTAGTGATATTTGGAGTGATCATTGACAAACACATTCATATATGGATGTTACATGTCATTAAAAAATTATTTTGAATCGGTGGCTCAAACAGGAACTGGACTAGTTTTTAAGGGCTTGAATTTTAACTAAATCGGCTCTTATCGGTTAAGATTAAGATTCATGAAAATCATGAACCGAAATCGACGATTTCGGTTAACCGAACCGTGGCCATGGTTACATCAAATTACTTCAAAAAGCTTAAGGAAATCAAGTAGGCTTTGAAGGAAAATCAAGAAAAAAAGTAAGTTTTCTAAACTTTGTTTTCTTAGAATTTAAGATTATATTTGAAAGGGCTAGAGAGAGAAAGTGGTTTTAAATTACTAAAAAGGATGGTAATGATGTTAAAATAATGAGTATATAATGATTTATTGGTTGGTTGGTTGAGTTGGGCATAATTGATTAATTTAGGGTTATGGAAAGATTATGTGCAAATTGAAATTTTTATATAGGTGACTATAATTATTATAATGAGATGATCTAATATTTTTTTAATATATATATATAGTGATTTTATGGTTAAAAATTGAATATGGGTGAGTTTGGATGAAGTTAGAGTTTATGGATTGATATTAGGATTTTGCATGGAGGTTGAGATAATTATCGAAATAAGTTATTTTGATGTTATTTTGATATGTGAGAAATGATTTTATATTTAAATATTGGAAATGAGTTGAGTTAATTGAAGTTTGGATAAACTAGTAAGTTGTGAATTTAGGGTTTTAATGAGATTTTGGTAGAAATTGTATAAATAATGAAAATTTGTTATACATTAAACATAGAAGTGATTTTAAATGAATAACATTGCTTGTTATTGGGTTACGTGTATGTGTGTGCGGTTATGTTATATGCAATGCGATATGTAAAAATGAGATAAAAGAATCATAATATGTATGTGAATAAGTGTTATAAGCAATGTGAATATAAATATGTAATGCAATAGCCTAATGTGAATAAAATGATGAAAATGATGTTTAAAGCAAATGAGACTATGAATGGTGATCATGGTATGAAATGATCACAAAAAATATAGGGAAGTTATGAATGAGAAATAAAGAAAGAATAAAATGAGATGTTAAATGGAGCGAAAATGAGGAAAATGATATTAGTGATGAGAAGGAGAAAAGGAAATGAAAATATGATTAAATGTGGAAAATTTATGTGATGCATGCTACCATATACAATAACTAGTTCTAGAAAGTTATATTTGGTGTTGTTTGGCATGTCACACATCTTCGGAAGAGACATGCTAATGTCATAGATATAATTACACTAGGCAAGACACACTAGTGTCATAAACATGATTATGCTTTCAACGGGACACACTGGTGTCATTAATGTTATTGTGTTTTCGGGGCTAGACACAATGGTGTCACGATAAGCCAAATTAATATTACTGAAATTTGGTTATTGTGTAGGGACTTGTTAAACCCAATGCATATGTTTGTGATATATATATAATGAGCATATGAGTATCAAATGAATATTACAATGTAATAATATTAAATGATTTACAAGACAATGTCCGGGTCAATATGGGCCAGGTTATGCAATATGAAAAATGTGCATTGTGTAATTGAATGAATAGTGAATATTACATAACTGTAGATTTGAACAGTATATGAAATAAAGAATGGAAAATTTAATATTATATATGTTGATTGCATATTGATTTATAGGATATGGGTATATGTTTTTGTTTATAAAATAGTGTTATGCTATCAATATATGTATCACTAAGCTCTCAGACTTAAAGCAGTAGTGTATATCGTATAGGTATTAGAAGTGCAGACCGTCATGATAAGGATTGAGATTAGAGCTTGGAGATTAAGTGTGCCACGAGATCAACTCAGAGGGTATTGCATACATTTATAAATTTTGACATTGTGAATTTTGGTTTTGTATATTATAAACATATCCTATGTATATTAAACAAGTTTTGAGAGAAGTTTTGTGTGTTGTACATTATGTATATGTATTTAAATCTTTTTGAGTATTTAATGGAGGAATGAAAGAATTTATGAAATATTATTATTTTGGGAGAGTGAATTTTCTTATGTAGGTTGGGTATTTGATAAACTGGGATATATTGAAATTACATGCAAGACTTTGGCAAAATTTTTTCAAAGATAATCTTTTGTATATATATCAATTTTGATATTTCATTTTAAATATATATATATATTTATTTACCCATTTAATTTATCTTTTAAAAAAGAATTTACTTTGAATAAAAATTAAGAGAATGTTTTACTATCAATATCGGTGACATTCTTATATTTTGTATATGTACTTTATATATATAAAGTATATATACTATATATGTACATGGGATAAGGGTGTTACACTAACCTTTTTCATAAAAAAGATCCCACATTTTGAATAAAGTTAATTTACACACCTACAAAACATCACCTTTGTTGATTATACATTCTTTTTCTACAAGTGCTCTTGTCAAATAGTCTAAAAAGATCAAGTGCTTGAGCTTTCCTATTTCTACACCACTCTATCCCAACCACATTTGTGTTTAAGAAGCTACTATATATTAACTCTTTTATATGTCAGATAATTCTATTTATTCTCACTTAATTTATTTTTTATAAATGTGACTAGATAACTATTTCTTACTTTCCTATAAATGATATGTGCTTATAATACTTATTGTTGACAAAATAGCATAATTACTATAGATGTCAATAAATATGCAAACACATCAACTCAAGAAGAGAAGAAAAAGACATCCAAAGCTGTATGGAATGATAGTGTGACATTACTATATTGTGATACATGTATCTAAGCAATTCATAAAGGTTTGCGGATTGGAACTAATTTTAGCAAAGAAGGATGGAAGTATGTTATTATAAATATTTCTAAGGAAAGTGGTTGTGGTTATGACAAAGTTCAGTTGAAAAATAAATGTGATATTTTAAAGAGAGATTGAAAGATTTGAAAAGAGTTGATAGGCAAGGAAACAAGACTAAGATGAGATTTAAAGAAACAAATAATTTAGGCCCCTTCCGAATGGTGTGATGAAAAAATTAAGGTTATTTTTAAATTAATAATAATATTTTATGATTATTAGCAAATGCATGAAAATTATATTGATTAGTTTATGTGCATTATTTTGCCATTCAAAAAAAAATATTTAGGTTGTATCTGGAGCTGCAAAATTTCGATCTTCAGGTCTTAAACCTGAACTTGTAGAGAGATTAGATATTATTTTTGGGGACATTATTGCTTCTAAAGAATTTATTTGGACACCCTCATCAACTTTATTACCACATAATGTTGATATTGATAAATTTAGTGAGAGACATGTACTATTAGATGATATTGATGAGTCGGTAGAAGAATATTATGTTCATAGCTTGGATGAATTCATGGCGGGTGGAAATAGGTTACCAAATGCTGTGAACCTTGATGCTACATCGATTGATGATGGGAGAATAATTAAGAAGCAAAAAGTACAAATTGAATCTAGATCTCAAATAAAAATAGACAAAAAAAGGAAAAAAAAAAGGAAGAAAAAACTTAGGAGGTGCAGCTAAATTAAGAGAGGATATCTAAGTTGGTGGCTATTGTAGAAAATGGAAGCAATTCAACTTCTAAAAGGATTGATTTACTAGGATGCAACATGACTGAAGTTATGGAGGAAATAAAGTCTTTGCTTGACATTATTATTAGCAGTGAGCTTTATTATTTTGTTATTTATATTTTTGAGGCAAAGTCAAAAAGAAAGAGTTATGTCATAATGTGTACTCACGAAGAAAAATTGGGATAACTTAAGTTTCAATATGAAATTTTCAAAGGCACGTAGAAATTGGTGAAAATGATATGTTTATTTAGGGATTAATTTAGTTTTTTTTTTTCAGTATTTGTCTTATGAATTATTGTTTTTTATATGAGTTTATTGGTTTGTGTCTTTTCTATACTATTATTGCAATAATATTATTATGACTTATCAAATGGTTTCAATTAGATTATGACTATATATTTTTTTTTATAATTTTTTTTTCTAAATATGGATGTAGATGTCGATTATAATTAAGATCTTATTAATAACAATTAAGAAGATTTTTTTACAAATTGTGACATGAGCAACTACTGGTATTAGATAGTATTATGTGTCATACATACATAAGGAAACTTGTATGGTTTCTTATCAAACAAGAGTGAAATGGTTATTAGAATTAATGCATGGTCATGAAAGAGAAGTGTGAATATGTTTAGAATAAAAAAAAGATGTAATATTTCAACTGTCTTCTAACTTAGAATCTATTCTTAGAATCTATTTATGGATTGGTGTCTTATAAAAATATGTCAATGGTTGAGAAAGTATGCACAACTCAAATAAATATTGTGGTTACAACAATGATATTGCATAATTATATTAGAAGAAATTCATCACACGATCCGGCCTTTACAAGACTTGATGAAGATCCTCATTGTATGCTGATTGATTTTTTTCAAGATGGTGAGAATGTTTTATCACAATAATGTTTTATCACAAGAAAGAAATATAAGTGGTAGAAATACAGAAATAGATTTAATTCGTTATCAAATTGCCTTCAATTTATTAGTAAAAAAAAATTGATTGTAAAATTTCATTTGAAATTGTAAAAAATTATGAGATATTATATTTTATTAATTATATATAATATTTTATTTCTATTTTATTTTAATTTAATCATACATAAAAAAATATAAGTAATAAGTCAAGTGATAAAAATAAAAATACAAGTCATAATAATGAGATGATAGTTTATTTGTGTTAAATTAATAAAAATTAAATGTATCATTATTTGTCATTTTATTTTAATAAGTCATTTTCAGAGATAATTTCTTTCAAAGGCAATTTCACGAAACACAAATAAACTACTTATGATTTTAAAAGTAATTTTTCAATTATATTTACCAAACAGAGTTAATTGATTTTGAAAGTAGTAATTGATTTTGAAATAAAATTTTTGCAACTATAAAAAGCTATTTTCATAAGTTGTGTCAAACTGACCCTTCGTGTATTCATTTTAAGCTTCTTCTTTCTGTCCTGTTTTAGGATGTTAGATCCTGCTCATCCCTCAACCTGTTCTGCACTTGATGATGTTAAGGGTATATGAACTGCTAAAGTTTCACCTCCTTTTGTAAGCTTGCATACAATTTCAAGAAGTTTGTCTTGGCTATAGATATTGGTCTTATCCTTGTTATTCTCAAGCCATTGTTTACCGGGTTGCTCTGTTTTATTTTTATAGCTTTTATGTCTACAAGGAAAATTGTTTGTCTTCTTCAGTTCTATATATCAAGGAGTTTGTTAGCCTCTTTTAATTTCTTGGCTTTTTACTGATATTTATCTTTTCATGATAAAGAAAATGATAATGTTATTTTTTTTCTTATAAAATAAATTAAGAGAAGATGATCGAATGTACATTAGTATACTTTTGAGAGATTTCAAAAATAATTTACTTAATAATGAAGACATACCGTTTTAAGAATAATTTTAATTGACACATATAATATATATATATATATGTGTGTGTGTGTGTGTGTGTGTGTGTGTGTTTGTTCTGTTGTAATTACACCATTTTAAGTGAGATATATATATATATATATTTTTTTTTTTTCCTTTTCCCTCTACTAATTTAATTTTAAATTATTTCAGTTAAATTAATTGTATTAAACAGTTCAATTAGGGTTGGCAAATGCAAAGACATGTGATGATCGACTTCACTCTAGCCTTCTCCCTCAAATCCAATGACAGGCCGAAAATGCTCATAGCTTGATGACTAGAGAGCCAATTTGATACTATAATTATTGTTGGTCTTTATTATTATTTTAAAACAGAGAAAAAGGTAAGGAAACACCATGAGAAGCGATCTCTATTCGTTTCTTTATCATTTCAACATATATATATATATAGATATAGATATATATAATTGCTTCTTGCAGGTTGTTTTTGTTATGCTTTTGATTTTTAAATTAAAAGTTTTGATTCATCATTTTAAATGATTTTCGACTTAATTAAAACATGTACGACCAACTATAAGTAAAAAAAATTTAATTAACACCTTAGTTTTCTTTGTTTTAATTAGTCGAGTGCTCTTTTGCTGGCTGTTAAGCCTCTCTTAGGTTTCTTACGTTCATAATATTTATGTATTTTTGTTTTCTTAAGTTGTTAAGACTACACTGTATCTTTCTATAATCTTAATAATATTTATTTTGAGCATATAAAAAGAACAAAGAAAAAAGACATGAGTTGAAATTCACAAATCCTTAGAATCAACCTTTGAAGTTGTACATCAACTAATGCTCAAAAATAACATTCATCACATTACAAACATTTGATCTATATATATATATATATGCATAATGTTAAAAGTAATAATTTACAGATATTAAATAAGTTAATTACGATACTAAATACTAATAAATATCTTAACAGTACTACCAAATATTTATAGTAGTTTTTATTAAGAACTTGTAAATGCCATATAGTTTTATGCAAGTTATACGCCTAATGGACAGGAAAGGATCATGGCAGCAGTGAATGTCCTAAAAACTTGAACCGCATATGAGACAAGAGAAACACAAAATTCTATCTCAATGGATTATAATGAGTTGCTTTTCAGACCTGTTTAGTACCATGTATGACACAGAAGACTGAAAGTAAACATTCATATGAGATTTGGATCTTGTGGAATGCATATAAAAAGACACATTCTTGAAAGTAAATTATGAGAAATTTCAAATTCAACCCAAAAGTATAAGTTTATGGGTAGTCAAACCTAAACACTATACATTAGATATATTCATATTTCTAATTATATTTCAATCCAAATTCTTTAACTCTAACACCCCTTTTGACACAAGATTACAAGGTGTAAAATTGCTGATATCATATGAGAAATCTAAAATTAAATCCAAAAAGTCTAAATTTTTATAAGTAGCCGGATCAAACAATATATTAGACCTTACTTCAAGAGGTTTCGACAGCAAAAGATTTGAATCAAATAAAAAAAGAGTAAATCACAGAAAAAAAAAGTATAAATTAATTATCGGATAATTATAACTTCAATCATGCCGAATGAAAAAAGAGAATTAACTTGAGATTAAAACTGTTGTGTTGTATATAGCTCCAATACCATAATATCATAGAAGGGTTTTATATATTTATGAGATAATCTCATTTTTGTACAATAAAAATGATTATTTATACAAATTACTTGATATGTATGTATGTATGTATGTATATGAATAATGTAATTATGCTAATATGAACATCCATAGAGAAAAACATCTTAAATTATTTATTTATTATTATTTTTGATAAGCCAGATTAGAAAAGACTTCATAAATCTATGTTTATTAATGATCATGGAAGTAATAGCTAGCTACAAGCACTAAATCATTACATTCAACATATCTAAAAAGATTGTTGCTGTAGCCTATATATTTAGTATATATGTAAATGTTAACTAGCAAAAGTCCTTATTTTCCATCACCAACTTAGTAAAAAGAGACCAATAATATGATATGATGAATACTACATAGGCCATATATGCTTTTGCCTATTCCTTTACTCCCCTTTCTCTCAAAGCCTACACCACACTCAAAAACCTAATCATGATGTCACCTATCCTTTGATGTATATGTCTAAAATTTCTCCTTAGCTGCAGGCACATCAAATCCCAAATGAAAGTTAGCTTCCTTCATGGCTCATGCCATTATTATAATTGACTTTTACTAACCAATACATATATATAGAAAAAAACAGAAAATTATGTGCTTCTTAATTCTGCAGCATTTGATTCAAAATGATTTTGATTCAAATGGGTTTTAAAGATCTCACATACCCATTTAAATTATAATCCGAATAATATGGTCAAATTTCATCTTAAATCATATATATATGTATATATATATATATATATTGCATGTAGCAATCAGAAAAAAGTTTAAAGAAGAAATAATTGATTCGTGCCTTACTTGTTCTAATGGGAACTTCGGATACCATTAATTCAATTTCAAAATGGCTTAAAATTTCAATAGAATTATTACAAGCTAACATCATAGCATATTTTCCATACACGTGCGTATGAGCTCTTTTAAGAAAATCCTTGTAAGTAGTTGTATACATGCTATGGTATTTCAATCATTAATGACGTACTTGATTAGCTAATGATGACTGTTGATATACAGTAAAAATGTCATTTAATTTTAAATCTAAATGCCTTATTTTAGGTACTCTATACTGAGATTCATTCGATTTAGAGTAAACATAACCAAGACAAGTTCAAAAATAAACAAATATTATCATAGTATATATATATATATATATATATATATAAAGAAATGGAAACGTCACCTTTATGATATACTCTTCTTTCTTGATGATAAAACTATAGTAGTCATGTACTTGCTGATGCAGCATCATCAAGATTCTCATAGGAAAGAACCCTTTTCAGGTTTCAAGTAAAGGATACGGCGATCCACCGATTACCTCCGTACCTTCACCGCCGAGTTGTGAATCTTGATGTTGCCGCATCTGCCAATACTGACTGAAGTTGCTTCTTGAGATCTCCCAAACATGCAAATTATTTAGCATAATAACCGAAAACCCTAAAACTTAATTAACCAAAACCCACATCAGCAAATTAGTCATTATTATGCTTTCTGTAAAAAAAAAAGGGGGTAAAAAACAGATAATGACGAGCAATGTAACAGAAAGAATGAGGACCACAACAATGGAGGACTTAAGAGACTAGTGATGGGGATTTGAGGGAATGAATGAGGGTATTTATAGAGAAAGGAGATTAGATATATATATATATATATATTTGGACAAACAAAGGAGATTAGATATGATTGGTCCAAGTTAAGATAATTGTGAATAATAACTATATATATATTCAAAAGTTGTTATTATTATATATATAATAGTTAACAATCTAATTTAACTAAGGAGTCCATACTTAGCCCACTTCCACATAAACAGGTGTCCAAAAAGGAACTAGTGAGATATACCTTAACAAAATGACAAATCACTTAAAGCTGTAGTTATTCTTTTGTGGATGAGCCACAATAACTATTATTAAGTCTCCTTTGATTTAGTAGACTTAATAATACCTCTAAAGCTATAAAATTAAAATTTTTAAAAGTTTGATATATAACAAAATAAAAGATATTTACACTATGATGCATGCGAATCAATACGCTAAGATATAACCTTATTATAAATTTTTTTTTTAGTAATAAATTTATGATTAATTTTTTATTTTTAAATATAATATTAAAAATATATATATCAAATCATAAAGTCTAATAATAAATAGTTACTTCATTAAATAATAAATTAAAAATTAATTTTTTTCAAATATTAATATTAAAAAATTTAATACTCAATGAAACAAATAGTGGATAACTCAACTATTAGCATATATAATTGCTTATAAAAAAAAAGAAAAAAGAAAAATTGAATAATATATAGAAAGCAATTCATGTGGAAAGTGGGGGTAAACAAAGAATGAAATGACCCCAGATATCTAATGCTGTTCTCTCAAATGATTCTTGCTTTTGGTTATAGCACCTTTCTTAGCTTTCAAATTACACTCAGTCACCTGAAATTTCGGTGGGCCTATTTCCACTTAAATCATTAATTATCATGAATACTCACACTTTCTTAAATTAATGTCATTCTTTAATTTGCTATTTATTATTATTATTATTATTATTATTATTAAATTAAAAAAAGCATACAAAAAAAGTACGTATGAATCATTATATGATCAAAAGAGGTCACATGTATTATCAGAAAAAATCATGAAATATTTCTTGAAACTTCATCATAACAATATAAATTTAAGTTCGAAGTCATCTTATCTGCTATTAAATTAGGTTTTTTTTTAATAAATATGTCTTATTTAAAAGCCAATAAATTCTTGATATCCCAGCTTCTATAACTTTTCCTTTGATTGTAAACTTCATATATAATTTTTTTAACAAAAAATACTATATTTTTATTTATTTTATTTAATTAAAAATCGGTGCTATATGCTTGTACTACATAATTTTTTATACTATCTGACGTAGTGCTAGTTCAAAAAATTGTCATACTTGATGATTGTGTTCCCAAAATGGCTCCCAAGCAGTGAAAGCCTGAAGGTTAGATGCAGAGATTTTCTGACGTCAAATTTAATTAATTTTTTTCTTTTTATATTTTATCTCAAACTTAAATTCAAAATTTACAGTTTTAAAATAATTCTAACATCATGGAACTAAAAATTTAAAATTAATAACTATATTTTTTTAGCATCAAAAAGGAAAATTTAGCATCAAGCATATTCCAACATGTTAAAAATAATAACTTTTTTTTTCAAATATATTAAAAATAATATTATTTTATATGTTATAAAAGAGTATCATGTTATATTTTGACGAGATTATAATATAATAAAAATGAAAATCAATTATATATATATTTTTTATTTCTTCATCAATAAATTAAATGTTTAAAATAATATTTGCACATTGATTAAATATATAAAATAAGGTAAATTTTTTTACATACTCAATTTGCCCGTCCTTTTTTATTAATAAAACCAACAATTTATATTAAAAAGTTGGAAAACAAGAACCAGGATTCCTTTCCAAAACTTTTTAAAAAAATTACAATAAATACTTTAATTTGTTTCCATGTTAAAATAAATTGCTAGTCTTGTCATGTATTAATCCATACAACAATTAAGAGATTAGTAAAGATAATGATATATATATATATATATATTATCTTTACATGGAATTTAGTTGTAATTAAGCAATTAGTCGCTAGTTTTTTTATCTTGAAAAATGCTTAGCTCTTTATGCAATTTCATAAAGAAAAACTGGCAAGAATATTCTTATATGCAATTTATTATATAAAAAAAAGATGGATGATCTCGTGAGATTCTAAAAAAAATGAGTATTCCTTTAAAAAAATAAATAATCTACTTCATTTCTTTATTTTTGAAGGGAATTAACCAAAAAAAAAAAATTACACACCCACTATTCAGTAATAAAATTTAGACCTCATTCACTTTAAGTAGACTAATTTTGACAAAATTATCTTTTGACCCTAGAAAAAAAAAACAACTAGTTTTTTTTTTATTCTCTTCTCTATCTCTCTCTCTCGCTCACTGTCTTTCACTCACTATCTCTCTCTCTCATCACTCACTGTTTCTTCAACAAGATTTCATCGGATGGTGTCCGGCCGCAGCTTAGCTGACTCAGATGGTTTTTCTTAGCCTGCAGCCCATTTATTTCTCCTCATAAACTAAATCGAGCTCTGGCTTAATTCAAAATAATAACTACCAAGCATCATCTAAAATACCCAGATAGAGAGAGAGAGAACGTAGACGTAGTCATTACGTTGAGCGTCAGGTATCTCAAGAGCTTCAACATCGAACGAGTCGATGCGAGGTCCAGTACGAATCAAATGCTACTCAGCATTATCATCATCATCATCAAAATCTACACCCATACGTTGTCGAGCATCATCTTCATCATCATCTTCATCTTCATTGCCAATGTTGCAGCCCTTTAAGAAGTTTATTACAAGTTTTCTTCACTTTATTTGACATACCGATCGAAGTTATCATCTCGTATTATGATCTCATCTTGTCTTACATATCCATCTCTTATTCCTTTTGTGGTGATTTGATCTACATTGTCATCAATTGAAATCGGTAAACTTTAGTTTTTTTAGGTATATGTATGTTTCTTATTAGTGAATGAAAAACTGAAGAGTTTAAATATTTTTTATTTAGTTTATATGTTTTTATATGATTCTTAGCTATGTATATGTATGAAGCCTTGAAGAGTTTAAATGGGCATAGTTTATTATAAGCTTTCATGTTTTGCTATAGAATAAAATGGATTGTAGTGTGCATTGTATGTTGATATGGGTTTAAATGTGTCAAGTTTTTTGTTCTTTGTGTAGTTTAAGTGTTTTTCCTCTTAATTTTATTTTAATGAGATTTTAAGTGTTTTAAACCTTTAAGAAGTTTGTAATTATAGGATGATATGGGTTGATATGTAATTATTTAAGATTAAATAATTTTTTTGTATGTTGTTTAAGTATTAAACTATTATTCAATGTGTTTTTGTAGATTTTTATGCATTGATATTTATTGATATGGGCTAATATGAGTTGAAATGGGCTTTTTTGAGTTTGTTATGGTTTATATGGATTATGATTTAAGTACGATTTTGAGCTTGTTATGATTTTATGGATTATGATGTAGGTATAATTGGTTATTGTAATTGTAGGGTATCGATGGATGAATTCAAATTAGTCGACAGATGAATTCATTTAATGAACGAAATAATAATTCTCATTAAATATGGAAGAAAATTTGATGTAAACATTAACAAATATATTGGCGGGGGTGCTGAATATGTTTTCTTGAATAGAATGACTGATTTCAATGAACTTAAGAAATCAGTATCTGAAACACTTCATATTGACGATACATCAAAACTTGAATTCAAATTTTTGACTGGTCATGATGCACATCCTCTTTATGATGTTGTAAATGATAGGTCACTTAGGATATTTATGGGCATTGCTATGGAGGATAAGCTTAAACATCCATTGATTGTTATTGTTGAAGAAGATGTATATAAATCCAGACATGATAGTAATGATCCTCATGGTTTGAAAAAAGGTGTTGAAGTAGAGGTACCAGAACATGTAGATGTAAGATTTTCACCAATTATTGATTCTATTAATGTAAGCCCAGAATATAATGAAAATGAAAATGATTTGCCTAATTCATATGCAGAGGAACGGGCAGAACATAACAATGAGATTCCTGTAGCTTGTAATGTTGGGGCAGAACATATTAATGATGATCATATAGAATTTTATCATACTAGGGCAGAACACAATAATGACATTGGTGTTGGTTGTGATAACGAGGTAGATCATACCACTACTGACAATGAAGAAACTGTGACAGAGTTATTTGCATCAAAGAGCAATACATAGTTACTAAGAGAAAGTTCTATATTTGAAACAATTGAAGAGGAAAAAATATTTAATTCAAGGAATGATATTAAAATAACTGTATCCCTCATTGCAATTAGGGAGAAATTATAGTTTAAGGTCTTCAAGTCCAATAGTCGTGCATTGTATTAATAAAACATAGACGTGGAGATTAAGAGCAAAAAGTATTGGAGACCCAAATGGTTGTTGGATGGTGACAAAATATGTGACCCAACATACATGTCTGACTGATTTTGATAAGACTAAACACAGACAAGACACTAGTTGGGTTATCACTGAATGTGTTAAGAAGCGATTCATAAATTCTGGAAGGGTTTTCAAACCTAAGGATGTGATTGATGATATACATAATAAATTTGGTGTTGAGATTAGTTGTTTTGTCTCATGGAGAGGACGTGAGTATGCATATTAGAATATTAGATTGGGTACTCCAGAACAATCTTTCTCAATTCTACCTGCATATTTGCATATGTTAGGCCAAATAAATCCTAGTTCAATTATACATCTACAATGTGGTGATGATAATAGATTTTTGTATCTTTTATTCGCTTTTAATGCTTCGATAAAGGATTTTCAACATTGTAGACTTGTGGTTACTATTGATGGCACTCATTTAAAAGAAAAGTATCAAGGTGTGCTTTTACTGTTGTTTTCCATGATGCAAACCAACAGATATTCCCTTTGGCATTCTGGATTGGTGATTTAGAAAATTATGCATCATAAACCTGGTTTTTTATGAGGTTGAAAGAAGTTTTTAGTGAAAGATCAGATCATGTTTTTATTTCTGATAGACACTTAAGCATTCAGAAGACCTTAGCAGATGTTTTTCCAAATGTTTTTCAAGGGATTTGCATGTATCACTTATTAAATAACTTGAAGTACAAATTTAAACATATAACCAAGGACCTTGAGAAGCACTACTACAAAAACATCTAAAGCCTATAAAATAAGTGATTTCACCACACTTTTAGTGGTTTTTGCATTTATGTTCCTGATGCCAAAGAATAGTTGGAAGGTGTTGATCTTGATAGGTGGATGCGGTCTTACATGTATAGAAGGAGGTATAATATTATGACAACTAATATTTCAGAATCAGTCAATGTTGCACTTGTAAAGGCTCGAAAGCTTCCAATTACTGCATTTATGGATGAGGTCAGAAAGATGTGTCAAAGATAGTTTTATAAATGTCAAAGCAAAACAGAAGAGTCCACTGATAAAATGGCAGCGAATGTTGAGAAAAAATTGAGAAAGAGAATGATGATAGCATAAAAAATGAATGTAAGTTCTTTATTTTATTCTTCCTCATTCGCCATTAATTATGATATTATCATATAGCCTTGTTAATACTTCTTTGCTGGTAGAGCCGTCTAGCATAGGAAAGTATGAAGTTAAAGATGTAGATAAAAATTATATTGTTGATATGTCTCAGAGTACTTGCTATTGCAGAAAGTTTCAATTAGATCAACCCCTATGTGTGCATGCGCTTTTGGTTGTTAGAAACAGTACATACAATGCTTACGAGTTATGTTCTCCATATTACTCGCGTGAGTCTTGGTATAAGATATATAAAGAAGTCATAAATCCAATTTCTTATATTACTGATTGGTCTATTCCGGAGCACATTCACAATGTTACTCTTCAACCACCAGATGTGCATATATCAACTGGTCGACGGAAAAAATGCAGAATTTCTTCTTTATGTGAGGAAAAATCTCAACCAAAGTGTAGTCGTTGACGTGAGCGTGGCCATAATATGTCTACTTGTCAAAGTCTTATCTCTTTGCAAACCATGTCAGGATCGAGTGTTAAAAAATAAAACATTGTATTGTATCATTTATTGTATTTGGCTGGATTTTCGTTAAAATTAATCATGACTAGTTATTGAATATTATTAGATATTGTTGGATTGTGGTGATATGTCTTTATATGTGCTTATCTTTAATGATATGGGATCATTTGGCCGTTAATATGGAATTGTATAGATTGATATGTGCTGATATGTTATGATATATGTTGATATGTCATGATATGGATTGATATGTATTGATATGGATTGATATGTGTTGATATGGATTGATATGTGTTGATATGGATTGATATGAGCTTTTATATGCATTTTTATGTGTTGATATTTAATGATATGTGTTGATATGGATTGATATGTCTTGATATGGACTGATATGAGCTTTTATATGGATAAAAAATGGTTGAATATCTGATGAAATGTGTTGATATATATTGATATGGGCTTTTATATTGATTTGTATGTATTGATATGTAATGATATGTGTTGATATGCTTTGATATATCTTCATATGGATTGATATGGGCTTTTATATGGAATTTTATGTGTTCATATGTGATGATATGTGTTGATATGCTTTGATATGTCTTCATATATCTTCATATGGGCTTTTATATGGAATTTTATGTGTTCATATGTGATGATATGTGTTGATATAATTTGAAATGTCTTGATATGGATTGATATGGGCTTGTATATGGATTTTTATGTGTTGATATGTGTTGATATGATTTGATATGTCTTGATATGAGCTTGTATATGAATTTTTATGTGTTGATATGTGTTGATATGAATTAATATGTCTTAATATGGATTGATATGGGCTTGTATATGGATTTTTATGTGTTGATATGTGATGATATGTATTGATATGTATTGATATGCGTTGATAAGGATTGATATGTCGTGATATGAATTGATGTAAGCTTTTATATGGATAAAAAAGTGATGAAATGTGATGATATAAAAAAAAAAGTCTTGTATATGGGTCTATTTTTGACGTTTTACCCTTCCCAAGGATTAAAAACTCAATGAAGCATGCAACACCTAGTTTAACTTGCAATTTCAGATCCCTGCAAGCTTTAAATTCTTCATATAGTTGTTTACGGGTTAATCCCCCATATCTGTCCACAAGAGGTGAACTATCCATATCCATATCCTCGACGCCAGAGTACTCAAATCCAGTTATTAATCAATACACTTTGAATGATTAATTCTGAAACTTTGAATGATCAACACTTATTAGATTGCCTACTTTGTATCGGTGAAAGGCCGCCACCTAAAAAAATTTAAGGCATTAAACAACTGACATGAAACAGTCAAGGCCAAACAATATTTTAATACAAGTAAATTATAAATCAACTGATAATATACAAACCTTCTCCTTGTCATCTCCGGTGACATCTCTAATCATACTAAGGGTCTTCAAGCCATAACCTACAGTGTTGACTTGTTGATACTTCTATGTATTTTCTGCAATAACATATTCAGACACTTGTAATAAATTTAATCAGTAAATTATAGAACACTAGCAAAAATGACAAATTATAGTATTAATATTTACTTACATCTTCATCATCATTTTTTTTAGATTCATCTTCATCAGGTTTTGCCTTTAGAAGTAGAACACATCTTATTTTTTTTCCTTTCAAACCTTTTATTTGAGTATATATCCTCTTTTTAAGCCGTAAGCCTTTGGGGCTTTGTTATAAATATCGCCCCGGGGCTAGCATTTTCAGCACTGCATTATCCTTCGGTACAAAAGATTGTTCACTATCAGAATTGGACATTGATTTAGAGAGAATTTTCATTTTATGCCTGCAAAATAAAATTGTAGCCTCATTTTAACAAATAACCAATATGGATAAAAAAATAAAATTTTATTAGCAACATTGATAGCTATATCATCACATATCAACCCATATCATAGTAAGATCAACACAGATTAGTCGACATCAACAACTACATGAAAATATATCAATCCATATCAAGATATATCAACTCATATTAACACATATCAGTCAACAAAACACTTTTATTTACTATATAAAATATCTAAACAACATTTAGAACTCAAATGCTATATATTTTACAAGTCTCACATCAACAACCACATAAAAATATATCAACCCATATCAAGGCATATCAACATATATCAATTAACAAAACACTTTTATTTACTATATAAAACATCTAAACAATATTTATAACTCAAATGTTATATATTTTACAAGTCTCACATCAACAACCACATGAAAATATATCAACCCATATCAAGATATATCAACCTATAACATGACAAATCAACACATATCAGTCAACAAAACACTTTTATTTATTATATAAAATATCTAAACAACAATTAAAAGTCAAATGCTATATGTTTTATAAGTCTCACATTAATCCATATAAAAATATATCAACTCATATCAAGACATATCGACCCATATCAACACATATCAATCAAAAAAATACTTTTATTTGCTATATAAAACATCTAAACAACAATTAGAAGTCAAATGTTATATATTTTACAAGTCTCACATTAACCCATATGAAAATATATCAACCCATATCAAGACATATTAACCCATATCAACACATATCGGTTAATAAGATACTTTTACTTACTATATAAAACATATATATAACGTATAGAACTCAAATGTTTTCTATTTTAAAAATCTTACATCAACCTACATGAAAATATATCAACCCATATCAAGACATATCAACTCATAACAAGACATATCAACACATATCAATTAACAAAATACTTTTATTTGCTAAATAAAATATCTAAACAACATTTAGAACTCAAATGCAATATATTTTATAAGTCTCACATCAACCCATATAAAAATATATCAATCCATATCAAGACATATCAACCCATATCAACACATATAAGGCAACAAAACACTTTTATTTACTATATAATACATCTAAACAATATGTAGAACTCAAATACTATCTATTTTAGAAGTCTCACATCAATCCACATGAAAATATATCAACCCATATCAACACATATCAACACATATAATCAAAGACAAACACTGTTCGGTCAATTAAATCTATAACAATAATAATTTATATTTTAGAAGTCCCACAACAAGTCATTTCTAACCATATCAATCCATATCATAACATATCAAGACATATCATCAAAGATCAACACATATCAGTCAATAAAATCACAGTTCTTCACTATATAAGATATCTAAATAACATATGAAACACAAATGCTATGTGCTTTTGTAGTTTCATATCAAACCATATCAAACCTTATAAATTTAGGTCAAAATATTTTAACCATATCATAAAAGATCATCATATTTCAGTCAATAAAACACAATTATTTAATATTATACTATCACAAACACAAAAGATATGTCATTTAAATAATAATAATTCATAAATGTGTTCATCAACATCACACTTTTTATTCTTAATAGAAAAAAAAACTTTATGTTTCTTGATATAAAATCTATTTCTCATTCATTCAACAAAGATAAAATAAATAAAGTAGTACAACAACACCATTTATGACATATAAAAAAGCACAATAAGCCAAAGAGCAAATCAGAATTTTTATTTTCTTCAAATCAATTACACCATAAACGCTAAGAAAATGACTCTTTCTCTCTCTGTATTTTCTTTCTCTGTCTCTTTCTTGATTTAATGGTGAGTCAAGAGTACTTAAATAAACCTACAAAACAGGGGCCTCTCCACTAAAAAAAGAAATCCGAATCAAAGATCATATTATTGTTTTTACATTATATAACATTAAATTGAAAAGCATCCAAAAGCATAGGCTAATAGTAAAAAAAAATACAGAGACAACAACATAAGGAAACAAACAAAGACTTCAAAGTATGATTAAAAATTCATACCTTCTCAACTCTACAAACTCTCCATTTTTTCCACTTCTTCTTCAATGTGGTATCTTTCACCGTATTATAACTTATGATTTTTATTTTTATTATTTTTTTCTTTTTTATTATTTATTTTTATTTCTATTATTATATTTAGCTAAGTAATTTCTAACTTTCTTTCCTTCTCAGTCTTTCTATTCCTTTTTTTAGCATTTTTAAAATCTATTTAGCACTTAATTTGTATGCTTTTTAACATCAAATACAACAATGAGAGAGAGAGAGAGAGAGAGAGAGAGAGAGAGAGAGAGAGAGAGAAACCATACATGAGATGAAGAATGAGCCGACGATGGCAGCAACAACGACGGAATACTCGACGGTCGACGGTCTCTTTCAATAACGCAACACCAGTGTAAAACTTTTGGAAGAAAGAGAGAGAAAGAGCGGTTTATTTCAATCAGAAAAATGAGCTAGAAATTTTTAGATTTTTGAAAAATAATTTGACAGTAGTAGCATTTTTAGAAAATAGAATGTGCAGACTTTTTTCATTAGAGGCTACTTTTGTTAAATTATATCTATTTAAAGTGAGTATAGTCTAAAATTTAATAGTGATTTGTGTAGGGGTATATTTTTGGTTAATTCCTTATTTTTTTAAGCTTAAAAAAAATGTCTTCTTACACTAATAGTTTAATTCTTATAATCAATTAATGAAAAGAAAGAAGAGAGATGAGAATACTGGAAAAAAAATTCTAAATTTATAAAACTGATTTTTATTATTTTTGGATTTATTTAATATTTTTTTAAAATCACATATTAAATTGAAATAAATACTCTAATTTTTATTAAAGTGTATTTATTTTTATTAAAATTTATTTTTTAAATATAATTTCTTAGCCAAATAGCCCCTACCATATCAGCATTTAGGCAAAAATTTTATTAAAATTTATTTTAATCACTTTTTTGTTTAAATGGATTAATAAAAAAAATTACATACATTACAAAATAATTATAATAAATTTTAATAAAAATAAAACAGATATCAATAATTCTTTATTTTTTTAAATAAAAAAAAGAAGAAAGAAATATGATATTTTTATAAATAAAAATTGGATAAAATGGTACTAATATTTATTTTTATATAGAATGGCATCAAATCCAAGTTATAGGAAAAAGTGAATCGCAATAGAAAATAAGTGGCACTCAATTAATTATAATTAAGAAGTGTTTTAGAGGATACTTTTATGCTAATCATGATTGTAATTACCTGCTAATTGGCAGCCCAACGTGTGGACTACGTGTAAAGTTAAATACACATCAGAAAGCGACTTATTGCTTATTTCACTTTACCCTTAACTCATTTTTTTATGAGTAGAAGGAATCAGTTTAATCCGCGTAATGTATGGAGGGATCAATTTTATATTTTTTTAGTATTTCAGAAAGAAAATTCCAACGTGTACCTATTATTCTGTCATAAAAATATTTAGATCATTAGATAGATTTAATTATTAAGGGGATGTTTAGATAAGAATGAGAATAAAAATAAGAATAAATTATTATTATTGATATTATTTGATTAAATAAAATAAATAGGATGATGAAAATTTTATTATTTAGAAAAATATATGAGTAATTTTTTATTACTTCTGCGTATTAAATTTAATTTCTGATCAAATTTTATTTTTAATTTTAGAATAAAATTAATAAAATAAAATAATTTTTTTTAAAATAACATATTATCAATTTAATCTTTTTTTTAAATTTTTTAATTATAGTATTTTTGAATTTTTAAATAAATTTATTTATTTTCCTTCATAAAATTAAATTTTAATTTTTAAAATTTTTAAAATAAAATATAATAATCTATTTTTTATTTTTTCAATAATAATATCTTTAAATTTTTAAATAATAAAATAAATAAATAACCATTTCGATCCTGATTCTCATTATAAAATAAATTAAATAAAAAAAATAAATAATAATTTTGATTTTGATTCTATTTCATTTCGATTCTGATTTTATTTTTTATTTTTAAGTTTGAATCAAATATCATCTTTGATTTCATCGTAAAATTTATTAATTTTTATTGATGATTTAAAATAAGTGGTTTTATTATGTACTTATTAAATTTATATTTTTAAATTTTTTTTATTAATAATATTCCTTGTAAAATATTTTTTATGTAAAATATTTTTTATCCTAAAATAATAAATTTAAATATATATTAATTTCATCTATTAATAATATAAATTAATTAAAAATATTAAAAATAAATTAAAATTTTAAAAATGTTCATTGACAACATAATCAACCGGTAGTAAATTGAAATTCAAAGAGAGAGAAGAATTTTTAAAAAATATTAATTTAAAACAATATATATTTTTTAGTGGCAATATTTAACATCAATTGAGAGGAAACAGGGTGAGAATTTCTTTTTTAAAAAATATCAATTTAATATCTAAATAAGATTAAAAAAAATTATTTATATATGTAGGCCCCACATGGAAAGATGTATTAATAAATTTAAATTTTTTTTTTCATAACAAATATATCAATAATAATTCATCATATGATGTAACAATTTATCTCAACAAATAAATATGTTACATTATTTTTTATTAGTTTATAGTCTGATGTGTAGATAAAGATCATTAAAAAAAAATTATAATCGATCTAGAAATGCATTATTACCAAATTACTCTCATATCTGTTTCTGAAAAATCAATTTGGATATAACCTTATTCAATTATCTACTTTATTAATTAGTCGTTATTATTGCCCAGCAAGTGGTACATCATAATTAATTTAATATTTCGTTCAAAAAATTAATTTAATATAAATTAATTAATTGAAAATTTTATTTATATTAATATAGAAATAGACATTAGTCGATTTAGTTAATTAATCGATTGAACCGACCAGTTAATCGAATCAAATTTCTTAAATTTTTTAACCGAATTGACCGAATTTTTATTTCGGCCAGCTCGATTAATTAACCGAAATAAATTGGTCGGTTTGATTAATTAACCGAATAGACTATTTTTTTTTAATTTTATAATAAAAATTTTTATTTAAAAAAAATTAATATAATTAAATAACTAAATAAAATTTATTAAAAAAAACTAAAAAATAACTTTATTTTGTAATAAAATGTTATATTTATAGTAAAATTAATATAACTAAATAAAAAATAATAACTAAATAAATTTTTAAAAAAAATTCAGTTAATGATTAACTGATCGAACAGAATCGGTTAACTGTTAACCAAATTAAAAATTAAATTTATATAAATTTTTCAATCAAATCTATTAAATTATATAAATTCGATAAATCAAACTAAATTTTTAGTAAGTTAACTAAATTTTACCTGGCGTATGTTAATGGCATGCCCCTCCGGTTATCTTAATGATGGTCTGCGCTGCCCATTTGCTTTTTATTTTTATTTTTTTTGTGATTTTTATCTACAATAAAATTTTCTTTTGTTTTCGACAATCCTAATGTATGATGTGCTTACTGTTTATAAAAAATATTTTTATTTTTTAAAGCATTTTATTTTTGTTTTTGAATACATTATTAGGTGTGATGAGGAGTGAGTTCTTTTCCATTCACCTGCCCATGGATTCTCAATTTGTTTTAGTATTGATTAAAAAAATGAAATTAAATAATTAGATAATTATTTAAGAAAATATGTATTTATTGTAATATGTTGATGGATTTTAATTTTAAAGAAAGTTAATATCGATCGAGTTTGATCGAATGAGGAGTATATTTCAATTCAACTAAATCCGATTAAGTACTAAAAAATTAAATCGATTTTGACTGAAATTATATATATATATATATTTTTATTGATCTGTATATTTTCAATTTTGGTTGGATTAAATCGGATTATAATATATATAATATATTATATATATTTAATATATATAATATTATATATATAAATTTATCGATCAGATTTAGGTTCAAATGAAAAAAAAAATCTCAACCCAATTAAATTTGAAATTTTTTTAAAATATAAATTTGATTTCATCCTAATATACATCACAAACCGACTAAATTTGGCCAAAATCTATTCTGTTTAGTTGGTTTCAAAAAATTTATACACTCCTAATATGTAATATATTATTTGGCATATAATCATATGCAACTTATTTTATTTGTTGAGTCATTTAAAAATTATTTTATTTGTTGATTCATTTGAAAATGGATTTTATATTTAATTTAATTGTAAAATTTCTTAAATTTATTATTTTTGTTTAAAATTTATTATTCTAGTAATTTGAAACCTGTAAAATATTGAGAATTTATTTATGGATTTTACCAATTTTGATAAATTTCGTAATTAACTTAAAGTATAACTAAATTTATATAATTGAAATTAATTTTCTTTCTTGCCTAAAAGAAAGAAATTTTGCAAGCTAAAAAAATAGCTTTGCGACTAGCAGCAAGTGCACTTCTACTGCACAATAAACTCATAATTAATTCTCTACTTTTCTAATATAATATTCAAAAAATAGAGAAATGGAAAACCTATTATCCTTTTTTTTTTATTCATTCAAGCCATTTTGCACCTCTTTCTCCTGAGTATAAGTGGATATTTTCTCTTTTATTTTTTCTTTCACCTTTGGCAGTTATTATTGTTTCATAATGTTCATGTTTATTTTTTTAACATATATATATTTGAATTTTTCCTTTATATTTCTCACATTCTTAGTGGATGTAATACAATACAATATTAGACTATCATGAACAATATTTAACATCTAAAAACATTTAATAGCAAACTTAAAGCTAGGTAACTATGAAAGTTATCTTACTGAGAAACAGCACTCATAGGCTGGAGTCTTCCCCCCTGAAGGCTGGTTCCTTAATTGCTCAAAATACGTATCTGTGCATATATTTAGCCACTTAACTGTAATATCCTTATACCCTATAAATATACATACATACACTCCGTATATATAATATATCTATACAATATATAAGAATATCACCGTTACTGATTCTTTCAAAATTATTCTTTCTAAAAAAAATACTTAAATCTTTATAACATGCTTCTATAAGTAAATAAAAATATTTACTTATAGGTTTAATATTGAAAGTACATATTTTAATAAAAAAAATTTGAAAAAAATTCGTGAGAATTTTATATATAAATTTGGATAATTTTAAAAATATTAAATTTTACAACCTGCATAAAATTAATTTAACACTCCCAAAATATAATTTCACACTTCTACCATACATTAAAAATTCTCATATTTACCATTTACAGTAGTATTTATTATAATTAAGTTCTTATATAAATATATTTATATAATTATTTCAAGTCTTTAAAATAAAACCAAGTATTATGTTTCAATTTACATAAACCAAAATGCATAATATAAAACACAAATATACATGAATGCAGTTGGCCCAATTGATCTCGTGGTACCCTCGAACTCCAATAAAATCACCAATAATCAAGATCGCTCGGATCAACAATCTTTTTACCTGCGCGATTTAAACAGCCGTGCTAAGCCATATAGCTTAGTAGTACACAATATTAAATACAATATATATATATATCACAATCAATTATACTTTCTCACAACATTATTTATATTACTCCTGCAACATCTTCACTTTTAATTGAAAAACTCACATATATATAACACTTTCATATACAAACATTTGGGTCTAAATACACCTATACAATTATCAAGTCTAGTAATTATAATATCAAATTCACGACCCAACTCTGTTTGAGTCCATTCTTGATCTCAATCTCAATCTTATTACAAGACCCAGCTCTGCTTAGGTTAAGATCCAGCCTTGTTTAGGTCTATTAATGCATGCAAAATCATTTTTAATATTACTAGACAAGTATTTATATACGATTACAAACATACAATAACACTTTTACAAGTGATCAAATTAATTCTTGACCACTTTCACATCAAATCATATTATTATAATTTTCAAGTGATCAACCTTATCGTGATCACTTTCACTTAACATTCTAATATTAATTCACATAACATCAATTTTTATATTTTTAAATCATTCATATATATAATCGTAAGTCATATTCATAATGTGACTTACTTTCTACATTTTCTCACAAATCACAATAGTGTTCATATTAGACAACTCTCCACACATATCACATATATGTATACACACAAGCACACATTTATACTCAATTTTTCATTTACACAATCTATAAAAATTAACATTTATCACATTTCATAGAATATTATTATTTCTCATTTTTATGATATTATTTAGGTCATTTTCTCAATTCTCTCATCCTATAAAACCTATTATACAAATCATCCTATTTTCAATGTGATATCTTTCTCACATTTTATATGCATTTAACATACATTTCATATCCATTTTTATCATTTCCAATTAAATTACCGATTGTAGTTCATTTTCACCCTTTTAAACTATTTTTCATCATTTCATAATCAATTTTTACATTATCAACCACATTACATATTACATGATCCTTTCATAAGTAACATTATTCATTTAAAATTACTCTCATGCCCAATATACGTTAAACTATTAATATCTAAACAATTCTCATCAAAATTACATTAAAACCGTAAATTTGCCAATTTACTATTTTACTTAAATCTTATTATACTAATCTCATTTTTCACACTTAACATTAAAAACATTACTTATATATTATTATATCATCAAACCAATTCACTTTTATAATTATGGAAGCCTCCCTCAAAAATCAAAATTTCATATATAGCCACCATTAATATGAGCTTTAACAATACTTAACCATATCACATTTCTAACCTTAAAATCACAATATTTACATTAAAATAATACTAATACATCTCATTACATTAACGAACATCATCTATATTTAAAAACTTTAACTTTACATAACCAAACTCTAAATTCAAACTTTAACCAAACTTGCTCATAATCAAATTCTAACCATAGAATCATTACATACATATTGAAATAACACTAATTTCATGCATCCCAACAATTTAAAACCATCCATGCCAAAACTCTAAGTCAAGCATTATCTTCCCATAACCCTAAGTTTTAATAACTTGTCCATATCAACCAACTAATCAACATTTCATCATTTTTCTCCTCATTTTTATATCAATTCTACCTATTTTAATAATTAAATACCAATTTCTCTCTCTAGTAATCCACACATATTCATCAAAGAAAAGAAATCAAAGTTTTAAAGACTATGTACTTACTTGAATCTTCCTTTTTCTTTGAAAATCCACTTGAAATTCCTTATAAAATCTTATGTATAGAAGAAATCATATGTCCTCACCCTCTCTCCAAATTCACGTGAAGAAGAAGAAGAAGAAGAAGAAGAAGAAATGCCTTCTTTTCTCCATCTTTATCTCTTATATTTAATAATACAATAAATTACTTAATTTCCACTAATCATAAATCTTCCTTCTTTGACTTTTCTTCTTCTCTTATTATTATTTTGGTTGTTATCATCATCATCATCATCATCATCATCATCATCACCACCACCTTTTCCACCACCAATTTATACTTTATATTTATGTAATATATATTTTATGTATATATATATATGTTATATATATTTTACTTATATATTATATATATCTTTAGGTACATGTATATATAGTGTATATACTATAGATATGTAATGTATACTTAATGTATATGAATACTTATATATCCATATTATGTATATCCTATATACACATTAAATATACCTTATATGTATATTATTATATTATGTATATAATTTATAGTTCCAACATATGCAATTAATATATAATATGTATATATTATGTATACACTAGGTATATATTAGATAAATACAATATCTATACCTCTAAATATTTATCTAATTCTTCAAAATCATGGATAATACAATAACAGGGAATAGTCAGATAGTATTCAATAGATAATTTCCAAGAAAGCTAGAGGGGTCATTGAAACTTTCACTTATTTAAAATCCAATATCTTTAGACGAAACTTCACTGTTGAAATAGTTTTTTCAATTTCTCCACTCAAAACAATTGTTAAGAAATTAATGTTTCATACAATAAAATAGAAATTATGCTTAAAGTTACAACACAAAAAAATAACATATATGAGATAATATTTTATGATAAAATATACATGATGGATCTTGATAATACAATTTTATACAATCCCAAACATCCCTTGACGCCATTTATCCCTCGAGTAATTTTCCTTCGAAATTTATTACATTTTTTTTTTCATTTATAGTATGTTTTTTTAGTTTTATATTTTATTGAATTTTTTTTCATTTCTACATTTAGCTCTTAACAGTATTAAGAATCCTCCTAACTTTTTCACATTTTTTAATGTTATTTTTTTTGCTTTTTTTGTTTTATTTTTTGTTTTCTTAGTTTCGTTTTTTATGTTGTTTTATCTAAAATTATATTTTTTTATGTCATATTCTTATAAATATACAATATATACAATATATCTATAATATATCAAAAATATTTACTATACATTTAATATACATCAATACTACATCAATAATTTTATTTTATATTATTCCGATACATATAATATATAATACATCAATAATTTTACTTGGACACAACATCCACACAACATCTAGATTCTTCTAGCATACGTAAAATATTTATAATACATCAATAATTTTATTTTACATTCTTTTTATATAGGTAAAACATCTACAATACATCAATTTTATTTATTCTATATTTTTTAATTTAATGATTCAAATATGTAATTTTTTGAATAATATGTGAATATTTATTGAAGAAAAATATGAAGATGAAAATTCATTAAAGAAGAAAATGAAAATTAAAATGAAGATGAAGATTTTACCCAAATATTTATTTGTTTTTTATTTTGTTTTTCTCTATTTTTGATTATTTTTTGTTTGCGTTTAAAACAAAATTTTAAAATATGATTGTATGCAAAGTTCTAATTTTAATTGATGATTCATATTTTTTTTTTGTTAAATTTTTTGTATGCTGATGTTAATAAACAAGATGATGATGAAAATATATTGATTTTTTTTTATTAATAATGATGAAAAAGATGATGAAGATTTGATGTTCAAGACAGATTTGTTAATTTTTTTTATTTGATGATGATGAAGAAGGAAGAAGATGATGATGATGATGAAAAAGAAAAAAAAGATAAAGATGAAAAAGAAATTAAGGGTGCCAAAAAAAAAAACAAGAAGAAGACAACGCCATTTTTTTTTTCAGTAATTTTATGAATTTAGAAGATGTTTTTACAGATCTATAATTATTTTGCAAAGTTGCCTTTTTTTTAAAATTAAAATAGATTTTTTAGTTAATTTTGTAGAAAACCCTATGTAAAAGGAACCACATGCCTCCCTTTTTTTTAATTTCTTTTATTTTATAAATACAATTTTCACTAATATTCAAACTCGTAGACTTCTTTTAATTTTGAAACCAAATTAAATTTTATCATAAATTTTTTATAAATGAAAACAATAATTATATTTATCTATCAGAATAAGATAAATAAAAATTGATAAATAAAAATTTCACAATAATTTTAATCGGATTTCCGAATAATAAACAAGTTTGATCCAAACCAGCTGGGGTAGCTCAGCTGGTCACCTGTTATTATTCTCAATTGAGAGGGCAGGGAGTTCGATCCCCATAAAACAGTATTTCGGTCGAACTTAAATTTAGAAAAAAAAAAGTTTGATCTTATTCTTTTAAAAACTAATCATAATTTTTTACTAATTTTCTCATGACACATATAACGATTATTCTATCAAGTGAAATCCTAATTTTAACATAAAATGTCAAGTAACTTTAGACAGCAATATTAATAAAGGAAAGAATTTAAAGAATGGGAAATTTCAAATGTCAAGAAACTCAAAAGTTTGTGGATAGTTCTGGACGGTAATAGAAACAATTTGAACACTTAAGATTTTTGTGGTGGATATACTTACACGCAAGCAAGCAGTGACTTCCACGTGTCATACCCTTAGACCCATTTGTCTACGTGGATTACAAAGATGGCCCCACTTGTTATTATCCACAATTTTTTTTATAATTTGAATTTGGCGCCAAATTTGTTTGGTCGGTTATTGAATTGGCGGGCAAGTTTTGTACATGTTAATGCTACTGGAGCCAGTGGCAATGGGTGGTTTGGTGGGAGACTTGAGAATACTTGTGGGATTTTTTTTTTAGTCTTTTTTTATTGACCCGCTAAGCAAATTGAATGTGCGGTCTAAATTTTTTAGAATTTTGGGCACATGGGCATCGTTTTATTAATTATTATTCATGCTTTTATAAGAAAATTTTTAATAATAAAAGATAAATATTCCAATAGAAGAAAAAGCGTGATGGAATATTCACACAACAGAAAAGCCCCTTCTTCTCTCTTAGAAGAATATAGAGATGTAATTATGATTGAGTATGGATATGGAAGATTTTCAAACTAATTTAAATATTCCGATCGAAAATATTTAAAATTAAAAAAATTATTAATTATTAATTTTTTTATAATTAAATTATACTAATTTTTATAATATAGAGTGATTCTAAATATTATATTATATCTGAATCGAAAATTAAATTGTACCATATCAAATTATACCGAAATGAATAACTAAAATTAAAATCGATATATTACTAATAATATAAAAATATATTTTATTATATTGATTTATTACTTAATATTTAACATCATAGATAATTAAATTATAATAATTTTTTAATTTAACTAAAAATTAAATTAAATATAAATATAACTAATACTTATAGATATTTTTAAATTTATCAGCTAATCAACATTTATTTACATTTATCTTATTAATAAATTAATAAAATATAAGTTAAATAATATTTTAAATTAAATATTATAATCAATATTATTTTACATGTTGTGTCAAGGGCTAATATTGAGATATAAGACTCAATGTAAGTAATGTTATTGTTAATTTTTTTTATAAATTTTTTAATAGATTAAATTTGATTAGAATTTAAATTATTTATTGGATTGAATTGGTTTAAATAAGTGTTCATTTATTTTTTTTTATTATTTTTATTTAAAATAGAGTTCATTCTGATTATTTTAAAAATATTTAAGTCAATTACCATATTTTTTTTATTAAATTACTGGGAGTAAAGTTCAAAAATAATTTTTGAAGTTTTACAAATTTTAATTTATCCATCTTTTTTTATATATTTAATTTAATTTATTTAAAATTTATAATAAGTTAATGTTGGATATTGGTATTTTGGTTATAGATATTGAATATTGATATTTTAATTATAAATATTGACATTTTAATTATGTATATTGATGTTTTAATTATAAATATTAGATATTGGTATTTTAATTATGAATGTTAGACATTGACATTTTGATTATGAATATTGAATATTGCTATTTCAATTATAGATATTGATATTTTATTTTATTTTATTTTATTATGGATATTGAACGTTGGATAGTTGTAATAATTTTATTATTTATGTTTTAGACTGTGAACCTCGGATTCCACCCGAAAAGGATTCGGATGGACGTTCACTCGTTGTCGGGAGTCGCCACTCAGTTTTTTTCTGTTCAAAGGGAAAAACTAAGAAAACCCTTATTTGACTCCAATTAATGCTTCCAATGTAAAGGCTTCTGATCTACGAACCCGAGGAGGATTCGGGGACTATGTCATGCATTTGACTAACTTGCAAACAAAAGGAACAAAGAAGTAAAAACAGACAGATTGTTAGTAAATTGTGGACTTGCTATTTGGGGTGAATCCCAAACATGCCTACATACTCCCGTTTGAATAGGAGATCAAAGCCCATGTAGTTCGGAAAAGCCTATTTAAAGGCGATAAAAATTATGCTTCATGCATGTGTGTGTGTATGCTTCGTGCATTGTCGGGCTTCATGCCAAAGATTGATTCAGCACTTAGTGCTAAATGGTGAGATTTAGGTACTTTGTACCAAAAGAGTGAAATTTAGGCTTCATGCCAAATGTGAGATTTTGAGCACTTAGTGCTTCGTGCTGGTGTCGGGCTTCATGCCAAGTATTGATCGGGCTTTTGCCAAATTTGTGAAATTTAGCACTTAGTGCTAAATGGTGCAATTTTAGGTACTTTGTACCAAAAGAATGCAATTTTTAGGCCTTTGGCCTGTGTTGTCGGGCTTTATGCCAAAATTGTGAGATGTAGCACTTAGTGCTAAATTGTGCAATTTTAGGTACTTTGTACCAAAAGGATGCAAATTTTGGGCCTTTGGCCTGCATTGTCGGGCTTCATGCCAAAATGGTGAGTTTTAGCACTTAGTGCTAAATGTGAAATTTAGGTACTTGGTACCGAAAAAGGTGCGATTTAGGCTCCGTGCCAAAAAGTTGATTTTAATTGTGAAATTTAGGTACTTTGAACCAAAAAGATGTAATTTGGGCTTCGTGCCAACAGATTGATTGATTAGTCCATTAGGCTTTAGACCTAAAAGGATTAGGTCTTTGACCAAGAAGAAATTGAGAAGAAGATGGAATGCTTATGAAATGTTTAAATTGACAAAGAATTGATTAGAATATTACCTTGCTTAGAATCTTCCCACTTCGAAGTTCCAGATCTCGTTTTCTTGGATTTTCGATTATGATTTTTTATTACAGATTAATTCTTCCCCCCTCCCAAAATTTTCCAACCCTTCTAAAGAACCCGAAACAGCTATATATAGGCAAAATCCGGGTGTACGAAAAGCTGCAGGTTCCGGCGGCTGAGCCGCCATGGATGTCAGCGGCCAGGCTCTGCCCCCGAAATGGTCCGTCGGCCCGCCCGATCTTCGTTCAAACTGATTTTTCGGGAGCTACGGACCTCCGAAAAATATTTTGAGACCATATCCGTGATCCTCACGTCATCCTGGACATTTCAAGTACCATATTGATATATTTTCGGTGAATTTTACCTTAGGCCTTCGGTCCGGCTCGGTTGTTTGCAGTCTTGATAAAATCGGCTCTCCGAGCCTCAAAATTCGGGTGTTCACAATTGCCCCCCACTGGGGTCCATAAAAATAATTTATGGGGCCCAGTGGCTTTCTAAAGAGCGAATTTTGAGCGAGGGGTAAAAGATACGCCTTTTGGCACTTCTGGATTGCTTGCAACATTTTCTGATTTTTCTGTACCTGCACTTTTGTTAAGCACAAACAGTACATATGTATGCGTGATGTTCTCTTCTATTTTTCAAAAAGGTTTTTTTTTTTACAACCGTTGTATGCACAACTGGACCAAGAGTCTCCATAAGGTTGAAAGGATCAATATGGAAAAATATGGATTTAAAGTTGTTGCTACTCTTAGAGAGATATTGGTGGATTGGGATTTCTTGCACGCTTGTACCAAATTTTGGGTTCCGCAAGCTCACGTCTTCAGGTTTGGTGCCCGGATGGACGAGATGTGTCCTCTTTTTGAGGAATTATGCTCAATCATTGGATGTGACTCAAATGCCCCCCTTGTAAGGAATGAGGTTCAAATTGGTTATGTGGGGCTTTTCAGAGGCTTTTTAACTTTACAAGGCATCAAGCTCAAGCTATCAGTAATTATTTCTAGTAAAGAACTTAGAAATAATCCTCTAGGAAGTCCAACTTCATTGGGGGAGGAACTTGAATTTTTCTGAAGTTGCCCCCAAATTATTCCCGGAGTTACTCGAGCTGTTCTTCAAACTTAAGTTAGGGACCATCAGATGATCAGGCTTTTGGCCAATTAAAAAGCCAAGGAGGCTTGCATTGCTGCAGGAGCTGGAGGGAAATGAGGTGGTTCCTCTTAACGAGGAGAAGGCAGACGCTGCAGACTCTGCCCCAAGTAGGAGGCACAGAATTTAGACTCTAGGGTTGACTCTTTTTTTTTATTTTTTTTATTTTTTTTTTGACATTTTGGACTTATGGTTTGACACTTTTGATGGGTTTGATATTTCATGGAATGAATGACTCTTTTTTGGAATGAATGACCCTTCTTAGGATGAATGACCCTTTTTGTTTGCTTTCCAAGCATTATCTACTTTATTTACTTGCCTTAATTTTTGCCTAAGCCGTCCTTTCAGATTTTCAACTTAGCGAGCTCTTACCCATTCTTGCCTTAATTTTTGCCTAACCCATCCAAATCAGACAAGATAACGGCTCCGCCGAAAAGCATTTTTTTTTATAACGTAGGGTCCAGCCCAATGAGGACGAAACTTCCCACGAGGATCTGTAACGGGTGTTCTGATCTCCTTGAGCACGGTCTAAATTTTAATAAAAATCATTCATTTTTCCTTTGCCAACATAAAAAAAAAGAGAGAGAAAAAATCCCGCTAAGTCGAAAACTCACAAATGTCTGGCCATTCGCCTCTGATACCCTTGAATCTGATGCAGAGCTTGAAGTCTTTTTTTATCCAAACCCAACAACTGATGATGATAATTGCTGATCCATTTAGCTTCATTTATCTGACTTTCTTGAATTATCATCGCCGATTGAACTTCCAGTTCAATGGGGAGTAATGCTTCCATTCCGTACACCAGTGAATACGGGGTTGCCCCAGCTTCATTTATGTTTTGTATGATCACCTTTATAGACTTATTTGCTGCTTCTACAGCTCCATTTGTTCGAGGTCTATAAGGAGAGGACTTATGATGCTGGACCTTCTTATCCTTCAAGAGTTTAGCAAATTCTGCTTGGAAATGAGTTCCATTATCAGTGATAATCTCGAATGGTGTTCCGTACCGACAAAGGATGTTGGTTCGGACAAATTGTGCTTCCTTTTTGGCGTCTAATTCTGCATAGGAAGCTGCTTCAACCCACTTCGTGAAGTAATCCACCGCTACCGAGATAAACTGATGTCCATTCGAGGCTTGTGGATGTATTTTGCCAATTATATCTATTCCCCAAGTAGCGAAGGGCCATGGAGAAGTGATTGGATTCAGGGCAACGGGAGGTTGCTTCTGCAGCTTAGCAAATATCTGACACTGATGACATCCTTGCGCAAATGCCACACAGTCTGTGTTCATGGTGGACCAATAATATTCCAAATTGGCCTGATGTTACACCAAAGAGTCACTTTGCAGGATTTAAGCTTCAAATTGTACTTGCGAAGTCTAAGGAAGAACTTCTCAAGTGCTTAGACGTGCTCTTCTGGAGATTTTGACTTGACAATCATATCATCAATATACACTTTTACTTCTTTGTAAATCATGTCATGAAAGATTGTCGTTGTCATCCCGTCTATTAGCAAATCGATGTGTGGTAGCGGAAAATCGTCCTTGGGACAAGCTTTATTCAGATCTCTGTAGTCAACACACATCCTGACCTTTCCGTCTTTCTTCGGGACCGGTACAATGTTTGCTAACCAGGAAGGGTAGGCAATTGGTTTTATGAACTTATTGTCCAGTTGTTTGGCAACCTCCTTTTTAATCTTCAAAGACCATTCTGGCTTCATTCTACTCAATTTTTGCTTAACCGGCTTTGCATCTAGGTATAGCGGAATCTTGTGAACTGCTATGGCTGGGTCTATTCCCGTGACATCACTTGTCTTCTACATGAAATAGTTGGCATACTTTCTGATGCACTCAAGAACCTGTTCCTTATTCACACAATCACATGCAATGTATGTATGATCATTTTCTTTGCCAATTATTATCTTTTCATTTATTTCTTTTATTTCATTTATATCATTTTTGCTAGATAATACTTGGAAAGCAAAAGACACAGGGTAACCAAGAATTTGAAGGGTTTCATTGATAATGGTGGAGTCATTCTCCAAGATTACATTAAATATGACATATGGGTTCTCTAAATCTGAAGCTATAGAGGACTCAGAACTAGACTCTGGCTTGGTGTTTGACTCAGAATTTGACTCGGTACAGGACTCGGGTTCAAGGTGTGACACTGGACTAGTTTTGTCTACAGCAGCTTGTCCCTCCTCGGCATACCAGTTCATCAGTGGTCCATCTGTTGTCTTGATCAGCTTTGTGAAGTCCCTTTTGTCTTCGACATTGGTTATCATAGCAACCTCATCAAAGAGACTAGGCTGCATGAAATCTTCCACAGTGATGGCATTGATGGAATGATTGGGCAAGGGGTTAGTGTTAATGTTTGGTTGCCTCCTGAGAGGAATGATGTCACCACTATCCACCAAATCCTGGATGCGATTTTTCAAAGTCCAGCAAGCATCTGTTATGTGCCCATTTCCTTGGTGGTACTCACAGTACTCATTGGCCCTGTAATTGGAGGGTAATGAGTTTGGAGGAGGCCTTGGGTCCAAAGGCTTCAAATATTTCCCTTCCACGGCCTTTTTAAACACGAGATGAAGGGGTATTCCAATGTCGGTATATTGCCTTCTTGGCTGATTTCTTTGCCCAAGATTGCCCACACGTAAAGGATTCGCAGGGGCAATATTGGCCACTTCATTAGCAGCTTGGCCTTGTTTTTTATACTTCGAGATAGCTTCTTCATCTACTATCTTACCCAATTTTATCAGATCTTCTACCTTGGTTGCAGTCGCAATGAGCGATTTGAAAGTAGGTAGGTATTGGGTTTGCAGTTGGGCTTGATATGTAGGCCTTAAATTTCTGATTATGATATCAATCTGCTCTTGTTCTGAAGGGCGATTGATCATTTGGGCGGCCTTTGCCCTCCACCTCGTAAGGAATGAGGAGAAGGGTTCATTGTTGTTCTGCTTGGTAGTCTCAAGTTCCCTTCTGGTGACATCCACCTCAATATTATAGTGGTATTGAGAGTTAAATGCATTACAGATGTCTTCCCAGGTCTTAATCTTGGCATGATCCAGGCTTACAAACCACTTGAGGGCAGCACCAGTCAAAGATTGTTGGAATATTTGAGCAAAGAGCTCATCATTTAAACCCCAAGGGCTTAATGCCCCCACATACATCTTGAGGTGAGTTTTAGGGCAAGTAGTCCCATCAAATCTGTCCATCCCAGGCATCTTGAATTTTGGAGGCAATCTAGCTTGGGGAAACAAGGATAAAGAATCTATGCCTACCACCTCTTTATGAGTTTTCATGGCAGTGATTGACCTTTCCAGCAATTCAAGTTTTCTTTTCAGTTCATCAGTTTCAGTGACATTCTTAGAGGGTGGATCCTCCAAATTGATGACAGGGGTATTCTGAGCAGTCATGGGGGTACTAGTTTGTCCCACAATAGGTTCTTTCCCTAAATTTCTAGAAGTAGTGGCTATCTTTGGTACCCCTCCCAATTCAGCCAAGATGGCTACCATCTGGGCGGCTAAAGCTTCATCAATTTTTTGTTGCATCCTAGCTTCAATTTCCTTAGCCTGTCCATCTAACAAGGCCTTAATCTGTTCAATTGTAGCCATTTCAGTAATTGGAGCAGTTGGTGAGATTGTGGTAGCAGGACTTGTGGGTGATTGCACAGTTGGAGTTGGTGTAGCTTGTGTGGGTGAAGGCACACGGATAGTGGGTACCTGAAAAGGTTAAAGGCAAGAGATCAGGGTAGTGTGTAGGATAGGAAAAACTCTTGGTCCACTTATACACATCAAAAGTTTTCCCCAAAAGATTTTTCCCAAAATAATGTTGTCATGTTGCATGAATGCACCTCATCACATCATAATTCATTTTAATGGTATGTGGCACTATCATTGGGTACATACAACCTAAGAGAAGGTTCTATTGTTCATGAAAAATAGAGAATTGGCTCATAATAGGGACCCTTGAGTCTTGAGTAAGATATACCTAACCACATGTGAAACAAGGAGTTTCGCGTGGGTCCAACAGTACGATTACTCATGGGCCACTCCAAAAGGATTGGAATGGTTTGCGACAACAGGGAGGACGCTTTGGCTGTTCGCCGGCATAATCAAGGAGACCTGCCGGTCAGCGCTACTTGCTATCCAGACTCAGAATTTTAAACAGAAAGAGAAGAAATTCATTTGAAAATAATTTTTTATGAAATGAAGAAAAAGGATTCCCCCATATAATGCAAGAGAAAAAGATTCTCTGAATGTCAAAACAAATGCACAATTAATCAAACAAGGGGTCCATCAAAGGAAAAAGATTCCTTTTGTCAATTTTCAATCCAATATCCCCAAGGAGGGGATATATATTGCTAGGGTACTCTGCAAAATGAATAAAAACACCCTAAAGAAGGGCAAGTTAGTCAAATGAATAATAGTCTACTAGGATCCCATAAATTATTTTTATGGTCCCCAGAAAGTCCTTTCGTCAATTTTCAATTTCAATATCCTTAAAGAAAGGATAATCATTGCTAAAGTACCCTGCAAAATAAATAAAAAGTACCCTAAAAAAGGGCAAGTTAGTCAAATAACAATTGTAGTCCACTAAGATCCCATAAATTATTTTTATGGTCCCCAGTGGAGTCGCCAAATTGTGAACCTCGGATTCCACCCGAAAAGGATTCGGATGGACGTTCACTCGTTGTCGGGAGTCGCCACTCAGTTTTTTTCTGTTCAAAGGGAAAAACTAAGAAAACCCTTGTTTGACTCCAATTAATGCTTCCAATGTAAAGGCTTCTGATCTACGAACCCGAGGAGGATTCGGAAACTATGTCATGCATTTGACTAACTTGCAAACAAAAGGAACAAAGAAGTAAAAATAGACAGATTGTTAGTAAATTGTGGACTTGCTATTTGGGGTGAATCCCAAACATGCCTACATACTCCCGTTTGAATAGGAGATCAAAGCTCATGTAGTTCGGAAAAGCCTATTTAAAGGCGATAAAAATTATGCTTCATGCATGTGTGTGTGTATGCTTCGTGCATTGTCGGGCTTCATGCCAAAGATTGATTCAGCACTTAGTGCTAAATGGTGAGATTTAGGTACTTTGTACCAAAAGAGTGAAATTTAGGCTTCATGCCAAATGTGAGATTTTGAGCACTTAGTGCTTCGTGCTGGTGTCGGGCTTCATGCCAAGTATTGATCGGGCTTTTGCCAAATTTGTGAAATTTAGCACTTAGTGCTAAATGGTGCAATTTTAGGTACTTTGTACCAAAAGAATGCAATTTTTAGGCCTTTGGCCTGTGTTGTCGGGCTTTATGCCAAAATTGTGAGATGTAGCACTTAGTGCTAAATTGTGCAATTTTAGGTACTTTGTACCAAAAGGATGCAAATTTTGGGCCTTTGGCCTGCATTGTTGGGCTTCATGCCAAAATGGTGAGTTTTAGCACTTAGTGCTAAATGTGAAATTTAGGTACTTGGTACCGAAAAAGGTGCGATTTAGGCTCCGTGCCAAAAAGTTGATTTTAATTGTGAAATTTAGGTACTTTGAACCAAAAAGATATAATTTGGGCTTCGTGCCAACAGATTGATTGATTAGTCCATTAGGCCTTAGACCTAAAAGGATTAGGTCTTTGACCAAGAAGAAATTGAGAAAAAGATGGAATGCTTATGAAATGTTTAAATTGACAAAGAATTGATTAGAATATTACCTTGCTTAGAATCTTCCCACTTCGAAGTTCCAGATCTCGTTTTCTTGGATTTTCGATTATGATTTTTGATTACAGATTAATTCTTCCCCCTCCCAAAATTTTCCAACCTTTCTAAAGAACCCGAAACAGCTATATATAGGCAAAATCTGGGCTGGACGGCGGCCGGGCCGCCGTGTACGAAAAGCTGCAGGTTCCGGCGGCTGAGCCGCCATGGATGTCGGCGGCCGGCGGCGGCTCTGCCCCCGAAACGGTCCGTCGGCCCGCTCGATCTTCGTTCAAACTGATTTTTCGGGAGCTACGGACCTCCGAAAAATATTTCGAGACCATATCCGTGATCCTCACGTCGTCCTGGACATTTCAAGTACCATATTGATATATTTTCGGTGAATTTTACCTTAGGCCTTCGGTCCGGCTCGGTTGTTTGCAGTCTTGATAAAATCGGCTCTCCGAGCCTCAAAATTCGGGTGTTCACATAGACTATTTTATATTGTGTAATAATTTTAATTTATTTTTAAAAAATTAAAAAATAGAGCTAAATTTTCAAATATCTAAAATTTCAAACCGAATTTTTTCAAAAAATTAGATCAATACAATATAGAGATTTTTAATTTTAGAGCAATTTCAGAAATGTCATTTTGAAAATCTCTAACATTTGATTCAGTTTCAAAAATTTTATAATTTTTGAATTGCTCTGAATCGTACTTACCCTTAGATGCAATGGAAAAATAGTATTGGTGTTTAAATTTTAATATTAGTAATCCAACTTGACCAAATTCCTTATTCAATCTCGACTTAGATTAGTATTGAGCTGAATTCAAACATTTTAGATGTCAAAATAAACTAATTTAGAAGTAATTTGATTTTTTCTTATATATATATATAGGACGGCAAACCAGCTGGGGTAGCTCAGCTGACAACCTTTTGTTATTCTCAATTTAGAGGGCAGGGGGTTCGATCTCTATAAAACTGTATTTCGGAGGTCGAACTTTTTAAAAGGAAAAATATATATATAGGACAGCAAAAAGCTTTAAAAAAAAACTAAAAATCACTACGGTTATTTTCACCGATCGCCTCTTAATTTTAAAAGGAAAAAGATTTGAATTTAACAACAAATAATATTCAAAATGTTAATATTAGATACCGTTTAAACTATTTATCAACTCCAAAGGATCAAGTGATGATGGGTCTCCATCGCTCTAGTTCCAGCTTCTATTTTGGATATTTCCCTGTGATAAGGCTTTTATATTATGCTAATTCTCATTTGGAGACCACTCCATCTTTTCTCAAATCTTGGCCCAAAGGAGTGGATGAATGAAACTTATGGGGTTGCTACAATTAATTCCCATGAGTAGAAAGAAGACGAAATTATACTGTACCATACTTTTTATTTTTTTTAAATCTTGCTTTTTAGTATATCTTTAATGAAATATATAATTAATATATATCTTTAAAAATTGAGTATATCTTTAATATATCAAATATATATCAATAATATAATTAAATATATTTTCATTTCCATTTTATCAAAATACAAAAGAGGTTGGGCCAATACATTAGTATTTAACATTTGGATATATTAATGCCTGTTTATTTAAATTTATTAGAAACACTTAAGGTATATGAAAGGATAATAATATTTGTGTGAACGATGAAGAAATTTTCATATACATATAGTTGTATGTATTTGAAGGATATCAAATATTTAAATTATGAGCTATGATTATATAGTAAGATATTTAGGTTTTTTTCTTTAAATTCTAGAGAAAACACTATAAGATTATATATTAAGTCTACCTATAGTATTATAAAAGTGAGGTGTAACACCTACAACATCTTCTCACTTGATATCCTTGTTCATGCTTAATTCAAATAATGAAATAAAAAGTTAAAACTCCCTCACTTTCACTCCCTCACGTATTTGCACTCTTTTTAATATTTTGGCTCCTCTCATGTTGCACTAAATTTATACTTTTACCCTCTTATCCTCTTTCCACTCTTGTCTTTTTTATCACTCCAATTCTAGTTCTTTGGTTCTTTATTGGATTGTATCAACAAAAATCAAACCATAATTTGTAATAAAAATTGCGAAAGATAATGAGAGATATAGGGAAAAAACTGAGGATCAAAGAGTAGTTTAACAAGGGGATCATAAAGGAAATTTTTGGAAAAGAAAATAAAGTAAGAATCTTTTTAGGAATAGAAAATCCAATTCTAACACTTTACTTTAATTAATTGCAAAACTTCCTACTTAGTCTTTGTCTTAGTCTTTTCTTTTTTTTAAAAAAAAAATTCCAAATTGCTCTTTCCTCTTTTTTTTCTTTGCTTCTTTTTTTTTTCTTTTTAACTTTGCTTATATTTTTCCTTTTTTATATATCTAACACTAATCACTAATTATAATTTAGCATAATTTTCATCTTTTATGGATTAAAAAAAATAGGCACAAAAAAATGAAAAAGATTAGAAAATAACAAGAAAATAGAAGGAATTAAAATTATATAGAAAGGTAATAGAAATAATAGACAAAACAAACTTTACAGGAAAGTAGCAAGAGTATCGAATCACTGTTGCTCCTAACAAACAAACATGAATAAATAAAATATAAAGGGATATGCAAACTTGATTAGTTGAACCAAAGTTTTGATACTAAATGATATGAACCTCAACAAAAGATTAAAGAATGCAAGAGTAAAATTAAATATTTGCTCAAGAACTAACTAATCAAGTTAGTATGAGTGGAAGAACTTAGACTCTAAATCTATAAAGGCGATTAAAACCTAAGTTATAAGGAAGACACCACAATCAATAATGAAAAAAATTGATTGATAAGTCAAAAAGGGAGAATGTCACAAATTAAGTTTGATAAGTTGAGAATAATCTTTTAAAGAACTAAAAAGAGAATTAATCTTACAAATAATATGTTGTTTATTAATTGATTTTATCTTTATTGAACTACAACCTGGGGTATTTATAGGGGTTGAAACCTTGTTACAAATAAAGAAATTCCTAAATAACAAAGAATTTCTAAATAGCAAAGAATTCTCAAATATCAAAGAAATCCTAAATAGTTCAAGTACTTATAAATAGATAGGTATTCCTAATTATATTTAGGCATACAATTGGAAAATAAAATAAAATATAATAAGGAAAATTTTAAAATCCTTATTAGGAAAAGAATAAGGATGACCTACTTTGTTTGAACTAAATTAATAAATTTATTTGTCTTTCTTATAATTAGTGGCCTGACTTTTTTGAATTAAATAATTTTAAGGCATCATTTAGTCTTCTAGCCCTTGCTCTTATTATAAGATCTTGATTAATGAATAATATATATTGTTTAGCTTCATTCACTTTTTCATCAAAAGGTTTTGTAGGATAATACACAATAATCAAATTAATTAAATAGGCATTAATACTGTATAAAAAATTAAAATTAACTAACTTGATTAATTACTAGATGTACTTATGCTATGGATTGTTTATGTTAACTTTTACAATAAATGACGATGAAAAAAATATATTATTATATTAGAGTATATTCAAGAAAATATATATTATATTTATTAGAGTTTCTATTAATTTATACAGGAAATGACAATAAAAAAAAATAAATGACAATGAGTATGACAAACTACAAGAAAAAAATGGCCAATAAAATGCATAGAGAATTTGACACCTTCATTTGTTCAATTATCACAGTTTGATAAAAGAAAAGGAACATAGGAAGTTGAGAAGAAGACCAAGAATATGCATAATATGGGTGATTTAGAGTAGTAGCAAACCTTTTTCACTTATTTTGTTGAAATTAGTCAATCATCATGATTTCAATTATCTAAAAAAATAATAGCCAAAAGAAATATGCCAAAGAAAATCCATCTTACAAACTTAAAATATAAACTTCATAAATAAACTTCAACATAATTGTAATACCCTATGTCTTGATGTTCAGAATAGAATAGTTATAATGTTGTTCAACCTTTATATAACCAAACCTAAATTGCTAAGGGTTTAATTAGAAGGCTAAATGAATTAGTGAGGATGAAGATGTGAATAATAAAGGATTTAAGTGAAGCTAACAAAAGTATAATGGTCTTAATAATTAAAAATATAAGAGAATAAGGATTAGGAAGGAATTTTAGCAAAATAATAAAATAGTAAGAAACCACCAATAAAACCTACCAAGTGTCTTCTGTCAAAAATTTCAGATATAAACTTGGGAAATCTTTAAAAGTGCCACCTCATACTCCTTTTTCTTCTCCATCCTAAAATCAACTTTCACCATCTTTTCTAAAACATTCAATAGGTCTTCTTGAAACCATTAGACACTGGAGTAAATTAAGTATAGGTTGTGGAGATTTCATAAAAAAAACTAAGCTTAAAGAATAGAGTGAAAGTGGGATAATAAAGTAATATGAAGAGAGCAACTTCAAGGTAAGATGATCCAAGCCTTTGTTGTTGTTATTAAACTTTGATTTGTAGTAACTAAGAGTTAGAAGTTTAAATGAGGATTAAATGAGTAAAGGTAATAAAGAATCTCATGAAGTTAATGTAAACACAAGAAATGTAGAAGTATATGCATATAAACATATGAAGAATATACAAATATACCCCTTAAATTTTTGCAAAAGTACATATTAGCTCTTAAAAAAAAATTTAGGCCCAATTATGAACAACTTTTTGTCAAATGAGTTTTTTAAGCCCCTCGATAATTAAAAAAATAACGATATTAAATACCTGCAAATTAAAATTTAAAAATTAAACTTAAAATTTAAAAAATTAAAAGACAATTTAGATTTTTTTTTCAATTTTCAACCAGATGAACCCTAAAAATCTTTTCTATTCTTTACTTATCTCACCTTCAACATCACTGTTGTCATCTCTTTAAAATGGCTATAGTGGGCAAACTCTTGATTTTCTACTACATTCATAGTGGTGGTTTTTGCATAGGATCACAAACTTAGCCTAATTATCAAATCTATTACTCTAAGTTTGCATTAGAACTTCAAGTTGTCATAATTTCCCCAGACTATCGATTGGCTCTGGAAAATCTTCTTTCTACTATAATTGAAGATGGGTTTATGGCTGTGAAATGGATTCAAGCCCAAGTGGTGGCTGAGCAGGCAGATTCATGGCTGAGTGACGTGGGTGATTTTAGCAAGGTGTTAATTTTCTGTGACTCAACGGGTCGGAATATTGCTAATAGTTAGGATAGTGACACCCATTCCTAACCAGTTGAATTTCTATCACATACAAACAAAGCATGTTTATTAGTCTAAATATATTATTCTTGATAATTTGCATTGGTCTTGGTTTATTTTGCTTCAAAGGCTAAAATTAATATATGTGGAAAAGAAAAGTTGATTTTTTTATTTTTGATTTTTGAGCAACAGCTTTAGCTTCTTCTTGAATTTGATTTTTTATTTCTTTTCATAGACAATAGTTTGGGTTAGTGTTTGGATGCTGAGAAAATGAAGAAAAAATAACGAAAGTGGATTTTTCATAGCTTTTTCTTCTATTAGTTTTTTTGGGAAATATATTTGCCTTCTTAATTTGGTATTTACTCTACTAGAGATGTGTGTTTATACTGAATTATATGAAACTAGATTTGTAATTTTATATTTAAATTCTATTTTCTTTCTTTTGGCGTGGTTTTCATGAGATGAAGAAGATGATAAATTTGTAATTTATTTTAATTTTTAAAATTTTTTTAAAAATTTTAAATTTTAAGTTTTTAACATTGTTATGAAAACTCTATTAAAAAGGGGATTAAAAGCTTATTTGACAAAAAGTTGTGTATAATTGATCATAATATGTTTTTAAGGGCTAATGTATACCTCTATGAAAATTTAATGGGCATATTTTCACTTTCTCCCTATAAACATATGTATTTATATGTGTGTGTAGAAATGTAAACTAAGATTTGATAATATACCTAATAGACGATGAAACACTATGTTTAAGAAATATCGGCTCAATCTTCTAAGTGCTAGAAACAAATAGAAATGACGAGGCCCTATTTTTACCATATATCTCACTTAGAAAAAGCATGTCCCTGTTGCAACAAACTAGAATTTTGAGATCCCAATTATGAGGCCCATTGTAAACTAGAATTTTGAGATCCCAATTATGAGGCCCATTGTAAACCTTACTGTATCACTTATATATTGTAAAAACGGACCAGATAAAGCAAGAACACAGCTAAAATTTTGAGAAAAATAAAGATAAAAGAGACACAGAATTTACGTAGAAAAACCTTAAACGAATTAAGGTAAAAACCACGGACAAGGATAGAAGAATTTTATGAGAAGGAAATAATAGGAATTACAATATAACTCTCAATTTTTCCTATGCCTCTCTCTTTTTGGGATGAAAAAATGCTTAACATCCCTTGCCTATTTATAAGCAAGGGAAAACGCGTATGAGAATTTCATTTTGCCTTTTTTTTTAAATCAAAAATTTCGGCTCAACAATTTTGGCGCCTCCAGCAAACTTTCTTCAATTGTTGCACCAACAAACTTTGATTTCCTTGGTCAAAGTTTGTTGGCGCTGTTGGCGCCCACAATCTCCCACTTGAAGATTTGATTGAGGATCAATCATATCTTCACACCATTCTTTCTTCCTTGTTTTTCCATGCTGCTTATGCTTCCGTTAGGCCACTAGAGGATCAACACCAAATAAACTTGTCAGTGTTAACTGCTTTTGTCAAAAAATCTGCTAAGTTGTCTTTCGTATGAATTTTCTGCATATCCACAATGCCCTCTTCCACTTTCTCACGAACGAAGTGATACTGGACTCGTATGTGTTTTGATTTAGAATGAAAAGCTGGATTCCTTGCAAGATGCAAGGCACTCTTACTGTCACAAAATAGAGAAATTTTCTCTTGTTCATGCCCGAGTTCCTCCATGATTAGTTTCAACCAGACTGCTTCCTTACTAGCTTGCGTAGCTGCAACATATTCTGCTTCTGTTGTTGAAGTTGCCACAACTGACTGCAGTTTTGATACTCAACTTACTGCTCCACCAGTAAGAATGACACATACCCTGTGGTAGACTTACTTTTATCAAGATCACCTGCATAATTTGAGTCAACATATCCTCTGACAATAAAATCTGATCCTCTATAACATAATGCAACATCTGAGGTTCCTTTAATATATCTTAGAATCCTCTTTACAGTACTCCAATGCTCTCTACCAGGATTCGCCATGTACCGACTTACAACTCCTGCTGTCGTGTACAAATCATTGCGAACATCAAACTCCCCACTGCCGATGCATACGGTACTCGAGACATTTCCATCCTTCCTTCTTCATTGCTAGGACACATACTGGAGGATAATTTGCAACTAATAGGAAGTGGGGTAGAAATTGACTTACAGTCTTGCATATTGAAGCGTCGTAAGACCTTCTTTAAGTAATTCTTCTGAGAAAGCCAAATCTTCCTATTGTTTCTGTCTCGGTGAATTTGCATCCCTAGAATCTTGTTTGCTGGTCCCAAGTCCTTCATTTCAAATTCCCTAGCCAATTGTGCCTTCAATTCTTGAATATGATCTTTGTTGGGGCCTGCTACCAATATGTCATCTACATACAACAGCAAAATAATGAAATCACTTTTATCAAACCTCTTGAAGTATGCACAAGGGTCTGCATTAAGTCTGTTGTATCCAAGGCTCATGATGAAGGAATCAAATCTCTTATACTAACACCTCGGCGCCTGTTTTAAACCGTATAGAGATTTGTTCAACCTACAAACCAAGTTCCGCTTTCCTTTTTCTTCAAAACCTTCTAGCTGAAGCATATAGATTTCTTCTTCAAGATCTCCATGAAGAAAAGCTGTTTTCACATCTAGCTGTTCTAAATGTAAATCAAGTGTAGCACACATTGCCAAGACTACACGAACTGTTGACAACCGAACTACAGGAGAAAATATTTCGTTGAAGTCAATCCCTTCTTTCTGAGCATACCCTTTTACCACCAATCTTGCACGATACCGCTCCACCTGATCATCACTATTTCTTTTGATCTTATAGACCCATTTATTGCCAATAGCTTTTCTTCCTTGCGGTAATGACATAAACTCCCAAGTCTTGTTCTTATGTAGGGCTTCAATTTCCTCTTGTATTGCTGCCATCCACTGAGACGCATCTGAACTACTCATTGCTTCCTAGAGAGTTGATGGTTCTCCTTCCTCAGTTAGAAGACAATAAGCAACATTACTGCCCATAACATAATCCTCTTGCCAGACTGGTGTATGTTTTGTGCGCTTTCCCTTTCCAAGCTCTAACTCTTCAGACTCAGTTTGCTCTTCCTCCTCCTCGTGCTCTGGTTCTGCTTCAGAAGAATCTTCTTCCGTGGACTTCTTTTCTACATGTACCATTGTAGTCTCTGAATTTTCTTTCAAAGTGCTATCACCTTCTTTTTTCAATTTATCTTCTAAAAAGATAACATCCCTGCTGACTATAACCTTGTGAGCAGTGAGCTCCCACAGGCGATACCCCTTTACACCATCAGCATATCCCAAGAACAAACACTTCCTGGATTTTGGATCCAACTTCGTAGTTTCTTGGGCATTGTACATCACATACACAGGACTTCCAAATATATGGAGGTTTGAATAATCCACTGGCTTCCCTGTCAACATCTCTATTGAAGTCTTTAGATCAATTGCTGTAGATGGAGACCGGTTAATCACATAACAGGCGGTGTTGACTGCTTCTGCCCAAAATGCCTTATCAAGATCTGCAGCTCCCAACATTGCTCTTGTTCTTTCTAACAGAGTTCTGTTCATCCGCTCTGCTACTCCATTTTGTTGTGGAGTGTACGCCGTAGTGAACTGCCTTTTGATGCCTTCTTGTTTACAAAAGCTATCAAATTCATTCCCAGTATATTCTCCTCCATTATCTGACCTTAAACACTTGATCTTACTGCTTGAATCAAGTTCAACCCGCGCTTTGTATATTTTGAAAGTTGCAAATACATCTCCCTTGCTCTTGATAGGATACACCCAACATCTTCTGGAGTAATCATCGATGAAGGACACAAAGTACTTCGCTCCTCCTATTGATGAATCTGGTGCTTGCCATACATCAGAGTGGACCAATTCAAGAATATGCGTGCTTCTAGAATTGGATATGCTGAACTTTAGTCGATGCTGCTTGCTTGTTGTGCAATGCTCACAAAAGGGTAATGACACCTTTGTAAGGCCTGGAAGTAACTTTTTCTCAGCAAGAATTTTCATACCTTGTTCAGACATATGTCCAAGCTTTTGATGCCACACCATTGCAGATCTTTCACTCGAACTGTTTGAAGCAACAAATGCTTCTGCTTCTTGCACAGTCTTTCCCAAAAGCATATATAGCTTTGCAGCAATCTTTTCTCCTTTCATAATTACAAGCGCTCCTCGGCTAATCCTCATGATTCCTTTCTGAACTTTGATAGTACAATCAAGATCATCGAACTCTCCCACAAATAACAAATTCTTCTTTAGACCTTCCACATGCCGCACTCCTTGAATAGTGCGAACTGTACCGTCATACATCTTCAATTTGATGGATCCAATGCCTATGATCTTTAAGGCATTATCTTCACAACTATACACAGATCCTCCTAAGATAGGTTCATAATGATGGAACCATTCTCTTCGAGAGGTCATATGATAAGTTGCTCCTGAGTCAAGAAGCCACACATCCGCAAATTTCTTCCTGCTCTCCGTTGATATTGCTGCTTCATAACACAACACGTTTCCATCTTCTGAAGTGCTTGCCACGTTTCCTTGAGAATTGGAATTCTTCAGACTCCAACAATCCTTCTTTAGGTGACCTTTCTTGCCACAGTGGTAGCATTTAAAATTCTTCTTACTCCTTGATTTTGATCTCCCATGATTGTGACTCCCACTTGGGCCACGTTCTGTAGATCTTCCTCTCATCACCGTCAAAGCTTCCACTTGTTGTGAACCTGTCTGCTTGTCCTCCTTGTTCTTCCGCCGATTCTCTTCTTCCAAGATAGCAGATGCTATATCATCAAAGACCAGAGAATCAGGCTGAACATTAGTTGTCAAGTTGATGACGAGTTGATCATACGAATCAGGTAGACTTTGGAGTAGAAGTTCTGCACGTTCTTGTGACTCTATTTTATGATCCAAAGATGTAAGCTGAGAAAATATAGTATTCAAGACATTAAGGTGCTCCGTCACTGAAGTAGATTCTGACATCCTCAAGGTGTAAAGTTTCCTCTTAAGGAAAATTTTGTTATGTAATGACTTGGCCTCATACAGTTTGATGAGGTGATCCCATATCTCCTTTGCCGTTTTCTTTTCTGCTAAGCTGGACAAGATCTCATCTGCAAGTGCTAGATGAAGGTTTGCAATAGCATTCCCATCCATCTCGTTCCATTTAGTATCATCTGTGAATCTCTGCGGCCTTTCACTGTTTGCCGCTAGACAACCATCTTTTCTCAAGATAGCTTTTATCTTTAATTTCTACAGTGAGAAATTTCTCCCGTTGAACTTTTCAATCTCAAATTTTGCCGCCATCGCTTTTATCTTCAAAAAATTAGCTCCCACTATTTTTTCACGTGAACAGTACCCCCGCTACAGTGATCTGCTACAGTGTTTTGCTACAGTAATCCTGATTATAGGCTCACTTGATTGGTGCTTTATGATCTGCTACAGTAATATGCAATTACTATTCACAAATTTCTGCTACATTACATATTCAAAAAACCACGTGAATAGTGATGATTTACTATTCACAAATTTCGCGTTTTTATGCCTCTTTTTAAAACAGATCACACCAAAAAACTCCACGTAATTTTCTCTTCCTCGTGGTATATTTGATTTTTCAAAATACCACAGCTCTGATACCACTTATTGTAAAAACGGACCAGATAACATATAACGAAGGGACAAAGGAATGAAGTACTTCAGATTTTGAATTTTAAAAGTGTCATAATGCATTTTAAAATTTTAGAAACTCCCTAATAAATTAAATCAAAATGATAGATATTTTTTTATACTTCGTATAGAATAAAAATATTAAGAATTAATATTTTCAAAAATATATATATTAAGAATTAATTGGTAGGCAAGTGCTTTATGTGGGTAAATTATAATGGTTTTGATGTCATAAGCCCATATTAATAATGGAATAAAAAGGGCAGTAAAAAAAAAGAAAAAAAATGGGTAACTTGAAAAAGAATAAATATATGGCTTAATGGAAATCCACATACTCAAAGAACAATTTTTTTTTTTTGCAATTTTTAATATAATATAATTTGGACTGATTTTAAGCAACAAAATGTTTAAGAAAAATGAGAACATTTTTCTCACTATAGACAAGAAAATCAAGATTTATTAAAATGCATTAAATGGTTGTTTAGTTGTTGGAAAACAAATTCTTTTTTCACGAAATTTAAAAAAAATAATGAAAAACAAAATGTGTTATTTAGCTAGATATATTTTCTAAAAGGTATCATCATTTATTTTCTACTTAAATTTAATTTTTTTATTTTTCTAATAATATTTTAAAATATTTATTTTATTTAAAAATATTATTTAATTATGATTTATTTTTAAGTAAAAATATAAATGCTTAGATTGTGAAATTATTTGTATAATTGATTTTTGAATAAAAAAATCTAACAAAAAGTTATTTTTTTATTTTTTAAAAAGTTATTTAAATAGTATATGAAAAATAAAAAAATCAAAACTAAGTAAACATGTTTTACATATTTCTAATTTTTTTTATTTAGAAAATAGATAAAAATAAATTTTAAAAATTTAAAAACTAAAAAAATATAAATATAAATATAAAATATAAAATATTTTTTACCACTAAACAACCCATAATTATCCCTTCAAAATAAATTTGTTTTCGAGTATTAATAGTATTGAAATCAGGGGTAGACGCAAGATTCAACAATAAGGACTGCCAAAATATTTTAAATTACACTTGAACTATTATTTTTAATATATAAAAAAAAACCATTTTTTACCTGACAAAAATCTGCTATAAATATAGTATTACCTTTTTTTATTTTACCAATAATTATCACTATAAATTCAAATGAAAAATCTATTTTTACAGTAATGAATTAAATGAGATAGAATTTTCTTAATTGTATAGTAGCAGATTAACTAATAAAAAGATATTTTAAATTAAAAATTTTAGTTTTATATGAATTTCTATAAAAAATAATTTAAAAGAGAAAATTTAATTAGTATTATCAGAATAAGTTGCTAATTTTAATATACTAGACTATTAAAATAATTAAAAAAATATTATAATTAAATTTGCGATACTAGAAAAATAAAAGTGCAATGCATCTGTCTTTAAAACTTGATTTTTAGAGATGTATTTCAATAATATTCGTGAATTTATAAGGCTAAAAAATAAAATATAAAAATATAAAAATTACATTTTTTTTAGAGTCAGCTATTATGTTATGTAAAAAGTATGGTAAAAATTTTAATTTTTTTTTATTAAAATTGATACCTTTTATTATTATTTTAACAATATATTATCAAACAATTAATTTGTTGGACTTTCTTTTAATAATTTAATTTGTTGGACTTTCTCGCATCCACTCGCTCTTTATTTCTCTATCTCTCGTTGCCTTCTCATTCCCTTTTATTATTGGACTTCTGTGTAATTACAATTATATAATTCATACTTAGAATTATTAGACTATATTTATATTCTTTAATCAATTTAATTTGAAAATTTGCGATATAAAAGAATATATAATAAAAAAATGAAATTGATGACAAATTAGCATGTGAAATATTCAATAATGATGATTATGAAAATTAAATAACTTTATAGGTCTAAAAAGTATTTTCAAAATATTATGGTCCCACCAATTACGTATCCTGACGTGGAAATTTGTCACTTGATCAACAAATATCTTCCTCCTTAATAATAATAAAATAAAAAGATAATTTATGGTTTTTCTTTTTTTACTATTTGCAGGTTGAACCTAAGTAATGATGATCAGATGCGGCACGTCACAATTTAATGAAGTGTGCATCACAGGACCATAAAGATTGGGGCCCTTTGAAATACTGTCAGACAATCTTCAAAAATCTGCCACGTGTATTTTGACAACTAGGATAAATTCAACTCTATTGTTGTTAAAGCTACCCAATCAACATCCACCACGTAGATAAAAAAATTTTCTTCACAATAAAAGTTGGCCGTGATTTCAAGAGAGACACCTGGGAAAATCAGGACCGTCCAGATGGCATGGAGCTCTCCTTGGGAAGTCCATCTTGGATGGCTATCGTGTTGGGATTTTCTCGCGGCCGCCCCCTTTAAATTCTTGCCCATTATATTGCATTCTAGAACAGAATTTAATTAATGGAAAATTCAAATTAAAATTACAGTTTTATGATATTTAATATTTTTAATTGAAATAGACCAAATCCAATTAATCAGCTTTTGAATCATTTTCTAATTAATTTAAAAGCTATTGAATTTTTTTTAATAATTATTACTTCTATTCAAAAATAAAAGTTATTTTTAAAAAAAATTATTTGAGTGTCATTTTATAAAATAAAAAATATTTTTTAAAATTTATATTTAAATTTAAAAATGATGATATATTTTAACAATACATTGAAAAATAAAATATTCTGTCTTTTTGAAAAACTTCAATAATTATTTTATTACTTATAAAAGAGCTAAAAAAAGAGCTAAAATGACTCTTGTAATAGAAAGAATAATAATTAGTAAATATTGTTATTGCTAGTAATTATTGGCAGAAAAATGTTAGTTTGAATTTATAAATGTTAATAGTTATTTTTTTGTTTTGTTTAAAATATTAAATAATTAATTATATTTATTTTTAAATATATTATTATAATATAATTTTTTGTTAGGAAAATTGGGGGTGAATTTAAAATAATACAAATAAATTACAAATTTATAGAAAAAAATTAAAATGTTCTAATCAATTTATATTGGTCATCCAAATATAAATAATAGCTAATAATATTTTGTTTTTACTAAACAAATTGGACTAATTACTTAGGGATGGAAATTTAGCTTTTTTTTTTTTTATAAGCTAACCTCCAAAAATTAATTAACTAAAGACTCGTACTAACAATTCAATCTAAATTAAAGTTAATCAATATTTTATTCGCATTCGAATTTTTTTATCTATGCATTCAAAAAATGTATATTATTTAAAAATCAAATTTTAATTAATAAAAAAATTACTCTGCTCTTGTTTTAAAAATATTAACAATCAACTTATAGATATTTTTTTAAAAAAAACTTAGATACTTTTTTATTTTTATGATGTCAAATTTATTTTTAAAACTAATAAAATATTAAGTTTGAGCCTCATTCGCAATTAAATTTATTAAAAAAATTAATATTAAATATAATTTTAGAATTATTAAATTATTTTTTTTATTTTTTTAAATATTTTTAATAAATTTTTAAATAGCAACTACAAAATATGATAAAATAAATTAAATATAAAAAAATTGAGATAATGAAGAAGAAAAAGAAATATGTAGTACGGATCACAATGGATGACATTTATATTATTTGAATAATACTAAATAGATTAAATTGATTCAGATTAAAAATATTTATGTATTAATTATATTAGAGAAATAATTATTTTAATATTATATTTATTGTTAAAGATAACAATAAATATAAAATTGAAATAGTTATTTTTTTAATATAATTAATATATAAACACTTTTTAAATGGGATTAATTTAATCTAATAATATTTTTATATTGTTTTTACTTTTTTTTTTTTATGAATGGGTTTGTGGAGAGAATTAATATTGTTGGACGTGCCTAAAACAAAGTTCCAAAACAAATCAAAATTAAAAAAAATATATCCAAAACTAAACATATGATGAGTATTTTACGTATATAAATTGCCAGTCTCCCTAAAATTGACTTTTTTTTTCATTTTTCTTTAATTATAGTCTCAACTTTTATTTAAAAAATATAATTATTTTATTAATTTTTAATATATTCTTATTTAATATTCGTCATTATTAATAAAATATATAATACTAAGAATATCATAATTCATTATTGTATGCATAAATTAATTAATAAAAAACTATTCTAATTTAATTAAATGTCTCAAATTAAAATTTTAAGTAATTAATTATATTAAAATTGAATAAAAAAAGTTTTATATTCTTTATAGTTCTACTTAGTTTGATTTTAAATATACAATTTATATAAAAAAATTGTAATTTAACATTGTTAAATAATAAATAAAAATCCAATTATAATTAATTTTTGAAGGACATTTAACATTCGGTAATTATATGTGGAACATTTAGATTAAAATTTTTTATAATCATCTTATTGGATGATTTTATAATTAATCAACTTATGAGTATTAATTATTACATTAATTAAGAACTAAGTAGTGATCATTTTTAAAAAAAATGAAAAGTGCATGCATATTCATATTAAAACACATATATTAAATAAAATTTATTATATTTTAATTAAAATAATTAATTTTTTTTTCGCATGAAAAATAAATAGGATTATCTTTGAGTTGGAAGTGGCGAAGGGCGGCTCTAGGATTAAGGACACCCACGTGAACATGTTGTTGTACTCTTTTGCTACTGTAACCACACGTGTACTTAATTAACCATTTACTCTTTTTACTATGTTTTTAGTAATCTTAATTAATTAACAGTAGGTATTAGGCATTAACATTAAGAGGATCTTTTCAAAACTTAAAAGCTGGTCAAAACTGATTATAAGCAGTTTTTAGATTATAAGTTATTTATTTAAGTGTTTCTAAAAACTTAAATATTAGATTATAATCTGATTTTAATCAGTTTTTTAAAAGTTGGGTTTTGCTAATTTTTTTAAGCACTTATTTTTTAAGCAGTTTTGACCAAAGAAAGGACCATACTATTCCTATCTAATCTTTAATATTTCAAATTTGTCCACCCTATACACTTTAGTTCCCATCAAAATTCTTTTACGTTTATTATTATTATTATTATTGCAAAATAAATTTTGAATTGACATTTAAAAAATTATTTTTATATAATAAATAAACTCAGGGACAGTTTGGTCATTTTGACAATTTCTTTAATTAAAAATTGATTATAAACTGATTTTACAGAAACACTTAACTGATTATAAACTGATTATCAGTTGATTATTAACTAGTTTATAGAAACGCTTAACTGTTTATTTTTAATCTGATTATAATCTAAAAATCACTTATTCACAATAAGCTGAAAAGCTCCAATTTTGAGAAATACCCTCTATAACATGTATGAGATGGTTACTTAAACCCATTTGAGACTTTTTCTCTTATTAAAAGGAAAATGAAAAATATTATAGAAGACACAATTTAGGCAAATTATCTCATAAATATAATGTAATTGTTAAAAAAATTACTCAATACTAATTAAAAATGACAATAGATCGAATGTTTTTAAATACCTAACACATTTTTATGTATATATGATATACATAATTTATTAATAGATTTAAATGGATGCGGATAATATTTTTATTATTTATTTTTTATTATGTGTATGAAGAAATTTCTTATATACTAAATTTTTTTTTGATGATCCTCATACTCTTGACTAGTCTTGACAATATCAAATTACTGTAATATGACAATTTGAATATCCTATAATAGAGCTATCATCATGTAATATCTTGAGATTAATGCACCCACTTCTATATGAACAAAAAAAATTAAAAAAAATTAGAGAATTCAATCAATATGTCACATAATGCAATATTCCAATTCTTACTCATAATTTCAGGTTCACTTTTTCTTAACTATTATTCCTACGAGATTACTTTTACATGTCGATTAATATCTAATCCTTTTTTATTATTGTGATGTGAAATCGAATTTTGCAATTGCAAGCATTATGAATTTGATTCTATACTTAGAAAGCTAATTTCATTCTCTATTTTAAAATGTATACTTTTATACATTTTATTTAATTTTCTCATATATTATTTATGAAAAAAATTAAAATATAAAATATAAAAATTAAAAAGTAATTAAAATGCTTTGTTCATATAAAAATACCTTTTAATTAAAATAAAAAAAAATACTGTCGAAAATACTCTTAACTAAATTATTACCATCAATGCTCAAAAAAAAAAAAAATAGCGTTTCACCATCTTTGCGTATATATAAATAATTTAATACTAGATATTGTATATATTGGATAGCATTATTAAACTTGGAGTAAAATTATGATTAATTAGGTACGATTTATCTATTTAGGGGGGTGTATTCAATAGAAACTCTATAAGATTTTTTTGTATTTTAAAAATCTATGGGTATTCAATTAGGATTTTAAAAAGTCATTTAAAATCTCGGGGTATTCAATTAGGATTTTAAAATATCCTTCTAAATCCAATGGTATTGAAAATTCTATGGATTTTCAAAGAATTCATTGAATAATGGATTGTGATGGATTCTAGAATATTTGGTATAAATAGAAATCCATCTACAAATCTTCTCACAAACCTAAAGAATTCATAAAGTCTATGTAGAATTAAAACAATCCATGGATTTTACATAATCCATGGATTATAAAAAATCTGACATAATCTTTTAAAATCTGAATTGAATACACTCCCCTTAATTTAATATCGCAATAAGTTTTTATTTTTATTTTTTATATTATCACACTAGCTATCAGTTGATCGAATGAGATAAGATTAGATGAAAAAAAAAAAAGAGAAGAAGAGTTAAGTTATCCCCCACTAATAATCTAACCTAAATTCATTGGATTTTCCCAATCCCAACGAGTAGCTAAAATTTTAAAAATTTTAATTTACTATTACTTAGAAACATTATAACTTGCATATTCCATCTTTTGCAATATTAAAAAAATGTTAGTTTGAATTGGTCCAAACTAAAAAGCTAACGTTTCTAGTTTTATCAAACACAAAATATTTATTATTTTAAATTCACATTTTTTTAGTAACTAGTAAGAATGGTTTTTTTAGTATTAATATGAAAGAAAAAAATCGATTCTAAATTTATTATTTAAAAAAATATATATATTTATTATTTTTTTGGATAAACAAAGTAACTTTTTTTATATGAAAACTTTATTACAGACTAAATCTATCTTGTATGTCACTTATAGATCCGACCGATCACATAATCTAATTTAAATTATAATGTTCAAAAATTTAATTTTAAATATACACCTAACCTTGCATAAAATTCTCTGAAGCTCTATCTTCTCAATAAAAAAAATGCCTAAATTATCTCTTTTGCATCTTTTAACCTTGCACGTCACCCTTTACATGAACACTTTTTCTTTTATATTATGCTACTATCAATAATTTTGGGAAAATATAGTACGAAATCCTCACTATATGGTAAAAAAAAAATTCAATAAGATTTGATACAATATAATATAAATTGAAAAAATTATATTCTACATTGAGTCCATATCTTCACTTATATAATAAGTGATCAACTACATCACCTTATTTAAAAATAAAAAATACTTTATTCATTTTAAAATGATATTTCTATTTTCTTTTTCGAACATCTCAAAATAGTAATTCACTTTTATTTTTGGTTTTAAATATTATATATATTATTAATTGTACCTCTCAATTAATTAGTATGTGTTTTTAATGTTAAGAAGCAATTTTTATAAAATAGTTAATTTCAATTTTATCATCATTAATTAAAAAAGATGAATAAAATAAATAAAGTTTAAATATAATACATATAAAAAAAATTATTCAATTTTTTTTCATTCTAGATAAATGTATTTCTATTAAATTGGTTGTTATTTCTATAATAATATTTCTATCATAATTTTATTTCATTAAATAAAATTTGTGAATTAATTAGGGTATATATATGGAAGTATATAAAAAATATAGTTAAACTAATTAAACTATTTTTTTTAAACTGTGTGAAATAGAAATGAGATTATAATTTTAGGATAGAAAAAATAATAAAAATTAATTTTTGTAAATATTATAATTTAAGCTGAATAATTTCTCCATCCCATAAAGATTGTTCATTTTTTCTATAAATTTTAAGAAAATATAATTAATATATTAATAATTCATATATATATATATTTTACCCTTGTTTATATATTTATTTTATTTTAGAATTAGTTTAAATTATTATTAATTTTTTATTTAAAGTGTGAATTTATTAGAAGATAAAATAGAAAAAAAAATATTATATATATTTTATAAATAAAAATGAATAATTATTTTTAAATATTTTAAAATAAAATAGTGAGGGAGTATATAAATATACACATTATAGAATTTCATATGAATCAAACTAATAAAAACTAAATAAATTAATAAAAATTTCCGAATTAAGTTTAGTCGTTCAAAGTTCGATTTCTTACCAGTCGCCAGTCTCCAGTCTCCACCTTGTACGGAATCAGGAGATTACAGATTTAAGGTACACATCTAGGATTATGCCACGTGTACACCTATAGCAATCACGAGAGGAGTTGTCTGAGTGGGCCGGGCTGGTCTGACTTTTACATGATGATAAACTTGAAGTCATGTAATGACTGTGGGATTATGCAATGTCTTTGTCCTGCCTTGATAGAAATAGCCACTCTCCAATATCGCGCGTGATTTACACGCAGATCTACTTGTTACTTGACTAATTTTTTCACACAACTTTGTACATGTCATTGATTAGGAGGCATTGAAAAGTCTCTGCAATTTTTTTTTATTTTTTTTAATTTTTAAAACATTATTGAAACTTGCATATGGATTTTAATTTAATAATAAAAGTAAAAAATTAATTGATATTTAGTATTTTTATTTTATAATATAGAAATAAGATTATTAAATTTGTAACATTGAAGTTACATTTCACTAATGATAATTTTTCAAATGGTAATAATAAATTGTAATTTAGTAATATCAAAAATTTTCTTTATTTATAATTGTAAGGGTATAAGTTTGAATAGTAATATTAAATTATGAAAATAATAATTTATTTAAATAATAAAAAATATATGTATGTTAATGCATTTTGAATTGCCCAAATATGTAATAATTCATTTTTCAACTCTTAATTACTTTTAAATACATCAATATTTAAGAGAGATGAAGCAATACAACTTAAAAGACCATCCCTACGTATATATATGTATATATATAATTTGAAAAAAGAGAATTTTTTGAGAAAAAAAGTATATATTCTAGTATACCATAAAAATAAGTATCATATGTGATTGATATGAATGATTTAATATTTTTATCTTTATAAATAGTATCACTATTTATGAAAATTACTTTATTTTTTAGTAAAATAATCCGATACGAATATGATTAATTTTAATATAATAGATTTAGAAATAGCTGTGATTATAATTAAAAAAAAGTTCTTATAATTAAGAAAAGAGAAATATTTATATTAGAATTAGAAAATTTGCAAAAAAACAAAAAAACTTTATCATTTTTGCTTTAAGAATCAAACCTAAATCAATAAGTGTGGTTTAATTTTAATTTACTAATATATAATAGTTTACATATATTTAATTAATTTGATAAAAAAAAATTAATTACAAAAGAATATTGGACTTCAAAGATGAAATTAACGCGTGGCATTGTTGACAGTCCCAAATAAACGTGTCCAAAAGAGAAACAAATAGCATAATAATTTGTTTTGAAAAATGAAGGTGGTGTAGGTGTATAAATAAAGGTTGGCTTGTGGGAAGTTTGGGGAGGGAGATCGTGGGGGGCTATTTATATTATCCCATAAGCTTGGTGACGCCTGTCACTACCTCCATTCTCTCCCTCTATCTCTATATATACACGAAAACAACCCCCATCATCAACACACTTGTTTCACTTACCCTTTGCCACCTCTTTTCTTCCTTCTTTATTTTCTTCATTTTCTTTGATTAATACACACTTTTTTAGTTGAGTTTCTTTGTCTTAATTACCATGCAGTTTCTTGTTTTCTTATTATCATCAAGAACTAATTATAACTTATTAGCTTTTCAATCTAATAATAATATTGGGTTCTTGATGATGATACCAATTCTCTTATTGCTTCGTTTTCTTCTTCCTCTTTTTCTTCGATGGCATAAACTTTCCAAAGACAAAACTCTTCCTCCTGGTTCAATGGGTTGGCCTTATATTGGAGAGACTCTGAAGCTTTACACCGAGAACCCCAATTCCTTCTTCTCCAATAGGCAAAAACGGTACTCACACACATATATAACAAACATATAAAGATTTTTTACAATTTCTTATATTGTAACTTTTGCATCTTTAATTACTATATCTTGAACTCTTTCACTATAAGGCAATAAGCAAATAAATAAATAATTATTATTTATTTGTATAGGTATGGGGATATATTCAAGACCCATATATTGGGATGTCCATGTGTAATGATATCAAGCCCAGAAGCAGCCAGAACTATTTTAGTGACAAAGGCACATTTGTTCAAGCCAACATATCCAACAAGTAAAGAGAAAATGATAGGACCTCAGGCTTTGTTTTTTCAACAAGGGCTTTACCACTCTAAGCTTAAGAAGTTGGTGCAATCTTCTTTTCTACCTTCTGCTATTAGAGGCTCTGTCTCTCAAATTGAGCAAATTGTTTTGGCTTTTCTTCCCACTTGGAATAATTCTACCATTAACACGTTGCAAGAAATGAAAAGGGTATATATTGCATGATAATTTTGTCTCATTATTACAAGTCTCAAAAGTAAAAAATAATGTTCTTTTTAGTTAATTAGCTCTTTCTCTCTTTATAGTATGCTTTCGATGTGGCAATGATTTCAATCTTTGGAGAGAAACAAGACTTGGAAATGGATGCAATTAAACATCTATACGGCAGCCTAGAAAAGGGTTATAATTCTATGCCCTTGGATTTGCCAAGAACTCCTTTTAACAAGGCTATGAAGGTAACCTGAAATCTCTAATTCCTGATTTACTTCCTGCATTGCATACATAATATCACTATATTAATATTTTTTTAGTATTACAACTGGAGTATCGATCCTGAAATCCAAGAGAGATGTATTTGTCCTTAGACTACGTCTCAGTATACACCTCACTATATATCATTAATTATTTTTTGCTTAATGATAACAATAATGGGTTTTTAGTGTTAAATTGTATTCTGAAACAGGCAAGGAAGCAACTAAATGAGACATTGAGGAGATTGATAGAAAAGAGAAGACAAAGTGGGGAAAAAAAAGGCGGATTGCTTGGAGTTCTATTAGATGCTAAAGATGAAAAGCTTAATAAGCTTAATGATTCCCAAATTGCAGACAATATAATTGGAGTCATTTTTGCTGCTCATGATACTACTGCAAGTGTTCTAACATGGCTTATCAAGTACTTGCATGATAATCATGATCTCTTAGAAGCTGTTACGGTAAATTCTCCCTTAATAACTTGTCCTTTTTTTTTTTGCCCAGCCGACCACATGTTATTACTCTTACGGGAGGGTAGGAGTTCGATCCTCAAAAACGTATTTTCGAGAGTCGAGCTTTTAAAAAAAAAAACTTATCCTTTTTGAGGAAAAATCTTTATTTCATAAAAAAAAAAAGAAATTGTGAAAATTTTTATTAATTTAATTGAATCATATATAATATATAGAATGTAATTATTTTAGTCAAGACTTTAATTAGAAAACATGCTTGTAGAGGTTTTATAGATGCAATATTTATTCTTTTATTTAATTTCTATTTTTGCTATATATTTAGGTGATATTGTGTTTTTATTATATATTATATATTTTAATTATTAACCAATCATTGCTTCAATAAAGTAATGGCATGACGAAAGAAAGTTGAGGCACATGCTCATGCGTTGGCAATCAAATATTAATTTCTTCCATATATGTGATATTATTATTATTATTATTATTATTATTATTTGTCGATAAAAGATTTTTTGTTTAATTGCAGAATGAACAAGAAGGAATTAGAAAGGAAATAATTGAGGCGAATCGTAGGCTAACGTGGGAAGATACTAGGCGCATGCCATTGACAAACAGGGTAATATTATCTACTTATTTATAAATTCACAAAATTTAATTTTTTTTTTCATTTTTTTATTAATTATTTCACTCATAGACCCAACTTAAAAATAATTACTGAAATAAAATTCTAATTCAATACACTTAAATTTTATCAATTCATCACAAAAATCTATCTTTTTGTTAAATTTTATTTTTTTATTATTATATATTATATTTATAAATTATTAGTAAATAGAATAAAATTAAAATTTATTATATATACCTTCTAAGTGATTTTATAATTTAATTCTTGAAATATCTTGATGAAAAAAATAAATTTAAAAAATAAATGTGGATTGACATAAGTGGTAAAAAATTTATTATATTTTAGTTAATGTTTCATATTTAAACTTTATAAATTAAAAAAATTTCTCTATGAGAGGTTTTTTTTTAAAAGATTCGATATTATTCGAGTCCAAATATCGGAATTTTCAAAAAAATAGTTAAAAAATTGTCACGTAATATAATTTTATATTTGATTTTTTTTTTGATCTTATCAGAATAAGTTCAAAAGGTTTATCATATTCATATCCGTAAGTTAGTTAGGCTGTTGATATTGACAATAATCATCATCTGCAAGTTCCATATTCTAAATAAGAAAAAAAATTTATATGATTTGGACTCTCTATCATATGACTACGAAAGGTTTTGACCTAAATTTATATTAAAAAAATAAAATTATTAATATAAAAAATAAAATAATATTTTGTATTTATTCTATGCCGAGATTTTTTTCCTTTTTTGTTTATATTTACTCAATACCAATATTTTTTCTTTTTTTCTTTTTTCTTTATATTTACTCAATACCAAGTTTTTTTTTTGTTTTTTTTTCTCTGGCAATTAGACTTTCTTTTCTTGGAAAGGGAAAAAAATTAATAAGTTGCCAACACCATGATATTATTAGAATTATTTTTATTTTTTTTTAAATACAAACAAATAGAAAACAATGACTGAAAATTATTTTTTAATTTTCAATGATGAAAAATAATGTCATGGTTTTTTTTTTTGTAGGATGTATGCACTTGCTATTTTATTGTGTGACTATTTTTATTTATTATTATTTTTTAAAAAAATAAATATTGGATTATATTGTATTGTGGTATGATATTTTTCAAGTCTTCTGAACGAAGTTTAGCTCGGTAAATATAATTTAAATTTATAAGAAAATTTAGATAGAAGTCTTAACCTTTCATATCAGTTAGCATGTCACAGTAAAATTATTATAATTTTATTATAAAATGTGTTCGGTTTTGAATATATTTTTATGTGTTATTTTTTAAAAAAAATTTATAGATTTAAAATAACTTTAATTAGAGTTTTTTTTTTTGAACTGAAGAGTTTATTTATTGATTGATTGGTTATGAATATTCAGGTGATACAAGAGACATTAAGAACAGCAAGTATATTATCATTTACATTCAGAGAAGCAGTGGAAGATGTAGAGTTTGGAGGGTATTGTATCCCAAGAGGTTGGAAGGTTCTGCCTCTCTTCAGAACCATTCATCATTCTGCTGATTTCTTTCCTCAACCTGATAAATTTGACCCTTCAAGATTCGAGGTGATCCTTTATAATTATTATTTATCACTGATATTCTTGATTTTATCAGACATTAAAAAGCAAAAAAAAATTATATTTTTTATTGAATACGTTTATCGAAATTAGATTTTCAAGAACTATATATATTAAGATTTTGTTGAAAAAATAAGACTAATTTTTACAAAGTATTATATTAATTATTAATAATTGGATATGCCCAGATCAGTAGTGACTGGTGACAGAGCATAAAATGATGAATTGGTGGGTCATCATATCCAACACTAAAAATAATATAAGGTTACTAACGCTTTAGATTATCATCAGTAAAGAGTTGTGTCCTTTTCAATTTTATTTTGACTTTTTCAAATTGTGATTTTCTGGGCATGATGATAAAATCTCTTTTTTTTTTTCTTTTTTTTTATCAGACCCACCTGAGCTGGTTTTGTAGGCTAGCAAATTAACACTGTAACAGTGCAATAGAGTATCATTTCTTTTTTTATTTCATTTTTTCATTTTTTTCTTTCAAAATCAATACTCAAAATATATAATTTAATAGTAAATGTATTTTTTTAATATAATAAATTTCAGGATTAAATGCATGTCATAAGTTTTTTTGAAATATATTCTATGTAAAAAAAATGAGAAACAAAGAAATTAATTTTTTCAGTAAAACTTGGATAAAATATCCCAATTATTGAAAGATTTTATTTGAATTTTAGTCTCTTAAAAATTTGAGTAATGTCAAATTATTATTATTATTATTATTATTATTATTATTATTATTATTATTATGTTTGAATATAATAATTTTTAATTGAACTTTAATTATACGAGAATATTAATTTTATTTTGTACCTGTGATTTTACAGGTTCCACCAAGACCTAATACTTATATGCCGTTTGGGAATGGAGTGCACTCTTGTCCAGGCAGTGAATTAGCCAAACTTGAGATGCTCATTCTCCTTCACCACCTTACTATCACTTACAGGTTTCTCTCTCTAACTTACACTTCAACTTAAGCTTTAGAAATTTCTATTTAAAAAATAAAAAAAAATCAAGGATAAGAGATATCGTCCTGATTTAAAATTTTAATTTTTTTTATATCATAAAATAAATATTTGATCAATTTGAATTATTATTAATATTAATAAAAAATCACTACATCTTAGTTTTGACATTTGTTAGAGGATAAATACATGTATATATCTTTAAATTTATTTATTAGTTAATTTATTTTTTAAACTTTCAATTCAATTACATGACTTGTTGAATTTCTTAACGTATTTCTTAACGTTAAATATAATCTTATTTATAAGTTACGTTAAATTATATTTTTTTAAATTTATAAATATTTTTTTTTCTCTATAAATCTCTTTTTATCTAAAATCTAATCTGAAAAAAAATTAAATCTCTAAGCTTTCTTTTATATTTTTATAACTTTCTAAAATTTTTGTTGTTGAATCTTCTTAAGTTTTTCTTTTTGAAATGTTCTTTTTACAATGTACATTATTCGAAGAAAATGTATTTCAAAAATTAAATTTAATGATTTAGATTTTAAACGAGAAAAAGTTTAGATGAAAATTGATTTAAGGAGAATATATATATATATATATATATATTAAGAAAAATATAACATAATTTAAAATACGTAGTTTGAGAGTAAGTCTTATGGTAGGTAGAGACGGTTGTGGCGGTGGGGGCGGTGGTCGGCGTTCCTTAGATGGTGGAAGCGGTCCTTGAATTATCAACAAAGCCCTCTAGGTTTTAATTTGAAAAAATACATATAAATTGAAAATCTCGAATTGAATTGAAGAATCGAAGTGGGGAGTATGATACACGTGGCAACCATGCATCATACAATAGTCAAGAATCTAAATAGTACTACTCTGATTCTTAGCATCACATCCCATTCAAGTAGGTCCATTTTGTCTACGGCTGATACTAGCATTATTTTTATGAGTCCTACATGTTCTTCTTGTGCTTTTTTTTTTTTTTTTTAAAAATCCATTCTTCTCGTGCATTTTAATTACACTTATCATTCAACAATTGTCTTCTTTATTTCTTAGTGCAAATTAATACATTAAATAACTTCAAGTATTATCTTCATTTTATGAAAATTGTCTTTTTTCATAAAAATTAAGAATTTAATAAATATTTTTATATCCTAAATAGTATAATAAATATATCTAAGAGTGTGAAAAATGACATCAAAATAACACTATAAATAAAAAAGAAATAATCATTTTTATAAATATTTGTGTTGTTACTGTATGTAATTCATTCATAAAATATATATTTTTTCATTAATAAAATTATATATGCGTAGGTTATATTTTTTCATATTATCAAATAAAAAAACAAAAATTATATATATATAGTATATATACCATTTGAATAAAAATCTAAGTCAAATTAAGTTAATAAACAACACATTTCACATATTCAAATCATAGTTTTATGTGAATTTGATAGATTCTTGAAGACTCTCCGTATCTCTCTGACTTTATAAATGATTTATTGGAATATTGATTTAACTTTCTTTTAATGTGAATTTAAATTCATATATAATTATGAAAATATATGTAAACTATTTAATTTTCTTCTGTATATATCTCTCTTGATTTGAAAATATTTAAGTGACAAAATAAATAAATATTTCTGATACATAAAAGTTTGCTAAAGAAACAAAGTTGGGACCAGACAAATTAATGCTTTAAAATCAATCATTATCATTTCACAGATCCCTAGCCTCCTCATATTTTGATTTTGGATAACACTAATATCGACATATAATTTCAATTTTTTTTTTAATTTTTTTTTGTATGTGATGTTAATACACATATAAAACATTAATAAATACTTTAATTTTTATTAAAATACATTTCTTTTAAAAAAATATTGGTAATACAAAGTTATTAAAATAAAATTTAATGGAAACAAATGTATAACATGAAAATTAATTTTTTTTTATTATTATTTAGTATTTGCTTTTAGAATACATATTAAATAAATGTGATTTTTGAAAATTAAGTGCATAATAAAATCAATATAAACATGAAATAAAAGTTTATAGTAAAAGATATAATTTGCCAGTTACTGTTTGAAAGCAAGGGACTATGTGACAATTAGGCTGCCAACTATTTAAAGTCAATATAAATTTTAAGATGACGTGTCACCAAGTTTTTTAAGTTCACACGACAGCTTTATTCTGCATTTTGTACGCCACATCATTTTGTTTTAAAAATTGTCATCATTATTAATTTTTATTTATTTATTTTAATTTAATTAGTATATTTATTTTTAAAGGCAAAAGATACCGATCTATGCTTATTCAGAAAAAAAAAAATCTAAAATTTATGTGATTTGTATCATTGTGAATATGTATCCAAATAGATTCAATGAGTTCTGTTTTCAGAGAATTAAGTACTAGAGTAAGGCTAAATTTCTTTATATATGTATGAAGTTTATTCAAATATTTTTGCTATTTATTTGGTGTTTGATAGAAACTTAAGCACTATAAAAAAAGAAAAAAAATATATGTTTTGCCACTTTTTTTATTATTTTTTCCAAAAATATCTTATTTTTATATATGTAGTATATACCTTAATATTTTTAAAATTAAAAACTATAAATATATTCTTATTGTAATTTTTTTAGCATTACACTATGGTAGGAGAAGAATCAAATGTAAAATTTATCTAGAAAAAATATATTTACCGATAAATTATGTTTCAGCGTGTGTGGAAAAAAAAATTATAGTAATGTTAAGTATCGAAAAATAGCAATAGTATCAAACAGTTCAAGCAGTAAAAAAAAATTTAAATTCATTTTTTATTCTTATTCTTATTGAATTTTTATAATTTTTTTAAAGAAAAATATTGAATTTGTATAATTTATACTATACATATTTGTGAATACAGATGGCAAGTAGTGGGAAATGAAGATGGAATACAATATGGACCTTTTCCAGTACCCAAAAGGGGTTTGCCTATAAGGGTAATGCCTGTTCCTAGAAGAAGAAAATTTGGAAAAATATTTTTAGAAAATTAAGAAATTCAAATCTTCAATCTCTTTTGTGTTCAATGGGGACAAAAGCAAAACCATAATATTACATTCCCATGTGAAGTAGCTTTCTCAATTTTTCTTTTTAGTTGGTGCAATTTGTTGGTAGAAAAAAAAAATCATTTTACCAAACTCTATTGGTTAGTGTATTATAAGCTTTGGGTTGGGGTTAGCAACAAGTCAATGTCAAAATGGCATCATGTGAACACAAAATAATGCATTTCTTGGTTGTAACTTATAGTAATTAATACTATGAAATTCAAAAAAAAAAAAAAGGAAAAAAGAGTTTTTTGTAAAAAAAAGTGGGTTTGAATTGCTGCTTTTGGATTACTTGTTGGTTTGTTTTGAAGATCAAATTTGTGAGGCTTTGAATGTGAATCATGTAGCTTTCAATGTTCCTTTAGATATTTTTTTTCTCCTCTTTTCCTTTGGGTGGTTCACAGTGAAATCTAGAGATAGTATTTTCCAATGTAAGCAATTAAGATGCACACACTTCAATTGAAGATGTAATTTAATTAATATACAGATTGATTAATGTTGAATCACATATTGTATATGCTTCCGTTTATGTTTAATTAATTTAATTGTAGACGTAATTTAATAATAAATACGTATTTGAATTCTTTTTTATGTAAAAAAAAATATTTCATCCGTCCTACTTTTATAGTTTATTATATTATTTTTAAATGTTCTAAATTATAGTCCACTTGATATAAATAAAATCTTTATTTTACTATTATATTATTATTTAATACATATTTTCTTACAATAATTATAAATAACATTAAAATGATTTGAAAAATATATTATATTTAATAAGAATATATTAAGAAAAAATTATTTTTTAATTAATTTAATTATATTTTATTAATATGTGTATAAATAATTATTAGGCTATAAAAATGAGACACAAAGAATAATAAAATTGCATTCAATGCATTTATTTGAGATTCAACTTATTTGAGATTCAACTTCAATGTAACATGTTCTATTCCAATATAGCATAATGCAATGAATCAGCTATGGGCTCTAGAATGGAAATCACATCAAAAAATTTCATCCACATGACCATAAAATTGTGCATCATCACTCATTTTATTGTATGGATTTTGCACAAAATATTAATACTTTTTCAAACTTTGTCACATCAAACTCACAAAGGAAAATTGACAAACGTGGAAGATTAAGATTCATCAGTAATTCTAATGATTGGTGCTAACCAGACTAACCTTTTGACTTCGGTGGCCCTTTGATATCTATCAACTGTAAACTGAAAGAAACAATTTAATATCAATTGTGTAATTCCATAAGAGTATGAAAGAATTGATATAATTATTGTTTTAAATAGTAATTATGTATGTATACGCAAAAATAATTTATGCCCACATTAGTTAATTAATGTACAAATAGCAATGGCTTATAATAGTTTTAATGCTCACTTAATATTTAGTGGCTATAAGCTGTTACATACCACTGCCAACTTATCAAACAAAGCCTTCATCTCATATTAATGCAGCAAGCACATGACTCGGAGAAAAGTGTTTAAAACAAATAGAGAAACATAATGAATAAAATCACATAGGAACTTGTTATGTCCTGCAAAAAATAAATAATCTAGTCGTTGCCTCGTATGCATTCATTATGAAACTTAAACAGCTTAAAATTCTAAGCAACATGTTCAAAACAGTTAGCATTTGTCATGCCAGCCTGCATCAAAATTACTTCAAGAAATGAGATAAAAATGCCATCAAAATCAAAAACGAAGGATGTTCAATATCACCAGACAGAAAGTTTACAGATACAAGGAGCCAAAGGAGGACCAATTTCCCTTGTCTGGAAAAGCATAAAAACAGAAAAGATGTAAAAGGGCATTGAGGAAAGTGATCTGGCTTAGTTGCCACTAAAAGAAAGAGCCCAACATTTTTTCCAAGTGAAATTTACAGAACAGTTCTTACATTTTGCTGATGCAAGTTCATAATATGTGGTCCAAAACAAAAATAAGCTGATATGGGTCACATTTTGATGAGTTGGCCATCATGTGCATATGAAGTGGGTTCCAACTTTCTTGAAACTTTTTTATGGGCAGTGAGATTCATAATGTTGATTTTCAGACCAATCAAAAACTAAGGATATTGGATGGGTGACCCTCACAATATGAAAAGGAAGCTAGTTAAAGCCACAATACCATGCTTAAGTACATCACATAAAATTTCCAAGGTATGAGACTTCTGTCATACTGCAGAAAAATGTTTCACCTTTTGAGCAATCATTTTACTACATAAAATTAAAGCCTTTTGCAAGTTGACATTTTTTAGTCGGATTAATGCTCATATGTAAATTAGAAAGATAATGAGGCAACTCTTTGACATGAAATAAAAAAAGAAGAGTTTCTCCAGAGTGAAAACATGAAACAACCCACTCTACATGTTCCAAAATCAATGGTCAATTGCTAAATAGAAAACTTCTACTCCCTTATACTGCAGTGATAACTAAAACTAAAAGCTTTATTTATTTCATAACATGATAAGTTTATATAAATTGAAATCAAATTTAAGTTCAAAAACAAATTCAACCATGTAGTTTTTTTTTTCTTCAGAAAGGTGCCTGCGAAGCAGGTAAATGGCCAAGTTTGTAGTCGCAGTAAACTCCACTACAAGTCCTTGATCAGATAAGAGTTATTTAAACTTATAAACTTCTATTGCATATACACTTGAATGTAAAAGAACTGAAGTTGTTCAATAAATAAAAGACAAGATATACATGCATGAAAAAAAAGAACGTATCTCTAAATTTACAGAAAATTAATGAGAACTACTTTTGCTGATACAATCAACATACATAAAACTGCAATATCTTCATTCTAGCATTCCAAAACAGGCAATCAAAATGTGTACCGAGAAATTAAAGCAACTATATATGTTGTCGACATCCTTTATATACCAGACCAAGTATTACATTATGAATGATTCTTTTATGGTCAAGAAGAAGATTCATTCTTAGATATATCAACCTGCAATGTCTTAAAATATACAAGGCTCTTTTAGATAATTAATTAAAAAAAGTACTATATTGTATTTTTTTTAATCTTGTAATCCAGCTTTGCTCTGCACATCACACACCATGTCATTTCTTAATTTTTCATGTTTTATTTAGAAATGCCCACCATGTAGATAACATTTTATGCCTCTAAAACTTGTATCATTGTGAACATGTGCAAAAAAAGTACAATTAATATTGAATAATAGGCAAGAGAAAAACCATGGCTTTAATATGTGTAGAATTGTTCATGTACATGTTATTGATATAATTGTCATGTTGAGCTCATTAACTCACTAAATAAACCCATAATATGAGGATATAGAAAAAATCAATGGTCAAAAAGTTCAAAAACTCAAGTCTTCTATAGGTTTTGTTCTCAATCTCTGTCATGGCAAATGACATATCTAACATTGATTTATTGACCGTACTTTTTCCTTATTTATTAACTCAATAAATAACAGTATAGTATAGCTTCTTTGAAATATACACAACGATTTACAGGTTGTGAGAAATTTATAATTCCTATAAGCATGGACTGCGACAAATTTCCAAGAATTTTGTGGCAAATTTTCCATCAACATACCAAGATAGCAAAAATATTGATGATGTTATTGACAAGTTTCCATATCTAACATTTCTTGAGTTAATATGACAAAATATAGAAAAATTTTGAAAATTTTCAAAGGAAAATTTGAACCAAATCACAAAATTTTCTTAAAATGAAGGAAATCTAATAGGTTTAAACCCATATTAAAAAGTATTCAGATCACTAGTTTTAACTCAAACTCTTTAAGTAATCAAAATGCATGTAAGAAATTATAATTAAAATAAAAGAAATAAGGTAAAACAAAAAAACTAAAAAAATCATCCTTTATAGGTTTGAAATAGCTATATTTGGTAATTATTTGAATTTAGTTATGAGGTTGAATTTATCTTTTCGGTGTTATATATTAGATTTTGAATTTTGATTGCAAACTTTATATTCTTTTTCACACATAATTATATTAGTTTTGAATTATTTTAAAAATATTTTTTGTTTATTATGTTTCTCTTAACGAATTTGGTTTTATGCCTAGTCAATCGACTATAGAAGATATCTTTCTTATTGAAGATTTGATGAAAAAACATAAAGAGATAAAAAAATTTACATATGATTTTCATCGACTTGGAGAAGGCTTACGATAAAACTCTTAGAGAAATTTTATGGTGGATTCTGGAGTGCAGAACGGTATCTATAAGATATATCCAAAATTTAAAGAATATGTATAATGAAGCTATCATTAGTGTCCACACTGTTAGATGGAATACTAAGAATTTTTATATTTCTATTGGGTTACACTGAAGTTTAGCTTTAAGCCCTTAGTTTTTTATCTTGGTCGTGGATGAGCTAGTGTATGATGTTCATAAATAATATTATATTAATAGATGAAACTCAAGCAGGATTAAGTAAAAAAGTTGGAATTGTGGATAAATACTTTGAAATTCAAGGGTTTTAAGTTAAGTAGAACTAAGACTAAGTGTATGCATTATATATTTAATAACGCAAATGAAGAAGGAGGCAAAGTTGCTTTAGGTGGAACGATAATGCCTCATATCACTCATTTTAAGTACCTTAGCTCTATTCTTCAAGAGAATGGGGGAGTTGCAAAGAAGATGTTAATTATATAATTAAAGTTGGTTAAATGAAGTGGATGAGTGCCACAGAAATTTAATGTGACCGAAAAATACCAGTTAAATTAAAAATAAAGTTCTACCGCACTGTAATACAACCTATTATAATGTATAGTAGTGAATGTTGGACAGTGAAAAGATAACACATGAGTAAGATGTGTGTTACAAAAATAAGAATGATAAGATGAATATATGGACATATTAAAATGAATAGAATCTGCAATGAGTGCATTACAGAAAATGTGAGAGTAACACCGTCTATCAAAGATAAGATAAGAGGTCATAGATTGAGATGGTACGACCATATAAAATGAAAATCTAGTAATGTGCCGGTCACAAAAACTGAACAAGCTAAAGTAGATATAGCTAGAAGAGGCAGGGATAGACATAAACTAACTTGGACAAGTAGTCCGCCTAAACTCACTTAGACAAAAGCGGTCCAGAATGATCTTATGGCTCTACATTTATTAAAAGATATAGTCCTAAATCGCGCAGAGTAGAAAAAGAGAATTCATATAGTCGACTTCAATTAACTTATGATTAAAGTTTTGTTGAGATGAGTATGTTTATCTTAGCCTTTCATAATATCTCTGAAAATTTCATACAAGATTTCCTAGTTTTAATATTAATTTTCAAACTTTTTTCATAACAATATCAATATTTATATTTTCAAAATGATATTTCCAATTTTTGTGGCTTCAAAATTAAGCTCAATGTGAGAACTGAAGCCTTTTCCCACATGTAATGAGAATCAAGGTCACTATTAGTATAAGCTTCGTGAATAATAAAATTTAGCATGAAGCATATAAGAAGATTAAATTTGCATTCTTATTCTACAAAGCCATGTTTTTGCAGGCCAATTGCTTCAAATGAGTAATGAATCCCTTGGAAACATAAGGTATCATATGAAACTTAGGAACTAATATCAAACATAAGGATAAATTATGTGATTGTCAATGAAATGAAACTCTTTAAATGGCAATGCCTAGGCCTAGAGAAAATAAGATGAAACTAAGTTATTCTAAAAATCAATCAGATATTTGTCATATATGACAAAACCCTTGTTCATTCAAAGAAACATTCAAACCTATTTAAAGCCCTATGGCCTGCAATGTGTTCATTTACAACAAATAAGCCTACGCATACTTTTGACATGCCTACATATTGCAAGAAAAAATATATGCAGAGAAATTTGAATCCAAGACTAACAGAACAGTTTTAAAAGTCCCAAAATCAATATATGCAGAAGGCTCAAAATAATGATTAATGCTTTACCAATCAATAAAAGCAACAAACACTATGCATATTGGCAGAAGACCAAAAAAAGTTTATGACTAGCACAATTAGGAGACCTCAGAGACGTACCTAGGGGGGGAAAACGACCCCTCCTCGCCGACGTCCATGGTGGAAGAAGATAGAATCACAGAGAAGAGGAGAGGAGAGAGGAGAGGAGAGGACCAGGGCTGGAAAGGAGACGACATAGTCACCGTGAACCAAGCCAATTTGCCAGTGCGACCGTCTCTAAGGGGAAAGAAGACAGAGGAGAGGAGAGGAGAGAAGAGGGAAGAGAGAAGAGGAGAGAAGACCAGCGATCGAGTTTTGCCCTCCTGGTTGATGTGCTGGGTCCGCCACTGGGAGACCTCATGGACTGTGCACTATAACACCCTCTTTTACTTGTGGCTCTAGTAAAGTAATTATTTTCCAGTAATCACATGAGCATTGGAAGAACAAATCATGCACATTACCAACCTAATGAACAATATTGATAGATGAAGATAATAAGAGTATTCCATGTGAAATTGGATTAACCATTTATGTAGATTCAGCGATAGAGATTTTTTAGCAAGGGTATTTCAGTAAATTATTATTTTCATAAAGATGAGATGAATTCAGGTTTTTGGATCTTAAATTTATTTTTACAGCTTGTTTGGAATAACTGAATTCCATAGAATTCTGTGGAATTCATTTCAAAATCCACATTTTCAAAAGTTTTGTTTTTGGAACATCAAAAAATGTTTTAATTATGTGGAATTGAAGATAATTAAGGCAAATTCCATCAATTATGTAAAATTTCCAAATGAATTTAACAAAAACTAACAAAATAATTACTATGGACAACAATACCCTTTCTTTTTTCCTTTTTCTAGGACTATAAATGAGCTAAACTACTTGAGCTCGGCTTAGATCTTGACTAGGTAAAAGCTCATTTAGAATCGAGCTCGTTTAAAAATAAGCCGAGCTCAAGCTGTTCATTTATTAAATGAGCTAAGTCTAAGTTTAGAGATAGTCGGCTTATTAGGCTCGCGAGCTGGCTCATTTAAGAAGCTCGTGAGCTAAGCTCGCGAGCTAGCTCGTTTATTAGGTTATATTAAAAAATATATTTTATATATATTAGCATATTATATTTATTAATTTTACTATTAGTCTTATGTTTTTAAGAATTTATATTCCAAATTATTATAAGTATTAATATATATAGTTAATATTATATAATTAATATAAGAAAAATAGAATTGTATATATGATATAATTGGTACTTAAAAAATATAATATATCATATAAGATTAATTATATATATTGCATATAAGATAAAATGGATAGTGTTGTAAAGTTGATTATAGTTAATATAATATCATCAATATAAAATGATGTTATATATATATATACTATACATAGTACAATAAACTATATAATATATATATTACTTAATATATGCTATATTATTTTCTATAATATTTCATAAAAATAAAATATATATGTAAAAATAAAGTATATATATACCATGTGTATTATATGTGATACATATATATGCTATATTATACATATACATGCTTTACACTATATATACTATATATTATATGTAGAACATATATATGTTATGTACTACTATATTATATATATTATGTATTATATGGGCTATATATACATATTACCAATTATTTTCATTATATATTATAATATATATTGTATATTATTATTTTTACTATATATAATATATATATACACCATATATATTATAATATAAATAGTGTATCTAGTGTAAAGCATATATATGTATTATACTTTATTTTTACTATATATATATTAAGTACTATATATTATATGTAGTATATGTATATTAAGCACTATATATTTTATGTAGTATATGTATATAGTAAAAATAATAATATACAATATATAGAGCAATGCTAAATGGTAAAAATAATAATATACAATATATAAAGCAATACTAAATGGTAGTATATAATGTATACATATATATACTATAATATAAATACTACTTAATATATAATATACTATTTTCACTATAATATATATGGTAAAAATAAAATATAATACATATATATATTTTTAACAATAATAAGATAGAGATTAAAAGAGAAATAATAGATATAATTTGACTAATTATTTTAAATTTAATTTTTTTAGTATACCAAAAACAAGAAACCTTAAAGTCTTGAACAACTCTTTGTCTCACTCTCACAATCTCCATTGCAGTCACCTCTCTATCTCGCTCTCACCATCTCGCTCTCTGTTTTTGTCTCACCATCTCCATCGCAGCCACCTCTCTGTCTCGCTCTCACCATCTCGCTCTCTATTTCGCTCTTAGTCTCAATCTCAGTCTTTGTCTTTGTCTCGCAAGGGATTCACACAGCAGGCCGACGAGGGAGCTCTGACAACCATCTCGATCTCTGTCTCTGTCTCACTCTCACCATCTTGCTCTCTGTCTCTGTGTCCGACGAGGGAGCTCCGACCACCGGCCACCGACAAGACCATAGCAACCTCTCACTCTCAGGTTGTTCATTTGTTTTTTTTTTATTTCTTGTAGCTGCTTTTATAATTACCTTTGCTGATGTAGTAAAACTCAATTGTTGATAGAGGAAGAGTGTGTAGAAGCATTGCTTATTACATAAAATATGGTTGCATTTTACTACAATTGTTGCCTCCTGAGCCATGGTTTCATTTTTGTTGTTCGATGCCCAACATTACTGCCTCCTGAAGAATTGCCTCTTTATGACAAAGCATTTGATGGTTCTTCAATAGAACATGATACAGAGAGGAAGTGTAGAAAATTTAAGAAAGAAATTTGTTAAATCTGTTTGTTAAAAGTCAGGTTATTGAGTTCTTCTGTAAAAAAGGGTATTTGTTGATTGACATAATTTCTTGATCTTCTTCTTGCTATTGAATTTGATTCTAATGTTAGTTTAATCCACACGGCTTTACAATCCAGAGAAGAGTCAATCATTTTGCCATGTGCTAACATACATGTAAACAACAATGTCTGGAATTATTACTTATTTGGAAGGATTCCAATGATAATTTCTAGTTCACATTTATCTAAATAAGTTGATAATTCTTAAAGTTTGTTTCTGTATTCATTCTCTGTTATTGATTTAGCTTTTCTTGCATTTTTCAATCTGGGGTTTCTGTGAATTTTATTAATCTATTTGAGTTGTGACTTGTCAAGTTTATCAATTTTTTCTTTGATCAACAGTATAGAGGTTGGTTGAAATAGAGGCTTTGAGTTTAAAATTGTGAATTAGAAACCAAATTGACTAATCAAAGCTTAATTGCAATTGAAATGATGCTTGAAATTATAGTTTTAAGAATTGGTTGTAATAAGAGTTACAAAAGATTAGAATTTTAATTTATTCTACAGTGATTTTTTGAACTATTGATCAATTTTGCATGATGATGATGAGAACATATATATAAGTTTGGTACAATTATATAAGTAAAACATATATCTGGTGAGTAAAATAATAAGAAAAGTTTGGCAATTTTTTGTTAACGTTAGGAGCAGGTATTTGAATTAGAAGGGATGTGAATTTGTGAATTTCTTAATTTAATTTCTTAATTGACTTACCTCTTGATTCAATGTTTATAGTTCTAAAAGTTATCTTTTTCCTTTTTAGGATATGTCTAATACAAATTCTACAAATTTAAATTTCACTCAAGATTCATCTCCAAATTCAAATGCTTCTCCTGTTTTTATAAATGATACTAATGAAAGTGTAGAATCCATTCTTGATAGGAAAAATGTTGAAGAAGACAACAATCCATTTACTCCAAAGAAAAGGAAGAAGACTTCAAAAGCATGGAATGAATTCAAAGAGGTGATGCTTCCGAATGGGACAACGAAAGCTGAATGTATTTATTGTAAACATCGGCTTGCTTTGAACAAGATTGGTGCTACCACACAATTTGAGGCACTTGAAGTGTTGTTTGCAAAGGGTGATAAATCTAAAAGGGCAACAACAGATTAACATCATCAACTGCATAAATGAGACAGAAAGTATAGCTGCAGTGGAGAATTTCAGGTAAAATCATGCAAAAATTAGAGAAGTGTTTTCCCATATGATTATTGTGCTTGAGTTACCTTTTAACTTTGTAGAATATGAGATATTTAATTTGTTAATGAAATATGCAAATCCAAGTTTTCATAAAATTAGTCGGGCAACATTAAGAAAATATATTGATAGTAGTTATGATATAGAGAAAAAGAAAATCAAGGCATTGCTTGTTGGTGTCCCTAGGATTAGTGTGACCACAGATTTGTGGATATTTGATGCCCAAAAGATATCATATATGGTTGTTACTGCTCATTTTGTGGATTTTGATTTTAAGTTGCAAAGGCGCACATTGAACATTTATGATATTCCACCACCTCATAATGAAATTATTGTATATGATGCACTACAAAAGTGCTTTCAAGAATGAAAGATAGAAAATAAGGTGTGGACAGTAACTGTAGATAATGCTACATATAATGATGTTGCTATTAGGATGTTAAAGGAAAATTTGTCTTTCTCTTCATCATTACCGCTTTCTCTTTGTGGCCAGTTGTTTCATGTGCGATGTTGTGCACATATTTTAAACTTACTGGTTCAAGATGGTCTGTCTGAGATTCAAGATATAATACACAATATTCGTGAGAGTGTAAAACATATTATTGCGTCAGAAGCACGTCTTCGAATGCTCAGTGAAATTGTGAAACAATTAAAATTACCTTTAAAAAAGCTCATTTTGGATGTTAGCACAAGATGAAATGCAACATATTTGATGCTTGTTGTTGCTTTGGAGTATAAAGATGTCTTTCTTCGGTACCAAATAAAAGATTCAAGTTATTGTAGTTTGCCAAATGAAGTAGATTGGAAGAAGGTTACGGAAATTTTTGTATTTTTGGAAGAATTTTATGAGGTCACTAATATCATTTTAGGAAGTGAGTATCCAACTTCAAATTTATTTCTTCTTGAACTTTATAATGTTAAAAGAAAATTTAATGAAATATAGGCATTTGATGATGAAGCTATGAAAAACATGATGAAGAAGATGAAGGAAAATTTTGATCAATATTGTTGTGATTGTAATTTATTAATAGCTATGACAGTTGTTATGGATCTAAGGAGTAAGATGAAATCAATTGAGATTTATTTTCCTCTCATATATAATAGAGTTGATTCTTTTGAGCATATTGCAACAGTTAGTGAGTCTTTACATTTGCTCTACAAAGAATGTGTTGAGGCTTATAGAACGAAAAATGCTAATAAGGAATCCCGAAATGAACTTGCAAAAGAAGGTTCAAGCGATGATAGTGCTGATAAAGGGAAAGGTAGAAAATCATATTTTTTTCGTCTTATAAGATTTGGTGATGTTGTGGTTTAGCATGCTAAATCGAAATTAAATATTTATTTGGAAGAAGGTATTCATGTTTGCGAAAATGATGAGACATTTGATTCCTTGGAAAGGTGGAGTGCAAACAAATTAAAGTATAGGATTTTATCGAGAATGGCAAGTGATATATTGTCAATTCCTATCACAACAGTGGCTTCTGAAGCAACTTTCAGTGCTGGAGGTAGAGTTATAGATTCACATTGTGCATCTCTTGGAACGGATACAGAGCAAAAATTACTTTGTGAAGAAGATTGGTTTCGAGTTTACTATGGATTAAAAAGCAAGAAAAATGTTAGTATGTTCCATTTTATAAAGGAAAAGAACAATAAAAGTTATGATTTTTATTATATAATTGTAGTTAACTCTTTTTTCTTAATATTTATAGGAAAGCACCACTAAAGATATTATAGAGTATATTATACCTTGATCGTATTATCTATTTATAAGGTATTATTTTAGCTTTATATTTTTTTGTGAGTTTACATATCAAAACTAATTGTATGTTTAAAATTGTTATTTGATTTTTTCAATTTTATTTATGCAGGAGTTGCAACAGTTGAACTCAAATATAATGGAGTTGTCATGTGTTAGATGGAGTTGTTCAAGTTAGATTTATTACTTATTTGATTTATTTGGATAATTTTAGTACTTTTTTTCTTCTAAAATTAAATTATCTTGGACATTATTTATTGTTCTTTTTCTTTCTATCTAGACTTACCTCTATATCTTTTCTAATGAATGTTTGATTTTTAATTTTGAATATAATTGTGATGTATAATGATAGTTTTTTTTTTCAATTTTATCATATATCCAGATATGTTAACGAGCTCGAGACCGAGCTAGAGCCGAGCTCGAGCTTGAGCCTATAACGAGTTTCAATTTTTATTAGTATTAAAATCGAGCTCGAGCTTGACTTGTTTATCGTATTAATGAGTCAAACATGAGTCGAGCCGAGCAGAGCTCAAGCTTAAAAATATTCGTATAAACCGAGTTCGAACTCGAACTCGAGCTCAAGTTTTATGTGTTGAGCCAAGCCTGATCATGTCAAAATTCGACTCGGCTTGAGCTTAAAAATATTCGTATAAACCGAGTTCGAACTCGAACTCGAGCTCAAGTTTTATGTGTTGAGCCAAGCCTGATCATGTCAAAATTCGGCTCGGCTCGGCTTGGCTCTTTTACAGCCTTACCTCTTTCCCACGCTCTTTCTCTCTCTCTTCCTTTTCTCTCATCTCTCTATCTCACCTCTCTTCTCTTTTACCTCTCTCATCTCTTTAGAGCAATTTCTCTCTTTCCCTCTATCTCTCTCTAATATTTTTTCCTTTTTTTCCATCTAATTATTTTATTATATTTATAAATTAAATATTAATTAATACATTTATTTTTAGTTGTTTTATTTTTTCTAATTATGTTTATTATATTGAGGGTATTTTAGAAAATAAGAGCAAGAACAAGCGAACAACTCATTTACAAATTTGTTCCTGCCAAACATACAAGTACAAAACTAAATTGAATTCATTTTAAGTTGTACCATTCCCAACATGAGAATTCATTTATAAATGAACTCCACATTTAAGATTCATGTGTTTCAAATAGGAAGTTATAATCCTAATCAGTGTAGCAGTCAAGTAAATGACTTTGTTTAGGAAGTACAAACCTCATATGGATTGAGTTGAGAATCCAAGTAAAGGTTTAAGGTTACTTTTGAGTCTATAAAACGGTCATGCTTGCAGAGCATTGTTACATGGTAGTTTCAGCCGAGATTTTAGTAATTTCTTCTTTTGTTTTCGAATTTGGTGATGCAAGTCTTGGTCTTGAGTCCTAGATTCTGCTAGAGTAAGGCTAATAGTTTATTTTGTTTCATTCTTTTTTCCGTGAAGATAACTAGCTCTGACAAGTCATTTACTAATTCCTGAGTTCCCGAGAGTTGTTCTACATCATTCCATCTCTAAAAGAAGATATTAAGTCCTATGTTACAAGTCCCATATGTTAGTTCCAAATAAATATTATACCTGCAATAAGGTAAGCAGGGATGATGGAAACATCAACATTTTATAACACTAGATAGTTTTGTGAGTAACTAGCAGAAAAAATCAACGTCTAGACAACTTTCTCAGAGATTGACATCCACGTTCTCCTCCATAGGTGTTACGTCTTCTTCCCACGTGCCTTTTTTCTACTCATTTTTTTTCTTGACTATCTCAAAATCTTCACACTGAATTTGTTTCTGAAACATCAGAAGTCATTTCATCATAAACCGTAGTTGATGTTCCATGAGCCAAAACTATTTATATATCAAATCTTCCTCACTCAGTTTGTCTCAACTGGTGTTACCAAAAATCACGACATCCCTAAGTAATCTGCATTTGCCAGGATCCAGATTATAGATCATTAGAAATCTGAATAATAAAATTAGCATTTCAAAATGCAAATCACCAACGGCAGAGTCAGACAATTCAGATAAAGTTCTTATAGCCATTACTATGCTGTGAATTTTGAAACACATGTACCACAGTTATAGGATGCTTAAATATCTTTTTGGTTATTCTGATCTCAATCCAAAATGATATTTTATTCAACATGCAGTCATTATAACTGTATTTTGCACTTACTAAGCAATTCGAAAGAAACCTACCATCACCAAGCCAAATTTCAGGATTCCATGTCAAAGTTTCCACTTGATAGCTAACATAGGTTTCAACATGCTAACCAAAGAGCTATGCCAAGTGATGCAGCCTCTTGCTGAATGACGTCTTGTGCACATCCTATGTATGCTCAACTTAATATGCATAACAACTTATAAGAACTTTATAAGTTCCATATGTAATAATGTGATTGGAAGAGAATCAAGGTCACTTTTAGCAATGAACTTTATGAACTAGCAAATTCAGTATGGAGCAAAGAAAATATTACACTTGCATAGTAGCATCTTTGCTCCAAAAAGCCATGATCTCGCAGGCTAATTACTACAAACAAGTGTATATCCCATGGAATTCCACCAAACCAAGATTGATATCAAACATAGGGGTGAATCAACTATGTGAATGCCAATGCCTAAGAAAAATGACATGAAAACAAGGCACAAGATAAGGGATGATGCATAAATTGTGCTGCTGTTTAATTGAATGTTTAATTTTCTAGTTTCAAATTCAACTAATTGCATAACAGATCATATTCCATAAACAATAGCATACCTGGAAGTTTCCTTAATAAACTAATGGAATGAACTTATATTGGACTTTGCTCATGTACTCTAAATATCTTTCCCCAAAAGTCTCTATCATCAGAGACTCTTCCATTTTTGCCTTTTGGTCATAATACACCAAACATACTGCCACCACAAACAAGAAGCTCAAAGGTGCACGAAGGGCAACAAAATAAGTTGCAAACAGTAGCATTGTTGATGAATATATCGGATGCCGGACCCACCTAAATGGCCCGAATTGCACAACAGCAGTAGGAACCACCACCTTCTCTGAATATTTGGCAAGATAAAGAGTCGAGTTGTATTGCATCAGCAAAGTTACCACTATCAAAATCCAAATCCCTGCATTGCTCCATCCACCAGGAATCAGGTGCAGCTCTGGTCCTTCAAAAGCTGCAAGCCAGTGACCTACCATGACTCCAACAGAGAACAAAAGGCGAGACCATTTGGGTGGGTTCACATCCCATTTGGAATCATGTGGACGCGCATAATAATCTCCATACAAACGTTTCCTCACACTGACATTGAAGAAAAAGAAATAATGGTAGACAAAGAAAAACACAAAAGGCCATCCTTCGAGGTAGCCGTTGAAATGGGCAGGAGGGACCAGAGTTAGCCAAGTAAACACTGAGGTTACAAGAACAAGTTGCTCAAAAACGCCAGCTTCACCCAGTGAATGTTTATAAAAGCAATAAAACCCATAAACCGCAAGCGATATAGCTACAAGCCACGGCCAAAACAACCAGGTCCAGCTAAAATACATCCAGAAAAAGGGGTTCAAGAGCAAATTCACAGTCCACTTCGTAGCTGCAATTGCAATTGAGAAGACAGCAGACAATTTTATAATAACAATTGGAGTTATTTGCAAAAGGGTTGCTTTAACTTTATCGAGAGAAAGGGTTTTCAGGGGCTTCAGCCATGAATGGTTTTGGGAAGAGTCTGTGCTTGCAGAGCTGGAATACGAACATTTGACAGAAGTTCTCCTTAATCTTAGCGGTGATGATGATTGGCTAAGTGAAGATGAAGATATAAATGGGACTTTGATGGGATTAAGGATCTGATGGGAGTGAAAACTGGCATTGGATCGTTGTGACTGAACCTGTTTGTTGAAATGTCTAAGTGAGACCTTCTTGTTGTTGTAAGTGTTTCCATTGTTTCCGAAAGCGAAACCAAATGGGAATGTTTTCGAGTGAAGTAGCAAAGATGTAGATTGCATTGTTGAGTGACGCAAAGAGAGAAGTGAACTTTCTATGGAAAATTAAGGAGGATTTCTACTTTCTACATCAGTTCCAGTGTGGACTCACTCGGACAGGAAGTAGATGTGTAGAACTGTAGAAATTACTACTCGAAAACATGTTCTGAATTTCAATGCGCAAGTGTTTGATCAACCAATGATTTAGGTGACCTAGCCCATTCTTGTATTTGGGCCTGCAAACTTTTTACCTTGGGAAAATTACACTGTATACTGTACAAAGATTTCCGCTTTTAAAAATACAGCACGCGCAAATTTTTTAACATTTTTACTTTAAAATGTTCTTTTTTATTTTTTATTTTTGGTTTTTGTAATTTTTTATTTATATTTTATTTTATTCATATTTTTTAATTTAATTTTTTTAATATCATATTTATAATATACGCACAAATATATACATATATAATATACATAATATATATAATACACACATTTAACAATACAAACTATATCAATAATATCTATAATATATATACATGATATTTCTAACATTTATTTAATTTTATCTCTTTTAATTTTTTATTCTCACAACATTCACATAACATCCGTACAATATTCAATAATTTTTATATAAAATACACACAACTTAAATAACAAAAATATATCATATATACAACATCTATAATATATTTACAATACATTTAGTACATATCTATATAACAAAATTGTATATATATTTTTTATTTTTTATGTGTTTAATATATAAAATTTATTTAAAAATAAATTTAATGATTTTTATAAATATATTTTTATATATTTTACTTTTTAAATTTTTTTATGAGTGTTTTTTATTTTTTATAATTAAAATAAAAATTTATACTTTTATAAAAAAAGTATAATTTTTATATGGTGAAAAGTAATTTAAAATATTAATTTTTTATTATTTCATTAGCATATTTTTATATAATAGCCAAGTTTGAAAAAAAAATTAAAATAAAATATTGATTATAGTGAGGGGATAGATATTTTTGAAAAAAAAAATTGTTAGTGAAGCATGTGGTATTTTTTAAATTTTGCATTAACTTTTTATAAAAAATGTCAATATTTTTAATTTTTTTAGTATTTTTAAAATAAAAATTATTTTTTTTGGTATTTATATAAATATCCCTTTTAGCTTTGTACAGAGGGACATTTACATGCAATTTCATTTTGCAGGTGTGATGAATATATGTTATAAATGTTAAAAGTATATTATGTTTTTGTAATTTAAGTTGTATGTATTTTATATAAAAATTATTAAATATTATATGAATATTGTGTGAATATTGAATAGATATTGTGAGAATAAAAATTAAAAAATAATAATAATATTAAACATATATTTAAAATATTATATAGATGTATTATAGATACGTTTTAGATTTGTTGTAAATGTTGTAGATATAGTTTATATTGTTAAGTATGTATTTTATATATATTGTGTATATTTTTTTGTATGTATAATGAAAATATTACATTAAAAAATTTTAAATAAAGAATATAAATAAAATAAAATAGAAAAAAAAACAAAAATTCATTTCCTTTTTTCTGTTTCATATTTTTTGCTCTTTCGTCTCTCTCTCTCCCTTCATAACAATTCACATGCAACTTCACATTCCTTAAACAAAACAAAACAAAACAAAATATTATTTTCCAGCAATACCAAAATAACCAGTTTCTATAAAGTAGTAACTCGCCTCTTATCTTTCCCTATATTCGCAACACCAACTATGAGTTTTTACAGTTAGTGTAGGTTTAGCCTATGTTTGAATGGAGGTAAATTAGATGTAACATTGAATTTACTTTAATGTAGGAAATGAGAGTAATATAAAAGAAATTTACTTTAAATTACTTTTCATTATTTGGTAGTCTAAATAAAAGATAGATTAATTTAAATTTCTATCTTAATTTTAATGAATAATGCTTTGTTTGGTTACTAATTTACATAAGGGAAATTAAATTTACTTTAATGAAGGAAATTGGTAGAAAAGAAAAAGAAAAAAAAATTAATTTTACTTTAATGTATTTGATAACTGTAATTGAATAACGAGGGAAATGAGATTTCTCCTCCATAATTTAAATAATAAATAAATCTTTAAAATATATTTTTACAATTTTATCTTTATCCATTAAACCAAGATAAAAAATAAAATAAGAACATAAATGATATTTCATATAACACAATATTTTTTTCCTCTCATTTTTCCTCTTTTTCCACCATTTTAGATGAAAAATTATTTTGGTCAATTGAAGAGAATTATTTCTCCAGTAAAATTGCATTTCTCTTCTCAATTAAACATCCAAGCAATAGAAACTAAGGGAAATTATATTTCATTTATTTTCATTTCTTTCCAATTCCATCAAAACAAATAATATGTAAAAGAAAGGTTAAAATAGTTATTTTACTCACTTGAATAATTACTATTTACTCTCCTTTCTCTCTATTTTGGAGAGAAATATTTTAGAAATTAGAGAAAAAAATTGGAAAATTGAATTTACTTCACTTTACCTCCCCTTTTATCATACTCCTTACACCAAACAAGAGAAAAGAAGGAAAATTGTAATGTTCAAGATTTTAAATATGAAAATTTTTAACTAATATTGATAATTGATAATGTATAGTGATAAAAGTAATGTGGATAAATCTTATACGCAGAGAATAGTGAATAATATATCTCAAAATTTACTGAAAAAATTATTTTTACTGTTTTACGAGATTAAAAATCAAATTGGAATCAAAGGTTAAAAAAGATGGTACACCATAGTTAAAATGAGATTGGTCATACTAGATTGAACTTATATATATGTGTGTGTGTGTGTGTGTGTGTGTGTGGACATGTGTGTGTGTGTAGAATCTTCTTCCCTCTTCTCCCATCATCCAAGCCATTTACCACCACCATCACCATCTTCTCTATTTTCTTCATCCTTTCATAAAAGAATCAAGAGAAATCTATCTTTTTCAACAATTTTTTTAAGAGAATTAGTAAGGGTAGGTGAGATTATCAACAAGTAATCAAAGAAAAATAGGAAAAAGAAAGAAGAAGAGAGATTTTGAAAGAGGTATCTGCTTTTGTATTATAATTTGCAATTATATAATTTTTTATGAGTATTAATGTTTGAATTGATTAATTGAGTTATTTATAATAAAATATTTCTTGAAAGTATTGATTAAATAAATTGATAAGTGAAAAATAAGTTTTATATGATGAGTTTGATTCTTAATTCAACCCTTAAGAGAATTAGGTGGTTTGATGTTGTTTTTAGCCATATGAGATGGTTGAAAGTTTGATTAAGTGAAGTTTTAGTAAATTATTTGATATGAACTCTTTTTATGTCAAAAGTTTAGTTTTGATACATTTTTAATTTACATTTTCAATATATTTGTGTTTAATGAAGTTAAAAGTGCAAAATACATGATTTTGGGATGCCACAGGCGTGGCTTAAAAGTGTCATGGGCATGGTATCGAAGTCGGGATTGTTGGAGGAAGAATTACTTTCAAAATAGACCCAAAACCAATGCCACGGGCGTGACAATTAATTGCCATGACCGTGGGGTTGAAAGTGAGGCTGTTTCTTTAAAAATTTTGATAAAACAGAGTCGTTCTGAATGACACGACCGTGGGCCCTAAAGGTATTTGACAACTTCATTTTGTATCCTAAGGGCATGGGGTTGAGATGCCACGGTCGTGGGGTACCTGGATGATGTTTTTGGCTTGTATTTTGTGATATACGGGCCTAGCGTGAGGCACGAAAAGTTCTAATGCACGAAATAGAAATTTTATGCTCAAGTTATTTAATTGAACAATAACTTTATAAGTGTTATAATGATTGAAAGTGTATATAATGATATAATATACAAAGTGCCCCAAAGTATAGTATTAAATTTACGTGCCAAAAATTATAGATTGAATGAAATTATCCTATATGTGAAACTAAAAAGTAAGACTTACTAATAAACAAAATAAGTGTATTATGAGCAATGTTAACAAATAAGAAAATAAGTCTTAAATAAAATGATTCATAAAGAGAAAAATTGAAATACCGAAAGTATACTATAGCATGATGATTTTTATAAAGTTAAAGTTATTATTTTATGTAATCAAAATATTATGTTGGTTTGTTATTGAAAATAGTTAATATATTAAAATATTTTCTTAAAACTGAATGTTATTACTATATTTTCATAAGTTTTTTCTTTAATATTAAGTGACAAAATATATTTATACAAGTACCACTAACTTTGCTTAGTGTGTTATAATTATTTTCTGACACGTAGATATCATGCATCAGAGCAAGTTAAGCAGTGAAATTAAAAATTTCAGAAATTATCTACAGTACATATAGAGATCTTTTATATATTATACTCATAAGTTATGAAATGCATATATTCAATTTTATTTGGCTATTTGAGAGATTGTACAAATTTGTAAACATGAAAGGAATATATGTACTTAGAGGACGATGTTTGAGATTCTAGTGAATGATTATCAAATAAAGTAATGTATTATATATTTATTTGATTTGACAAACTTATGATGGTTATCTAATTTATAATTAGTATTTGGATTATTGGAGATATTAGAGATTGATTTAAATGTTGAATTTATAAGTGTTGTATTATAAAGATTGTATTATTATTTGAAGATTTTTGTTAGTAATATTTTGAAAGAAAACTTTGTCGATGAATTGATTAGAGTATTGATAGTCTATTGAGTAATATTCTCTGATAGTTCTAATGAGAATTATCAGGGGATGTTACAGAAATTATATTTATTTTTTATTCTTTTACCTCCAGTTACTCCCCACCAAACATTAGCTAAGGTTCATATTTCCTAGTTCAATCACAGGGGACAATAAAATATTTAACCAATTAATTCAACTCGACCCTTGTGTGGATGCTTTCCTCCAAGCAAAAATTATAGAAGCTCTTTGCCGTCGCGCCACATTCTTGAAGAAACTGAGTGATAATGATAATAAATTTCTTAATTTGTGATTAATTGCTTCAACAATATTGCCATTCAAAATCCACTTGAGAATTAAAGAACTCATTCAATTGAAGAAATTATGGTGATTTGTTTGTTTTAATGTGAATTTATACAATTCTTTGAATAGTAAATCAAGTACTACTATTTCTTTGAATTTGTTATCAAAATTCAATGCGTAAAGCTTCACAACTAAGGTGGTTACGTGGTAGAAGATCAACTTTTTATGATTTTTTATTTCAAATGATCTATGGATATGTCTTGACGAAATTTGGGCAGTTAATTATTGAATAGCATAGAAACTTGGAAGCTAAAAATATGGTAATTTAAAAATAAATAATAAATTTTTGGTAAATATTAGAAAATATGTGAATGACTACTTAATTGGATTAACCTTATCTTATCAAGATTATGATTAACTTTATCTTATTCATATTATGATTAACTTCATGATAATTATAATCTTCTATTCTTATCTAAAGTCTATTTATACCACTATATATACCCATTATGAGTGGTGTATGAGTAATAATTCACAATAAAGAAATTTATTATATTTCTTTTCTCTAACTATTTTCTTTATATTTATAATACGTTATCAGCACAAGACTCTAATCAAATTGTTCATTCTAAGCATTCAAGTTCAAGGTAATTATTCTAATTTTTCTTTTATATTTCTATGTACTTATTTGTTTAGTATCATGTTATAAAATATACATCAATTGAAATATTACTAACTAATTATGTAGATCATAATCTTCAATATTTTTATTTGAGGTGAATTATTTATGCATATGGTTAAACGCCGATATAATTTTTATAAGATTTTAAATGTTGGTATAATTTTTTTTAAGATGTTAGCATGATTACTCAATTTTAATTTAATAATAAAAAATTGATTTTAATTTGTATTTCAATTACTGTTAATTGTTAGGTTCTTTGAGAATTGAGATGCATGTAGTTTATCAACTACAGTAGCCACATTAAAAATTAGATAGGCATAATTTTGATCAACTACAGTAGCTTTTAGGATATGTAATATCAAACTCTAGTTTTATGAAAAAATAATAATATTATAATGTCATCGTTATAATAATGATTTGATAATATCATATAATATATTTTATCATGTACTGTGCTTGATTTTATTCTATTTTACATGTCTTTATTATTATAATATATGATAATATATATATATATTTGATTATATATATAATTTTCACATGGATTTATTGTATATTTATACCAATCTAATTTAAGGTTCTTATTTTTAAAGATAGTGTATTTGTAATATCAAACCTTACAAAACTTGAGTATGTTGCCCATAATATTTTCGGAAGAAATTATTTATCATGGGTACTTGATATTAAGATTCACCTCAACGCTATAAATCTTGTATATAATACTAAGGAATGAAGCAAAGCATCTCTACAAGATTACACAAAGTAATAATTTTTTCGACATCATTTACATGAATAATTGAAAATTGAGTATCAAACTATTAAGAACCCATTAGCCTTTTAATATTCTTTAAAAGAAAGATATGAACACCAAAAAATTATGATTCTTTCAAAAGCTTTATGTGAATGGATTCACTTACAATTGTAAGATTTTAAAACTATAAATGAATATAATTCAGTATTATTTAAGATTAGTTTTCAATTAAAATTATGAGAAAAAAATATTGATGAAGATATGTTAGAAAAAAAAAACATATTTAGCCTTTCATGCCTTGAATGTGCTTCTGCAGCAATAATATCAAAAGAGTCGATTTTAAAAAATATTATAAGCTAATTTCTTGTTTGTTTATGGTTAAACAAAACAATGAACTTTTGATGAAAAACCATCAAACTCATCATACTAGCTTAACACTATTTCCCTGAAAGTGAATGTAACATTTTCTCAAGGCCGTAGGCAGAGTCGCAATAGAAGAGGTCATGGTAAAAGAAATTTCTCTACCAATTATGAAAATAAAGATGCTAAAAAGAATAAAAATAAAATAGGTCAAGAATGAAAAACTTTCTAAAAGAAAGTTGTAAAATAATGACACTACTTGTTATAGATGTAAAAAAAATGGTCATTAGTCAAGACTATATCGTACTCCAAAATATTTAGTCGATCTTTATAAATCATCACTAAAAGAGAAGGAAAAAAATATTGAAATGAATTTTTCTGAAGCTATAGACCCTGCTAATAATGATGGGCACCCTTTAAATATTGGTTTTGATATTTCTGATTTTTTTGAAGACAAGGATGACAAAATTGACGATTTGATAGTGGATGAGAATGTTAACTATTAGAATATATTTTTTATAGTTATGTTGTTATGTTATTTTTCTTTCATAGTCATGATATTTTTTTCTCAAAAAATTATAATAAGAATAGACTTTATTTATTTATTTATTTTAATATAATTATTTTATTTACTAGATAAAACATAATAGACTTGATATTATGAAGAACAACATATGTTTAGTTGATAGTGGTACGACTTACACAGTTATTTGAGATAAAATTTTTTTTTTACAATTTACATTAGTTGAAATCAATATTAGTACGATATCTAGTACTATAAATATAGTTGAAGACCCTGAAAGAGTCTATTTTATATTCTCAAATGAAACAAAGTTATATATTGATGATGCATTATATTCTAGTAGATCCCGAAAAAGTCTACTAAGTTATAAAGATATAAGTCGCAATATATACTATATTGAAACTAAGAATGAGGATGATATTGAATTTTTATATATCACCTCTACAAATTTGAATTAGAAGTTTATATTAGAAAAGTTTTTAAGTTTATCAACTAATTATACTATACAAAAATAAAGATGATTGAAATGCATTATATACACCGTAAGTGCACATATTCTAAAATTTTTATACTTTAACATTATCGTCTTGGCCATCCAGGTTCAAATGTGATGCAACGTATTGTTGAGAATATCAATATACATCCATTAAAAAATCAAAATTTTTTTTTCTGATGATTATTTTTGTGCTTCTTGTGCTCAAGGTAAATTAATTATGAGACCTTCACCATCTAAGTTACATTTGGAGTCTTCTGAATTTCTATTACTTTATGATTTTAATTGATGCTTTAACTTAATGGTCATATTTTTGTCTATTGTCAACTTGATTGTCACATATTTGTCTATTACTTTTATTAAATTTCTTGCTTAAATTATAAAGTTAATGTCAATATTTTCTGATAATTTTATTAAGACAGTTCATCTGGATAATGTATGTAAATTCACTTTAAAAGCATTTTACGATTATTATATGTTAATAGGAATTACTGTTGAACATTATATTGCACATGTTCACACTCAAAATGCTTTAGCTTAATCTTTTATAAAGCATTTACGGTTAATTGTTAGACTTGTGCTTATGAAATCAAAACTTTTAGTATCTGATTAAGGACATGCTATAGTTCGTGATGTATCTTTAATTCGTATTCGACTGTATACATATTTTAAGTTTTCACCTTTTATGACTTGTATTTGACCAACAACCTAATATATCTCATCGTAGAATTTTTGGTTATGTTGTATATATCCCTATAGTACCTTCCTAAAGAATAAAAATGAGTCCTCAACGCCATCTTGGTATCTATATGAGTTTTGATTATCCATATATCATTAGCTATCTTAAACTTTTAACAAGTGATCTTTTTAGAGTAAGATTTTTCAATTGTCAATTTAATGAGTTAGTTTTTTCGCCATTAGGGGAAGATAAAAGTAAAGAGCTGAAAGCACAAGAGATTAATTGGAATAAACCAACTTTGTCCAATTTTGATTCATGCATAAATCAATATAAACTAGAAGTTCAAAGAATAATTTATTTGCAGAATATTGCAAATCAATTACCAGATATCTTTACAAACACCTAAAAGGTGTGTAAATCACATGTTTCAGTGACTAATACTCCTGCTCGATTGATTGTCCCTACAGGACATCCTATTAGGTGTGTAAATCACCTGAAAACGTGGTAGACCATTTGGTTTATAAGATATTGTTCCCCGAAAAATAAGAAAAATGAAAATTTTACAAAATGATGCTTCTAAAGAGGTCAAAACTAACATAGATCAATAATTTCATATTTCTAAAGAAGTAATCCTAGAAGGAGTTCTGGTACCGAAATATAGTGAGATCTCATTGAAATATAAAAATATGTTAGAAAGAGATGACATTATTATTGATTATGTGTTTAAATATGTTGTTGTTTATGAAATAATTAATGATGATGTGCACGAGCCTAAAAATATTGAAGAATATCAACATAGAAATGATTAGCTAAAATGGAAATATATTATTTAAGCTGCGCTAAATTCATCAGCTAAGTATAAAGTATTTGGATAAATAATTTTAATATCAGAATATGTTAAACCTGTGGATACAAATGGATATTTATCCATAAAAGAAAATAAATTAAATAAAATTATAAGATACAAGATACAACTTGTAGCATAAATTTTTTTATAAAAATTAAGAATAAATTATTACGAGACATATTATACTGTCATACTACTATTATTTTTAAGGGTTTTTATTAATTTGACACGCTACACGAATCTACCTGAATAGAAACTGAAATTAGAAATGGATATCAATCAGTTTCTATATAGTACGGCATTGAAACGGAATTGTAGCAAATACCATATATGATTTTTCGAAACGAAATAGAAACGGATCAAAAACAAAAAATAAAAACCAAAAGAATCTATGTCTATGTCGTTTCTATATCTGGCAGGAGTTCATGGCGCGTAAAGTAGAAACGGCGTTGGAAACGGATTTGAAACAGACATTGAAAACGGAAATAATCCGTTCTTGAGTATTGGAGGGAAGATTTCGCAGGTAATATTTTGTGGAAATCTACAAACAGATTACATGTCCATTTCTGTATCTGTTCTTGATATATTGATTCTGAAATGTAAGTAATTTTACAACCGAAATTATTTTCGTATCTTAATCCGTTTTTAACATAAAATTAACCTAATCAGATTTTCTCTCCATATAAATTCTTAATTTTTCTTGCACTCTCTCTCGTGCCTTAAGTCTAAAATTTTCTCTCGCTCGCTTTCTCTCTTCTTTCAAACACATTCACTTTGAAAATCTCTCTCTCTATGATTTCATCGAAGAAGTGTTCTATGATTTAGGTAAGTTTATCATTTTAATTTATTTTGTTAATTTATACATATTTTTTTACTTGGTACATTTTTAGTTCGATTGTGGGTTTAGGGTTTTTTTAATAAAATTTGTGTTCTTGGTTTTGATTTCTCTGTTCTTAAAAAAAAAATCTTTTGAGGGTTTAAATCTTGAAATGATTTTGTGTATTTTCTGGGTTTCAAACACATACGGTTACATTCAATATTCTGTTTGTTTAATCTCCCTCTCTCTCTCTCTCACTTGAAACACATCATTCCACGTTTCCATCGAAGATGCGTTCTCTGATGTAGATGAGTTTAGCTTTTTAATTTGTTTTGTTAATTTATGTAAATATTTATAAGAATATTGTTTTGGTGGGTTCTGATTTCTCTATTCTTTTAATCCTTTTATGTTTAACAATTTGAAACATTTTTTTGTTTGATTTTCTGTATTTTATGGGTTTAAAGCTATGAATATCTGTTCATTTGGGTAGAATGGTTGAATTTGAATAATGAATGAATTTCTGGGTTTAAAATGAACACATAGGCAGAACTTGTGTTTCATTAGGCATTCTCATTTCCCATTGCTTAAAATTTATTTCACTCACTTGTTGATTTAGAGGCTTAACGATCTTTACTTTCAAATGGGTTTTTAGCGTTGTAATTGTTTCTTTCTCTTCTTCTGTCAGGAACTTGTACAGAGTTTGCCTCTTTGGAATGGACAATCGACCCTGGCTTACCCCATATTAGTTTGAGTCATTACTTTTTGTATCACTAAGCTCACTTTAGTACCTTTCATCTCTTCAATCTTGTTCTTGAATTCTTGAGGCAACTCTGTTGGTACTGCTGATAATGGATTTTCATCAATTACTGGAATTTGTTTCTTCAATCTTAACTATGAACCTGAAGTGAACTTTTTTCTTCTCATGTTTAATCTCCCATTCTTGATCACCATCTTCTTGTTCTTCCTTAGAGTAAGTCGTTCTTCTGTTCATATTCTTATTATAGTTCTTGTTAGATTATTGAACTTTCATTGCATAAGCTAATAATTTCCCTTCTTCTCCTTTATTGGGTTTTTCACTGAAACTAGAGAAGGCAATTGGCTTGTTTCTGAGATAAGTGCTAATTTGAGTTCTGCGTGAGGTTTATTATATATATATATATATATATATATATATATATATATTAACAGTCATGTTTGTAATCCTTGTCCAAAGAGAATTAGGTTTTAATAGGTTTGTTAGTTGAAACTTGTGTATGGTTATGGTGTTTTAAATGAGATAGACAATTAAACAAAGCATATCTGTCAGATACAGAAGATTGGTATATAAAACTCCATGGTATTTGCATGTAAATGAAATTGGTGTCATTGCCTATATATATAGTTTGTGAATTATTCCTTCTGAATTTCATTTTGCTTTGCAGTAGGAAATTCACTATATGTTCAATGATTGAACAGAATTAGTATTCACATGTTATGAAATATGGGAATTATATATGAATTTTGTAGAGGTGGATTAATAATGAATAGTTGAATAGAAATCCATAAATGTATGCCAAATTTAGAGGAAAATAGAAAGAAAATATGCAGAAACCTCAATTGACAATGATCATTCTAGATTCCCTTTTTGACACTTATGATTTTCACCGTAGGTAGGCACAAGAAATCTCCCATCTCTCCCCAACATGGTTGGATGATTAGTATTTAATTAAAACCCAAAACCATGAAGAAAAAAAAAGTGGCTTTGCATAAGCAGTAGTTTATCTGTGTACACCATACTAAATTATTGGTTCTCCAAGTTGTGTAGAACATGATGGATCTGCCTTAATGGCAGTCAAAATAAGTAGATTCTGTAGATTGAAATTTCCATTGAATGTCGAGTTTTGAAGCACAGTCTTTTCAAGCAGTTCAATTAACTCATGGGGAAGATCAGCATTCATGAAAGCCTTAACTGCGGCAGAAACTTATTCTAGGCCCTTGCTTTTGGGTAAAACAGTAGATACAACTTGATCAATGAGTTGTCTTCTATATTCATTCTCAGGATTAAGAACCTTCTCCTAAAGATCAGAATCTATCTTTTCAACCACATATATGGACTCTAATGCATACATTTTTCAATTGAAGTGGAATTAATGTTAACCTAATCAGTAATATCCGCTCCGTGTTAAAATGAATACATTTACTTGGATTATAATTATTTTTTTTGCCTTAAGGGTTGAAATGACAAATTGGGTAGTTGTATCGTCAGTTGCATTGCGTGCATGTATATTGGTAAAAAAATTGGAAATTATGGTTTGTTTCTTGTATAATTAACTGCCTGTTACATCCTAAAATTTGAAATTCTATGGCATGAGAAACTGTTTGAGCACAAGGACATTAAGGATTGCCTTTAATTTTCAAGGTTCATTGCAATTTTTAGGCACTAATATTTTGTATAATGATGGTGATGGATTTTGGTCCTTTTTTACTTTTAACTCATTCAAAATTTAAACTGAATTGACTAGTTGTGTTTTGCAATGCTATTTGTAATTTTGGTATACAGCCGACCCCAACTTGTTTGAGACTAAGGCTTAGTTGTTGTTGTTGTTGGTAGACATTAGAGGGCTTTAACAAATGGGTTTTAAGAATATTTTTCCCTTTCCTGATGTGCTTATGCCTTGATTTTTGCTATATTATTTGTTTTGTTAATTTTATTGATATTTCTACTACTTTCGCTACTGTTGTTGCACTTTTGCAGGCCCTATTTTTGAGCTGTTGGTACTGCATTTGTGGCTATTTATTACTAGGTACATTTCTAACTACTATTCATCACATCGGATTGTTAGTTTGTAGGTTGTTATTTGTTTTGTGTATATTAATTTGTTTATCTGTTCTATGCCTAAATAAATTATAATGTGTTTATCTGACACTCGGTTGACTGGTTTCTAAATCTGCCACTGTTTATTTTAGGTATAAACACACCTTGTTTTTGCCATTTGTGCTTGTGTAGCATGTATAAATTTTCTTTTCATTTGCTTAGTATAATGAAATGTGATATAAATTTAGTTTATTCTTTTTTTTCCAATTAGTTGTTTATTAATTTAATAATTATTTCTGTATGTGTATATATATGTTATTAATTTAAAAAATTATTATATGTTCAAAATTTTGATTTAATCTTATTTACTAATTAAGAAAGGACAAGGCGTACGAAGAATAAGAGTACATGCAATGTTATTGAAAAGCAAAAAAATGTTTTAAAGGACAAATAAAGAGTCTAACTTAATAAAATAAAATCATTAAAAGAAAAAAAAACCAGAACAGAATAAAAAACACAGAAAATATTAATATTAAAGATAACACACAGAAAAGGTTGCTTCTGGTATTTTAAAATTTAACACTTCATATTATTTGAGTTATTAATTGTGATAATTATGATACATGATATTATGTTATTGTTTTAATTTAGATGAAGTGCTTGTGTTTGTAATATGTTGATGTAGTATAGGTGATATGAACATATAGTATATGATATTATGTTATTGTTTTATTTTATCAAATTGCAGGGACTTTAGAAATTAGACGACAAAGTAGTGACAATCCTAGGGGATTTAAACTCAATATGAAGCACATAAATTTTAAAGTGTTAATGAAAATTAATTTTTGATAGGAGTTAACATGAGGTTTGATCGCACGTGGATGTATCGCCATCTGAAAGATGGCCTTTTAGATGACAATTATTTGTTTGGGGTTCAAGATTTTATTGCATTTACATGTTCACATCTTGAATGTATGGATGGTGATAAAATAAAGTGTCCATGCAATTTTTGTAAGTGTCGAAATTGAAGATATTATGAAGTCAATATAGTCCGCTATCATCCTCAAAAGTATGGATTTGTGCCAGATTACTATGAGTGGATTTTACATGGAGAAATCCAAAGTCAACATAATGTGAATGATCATACTGATGCAATAGATGAAGCATCATCAGGTAATTTGTACCAGTAAATGGTTGATGATGCAGCTGGTCCGAACTTCAATCCCAGTGTGGAACCACCTAATTCTGCAGCACAACATTTGTATGATATGCTTAATGCTGCAAATCAAGAGTTATGTCCAAGTTGTGAAAATCACACACAACTCTCAGCTATAGCTCGAATGTTGTACTTCAAGTTTGAATATCACATTCCTGAGCATTGTTATGATGTAATATGACAGTTTATGAAGGAGTGTTTGCTAGCAGACAATGTGATGACTAATGGGTTTTATGACACAAAAAAGATTGTCAAAGGTCTGGGATTGCCCGTGGAGAAGATTCATTGTTGTCAAAATGGTTGTATGTTGTATTAGGTATCGATTTAGAATTAACTAATTGTAAGTTCTGTGAACATCCTCGATATATGAGGGGGCAAAAAGGGGTTGGTTAGCATAAACAGAATACCCCATATAAGAAGATGTATTACTTTCCGCTAACTTCGAGGCTGCAATGTTGTATGCTTCAAAAATGACTTCTAATGATATGGCATGGCATGTAGAACATATAGTAGAAGAAGGGGTAATGCGTCATCCATCTGATGCTCCTGCTTGGAAGCAATTTGATGTGGCACATCCTGAATTTGCTTCAGAGCCACAAAATGCGAGGTTGGGTTTATGCACCGATGGATTCCAACCATTCGGTCAGTTTGGACAACAATACTCATCATAGCCAGTAATTTTTAGGCTTGGTTATACATGAAGGATGAATATATGTTCTTAACAATTATTATTCAAGGGCCTAAAAATTTTAAAGATAAGCTGGATGTCTATTTACAACCACTGATATCAGAATTACAGATGTTGTGGGATTTTGGGGGTACAAACATATGATGCATCAAAGTGCCAGAATTTTGTAATGCGTGCAGCTTTGATGTGGACGATAAGTGATTTTCCTGCATATTTGTTGGAGAGAATGCTCTCTATTTTTTGTTGTTATTTTCTAAGGAAGAATACAAGATATATATATACATTAGGTCAAACAATTAACAAAAGACCTAAACAATTAACAAAAGACCTAACTACCCTTACAAACTAAATAGCACATTCACAACACTCCCCCTCAAGTTGGTACATAGATATTACACATGTCTAACTTGCACAATAAGGTTTGGAAGAGCTTAGAATTTAATCCTTTAGTGAGCACATCAGCAACTTGATTGCTCGAGGTCACATGAGTGAGTTTCAATAAACCTTGAGTGATTTTTTCCTTTATGAAATGTCGGTTAATCTCAATGTGTTTCGTCCTGTCATGTTGAACAGGATTTTGAGCAATACTAATAGCAGCCTTGTTGTCGCAAAACAAGGTAGAAGTTCCAAGCTTGGAAATAGCCAACTCATCCATTAGCTTCCTTAGCCATAATACTTCACACACTCCTTGTGCCATAGCTCTAAACTCAGCTTCAGCACTTGAACGGGCAACCACAGTTTGTTTTTTACTCCTCCATGTAACCAAATTACCTCCAACAAATGTACAATAGCCTATGGTTGACCTACGATCATCTAGTGATTCGGCCCAATCTACATCTGTATAAGCTTCAATGTCAAGGTGCCCATGTTTTGAGAAAAGTAACCCTCTCCCAGGGCAGATTTAAGATACCTTAAAATGCGTAAGGCAGCTTCAAGATGACAATTACGAGGGTCATGCATATACTGGCTAACTCGACTGACTGCAAATGCAATGTCCGGTCTGGTATGAGAGATAGATTAATCGACCAACCAATCTTTGATATTGGCCAATGTCAACTGGTTCTCCTACTCCTGCCTGGAGTTTGCAATTGACTTCCACGGGAGAGTCACTGGGTTTACAACCCAACATACCAGTTTCTTTCAAGAGATCTAGGATATATTTCTTTTGGGAAATAAAAATTCCTCTTTCGGATCTGGCCACTTCTATTCTAAGAAAGTATCGTAGGTCTCCAAGGTCTTTAATCTCTAATTCTCTTGCTAACAACTTCTTTAAGCGACAAACCTCCTCAATGTCATCTCCAGTCACCACCATATCATCGACATAAACTACAAGCAACGTGATCCTTCCATTGTGGTGCCTAAAGAACAAAGTATGATCAGTATCACTTTGTGCATAGCCAAAAGAAACCATGGCTTTACTCAATCTGTCAAACCACGCTCTTGGGGATTGCTTCAAACCGTATAGGGCCTTTTTCAATTTGCAGATCTTTCCCTTTGTATCCTTATCCTCAAACCCAGGAGGTATATCCATATACACTTCTTCTTCTAGGTCCCCATGTAGAAATGCATTTTTCACATCAAATTGATGCAAATTCCAATTAAGGTTGGCAGCACATGACAAGAGAATTCTTACTGTATTCATCTTTGCAACAGGAGCAAATGTTTCCTGGTAATCCACCCCATATGTCTGGGTGTACCCTTTTGCCACCAATCATGCCTTGTGCCTTTCTATGGTGCCATCAACTTTATGTTTTACCGTGAATACCCATTTGCATCCAACTGTTTTCTTATCTTTCAAAGAATCAACAAGTTCCCACGTTCCATTTTTCTTCAAAGCCTTCATCTCTTCAATCATTGCTTCCTTCCATTTTGAGTCTCGATATGCTTCTTGCCAATTCTGTGGAATAGAAACAGAAGAAACAGACAAGACAAAGGCTCTATAGGATGGAGATAAATTATCATATGAAACAAATTTTGAGATTGGATGATGAGTGCATGATCTCACACCTTTCCTTAGGGCAATAGGAACATATGAATCATCAAGATCAGAATCACTGACAGGGTCAGGAGAATCAATAACTGGATCAGGATGAGAAGTACTTACATTGAGAGGTGTCTCTGCTGAATCAGCAACTGATGGTAGGGGCAATGATTGGTCACTAGAATCATGCATAATGGTCTTACCTTTTTCCTTTCTAGTGTACCTTTGCAGATCAGGTCTATCTAATCTACCATTCCTTCTCTCATCAAGATCAATTTGGTTGTCCTGTTCACCATCAACAATCACCAAGTTCCTGAATTGCTCAGGTACAGAAACAGACAAAGGAATTGGGTTTAGTTTATCAACTTCCTCTTCTACTCCAGTTACTTCAGTCTCCCCCTGAAGAGGAGTTGGGGAAAAATAAGGTTCAAACTCCCGAAAAGTCACATCCATACTCACAAAATATTTTCTGGATGGCTGATGGTAATAGCGGTAGCCCTTTTGAGTTGCCGAATAACCAATAAACACACATTTCAAAGCCCTAGGATCAAGTTTACTCCCATATCTATGATGGACAAAGCACACACAATCGAAAATTTTGGGTGAAACAGTATAAGAGGTGTGACCCCGTAAAACTTCTATGGGACTCTTAAAATTAAGTGTTCGAAGGGGCATTCGATTAATTAGATATGCAGCCGAAAGGACGGCATCTCCCCAAAACTGTTTAGGAACATTCATAGTAAGCAAGAGAGACCTAGCAACTTCTAACAAGTGTCTATTTTTCCGTTCAGCAACCCCATTTTGAGCACTAGTATTGACACAACTAGTTTGATGAATAATGCCTCTAGCATCTAAGTAAGATTGAAACATGCTATCCATATATTCAGTCCCATTATCAGATCTTAGGATTTTCACCTTAGCATCAAACTGTGTGCAAATCATTTGGTGAAAAGATTGAAAACATGAAAACACTTCATTATTCGTTTTTAACAAATACACCCATGTTAATCTAGTACAATCATCAATAAAGGTGACAAACCATCGATAGCCAGACAATGAAACAATAGGACTAGGTCCCCATACATCAGAATGAATTGTCATAAAAGGAATAGAACTTTTATTATCATGAGAAACATAAGTATTCCTCGAATGTTTTGCTAGTTCACAAGCATCACAAGCTAAAGTTTCAAATGAACACCGACTAAATAGATTAGGATACAACCGTTTAAGAACAACAAAAGATGTATGTCCTAACCGTCTATGCCACATAATAATTTCTTGACTCACATCGCTACTCTTTCCTAACAAGGCTTGGGAATTCTTCTCAAGAAGGTACAAACTATTGTGCACTCTACCATGACCAATCATTTCTCCTGACTTCAGATCCTGCAAAAAGCAATGAGTCGGGTAAAAAACAGCTCGACATTGAAGGTCATTGGTAATAGCAAGCACAGATAAGAGATTAACGGGAAAGCTAGGAATATGAAGAACATAGTTCAGGTCAATGTCAGGCGTACACTTAACAAAACCTGTACCAGAAATTGGCGCTAAAGAGCCATTTGCAATGCGAACATTTTCCTGACTAGAGCATGGTGAGTAATCTATAAATTTCTCTAAAGAGCCTGTCATATGTTTGTTTGCTCCTGAGTCTATAATCCAAGAATCATCAACAGAATTGACTAGAAATGCCATACCTGACTGCGAAAAATGAGAGGTAGAGTTGGATGAGGATGGTGTACCCTGTCGAAGAAGATTTCTCAAAGCTTGCAACTCTTCAGCAGATAAGTCACTTGTAGAGAGAGCATCAGAACCAGGAATAGAACTGGAGCTAGCCACCTCAGCTTGATTTGCTACACTTTGAGATAGCCCTGATCTTCCTCTACCGCTACCGCGCCCCCTTCCACGGCCACTACCATGACCACCAATATAAGTTGGTCGTCCAATCAATTCCCAACATTTTTCCTTGAGGTGCCCAGGAGTTTTACAGTGATCTCAAAAACGAATATCCTCTTTAGAGATGGTGCGAGTAGCTGGTGATGCTACAAGTTCGGGTGATGCTACTAACCCAGCTTTTTCAATGATAGGAGTTTTCATCATAGTTCTCCTCCTACTCTCTTCCTGCTGAATGTAAGCATGAGTTTCTTCTAAGGATAACATAGGGTTTCTACCCAACACTTGAACTCGAACAGGATCATATTCAGGATTCAATCCTGCTAGAAATTTGAATATACGCCCAGTCTCAACCCTCTTGTGATACTGAACCGCATCGTCTTCACATTTAGCATGAAAGTCATCATAGTAGTCTAGTTGTCTCCACACCTCATTTAAAGCGGCATAATAATCATCCACAGTCATCTCCCCTTGTTTCAAACCTTCAACCTTGAGACAAAGTTCAAACACCAAAGCAGCATTTCCTTGTCCAGAATAAGTCTTCCTAGCAGAATCCCATACCATTTTTGCCGTATCAAGCATTATGAAACTAGCCGCAATCCTCGGTTCCATTGAATTCAAAAGCCATGACATAATGAGAGAATTTTCAGATTCCTACACATTGTATTGAGTGTCAGTTTTCGCCAGACGAATTTTAGAGCCGTTGAGATAGCCCGTATAACCTCTTGCATTGATAAATAGATAGCACGACCTTGACCAAGCAAGATAGTTTCCGGCACCGTCCAACTTGAACTGACTGATTTGTAACGAAGGATTGTCGTTATTTGGGGGAATCACCTTACTGTCAGCCATCTAAAATGGAGCGGAAGCAGCCTGTTGGAGTGGTAAGCAGTGGCAGTAACCACAAAACAGAGCAGAAACTTGGAGAACAAAAACACAGCAAAGCAGAAAAAAAAAAGTCCGACAAAATGAGGAACTGACCAGATACCAAGAGTCGCACGGCAAGGGCGATCACGGCGGAGCAAGACCGGCCGGAAAATTTTGGCCGAAGGTGGCCGCACGCGCCTACACGCGCCGGCGGGTGGAGAAGAGTCTGGAATTTCTGGCGGTGCGTGGGCTTCACGCGCTGGGGTTCCGGCGACGGAGCTTCTGGTGAAGGCTGGTCGGCGGCTAGGCAATCTGCTGAGGGAGGCTGTGTCGCTACTGGACGCCTGCAATACCTCAGAACAGAAATGGCAGCCCCTAAAAATAGGGTTCAGATGCTGGAAAATGGACCTTCAGCCGGAAAAACAGCCCCCAGCCGGAAAAAACACAGCCCTCTCACCAAAATTTCACTCCCATTTGCTCTGATACGATGTTGGAGAGAATGCTCTCTATTTTTTGTTGTTATTTTCTAAGGAAGAATACAAGATATATATATACATTAGGTCAAACAATTAACAAAAGACCTAACTACCCTTACAAACTAAATAGCACATTCACAACAATATTCAATGTTTTTTGGTTGGGGCACATCAGGTCGACTAGCTTGTCCATGCTGCATGAATGATTCTAATGCCTTTACTCTGAATAAAGGAGGTAAACAGTCGTGGTTTGATAATCACAGCAAGTTCTTACCTACTAATCATGCATTCAGAAGGAATAGGACTAGCTTTTTGAAAAATAAATTAGTCATTAAAGTGGCTCTACCTGTTGAAACTGGTGTTGAAATACTACATGAGATAGATCACTTGCAGAAGGTAACAGAAATTGGAGCTGATGAGTACAATATTAGGCATTGTAAAAAGTCAGGGTGGAAAAAACGTAGTATATTTTTGGATTTTCCATACTGGAGTACTAATTTAATACGACATAACCTTGATGTGATGCACATAGAAAAAAATGTATTTGAAAATTTTTTTAATACAATCTTAAACATTGAAGGGAAAACCAAGGATAATGCAAAATCTAGAGGAGATTTGAAGGAACTTTGTGGACCGTTGGAATTGTAGAAGGATAGTTCATCTAAAAAATATCCAAAAGCATGTTACACTTTGGATAGAAATTCAAGGGAAATTCTATGTGCATGGGTAAAAGGTCTCAGATTTCTTACAGATATGCTTCATACTTGGGTAGATGTGTTGACATGAGGAAACTAAAGTTGTTCGGAATGAATAGTTATTATTGTCATGTGTTCGTACAAAGGTTGATTCCTATTGCATTCCGTGAGCTACAACCTTTACATGTATGGCGGACAATAACTGAGTTAAGTCAAATTTTCAAAGCCTTGACATCTACAATGATTAAAACATTCGATTTACAACAATTGAAAAAAGATATTCCAATAATACTATGTAAGTTGGAGCGTATCTTCCCTCCTAGCTGTTTTGATAGCATGGAACATCTTCCTGTACATTTGCCGTATGACTCATTGACAGCCGGCCCGGTCCAATATCGATGGATGTATCCATTCAAGAGGTATGTAAATAAATATGATTCTATTAAATTAATGTTAAGTGTCTGTAAACATTTTACAAGTATGATAACTATGTATTTGTTCTTATAGGTACCTTAGGAAATTGAAGAATAATGTTAGAAATAAAGCTATAGTTGAAGGTTCAATATGCAATGCGTATTTAGTGGAAGAAGCTTCTTCTTTTTGTCAGCATTACTTTGAACCACATCTAAATACAAGACATCGTAAAATGCCCGTAATGTTGATATTGGGGATGAAGATGATGTAGCAGAAGGTATCCTTTTGATATTTAGGATAGTCGGTTGGCCTGTTGGTCGGGGTAAAGTGAGGTACCTCACATAAGTTGAATACAATGCTGCCCAATTGTACATCCTATTAAATACACTAGAAGTGCAACCATTTATAAAGTAAGTACATATTGCGTAATATATTACTTCATGTGATCTACAATAATGTCATTTTAATATTAACAATTGTTATGTTCAGTATTTTCAATGATGAATTGAGGCAAAATCAACCACATCTTACTGATAAGGATGTTGATACCACACTTGAGCATGAATTTCCATCGTGGTTCAACATTTATGTACACAAACCACGCAATAATCAGTTAAATGATTCTTTAGTGGCACTTGCAGCGGGCCCGTTAAGAAGTGTGATTGCTTACTCGAGGTATATGGTAAATGGGTATAAATTCCATTCTGTGAGTAACAGTTCAAATAGATCAACAATGAATAGTGATGTTTGCATTAAAGGATCAAATTACAGTACAGATGAAAGTGACTATTATGGTCAGTTGACAGAGGTTCTACGGTTAGAATATCTTGGATTACCAATCAAAAGAACTGTGCTATTCAAGTGCGATTGGTTTGATCCCACACCAAATGTGGGAACAAAGGTTCACAAAGAATATAAATTGGTAAAAGTGAATCATAAATGATTTCTCAATAAATATGAGCCTTTTATTTTGGCATCACAAGCTGAGTAAGTCTTTTATATGAACTACCCTAGCAAGCAGTGAGATAAAAATGATTAGTGGGCTATTTGCAAAATACGATCTAGATCCATAATGGAGGAGCCAACACATGTTGAGAAATTGCCCATGCCAGGTGTTGAACCTTACCAAGACACAACCTTTGAAATTGAGCCTATAAATGTTCTAATAGATGATGACCATGGTCATATAAATGATACGAGTGGGACACTTATTGACATGGAGAGTACCGATTACGATACGAAGGATGAGCTTGAAGTAGGGTCCTTTTTAGATGATAATGATGATGATGATGAATTACAAAGTGATAGCGAATAGAGGTACTCATTTGCATATGTATATGTTTAAAACAAAATTTAGCTTTCACATAATTAAAAGTATACAAAAATGTTCAAATTAATAGATTGCATAAATATAATGGTACAAACATGTTTTATCATATTATTTTATTAATGGCACATATATGTTTAGTATTTGTATTGTAATAATTACTTTTCATGTCTACATTTGTAGAATTTCTCAGGTAATTATAAGAGGAAAGAATTCACATACAAGTGGCAAATGAAAGAATCCACAAACAAGTAGTAGAGTTGCATCTACCTCAATTGGACAAGTTACATCTACTTTGGTCGATCGAGGTACATTTACTTTAGGCAGTCAAGGTATGAATTTGATGCCTACCGGTAGAGGCACAATCGGTACAACTGGTAGAGTCAATTCTAATTCATTCAGTCCAGGCACTTCTTTGATTCCATCAGCCCCAATTGACCAGATGGTGCCTATACATGGCAATACTGATATCCCTGGTTCATCTTTTGATTCTCCTTCTCTACCAACTTCGACTCCAAACACACATGGGAACTTGGATCCTACCCCATCTTTTGATTCTCCTTCTCCACCAACTTCGATCCCAATTACACATTGGAACTTGGATCCTACCCCCCAGCAGTGGCTCATCTACAAATTGCTTGACTGTAATTGGGAATGAGTAAGATTTACATATGTAAAATTTTTTTTAGTTATTTATGCCTAAATTTTGCATTTAATTAATATTAATGTTTAATTTTTAGTTTTTAGTTTTATTTACAGGCTCTCTCATTCGAGGCCTTACAACCGACAGATGAGAAATATTTTCCAGCAGAAGTTAGACATCAATGGTTATTGCTTGAAAGGGGTTACAAAAGAGACTAAGGTATTTTATTGGGAACAGTTTCAGATAATATAAAAATTCTTATTACTTAAATATTTTTATAAATTATTTAATACACTGTAATAATTAAAGAGACATATCATACTATATCTTTTGTTCATGTAATACAGAAATATTTTTACTGGGATAAGGTGATTAGCAGTTTGGTCAAGATCGCATGGGAGAAAAAGGCTCCCGACCGGTATAAGGCATTGCTGTGCACATTGCGGAAGGGGAACAAGAAGCCTGTTCATGTTTCGGATGCTGTGTGGGAGAAGTGGCAGCATGAGTGGTCCAAGCCAGATTACCGAGCTATTTGTGAAAAATTCTCCATCAATCGGCGTAGCGAGACGAGAGGTCCAGGTTCTGGGACATCGCGGCACACTGGTGATTCTATGTCGCATCTCCAACACAAAGAGATTCTGGTACGTCTTAAATAATAACTTTAAATTTTAAGATAAGGATTGAAGAAGGTGGATGAGTGCATGGAAGCTTTCAAGCCTTGTATAAATGGATTTGTAATGACTGCATGTTGTGGAGAAAGGGGGTGCATATTTATTATTATATGTGTTTTATTGTTGAAACAATTAATAAGATATTTTTTATATTTTGACTAAAATATATGGCTATATTTTCTCTGAAATTTGTGGTTATATTTTGACTAAAATTTGTGATTATATTTTTTGTAAAGGTATATTCTATTGAGAGTTTTTTTATCTTTTTTGTTTTGGTATTTTGGAAAAAGTGGGTATATTTTTAGTCCTACCATGAAAACTCGGGTGTTTTCAATATTTTTCTGTTTAAAACTTGCATGTTTCTCCTTTGGTCGTCCCTTGAAACTACTTTGTTTCTTGATTGTATTGTCTTGAAACTGCTCTGTTTGTGTCTTAAAACTGCTCTGTTTCTCCTAAACCTTTGAATTAGAAAATCCGGCTGTATATTTCAATAGTCTTTCTTTATCACAAAGACACACAAAACCAATTAACAGTAATAGATAACTAGTGGACTACTTTGTAAACCAGAGAAATGAAAGTATACTACCTGATATAGAGCTGAAAAGCAAGGATTTTGATAACCAAATTTTCTGAAAAACAAGGATTTTGATAACCAAATTTAGTTTTCCTTGTAAATAAATGAGTTCTTCTCATTTAGGCTGCACAATTAAGCTTGACTATGACTTCTACATGCTCCCATTATTGTGAGCTTTTAATAACTATGTTAATTTATATGGTTTTTAGTTTTACATGCCATGTCTAGAGATGATCAATACAAAAATTTGCTAATAGTTGTGGATTATCAAACTTGGTTATTTTCTAGTCTCAAAATAAGAATGGACATTGCATACTGAATTTTAATTTGTTGCTTTGATTTGAACTTAATTTTAGTGATTCCTCATACTTTGCTTTGTTGTATTATTTTGCATTTAGTATTTCATTTTAATGGATAAAACTATACAAATATTTACGAGTCTGTTTTAGTAATTTATGCCTTGCCTATGGTTTATTAGGTGTATATAACATGATTTGATTGATATAAGAAGCTGGTTACCTTGATTTTCAATGGAAGAATAATGAACTGTCACTTCCCGTAGGCTTCAATTATTTAGTTTTTTTGTTTTTTGGTTTTAGTATCATGTTTAAAACTTAAAATTCTGGTAGTCAATAATGAACTGTCTTTTATTAGATTTTTTTTTTGTTAGTTTAAATGAAGATCATTCATACTGATTATTAGCAGCATGATGTAATTTTTTATCTTCTTTTTTCTATTCAACATTGCAGCAAAGGGATTAATGGAATGTGAAGCGAGTCTTATATTTCTATTAAGTTCTTGCTTTTGTTACCTCAAGCAAAGCAATATATAGAACTGCTTTGGTTTCTTTTTTGTGTTTATTTGGCTTGTTTTTCTTAAGCATTGAAATTGCGTTTCTACATTAATCTTTAAATTGTGAAAGAACATGTATTCTATTGCTCTACAGGATATTTGCATTATTTCAGCTTCAAATCAATCTGAAAAGCATTAGAATTTTCTTGGTCTCCTCATGTACTGTTTGAATTTCATAATTTTGATTCATTACAAATATAGGTGATAATGATGAAGATGTGATTATATATGATCGGCTTCTTTTTTTTTTTTTTTTTTTTTTTTAATTTTTTAGATTTGATTTTAGAAAAATCTCAATTTAATGGACTTTTCTTCTCTTCTTATGTGTTCTTGTATAGGCATTGATGTGTAAAATATAAGTTATGTTAATGTGCAGGCTAGGGAGCCTGGGCGGGAGCCATTTCCACATGAGATATTTGAAAAAACACATAGGAAGAAGGGGAATTCTGATTTTGTTGATGTTAGTTCTCGAAGTATTCACGTAAGCTAGATAACTTTTCTATTTGTATTACATTATGAAATGTAATTTATGATTAGTATCATTATTTAATGTTTTTGCTTTATATGTTTTAGGAGTGATATTTACAGCTAAAAGAGCAGCAGTCTCAGCCGCAAGATGGATCCAGTGAGACTGAACTTTGCCTAAATGCTATCGGAGGTGAGAAGAAACGAAGAGTATACGGCATGGGCTCCAGCGCTTCTACCTATTATAGTCAACTTGCAACACCACCTGCACCCTCTCCAACAGTTGACCAGTCAGCTCTTGATGAGTTGCAAACTCTCAAACAAACATTGTCTGATATGCATGAGAGAGAGCAGCGGCGCGAGCGCCAACATGAAGAGCTATTAGCCCGTTTGAATGTGATTATGAGACAGGGGCAACCTTCATCATCCACTCTACATACTACATACTATAGATGATGGTGCATCAGATGAGGATCTTGCTGATGATCAAATTGCAGATTCGTAGGGTATTTGCCCTTTTTATTCATACATACCAAATATATTCTATGACACTGATAACATTAATATTTTGGTAGGAGATTGATAACATAATATTTTGGTAGGAGATTCATAGCATTAATATTTTGGTATGACATTGATAACATTAATATTTTGGTAGGACATTGATAGCATTAATATTTTGTTGCAATTTACTTTTGTTTTGTACAGATACTATCTTATATGTATAAATATATTCATGTATCCACATTTCTTTTAATTTTCTTCTTATATTCTTATAGGTGAAAAATTATGTAATATTGATCAATAAAATTTAAAATATAAATGAAATAAAAAATTAATATTACTAAAAATAAAAATATAACTGAATTTAAAATACAAAAATATGATAGTATAAAAATATTGCAGTAGAAATGAAATTATAATATAAATAAAATACTAAATATATTTTTTAAAAATACATTCAAAATGATTGTTTCTATTACATTCAAAATGATTGTTTCTATTACGAACAGACAAAAATCGGTTTCTAATAGGAACGGAGAATTTTTTAAGCCATCTAAATTGTTCCCAAAAAGAAACCGATGGTTCGGTTTCTATTACAAATGGAATATTCCATTTGAAATACGTCAAATTAGTTGCAAATTATTGATGATTATTAACATATTTAGGAACGAAATATCGGTTTCAATTAGAAACGAAAATATCGGCTATTAGAAAAGGATATTCCGTTTCAAAATTACATAGTTCGTTGTCAATATATGGACCTTAAAGACCCAAATAGAAACGGACATGTATCTGTTTCTTATTGAAACAGACATATTCGTTTCTGTTTGGGTCATTATTCGGTGTTCGAGACCGATTCGGTTTAAACTAATTAGAAACCAGCGTTTTAAATACGAATTTGTTCCGTTTCAATTCCGCTTCTAATTTTATTTAGAAACCAAATTTCTAAGTTTAGAAATGGAATTTTTCGTTTTAAAACTCTAAAAATCTTGTAGTGACATCCTCTGAAGGGTTTGACATATATTTAATGAATGTTATGACAATTTATTTATATGGTTCATTGAATAATTACATATATATAAAAATCTCGAAAGGATTTCAAATGTCTGGAGTATATAATTCAAAATTTAAACAAAATATACTCTATTAAACTCCATAGATTCTTATATCGACTAAGCAATTTGGATGAATGTGGTGTAATCGCCTCAGTGAATACTTAGTGAATAATGGATAAGAAAATAATTTTCTTTGTCCATGTATTTTTATTAAAAAGATAAATTCATGATTTACTATAGTTGCAGTTTATGTTGATGATTTAAATATAGTGGAAACTCTAGAAGAGATATTAATTACCGCAGACTATTTGAACAAGGAATTTGAAATAAAGGATCTTGAAAAAATAAAATTTATCTTGGATTTTAAGTTAAGTATCTATCAAATAAAAATTTTCTCCATCAAGCATCATATATCGAAAAAATCTTAAAATAATTTTATAAGGATAAATCTTATCCATTAAGTACTTCAATAGTTGTTCGTTCTCTTAATATAAAAGGAGATTCTTTCCGCCCCTAAAAAGATAATGAAGAGATTCTTCGTCATAAAGTACCATATTTCAGTACAATAGGGATATTGTTATATCTTGCTAACATCACAAGACCAGAAATTATTTTTGCAGTTAACTTGCTTGCAAGGTTTAGTTTTACACCAACTAGAAGACATTGGAATAGAGTGAAACATGTTCTTCGCTACCTACGTGACATATGCAATATGTGTTTGTTTTTCCCAAAAAAAAAAGTCTGAATTAGCAAGATATGCTGATGTTAGATATCTTTTTGATTCTCATAAAGCTCGATTTTAAATAAGTTATGTCTTCACATATAATAATACTGTTATTTCATGGCGATCTGTGAAGTAAACAATCACTCATATTTCATCAAATTATTTAGAGTTATTAGTTATTCATAAAACTGGTCAGGAATGTATATCGTTGAGAAGCAGGATCAAACATATTAGAGAAGCGTGGGTATTATCTATAGAAATCAATAAACTAATAATATTGCATGGAGATAATACAACGTATATTGCACAAATTAAGGGATGCTACATAAAATGTGATAAGACTAAATGTATATCACCAAAGTTTTTCTACACTCATGAACTTATTAAGGAAGAAAAAATTAATATTTGCAAAGTTTGTTCAAACGATGATCCAGCACATTTGTTCATAAAGGCACTATTGACATCAACTTTCAAAAAATATGTATACAATATTGGAATGCGTTCACTTAGAGATATGTCTTAGTTATATTTTTTAGATGAAATTACCTATGAATATTATACTTTTTTTCCTTCGCTAAGTTTTTATCCCACTAAATATTTTTTAGTAAGATTTTAGTGAAACATATTTATAGGAGTAGTTATTTAAGAGGAAATGTTAGAAAATATACGGATAATTACTTAATTAGATTAACATTTTATTATCAATATTATAATTAACTTTATTTTATTCATATTAAGATCAACTTCATAATAGTAGTAATTTTTTATTTTTATTTAAAGTCTACTTACACCACTATATATATCCATTATAGATGGTGTATAAATAATAATTCACAATAAAAAAAATTTATCATATTTCTTTTCTCTACCTATTTTTTATATTTATAACTATAAAAGTATATAAAAAATGATTTTGTAATTGACAAAAAATTCTTTAATAAAAAAGTAAAAATTAAGAAAAAAAAAACTTGTAAGTGGCGTAATTTCTCATTTTCTTTTCTAGAGGAAATATTATTGGGAAAATTAGACTGTATGCAAATTTTTTTAAATTTTTTCTTAAATATCTCAATTATTTTGAATTTGATATACTTTTAATATATTAACTGTATATTTAATGCATATTTTAAATATATTTTAAAGTATTAGATATATATATTATATGTATACCTCCAAAATAAAATACTTTTGAAAGAAAAAACTGAAAACTGATATTTCAGGCTGGGCTGGGATAGTTTTTGTTTTAGCTTTTTTTTTAAGAAAAATGTAAAATATATTTGATAATATCATTAAGTTTTAGATTTTTTTAATTAAATAAAAATTATTTTCTCTTTAAATAAAAATTTATAAAATATAATTTTTAGAGTTTTATTTTTGAAAAGATATTTTATATTAATAAAACTGTTTATTTATATAAAATATTTTATATTAATAAAACTCTTTTTTTAAGACAAAAGTAAGTTTTTGACGTTTGTCTTCTTTTAAATTTTTTATTTCTTTATTTTTAATAATGAAAATTTTAACAATTATGATATAGTTTTTAAAAATATAAAACTGATTTTTAAAAAATATAAAACAAAAATTAAAAATAATTTTTAGTTTTTTTTTTAAAAAACTAAAAATCTACAACCTAAACAAACATACCTTTAAAAAAGCACTTTTTAAAAGAATTTCATTTTTAAGGGTATTTTTAAAGAAAGCTCAATATTATTTCCAGACATGGTCATAGGTAAACTAGCCAACTTCTTAATAAAGAAAAAAATTTTAAAAATATAAAAATACTATAAAATTAAAAAATTTACAAAGATACTGTATATATTCCCAAATTTACAAGAAATATGATTTTTTTAGTATATGTTTAGTATATATTGAGTATATTTATGGTATATCTCATAAAAATATATAAAAAAAGTAGTAATTTTATTTTGAAGAAAAAAAAAAGTTGTATTTTATAAAATTTCCTCTAAAAAAAATTGTTGACAAAGCAACCAACATTTGAAAAACATTTTTGAAATTAAGATACATATCACAAACATGTCTAGCTTACTAGATTGTGAAAAGGAATATGAAAAATTTTGTCGCAGTAAATAATTTTTCATATGATTTATTATAATTGAACATGACCATTATTTCGAAATTATAAATTAACCAATTTATTTATGATATTGACAAAAATTAGGATATAAATAAGTTTATCATTGTAATTTTCTATGATATATATATATATATTAAATTTGTTGAAAAATTAAAAAAAAAAAGAGTCATGAATAGTCAATTGGCTTAAGAAGTGACAAAAAATTAAACTGGCACCTAATTAATTGGCTTAAGACAGGTCGAGGACTCGACTAATATGCGATGAGTACGGTAGAAGAAGAACTAGTCAATCTGCAAGTATTTCCACTTGAGACTTTTCAATGTTACCCAATTGCTTTGGTCACTTTCAGTTTCTTCCATTGGTTCAAAAGATTTTTAATTTAAAATGTTATATAAGATTAAATTTATAAAAAGAAAATAAATGCATAACATCGTAGAATAATAAATAATAAATATATAAAAAAGTAGTAATTTTATTTTGAAGTAAATAAAGTTGTATTTTATATAATTTTCCATGAGGATCCCGTCCTCGCCTTGCGGTGACCCGCTATATTTTATATTTATCACATATATAATATATATTATATTATATGTGTTGTGTTTTAATTATTTTGTAGAATAAATTCAATGTGATATACTTTATTTTGTTGTATTTTTTGAATTTCATTATATATAATTATTGAATCATTATTTTATTTAGTGTATAATTATTATAGATTATTAATTTTTTATATTATTAAATTTTAATTTTAAAAATTATATATATATATTCCTCACGAAGATTTATAGATGAGAGCAAATTTACTCCAATTTATACAGAAAGTGACGAAGTGAGAAATTCGAGCCAAGACGAAGATGGGGATGGGGATTGTCCTCACCCTGCCCTGGCCTGACTCAGCCCGGCACTATGATCTGACTCAGCCCGGCACTATGATCATATGGTAAAGAAAACGTTGAAATATTCTTTTAATTAAGTCTTCGTACAACCATAGACTTTTATGGCTAGTCATTTTATATTGTATATTTTGTCAAACCAAAATACACTATATAAATTAGAGATCGTGAAACAAAGAAATTTTAAGTTCAAATCTGCTGTCTATAACTAAGAGTTCTTTTGTTAATTTGTTATCTTAAGCAAACAAAAACTATGAAGATAATGTTTGTTGTTTTATTATTAATTAGATTATGATTGAGAATTTAAATTCTCGACTTTATGAATTTATAAATAACTTATTTAATATTTATATTTTTATTCTTTGTTATTTTTGTTTTTATTTATAGAATAAAGTCTTTCTGCTCATAATTAAAGAATTATGATTTGCAAGCTACAATATTTTATTTTTATTAAAAATAAAAACATGGTAGAATTCCTTTTTCTCAAAATGAAAAGTATATATGAGTTATTGTAATATATGTGTTGGGATGTATACTAAATTTTGGAGTTATTTTTGTATTCAATAATAATAAAATTAAGCAGCAAAAGATAGTGATCAAGACCTCCATGAATAGCCAGAAGAGTCGTTCCAAGGCCTTGAAGATTGTGGTTGGAGTTTCAGGTAAAAATAATTTATGAAATATATACATTTATGTATATTCCAATATAAAATTTTATATAGAAGAATCTTTCATGGAGGTTTTGTTAAATCTCACATCTAATTAAAATAAACATATATATAATCTAATATAAATGGGCTTATCAACTTTAACAGTTAATTTTTAAGATTGACACTTTCAAATCTATATATATATAAATTTTAAAAAAATGGTATTACTGCCGGTGATTTTTCAAGTTTAACGTCTAATTTTTTTAAAGTGACACTCTTAGATCTATATTAATATAAATTAAAGGAGAATGTGCATGCAGGTGTAGAATCCGCAGCTTTAGGGAAAGAAGATAAGAACCAAATAGAGGTGATAGGAGAAGAAGTGGATGCAGTGAAACTAACAAGTTCACTAAGAAAAAAATTAGGGAAAAGATCAAATTTGTGTTGCATATTACCAATTGGTGAAGTATATGCAGAGCTAACAAGTGTGAGTCCTGTTGGGAAAAAGGAAGAAAATGAAGAAAAGGTGCAACCTGTGGTTTGGTCATATGGGTACCCTGCGCCTCAATATTATATTTGCTATTGAGACTAGCAATGTGTTTTTATATGTACTTTACTTTAATTTCATTATTATCTATGTTTTGTGCCTCTTGTATTGTTAATTAAATCCAAAATATGAATTATAGTATAATGAACTATAAATTTTTTTTCTATACGTAACTCAATAGTAGAAGAGTAGACTTTTAACTTAAATGGTTGTGAACTTGAATTAGGTTAGGATTTATCTTGTGAACTTGAATTAGGTTAGGATTTATCCAGGGCGCAGACACGTTAATGAGACCACTCTTCTCTTTTTAAAAATATGTATATATATATAATATTTTTAAAAAAATTTTGAATTATTTTTGAATTTTTTTAAAATTTTAAATTGCCCCCCTCTTTTTTTTTATTTTTACAAGAAGTAAAAAAAAATTACAATAAATTATTTATTCTATAAGCAATAGTTCTCTTTTAGAAAATTGACAAAATATTAATAATATACAAATGCAAAAAAAAAAAGAAAGGGATAAATTTTCTAGCTAAATTAATTTGAACTCATTTAATAAATTAAATAACTCATTTATTTTAATTATTTTTTAAAAAATTATATTCATTATTTAATTTTTTTTCTCTTTATTTTATTTTTGTTATGAACAATCTTATAAATTTAAAATTCTGTATACATATATATTAATATTTTTATTAATTAATTTTTTAATAATAAAAATATATTATTAATAAATTAATAAATTTATAATATACTATTAAAATAAAAAGAGAAATATTTAATTACGAGAGAAGCCAAATTTTACAAAAAAAAATTTTTATCCCCTTTATTTTAAAGCCTGAATTCGCCCCTGAATTTATCAGGATAGACGCAAAAATAAATATTAGAGGTCAAATTCAAATAGTAATATATATTGTTAAATAAAAAAATTAAGATTATATATTCACTAACTGATAATCATGAGTTATAATTAAAAATAATTTTATAATACATTCTAAGTGTTAAATCCAATATGATATAACAAAAAAAAAATATCGTGAAAATCATCAATAACTGAATCTATATTAATTTTTCTGCAATTTCTTTTTCTATATATAGCAGTAGACAATTAAAAAAATTCATCTTCAAAAAGCATATTTAAAATTATTTAAATGCAACTAACTACAATAAGTAATATTTTAATAAATATATTAAACAACAAATTACAGCCCAAGTAGTTAAATAAATCAAACTTATATAAATAGGCCACCACAGTAAAAGAGAGACAAATTAAAATTTTAAATTAATGGAAAAAAGAATTAAAATTATCTCATACAACTAGCCACCAATTACTTTACCGTGCTTTTTTTTTTTTCAAAAAGTCCTTTAGGTCCTCTTAGTCATGTGAAAGTATAACAAATAATAGAAAGAATACCCTTTTTTTTTAACTTTATTTATTTTGCACATTAAATTTTTAAATTTTTATTTAGTGATATTAAGTCATTCATATGGATTGATGATATTAAACTCATTTATGATAGTACTTAAATAAATATTTTCATGTGCTGTCAAAATCGCATGGCATTTTACTAATCCGTATTATGTATTTTTACACGCTGTCAAAATTGTATTGCATATTACCAACTTGTATAGTTAAAGGGTTCAATGTCACTAACTCGTATAATTAAAGGACTCAATGTCATCAACTTGTATAGCTAGAAGGCTTAATATTACTAATTTATATAGTTGAATGGCTCAATATCAAAATCACGTAGTGTATTACTATTTTGCTCCAGTAATTACCCGATTTTAAAATATAAGTGTTTAACTTCGGTTAAAAAATGGTTTAATATCACCAACCTTTATAGTTAAAGAGCTCAGTATCACTAAATAAAATTTAAAGCTTAACGAGCAAACTATATAAAATTTAAGGGCTAAAAAATATATTTTTTCATAATAAAAATATTCAACTAGAAAGTGGACATACATGTGGATTTACTGAAATTAAAAATTAAATTAAATAATAAAATATCACTATTTCCAACCAACCGCCATAATTTTATTTCCATTTTGTTACTCATCTTTCAAGTAAATTATAAAATTTTAGAATTAATAAAATAACTAAAATTATCTTAAAGAAAATTAGAAATAATTTTGATAAATCTTTTGGTTCTTTTTGATGTAATAAATTAGGATTTCTTTAGTTCTCTTGCTCCAGAGTCAAGTCATTATCTTCCTAATTAGAATTGAATTCGATTTAAATAAATATTTAGACAAAAATTTGAAGAGGAAATTACATAAAATAATACTTTTTCTTCAAATTTATTTTTACTATGTTTTTTTCAATTTACAAAAATTTTATTTTAAATATTTTTTTTACATTTTTATGATATATACAAAAAATATACTTAATATATTTCAAATATATACTTAACATATGTCAAAAATATACAATTTTTTTTTTTGTAAATTTTGGTATATGCACAATATTTTTATATTTTTTTTTGGTTGCACAATATTTTTGTAATTTTTTTGTCTTAAAGTTATTTTTGTAAATTTTCTAAAATTTAAACCTTATTCAACTAAATAGTTAGATAAGAGATTAGATTAAAAAATATAGGCATTTAAACTGAATATTTAAATTTAAAATTAGATTAAAAAATTTAGACCTTATTAAAAAGAGGGCCACAAAAATTTAGGGAGGTCAATCTTTATCCATGTTATATAAATGTTTAAAAAAGAAACCTAACCTAAACTTCAAAAAAAAAATTAATTAGATAAGAAATCAGGGGGGCCTTAGGTTAAGTTGTATGTTTCCCTTGGTATTTACGAACTTTATGAAATCTGAATTAATTCAATATGATGAGAAAAAAAAATGAGGCTTTTACAAAACTATATATAAAATCAAACTACTTTTTTTTCAAAAATACTGTATAAAAAATTATTTATATTTTTTAAAAAAATTGAGTCAGATTTTTAAAAATACTTCATTTCTTACTAAAATATTTTTTTTTTCAAAAATACCTAATATCTAATTACACATAATATTTTACTTCAATTTTTATTTTTTTCAAACTTTACTATAAATAAATATATTCCAATAACATAATAAAAATTAATATTTTAAATTATATTTTTAACATATAAAATATATTAATTTTTTAAGAAATTTTTTTTCCTTTGATTACAAATAACAAATACTACTCATAAAAAATAATTTAAAAAAAGCAAAATATATAAATATATATTAATAAAAATTATTAAATTTATTTTTAAATAAATTTGACATATTACGAACATAAAAAATAAAATTAAAAAAATTAATTGTGTTATGTAAATATTTTATAAATAAATGTTACGTAGATATTTTATGTATATTATGTATTTATTATATATATATTATGTGAATGTTAATAAAATCATTAAATTTATTTTTAAATAAATTTTATATATTACAAAAATAAAAAATAAAGTTTAAAAAATATTAATTTCTCTATATAGAAGTTGGATGTTTTGTATATATTATGTAGATATTGTGTGTATGTTATTTAATGATTGTGTGTATTGTGTATATATTCTATGAGTGTATGAGTATTGTGTGGATAAAAAATTTTAAAAAATGAAGTTAAATAAATTTTGCAGAATATTTATATATGTTTGGTGTATATTATGTATATGTCTATATTTATTATGTATGTATTTTGTGTATATTTTTTTGTGTATATTGAGAATATGATAATAAAAAAAATATTTATGATTAAAAAATATAAATAAAAATTAAAAATAAAACATAAAAAATTTAAAAACAAATCATGCAAAACATTTAGAAATGAAAAAAAGGGGGCACGCATGCATAGAATTAAAAAAAAAAAAAAAACTAGATCCGTAGATTCGAAAAAGAAAACTTAAAACAAGATAAACCGTGTAAATTCCTAAAAAAAATATCACCCATATGGCCACTTGCTCGGAGTAGGATTGGATTGGGTGTTAATCATTTTTATTTTTTAAATAAAAATTTATTAATTTTTTCTCTTTTATTTTCTTATATATATATATATAACTATCTAACTTTAACGTGAATGTTTATGGTTTAATAGATAAATTTATCTGAAATATGTGTATTTTGTAATTATACCATATTCTTTATTTTGTGTTAATTTTACCTTAATTTTAAAATTTAATTGCAATTTCTATCCTTATAAGTCATAATTGTAAAATAAAATTGCTAACTAAAAGTCAAAAACCAAATTGATTCTTAAACTTATTATTATATCATATTATTAATTTAATTTTTAAATTTCTAATAAAATTATTGAACTTTAAGGTTTTAATATAATGATTTTGATGATATTAAATAATTGATCGTGCTACTAATTATCTTTTAAATATTTGTCTGTGAACATAGATTCCTAAATTATAAAAAATTCTCTAATTCAAGTGATTCAAGATTTAATGAACCATATGCATGTTTATTTTAATTTTAAGTTTTTGCAACTTTAATTACTTGAAATTTACAAATATTGGCTGATAATCTTAGTTTGTGTTAAATTTTTTTTATTATTATGAATTGGGAGAGGTTGATAATTATAGAGAATATTAAAGTCACAACACACACATATTAGTATATTGGATACTAATATGAGTAAAATATCTAGCATTAAATACTTAGGTGATAGTCCATCACTATATATTAACACATATTTTTTCATATCAAATATCATGTAGGATTATCTTAATACGATCCTTAAGTGATAATTGGGAATACATATCTAATTTTCACTTGGACTAGATACTTGGTTGGCTAGGATTGAACATCTAGCTCGAGAAATCAGGAAAAAAAAAATTTAAACACTCATCTTAAAATACTGGGCTGATTGGGGTTGGATATCAAGCTTAAGAAATCAGAAAAAAATACAACGGTTGAAACTAGACATCGAACATAAATCGGCTTTGATACCATGTTAAAATTTTTTATTATTATTATTATGAATATAGGGAGGTTGGCAACTATAGAGAGTATTATTCATTCAACCAACTTCTCATAAAAGTAGTAAATGAAGACATTCCTTGCCCATGGGAGATTGATGTTTTTGTAACCCAAATATAATTGTTAGCCAATTCTTTTGAGAGTCATAATTTTGTTTTTGTAAATCGTAGAAGTAATACTATGGAAGATTGGGTTGCATATGCAATCAGTCAAGCAAACCTTAGGTTTGCTTGGATGATTAACAAACCAAACGAACTTGTTATACTTCAGTCTAAAGATGCTTATTCCGTTTAGTAAAGTTTTTCTTTCTTGGTTCAATTTCTCTCTCATATAAATTTTCATACCAAATTTTTTCTTTCTTTTCTTTCTAAATTTGTCCATTGATTGGGTTGGGCTTGATTCATGCTGACCAATCTTGCAATCAAGTCTAAGCTTTTTTTAGATTCTAAAAGCATGGGTTAAGATCTAAATGCACCCCTATAGTATTTCACAAATTTCACTTAAAACACATATTTTTTTTATCTATTAAGCTGTTTTTTGGTCAAAAATAGCTTAAATGAGCACCCGATGTCACGGTAGTCCAATTTATCATTAACTCTCACTTACGTGGCATTGTGAGTCTTTTTTTACAAGTGTCTCATTTCCATTGGTTTATAAAAGATGGTAATAGAAAAAAAAATAAAATAACTGAAAATAAAAATAAAATTTATATTGTTCTTCGTGTCCCAACCCCTCTCTCTCTCTCTGTCTGTCTTCTTCTCTGACATGGTGATTACCCTCTTTTGACTCCATTAGATCATTCAGTATTTCTTGTTCAATCCACCAAACAAAATTACAAATACTAATTACCAATCATAAAAATTGACAAAATCAAAATCTTGACACATTAAATATGAAACTCTAATCAAAATAGCATAATCAAGAAAAAAAGCACTCAAGTTCAACGCATACTCAAACCAGAGGCAAAAATAAAGGACAAAAACAAAACAAGGATCGATATACAAATTTGAAGCCCCTAATACTAGAAATTTAATCATTGGACCTTTGATCTTCCACAAAAATCCTATAAATAAAAAAATAATAACAAAATACAAAACAAAAATAACGAAACCCATAAACAAAATGGAAGAAAGAATGTAATTATGAAAGCTATCTCCAAATTTCAAAACTAAAACTATGAAAGAAAATAGAAATTCCATTCACTTGGTTTCATAAGAAAATTGATTGGTAAAGGAAGCTTTTAAAAAACCATTAGATTCCTTGTGCGGTCATTATAGGAAAAACAATGCTGGCAAATTATAAACCAAGAAAAAAAAAGTTGAGTAGTGTATTAGAAGCTCCATAACGATGGCTTTTTGTTGCTCTTTTTAAATTTAATTTTTATCTCACAATAATTAGAAATGGGTAGCAAGAAAGAAAAGGAAGAGAAAACTATCAGATGTAGCAATGCAAGTTCTTGCAGAGCAGTAATTGCTTGGTGGTTAGTGGTGATGCAAGAGGGAGATGGAAAGGAGAGGAAAATAGATATGGTAGTTGGCAGTGGCGGCGGCGGCGATGGCAAAGGAGGAGGAGGAGCTTGGTACATGTGGGCATCCATGTGTAAGTGAAGTGGTTCTCACAACACCACGTGGAAGGAAGGTAACAGTAATGTTAACTTCTCGTTTGACGAAGAAGAAGAAGTTTGAAGAAGCCACGTGGAAGGGAGGTAAAGACAAATCAGACTGTCGTGACATTGGGTACTCATTCGAAGAAACGAGGTAGTTAATTTAAAGAGTGGGTAGCATGGTACATGTAAGAGTTCGCGTGTAAATGAAGTAGATGCCACAATGCCACATGGAAGGGAGGTAACGACAAATTGGATTATTGTGATGTCGGGTGCTCATTTGAATCATTTTTTACAAAAAAAAAATGACTTAGTGGATAAAAAAAAAGTTTAGGTCTTTAAGTGAGATTTGAGAAATAATATAGGGATATATTTGGACTGTAACCCCCAAAAAAAATTTATGTCTATTCTTTTGGGATTTGTATAAAATAGAGAAATTTACTCACATAACAAAAAATTATAAAATTATTATGTAAAAAATTATAAAAAATATTATACAAATAAAAAAAGGCTTAACTTATCAATAAACACTTGTACTTATAAAAATTATCCTATTAGCTGCCTCTACTTTTTGTGCATCCCTTTATACACTTTTCAAAGCTAAAATAGAACTTTCTTTTATGGAAATCAAAATTCTATTCGAGAAGAACAACAAACAAATACATAACAAAACACTTGATTATGGATCAACTAAACCCAAAAGTAATAGGATTGCCCAATACACCCAACCTAGATTCTGAATCAAGTAGAAAACCTGGATTTTGAGCATCAAAACAAACTGAATTAATAGAAGACCTAGCATCCAATAAAACAATGTGAGAAATGGAACTGGGGCAATCTTCAATCCATACTTGAACATCCGCTTGGGGGCCAATAGAGTGAGCAAGAATATGGACTGCCTTGTTATAATGGCATGGAACATACTGCCAACTACAACTGGTGAAGGATTTTTGAAGTAAACGACACTCATCAATTATTGAGCCCAATTCGTTTAAGAAAATGGAATTACCAATCAAAGCATCAATAATGTATTTGCAATTTGATTCCACAGAGCATCGAAAAACCCATATCAATAGCGAGATGAAGCCCCAAGCTGAGGGCTTTAGCTTCGGCAATGGAAGGATCCCACCTTACCAAAAAAAAACTTGAGCTGCACAAGTTAAAACTTGTCCCTCTTCATTACGAAAAATGACTCCTAAGCCTGTAATATTTGAATCACCAACACCTGCATATACATTTAGTTTAACAAAACCATGCGAAGGGAGAGACCAATGCAATTGTGATCCCAAGTTCTAAGGACACCCAACAGTAATCAGCATATCCGAGGAGTAGAAAGGAAGTTCAGAAACCATATTTTCTGTTAGGCATTTGAGAGAAGTAAAGGAGAACTATTTCTGCTCATGTATCCATCTATTCCTGAGGGACCAGATATTCTAATATAATATGCTACCCAACAGAATATTCTCAGGCTTTAAGACGTGCACCAAGTTCATCAACCAAGATTTTAAGGTAAAATCAGCATCCTGACGTACTTGGCCTAATGAAAATTGATCCCAAACAACATGAACAATGTCACAGTCTCTACACAAATGTAGAATTATTTCCTCCTTATCGCAGAAGAAGCAAGAACATGAAGTAGTACCCAATCTGCTATGAAGAAGGGATTTAGTGGGTAAAACATCTAAGCAAGCTCTCTATAAGAAATTAATCACCTTAGGATGTAGCATTAGTTTCCACAAAGCCTTCTAGAACCCATTGTTTGATGAAGAGGAAGCAGGTGATTCTTGACTCCGAACTTGATTAAAAGTAACTCTACAACTGCTCTTAAATAAATAATGACCCATAGAGTGGTAGTGCCAGACAATGGAGTCTTCACCATATATATTAGTAAGAGGGATATTGATAATTCTCTCAATATCAGTTGGCAAGAAAACTTCATTTAACAGTCTCAAGTTCCATGATCTATGTCACCTTCAAATAACTCATCAACAGTAGCATCTTGAGGGAGACCATTACAAGGTGGAATGGACTTAAAGGTGGATGGTTGGGGAATCCATCTATCTTCCCAAATCTTAATGCATCTACCATTACCAATTCTCCAACGAGTGCCAGCCAGAGAACTTTGCAACCCCATAATATATTGCACCAGGTAAAGCTAGGAGAAGAGCAAATTTTAGCTTCAATAAATGAACAGTTTGGGTAATATATGGATTTATATAAATGACGAGCAAGGAATTGGGGTTAACTATCAATCTCCATCCCTGTTTTGCAAGGAGGGCCTTATTAAAGCTCTCAAAGTCTAGAAAGCCTAAGCCTCCATCTTCTTTTGACTTACACATTTACTCCCATTTGCAAAGATGCATTTTCCTTTCTTCACCTTTCTGGTTCCACCAATAGTGGATGATCATAGCACGCAGCTCATCACAGATATAAGATAGAAGATGGAAGCATTGCATAATGTAAGTAGGAATCGCATGAGTAACCGTTTTCACAAGAAGCTCCTTGCCTGCCCATGATAGGAATTTCTCCTTCTAATAACTCAATTTTGCCCATATTCTATCTTTGATTTTATTAAATAAAAAGCATTTAGACCTCCCCATAATGGTAGGCAGGCCCAGGTAAATAACATGATGATCCACCTTCCTATCGCCCAAAATTGATGTCAATGACTGATGCTCTGAACTGCTTACATTAGCACTGAAAGAAACTTCAGACTTGGAGAAGTTAACCTTTTTCCCCGAAAGAGATTCATACTGGTTCAGCACTTAGGAAATGGCATTAATCTCTCTCTGATTTTTAGAAAGAAAAGGCAAAAAGTCGTCAGCAAATAATAAGTGTGAAATAATGGGAGGTCCCCTACAAATAAAGATACCATGCAAAGAAGAAGAAGCAATAGCCTGTTGAATACATCCAATTAAGCATTCAGTACAGAGAAGAAATAAGTAAGGAGACATTGGATCTCCTTGTCTTAAGCCTCTTAAAGGTTTAATGATACCTAAAGGGACCTCATTCTCCAAGACTGAATAAGAAATTAAAGTAACAAAGTTCATCACTATTCTAACCCAAGAAAGAAAGAAGTCCAAACGAATCAAGACAGCTTCCAAATAAGACCATTCAACCCGATCACAAGCCTTGACCATGTCTAATTAAGGGACATAAATATCCTATTACTTTTCCTACATCCCTTCATAAAATGGAACACTTCAGATGCAGTGAGAATATTATCAATAATTAAGCATCTTGGTACAAAGGCAATATGAGCAACATCAACAATCTCGGTAAGGACTCCTTTCAGTCGATTAGCCAACACCTTAGTAGAAATTTTACAAATTACATTATATAAACTGATGGGTCTAAATTCATTAATGTATTTGGGAGAAGTTACCTTTGCAATCAAACATATGTTGGTATGATTGAAATTCAACGGCATCTCACCCTCTTCGAGAGCTTTCAACGTCACTTTCACCACATCATTGCCCACTACCTCCTAGTATTTCTGGAAAAAAGTGGGGGAAGCCATCAGGTCCAGGTGATTTTATGGGATGCATCATTTTAAGTGCTTGAACTACTTCCTCTGCTGTATAAGGTCGGTTAATAATTGCATTCATGTCTTCAGTTACCTTGTATTCCACAAAGGAGAGATCAACTGTGGTATTATTCACATTAGATTTAGAAGAAAATAAATTAACATAAAATTGGAGAATGTGATCTTATAGTTCAACTCCTTAAAGCTCCCACCCGTTAGCATCAAATAAAGCATGGATAAAGTTGTGATTACGTCTCTTCGAAGCTACAACATGGAAATAACATGTATTTCTATCACCCTTATATAGCCAATGAATTTTAGCACGTTGAAGACACATGATTTCTTCCCTGTGATCCAGTTCAAAAATTTTATCTTTGAGGGACTTTCTCTCTTCAAGTATATTTGGTGTACCTGAAAGAGATTCTCTAGTTGTCGTAGAAGCTTCAGTTTTCTATGCTTTTAGACTATCAAAACTCATTTTACTCTAGGCCTGTAACTGGCAACCACAAGATTGAACTTTTTCACTCCATGCCATATGAAGGTCAATGTTCCAAATGTTCTTGATAATCTCTAGACAATCAAAATTTCGAAGCCATATAGCTTTGAATCAAAAGGATTTTTCATGAGCCTTAAATCTCTACTTATCCCTTTGATCATCAAGTAGAATTGGTAAGTGGTCTGAACCCTTATGAAATAAATGAAAGAGAGCATAATCTGGGAACAATATCCTCCAAGAGGGCGACATCAACATTCTATCCAGTCTTTCTTCCACAAAACCTTGACTTGATCTTCGATTATCCCATGTAAATGGATACCCCTTGAAACCTGCATATGATAAGTTACAATCAAATAATGCATCCTTGAAGGCATTAACAGCCCCCTCACTTCGTTGATTCCCTCCTAGCTTTTTACAATGCATAAGGATTTCATTGAAGTCTCCTATAACAAGCCAGGGGAGGGTGGAAAGTGAATGCAACTAGCGTAGAAGTGCCTAAGAAAGATGTTTATTATGAGTTTCGGGCCAACCATAAAAGCAGGTTAACCTCCAATATGAGTTCTTTCGATCTTTATGATGGCTAGAAAAGGACTGTAAACACAACATAAATGAATCATCTATTTCTCTCTTTAAAAGTAACACCATTCTTAAAACCCAGTTTAGTATTGGCGAAATTCATTTTACTTTCAGTAATTCAAACTTCCATTAGGAAGACTATATTAGGAGTCTAGGACCTTACCAAATATCCCAAATTAACAACTACTGAGGGACATTCTAAACCTCTACCATTGTTGCTTGGAAGCCTTATGGTGATAGGCAACCGGTTACCTCTGAACTAACCACCTTTGTTTGATCAGAAGTGGAAGGAAGAGACAAAGAGCCTTTTTGACATTTATGGGCCTCTAATTCATTTACCAAAACCCCCCTCCATATACTTAGAATGAGACCTCTTAGTTATAGAAGAGATAAGCTGGGTCATGTTCACATCATTATTGTGTTTAACCAATCTTTTCTAGGAAGACTTCTCTCGGGTGCATGAAGATAAATCATCAGAATTTGGCTTTTAATTATTGCATAACAGATCATTTACTTCTTATTCTACTTTTTGAGGAGATGATCAAAATTTACCCTTAGGCTTTTTAGAGGCTTGTTGAGTAACAAAATTAGACTTTACCTGATTATGTTGAGACAGAGGCAAAGCAAAATCATGAGCGTGAGTATCATATGTTTCATTACATGCTACAGAACGATGTAGGGATTGATCACCATTATTCTTACTGTTAACACTATAAACACTATATTGAAAGGCAGAGGGGATATTCAACATGTTTAGCACATCCCTTAGAGACTTACTAGAGCTAGAAGATCTCCCAATCCCAGAAGATTCATCCCCAACTTTCTTGCTAGATTGATGAAGAACCGTAAGCAACCTTGATTCTTTGTCTCTTTCTACCGAATTCCTTAATTGGAAACCCTTCTTTGGGAAGGCTTTGAACCATTCTCCATATTGATTATCATCTTTGTTTCTCCCATTATCACAATCAGAGGCAGAGTGTCCTAAAACACCACATCCATAGGAAAAGATGGGGAGACACTCATACTTAAGTTTAATCCACTTCATGTCATTCCCCAACTTCAGTAAAACTCCTATGCACAAAGCCTTATCTACAGTAATAAACACTTTGAATCTCAGGTAATTTGACCAACCCAATGAATCTCCATCATCCACATCAACAAGCATCCCCATAAGATTGGCAATAATCTCCACCATCTTATTTGATAGCCACATAAAGGGTATGTCATAGGCCCTTACCTAAAAATTGGCTGCAGGGAATATTGCCGTTGATGGAGTGTCGTTCACCTTTATAGGTTGTAGGAGTAGCAACTGATCATCCAAACACCAGAGACCTGAATCCAAAACCCTTTATCAATCCATTTCAGTATAAAATTGGAACACAAAAAAAAATGTCCCCTAATTGGCGAAAACTGAAACCTTTTTAAAGCCTCAAGCTTCTCATCATAGTTGATCTCAAAGTAGGAACATCAAAATCCTTTGAAGTCAGAAGTTTGTCGACCAAACACAAGGAAATCCTAAAACATTGAGAGCTCTGCGAATCAGAATTCAATCACACTTCGCCAATAACATTCTCATCAGATGTTAATTGTAAATAAGCAAATAAGTCATCGATACCCACTATTTCTACCATACTTCAAATATAAAATAGAACCAGATGTGCATAAAGATGTGAACTGAATCAAAGAGAAGAAAAAAGAGAGAGGAAAGGGAGCAAAGAACCCTAGCTGAGACTAGGGAGATAGGAAACCCTAAGATAGGGAGAAAGAGAACCTCTACAGGAGAGGAGTTTTTGTTTTTAGCTAAAATAGAACTAACTAGGCCTTTTCTTAGATGGATTTAGAGCGTGAGATAAAAAATCTAAAGGTATATGAATTCTTTCAGTCTTCAGTCTTTTTGTCTCCCTATCATCCTTTAAACAATTCAAACCATAAAAAAAGCTTATCCTTTTTCATTATTTTTCATTTTTCTCATTTTGTTCTTTTCTAAACGAGAGCTTCCATGCATAACATTTATATTTTTCTATTATGCCTTTGCCAATATAGAGAAAAAAAAAAGGCCAATGAAAAATCAATGGTAAAGGGAACGATAGGTGGTTATTCTTTTTTAACACATACTCTCTCAAATGTACACCAAAATCTGATAATGGGTTTTTTTTTCACAGTCACCTTGCTTCTTTCTATTCTTATATTTTATTTCTTTTATTTTTTGTTTGAAAAAGAAAATTATTTATATTTCTATATTATAATTATTTTTCATTGAAATAAACATTCCAATTTTTTTTTATTTTACTCTTTCGCTTTTGTGAATTTCTGTAATTTTATTGTCTTTCAGATGCGTGAAATTTACTCAATTCTATTGTTTTTTTAGCAATTTTACTCTGGGAATTACAATTTCACATTGTTTTTTATCTTTTCTTATAAATTTATTTACCTTCAATTTGGATTTTCTAAACTAGATTTTTCTAGGGTGAGCTTGTGTTTTAGAGAATTATTTGAATGGATTCAATTTTGAATCAACCAGAGTTTGATTACTTATTCAAGTTATTGATGTTTGGAGATTATGATGCTGGAAAGAGTAGTCTTCTTTTGAGTCTCACTTCTAATACATTCGAAGATTTGTCACCTACTATTTATTAGTAAGTGGCATTGGACTTTCAAGATGTATTAAGATTCAAAACCTCTTTCCTTTTTTTTGGGCCACATTTATCTGTTGCTTTCTCCTATCTAGTTATAGAAAAATTGTTGAGCATCATTTGACAGTAATGGAGGTACCTTTTGTAATTTTCATAAAATCTTTTTAAAGTGTTATATTTACTTTTACATTATTCTCCAAATCATTACAAATGATCTCTGTTTTTATTCTTAATCCATTTTTCTTTTTTTTTTTTCCAAGTTAAATTTCTCAAAATATTCATTCTTATACTAATACTGTATGATGCAAAGGAAAAAATATGAAAGAAATGAAAAATGGGAGAAATATGGATAATTGGCGCAAGTAACTCATGCATGACATGCGAGTAGAAATCAGATGCGAAAGGGTTTATTAGTTTCATTTTTAACTTTGAAAGTTGTGGAAGGGCATGCACAAAAAGTAAAGAGGGCTAATGGAACTTTTTTTTTAAGTATATGTGCTAATTTATGTATTAGTACAATAAAAAAATTTACAAAATATGATATATTTTCAATATATTTTGAGCATATCTTGAATATATATTTTAGTATATATCACAAATATATATATATATATTTATAAAATTGAAAATATAAAATTATAAAAGAAAAAAAAATAGTATAAATGATATTTTGATGAAAATATAATATTTTGTGTAATTTTCTCTATCCTGAACAATTTTAAAAAATGTCCACCTCATTCTTCTTCTCTTTCAAATATCAACTTTTTTTTTCTAATTTTAAAAATACTTACTTATAATTTGCAATTATTAATATATCAAAAGTGTACATCTAGTTCTTTTTTAAAAAAAAAGTATATATGCATCTAGTGTATATGCAATATAATAGAAGTATATATAAAATATATTTAAATTTATAATAAAAGGATATATAAAATATATTTTCATTTAAATTTAAAAATTATAATATTAAAAAATTGTAAGATATTTTTGAAAAAAGAAAAAAAGATACATTATGTAATTTTCTCAATTATTCTGAATAATTAAAAAAAAAGACAAAAGTATTTATAAGGGAACTTTACAAAACTACACTAAAAAGAAAATTTTGTCAAAAATACAAACCTCAAAAATTTTCAAAAATACTGAAAAAGATTCTAAAATTATAAAAATATGGTACGATGTCATCTTCGTAAAAGTTTCATCATTCTTTGATCTTTCATAAATAATGTATATATTGTATATATGTTATCCATATGTTAAAATTCACTTAAAATATATATACTATTTTTATATCTTCCTTAAATATAATATATATATAGTGTAAATATAATTTATATATTGAATTCCAAGTAAGAACATATACATTTCTATTAACAATAATATTATATAATGTATATGTTGTAAATATATTCTGCAAATGTTGGGAATATGTTTTGCATATGTTTTATATATATGTATTACTTTTATATTATCCTTAATTACAATGTTTATATCATGCAAATATTATTTATATATTCAATTTCAAATAAGAATATATACACTACTATTAATAACAACATGTATATGTTATGTATATGTTATGAATATAAGGACTTCTGCAATAAATTTCAACATAACTCAAAATATTACCAAATTACAAAATACCTATCCGGCAATAAAAACCATAAAAAAGAGAATTTAATGATCAAGCAAAGAGAATCAATAACAAATAAAAGAAAACAAATAGAAGAAAATAGAAAATAAAAATCTTTGAAAGAAAAATAGAGAAGGAAAACATGAAAAGATTAAAGGAAAATAGAAAACATATATTTAAAAAAATGAAAAAAAAGATAAAAATGAAAAAAGCTTAAAAAGAAAAATAAATATGAGGCATAACCTAAAATGTCATAATCTAGGTAGTTTTCTATATTTATAGTTATACCAAGCCTCAACTAAAAATAAATTTTAGGTATAGTTTACTTGTAATGTGGGCTTGATTATGCTCCACATAAAAAATTCTATTTATATAAATTATATAATACTCCATCCGTTTTAATACTTCCAAAATATTCGACATTCAACAATATCAATGTAAAATTTTAATATTATTTACTAACTTGCCCTCTATATTTAATGATATTATTAATAAGTGAGAAAATTAATAGGGTGTAAATATTAGAGAAAGTGACTATTAATTAAGAGTAAATTAGTAATTCTAATTTGTTTCTTAATATGAGTTAAATCTTCTAAAATGATATTAAAATTAAAACGGATGTTGTAATATTTTTTAATATGTGAAAGATAAGAAAGGGAAATAAAGAGGGAGAGAATAAGGTGGGAAAACATTTAACTTATATAAAAAAATTAAAATTAATAATAAATGGAAGTGAAATAAATGTTTTAATTTTGTTTGGATGAGGGAGAAAAGAAAAGAATTGTATTTACAAATAGGATTTTTTACGAAATTGCTAGTAAAAATTAAAAATATAAAATTTTACTAGATTTTTAAAATATTTTCAAATTTATTAGAATTGTTAATTAATTTATAAATTTATTAGATTTATATAATATATAAAAAATTTATTATGAATTTATTATAAATATGATAATTTTTATAAGTCTTTTATGAGTTTATTATATATTTTTATAAAATGATCAAAAAGCCCATGGTAAAATATGTAAAAATTTGATTAAAGATGTAATTTTTCTTATAAATAAAAATGTTGGAATCTTATTTTGAACTGAAATTAGATCGGTTAAAACCAACTTAAAACTGATCAAAATTGAAATCATAATAAATCAAAATTAAAAGTAGAAAGCGGTTAGATTTTGGTTTATAATATTTCAAAATCGGTACTATTAATTTCGGTTTTAAATTAGTATGCTGGGGCTTTTTAACTTCATTTTATTATAAGAAAAATGAATTCCAACATTTTATTAATTAATTTTAAATATTTTTTCTATAATCTTTAGTTTTTGAAATATTCAATAATCTTTAGTTAAAATAATATATAAAGGTATAAATATGATCATGATGTTTAGACTCGGGGCACATATGCACCTTATTTTTTTTTCATCTCAAAAATATATAGCAAGTTTGTAAAGTGAAACAAATATGTATAAAATTAACTTAAAAGGAGCATATATGCACATGATGTTTTATTATTATTTTAATTACCCATTATGTTGATATGGACTTCTGTTTATTTTTGCTTCATTTTATAAATTTATTATATATTTTTTAGACGAAGAAAACATGAAATATCAACCCCTAATATTTTTAATTTTAAATGTAATTAGCTTAAATATCAAGGTCATATTTATACTTTTTTCCAAAATTAAATATTTTTAATGTTACGAGATAAAATTATTTACACCCCATTTCAAAATGCAGCAAATTTCAACCCCTAATATTTTTTTCTTTAAAAATTAACTAGCAAAACAAGATACACAATAATATTTTTCCTTTAATTTTCTCCCTTCTAATTATTTCTTCCATGTATACCTATTTAAGAGAGTCCACTTGAAAGCATATATAATATCTAAATATAGTTATTCTAATTTTTTAATTGACTACTTCAAAATTATATATTTTAATTTTAAATGGTAAAAATTTTTAATTAGTTTTTTTTTATAAAGAGGAATTTGTGCTAATAAGTGGTTTTGCTATCCACTTTTCAAATATACAAGCCATTATTTGTAACACTCCTAATTTTTAGAAATTAAATAAAATAAATTAAAATTAAATAAATAATTTAAATGAAAAATAAAAAGATTTTAAGTGATAAAGTATAATATATATTTGAAATAAACGTGACATAAATAAGACATATACATATATCTAAAATATACATCACATATATATTATATAATTAAGTGAATGGTGATTATATATATATAGATAAAGCTAGTGCAGTTTTGTTACCATAAGGAGATCTCTCATTTTATTTCTCCATATATGATAATTACCACCATTCAAACTGATCATCTTGCCTAACTTTAACAAACCTACAGCAAAGAAAAACTTAGTTGGGTTTTACATGCTTCTCCAATTTTTTTTTTCACGTTTTTCTTCCTCTCTTTTTTTAATATAAAACCTGTGGGTCCCACTTGAGTGGGCCACCACTAACAACTGTACCCTAACTCTATTCAATCACTCTGTCATATTCTTCATCATTTATTTGTCCCTGCCTTTCTCTCTATCATAGTCCTAAAATATCAAATGCATTTTTTTTTTGAAATAAAATTGATATATATTAATTTCAAGCACAATCATTACAAATGGAAATGTGAACGTAATGAGGGACATTAATCCCCCCCCCATATGGAATTTGACATAGAATAAAAAAGGCTTGCTAACAGCTTAGCACTTTGATTCCCAAATTTCTTACAGAAAATCAAATTTGAATTGACTAACAAATGAAGCAAAGATTTACAATCCCCAACTAATAAACCAAAATAAGAAACATTGGTATGGGAATTAACTATTGATTGGACAAACCCCAAGGCATCAACCTCCAAGATGACATTATTCATCTGTAAAGGTTTTAACCATGATAAAGCTTCTTTGCAAGCCACTGCTGTTGCAATGCATGATTCCAAAAGTCCTGCATTATAGCCACACCTCGCCGCAATTAAACAGCCATTTGAATCTCTTAAAATGCAACCAAGACCCAGCATACCACCTTTCTTCACATATAGTTGCAGCAAAATTACACTTGTACATACCATATGGAGGAGCTACCCATTTAGAAGAGCAAGAAATTGCAGAATGCACATCACTTCTTACAGGCTTTAACTGAGCTGATTGCCATAGTTGAAGATAAGATCGAGCAAAATGTACAACATCAATCGGTGTTCTATTAACTTTATTCCATACTAGCTCATTCCTAAAATTCCATATATTCCACAACACCGTAACAATGATTTCACAATCAATCATGCTACATTTCTGGAAGATAAACCCAAGCCAATCTAACAAATTATCAGCCTGATCAACTAGATGCATAGCAGATATAAAATCCAAATTCCTTATCCTGAGAGTTGTCATTGTAGGTAAACAATTTAGACAGGCCCTACCATAACATATTCTTCACTTTTGGAGGAACTTTCATCGACCATAATTGCTTCTGAAAAGGACAGGATCCTTGCATTGTTGAAACAACCAAATTATGAGCCAAAGCCCAATAAGCACTCTTAACTGAATATACACCACATCTACTATGCCTCCATATCCAAGCATCATCAATTCTACGAACGCTCAATGGAATTCAAAGTATTAGTTCTGCATCTCTAGCATTGAACAAATTGTGAACCACATCTCTATCCCAGTGTGATGGTGAGATTGTAGAAACACAAGGGTTGCCTTCAACAAGTAGCCAAGGATCATACCAGATCGAAATGCTAGATCCATTTCCAACACGACACCAACACCCTGGTTTCAACAAGTTTTGAGCAACCATCACTCTACACCCGGAATAAATGGGGTTATTACCCAAAGTTGCATCAAAGAAAGATGAATGGGGATAATGCTTTGCCTTTAATATTCTTGCCACCAATGAATTAGGAAACGTCATCCGTCTCCAGCATAAAATCAAATGCATATAATTGAAAATAAAATAAAATTCCACACTTAGAAAAATCAAATGCAAAGAATTGAAAACAGAAAATTAGAAAAATAATAATTTAGGCATTTAGAATACAAAACAATCAAAACTTCAATATCTTAGAGAAAAAAAAAAACAAATCTCAAAGGGAAAAATATTATGTTTGGTAGCTAATAAAACGGGAGAAATTTTTTTTTTAAAAAAAATTATAACTTCAAGTTCAATTAAAATGGAAAAATAAAAAACTATCCAACATCTTTCTCCATCAAACTTACACAATCCAATGCAAGAAATAACTAAAACTCCCAAAATCTACTAAAAAAGAAAATTGAATAAAAAGGAATCATTCTCCCACTTTGGAATTCGACACCCATGTATTTAACTATGGCCACGATTCACAGTAAACCATGAACCGACGGTTTTGTTCATGAATTGGACTGGAATTGAGAAAATTGATTCTTAATTGAAATCAAAATCGGATTTTAAGAGCCCGGTTCAGGTTCATAATTTTTTAAATCGGAACCGGCTGTTTAAAACCATGAAAAATAAAAAATATATATATTGATATATATTAATTTTTAATATATATAATTTTAGTTCAAAATTAAAATCTATAGTTAATTTTTAAAAAAATTTTCTTACAAATTAAATATTTAAAATTATGTAGTCAAATACATGTATTTATAATGATAAATTATATTTGTAAAAATTTAGCATTATTATTATAATTATTATTTATTATTAATATAATAATTATTAATTTGTTATTTTTTAACAATTAATGTTATTTAACTTAAATTTATATTATCAAATTTATGATTTTAGTGTTTAATCTTATGAAAAATAATATCAATTATAATTATTTTTATTTAAAAAATTAATTTACAAAATTAATTTGAATCGGCATTTCAAATCAAAATCGAAACCAAAACCGGTTCGTTTTTTAAATATCTAAATCTTAACCGAATCGACTATGACCGATTAAGATTAAAGTTCATAATTTTTATGAACCGAAACTGAAACGTGGTCATAATTACGCATAGTTTCCATTGGAATCCAAGATAACTTATATCAAGACTTCCATTTTCGAAGCAATTAAAAGAATCATCAATAAATGAGCAAGACCCAGGTGGTTAAATTATGTCAAAATCATAAAAAAAAAAAAAAAAGCTCAATTACCATTAAAGGTATCACAAGAACTAAACCTTGAATTTACATTAGTTTCTTCTTTTCTTAAATTGCTTTGAGGTTTTTAACAAAGGACATGTTGAAATTATCGTAAGAAACCACATGTGTTTGATGATTTGCTTGAAGAGAAAGGCGAGATGTAGAGTGCGACAATGAAAAAGTGAGAAACAAGAGTAGAGATGGAGAAGGATGGAGAATTGTTGGTTAGTGAAGTAGAGAGGAAGAAAATGGAGAGAATGAGAAGAAAAGAAGCTAAAAGATGGATTTTCGATCTTGAGAAAAGACATGATAGAGTGGTTGAGATGTTAAAGAAAGAGTCTGTAAATTTGAAGGGTGCCATTTGAAGGTAATAAGAGGAAAATGGAAATTAGGGTTAGAAGCTTGATTAAAAATTAGATTAAATTATTTTATTTTATTTTACTTTTTTTACAACCAATGTGGCTTAGACATGTGTAAATAATCCAATTCAATTTTTTTTAACGTTATATTGGGGGTGCATTTGAACCTTTTTGATCAAGAAAAAAAAAGGCAATCATAACTTAAAAAAAATTTAAGTGTTTAAGTAAGATTTTCGCTGTAGTTCAGGAGTTGTAATTGATTTTTATCCCTTTTTATTTATTTGTTAGATAATTTTTGAGTTGATTTGTGATATTGGATTGTTATATGATTTTTTTAGTATTTTTATAATACTTTGGGTTAATTTTTTTGTTATTTCTTGTTTTTTTAGCTTTTTATTATTTTTTTTAAATTAATTATTTTTATTTAATTTTGGATAAACTGTAATTTTATTTAATTTATGCTAGGGTTTTTTTTAATTTCTATAATTTATTTTTTAGGACTTTATTTTAATTTCAGTTACATTAATTATTTTATTTTAATTTTTATTTAGGTTTATTGTTTGATTATGTTTTATTTTTTAATTTATGTTATCTGATTTTATGTTAGGTTTATTTAATTTTTGTTAGATTTATTTTTTGATTGTTATTATTTAAATTTTATTTAGATTTAATTTTATACTTTTTATAATTTAATTTTTATTTTATTTGCTTAAAATTATTTAAGCTTTAAAATTAGTATGGATATATATATAGTAAAAATACCTGCAATAAGGTGCATAACCTTTTTCTAATTATATAATATAATTATAATTCTAATTGAGAATTTCAATTGAAAATGTTATTATCTTTTGCGAAAATATAAAAAAAATTTACATATTAAATGAGTTATAAGAAAGGTGATTTCACTGTTTAAAATTTTTTTTCCCCCAGTTTATGAGAGCTTCCATCCAAATGAAAAGAAAGAAGTTCCCAAAGGGAATGAGCATAAATCTGAGTGCAAAGGTGACTTCACTGTTTAATTTTAAAGAAAGGATACTGGAAATGGGGAATGATTGCCTTCTTTCTCTTTTTCTATTTCGCTCCCTTCTTTTCTTTATCTACATGAGTTAATGGGCATTTCACTGGCATTTGCTTTTTGGTTGATTCCAATATGGGACAGCATGTAAATTTTTTACCATCCTAATTATTCTTTTCCAATTTCAGAGGATTCAAACACATACAATTATAGGAACTTTCAGAATTTTTTTATAAAGCTTAGCGCTGTACTAATCACTTGGGTGCTTTTAACTGGGTTCTTTTTTGACACTATCATTCAGCAACAGGTAAGCAATTTAATTTTCAACCCTTTTTTTCTTTTCTAGGATGTCCTTGTTAGTGTGTATCAGGTCATTTTTTATTTGATGAAATTTAATTGTTAGCATGCTAACAGCTTCTTGATTTTATTGGTCTTGTCTGCAAAATTTTATCGCAACAGGACTTTTTGTCACAATTTTAACCATCCTAAGCAGAAAAAAAAAATGATCGACTTTAATTTCTTCTTCAACTAACACTCATAATGATCACTTTACTAAGATCCCATTGTACTTTGGAAGCTCATAGCATTGGTCCGGATGACTCCCAATTTATTGCTTCTTCCGTTTATAGATATAAGTTAACATGTTGAAATCACATTTGCACTTTAGACCTTTTTCTCACAAGTATCTATAATTTCCTGAAACCATTTTGAGCTATACTTCAATGTCCTCAATGTTTCAAGTGACAGATTGATATTTGATAGTGATTTTCCCTGTTTAGGAATTTAACATAATAATCCAATAACAATTAAGTTTTACAAAAATAAATTTACTACTGATCTCATTGTTACTGGGCTGGTGTAAAATAAACACAGAAGAAAATCCATATTGGTGTTGGAACATCCTTGTTGTAAGGAAAGTAGCTAGTGGATATGTTCTTAAATATGATCATGCCCCTCCTTTCCTCTCATGGTTATTAAAGGCACAAGGCCATTATTAACAGAAATAGGAAGATGTGCAACCAGAGAATAGAATATGATTAACAGAAATAGGAAAAGATGCAGAAATAGAGATAGAGAGAAATAATGGGAAAGAAATTGAGGAAGAACTCAGATATTGGTATATTCAGCATATTATCTAGAGTTAGTACATTTTGTGCAAAACAGGGTAACAAATTATTCCTTTCTTTCTCACTCTTCTCTGCCATCACCAGCATTCTCTTGTTATTTTCTACAGCTCACTCTTCGTCATTCTTTCCTTTCCTTTTCTCTTCCTTCTATTTGTAACAATGAGATACCAATCAACTGATTCTGATGATGCATATATGGAATTACAACCCCAGAAGCATAATTCAATTTTATTAGAAGAGATATTATCTAGAGAGAATTTTAGCAACTGTAAGGACAAACAAGAAGAGCAAGAATTAAATCATGAGAAGGCTAAACCAAAATCAGAAGAACCTATCTTCCAAGAGCAGAATTCTTTGAATTCTCATATTCAAAGTGATATAGGTTACATGTTTGAGCATCAGGATACAATAAAACAACTGAAAATGGGGCTGACACGCAAGAAGTGGAGGTCTTCCAACTATTTTAGAAGAATCAGAATCTGAAAACTGGAAACTATTCTTAAAGAAAATAGAGTACATATGGTTGGTGTTTTATCGGATATGGCTTTTTTTTTAATTATTATATTAAAGTTAACCTTATGTATGATAGATATCATGTCACAAGACAAAACAGAGCAACAGGTTGTATGACAATCTTATAACATTTTAAATAGTTTGTTCATGTAATTGATAAAGATGAAAATTGGTGATAGAATTGAAAAAAAGAGTAGAGTTTTTTTTTCGTCATTAAGCCATGTATATATATATATATAAGTTATTTTATTTTATCAGATGATAATAACATATTCATAGATAAATGTTTTTAAAGTTGTTTTTACATTTTTTTTTTAAAACAGAGGTAAGCAATACCTGGAAAACACAGCAGCTAGGTAACTCAGAAACAGAGGGTAGAAACAAAACCCAGAGGAGAGGGATGAGAGAGTTGAGTGCCCAAATCAAGAGTGCAGGGGATTTCTGGCATGCCGGTGATGGATGTAGAAGTATCGGCATCTAGTGATCCCATTGGTGGTATTCCAGCAACTTTCTGGTGATGGAAATTAATTTTCTGGTGATTTTCAGGTGCATAACAATGCTGGTAGATCAGCGAGTTTTGAGTCTAGTGGTGGTGGTTGAGCTCATCACAAGTGAATGTGAGGGAGGTGCCCCTTTATTGGGTCTTGCACAAAGAAAAAGGCGTGTGCCTCTTTCCCCACCTTCCGCCCTGAGTGCCCTGCGCCTAATTCATGCCTCAATAATTATGTTTCCTCATTTATTTTATATTATTTTATGTTTTTGGGAAATTGATCATTCAAATTTCGCATCATATTTGGAAATAAAGCTGGGAATGGATTGATTTTGGGTCTCAAGCATTGGTTGAAATTTTCTCCCGTTTTTCCCTCTATGTTAGAAAATCTGTTTTATGGTAATGAATTCTGGTGGCTAGATTCCACAATTAAGTTACATGAAATTTCTTTATGAGGGCTTAATTTTGTCATTTCAATTTAATTTTGTTTTTGTTTGCATAATGCTACAAATTCACAATAGACATTCTTTTATAGTTGCTCTTGCTATTTTGGTTCTAATATGAAAGACTCAAAGCCTTTATAGTACTTTTTTTCTCTCTTATCATGTGATTTTCTTCTTAGCAAATTAGTTTCCAAGAATTCAGAAACAAGCTTCTGGAACCATGTTTTGTAGACCACATAGTTGTTTCCATTAAGTCTATTGCAAAAGTGTATGTAAAGAGCTCAGACCAGAATCAAACAATTGATGACGTTATACAAGGTCCTGTTAGTGGTACTCTTGCTAGAGGACATAGGGGCCAATATAAATGCTACTTCAATATCGGAAGCATTGAATCTTTTGAGGAGAAGTTAGAGGAAGCCCAAGAAGCATTAGGGATAGACCCTCACAACTATGTTCCTGTTACATATGTCTATGAAATGGATTGGCTTTGAGAACTGATACTTGTTGCACCAACACTCTTGTTTCTTGGAACCAATTTGTACATGAGATGGAGAATGCAAGTTGGACTAGGTGTTGGTGGCGGCAGCAGTGGAAGGGGTGCCCAAGGGATAACAGAAGGAAGGCTCACGTAACCAAAGTGGATAAAAATTCTAAGAATAAGGTTAGCTTTCTGTTCCCTTTGTCAATAGTGGAGGTTTATTTTCAAAGCAACAAAGCTATCCTTTCCTTAATAGTTATAAAGATGCCCTTTAGCACTGTTACATAGAAGCTTCTTGAAATCATATTCAATATGATTCATTTTTTCTTGGGCACTCCAGGTCTATTTCAAAGATGTTGCTGGCTGTGATGAGGCAAAACAAGAAATCATGGAATTCATACACTTCCTCAAGAACCCAAAGAAGTATGAGCAATTAGGAGCTAAAATTCCTAAAGGTGCACTTTTGGTAGGTCCTCCAGGAACTGGAAAGACCCTTCTAGCAAAGGCAACTGCTGGGGAATCTGGAGTGCCTTTTCTGTATATATCTGGTTCAGATTTCATGGAGATGTTTGTTGGTGTTGGACCATCTAGATTGAGAAACTTTGTTCAAGACGCAAGGCAGTGTGCTCCAAGTATTGTGTTTATTGATGAGATTGGTGCAATTGGCAGAGCAAGGGGACGTGGAGGCTTCTTTGGTTCCAATGATGAGCGGGAAAGTACCCTTAATCAATTACTAATAGAAATGGATGGCTTTGAAACTACTTCTGGAGTTGTTGTGCTTGCTGGAACTAATAGGCCAGACATTTTAGATAAAGCTCAATTGAGGCCGGGTCGATTTGATTGTCAGATTTGCATTGATAAGCCTGATATTAAAGGTCGTGAACAGATATTCAAGATCTACTTGAAAAGAATAAAACTTGATCATTATCCATCATATTATTCTCAAAGGCTTGCAGCCCTCACTCCTGGATTTGCTGGGCGAAATATTGCAAATGTCTGTAATGAAGCTGCTCTAATTGCTGCTAGGAGTGAAGGATCACAGGTCACAATGGATCATTTTGAGGCAGCAATAGATAGTCATTGGTAGTCTGGAGAATAAGAACAAGGTAAATCATCTTTAGTTTGTTGTTGCATTTGAGTTCTCCAAGGTTATTTAATAACAAATGAAATACCTCCAGTGATGCTTAGAGGATTCTCTGCAGAACGCATAGACACACTCTCACCTTTTTTTTTCTAAAAATATAATTATTATAAAACAAACAAATAAATGAAGTTCCAGCTAACTGGATATCCTGCTCTGTTGGCTTATGTTGGGAAAATCGCTATTTTCCCGCCCTTCGGACCGTATTCAAGCAGGAACAAATGAGAAAATAAAATAATGACTGTGAAATTAAAGAGAATAAAACACAATGATTTAACGTGGAAAACTCCCGAATAGAGAAAAACCACGGTCGTTGTCTAACGACAACCAAGAAAAATATTCACTATGCGGCAAATTGTTACAACCACAAATTACAAAATATTTTTCTAACCGACACCCACAAAACAACCCCAAAATATTTATACTCCAAGGAACTCCAAGAGATTGATTCTCTAATTCCTAATATAAACTACTTGGTGTTTAACCTATAGCTCTCCTTAAGCTACATTTTGTGTTTTCTTGGTGTGTCTACAAATGGAGAGAATGAGCCTATTTATAGGCTTCAAATGCAAATAAATTGTCAAACTAAATTAGGTGAAAATTAGGTGAAAATTAGGCACCTCCCATTTTCACCTTACATTTTTGACAATTTCTTCCTTGTTAGGCACCTTGCATTTTTGACTTTTTTTTTTCATTTTTATTTTTCAATTTTGGTGTGCTACTACCAACAATCTCCACCTTGAAAAATAAAAACATAACATTGTCTGTTACCGACAATCATAATTCTTAACGTCAAGAATTAACATACTCCACCATAAAAGAGTATCGCCACTTGGAATTATTTCGTCAACTCCAAGAATTTTCAATCGGCCATGTCGGATCCCGCTAATAGTTTATGGTGCAACCCTCCTGTTGACTTTTCCGAGAGTTCATTAGCCATCGACATCATTTTTCCACCACATGCTTTGCATCAACTGTCAACCAATGTCGCACGCATTTCTGTGGACCAGCTACCAATAATCCGTCCTCTTCCATGGCATCTCAATGGGTAGCAATCATGCCATGATGACACACTTCTCTCAACTACAGAGAAAACTCATCATCTCCTTCGCCACAGGAGATCACATTGGCAGCAACAACGTTAGAGCTTCTAGCCGAATCAGCTCCACCGTTCGGGCAATCCTTCCTCACGTGTCCAGTTTGACCACACCCCAGCAGACAACCTTCCTCTTTCCGGAATTTCTTCCGCTGACTGGTTTACCCTGCAAAACCTTATGTAGTCCAGACTGTATCAACACGTCTTTGACTTGCACTTGCCACAGTACAAAATTCATTCTCCCATCAAATTTCTTAATCTCGCATCTCATTGCCGACATGCTTACTTTGTGCTTAATAAAGGATCAGAAATAAATATTACACCAGGTAAATTTCCAGGTAAGAGGAGGAGTCACAATGGTCTCACTTAAAATCCACTTGCCTTAGACTAAATTCGTGTCGTTTGACAGAATTTACCTCGACATGTAATTATTTATCTCACTACCAATACTCAAGCACACCAAAGCAAAACGGCTCCACCTTTTCCAAAGCTCCACCAGCTCCAAAGGCTCCACCTGCTTAAAAACAAAATAATTTTTAACAAAAATCTTTTCTGATGTGGAAGATCAGACCAAGCTGCAACCACAGAGCATACTAAGATTTTTGATAAAAATTATAACACCTAAGCTCTGATACCACTTGTTGGGAAAATCGCTATTTTCCCGCCCTTCGGACCGTATTCAAGCAGGAACAAATGAGAAAATAAAATAATGACTGTGAAATTAAAGAGAATAAAACACAATGATTTAACGTGGAAAACTCCCGAATGGAGAAAAACCACGGTCGTTGTCTAACGACAACCAAGAAAAATATTCACTATGCGGCAAATTGTTACAACCACAAATTACAAAATATTTTTCTAACCGACACCCACAAAACAACCCCAAAATATTTATACTCCAAGGAACTCCAAGAGATTGATTCTCTAATTCCTAATATAAACTACTTGGTGTTTAACCTATAGCTCTCCTTAAGCTACATTTTGTGTTTTCTTGGTGTGTCTACAAATGGAGAGAATGAGCCTATTTATAGGCTTCAAATGCAAATAAATTGTCAAACTAAATTAGGTGAAAATTAGGTGAAAATTAGGCACCTCCCATTTTCACCTTACATTTTTGACAATTTCTTCCTTGTTAGGCACCTTGCATTTTTGACTTTTTTTTTTCATTTTTATTTTTCAATTTTGGTGTGCTACTACCAACAGCTTAAATAATTAATGCTGGTCTTTGCTTGGCCTCATTTCAAGAATTTGCTAGGAAATTTTTACCATTGTTTTATCAAGCAGGTAATAAGCAAACAGGAATGTCGAACTGTTGCTTATCGTGAATCAGGTCATGTTGTTGCTGGCTAGTTCTTGGAACATGCAGAACCCCTTCTGAAAGTGACAATTATGCCTCGTGGTACTGCTGCACTTGGATTTGCCCAGTATGTTCCTAATGAAAACCTTCTCTTATCCAAGGAGCAGCCTTTTGATATGACATGCAAGACACCCTTGGAGGTCGGGCAGCTGAACAGGTAAGAATGTTGTTCTCATCTTTGCTGGCTTTGAGGATAAGCTATGGGAGTGCTAAATGCATTAAAATTTTTATGTAGCATCATTGGTTGTACTATTTTGCTGATATATATATTATGCACCTCATTGTGCACACTTGCGCCAACCTTCCTACCAAGAGAAATGATAATGAAAACTAAACCAAGAACGAGTGACATATATTAATTAACTTAATAGTGAAATGCCATTACCCTCTAAATGTATTTCTGACTTATGAGGGATGTGATTCTTTTGAATGCAGGTTTTGCTGGGGAAAATCTCAACAGGAGCTCAAAATGACTTGAAGAAGGTGACGAAGATGACTTATGCCCAAGTAGCAGTATATGGCTTCAGTGACAAGGCAGGTCTTCTTTCTTTCCCTCCTAAGGAGGACACTTTTGAAATGTCCAAGCCATAGCAGCAAAACTGCAGCGCTGATTGATAATGAAGTACGGGAATGGGTGGGCAAAGCATACGAGCACACAGTACAACTTATAGAAGAACACAGAGAACTAGTGGCTTAGATTGCTGAGCTGCTGCTGGAGAAAGAAGTTCTTTACCAATATGATTTGGTTCGAGTGTTGGGTGAAAGGCCATTTAAATCAAATGAGGTTACAAATTATGACAGATTTAAGGAAGGATTTAAGGAGGAATATGAGGTTACAGAAATCCCAGTAACTGGCAATGAGGATTCAACTTAGAGACATTGTAATGTTTCTACATTTTTTTTCCTTTTTTTTTCTCATCGTGACAGATTTTTGTATATAAAATTAGAAAAGAGATACAGTTCAGCTAATATCCTTTGTTTTTCACTTCTTCTTTTTTATAAAATTTCTGTTGATATCTAAGCTTGCTTTACCATCTTGCAGCAGTTGATTGCACAAACATGAAATTTGATTAGAACTTTTTGTTTAGTTAGTCGAAAGCGTTAGGGTTTAGAACGACAATTTTCAATAAATGCGACAATTATGGAAAATAAAATTGAACAAATTATAAAATAATTTTTCGTTTGAAAAATACAAATAATTTTATTACTTCAAATATGTGAATAAGTAAATCTTTTTCATGAATTAGATTATTATAATGAATAAAAATGAAAATAAATGTTTCATCATGACTGGGCTTGCAAAACCTATGTAATGGTTTATTATAAAAATTCTTTTTTAATTAATTTTCATACGTCATAAAAAGATAAAAATCTTTAAATTTTATTCATTTTAAACAAAAACATATATAAATATAAAATTATTAAACATTTATATAAATAAAAATACTTCCTCCACCTTATTTATTTTTTTTAATCTCAAATTATAGTTCATTTACGATTTTAATAAATTATTTATCGTGTAAATTTTTTATAATATTTTTATTTAATATTATTTATTAAATATATATTATACTAAAATAAAGATATTATAAAAAATATATAAATTTATATTTTTAATAAAAATAATTAATATTTTTAAATATTTATAAAATGAGAATTAAACTTATTTTTATGGGACGAATGAAATAATTATTACTATAATATATTTTCAAAATGATTACTCAGTCAATACAAATAATTATTATTTCCAAATATATATATATATACACACAATGAAAGAAAAAAAAATTATAGAAGAATATAATGAAAATAATTATATTATATTAAATAATTATATTATAATATATTTAAATTATTATACTCTTATTTATTCTTATATTATTATTTTTTCTTCATTTAATTTGTTTAAATAAGATTTTTATATAAAAAAGAAAAAATTTTTTTTAAAAAACTTGTATTAATTTATTTATTCTATATCTATTTCCATTTCAACTCATAAAACAACAAAAATTAATTAATTAATTGATTATACGCTGACAAATTATGAACAAAGTTATCTTGTTTTCCAAGTTTACGTTACCTTACGCCTTTGCTGACCTCAAATTTCCCTCCCTAAAAAAAGCCTAACAAATTTCTCAATTTCACATCCAAAACTAACATTAATCACTAATTAATTTAATAAAAATTATGATATTTTCTAAGCTTACTCGCCAATTTTCTCGATCCTCTCCTTCTTCATTTGTAAGTTTTTATTTTTATTTTTTTATTTTTTTGAATTTCTGCATTTGGTTTCTATCCAGATTTTCTATTTTCTGGCTTTTTTGTGTGGAAAATGATAGAATGTATTGCGTGGTGGAGGTGGAAGATCGGCAATTTCGAGATTGGCCGGAGGAGGTGGTGGGAATGTAGAGAGAATTAATGGAGGATTAGGGGTTGTGAGAGGATATCTGGTTTCAATTGGGGCTCACAATAAGATTGTTAATAATAATTCTTATTTATTCGATTTAAATTACATTCTTGCTAACCCAAGAATTCGAAGATTTTTCTCCAGCGAGGCTCCTAAAAAGAAAAGTAAGCCAAAAAATGTTTATGCTCGGATAGGTTTTGGCATGTGGGTGTTTACTTATTTTCATGGTTATGGTGTTTTTGTTTTGCAGATTATGAGAACTTCCATCCAAAGGAAAAGAAGGAAGTTCCCAAAGGGAATGAGCAGAAATCTGAGTCCAAAGGTAATTTCACCGTTCAATTTTAAAGAAAGGATATTGGAAATGAGGAATGATTGCTTTGTTGTTCTTATTTTTGGGTAGCAAAAAATGTCACTTCAAAACACGATCACTTGTTGTATTTCTAGTTCCTTTCCTTTTTGTTTATGACTATTATTACAAAGTTCATCATGTGAGTGAAAAGAATGTAATAATAGGAAACACAACCTGCTTAGCTTGCAAGTGCCAGCATGATGTTTTGGTGGGTCTGCTTTCTGGTTTTGAAACTTGGAAAAGGATATTTTTGGTGTTTTTCATTTATCTTTTTCAGTTTTTACATTTGAAAATGGTACTCCAATAAGAACTCTGGGAAAAATCTGGTTCATGGTGAACTTAGTAAATTTAAAAAGTGCAGTGCTATCATTATCCATGCAGAATGAGGGAATTGTTTAGTGCATGTAATATGTATTTTGGTCTTGGAGCATATAGTATTTATGGGAAAAAAAATTGTTAAAAATGCAGGTATTTGCTCTGCCTAGTTGCACGAAACTTGTTAAGATGTGTCTGAGACTATTATTACAAAGTTCACTTGGTTGATTCCAATATGGGACATTTAAATTTTTTTACCATCGTAGTTATTCTTTTCCAATTTCAGAGGACTCAAACACAGATGACGATTGGAACTTTCAGAAAGCTTTCATAAAGCCATTCAATTTACTTAGCTCTTTACTAGTAATTGGGATGCTTCTTTCTGGCTCCCCTTTTGGTGCTAATGAACAGCAACTGGTAAGCAATTCAATTTTCAACCCTTTTTTCTTTTTCTAGGGTGTCTTGTCAGTGTGTTCCAGGTCATTTTTAGTTTGATGGATTTAATTGTTAGCATGCTGACAGCTTCTTGATTTTATTTTGGTTTGTCTGCAAAATTATTTCACAAAATGAAATTTTTATCACAATTTTAACCATCTTAAGTAGGGAAAAAATGACTGTTTTAATTTCTTCTTCCAATATATATATTTATATATATTAGTTAACATGTTGAAATCACATTTGTACTTTTGACATTTTTCTCACAAGTATCTGTGTGATTTCCTGATACCATTTTAAGCTATACTTCTATGTACTTGTGTTTCAAGCGATGGACTGATATTCAATGGTGATTTTTCCCTGTTAGGAATTTAGCATAGTTGTTCAGTAAACAGTTAAGTTCTAAAAAGTAAATTTACTACTGAACCCATTATTTCTGGGTTGGTATAAAATAAAAACAGAAGAAAATCCATATTGGTGTTGGAACATCCTTGCTGTTAGGAAAATAACTAGTGGATATGTTCTTAAATATGATCCTGCCCCTCCTCTCCTCGCATAGTTATTAAAAGCACTAGACACTAAGGGGTCCTGAAGCCTAGGCCACAAGGTGTAGGCATGCTTGCAAGAGGTCAAACGCAGAAGCTGAAAATGAAAATTTTAAAATTATGGTTAAGAATTTATGTCAAAATCAAGATATTAGCCCTATTTGGTCAAATTGACTAAAACTAACAATTTTTCAAAACATCTAAAAAAAACCTCCTTCAATACAGATTATATATAGGCCTAGTGACAAAAAAAAAATTAAACTTCAACCATTTTATCAATTGTATTTCAAACTTTGATTTTTATCAATTATATGATCAAACTATTTAAAATGTTACAACATTATATTACAACCTGTTGCTTTCTCTTGTGACTTGATATTTATTCTATGAGTAGGTTAATCTTAATATAATAATTTTAGAAAAAGACCATATTCAATAAAGGACTATATCCATCTAAAACACTTCCTTTTTTGCTTCTTATTGAGTTAAAATAGAAAAACCCCCCATTGAGATATCATTCAAACCATTGACCTGTTATAATGAGATACCAATCAACTGATTCTGATGATGAATATATAGAATTACTATTCAATATTATTAGCAGAGAGAGATTATCTAGAGAGAAGTTAAGCAACTTCGAGGACAACAAGAAGATTAAGAATTAAATCATGAGAAGGCAAACCAAAATCAGAAGAACCTGTTGTCCAAGAGCAGAATTCCTCAAATTAAGTGGTACAGATTACATGTTTGAGCATCAGGATACAGTAAACCAACTGAAAATAGAGCTGAAACTAGCTAGAAATGGAGGTCTTCTAACTATTCTTGAGGTATCAGAATGTGAAAAATACTATTCTCAAAGAGAGAGAGAGAGAGAGAGAGAGAGTACAAGGGTTTAGTGTTTTACCTGATGTCAGTTTTTTAATCATTATATTGAACTTAACCTATATGTAGAATAGATATCATGTCACAAGAGAGACCAGCTGGTTGTGTGATAATATTGTAGCATTTTAAATAATTTAATCATATAATTGATAAAAATCAAAGTTGATGATAAAATTGAAAACAAGGGTAAATTTTAGGGGTCTTTTTGTTGTTGTTGTTGTCATTAAGGCTTATATACATATTAAAGTTCTTTACTTTATTGAATGATGCTAACATATTCATAGACAAATGTTTTCAAAGTTGTTGTAACAATTTTTTTTTTTTAAAGAAAAAGGAAAAACAAAAAAAAAAAACAGAAGTAAGCAGTACCTAAAACATAGCAGCTAGGTGACCTAGAAACGAAAGGGAAATAAGCAAACCCGAAGGAGAGAGATGAGAGAGCTGAGAACCAGAAGAAGAGTGCTGGGGGATTTGTGGTGCATGTTTGCGGGATATAGAAGTATTGGCAACTCGCGATCCATGTGGTGATGTTCACACAACTTTCCGATGCGTGGGCGCCGGGTTATGGTAGATCAGCAAGTTTTGAGTCTGTTGGTGGTGGCCTTTAGTGGTGGCTGAGCTCATCAGAGGTGAATGAGGGAGGCATGCCTTTACTGGTTCTTGCGCCTAGAAAAAGGCATGCACCTAAGCAAAAAGGCTTCTGCCTGTGCGAGGTTGGCTGCCTTGCATGTTAGAGGTGCTACCCTTGCAATGTTAGAGGTCAAAGTCGTAGGCCTGAGTGCCTTGCATCAAGCGTGCCCTTAATAACTATGTTTCCTCATTTTTTTTATTTTCTTTTTTTAAATTTCTGGGGAACTGATCATTCATATTTTGCATCCAATTTGGAAATAAAGATGGGAATGGCTTGATTGTGGGTCTCAGGCATTGGTTATTTTCTCCCTTTTTCCTTCTACTTTAGAATCTATGGTGATGAATTCTGGTGGTCAGATTCCACAATTGACCTACTTGCTTGAAGTTTCTTTATGAGGGCTTAATTTTGTCATTTCAATTTAATTTTGATTTTTGTTTGAATAATGCTACACAATTCATAATAGGTGTTCTTTTATGGTTGCTCTTGCTAGTCTGGTTCGAATATGAAAGAGTCAAAGCCTTTATTTTACTTTCTTTTGAATTTTATTCTTAGCAGATTAGTTTCCAGGAGTTTAAAAACAAGCTTCTGGAACCAGGTTTGGTAGACCATATAATTGTTTCCAATAAATCAGTTGCAAAAGTATATGCAAGGAACTCAGATCAGAATCAAACAAATGATGACGTTGTGCAAGGTCCTGTTAATGGTACTCCTGCTAGAGGATATGGTGGCCAATATAGCCAATATAAATACTACTTCAATATTGGAAGCATTGAATCTTTTGAGGAAAAGTTAGATCAAGCCCAAAAAGCATTAGGGATAGACCCTCACAACCATGTTCCCGTTACATATGTCTCTGAAATGGTTTGGCTTCAAGAACTCATGAGGTTTGCACCGACACTCTTGCTTTTGGGAACCCTTAGGTACATGGGACGGAGAATGCAAGGTGGATTAGGTGTTGGGGGCGGCAGCAATGGAAAGGGTGCTCGGAGGATATTTAACATAGGGAAGGCTCACATAACCAAAGTGGATAAAAATACTAACAATAAGGTTAGCTTTCTGTTCCCTTTGTAAAAAATGGAGGCAGTTTATTTTGTAGCATCTAGCTTTTTGAAGCACTGATTTTTCACCTTTTCTTAATAGTTGTAAAGAGCCCATTAGAGCTGTTCTATAGAAGTTTCTTGAAATCATATTAATATAATTCATTTTTTCCCATTGGGCACTCCAGGTCTATTTCAAAGATGTTGCTGGCTGTGATGAGGCAAAACAAGAAATCATGGAGTTTGTACACTTCCTTAAGAACCCAAAGAAGTACGAGGAATTGGGAGCTAAAATTCCTAAAGGTGCACTTTTGGTAGGTCCTCCAGGAACTGTAAGGACCCTTTTGGCAAAGGCAACTGCTGGGGAATCGGGAGTGCCTTTTCTGTCTATATCTGGTTCAGATCATGGAGATGTTTGTTGGAGTTGGACCGTCTATAGTTAGAAACTTGTTCAAGAAGCAAGGCAGTGTGCTCCAAGTATTGTGTTTATTGATGAGATTGATGCAATTGGCAGAGCAAGGGGGCGTGGGGGCTTCTCTGGTTCAAACGATGAGCGGGAACTACTTCTGGAGTTGGAACTACTTCTGGAGTTGTTGTGCTCACTGGCACTAATAGACCAGACATTTTAGACAAAGCGCTGTTGAGGCCGGGTCGATTTGATCGTCAGATTTCCATTGATAAGCCTGATATTAAAGGCCGTGAACAGATATTGAAGATCTACTTGAAAAAAATAAAACTCGATCATGAGCCATCATATTATTCTCAAAGGCTTGCAGCCCTCACTCCTGGATTTGCTGGGGCAGATACTGCATATGTTTGTAATGAAGCTGCTCTAATTGCTGCTAGGACTGAAGGATCACAGGTCACAATGGATCACTTTGACGCAGCAATAGACAGGGTCATCGGTGGTTTGGAGAAGAAGAACAAGGTAAATCATCTTTAGTTTGTTGTTGCATTTGAATTCTCCAAGGTTATTTATTGACAAATGAAATACCTCCAGTGATGCTTAGAGGATTCTCTCCAGAATGCATAAACACGCTCTTACATTTTTTTTTTTCTAAAAATATAATTATTACAAAACAAACAAATAAAATGAAGTTCCAGCTAACTGGAAATCCTGCTCTGTTGGCTTAAATAATTATTGGTGATTTTTGCTTGGCCTCATTTCAAGAATTTGCCTAGGAAAGTGTTAACATTGCTGTTTTATCAAGCAGATAATAAGCAAACAGGAACGTCGAACTGTTGCTTATCATGAATCAGGTCATGCTGTTGCTGGCTGGTTCTTGGAACATGCAGAACCCCTTCTGAAAGTGACAATTGTTCCACGTGGTACTGCTGCACTTGGATTTGCCCAGTATGTTCCTAATGAAAACCTTCTCTTAACCAAAGAGCAGCTTTTTGATATGACATGCATGACTCTTGGAGGTCGGGCTGCTGAACAGGTAATGATGAAGTTGTTCTCATCTTTACTGGCATTTAGGATAAACTGTGGAAGTGCTAAATGCCTTACACAACTTATAGTTTGTTTTTATGTTGCATCATTGGCTAGTTTATGCAACATGTATATTATTTTGCTAATATTCATCTCATTTTGCACACACTAGTGCCACCTTCCTATCAAAAGAAATGATAATGAATACAAACTAAACCAGGAATGAGTGTTATATATAAATTAACATAATAGTGAAATACCATTACCCTTTAAATGTAATTCTGACTTATGAGGGATGTGATTCTTTTGAATGCAGGTTTTGTTGGGGAAAATCTCAACAGGAGCTCAAAACGACTTGGAGAAGGTGACGAAGATGACTTATGCCCAAGTAGCAGTATATGGCTTTAGTGACAAGGTGGGTCTCCTTTCTTTCCCTCCTAGGGAGGACGCTTTCGAGATGTCCAAGCCATACAGCAGCAAAACTGGGGCGCTGATTGATAGTGAAGTACGAGAATGGGTGGGCAAAGCATACGAGCATACAGTACAACTTATAGAAGAACACAAAGAACAAGTGGCTCAGATTGCTGAGCTGCTGCATGAAAAAGAAGTTCTTCTCCAAGATGATTTGGTTCGAGTGTTGGGTGAAAGGCCATTTAAATCAAATGAGATTACAAATTATGACAGATTTAAGGGAGGATTCAAAGAGGAAGAGAAGGTTACAGAAACACCAGTATGTGGTAATGAGGATGATGATGATGCTTCATCCATACAGGTTGCTCCTGCGTAACTTGAGACATTGCAGTGTTTGTACATTTGCTTTTCATTTTTTTCATTGTAATAGATTTCTGTATAATTGCTATTATTATGATCACAGCATCATCTTTAAATTAAAAATTACAAAAGAACAGTTCAATATATCCTTTGTTTTTTCACTTTTTTCTCATATTTTCTTTTATAAAATACCCGTTCAAGGCAAAAAGAATGCTTAGCAGAGTTGAAATCTAAGCCGCTTAACTTTTTTCAGCAGTGGATTGGACAAACATGAAACTTTGACTAGATTTTTTTTTTGTTTAGTTAATGGAAAAATTAGAGTTTAGTAAGAAAATTTGTTCAACAAGTGGGGCAATTGAGGAAAATAAATGGTTTTAATTTCTTTTAAAAATTTGAAATTATATAATAATTTCATGTTGAAAATATAAAAATTTTTATTACTTAAACTATGTATAAATAATTTTTTCCTGAATTGAAATTAATAAAAATAAAAATTTCATCATAATTAGGCTTTATTTAACTAAAAATTAAATCATAAACCTATCGTGCAGTTTATTTTAAGAAATATGTTTTTAGTTAATTTTCATACATCATGAAAAATAAGAATATATAAATATTATTCGTTCTAAATAAAAAATATATAAATACAAAATTATTATAAATTCTACGTAAATAATGATACTATATTGTACTATATTTTTAAGCAAACCTTCCATCAATAGTTTAATTATTTATATATATTAATATAAAAATTCAAAAATCAATCATAATATATTCAATGAAAGAAAAAAATTATGGAAAAATTAAAATATAATGAAAACAATTATATTATTATAATATAATAAAAATATTATACTGTCTCACTTATATTTTATTTTTTATGCTTTACATTTTATTTTCTTCTTCATATGATTTGTTCAAATAAGATTATTATATATAAAAAAGGAAAAAAATAAAAACTACAAAATTTTTATATTAAATTTCTTAGGTAAATACTAAACTTTTATATTAAATGTCTTATTAATTACCTATTATCTTTGACTGTTGAAATATTTAAAATTATATAAAAATAAAAGATAAATTAAATGGTGAATGAAGATAAAATTTAAATATATATATATATATATACACACACAGAGAGAGAGCAGATTCATGAGCTATATTGAACTAATATCCTTCAAAACTAAAAAATAAAAAGAAACAAGAAAATACACTATTTATAGGTTAGAAAAATAAAAAAAAGTTTCTATAGCCTCCATAATTCCTAATTTGGTTTAGAAAAATTCCAAGTTATTAAACCTCAACTTCCATTTTTCTAGAATACAATTATTAATAGGCTGACCTTTACTCCTTTCCCATTTCAATTGATACCTTCTTTTATTTTTGCTTTTCTAGTCTTGAATTGAAAATTTTTGGTCATGAATTTTTATTAATTCTTGAATTCACATTCAACTAATTTTGTATGGCAAATTATTTTATACCGTTAAATAAAGTTGTTACAACTTCCTAACTACACAAATTCAATATTAGACAACTATTAAAAAAAAAACTTGTTTTTGTCCACCTTTTCACTTCTCCAATAAAAATAATTTTACTATTAATAATTGTTAAATTATTTGTATATTTAATTTTTATTGAAAACTTGAATTAAATATATTATTGGATTAAACGTTAATTAATATCATTATTGTATTATTTATCTTACAACTATAAATATCATATAAAATAATTTTTACTATTTAATTTTTTTTAATTACAAAAAAAAAATTATGTAAAACTCATATTCAAAATTTAAGTAGAAGTAACAACGCTTTTAACTGTCAAGTTAAGATTTAATAGTTATTTAATTTTTTAATTTAAAAATATAATTTTTATGTAAATTATTTTATTTAAAAATGAATGAAAAATGAGTGAATTATTTGTATTATTTTTATGATCGGATTATTTGTATTTTTATTTTATTCAAACCGTGTGTCTAAGAAAAGGAAATTAGAGTTAAAATATATTAAGAAATGGGGAAAAGAAAAAATAAAACAATCACTATCACATTAAAATAATAAAAACTATATAACCACTCATGACGCGGATAAAAGATTGTCATCGCAAACGTCGTTTTAAGCGTGCGAATTAATTATTATTTATTTTAATATTAATAATAATTTAGTAATAAAATATTCTAATAAACAATACCTTAAAATAATAATCAAGATTGAGCAAATTAATTGAAAAAATGTTCATGCATAATTTAATAGCTAGACGTTATCTTATGTTATGAATTTAATTTAATTGATTAAATTTGAAGTTCAAGATCCAATAATAATTTTTTATTTCATAAATAAAAAGTTCACAATTTTTTATTTTTTTATTTAATTAAAATTTAAGAATTTTCTTAGATTGATTTATGAGTCAATTTAAATTAAATCTTGTTTTCGCACAAATTTAAGATTATATGAAAATTTAAATATTTTTAAAAATATCTTTAAATATAAACTAAATCGAAATAATTTATATGATAAGTTATAATTTAGTGATAAGTATACATCGTCTGAATAGATATATATTCCATTATCCTCTCACATATTATAACATTATAACATTCAAAAAAGATTGAAATAATTTACTTTTAATTAAATTATTCTTTTAATTATTTATTTTTAAAAATTTTATAAAACGTGGGGTGTTTCATAACACTTTACATTTTAATATATTCGATAATTTAAAAAATAAAGTAAAAGCAACTTATATGGTCGACAAGAGAAAATGTTAAATAAGAAAAGAATACTACATATGAAATTAAATGTTTGTGCTTATAATATTTTATCTATTATCAATTATTTTCCAGCAACACACTTGTTCATGTCTACATTTTTTTTGTGACTCTCTCTCTTAATTATCAAAGAGCGATCATAATTCATATTATTTTTTCATATATAATAATAATATATATTGATTGTAATATATATAATAATAATTTGTAAAAAAACTATCTATAGAAAAAATATTTTTTTCCTCTTTTCCATTCATAATCATGAAATCTCATCTAGAATTTACATTAATTTGTAATTTTTAATATTATTTCCCTTAAAATGAGAAAAATTTATTGGCTTTTGATTTGAATTGGTGCAGGTGTATTAGAGGATATAGATTCCTCAACACAAACATTCTAAATCTTATTTCTGTTAAATGATTATGTGGATTTTTTTATAGACCAATGAGAAATCAGAGTCTTTAAACTCCCTCGAGTAAGTTTGTTTGGATTCTGCATGTAAAAATTAAATTAATGAAAGCTATGAAAAAATGAGTTGTGTAAAAACTGTAAAAAAAAATACTGTTGAGTTAAAGAATAAAATAGAACTGAAATAAATTAATTAAACTTGAAATATGAATATTGAACTACAATTCTAAGCTTTGAGAATAATGAACTAAAAAGATAAAACTAAGTGAAAATGGAATTGATAAATGGAATAACTAAATTAAACTAGAAAAGCTAGAAATTCATGCCGTGGAATTAAAGTTTCTGTTGTGGAATTGAAAATTCTACAATTTTGAATTTCTTGTATTTGAAAAGATATTACTTCTTATTTTGATTGATTATTGGTTATGATGGTTGGTGATTGATGGTCCCCTTCTCTCCTTTCATTTTCTTCTTTTAAATCTTTCTTTTAGAAGTGGCTCCTAATTTTTAGGTCACTAAACACATTTTCGTTTTTGGTGGAAGTATAAGATTGTACTTCTTAAAAATTTGGAAGTTACTGCTGCATTTAAGAAAACGCCCTCATTCTTCTCCATTTTTTTTGCTAACCTCTATATTTTATGCCACTTTCTTTGTCATTTTCACTTTTTTAACCACCAAAATTTTATTAATTTTGGTTACAAATAAATGCCCACACATACATTTGATTCATAAAGTCAAATTGTACGGTATAGAATTTTATCTTCCTCAGCCTCTACAGGCAGGAAGTTTTTCACAAGATGTCTACATCTTCAGACGTTACAGGGAAGAGTTTTTCATAGTTTGTTTGTTTTCTTTAGCCTCTATAGCGAAGAATTTTCAGAGGTTGTCTATAATTTTTCATAGCTTGTTTAACATCCATGTTACCTTTAAATTTTTTTTTTAAGAATGGAAAGTAGTTAGTAAACCTACTTCTAATGTCCATTATTAATATTTATAAAAGTGGCTCAAAGACCAACTCGATCATAGAATATAAAATAACCATTGAAATAATTTTAATATAATTATCCCAAAATAAATAAAATTTACTAGTGTATGTGATATAATTTGCTGATGGGGTGCTTCCCGAGTTTTTAGGACTTCAATCACATATTCCTCCCCTACATCATTTAGGCTTTCTATAGGTTCAAGGTCCCTATATTTAGTAGTTTTCTTCCAAAATTTTGTTTTCTCTTTAGGCTGACTCTCTCATTCTTTCTGCATTTTTTCCAAAGCTCTTTGCCTTAGGAGCTTTCTTTTTTAAGTTCTTGTCAAATGCTATAGAATTTTTTTTATCGAAGTCTATTCCTTTGGTTGCTTGGTGAAGCATGAGGAGACACCACAAATTCAACTTTTTATTGTGGTGGATATCTCTTTTGATAGTTGGAATGGGGTTTTCTCAGGATATATCCCTTGTTAATACTGTTTCTTTTGGCACCTAAACTTTGTGAAATTCATTTTTGGACATCACAGCTTTGTTCTCTAAATATTTTTTTAAGCATCCAAATTTGATAAAAAAAAAATTATAGACCTAGCTTTTAATGTGTTTCACCTTTCTTTCTTTTTTGTCTTAAATTTCAACGGGGATGGCTTGAGGATTTTAGGACAACCAATTTGCTTCAGGCTAGATCCATATTTTACAACCATTCTCATTATTGTATCAACCATTACATCAGCCTCCATAAGTATTAGAGACTTTTTCTCCGACAAAAAAAGGGCAGTGAAAACTTGTTGTTTACTGGTGCAATACCACCTGAGATGCTTAATTACACAAAACCATCAATATTATAATAATTAAATTGATTTTGAAAGTTAGTTGGGCCAAAATTTTGGAAGGCAAAGTTTGCTCGCTATTTTGGTTGGCATTGTTGCACATGCTCATATGGAGGCTATTAATTTCTTATCTTTTACAAGGATAACTATTTTTTTCTTAGATGGTGCATTTTACTAGGCTCTTTGGTTGTAGAATGCTCCTGAGTTTATCATAATTCTGCTTGACAAGCCTAGTGCCTATAATTTGACTCGTAGGGTTCGTTTCCCTAGAGAATTATCCCTTATCTTGAAAAAGAAACAAGATGCCTTCTCTTAAAGATCGCATCATTACCTCTTGACTTTGTTTTTGTGACTCTTGTATGTCCCTTAGTAATTCTTCAAGATTTTTTCTCTCGTCATCAGTAATAATGGTGTCAAGACAATTTTCACCTGCTGAAATTTATCACATCCCCTGTGAAATTTGGTATTGGACCTGTGAAAACATATCAATATTTCTCTGTATTTGTTCTATCATGTGTTGCACACAATCCTTTTATTCTGTTGTTACAAAGACAACCTTCAATCCTAAAACCCAATTATTTCTTCTCTTAAAAACCATATATTATAATTCGATGCATCACTGCTGAATGAGTCCTACTGGATGTGTCAATTTGTTTCCCTCAAAATGAGAAAAGCCATGCTGGCTTTTGGTTTCGATTGGTACGAGTGTGCCAGAGGATATAGGTTTTTCGACCCAAACATACTAAATTTGACTTTTATCAAATGATTGTATTGATTTCTCCAAGGACCAATGAGAAATTAGAGTTCTCAAACTCTTTTAGTTAAGTTTGTTTGGATTCTATAAATGAAAATTGAATTAATAAAAGCTATGAAAAAATAGGATGTGAAAAAGTTGTGAAAAAAATAATGTTGAGCTGAAGAATAAAACAGAATTAAAATAAATTCATTAAACTTGAAATATGAATATTGAACTACAATTTTAAGCTATGAGAATGAACTAAAAAAGATAAAACTAAGTGAAAATGGAATTAATAAATTTGACAAATAAATTAAACTAAAAAAGCTAAAAATTTGCGACTGTGAAATTAAAGTTTCTGCTGTGGAGCTGAAAATTTTGCAATTTTAAATGTCTTATATTTGGGAATATGTGACGCCTTCTTTTGATTGATTCTTGGTTATAATATTAGTGATTGATGGTCCTCTTCTCTTTTTTCATTTTCTTCTTTTAATTTTTTTTTTAGAACTGGCTCCTAATTTTTAGATCACTAAATCCATTTTCATTTTTGGTGAAATTATAGAGTTGTGCTTCCTAAAAATTAGGAAGTTATTCGATATAAGAAAAGCCCCTTATTCTTCTTCATTTTTTTACTAACCTCCATATTTTTAGCTATTTTCTTTGCCGTCTTTCACTTTTTTTAACTATCAAAATTTTTATTAATTTTGAGTGCAAATAAACAAAAAGAAAAGAACATTAATATTTTAAAATTTTATTGCAAATATACAATAAAATCAATTATTTTTTTAGGGAGAAACTAAAAAAATAAGTTTGGATCATATTGATAAAAATTAAAAAGAAAAAAGAAAAATTGATGCTATAATATAAAGATGAACAAATAAAATTTTTTTAAACATTGTTATAAATATTTGACATTATATTAACATTTTTTTCAGAAACTACTCAATCATAAAATTAATAAAATTTTAATTTTCATTGTTTTAGATTTTAAGAATTTTATTAAAAAATATAAAAGCAACATTATTCCCCTAACTAATAAAGAGATCTTGACGAACCATTAAGATTTAATTTGGTGGCAAAAAAATATATATTGTTCGTACTTAAATTTTGAGTTTGAGTTCTTCATGTCCCTCCTTTTCATATGTAATTAATAAAAAAAATTTGATGGAATTATGACATGTAAAATTAAACACAATTTTATAAGCTAAATATATATCTAGCCTTCTGAACTTGTAGCATTAAGTCGCATTACTCCATGAACTTTTAATTTTAATCAATTTATCTTTTATATTTGTCTATTTTATATTAACAGACACTTATATTAATAAATATTAATCACTTTAACTCTTATATTTGCATATTTTAAATCAGACAGATTGGCAAGCTTGTATTTATAAGTTAAAAAAAATACGAGTTCAAATTAAATTAAAAGTTCAAGAAGCAAAATGACTAAATGCTATAAGTTCAAAGGACTATATATATATATATATAGCATAATTTTATAAAAAAAAATAACCCATTTCTTTCTTAAGAAGAGATGAGAAACATGTTTAATATCTTTTTATTAAATAGTTGTCCTGATTATTTATTGTATGAGAAAACTCTTCACTTCAATTGTCATTTTTTTCATAAAAAGTAATTATGAGATAACAATTTTAGTTTTGTTATTAAAATTTCATATCTTAAATTTAATTTTAAGTCACTAAAATTATTGAACAGAACTACATGATGTTAACTGTACATATATAATGTTAATCACAAGTCTTAATATTATATATGAGATAAATAATACTGTTAATTCTAACATTTAACATAAATAAAAAACAATGAAAAAATTCCAGATGTATAGGAATTTCAATCCCCCCTTTATTTACCAAAAGGTTGTGTATATATACAACAGAACAGCAAAGCTAAATATAGAAACCTATCACCATTCTATCTTTTGTACATGATCTAAGGAAATAAATAACAACTAAAAAAGGAAACAAGAATTACAAGATCAGTGCAGCTAATAGAGAGAAATTGGTGCAGCTGATTAAGGTATTAGCTGCACTAATACCGTTACCCAATACCCCCCCTCAAGTTGGTGTATGGGGATCCAAAATGCCCAACATGCCAAGAAGAAAATCAAATTGATATTGTCCAAGAGCCTTTGTGAATAGATCAGCTGGTTGAAGAGAAGATTTCACAAAGGATGTTTGTACAGTACCATTTTGAATCTCATCACGAATGAAATGGCAATCGACTTCAATGTGCTTTGTTCGTTCATGATAAACAGGATTAGCAGCAATGTGTAAGGCAGATTGATTGTCACAGTGCAATCGCATGGGAGAAGAATGGTTTACTCCAAGAAATTCCAATAATCCTTTCAACCATTTAAGTTCACACACTGTAGCAGCCATGGAACGATATTCAGCTTCAGCTGACGAGCGGGAAACCGTTTGCTGTTTCTTTGTTTTCCAAGAGATAGGAGAATTGCCCAAAAGAACAAAATATCCAGTTAAAGAACGCCTCGTCAACAGGCAACCAGCCCAATCCGAGGCACAATAAGCATTCAATCTTAAATCAGAATCAGCCCGAAGCAGAATTCCTTGACCTGGATTTTTCTTTAAATAACGAACAACCCGTAAAGCAGCAGTCATATGTTCCTGTTTTGGATGCTGCATAAATTGTGCAAGAATATGGACACAATAAGACAATTCTGGCCGAGTGATAGTCAAGTAAATAAGTCTTCCAACCAATCGCCGAAACTGATTTGAATCAATAACGTCATCACTATCGGTAAGCGCCAACTTATGATGTTGTTCAAGAGGAGTATTAGCTGGCTTAGCTACTAGAAGTCCTGCTTCGAAAATGATGTCGAGTGCATATTTGTGTTGGCACAAGAAGATCCCATCAGAATTGCGCATAACCTCAATGTCAAGAAAATATTTTAATTTTTCCAAATCCTTCATATGAAAGCATGAACTCAAATAATGCTTAAATCTTTGAACCGCCAACTCATCATTACTAGAGATTATTAGATCATCCACATAAATGAGTATATTTAACTGAACATGACCTTCTGTAAAACAAAATAAGGAATAATCTGAAGTAGATTGATGAAATCCATACCCTTTCAAAGAATTTGCAAGCTTAGCGAACCAACATCGTGGAGCTTGCCGTAAACCATACAAGGATTTGCGTAGACGACAAACTTTCCCTTGTGTTTGAGATAAAAAACCAGGTGGCATTTCATATACACTTCTTCTCCTAAATCACCATGCAAAAACGCATTTTGCACATCCATTTGGTGAAGTTCCCATTTCTTAACAGCCGCAACAGTGAGAAAAGTACGAACGGTAGTCATTTTCGCTATAGGCGCGAAAGTCTTGTGATAATCAATTCCTTCAACTTAATGATTCCCAAGAATCACCAATCGAGCTTTATACCGTTCGATACTTCCATTTGATTTGTGCTTAATTTTGTATACCCACTTGCTTCCAATAGCTTTCTTCCCTGGAGGCAAGTCTTCTATAGTCCAAGTGTCATTCTCTTCTAAGGCTTGTATCTCATTTTTCATTGCCTCTCTCCAACAATCATATTGTACTGCTTCAGCATAAGTTGTAGGTTCTTGGCCTGCAGTAATTCTGCCCAAAAAATACCGGTGTTGCAAGGAAAATTTATCACAGTTCACAAATTGAGTTATAGGATAAGGAGTACCTGAGGATGACGATCGTAGCGGTGAGTGCGGTGAGGGGCTGACTTGAACAGTATGAGTTACATAATCTTTCAAACGAGTAGAAGATTGTTTGATTCTGTGTCCTCTACCAAGTTGTTCCTCTTCACTACCAATTCGAGTGTCAACAAGATCATCATTTGTTTCCAAATTTTCGAATTGGATAGCCTCCACAGCATCTTGTTTATCATTGTCATCTTCTTGTGAATCTTCTACACCATTAAACTCTGGATTTAAATCCCTTGTTCTATTGCCATCAAATTATCACAGTCCTTTGTAATATATGGAAATCTTGTTTTAAAAAAAAACAACATCTCTTGAAACAAAATACTCACCACTTTCTAAATCATACAACCGCCATCCTTTCTTCTCAAATGGGTATCCAATAAAAACACACTTTTTACTTCTACTGGCAAATTTATCTTTATCACGATTTAAAGTATGAGCATAACACAAACAACCAAATGTTTTAATATGCTTATATGAAGTACGCTGACCAAAAAGAATTTCATATGGTGTCTTACCGTCCAACACCATTGAGGGAGTCCTATTAATTAAATAACCAGCAGTAAGAACACATTCACCCCAAAATTCAATGGGTAAATTTGCTTGAAAATGTAAGACTCTTGCCACATTAAGAATGTGACGATGTTTACGTTCCACTCGCCCATTTTGTTGAGGAGTATAAACACATGATGTTTGATGCAAGATGCCAAGTTTGTCAAAATAATTTCTTAGACACAAAAATTCACTCCCATTATCACTACGAACAACTTTCACATTTTTCTCAAATTGTCTATTAACCATTGCTACAAACTTTCTTACGGTAGGAGCAACCGTATTTTTCTCATTCAACAAATATATCCAAACAGCCCTAGAACAATCATCAACTATTGTTAAAAAATAAATTGCACCACAAGACGCCGGAACTCTATAAGGTCCCCACAAATAACAATGTACCAAATCAAAACACTCTTTGGCTTTATTATTGCTAGGAAGAAACACATCTCTGGTCTGTTTGGCTCTCAAACAAATATCACAATTATGATTACTGCTACCATTCTTAATACAACTACCAATTTTAGGAATTAATTCTACCACTTTGTGAGACGGATGCCCCAACCTTTTATGCCATACTTCCAAGGACGAGCCTGCAGATTTCGAACAGGCATAAGATGATGCAACTCGTTTAAGAAAGTATAGCCCCCCATGTTGCTCACCCGCTCCAATCAGCCTCCTCGAAAGTAGGTCTTGTATAACACAATTTTTATCAGTGAATAGAGCCACCCAACTTGAGTCACAAAGAAGTTTTGAAACAGAGATTAAGTTGCAATTTAAATCAGGTACAAAAGAACATGCTGCAATTTCAAATTCCCAAGAGTGACAGCTCCTTCTTTAACAGCCGTTGTTGCTTCTCCATTAGGCAAACCTACTGCCCATGCTTCAATATCACGAACTTCTTCCAGACACTCTAATGTTCCTGTCATATGATGCGTGGCACCTGAGTCAATAATCCATGATGAGATATTTTTCTTACCAGATAATTTTCATTGACATCATTCTTCTGAGAGTTCAACATTCCAACCAGCTTACTCCACTGCTCATCAGTAAGTCCAGTAAAAGCTTTTTGGTCTGCTTCCACACCAGCCCCTTGTGCTCCTTCTCCTCTAGTTAGTTGTGCAGCATTAGCATGTGGATTTCCTCTTTTGTCACGATTAGCTCCATTCCCACGTTTGTGGGTTCCACCATGTCCAGATGTGCTAAAGCGAGGCCTATTTCCCCACCAATCAGGATACCCTTTGATCTGAAAACAATCCTCAACATCATGGCCTTCCATTTTGCAGTTTGAGCATACCATGTTTTTATTTTTCCCATCTCCCTTTGAGCTTCGACCACTAGCCTGCGTTAAAAAACTCATGGGACTGCCTCTTTCCTCCTTTATTCATGTTATAGATCTCACTCTCTCTTGTTGAACAACCATAGCATAAACACGATTTAAATTTGGTAAAGGTTTAGTGCTCAAAATATTTGAACGTACTATCTCAAAACCTTCATCATCTAAGCCCATCAGAAATTGATGAACTTTTTCCTCTTCACGTTTCTTCTCCAATTTTGCAGTAAGATTGCATCTGCATTTGCCACACTTACAAGTGGGTATTTGATCATAGTTATTCAATTCATCCCAAATAATCTTGAGTCGCCCATAATAAGCAACTATGGCCTGTCCATTTTGTCTACAATTTGCAAGATCTGATTTCAATTGCTGCACTCTTGGACCGTTTCCTATCGAGAATCGTTGCTTTATGTCCTCCCACAAGTCTCTCACATTTTCCATATGAGATATCGTTGAATGAAATGTTGGTTCAATGGTATTGAAAATCCAAGAGTCGAGCATTGAGTTGACAGTCCACCAATCTTCAATCTCTGCTGAATCCTCTTCTGGCTGTGTGATAGTTCCATCAACAAAGCCATATTTTTTCTTGGCCCGTAGAGCCATTCGAATTGCCTTTGCCCACTCTTCATAATTTTCTCCTTTCAACTGTACCTGGGTAATAATATTACCCGGATTATCATTTGAATTGAAGGTATATGGATTCGAAGAGGGTTTAGCAGAGGTTATGGATGTCAATTTTGTTTCTTTTTCAGTATTTGTCATGGCTCTGATACCATGAAAAAATTTCAGAAGTATAGGAATTTCAATCCCCCCCTTTATTTACCAAAAGGTTGTGTATATATACAACAGAACAGCAAAGCTAAATATAGAAACCTATCACCATTCTATCTTTTGTACATGATCTAAGGAAATAAATAACAACTAAAAAAGGAAACGGGAATTACAAGATCAGTGCAGCTAATAGAGAGAAATTGGTGCAGCTGATTAAGGTATTAGCTGCACTAATACCGTTACCCAATAAACACAAAAAGAAAAAAAAAGTAGAGTTAGTTTATAGAAATTTCTAATTTAGCATAAAGTCAAAAAAGCAGTGTCTAATTTTTAATTTATATTATACTGTGATCATCATAATATTGTTGTTTATTGATGTTGGCTCATTTTCATTTCTTCTTTTAATTATTAAATAGTTGGTAGTGAAAAAAACTTCTCGACTCGTAACTTTTAGCTCTACTTTAGAGCTTGAAGATTTTTTTTTTGAACTGCAAGCTTGAAGATTATTTACTACTGAAAGATGGTATGCTCAATCTAATGCCACGATATTGAAAAAAAAATTGAAATCAGAATATCAAGTCAAACAATATTATACTTATGAAGCAATATTATGGTGTTCTATTGTGTTATGGAGAGTTAGGAAAGGTTAAGATGTGCTAGAAAACAATATTGTAGTGTGTCAGACACTATTAAGGATTGTTATAAAGAGTTAGAAAGTGTTGAAATGTGTTAGAGAATACCTTTGTAGTGTGTTAGGTTTAACAATGGAAAGTAAGGGACAGTTACGATGTATTAGCATGTGCTAAAGAATAATTTATGGTGTGTTAGGTTCTGTTATGAAGAGTTGAAGAGTGTTAGGATTTGTTAGAAAACAATTTTGTAGTCTGATAGATTCTGTTATGGCGAGTTAAGCAACATTGGAGAGTGTTAGGGCATAATTTTTTAGTGTGTTAGGTACTGTATGAGGAGAGTAAGAAAGTGTTAGAAAATAATTTTTCCATGTATTAAGTATTATTATGGACTGTTAAGGAGTATTATAATATGTTAGGGAACAATTTATGGTGTTTTAGGTACTGTTAAGAAGTGTTAAGAACAAATCCATGATATGTTATATATTATTATAGACTGTTAGAGAGAGTTGGAAACTATTAAAATTTGTTAGGAAATAATTTTATGGTGTGTTTTAGGGAGTGTTAAGATGTATTAGAAAAAAATTTTACAGTGTAGTAGATACTTTTTATGGATTGTTTGAAAGAGAAGTGTTAGGTTGTATTTGAGAATAATTTTGTGGTTTTGTTGTATTAGGGAATAATTTTATCGTGTGTTAGGTACTATTATGAATTGTTAGGGAGAGTTAGGGAGCTTTAAAATGTGTTAGGGAATAATCTGTTATTGATTATCAGAGAGAGTTAGAGAATGTTAGGAAATAATTTTGTAGTGTGTAAGATATTATTATGGATTGTTAGTGAGAATTATGGAGTGTTAGGATGTATTAGAAAATAATTTTGTAGTGTATTAGGTACGCTCGTGATTTTTAGGGAGAGTTAGAGAGTGTTAGAAATGTGTTAGAGAATATTTTTTTTGGCTTATTAGGTACTGTTATAGATTATTAAAAAGAGTTAGAGAGTGTTATGACATGTTAAAAAAATTTTATGTTGTGTTAATACTATTATGTTATGCTAGAGAGAGTAAAAGAGTGTTAGGATGTGTTAAGAAATAATTTTTTTTTGTTAGGTATTGTTATACATTGTTAATGAGTGTTAAAATATGTTAGAGAACAATTTGTTATGGATTGTTAATTAGGAAGATTTAGGATGTGAGGAAATGATTTTGTGATATGTTAGGTACTTGTTATGAATTGTTAGGGAGAATTAGGAAATAATTTTATAGTGTCTTAGATACTGTTATGATGTGTTAGAAAAGGATAACATGTTTAATATTTTTTTTTGTTATCTTACAAGTTTCTCCACTTCTATTTGTTTAACCGTTTAGGTATAGGACTAATCTTGTTCGGGGCATAGCTTGCAAATTAATGCCCTTCTGCCTTTCCCCAAGAGTTTATTTAGTTGAATTTATACTCTTGTCTCCTCCTACTTACTCAGCTCTGCTTCAACCAACTGAGTTACCTCTCTTGGATTATTTAATATCATTTTATTAAATAATTATCCTGCTTACTTATTGTATGAGGAAACTCTTCGCTTCAATTGTAATTTTTTTTTCATGAAAAGTAAATATGAGATAACAAGTTTAGTTTTGTTATAAAATTTCATATTTAAAATTTAATTTTAAATCACTGAAATTATTGAACAGCACTACATGATGTTAACTGTACATATATAACGTTAATCATATGTCTTAATATTATATATGAGATAAATAATACTGTTAATTCTAACATTTAACATAAAGAAAAAACACAAAAAAAAAAGTAGTGTTAGGTTATAGAAATTTCTAATTTAGCATAAAGTAAAAAAAGCAGTGTCTAACTTTTAATTTATATTATGATGTGATCATCATAATATTATTGTTTATTGATGTTGATTAATTAAAAAAACAAACAAACAAAAAGGAACTTCTGTTTTCTTTCCGCTGTTCTTTTACTCTCTTCTTCTTCCCCTCCTCTATATATTTTCCAAATTCTTCACAACTTACAACTCAAAAAATCATCATCTACCTCTTAATTCCTTAATTAATTTCTTATTCAAAATTTAATTAGCAATACCCTCTTTCTCTGTCTCTCTCTAATTTTATTGTTTCTTTTAAAGTTTTCTTTTTCTTGATAAAAAATGGCATTTGAAGATCAGTTTCAGCAATCCCTTGTTTCAACTTATGACACTCTTCTCTTTGGTAAGCCTAAAGTTTCAGCAATTTTCTTTGTTGCAATTTATTTTAATTTTTCTCAAAAACTTAATAATAATAATAATATGAAAATTTGTTAATTAATAATATTATTATTTTTGTCATATTTTTTTTCAGATTTGGATGATACCCTTTATCCCTTAAGTACTGGTTTCTCAAAGGAATGCTCCAAGAATATTCATGGTATAATAAATTTTCATACTTTTTTTTTAAAGAAAATGATTTTGTATAATTCTATTTTTATTGAGATTTAGAAAATAATAATTTGTTAATTTATTGTTCTTGTTCAGAATATATGGTTCAGAAACTTGGAAGTCAAGAAAATAAAGTCACTCAATTGAATCAAGAATTGTACAAGAACTATGGAACATCAATGGCAGGTGTAAAGGTATTGGGTCTTAATTAATTTTTCTTTTAATTTCCAAAACTATTATATATTGAATTCAAACTAACTCAATTTCTTCTTTTTATTTTCTAGGCCATTGGTTATGAATTTGACAATGATGATTACCACAGGTATATTAATTAATTAATCTCTTCTTTGTTTTTCTACATTATTATTATTATTATTATTATTATTATTATTATTATTATTATTATTATTGAAATATAATTTACAGTTTTGTTCATGGGAGATTACCATATGAGAAGCTAAAGCCTGACCATGTTCTAAGGAGTCTTCTGCTTAGCCTGCCTCTAAGAAAAGTTGTAAGTTCTTTTCTCTTTTTTTTTTTTTTAAATTCCTCTTTCCGTCCCAAATAATTTACAATTTAAAAAAATATCAGTTTCAAATTCATATTTTTTTATTTATTCTAAAATTATAGCCTACTTATTATTTTAATATGCTAATTGATATATATGTTAAATTTATATTATGTTCATATTTAATGTTACTTATTATAAATATTTAATAAATATATCTCATTATAAAATAAAGATATATTAAAAAATACATATAAATTTATATTTTCAATAAAAACAACCAACTTTTTTTTCAATTTTTGTAAAATAAATTAAAATTACACCTATCAATTTGGAGTTGCATTTTTAGTGCACCAGATTTATTTACTTTTTAGAAAACAAAAAAAATTATTTATTAGACATAGTGTTTTCTATCTTAATATAAATAAAATGTTAATTTAATGACTTATAGTTTCGAATATTTAGATTTTTTTATCTTAATTTATCCTGATTTGACAATAATTTAGCTTCAAATTAATCTTCCTTTATTTATTTTATTATTATTATTATTATTATTATTTATTAAAGGTGGGCGGCACCACTGGGATATCTTTATAAATATCGAAAATATTAGTTCAATACAAACCATACATAAAAAAGGCAAGAAAAACGAATCTAAATATAGCGAAAGTAGGGCATACCCAAACTTTCTGAAATAATTAAACTCTTAATGTAATTAGGTAAGGAAATAAAAGAGTCAAAATTGAAAGATTTGTCATGAAGCCTGCTGTGAAGCGCCAAGTTATGAGCAACCATATTAGTTTCACGGTAAGAGAAACTGATGGAACATCCATTTTGCCTGATAATATCTTGAATGTGAGAAATAAGGGAAGAATTGGCATGTTACAAACCTGTAAGTTGATGAACTATAGCTTGATTGTCCATCTCAATATGAAAGCACCTGTGACCATTACTAAAACACCAATTTAAACTATGTAATAATGCTTGCATTTCGGCATCAGTAGGATTAGAAGCAAGTAAATTAAAAGAAAGAGCTGCTTTAAAATAACCATTGCAATCCCTTAAGATTGCCCCGCCTGAAGATTTATGTTTGGTGTAGGACGCATCAACATTAAGCTTGATAGAATTAAGAGGAGGTTTGGACCAATAAATAGCAGATATGTGCAGGCGTTGTTGTCCAAAGTTTGTAGGAAGAAATTCTGAAAATTCAGCAATGGGAACAACAAATTTCTTCCCTGAATTGAGCACTCCCCAACTATGTATCATTTTCACCATACGAGAACGAACGGCAGGAAGGTAGAAACCTTGAGTACCCCAATTGCAATTACAATAAGTGTGCCATAATTCAAACATAATGATTTGAGGAATCAACATCCCCAATTTGCCATGAATGGGTTTGAATCTAGAAAGCCTCCACCAAGATTGTAACATATGATTCAAAGACAATCTATTAGAATTGAAAGGAAGCAAATAAGCAGCAAACAAAAGCCAAATATGCTTTACAGATTTACAATCATAAAGAATGTGAGAGGCAGTGGCATTGGCAGATCTGCAAAAATGGCAAAAAGAAGCAGTATGTATACCAATCTTTTGCAGATTGTGAGGCAAAGGCAAGCTGTCATTAAAAAATCTCCAAGAGAAGAGAGAAAGCTTCAATGGAATAGATGAATCCCAGATGTTCTTGAATTTGGCTTGTTCAGGGCGGCGAGGGCGAATGAGGCTATAAATAGCAGACAAAGAAATAGACGAGCCATCGTGAAGCTTGTAATGGCCCCTCTCTAATTTAAAGAAGTCTGGATGGCGATCATTAGCCCTACAGAGAGCTTTCCACATAGGAGAGTCATTAACCCAATAGGTCATATTACCGAGCCTATGGTATTTGCTATGCATGTATTCAGACCATAAACTGTTACGGCTTTTGAAAATCCATAAATTTTTTTAATAAAAAGGCCTCCTGATATGATTCAAGAGATTGTATACCAACCCCTCCTTCGTGAACAGGATATTGCATGCGATAAAGCCCAATCCAGTGATGTTTATCTTTGGAATCACCACTCCAAAAAAATTTACCAACCCGTTTGTTGATGGCATTAAAAGTAGAGCGGGGGATGATAGCAGAACCCATAACGTGATTGGGAATTGTGTTGAGAACATGCTTAATCAAAATAAGGCGTCCCCCCATTGATAAAGAGCGTTTGTGCTAGCCGGATAACTTATTGTCAATTTTCTGAATAAAAAAGGAACAGTGAGCAGCTCGAGTCATACCTTTGGAGATGGGCACACCAAGGTAGGTGAAAGGAAGAGAGGCTGTTTTAATTCCAAGAAGATTCTCAAGATCATGAACAACTACAGGAGAAGCTTTATCTGTCACATAGAAAGAGCACTTGTTGAAGTTAATATGTTGTCCAGAAGCTTTTTGATAGGTATCCAAGAAGACCCGAAACTGACTGACAGAAGAATAGTCGCCATGAATGAAAACAAGTAAATCGTCAGCAAAAGCCAAATGAGATATTACAGGACATCCCCTGGTAAGCTTGTAAGGTAGGATCTTGCCAGTGTCAAGTGAAGCTTTGAGACCCCTTGAGAAAACTTCAGAAACGATAATAAATAAAAGAGGGGAAAGGGGGTCACCTTGTTTTAGACCTCATCTTGGCTGGAAGAAACCATAGCTAATACCATTAATTAAAACAGATAAATGAGTGGCCTCAAGATTAGCACTAATAAGATTACTGATATGATTAGAGAAACCAAATTTGTGAAGCACCGCTTTGAGGAAATTCCATGAAACCCGGTCAAAAGCTTTGGCCATGTCCAGTTTAATGGCCATGTTATGTCCTGTAGCTTTCCTGTCAATCTCATGAATAATCTCATTAGCAAGAAGAACTTGAGAGTGAATTGATCTACCTTTCACAAATCTCGCTTGCTCTGGAGAAGTAATCACATCAAGAAAAGGGGAAATTCGGTTGGCAATGATTCTGGTGCAAACCTTGCTAATGAATGTGGCCAGGCAAATAGGGCGGTATTGACTAAAATCTTCAGGATTATTGACCTTAGGGAGCAATATTATAATTGCATTGCTGAAAGCTCGAGGAATCGGAACACCAAGAAAGAATTCTTGAACTGCATTGATCACATCACAACGGACAATATCCCAGCAGTGGCGGAAGAAACGCCCATCATAGCCATCAGGACCCGGAGCACTATTAGGATCAAGCTGCCAGACAGCAGCCTTTATCTCATCCTCAGCAGGGATAGCAGACAGAGAAGCATTGTCTGCATCAGCAATTAATGTGGGGATGTGGTCTAATAAAGTCTGAGCCGTAGCTGAATCAAAATGAGAGTCATCAGTAAACAGTTGCTGGTAGAATTCAACTGCCTCAGCACCAATATCAGATTGATCCGAAATCCAGTCACCAGAAGAGGATTTGATAGAGGTAATGCGATGCAGCTTCCTCCTCATTTTCACATAATTATGAAAGAACTTTGTGTTTTTGTCCCCATCCTCCAACCAATTGAGATGGGATTTTTGCTTCCAAAATATCTCTTCCAGATTCAAATAATGTAACAAAATAGATTGTTTAGATTGCCAAGTGACCAAATTACCTTGAGAGGGGTCTGCAGTATAGACAGCTTTGGCCTCATGAGAATCTTGCTCAGCTTTAGAGATATTCTCAAAAACATTGCCAAAAGTGTTGCGATTCCAAGCACGAAGAGTTTTCTTAAGAGCTTGCAATTTTTCAAACAATCCAGACATACCACCTGCACTGAAAGAAGAATCCCAAGCAGATTTCATAACATTTAAAAAATCATCATTCTCCATCCACATGTGTTGGAATTTGAAGGATTTAGGACTATTGAGAGCAAGTTTCTGACAAACAATGAGAAGAGGAGTGTGATTAGAAGGTGTTCTGTCCAGATGCTTGCAGTAAATAGAATCAAAGTTATCAAAGAAATTCATATCAGCCATAACCCGATCTAATCTTTCCCATATTCGGCCATTTTGTCGAACCCCAGTCCAGGTAAATTCTTGTAACGACCCTCCCCGACCAGGTCGGCTGCCCGGCCCACTAGTGGCTTACGGCCCAGCCTTTTCACCACCTGGGCACGGAGTCCGCAGGAGGCAAGCGATCGCTACAGTACTGGACAACCCTCGCGGCCCACCCAGCAGGATTTGTTTATTTGGCCCCAAGGGGTCGCCTCCCTGGATCGAACCCCTGACCTCCCACTTAAGAGAGCCAGCGAGAACCATCCAGTACCATTTCTGCTAAACAATTGTAACACCCCTACATTCAATACATGCACACTACAAACACCACAATGTAGTATACATGCACTAAACATAGAGATGCTACGGATTTTCTTAACATTTAAAAACATTTTAAATCATACCATAATCTTTCAATTGTATACATTATAGAAAGATAAGTAGTTAACTTGTAATACAAAACTAAATAGATATATATAGATACATTTAGTTGTTACGCAGCGGAATTTATCAAATTTTTACATATATGAAAACATTTAATTTCATATTTACAAATATACACATATGTACATTAAAATCATTACTTTACAAAATATAAAAGAGTTATACATGATTGGCAAGTCTCCTCTGATCTTTAAGTTCCCAAAATCAACTCTTCACTGTCTACTCTCACTCAGTCTCGAAGAGCTCTCGGGTTCAACCCTATTACCTGCGCGATCAAACACTATCGCGCTAAGCCAACGGCTTAGTAAGACAAAATGTGCTAGTGTTATGCTTCAGTGCAATGCAATGCCAATTCTCAATCCATATTATACATGTAACATCATATATGCAAGGCTAACAACATACCTTTACATTTCATATGCCTCATTAGTTATTCATTTAACCATTCATGAACAACATTAAACAAATCATAGCTCACATTAAACAAAGACAAGCATTGGGCCCAAGACACACTAATATGCCATTCAATTTTCAGAGTTAATGTTTTGGTTTTGTTATCACATTTATCAATATCATATACCCAACTAGGCTTCAAGGATTAGGTTCAACCAAGCTTCAAGGGGAGCAAAGCATGCTAAGCTTCAACCCAATTTGGCTTCAAGAACCAACCCAACCTAGCTTCAAGGGTGGTAACATCTCAATTAGGCTTCAAGGATTCAATCCAACCTAACTTCTAGAGATTGTTACACTTATTAGGCATGCCACCAACAACAACTCTGAAAATGGAATAACACATTAGCCACACAATTCATTTATTATTCAATTATCATTTCCATTTCCAATTCTCATCAACATTTAGGCAAACATGCCTTCTTTCTTTCAATATCATCATCATAGCCAATCACAATGACTTTGCATCACATTTCATTATACATTACTCATGGAACACATTATCATTCACAATGCATAACATAACATTATTCAATCTCAACAATGCAATTAGGGCAAAGAGCAATTTATGTCATTCATAGCTTTAGGATCTTCCACATCCATTTGATTAGGGCATTCTTTGTTTGAAGTATGTTTAAAGTGTTTATGTTTAAGTTTAGGTATCAAAATACCTTTGAAGAATCCAAACAATGCAATTAGAACAAAGAAATAAATCCCTAACCAACAAATGTGAAGAACAAGGGCAGCCCACTTGAGGGACACGGCCAAGCTTGTGGCCGTGTCTCTCAACACCACTTGACAGTAAGCAACACGGCTTGGGGACACGGTCGTGTCTCTCAAAACTAATCCAACACGCCCAAAAGTTCCATGACTTGGCTGTGTCTCACCTTTGCTTTTGGCCGTGTCACCCATAAACAAACCCTAACCAAATCCAACACTCTTCCAATTGCACTCAAATACAATATACACCATACAACATGTTTCAAATGAACATAATCAATGTTCTAAACACATATTCATCATAAGAATCACTACACAACACATTAATATTACACTTAAACACAAACCATCTCAAACCCTAAAATCACCATCTTTCAAAAATCAACATCCACCACTTCCAACAACAACACCTATTTAAACTCTTAACTTAAAACCAATTCAACACTTGAAAACACAACACAAACACATCTCAAACACACCAAATCACAAAATCAACAAATCTTAATTCACTTCAACACCACTTCAAAATAAGTAAAGAAAACTAGAGAATACTTACATTAGATGAAGAACTTCCATAAATCTCTTGTCAAATCCTTTGATTGCTTCTTCAATTTGCTTCTAGCATCAAGAACACCTCTCTTTCCTTTTGGTTTTTGGAGAGCCGGCCACTTCTTGAAAGAAAGAAGGAAATGATGAAGACACAAAGTCAAATTTTGCTTTTAATCTCCACCAAGAGATTTCTAAAAGTAAATTACCTCAATGCCCTTAACCAATTGTTCTAGCTCTCTTTTAACTTATAAGTCCTTTTATGTAATTTCACATTCAACAAAATAAATATCTCTACCCCCTTCACTCTTCATTTGACCAATTTATATGTTATATATATCATCATATACACAACATATACCATTCTCTCTAAACCCTATTTTCTTTCCCAATTTCTTTTCTTTTGCAATTAACACATATATTCAATCCAATATAACAACAACAACAATAACAACAACATAATCAAAACTTCTAGAGCAAATATGAGGATATTACAATTCTGACCCACGGAAAGGAACATCGATTAAATCACAATCATCGCAGCATTCAACGAAATCTTGAAGTGCAGCTAAATCAGGATCACCAGCACCATTGTACTCAGTAATATACTTAATGACATTGAAATCTCCTCCAACAATCCAAGGAAGATTCGAGGAGTTAGCAAAACCAAGAAGCATGTTCCAAAGATTCTGCCTGAGAGCCCGAGTGTGAGCTCCATAAACCGCACAAAGAGCAAAAACAACAGATAAAGGATAGAAGGTAACTTTGCAGGATATAAGTTGTCCGCTATCATCAAAAGAATTCAAATCATACAAATGAGACTTCCACATAAACCATACTTTGTTAGAAGAAGAGGTCCAATAAGAATCAAATCCAAGTTGAACAGTAAAGTAAGCAAGCTTAGAGGATTTAGCAATTGGTTCTATCAAGACCATAAGATCCAATTTATGAGTATTAATCAGATTATGTAGGCGAGTTTGAGAGGAAATAATACCTCATAAATTCCAGATGAGGAAGTTCATTGATTAGTAGTATCCTCCGCAACCCCCAAATTAGAGCTAATAGCATTTTGTGTAGTAGGCAAAGAGATTTGAGTTTTTATGCTCGTGCCCTTAGGTCGACCCGGCTTTCGCTTCGTCTTTTTATCTTTCTTCTTAGAGCCGCGAGTAGTTTCAGTATCACCATCCGAATTATGTTGAACCAAAGACTGAATTTTGACAGTCTCATGCTCAGTGTCGGTTGTCGAAGTTAGCTGAATCGAAGGAGCATTAGCTATAGAATCTGCAATAAGGTCAGCATCATGTGAGGAAGAAAGATTGCTAGAAATCACATTCTGCAAAGCTAAAACAGCCTCCTCACAAGGGTTGGTCTCTAGCAGAGCTGCAAATTTATTAGAAGTAAGAACCTCTGTATTGCTTTCTTGCTCATTGATAATTGTTTCCAATAACAAAGGTGAAGCAGTATTGCAGGTAGTAGGAGCAACATTAGAATGCTCATCAATTTGCAGAGTGCTATCTTTCTCAATATTTCGATCAACTTCTTGAGCATTATTGTTAGTTTCTGTTAAAGCTTGAGGAGCAGAAACATAATTAGAAGATATAGCTTTAGAAGTTTCACCTGGTTGCAGAGAAGTAGCTGCAGTAGTAGAGTTAGGAGCATCAATTGTTACCTTATCATTGTTAATTTGTGAGGTTGACACAAAATTAACAGGAACAGGGTAGGAAGAATTATTCGGCTCAGTAGCTTTTCCTTTATCCATGATTTTCCTAGGAACCCAAGACTGTTTAGCATGAGTAGCATCGGCATTTTGTGAAGAGGGAGCTGGTTGTATCCCACAATTGTTGCTTGAGTGTCCAAGCTTGCAACACTCAACACAATAATTCGGTAGATCCTCATAAACCACAGCTTGAGCAAAGCCCTTTTGCTGGCTTCCAATCCATATTCTATCCGGTAGAGGTTGTGCAAGATCAACCTCAATGCAGACCCAAGCTGAAGATGGGCGTGTGAGTGAGGCCGTAGCAGAGTCAATCTTAATTGGATTACCAATTGCTCGAGTTACAGAAAATAGAGCTTTTTTGTGGAACAAGTGAATGGGTAAGCCATCTAGAGAAACCCAAGCAGGATAAATTGAACTGTCAATTTTGGGGTCATAATCTGGAGTCCATTTGAAGACCCTCATGCCAAAGCCATTAAAAATCCAGTATTTGCGAAGCCAACAACGGTGGAAGTCCACTTCCAAATTAAAATTCAAAAGAACATCTTTCTCATTGAGTAAACCAATTGAAACAGACCCAGTAAATCCAATAACATCAATGTATTTGCGAAGGGCATTCATAGTTGGGCGTTTACCTGGAAAATGGAGAACAATAGCAAAGCAAAATGGAGAAGCAAAATCTCCGATTTCGGCCTCTGAAAATTCGATTACAGGCATGCCTCTGAACGTATAGAAGTTGCAGTCCACATTCGAACAGTCTGCAGGGAAGGAACGGTCGACATCAGAAGGTGCAGGACCAAGACGCAAAGCTTCAATGAAGGATTTGGACGCCGGTCCAGTGGGGACCGACGTCTGGTCGGAAATCATCGATGGCGAGGGCTGAAGGAGAAAACCTAGCAGAGCTATTCTCTCTCTCTCGTTCTCTATTATTATTATTATTATTATTATTATTATTATTATTATTATTATTATTATTTTATGATATAGATATTCTCAAATGCAGATAAAGTTCATGTGGCTAAGACAATAAGCAAGCTTGGATTACAGGATTGCTTTGAGAGGATTATATGCTTTGAAACTCTTAATCCCATTAATAAAAATGAGATTAAAATTGAAGTTGATTCAGTACTTCCTAAAATTCCAATTGTTTGCAAACCATTTGAAGAAGCATTTGAGCAAGCTTTTATGTTAGCTAATATTAATCCTCAAACAACAGTAAGTATATATATTTCTATTTTTAACTGATTGTCTAATTATTTGTTAATCTTGTAATTATTAACATGCATAATCCTGATTTTTTTTGCCAAGCATAATCCTGAAATTATCTATTGCCTTTTTTTTTTCTTTTTTTTAGGTATTTTTTGATGATAGTATCAGAAACATACAGACGGGAAAGCAAATGGGACTCACCACTGTGTTGGTAATTGCCTTTTCATTTCTCAATTATTTGATTTTTTTTGGGTTCAATTATTTAATTTAATAAAATCACAGCCCACAACCCATAAGCACTACATGTGAAACTTTTTATAAATTGTTAGAAAAAACTCACAATATTAAAAATTTATTAACATAGAAAAATATTATCAAATTTATCATAATTTTTTTATTAACTTACAAATTTACTAATTTTTGTATTTATATATAAAGTTTATTATGAGTTTATTATAAATATAAAGATTTCTTTAAGTTTATTATTAAATTATTATGAATTTATCATATATTTTTATAAAATAATAAAAATATTCCCGATGAAAAATAAAAATTTTGAAAAATTCGGTTAAGAATCTTAATTTCCTCTTGTATATGTGTGTGTGTGTGTGTGTGTTTTGCTATATATCTTTGGTAATTTATTTTTAAAAAAATGGATTTTTTTTAGGTGGGAAAATCAAATAGAATGGTGGGAGCTGACTATGCACTGGAAAGCATCCACCATATTAAAGAAGCACTGTGGAAAGCAAATAACAAATCAGAAACTACAAAGTGTACAGAAAATATTGCAATTGAGACATCTATTGCAGCTTAACTTACTTTTTAATATTTTGTAATTATTTTTCAGGGAGATTTTTTACCCCTAATTATGGTCATTAATAAAGTTTTTTTTTTCAAATTTAATTGATGAATTTAAATTTTGAGAATACAAATTTTAGTACAAATCATATTAGTTCCCTTCTTATTGCACCAAAAGAAATATTAATAGGAAAATAATAAAGCTAGAAATGAGGAAATAAAACGAATTTCATTGTTTCGACCATCGTTCTGACGAATCCAACTTATCATGTCATTGAAGATGACTAGGTTAGATGGCTTTGATTTGAAATTTTGATACTAATATTATCGATTCGATTTCAACTTGTATATTTTGTAATTTAAAATTAATCGAATCTAATAAAACTGACAAAATCCTACTAATGGTGATCACTTTTGCACACTTTTCTCCTTATGAATAGTCAACTTTGGAGAATCAATTCTTCAACCTATTGATGGTGATCAGTTTGGTGACTTCTAAAAGCAGACTAAACTGACCGATACATTTATAAATAAAGCTAAAGATGCCACTATCTCATATTTTTAATTATCTTATGTATTAACACAAGTTGTGCTAGTATAATATAATATTGGAGTTCTCTCAAATAAAAAATTATTGTTTAATTTGTTTCCATTATATATTTCACATTTATTTATAGAATGCATGATATTGCACACAATTTGGTTTCCAATATTCTTACTTAAATCAATAATAAGACTTGAAATTAATAATAAGAATTGTTGAAACAAACAAAGACTAAAAGGGAATGAATTAATAACTAGTGTTATTGGAGAAGATCACACGTTTGATATATAATGCAGTTGGATAAATTAATGTTGATAATCAAGTTCAACTTCTCCTTTTAACTACTATACTGCGGCTTTAAGAGTTTTCATAATTAAGAACTACTATTAGAGGTGTGTAAATTTTTTGAAACTGAATGAACCGACCAAACTGAATTGATTTTGATCGGGTTCGATTAGTTTATATTGTATATTCTAGTAAAATCAAGTTTATATTTAAAAAAAAATGGATTCGGTTGGATGGTCGAATTGAAATTTATTTTTTCGTTTGAATCCGAACTCGATCGACAAACATATATTATACATATATATTTATAATATATAGTGTATAATCCGACCCGACCCGACATGACCCAAACCATAAATTTATATATACATAATATTATATATATTTAATATATTTATAATATATATTAGATATATGTATATCTAATTTAAGCTGACCACACTTGAATGAATTTAAAAATATACAGGTCGATCGAAAATATATATAATTAATCAGTTCGGATTGAATTTTTAGCATTTAATCGAGTTTGGTCGGATTGAAATATATCAGAAACTCGATTGAACCAGACCGATGCCCACCCCTAAAGACTATATAGTGTGATGATACAAAAAATTTCAAAAAAAGGTGGTAAATCTTCTCTATGTAGGCTTTTATCTTAATGATTTGTTTGAACCACCAAGCAAGTTGATCAGTTGGTTCTTGAGCACGTAGATGAATTGATTTGTTTGAACCACCGAGCACGTAGTTCAGTTTATAAATTTTACATAGTTTATAATGAGTTTATAATAAAATGACTAAAATACATTTATAAAAATATAAAAAAAAATTAAAAAATTTTGATGGAGAGTGTTATTTTTTCCAATATCTTGTATGAGCTTTTTTCCCATTAGTCCCAAGTTTTGGTTTTTTGGCCTTTTATCCCCTATCTCTCAGTGTTTTAACATCCGTGGTTGTTCGGGACAATTGAATTATGTTTGAAATTTGTCACAAGGCTGTTGCCCTTGTTTAATCGGTAGGCCTCAATTTTTGTTTTAGGCCGTTAAGTTGTAAGAGGTTTTCTTCTTTTGATTTGAAGCTTGTAAGATCTAGGGGCAGATTGATATTTGTTTTGTGTTTTAATCCTTAGAGCATCAAGGTTTCCTGTATTGCTTTTTAGGTTAATGAAATCTTTCACTGCTAATCAAAAAGTGACTAGTGATAATCTCAGTTTCACCTTTAAATTCTCTGAGTCATTTTATGGTGCCTCCTCCTAAGCTAGCAATGTTCCCCTTTAGAGTCTTACCAAGAAGAATGCAGTGAAGACCCTTATTGCAAACAATAGAATATATAACATAAAATGTTTGGATGTAGCAACCTAAAGCCACCAATATGATTTTAGTGAAATATATGTCCAAATATTGACTCGCATCATGCTAAATTATGTTTATAAGATGACACAAGTTTCATTATTATTTAAAATGATTCTGTGGAATAAAGTTATTATTTGACTTAAAATTGACTACAATATATTACTGAAATTAGTGTTATTAAAATTCATATATAAATATATTTATATAACAAATTAAAATTGAAAAAACAATAATCCATATTATTAATAAGTTTATAAATCATGAGTGAAAATAACTAGCGAGCATAGATGAAAAGTGTAAATTTTATACTATGGCCAGATAATTTGTAATTAAATAAAAACTTAGTTATAAAAAACAATTCTTAAATTATTATATTTTTTAGGGACTTCTTCATAAGCAAATTGAGATATGCCCATAAGTGAAAGGCTGCACTCAACATTAGCTTAGTTTTATAGCAGTAGCAATATGTAGATATGGTGGGTTGTAAATAAGGAGTATCATTATTTTTCTTATCCTTCATTTTGCCCTCAAGAGCATCCAATCTTTCAACTTGAGATACTATTTTTTATTATAGTTCTTTATTTTACTCCCTAATCTCTTTATTTTTCAAGTCATCATAGATTGTGGTTCTTTATACTTCACTTCCATCATAGATTGAAATTCTTTATTTTTCTCTCCAACTGTAGATTGAATATATATACACACTTAAATACCTGAATGTTGGATTCATGAACATTTTGAAATGGGCTGGGTCACCAAGGTTTGCATTTTCATCCAGAGATGGTGATAATTCAGGTATGGTTATCCTCTCATCATTGCTCACATCATAAACCATTCAAAAATAGATGGGAAGCTTCATTAATGGATATCTTCATTGGCAAGGGATCAATTTCTACGCATATAAAACTAATATAAGTATATAATATATTACATATAGGAAAAAAAATAACATTGATCATACAATTAAACAACATATTTAGATATACCTAACTCAAATACTTCAGTTCTAGAGTACTGAATGGACGGCTAGAGCCCTTTTTCCAATTTAATGGCCTCGGGAACCCATCTTTTATTCTTTTTACATTGACTTGATCTAAAACTGGGAGGACTTCCATTGTGAAAATTAGTAGTACATCAAAGAAACCATTCAATGAATAGCCCCCCTCAAATTTATCCTCTTTTTTTCAATAGAACTTTCTTTAATTTTGAGACTAAAAAATCCAACTCAATTTCCCTCTACATTGTTGAATGCATCAACGTCATCAACAAGTGCTACGGTACTTGCATTAACCCTTGATCCCATAGACCTGCCAATAATAAAAAGCTCTACTAAGCAAACAATGCCTAGTTTTATTTGAACATGTTTATCTTTGCAGTGCTCAAATGCCTCAAATAACTTCTCCCGGGTTAATAATCTTCCATATTTTTGGACAAGACAGTGATTGCCACGGTCCAGCTCATTAGCATTGTTGTACTTTAACCCAATTATTAAATAATATTTACTGATGCCCATGTGAACCAACTTCTTACCAAATTTTAATGATAGTTAATCGGGCCTTGGAGTATGCATTTGATATAGAAATATAAAATGTACCTATCCAGGCCAAAAGCTAAAGTTCTATTCACCTGTGCTCAGAAGATGGCCAACATTATATCTAGAAAATGCTACCAACTACACAACAACAATATAAAACCAATAATCATATATGTTTTTTTTTAAACAACCACCACCGAAGCTCTAAATTAGAGCCTGCCAGGATTATATTTTATTAATTCTGATATAGGGGGAATCAAAAGAGTCAGAAATAACAATGCCTTTAAGTAAACGAGGCAAAGAATCAAAAGAAAGGAAATTACAATTCATGGACTGAAGACGGCTAAGACGGGCTAAAAAGCCAGCTGCTTGATTCCCTTCACGAAATACATGCTTGAAAGTAATGTTGAAATTGGCGGCCAAGTGACGAATTCTTTGATATATAAGATCAACACCATTTTCAATGAGCTCAAGAGCCTTCTCTGAATCTGTCTCGATTATAAGCTTGAGGTTTTGATTACAATAATCATATATGTAACAGCAACACAAACATACATATATATATATATATGTATATATACATAACATGTAATCATGATATAATTTGCACATTCTCTTCATCATCACTAAAAGTAGCTCGAAACTCACGAATAATCTTACAACCCAAGCCAATGCTGTCGACTTGGTGGTGCTTTCAAATTATGTGCGGATAACATATTCAGTTTCCTACGATAGTTTTTAGGGATAACATACTTAGTTTCTATAATTAATTAACATTTATTTAATAAATTATAATAGATTTCATCACTACTTACATTTAGGACCTCCACTTTGTCAACATTGTTTTAGGAATTCCAGTTACATCAGCATCTCAAAATATATTTTCGTCATCATCCCCTTTTCTTCATCAAATAAAACGCCTCTTCTTTCTAATCTCAATTGGCTCATTGTCATTTCTTCTTTTAATTATTAAACACTTGTTGGTAGTAAAAAAAAGCTTCTAGAGTCGTAACTTTTAGCTCTACTTTATCACTAGAGCTTGAAGATTATTCACCATTGAAAGATGGGATGCTAAATCTAATGCCACAATATTGAAAAAAAAATTTTGAAATCAGAATATCAAGTCAAACAATATTATACAAGTAATATCAAAAACTAAATCAAAAAAGTGTTAGGGAGTGTTGTGAAGCAATATTATGGTGTTTTATTGTGTTATGGAGTGTTATAAAGAGTTAGGAAAGATTATGATGTGCTAGAAAACAATGTTGTAGTGAGTTAGGTACTATTATGGATTGTTATAAAGAGTTAGAAAGTGTTGAAATGTGTTAGAGAATATTTTTGTAGTGTGTTAGGTTCTACGTACAATGGAAAGTTATGGATAGTTACTAAGTATTAGCATGTGTTAAGGAATAATTTATGGTGTGTTAGGTTCTGTTATGAAGAGTTAAAGAGTGTTAGGATGTGTTAGAAAATAATTTTGCAGTGTGATAGATTATGTTATGGAGAGTTAAGCAACATTGGAGAGTGTTAGGGCATAATTTTTTAGTGTGTTAGGTACTATATGAGGAGAGTCAGGGAGTGTTAGAATGTGTTAGAAAATAATTTTTCCATGTATTAAGTAATATTATGGATTGTTAAGGAGAGTTAAGGAATATTATAATATGTTAGGAAACAATTTATGGTATGTTAGGTACTGTTAAAAAGTGTTAAGAACAACTTTGTGATATGTTATATACTATTATATACTGTTAGGGAGAGTTAGGAGTTAAAATTTGTTAGGAAATAAATTTATGGTGTGTTTTAGGGAGTGTTAAGATGTATTCGAGAAAAATTTTACAATGTGGTAGATACTTTTTATGGACTGTTTGAATTAGTTAGGAAGTGTTAGGTTGTATTGGAGAACAATTTTGTGGTTTTGTTGTATTGGGGAATAATTTTATGGTGTATTAGGTACTATTATGAATTGTTATGGAGAGTTAGAGAGTTTTAAGATGTGTTAGGGAACAATTTGTTATTGATTATCAGACAGAGTTAAAGAGTGCTAGGAAATAATTGTGTAGTGTGTAAGATACTATTATGGATTTTTAGGGAGCGTTAGTATGTATTAGGGAATAATTTTGTGGTGTATTAGGTACTCATGGATTTTTAGGGAGAGCTAGGGAGTGTTAGAAATGTGTTAGAGAACAATTTTTTGGCTTATTAGGTACTGTTATAGATTGTTAGGAAGAGTTAGAGAGTATTATGATATGTTAAAAAATAATTTTATGGTATGTTAATACTATTATGGACTGGTAGAGAGAGTTAATGAGTGTTAGGATGTGCTAAGAAATAATTTTGATGTGTTAGATATTGCTATACATTGTTAGGGAATGTTAAAATATGTTAGGGAACAATATGTTATGGATTGTTAATTAGGGAGAGTTAGGATGTTAGAAAATGATTTTGTGATATGTTAGGTATTTGTTATGGATTGTTAGGGAGAATTTGGAAGTATTAGGAAATAATTTTGTGGTGTCTTAGATACTGTTATGGATTTTTAGACAAAGTTAGAGAGTATTAGGATGTATTAGAGAATAATTTTTTTGCTTACTAGTTATTGTTATGGATTATTAGGGAGAGTTATGAAGTGTTAAGGATTCTTAGATACTGTTATGGATTCCTTACTAGGGTTATTGTTATGGATTGTTAGGGAAAACAATTTTATGGTGTGTTAGACACTTTTATGGATTATTAGAGAGAGTTAAGGATTGTTAGAATGTGTTAAGAAATAATTTTTGTGTTAGATACTATTATAAATTATTAGGGAGAGTCAGAGAGTATTAAGATATGTTAGCGAATAATTTTATAGTGTTAGGTATTGTTATAGAGAACTAGGGAGAATTAAAGAGTGTTAGAATATTTTAATAAACAATTCTGAGGTGTGTTAGGTATTGTTATAAGCTGCTAGAAAGAGTTAGGGAGTATTAGGATGTGTTAGAGAATGATTTTATGGTGTGTTAGGTTCTCCTAGGAAACGTTAGATGATAATTTTTTTAGTGTGTTAGATGTTGTTATAGATTGTTAGGGAGAGTTAGAGAGTGTTATGATGTGTTTTGTATCTTTTATTTTACAGAAGGATGTTGATATTTGAGGTTTGTTTATTTTGCAACTATACCTATGTTGATAATTACAATCCGACCGCACCTATTTTCACTCGAATAAACTCGTACATTGATCGGTCAATCAAAATATTATACCGATTCAGTCAACTTCGTAGTTGATGTTTTGAGTGTGATGTCAGATTTGGTCGGTTTTAAAAATTTCTTAAAATTGACCGAACTCGACCCATGCCTAGCCCTAGTTCCTAATATGAAAACATCAATTATATTAATTTTCTACTTACTTTTTTATTTTCTGTTTGCTCTTTTATTTTTTTCTTAAATTCTATTCTATTATTTATTTTGTTGATCACGTCAAATCAGCCCATATAAATATTTTTGGAGAAGATGCTCCGAAAATATACATGATAGTCAGTTCATGTTATGCCGACCCAAATTCATCGTGCTTGTAACTTTTTTATGTTGTGTTGTGCTGATAAAAAAAAATTAATTGATACTATTAAGTTATGCTGAAACTTAAAAAGTAATAGTTAAGTGTGACCTGTTAGCTCTTATATAATGATGCATTGCTATGCTAAATGGTATCATATTGTGCTAATATATGAATTAGCCCAATTATTTTTAATAAATTTTACTATTAATTTTAGGATGATCTTGTCTAAGGTTTTTTGAAAATTTTAATTTACAAATTAATAGCATATTATTTGAAAATTTTTAATATTTAAATATTAAGATAATTTAATTTTAAAAATTTTATTTAGAATATCATAATTTCAACGCCAAATGGTCAATCACACCCCCCTCTATTGTAGCGAAAGTATCATTTAAACACCTTAACTTTTTATTTTGTCAAAATTGAGTCAATTGAACAACTGCCATGACGGAAGTGTAGTTTTTCGTTAAAAATAGTTGAACTGACTAATTTAAATTATAAAAAATTAAAATTTTTAAAAAATATTAAATAATAATTATAATTATATTATTAGTGTTTAAATTTTTTAAAATTTAATAATTAAATTTTTTAATTTTTTAAAATATTAATTGAATATCGAAACTAAAAAATCATATACAATTTAGTTATTTTAGCAAATTACAAACCAACTATAGATAAACGTAATATTATATTTTATTGACATGTGCTATTTAAAAAAATAATTTTAAATTTATAACCTGTTAAAATAATTAAATTATATATAATTTTTTTAATTTCAATACTAAATTAAAATTTTAAAAAATTAAATAACTCAATTATTAAATTTTAAAAAATTTAAATATTAACAAGATAATTATAACTAAATAATATTAAATAGTATTTATTTGTAAGAAAAAAAAAAACTTTCTCTGCGTTGAATTGCACTCTCCATTAAAAAACAAAACTTCCTCTTTCCCTCTACAAATAATCTATGCAAATAACCCAACAAGTTCCGATAAATGCAGCATTACAATAAAAAATAAAAGAACCAGCATATTGTTTGCAAATTGAACCCAGCAAGTTCCAATATATCAATAATAATTACAAAAGAAACATCGTCAACAAACGCAAAATTTGAATCTTCCATTACAAAAGAAAACCCATCATATTTTCATTGATTTTATGAAGAGAAAAGAAAAAAACCTGGTGAAGGAGGAGTGTTCTACAGCAAATCAGAGACCCACCAATATATGCCATTTTTTTCAGTTGATTTGATGATTTGCTCCTTCGATCAACGATAAAAGATGAAATTCTCAGCGGCATCAAGAATACGAAAATTGAAGTCGGGGTAAATTGGGGATTTTAAGATGTGAGATTGGGGATAGAATCCGAGAGGGATAAAAAATCTGATTTGGTATCAAGATTTGTCACAACCTGCAAGGGTGGCGCTTGTGGTGGCCGTTGTGATGGCGGCATCGAGGCCGCAGGCTGTGATGGAGTTGGATTATTATATACATGTCCTAGACTTTGATGCTCCGAAAGTTTTTGTAAAAAATGCCATAATAATAGTATCTTTAGCAGTGGTAATTGATAGAGACAACGGTGAAGTTTTTCCAACAAGAAGCGACAACAACGGTGAAGCTTTTCCGGCTAAAAGCAGCATGATTCTATATTAGTAGAGAACTACATCGTTGTTTGATGATGATAGTGCTAGCATCCGACCACCGAAGAATAAGATGATGAAATATTATTTTAAGATTATTTTTATTTTTATATTTTAATATGTTAATATTTTTATTTTAATATTAATTATTTATTATAGTTAACCGAAATTTAACTTCCGTTACAACCATATTCAACTAACCAATTTTAACAAAAAAAAAGAAAAAAAAAAGGTTTTAATGGCTAAAACAAAAGTTAAGGTATTTAAGTGATACTTTCATTGTAGTCGAGGGATGCAATTAAGGGGTATTTGGTTTAGCTGTTTGATGCAGTTGATAGAGGTTTGAACCCCAAACAGCAGCTGTTTGGTAAAATTTGATGTTTGGTAAAATTTTAAAACAGCAGCTGATAGCTGTTAGGAATCCCAAACAGCTGCTGTTTCAATAAGCTCCTACTCGGAGCTTCATATCAGCTGATAGCTGATTCATATTAAGACTATATTAACCCTATTAAAATAAAATAAAAATTAATATTTATTAGATAATGATATGCTTATTAGTAATTTTACATTCAAACTGCAACAGCTATTGTATTTTTACCAAATACTAACTCGAATCAGCTACCAGCTATCCGCCACCAGCTATCAGTTATCAGCAACCGCTATCAGCTACCAGCTGCTATGAACAACTAAATCAAACAGGCCCTAAATCTTTCGCCTAACCTAAAATATAGTGAAAAATTGTTAATCCAATGGCTATTTTTTAAATAATTTTTAATTTAAAATTAAATATTATTTATTTATTTAATAAAAAATAATACTTAATAAATATATTAGTTTATCATTAATTTACTAGCCATCTATTATTAATTATAAAAAATTATATCTAATTTCACCTAAATATATATTAATATATAATATATTTATTTGGTTTGACAGACTGCTTGTCTTGTTAGGTTAGGACAACCTAATAAGCTAATCGTCCTAATCTAATATATTCTAATACACTTGAACGTGTCAAATAAAATAGATCATATTTAATAATTTTACTCTTCATATTTATGTTCAAAAATATATTAGTCCTCAAATAAAATTTTGACTCAAATATTCATAAATTTTGCTAAAATTAACTATTTTAGCTCCTAAATATTTTTTTTATATTTAATATTATATATGTAATAACGTAAGCCACATTGATATTATTTTTCAAATAAAAATATCTCATTTACCTTTCTTTTTTTTTTTGCCATGTCATCTCATCATTAATAGAGAAAAAGAGATGTTAAATTTTTCGTGCATTTAGAGGCTAAAAATAGTTGATTTTTAATAAAATATATGCATATTTAAATCAAAATTTTATTTGATAATTAATATATTTTCATGCATAAATATAAAGTGTAAAATTGCATATTTTCTCATTTAAAAAAATGATAACAAAAACTAATAAGAGGACGAACCCAATGCAAGCATATTGTAAAATATTAGAGTTTGGGTAAGTTGATAGTTTTAAAATATTCTGTTTATGGTTGGTGGGGGGTCTGCAATGAATTAGTGTATAACTTGGAGGTATTTTTCTAACTTAATCCCTGAAATTAATGTAGCTTGAGGAAAATTTTAAGATTTTCTTTCTTGGATTGGATATAATATCACAAAAAACTATTTTCTCCGCCTTATTTTTATTGTCAAGTAGTTATTTATATATATATTAATAAAGTATAATTAAATTAGTTAAAAATTAATTTTTTTATAATATAACCCCATTAAATAAAAAATATTTTTTTAAATTATTTTTAATAATATTTGTAATTATTATAAAAAAAATGTATATTAAATAAAAGTACAATAATAAAATAATAATTTTAATAATAATAAATAAATTATAGTTTAAAATATTAAAATATAATATAATTGACTGTGAAAATATAACGAAGAGAGTAATAAATTTTGTTAAAATTATCACGTTATAAGGCTTGATTAAATAAAATAAAATAAAAACTTTCCTTTTCTAAAACGGAAAAAGTCCTTTTAAAAAAAAAAGTATAAGCATCCAGCCAACCACCAAAACGAAGACGTGGCAAACTCTGATGCGTGCGACTAAAGGACAGTCAATGGTCACCTACATTTCAGTTTCTTCTAGATTTCTTTCCAATCAAAACTAAAGTAAAATTAGTTTTTTAAAATTAAATTAAAATTTTTTTTTCAAGTCTCCTCAGCCATCTAACCTCCATGGCTTTTCTATATAAAGAAAGACCCAACGTACAATTTTTCTTCTTTCTCTCGCATTTTCTCTTCTTCTTTTTTTTTTTGAGCGATACCCATTTCTCATATTCGTCAATTTCTTGCCAGTTTTTGATCTTTTCTGGTAAAGTTCCATTCTTTATCTCAGCATTTCCAATTCTTTTTTCTCTCTGTTTCTTTCTTTCTTTCTTTTCCTCCTCCTTTTGGGAGTTATTTGATTTTTAGTGCTTGAATTTTATTTTCTTGATTGCATTTATGTTTTCTTGTTATTGTAATGTTGCTTGACTGTGACAATTTTTCAGAAATTCTTATAAGTTTGATCTGCAATTTCAAGCGGGGTTTTCGATATTATTTTTTTAAGCATTTTGTTCAATCTCTCACTTTTATTGATAAATTCTTGTTTTTGGGTTTTTTTTTTTGGAGTTTAATAAAGAAAAATGGAATATGAAGCCGCACAACTACGGACTTTGGAGAAGTACGAGTGTCTCTTATTTGGTAAGTTTTTATATGCCTTATATGAGTTTGTCATTATTGTTTTTTGGAAGTCATTTGGTATTGTTTTTAGATGTGATAATGGGTATGTTTTATAATTTAATTTTTAATTTTCAGATTTAGATGACACCCTTTATGCTTTCAGTTCTGGGTTGTCTCAACATATAACCAAGAATATTGAAGGTATGTAATTGGATTAATTGCCTGAAATTCTATTTGGACAGATGAGAATGAGAATTTGAAAGTGAGGAAAATTGAGTTTTATGATTTTTTTAATTGAGATATTCATCCATATCAACCTTCATTTCAAATGCACATATATCCAAAGGGAACTTGTTATTCTATGTTGAATTTATTGGATGGTGCAGTTCATATTTTAGTTCTTTGTTTTTCAGAGTACATGATTCAAAAGCTAGGCATTGAGGAAAGTAAAGTCTCAGAATTGTGTATTTCCTTGTACAAGTACTATGGAACAACATTGGCTGGTCTCAGGGTATGGGCTAAAGAAACTTATTGTGGATTGTCTTCTGTGTATGCTTCATTACAATGATTTGATTAAAAAGTCTTCTATTCTTGTGGATTTTCTTATCTCCAGGCTGTTGGGTATAGATTCGACTATGATGACTTCCATGGGTAAATGATTAGTTCTTCATGTCTATTTGTATCTTTATGGGTGATTTTGTCAAATGTATTTCGTCTGATCTTTAGTCTATCATGTAGTTTTGTTCATGGAAGATTGCCCTATGATATCCTAAAACCTGACCTTGTTCTTAGAAATCTTTTACACAGTATTCCTGCCCGAAAAGTTGTAAGTTTTGATTCCATGCTATGTGCTAATTGTTCTTTTTATGGTCTCTGTGGTTTGCGATCAACTTCAAGTTTTCTAATCATGATAATGTTTCCACTTCTTGGTAAAGATCTTCACCAATGCAGATAAGAATCATGCTGGTAGGGTCCTCAATAAACTTGGATTAGAGGATTGCTTTGAAGGGATCATATGCTTTGAGACCTTGAATAACACTAGCAAAGGCAATGATCCTGTTATTGATGAAGAGAACGGAGTCTTTGACATTAATGAATACAGTTCTGCCCCTAATGCTGGTATTGCACTTCCGAGGTCACCAGTTGTCTGCAAACCATTTGAAGGAGCATTTGAGCAGGTCTTCAAGATTGGGAATATCAACCCTCAAAGAACGGTGAGATAATTATACTTAGTACTAAATAATAATAGTTCTACAACATTTGCATATCATACTGTTTTCAAAACTTAAGTGGATTTCATTCTGATTTTTATCTCCATTTTACAAGAACTATTCTCAAGTAATTTCATTGTATTTGAGAGGGATAGTCTTGTTTATATCTTTCATTGACATTTTAATTTCTTGCATTACAGTTGTTCTTTGATGATAGCATCCGTAATATACAGACCGGGAAACAATTGGGTCTCAGCACTGTTTGGGTAAGCTAATTGATATCAAATGATCAATAAATTTGTTTTTTCCTCAGTCCTTTCACATCCAGCCTCAAGAATGTTGCATTTACAAGCAATCTTCATGATGTGAGTGCAGGTTGGCTCTTCTCATCGAACTGAAGGTGTCGATTATGCTCTGGAGAGCATCCACAATATCAAGGAAGCACTTCCAGAGCTTTGGGAAGCTACTGAGAGGTCTGAAGGTGCCAGGCACCCTGGGAAGGTTGCTATTGAGACATCAGTGAAGGCATAATTTATAAGTGACTATTTCTAGCCGTCTTTTCTAATTAGTTTTAAATGTTGCCGCATTATGAAAGTAACTATGTTTTTATCGTTCACAAGTTATCCAAGAAAATAGAATCATTATCTTTTTCTTTCTAAAATCTTTGTAACAGTTGGGATTATGAGCATCTGTTGTTTTCCGCTGTCTTTCCCTATTTAAGTACATGTACTAGGCCTGTAGCCGGCTTTGGCCTTCCTGCCATCTTATGGAAATATGGAACTCGATTGTCCTTAAAAATATGGTAGGCCTGCGTTTTTGTATTGTCTAATCCATTTAAAATTTATTGGTAATAAGGTTTAAAATTCATGAAAGGAATGCAAGGGTTAGTAGGTTTGGCTGGGCAAAGCCCAAAATCTGACTTGTACCGTTGGAACTTTTGGGTTGAGCTATAAATGCTTGGATTAAGTGGAGCTGAAAAAATAATTTTAAGCCTAAATGCTCATCTTTCTCAATGTATTTTATATTTTAAATCTCCTATTCATTACTCTTTGTTCATCATAATCAGACTAAAACAAACTTTCTTGTAATGCTAATTTATAGGAGAGAAAACAGTCTGTTAATAGTTAGTTAAATGGGTCTGGAACTCGAAGGGAGTTTGCAAGATCATTTTCTTTTGCTTGTTAATTGATGCCAAGACAATCTAAAATAGAATAATTGATAGCCAATTGCCATATACTCAATAATTGTACTCTTCTCTGGACTATCCCCTTTTGGGGTCATAAAAATAATTACATATCAATAAAAAGCATGAAGACCCTTCACAAAATAACCATATTTAGCTGATTCTAACTCCTAACTTAAAAATGGATGAATGACAAAGAAGTCCAATCAACTTCAACCTTTCAGAGAATATTTCTTCCCTGTGAACGCTTGAAACTTGGGTTCTTCCACCTTCTGCGCTGCTTCCTGACTGCTCTTCTTTAGGGGAATCTACAGATTAAAAAACCAATGTTGGTCAATTTAAAAATGGCCCACTCTGGGTGATGCATAGCAAAGTAGGAAAATGGGGAGGTGCATCTTACACCACCTCAAACAAAGTTAAACCTACCTTTGGTGTTTCATTTTGGGATTGGTTTACTTTTGAGCCAAAGACGAGCTTTCCAGAGTGTGAACGAGATGCAGAGCTTGATGGCTTAGACTCACTAGCATCTTTCCCCGTCTCAGGTTGGTGTTGCTTCAGCATTGGATCGATAGTTGGCGCATCTGATTGTGCTGATAGTTTGCCATCCAAGCGCCTTGCTACACCAGTAAATGGACTGAACTTTGGTATCTTTTTGGCTGGCTCTTCTTCAACTGAAGAACAGAGAAAAAAACCATTTTTTAAAGGGTTAGCTTATTATAAAATAATCAAACATAGATGAAAATCAGAAACATGACAAACTATAACAGAAAACTCCAAATATAACCTTCACATGGTGTCTTGTTTGACTTAGGAGATGGTGCTGGCTTTTCAGATTCTTTATAGTCAAGAGGCGGAGCAAAATCCACCTCACAGTCTGTTTCAATAATACTGATTGCAGAGGATGGCTTTGTTTCAACTATGTCAATGTAATACTTCTTATTGTTATAAGCAACCATTATTGTATCACCAGTTGTTAAACAAGAGTAGTTCCTTAATGAAGTCTCTAAGCTGCAAACGAACATTAAATGAGGCATAAATATAATATGAAAAGATTTCTAATTTTTTCCACTATTATTAAAAAAAAAGAAGAAAATGAAAAAAAATTGACTAACACTGCTTTGGGGTTGGAGATATCTACGAAGTCCTTAGTATGAGGCTGCAGTTTTACATATGTTCCTTTGGCGAGACTAGCACTCTTCAATTGGACAATATCTCCCTCTTGGAGAAGCATGTTTTCCATCATCTGAAAGCATAAAGAAAATAAATGGACTAACAAATAGTAATATAACAAGTAGCATATATTAGAATTACAATAGAACCATACCCAATATGGCAAGAATATTAGACCCTCATCAGCAATGAATTCTAAAACCCCACAATGTGTAACTCGCCCAACAGAAGGATTTCGGAGTTCAAAAAGCATTGGATAGTCAATGTGCAAAGAAGCTGAAGAGAGAGCAAACATAAATTTACTATTAGTAAGGAAAAAAAAAAAAACCTTCATATTAAAACGCATGAACATAAAAGAAGGGGAGCGAAGAAAAGGAAAAATGAAAAGAATTATTTACATACCAAGGTGATCAAGGGCTGAGGGGGGCATAATAACTGCAACCAATAAGAAGTAATCAATTACAAACCATTGAATAACTAAGAGGGAGAAAAGAAGAGGTGAATAATATTATAGAACTTATAAATTAGAAAAAAAAACTTACTTTTATCACCCTTCTCAAGATGTGCCTGCAAATATTCAACTGAGTTAGAACAAATTTAGGGTAATATATCTTCTAAGGGAAACAAAATAATCTAACAAAATCATGAGGATTGTTTGCACGGGAATTTTCAAAAATTAAGTTAATTAATTTTAACTTAATAATTTAATTAGCTAATTAAACAAATTAGTTAATTAAATTAAATTATTTTAAGTAACCAATTAAACAGTTATTGGTTATTTAAATAAATATTCTATATTTCATTAAATAAATAATGGGATAATATCAAAATATGGGACCAATGAGATCACGCCAAGTGGACCAATAGGATCGCTTCGCTTGGTGGCCAAGTATCTTTAAATCCCTATAAATAGGTTGTCCATCTCCATATCAAAAGAGAGAAGAAAATTCAAGACTCTGAAGCTCTGGTGAATTGAAGACTTAAAGCTCTCTCTCAAGTTCGAAGGCTCGCCTACACACTACCGATAAAGCTCTGCAATCATTCAAGTTCAAGTTCAAATCCATATTCAGATCCAAGCTCGAGTTCAAGTTCAAGATTCAAAGCCTGAATTTAAGTCAAGGTCTACCCAAATCAAGATCAACAGTTTCGAGATCAAGTCATCAAGACCCTCAATCTGTTCATCATCAAATCAAATCCAACACATAGCAAAGAGAAGAATCAGAGGAGAATCAATTAGAGATTGTACCCTAATATTCTTTTATTTGTAATTTTCTTTTACAGGAAATACACAATTTGTTGATACAAGGATAAAAATATGCTGAACTATGGAAAAAATTTGCAGATTAGATTAGACAATGAAAAAAAACTACAGAACAATCTTGAGGATTGACAGTGTCTTCTTCAATTAAACAAATGCAATGAAATAAAATAATTAAACAAGCATGAATTCCAACAAACCCATCACTAGAAATTGAAAACTACTAGTGCCAACAATTTCAGCAATTAATTATTAAACCTTATCGATGAAAGAGACAGGGTAACAGCGATAGCTATGCTCAAACGTTGAACTACGGGGCATTAGGTAGTCCTGCGATGGAAACAAATGATCGTTAGATGAGTTTACGCAATTAGATTACAGCAAATCTCAAAGAAAACAAAACCCAGGGACTTTAGCAACAAATTAAAGATTCAAAAATCTAAAAACAGAGATGAACCCAATACAATACAATTACATAACTCATAATGCTCATCAAAAACCCATAAAACAAATTATAAAAGCCCTTCATTCTTCATATAGATTAGTGAAGTTCATATACATAGTAATGTGTCATTAAAACATACCATCTTATTGGTGCCAAAACAGAAGTCCGGTAGATAACTGTCAAATGCAAAAGAAAACAAACAAATTAATGAAAGAAAACAAAACAAAACCCAATTCACATAACAACCAATAAACCCGACCCAGAAAAAAGAAATAAATAAGAAGTTGAGATTATTACAAAAATAAGTATAAAGAAATCAAAGAACACAATTGGCAGAACTTCTCTAAACCCAAGAAAACCAAGAAAAAAAAAGAGTACCCGCGAAAAAGATGAAGAAAAGAGATGGAGAAAGCGGATTATAAGCTATAAATAAGGTGAGATGAATGGCGGGTGAAGTGAAGGAAGAGCATATCGCAGGACAAAGTTGAAGTTGCTGCGGGTGAGTGATCTCAAGCGAGCGCGGTGGGTTTCTTTTTTGTTTTACAGCTTATATAGGAGACAGAGAGAGAGCCTATGGTGTATATGCATCGGACATATTGATTAATTATCAATGATTTCGTGTTCCTGATTGAAATAAGGTCAAGAGACTCTACTGTCTGGCCGTGGCAGCCGCTCCCAAGGTTGCTCGGTTAACTAAATCGTCAGGGGTCGATTTAAATTTTTTTAAAAAAAATTAAATCAAATTCGAATCATGAATAAAAATTAATTAACTAAGAACTAATAATATATCGTGTGATAATAAAATGATGAAATTTAAATAAATATAATTAATAATAAATTTATATAAAATATTTAATAAATTATAAATGGATAATAATTTTATTGTAAAAGATAATAATCCTGATTTTTATGATACGAGACCGAACATTATAAATGTGTAAATTTGCTTAGATTTATTTTTTAGAGTATAATTATAGTAAAAAAATTATATATTAGCCACATAAAAAATTAATAACAAATCAATATAGTTCTTATTATTAGAAACAATAAAATTTAGTATGTTAAGTCATATTTTAATAATAAATACATATTTTTTAAGTTAATTGATTTAGAATTAATTTTTTTTAATATAATGTTAAAAAAATAGTACTTTCTTTGTTTCACTTTAAGTTTCGTATAAAAAAATTTTTTATTTTATTTTAAATATTATTTTAAAAATTTAAGAGAATATTAATTAAAAAATTTTAATATTATTTTAATTAATTAATGAGAGATAATAAGTAAACAAAAAAGATAAGAAAAAGTATATAAATAAATTATAATAAAAATTTTTAAAAAAATTTATAATAATTAATTTTTTTAAATTTATATATATTATTTTTATATGATATTTTAAATAAAATGGTATATTATTTTTATATAATATTTAAAATAAAACATAGAAAAAAGAGTAAAATTTAATTGATTTTAATTTCAATAAAATAGCAATCTTATTCTCGAACTTCGAACTTTCAATGCAAAGTGATTATGTTTGAAGGGTATTTTGGTTTTTACAAAAATAAATAGGATCAACTGATGAGTTTTCTTTTTTTTAACCCAAAGACAAAACTGCACCGTATTATTAATGCAAAGTGATTATGTTTGGAGTGCGTTTTTATCTGTGCATAAATAAGTTGGACCCACCAATGAATTTTCTTTTTCCAAAGTCATTGCAAAAAAAGGGACCATTTTTTGAGTAATTAAATTTTTTTTAAGGGTTAATATGGTCTTTTAGTTAAATGTCTTCCACCATGTGCATGTGATATACGTCATTTACTGTGTAGGCTTTTTTTTTTTTTTAAATACCATGCAGGCTCTTAATTATAAAAATTTTGGTAGAAATTATAAAATATTTTTTACTTAAAAAAAAAAGGCCATGAACGCATGATAATTAGTGAGAAAATGAGTAATTAATGTGATGAATATTTTTCAAGAAAATATAAACTTCCAGAAAATCTATCTTCAATGTTGAAGTGTTATTGTCTTTTTATTTATTTTATTTTTTTATGTCCACTTCTATTAAAATTTAAATTCAAAATTTTTAATAATAATTTGACAGAAGATTCTAATATTATTAAATTAGAACTCATTAATTTGTTTTTTTTTAATAACATTGATTTTAATTCAGATTTTTATTCAAAAAAATTTCAATTTTAAAAATAATTTAAAAATAACTATATTTATTTTTATAATTTTTTGTCCTATAAAAATAAATTTATTTTAAAAAAAATGTAGTTACTACAATTAAATTAATAAAATTTTCTAATATTTTTTCTAAATAACATTTCATTAGTATTTCATATGATTTTATTAAAACTAAATAACTTATATTAATTAAATTGTACATCAAATAAGAACATGTAAGAAAATTAATAAATTAACTATTATTTCAAAATGATTCTATTTTTTTTTAGATTGGAAAAATTAATAAATTTATTTTTTTTAGGTTGGACCAGATTTTATACCCTGTCTAAAACCTAGCTTAAGCTTAATTTGGACTTTTATATATGAATCATGGCTCGACCCTAAACATATGGACAAAAAAGCATTCAGGCCTCAGGCCAACCCGATCAGATTGGGCCAGCTACTCAGGCCATAAAGGAGCATTTGGAGATAATATTATTGGGTTTAATATTTTCGAGCCTAAAATTGGACACACCTTTTAAAATTATTATTATTATTATTAAAGTTTTAACTTTTATTACTATTATTTAAAAAAAAACTTTTATTATTATTATTACTATTATTATTGTAAACAAAGATATGAAATAGATAGAAACACATAGCCATACAAAATATTAAATCCCCATCTCTGATATAGCAAATCACAAAAAAAATTATGAAACACATATCTGAAAGATATAATCAAAAACTAAAAAAAAAAATAACAATTGCAATCAAGCAAACCAAATCGAAAATTATAATAAAAAAATACCAATAGCTACAACTATAACAAAATAAAAACTAAAAATGATAATCACAATTTGAAATCAAATATACAATTACAAATATATATATACAATATATAATAAAAGCACAACAAAAATCAAAACGGACATCTTGATCATTGTTGCTTGCCAATCATCGCCAACTTTGCCAACTATAATCAAAGATTTCATAGAGAAATCGAAAGAGAGGTAGAGAAGCAAAGAAAAAAAATGCAACAAAAAGAAACCTAGAAAAGAAAATCCAATGTAATATAGAAAAAAAAAAAAGAAGAAGAATATGTGAAAAAGAAAAATGGAGAGTAAAGAAAGAGAGAGAGATGGAAACAAAGCAAAAAAAAAAGAGAGAGAATAGAAAGAGAGAGGTGCAAACAAAGCAAAAAAAAAATATGGAGAATAGAAAGAAAGAGATGGAATACATAGAGAAAAATGTAAAGAAAAGAGAGGAGGGAGGCTACTGTGAGAGAATGAGATGAGAGTGCATACTAGGGTTAGATTTTTAATTTATATGTTAGTACTCAGGTCAGACAAGGTTAGCCCGAAATTTTTTTTATTAAACCCGAAGTTTGACCCGAATATTACTCGGGTCTGCTATTTATACCCTCAACTCTCCCCTATTATTCTTTCGGGCCAACCCAATCCCGCCCGAACTCTTCATGTTAGGCCCGATTTTTTGAGCTAACAGACTACTTGAACAGCTCTAACACTGATGTATCATATTTTTTATATTTTACAATAATTTTTTTTATATTTCATTTTCACTATTTTTTTATTTATTTTTATTTGATCACCGTGTTTGTAATATACTAATTAATATTTCAAAGTAATATATAGAATTATGCGAATAAGAATGATTTTTTGATAATTTTGAGATTAGTGCGTCTTTCGCATCATACATATATAGTAATTTTTTCTTAGCAAAAATATTATTTAATTTTGAAAATTAAACCGATCAAAGGTATAAATTATTAAATTATTATCTCATAACATGTGGGTTTTTTTTAATAAAGAAATAATACTTGCACAAATTCACTATTTTTTTTTGTTATTTGTTGGTAATATCTAATTTATTTAATATCAAAGATTTTACAGTATTATATCACGTGTCTCTTTCTCATTTTACCATATGCCCCAATTTTTAAAATTTCAAATTAAATTATTAATTATTATATTATATATTTATTCAATATTTATTTAGAGAGTTCAAATAAATTTAAAATATTTTATTTAATATTACTAATAATTATATTTATTTAAAAATTTTAAATAGGATTATAATATCATATTTGATATTAATAATAATTAATTATCTGTATATTATATAACAAATACAAAAGAAAATATAACTACTAAACTAATATTCTCTTTTTGTCACAATACTATTCATGAGTTTTATGATCATAATAGTATTTTTTTTCCCACATATAGATAATATATCATATTTTTTTTATATTTTTACTTTATTTACTATTTATTTTTTCATTTATTTTTATTTATTTGTTATTGATAATTATTAGTTATCTATATATTATATAAAAAATATAAAAAAATAATAAACTGTATTAATTCTCTTCTCACACAGCACTATTCAATTTTAAAACTACAATACTTCTCTTATCTTTTTTTTTAGTAAAGGTGGGCGGCACCACCGGCAAATTTTATTAATATCTCAAATAGGGATAAATATTATCAGTCAAAATAAAGCCCTTAATAAATTTGGGCAAAGATATGAATGAGTCAAAAGTTCTAGAAATCCTATTAACACGAGAATAATAAGCTAAAAAATGGGCAGATTGGTTACCCTCGCGATAAACATGGGAGATGGTAATAGAAGAAGTGAGCTTGATCAGCCAAGAATATTCAAAAGGGATAAAACTTTGGCGGTTGGCCATATCAACCACCGGGATGGAGTTCACTTCAGCAACAATCTGATTGTAGCCCAAAGAAAAAATCCATTGGAGACTGTGTAATAGAGCCTGTATCTCAGATTTGAAAGGAGAAGATGCCTGCAAAATAAAACATTTTCTAATAATAAAGTAACCATTATCATCACGTAAGATGACACCACCTGTGGCAAAAGAATCTGAGTAAGACACATCAACATTCAATTTGACATATCCACTCTTCGGCCTCTCCCACCGGACTAGGGATGGCTTTCGAATCCGCTTCCCATAATCAAAAGGAAGAATGTCTGCCAGCATGGAATTATGGACTGCAAACTTCTGTGAAGATGTGGCCACTCCCCAATGAAGAAGAGTCTTAGAAATGAGAAGTTGCATAGCATTCATATCAACGGCAAGACCTCCCCAAACCATTTTGCAATAAGCTAGCCAAATAGAATACATAACAACCAATGGAACAAGACGGCATAGCTTGCTGCGAAGATTATTCGAATTAGCATTCAGCCATCAACAAGTCAACTCACCCCGAAGAGTAGAGGAACGACTCCGGTCGTAAGGAATGATAATGGACCTGTAAAAAATCCAGAATCTATAGACCCAGTCACAATGAAAGAAAACATGATCTGCAGTAGCCTCTCCTTTTAGACAGAAAGGGCAAGCCGAAGCAAGCTAAACACCTATGCGCTGTAGCTTAGCAGGAAGCGGTAAAGCAGTATTAACAACCTTCCAACCAAAAATAGAATACCGCAAAGGAATAGAAGAATCCCATAAGGATCTAGAAGAAAGAGACCTGCTTTTCTTAGGCCGAATAATATCATAAACATCACCAAACTTGAAGTTAAAATCAGAATCTCGAAAGCAATTGAAGAGTAAATCATCATTCAACGTCACATTTTTGTATTTGTCATAAGTCCGACATATATGTTTCCATCCATGGGAATCTACAGGAAGAAAAGACATGTTACCTTTTCGTTTGTATTTGCCATGCATGTAATGGGCCCATAGAGAATCAGCCCTCCAAAACATCCATAGATGCTTGAGAGAAAAAACTTCATGAACCAAACTCAAAGTCCGAACACCGATTCCTCCCTCCTCTTTTGGAAAAGTAAGTCTAGAAAATCGGATCCAGTTATGCTTAGTGGTGTCGCCTCCGGATCCCCAGAAAAAAAATTAGCAAACTTCTGTTCTATAATATCAATCACTGGATTTGGAATCAACACCGAGCTCATCATGTGTAAAGGGAAAGATGCAAGGACATGCTTGATAAGGACCACTCGGCCTCCAGGTGAAAGAAAGCCCTTTTGCCAACCTGCAAACTTTGCATCAATCTTATCAAGCAAATCTTGACAATGAAAAGACTTATGCATACCTTGGTGGATAGGAACACCCAAATAAGTGAAAGGAAAGCTTCCTTTTTTAATAGCCAAGGCACGCTCATAGTCAGCAACAGTAATATTATCAGCAGAATCAGAACAGTAAAATGAACTCTTCTCAAAATTTATCAACTAACCAGAGGCACCCTGATAAGCATCCAGAAATTTCTTAAACTCCTGAATAGAATGGCTATCACCATTTATAAAAGCAATGAGATCATCAGCAAAAGTCAGGTGAGTAATAGTAGGACAGTTACGAAAGAGCCTGTAAGGAAGAATGGTACCAATGTTAACCAAATGTTTTAAACCCCTCGAAAAAGCTTCAGACGCCAGAATAAAGAGAAGAGGAGAGAGGGGATCTCCTTGTAGGTAATGTATCATATTTGTTTTATGTTTTTCTTTTTATTAATGATAGTTTTTTCTTATATTTCCTTTAGTCTATTACTTAATTTTTTTATTTTTTATTTTATTAATAATTAATTATTTATATATTATATGAAAAACACAAAAGAAAATCATAACCACTACACAAAATGTTCTTTTCTCTCACAATATTATTGAATTTTAAAATAATATTATTCTCTTTTCCCATATGCAGATAATATATCATATTTTTTTTAATATTTTTACTTTTTATCAGTGATAATTTTTTTCATATTTAATTTAGTCCACTACTTATTTTTTTTGTTTGATTTTATTGATTTGATATCGATAATTATTAATTATATATATAGCCTAGGCCAAATTATAAAATATACTTAAACTTTATCCATTTTTTTACTTTTATCATAATTTTTTTTGACAAATTAAGTAATAAACTTATTTATTTATTTTTAATTTTTTCTTTTAATTGATTGATAATGATCTAACGGGATCAAATGATAATATGTCAGTAATTTATTATTTCTTATTACAAAAAAATAAAATAATGCTGTTTATTTTTGCAAATCAAAAAAATAATGAGCGTTACTTCTGCATTTTATGAAAAGAAAAAAAAAAGTGCTCTTATATTATTCAGAATTTCTTCCCTCTCTTCCTTCAACCTTCTTGTCACTAGAGATTTCACAAAAAAAAAAAAAAAAGAGGGATGTTTACATAAATACCTTAAAAAATAATTTTTATTATAAAAATACTATAAAAATTAAAAATATTTATATTTTTATAAAATATTAGTGTAAAATTTTAAAAATATTTTATTTTTCAATGGAACAATTTTTTTTCAAAAATACATATTCTCTCATTATAATCAATATTTTACTTTAAAATTTCATTTTTTTCAAACTTTAATATTAAAATAAAAATATTCTAATAAAATAATAAAAATTAATATTTTAAATTATTTTTCATCATATAAAAATTATAATTTTTTATAAAAAGAGAAAATTTTAATTTTAATTATAAAAAATAATTAACTCTCAAAAAATAAAAATAAAATAATACATGTAAAAATATATTAATAAAAATTATTAAATTTATTTTTAAATAAAATTTCATATTATACATATGAAAAATATATATAAAAAATAAATTTAATTTCTTTATATAGATATATAGTAGATGTGTTATAGATATATTGTAGATGTTGTAGATGTTGTGTATATGCTATATTTTTATTATTTAAGTTGTGTGAATTTTATGTAAAAATTATTAAATATTGTGTGGATATTTTGAGAATAAAAAAATTTTAAAAAAATAAAAATTAAACAAATATTAAAAATATTATGTAAATGTGTTATAGATTTATTATAGATATATTGTTGATGTGTAGATATAGTTTGTATTATTGAGTGTATATTTTACATATGTTATGTATATGTTTAATTTTTTTTATATGTATATTAAAAATATAACATTAAAAATTTTTTAAATAAAAAATATAACACCAAAAAAAATATAATTGAAAAAAATGGGCCCATACAGTATTTATGAAAATAGAAAATTTTTTTTCGTGTACAGTGTAATTAACCCAATAAAAACCCAGACTATATCTTTTTCCATTGCCCATAGTGATTTGTCTCTAAATTATTTATAGTTCCTATGGGAACAAAACAAGACAACTAGCAGAATGGGGAAAAAAATGCAGTGGAAGAAGGTGGATCATCTTACAATGATATGAAGTCATTGATTAATGATAGCAGCAGATAAAGCAAAAGGAATTAAAGGGATAATTCAATAGAGCTAGAAAAGACCCATTCATAAGATAACTGCATCTTGAATTATTGGTTCAAGAGCAGGCAAAAATTCCCATTGCTCAAAGAGATGAAGAGATCAAAATTCCATTGATTTATTTATATTTCACATGACAAGAGGGAAAATTAATTAGCATCACCATTTGGAGACAAGAATAATGCTCCTTATTTTTATGATTTGCAAAAATAATAAGCCTTATTTTAATTTTAAAATTAAAATAATAATAAATTACTGACTTGTCATAGCTTAACTCAACCGATTAAAAGATAAAATTAAAAAAATAAGTTTGTTGTTTAATTTATTGAAAAAAAGTTTGTGATAAAATTTAAGCATGTTTTTGTAATTCGGCCTGCAGTATATGAAAAAGCACAAATAAATTATAATTACTACACAAATATTATTTTATCTCATAATATTAATATATAGTATATTTTTTATATTTTTGCTTTATCAATAATAATTTTTTTCTTATTTTTCATTTAATCTATTATTTATTTTTTCGTTTATTTTTATTTAATCTTCATATTTACAATATACTAATTACAATTTTAAAGTAATAAATAGAGTTTTGCTATGAGATTAATGTACCTTTTTTCATCTATATATACTATATATACATAGTTTGGATTTTTATCTTAGCATCTATATATACTATATATATATATGGTTTGGATTTTTATCTTAGCAAAATTATTATTTAATTTTTGAAATTAAATTGATCAAAAGTACGAAATTATTAAATTAGTGCCATATAACACGAGGGTTTAAAACTAATTCTGCTGTAATTAACTTTCTAATATTATCATATATCACATTTTCTTAAATATTAAATAAAATAATTTCTTTCAATATTAAAATTTTAAGATATTAAATATCAAAAATTCATATTAATCATTTATTGCGTTTATTTGAACTTCTATTTGCTCTATAAATTCATCATAATTTTTTTTTTCAATATATTGTTAATATCTAATTTATTTAATATCAAATGCTTTCAGTTAAGATTTTGATAAAAAAAAAATGTGAGTCCTGTAAACAAAATTTAAAAGATTAAGATTATAATAATTTATCTATATAATATGTCAAACTTCAATAATGCTAATTTTATAAATAGTATTGAGATTGTAATATTAGTAAGAAAATACTATTATTATACAAAAGATATTTTTATAAACTATTTTATTTTAATTCTCTTATAACAATTTATATATTTATTTTATTTATATGAAAATACAATTGAAGAAACTATTAAAAAATTATTTATTAATAAGTTTAAATCAATACATAAAAAAAATATTTGTGATCACCAAATTTTCATGATTATTTATTTGTAATAGTATGACTAGAAAATTAGTATATATATATTAAATAAAAACACATGCATCATCCCGCTTGTATTTTTCTAATATATATATGAGCATAAACATTTAACTAAAAACTTTCATTGCTTTAATTATTTTTTATAAAATTAAAAATTTTATAAAAGATAATTTACAAAAAAAAATTATAAGAGAAAAAAAAGTTTAAAAACATTTTGGAACTTTTATTAAAACAAATTTAAAATTTTACATATGTAAAATTATTATTATGTTTTTATTTACAATTATCCTTCAAAGAATAATATAAATACAAAACTGTTAATTGACTAAAAGATCGAACACAATAAAAATCTAGGGCTTTAGAAAAAAAATATAAAAATGATTTTAAATAATTTTAAGTTTATTATATTTATAAAATATTTATCAAAATATCAAAATTTATAAAATATTTATTAAGATATTATATTTTTATTAGTTTATAAAGAGTTTATAATAAGTTTATAATAATTTTATCATAAGTTTATAAATTTTATAATGAATTTATAATAAAATAATTAAAATATTTATGATAAAAAAATAAAAAATTTTAAAAATAGAATAAAGGTGCTATTTTTTTAAAAAACTTTAAATTAGAGGTTGAAATCGAGCTGGGCCGGGCAGGATCCAGTGAGACCTACTGTTGCCTGCTCTGTACTCTGTTACAAACAAAGCGAAGCACAAACGAGTTTTGAAGCCCTAAATCAGTTCTTCTTCGAATTAACCAAAAGCTTCGGTTGGTTGAATTTAGCACTCGAAAAGCTGCTCTCTTCGTTTAATTAGTCATTAGAATTGTCTTCAGAAGACAATTCCAAATATGGCCAAGCGCGAAATATCTAGTACGTTGAGGAACTTAAAGGTAAATTCTCTTTTTGTTTCCTCCATTGTTGCTGTTCTTTTTTGTTTCTGTTGAATGTAATAGCTTGGGTTTTGAACTGGGTTTTGCTTTGATTTATCTGGGTTTGTGTTATTTTGATGAAATTTTCCTTATTTTTGGTGAAACATGCACAATTAACTTTGTGAATTATACAAATATTGATATGGGATTTTTTTTATTCCCTATAAATAGTTCATGCAAAGGGCAGTTAAGAGAGAGGAAAAAACTAAAAAACAAGAAGAAGAGGTTAAAACTGATGGAAATTTCTCTTCCCCTGGGTCCATTAAGAAGTGGTAAAGTTTTATGTATTATTTGTTGCTTCTTGAATTCCGACTTATTTTTGGTTTATTTGAGATATATATCTGCCTTAATATGTGTTTTGACTTCATTATTTCCTATCTTAGGATGTGATATTTTGGGCTTTGCATGAATTTTTATTTGTTATTGTATTCCTCTGGTAATATTAACATTAGTAAATAATTTGTTAAGTAAAAAAAGTAAGTATACGAATGAATGGATGCTTATTTCATCTTAAGCATTTTGTTACTTGCTGAAGACTCGTGGACTTTATATGAACAGAAACGTTAATTTTTTCATAATTGGCTTTCTCACAAACTCACCTTTTTTGTGGGTTCGACTGAAAGCCTTTATTAGTTTAATCAAAAGACCTCATCAACTAAAATACCTCAATTTAGAGGCTTTAGAATATTGGGGGTTGGTTGATTGTACTTTAGCAGGTATGCTGATCTCAGCTAGGGTTTTTGATGTCATTTGCTAGAGATTAATGTATGATAAAATTCAGGTTTCTTATTGACTCAGTTTAAGCGCCATTTATGCAACTGATTATGGTCCTTAATTTAGTATTGCTCAATTGGCTTAACACATAGTCTAGACTCCTAACGGTGGATCACTCACACTTTGTCTTATATGCGTGTAGTGTGGTACTAATGGAAGGGGACCCTCATCCTGGAGCTGTTATAGGACGCATGTCATTTCAAAGTTTCAATCCTTATGTTGATGTGAGTATAAATGTCCAATGACCAAAACATTTGTATCTAATGAATGGTCACCTCATGAGCTTCTCTTATGGCTTATGCTTTTCTCACATCAAACCAATTGTCTTGATAGAAACTAAAGGGAGAAACAACTAACTTTTCCACTAATGTTGGTGGTCAGAATGGAAGGACATCTTTTAGGTGGGTTGCTTTGACTCCTTAAGTTCTATATCTCTCTCTTGCACAAGTGTTCATATAAAGAAAAATGTTGCGACTAGGGATGAGCAACTCACATCTGATGTGTGCTGTGAATTTAAAATAGCTGTAGTTTGAATATGAATTTCTAGGTATTCTTTTTACTGCAATTTGTAAAAACTATGGCCTTAGCAGGGATGGGTAAAGAGGATATGCATAGCTCATCACATATGGTTATGTTGGTACTATCTAGTGATTTAACATAATATGCTTCGCATTCTACTTTTCAGACTATATTCTCTTTCATTGCTTAATTTTAGTAAATGCAATTGTTGCTGCTCCATTGGAGTTAGAAACTGCACTGCTAATAAGTAGATAAGTGGACGTGCCAATGAAAAGATAGACAATCAATGAAAACAAATACATGGCAATAGAAGTAAACATTAAAAATTAAACTGATTTCATACTCATACATGTGAACAATTCTTGGAACTAACTTCATTATCTTTTCATTTTTTTAATGAAAATATTCTTACTGTTGGTGTTATTCTAACTCGACACTTTGTTCTCTGTACTTATGCAGAGAAAAAGAATCATCACTAGATGGAGCAGAGTGCTCAAACATTGATAAAGCAAAATCTGATGTAGACCTTAAAAGAAAACAGCCTGAAGGTGGCCAACAGTCATCACAAAATAATAAAAAATCACCAAAAACTGAAGATGGCCAACAGTCATCACCATATAGCAGTAAAGGCTCCTTCAAGCAACCTAAACACGAAAAGCTGGACTGGAATGTGCTCATACCAAAAAGTCAAAACAAGCGAAGCAAAAGAGGGTGAGACTAACTAGGTCATTACCTTAATCATTTTGGATTTTTTTTAATTTATTGTCAAGTTCAAAAGTTTGATGTTGTAATTTTTGTTCTTACATTTTTTTTAAAAATTTTAGTTTAGTCATAGAAGGGAAAAGAATCCTGAAATTTTGTCATCAACGCAGTAATACACTGATTTTCATAACAAGCCTAATCGTTTGTTTCTTAGAAAGTTATCCGACTCTCTCTCTTGCATATAATATGATGGCATTTACTCTTCATTTTTTTTTGGCTTTTAGACGTTATAGCTTAGTATTGGATTATGATTGCATTCAATATTTTGCCATTGGTGGCCGACTAAGGGGTTCCTGTTTCTGACTGCTGCTGAGCACTGGCGTACTTACTGACTCTGAATTGTTTGTAAAGGTTTTAAGAAAGAACTTAAATTTAGTTTGCTGAGAACAATACTCAAGGATGGCGCAATGGAAGCCATTTTCAGTCTTGTGACGCTGAGGAAAATTGGGAGAAGCAGGTTCTCTCTTAAATGTATGGGATACTGCATCTGGTAGAATTACAATGGTTTTAATGGATACGGTTGCAGTCTCCTATCTCCATAAAAGTTAGGACACGAGTTCTGGTTGCTAAGCTGTCACCATGACAGTGAAGCCATCTCTTTGTAACTACAATTTTTTTCATATTCTTTCCAGTAATACCGCTATAACTCTACTTTGGTAATGACTTAAACCATTCTAACAAATTTTGATATGAAGATACAAGAGTTGGGGAATGGTGAATTTTGAATCTTCAAACAGAATCAATAAATACAGCAAGCTGAGTTGGGAATAAATACTAGTTATAAGATTATTTTTAACCAATTGGATCAAATCGAGTTTTGAATTTTGAAACATAAGACTTCAGAAGTATCAGAAGTATTTGTTATAACAAGTAACTACATAAAATGAAATAGAAACAAGAAAGTAATTAGCATTGACATTGAAGCTGCTCATTTTTTGGAAATGCACCATTTAGTATTTGTTTTTGTTGAATAGCAGTTCTAATAACAATGCTAAACAGAATATAAAAAGTTTGATCATCTCCAGTTCGAGTTGAATCAACTCTGGTTTGAGTTCAGCCGCAACTGGGAATGGCCATAAGCGTCAAACAAGACAAGACATGATAAAAGACCTTGCAGTTGTAGAGAAACAATATCCCAAGAAATGGTAAAAGCATCATTCGAAAATCAGAGGAATGATACTTTGGTGGGGTAAATTAATCCCATGCAGTGCAGGATATGAGGCGCAAACATCTATGTTGAATATTTGTAGTGGCATCACATCGGCTTTAAACTAATTTAACTAATTTACGTAAAATATCACAGTATTTTATATTAGATTTTCGTGTTAATCAGATGAATTAAATTAAAATTAAAGGACGACAACATATATTAATGAATTTATAAAAAACGACGGGTGCAATTTACTTTAAATTGATGCTTGACTCCCTCACCATTCTCTCTTTAGGAAAAGCATTGCTTTCATTTTATGCAAGTATAGTAATTTCATTAGAGAAGCGAAACTTATGATGGAGTTCTTGAAAAGAGTCACAAGCAGCTAATTAATGACCTTAAGAAAGCACGTAATATTGGCAATGTTGGGTACGTTTGGGCCAGTGGGAAATTACATTGGTCAGATACGAATTTTGGATACATTACATTATTTTAAATTTGGCATTCTGGTTAATGCAAATTTTGATGCAACTTCCACCATCGAACTAGTTAAATATACAAATAAATGGTAATGGGAATTCAAGAGTAAGCTTAATTAGTAAGCAACTGGGTTCGTTTCCATCTCATTAAGTGAATATGCAGTATAGAAAGTAGCAACATGGACAAATCTGAACTAAAGAAAACTATATTGTGAAGCTAGACAATACAAGAAGCTCAAAATCTCTTAATTCTAATAACAAGTTAATAGTAATCAGAGTTTTATATTAATCATGAACAGGTTTCCAAACAGAAAGTGCATAAATAATTCTACCTTTCCATCCTTGAAGCATCCACTCACTATCTTCATAAACAACAAAATTCTTATGGTACTTTGATTTCACAATACTAATGACTTTCTTCATGATCTCCTGATCTAATGGAAGCTGCCTGAACCCAGCTCTTTGATTCCTAACTTGCCATTGCCTATAAGTCTCTGGCCTTTCAACTCTTTCCCAACCTTCACAGGCTATCACATTCATTGCATACCTTCCAAATGATTCTTTCTCAAACATCGTTCTTTCAGGTTCTTCGTGAGGAAAAGTAGTATCGATTAGGTCGAACATCGCTGAGAAATGGAAAAGAGCTTCTCGAAAACGTGTTAGGAAGAAAGGGGCATTGTAAGTTCCATTAACTACTCCATGAATGAAGATATCAGGATTGATTTTCCTCATCAGTTTTAGAATTGCATCTCTCACACTTTTCACTACCATTATATCATCAGGAAGGTTCTTTAACCGATACAAGCAGTTAACAACAATCATTTCATTTCTATCAATCTTCAAATCCTCATATTTAATAGTTTCCCATTTCTTTGCTATGGAATTGTATTCAAATGGGACATTGAATCTCTCACAATATTTTCTCAATCGATGACCGGTTTCTTCAACTCTTTCTGCAGGCTTAAAACCTGGTTGAGGAAATTCAATACCTGTAATACATAGCTTAGGAGGTCCACCAGACCTTGTTGAGAGTTTTTCAATAAGGCAAGGCCATTGGAATCCATAAAGAACACCAAAATCAATAATATGTAGCCTTGTTTCTTTCTCAGCTAGTTTTGCGATAGTTTGATTAGCATAAAGATGTGACATTGTTTGAAAAGGGCAAGCTTTAATATATGTATGATAAGCTTTTAGCATATCAGCAGCTGCAGTTGTACTACTTACAGCTGGTGTATAGCCAGGCGTGCCTGTTCCAGCCAATCGTGCTTCTAATCCGTTGGCGAAGAAATGTGCTAATCTTTGGTTTCCATCACCAAAAGGGGAAGAATATTGCCTTACTTGCCTTAGTAGATCGTTTGCAGTTCCTTGGTCATCATTAGCTACAGCTTGTGCACATTGTGGGAGTAGAGTCCACAAATCTACCAATTCCTTTTTACTGCTACGTTTCTTTGACCGAGATTTTCTACCATTTGAACCCTTTGTTTTCCCATCATTCTTTATCTCATGACCATCATTCTGCAATGCATTATGAAGAGTATCTGATGTAGAATGATTAAGCAATACCTCATCAAATATCTCTATCTCGTCAGACCTTTCAAGAGAAAATGCAGAATGCTTGTTGGTTCTGCCTTCTAAATAGTCACTTCCTTCGCGATCATGAAGTTTCCTCTCCCTTGAAGTTTTCGAGGAGTAATGATCCCTTGCATAATCCTTCTCTTGACATTCTGGTAGAATCAAAGAACTACTACCATTTGAAAATGACTCCCCATATAAATCCTGCATCTGGCCATTATTTTCAAGATAATCTCCTGGACAATTCAGTGTACCAGAGAATCCAAATTCAGTTTGATCATAAATCCAACTTGATTCAACCAAGTTGATTGAAGCAGTAAAAATGTTGCTGTCATCAGTACTACTTCGATCACAATGAAAAGATCGATCCGATGAAAGGGGAGAATTCTGGCTAAGAACATCATAGAAGGATTTTTCTGCGGCTTGCAGAGCTAAACAGTCCTGCAGCATAAAGTTCTTACCATCTAACTCTTCGTACATAAGCATATCGCTTATGTACTTAAGAACAGCATTAGAAAAATCATTATTTTCAGAGAATTCACCTTCAGGGCTTGACTCTGAAGGTGATGCATATTCACTAATTGTAGTTGGAACTAGAGATAGTTGAGGATTCAGTTCAGAACCGCCCTGAGGTGCTCGAAATAGAGCAGAATCATCCATAAAGACTAAAACTTTAATTAAACTCTCAAGAAACTGTAAATCTAATTCCTTTTTCAAGATACTGAGGATCTTTATCAGAATTAGAACAGTGAAACCCTTGTCAAGTGTATGCTAGGATTTTAAGAGACTCAAAAAGGTAAAAAACTACAAAAAGTCTCACCTGATTTTAAAGGGAAAAAACTACATAAAGTCTCACCTGATTTACTCCGGTTAGCTGCAAATTGGTCTCTTTAGGTATTTTAGTTGCAGGAAATTCAGAAGAAAGTCTCTTGCAGAGACTGTAACAGGAGACTATTAAGAACAAACCAAGATGAAGCCATGGAGGCTTGGACCACATATTTTACAGATTAGTGCTGCTTTTGTTGACTTGTAGCCAATAGGAGATGGTAAATGTTACAATTAACAAAAAGAAAAAACCTGAATTAAGTAATGGGAAAAAGACTTCGAATAATCTGGATCCACAAGTCATTCACATGTGGAGATACTACTTGCTCAATTGTTTGAAAAAAGAAGAAGAAAAGATTATGTATTTCTGAGTCTAGCTACTTCTCATTTAAAAGTATACTTTTTCTTATTTATTTGGGAAGCAAATATAAAATTATACTATCCTCTTTTCCCAAGGTCTACTTATCTAGAATCATATTTATTATTTTATTTTTCATTTTCTTCCTGATTGTTCTTTTCTTTTTCTTAATTTAACCATCTTCACTTAATTTTTAATCTAAGGTGACTAAAATTTTTCATTCTGTGGCGGTGAATTGGCCATGCTCAAGTCGACTTTGTTTGGTTTTATTTATCATCCTTTTAGTACATGGTTCCAATTTGCTGCCTAGAACTTCTAAAAATTGTCTGAAAAGTTCAAGACAGATAAATCAATTTATATCCCATGTTTTAACTCGCACTCTTGGTTGCATTAGTTATTATAATATTTTAATACATTAAAAATTTTAAGAAGACTGTCTGTCTTAGCTGTAGTTATATAAAAAACCTTTCTTTGTGTCTTGTCCCTCAGAGGACCTCTAATTTCTTAAGTGTTAAATAATTGAATAGTAGTGTCTTTAATATTCCAAGGTTATAACATGTGGCATTCAAAACCTCTGAAAATGTATTTATACACTAAAAAAATACCTTTGATGGTGCACTCCAAAATATAAAAAATACCTTTGATAGTACACGCCAAGATATCAAAATATAACCTAATAATAAATATATATTTTTCTTGAACAATAAATTTAAAATGAATATCCATGCCAATATTAAAAAATAAACACTAAAAACAATATTTGAAACAATAAAAACTACAGTGTATATTAAAGCAATTGCAGACTGCAGAAATGATCTCAAAAGATCATAAATATTTGATTGTGGTTCGCAAATCATCAATTGGGAAAGAAAATTATTACGTCTATATCAAAAATTTCTAGGTATATTTACTTGAAAGATTAACAGGACCTCATAAATCACTAATAATCCTATGTAGTAGCAAGCACTGGCTTCATGTTACTCCTGGACTAGTTTCCAAACTGAAAGAGCATAAATAACTCTCCCTTTCCATCCCTGAAGCATCCAACGTCCATCCTCATCAACAAGGAAATCTTTGTGATACTCTGACCTCACTGTGCATCTCACCTTCTTCAAAATCTCCTTATCTAATTCAAGTTGCCTGAACCCAGCTCTCATATTCCGAACTTGCCATTGTTTGTAGGTCTCAGGCCTTTCAACTCTTTCTGTACCTTCACATGCTATCACATTCATAATATCTCTTCCAAATATTTCTCTCTCATACAGCATTCTCTGCTCATCTTCGCGGGGTACGCTCACTTCAAACATATCAAACACCGAAGAGTAATGGAAGAGCGCCTCTCTAAACCGAGTGACAAAGAATGCAGCATTGTAAGTTCCATTAATAACTCCATGTATAAAAAGGTCTGGTCCGATTTGCCTGACAAGTTTTAGGACATTGTCTCTTGCACTGTTTGCTACAACTGTGTCATCAGGGAGATTCCTTAACCGATACAAACAGTTAACAACAGTCATTTCATTGCTGTCTATGTTGAGATCCTCATATTTGATGGTTTCCCATTTCTGTGCTATTGCATTATACTGAAATGGAACCTTAAACCTTTCACAATATCTTTGTAATCGACAGCCTGTCTCCTCGACCCTTTCTGCAGGGCGAAAACCAGGTTGAGGTAGCTCAATCCCTGTAATTCGCAGCATTGGAGGTCCACCAGGCCTTTGTGAGAGACGTTGGATAAGGCAAGGCCATTGAAAACCATAAAGAATGCCAAAATCAATAATGTGCAAGCTAGTTGATTTCTCTGCCATTTTGGAAATTGTTTGATTGGCAAAGAAATTTGACATCCTCTTGAATGGACATGCCTTAACATATACCTGATAAGCTTTCAAGATATCAGAAACTGGTGTCTTGTTACTTATAATTGGTGAATATTTAGGCATGGTAGTGCCAGCCAAGCGTGTTTCGAGTGCCTTAGAAAAGTAATGTGCTAGTCTTTGGTTTCCATCTCCAAAAGGTGAAGCATGTTGCCCAATCTGCCTAAGTAATTCAGTTGCAGTTCTTTGATCACTGATTGCCACAGCTTGTGCACATTGAATTAGTAGAGTTGACAAATCCACCAATTCTCCTTTGTTTCCCTGTCTCCTTCCCCGGGTCATTCTACCATTTGATCCTTTACCCTGCCCTTTCCTGCTTGCTCCATTCTGTGACTTGTCATCAGGAGGACATTTTCCAGATTCATTATTGCCACTTGAACAAAGCAATACCTTATCAAACATTTCTGATTGCTCAGACTCTGTAAGAGAAATTGCAGAATGCTTGATGCTTCTCTCTTCTTCCAAATAGTCACCACCATCCTCACGTTGATGATTTTTCCTTCCCCGCGAGCTATTGGGAGAATAGTCTCTCTCCTCCTTATCTGAATTACTCTTTGAAGCCAATAGCAAAGAATCACCATCGCCAATCCCGTTCTGGACAACTTCTAAAGGGTTTATCTCACTATGGAAATCTAGTCCTGGAAGGATACTTTTAGAGGGATCAATAATAGAATTTTGAACTCCATAAAAATCTAATGGATCAAGAATCAAATTTGATTTGTCAACTGAGGTGTAAACAGAAGCAATAGTACTACCACTACTACTACTATTCCAAGGTAAAATACTATCAGTGTTTTCAAAATTTGGAGGATGCTGATTTAAGGAATGGGGGTAATCTTGGCCAAGGACATCGTATAAAGATTTCTCAGCAGCTTGGAGGGCCAAAGAGTCTTGTAACATACAGGTCTTACCCTCTAAGTCCTCTTCCATAAGCATATCATTTATGTACTTGAGAACAGCATTATTATTTGGATGAGGATCATGCCCTTCTGAGCTCAATGATGAAGAAGTAGAAGATGATAATGATGATGGTGATGGTGATATCAAGTCATTAGGAGGTTGTGGACTAAATGAATGAAAAGAAGAATATGAATTACTCAAGTTATGATTGAGTTCATGATACCCACTACGAAGAATCCTATTTGAAGGGAAAGAATTTGAGCAATGATCAAATTTAAATCCACTCATGGAATTTGGAACTTCTTGAAGAAGGGTATCCATGAATGATATAAAAACTTCTTTTGGTTCTCAAGAAATTCAAGAAAAATAAAATTAGTACTACTAGATAAGAAACTTATGGCTCTGATTTACCAGCAAGATTTAAAATAAATTGATAAAAGAGAACCCCCAGAAACCAATTGAACGAGTGGGGATTATCAATATTCTTGAAAGAAAGATAAGATATAATCCAAAAATATATATATAAATAGGCATACAATAGAAATTATAAGAAACAATTGGGTATTTCTTAGGTCAATAAAAATATCAAGAAACAAAGAAAATCAATTGAAAAAAGTGGGAAAAGAAAATCCCAGAATCAAGAAACAAAATTTAAACCTAAATATAATCACAAAAAACAGATTCTACTCTAAAAAGATCTAGAAAAGATAAAAACCCAGAAGAGCAAATTTGAGGGTACCTCAGTAGTGAGAACAGAACTTTTAAAAAATGCTATAAAGCTTCCAGAGAGTTAAAACACTCTTGCTTAAAAGGAAGCCATAACCAAGTAATGGAAGAAGTTTCCAGGAAAGTCCAGGCAAGGGGGACAAAAAATCAGCCTCCAGCTTATTGCCCATATCGGCTTTTCAGAGAGTGATAATGGAGGGCAGCTTTTAAGGGGACCCTAAATGTTGGATTTTTCCATTGATATGTTAACATATTATCAATTTGACCTTAGACTTTTAGGTCTTAAAAATTATTCATCTTAATTATAATAGTCTTGATCTCCACGTCTTTGACCATCATCTTTGAAATGTGAATACGAAGTGTTAATGGGCATTTTTTTTTCCATATACAGATTCTTTATTTGTGTCCCAATTCATTACAAACTTAAATTAATTCTTTAATAAAGAATATAATAATTATTTAATTAATACTTTAGTAGTAGGAGTCGTTGGCGTTCTCTTCACAAACAAGAAAAGTATAACCATGCATTATTTCAAGCATTTATCTATATTTTTCATTATATTAATTAACAGTAAATATTTTTAATTTTTATTAAAATATATTTACTGTATTAACTATATTCAATAGTGATAAATATTTTAATTTTTATTGAAAATTATCATAATTATTTTTTAAAATAATTAATAAAAAAATTGCATGTATTATACAATAATTATAATAATTTTTTAAAAAATAAAATATTTTAATAAAAAATAAAATATTTATTATTACTTAATTGTGATCAGAATACATATTAAATAAATTCTTTTACATAATATATATATATATATAGAGAGAGAGAGAGAGAGAGAGGTGATTAATGTAGAATTTTTAGGTTTGTTGAATCCAACAATAGTAAATCAATAGAATTTTAGTCATATAAATAGTTGACTCTTATCCTATTTTATGCCTTTTATATTTTTCTTTTATTTCTTGATTGATTCGAGATTCCTTTTTATAGTATATTTGGATAATGATATTGAGAATTTTAATATTATGTGAACATAGAATTATCACTCAAGAAGATTTGTATTTAAATGCAAGCACAAAATTTCAAGCTTTTTAAAAGTATAAAATTTCTTAATTTTGATTCTTTGAATTTCATAGTTGCATTTGGAATAACGTGAATAAATAAAAGTAAAAAAAGAAAAGAAAAGAAAAAATTTGTAGGAATATTCAATGCAAAAAAAATTTACAAAAAATAACAAGCAATATATATATTTTTTTAATATAAGGTTTAAAAAATAACAAAATATTATGAAATTTTAAGTTTTAATACTCTTTTTTTCGATTTTCAAGAAATTAGAATATTAATAAGAGGAAAAAAAAAGAAAAATTATAACTTTGCTACGAAGTTATTGAAATTTATCTAGAACTTTGTTTTTTTAAATTTTTTTTTTTTCAATCTAAATGAAAGTGATGTGCCTTAAACTTATTTGATGAGAGTTTGTATCATGCACTCGAGAAAAAGGATAAAATTATATTGGTAGATTTTGAAAGAGACAATCATTTTAGACTTTTCTTGTTGAACATTCCACTCTACTCTTACCTTCTTTTTTTTTTTTTTTTTTGTGAATACCCATTTTATATAAATATTAATCACATATTTTTTTTAATTTATAAATTTTATATATGAACCAATTAAAAATACTAAAAAAATGTAAATTTTGATCAAATTCTATAAAAATATAATGAATGAAAACTTAATGTGATAATTTTAATTTTTAAGAGAATTATTTTATATGAGGCAAAATTTTTTAAATTATTTTTAATTTCAATTTTATTATATATTTTTTTAAGCTGAAATATATATATATATATATAGATATAAAAAAATTACACATTTCATTATTTTTTATAAATTTTTTTTTATTTTTTAATAAAAATATTTTAGTCATTTTATAATAAACTCATAATAAATTATGTAAAATCATAATTTATAATAATTTATATAAATTTAATATTTTTATAAATTAATTATAATTTTTTTTAAATTTAAACATATTTTTAAAAATATAATAAATTTAATTTTTTTTAATTTTTACTGATTTTTTTTTTGTAAAAACTCCAGGCATATATTTTAACTAATTAATTAAAAAATAACAAAAATTATGTCTACTTTTCACAAGCAGATGCGCACGTGCAAACACGCTTCAGCGCACATAGTCCAACACGTGCAATTGACTCTGTGCTCTTAGTAACATGGAAGCACGCGTGAGTCACTCGCACTCTGCTCATAAACTATAATTATTAATTAATGTATTTCGTGACATTATATATATAAATAATTCTTTAATTTTAGCTGTGAAGTATTTCATTAACTCAGTAATTTTTTAATTACATCTATGAATTTAAATAAATACGTAAAAATTAATCCGTAATATATACTAATAAAATAAAAATCTTAAACTCTCACACTTTGTAATCCAATAAAAAAATTTTAAAAATAAAATATGAGGATTTTAGAAAACTATTCAAACACCAATTATATATATATATATATTTTTAATATCAAATAGAATATTCTATTTTTTTTTTACTTTTTTTTTCGAAGCTGTAATTATTATAGATAAACTATTTGTAACGGATATATGGAGAACTCATATTATCCGAATTTACAATACACTTAAGAAAATTTGGCAAAGAATTAAAAGACAAATAAACAGCAGGTTTGATACTCATTCTACAGTCTATGGCAAGGAAATTTGCGGCTTGATTATCCTCCCTGAATGTATGTAGTATAGCCGAGTTTGAACTGTCAATGAAGCTTTTAATGTGGCTGGCCATTGTTGTTGATGTAGAAATCCGGGGGATGTGATTTGATGATGAACCCATGCTGAGTCAGTCTCTATTTTCAGCGGCAAGTAATGTTTCTGAATACACTATTGGATTCCTTCAAAAGTAGCTTGCAATTCAGCTTGGTTGGAATTAGAAGTCCGTAAAAAAAATTGAGACCTGCTATAAAGCATCCATTGCAATCCCTGACAATAGCTCCACCGGTTGCAATATTCACAGTCACCGAAGCGTCGACATTAAGCTTGAATCTTGGTGCAACTGGTTTACGTCAATATATGAGAGTTGGCTTTAAGTTGCATCTTTTGCCAAATTGTTCTGGCAAGAATTCTTGAAATAAAGCCATGGACTTTGCAAATTTGGCAGGGGAATGAGCTAATCCCCAATTAAAAATTGAGGTGAGGATGGACCTGATAATGCTTGGACTATATACCTCCTCGCCACCCCATGTAATTTTACAAAAGGCTAGCCATATGTGATAGAGAATTACCTGAGGAATGAAGGCCATGACTTTGCCTGCCAGCGAGTTAGGAGAGAATTGAGACCACCACAACATGAATTCTTCTTTAATTCTGCGCTGGACCGAGGCATTGTATTGCAAAGATTGTTTGAAAAACTGCCAGATTTTCATGGTTTCAGCACAGAGATAGAACATGTGAGATGTAGTAGCTGCAGCAGATAAGCAAAATGGACAGCAGGTGGTCATTTGAATCCCCATCATTTGAAGTCTTTCCGGCAACAGCAGGGCATTGTGCCATAATCTCCACGCAAATATTGAATACTTGATGGAAATTAATGAATTTCAAGTCATCCTGTACAATAGTAGCTCGCTTTTCCTTTCTCTTACATCATCATAAATTTCTGCCAATACAAAGGACTTGGAGCTTGTCTTGTTACTAACCCAATCTCTATTCTCTTGCTGCGTAAAAAGAGAAGAAGCAGTGGTCGAGATCTTGCAAATTCTCTTATATGTAGGGGAGTCAGTTTGCAAAAATTTCATATGACCAGCTCTACCATATTTTTTTTCTCATAATCCTTGCCCAAGGAGTATCTCCCTTTTGATAGTTCAACCAAAGCTTTATTGAGTAGGCTTTTTGCAAAGATACAAGCGATCAGACTCCCATACCACTTTCAGAAGTGGGGTAGCAGAATTTTTCGAACCTGGCCCAATGATAGCGCCGTTCAACACTTGAATGCCAGAAAAAAGAAACAAATTTTCGTTCCAAAGCATCAATAATTTGTTTCGGCAGTTGCATAGCCCCCAATGTATGAATTGGAATTGAACTCAAGACATGTTTAATGAGCAGAAGACGGCCACCAGTTGACAGCAACTTTTTCATCCAACCACAAAGTTTTGTATCCACTTTTTATAAAAGATATTGACAGTAAGTGGAACGGTTGATGTCTTGATAAATAGGGGCCTCTAAGTACATGAAGGGAAGTGAATGCCACTTGATGTCAAGAATCTGTGCTATCTTGTCTATAAAACCATGGCTAGCTTTTTTCAAACAATAGAAAGAACACTTCCCAAAGTTGATGGATTGACCGGATCCTTGTTGATAAGCTGTGAGAAAGGCTCTGAATTGCTTAGCACTTTTAACATCACCATTCAAAAATATGAGCAGATCATCAGCGAAAGCAAGATGATACATCACCTCACATCCTTTAGCAGTCTTATATGGAGTTATTTTTCCCTCCCCAATTAGTTTGTTTAGCCCTCTTGAGAAACATTCTGCCGCTATAATGAACAAATACGGAGAGAGAGGGTCTCCTTGCTTGACACCAAGCTTAGGATTGAAAAACCCACAGCTGACTCCATTCACCATAACCGATAATCTTGTAGCTTTGAGATTAGACATTATCATATTGACAATCTTGCTTGAAAACCCGAATTTAAGAAGAACCGACTCAAGGAAGCACCATGAGACTCTGTCAAAGGCCTTAGCCATGTCAAGTTTGATTGCTAAGTTATGTCCCCTGGTCTTCTTGTCCATATCATGAACCAGCTCGTTTGCTAATAGAATTTGCTCATGAATTGAACGTTCCTTTAAGAAACCTGCCTGTTCTTGGGAGATTATAAGAGTAAGTAATAGAGCCATTCTATTAGCAATTATTCGGGTACATACCTTGCTAACAAAAGTAACCAAACAAATGGGGCGGAATTGGCTGAAGTCCGATGGATGTTGAACCTTCGGCAAGAGAACAATCTGTGCTGCAATAAGTGATTGTGGAATTGGCAGAACAAGGAAAAATTCCTTGACTGCGCTGCAAACATCCCAAGCAATGATATCCCAGCATTGCCTAAAGAATGTTCCGTCGAAACCATCCGGACCAGGGGCACTATTAGGATCAAGTTGCCAAACAGCTTCTTTAATCTCCTTATCGTCTGGGATTCGCTCTAAAGCTGCGTTATGAGCTTCTGTGATTACCATGGGAATTACCTCAATGAGCGAGTCGAAAGATCCATGGTTTTCATCACCAAATAGCTTCTGAAAAAATGATACAGCTTCGTTGCTTATCTCTGATTGATCAGTTATCCACTTTCCTTCTGAATTTTTTATTATTGATATCCGATGCAATTTCCTGGATATCTTTACATATTGATGAAAAAACTTGGAGTTAGATTCTCCCTCTGTAAGCCATTTAATGTGAGCTTTTTGTCTCCAAAAGGTTTCCTGTAACTTGTATTTCTGCAAAAGGGAAGCTTGCTTCTTCTGCCATTCGATTCGATTAGCAACTGAAGGATCTGAGACATAAATTCGTTCGGCCTCAACTGCCTCCTTTTCTGCCTCTTCAGTGCCATGAAAAATATTACTGAAAGTGTTTTTGTTCCACTCTCTGATTGATCTCTTGAGAAGATTAAGCTTCATGAAAAGGCCTTTCATACCACCACAGAAAAAATTAGAATCCCAGCTCCGTCGAACCATAGGCAAGAAGGTGTCATGAAAAAGCCACATATGCTGGAACTTAAATGCTTTTGGAACAGACATATTCGAATTCTGACAAGACAGTAACAATAGGAAGTGGTCTGATGAAGTCTTACCAAGATGACGAATGCTAATATCTGTGAAGAGATCATAAAATGATTCATTAGCCATAATTTGATCCAAGCACTCTCAGACCCTTCCGGAATATCTAACTCCTGTCCAAGTGAAATCACAGCCCTTGAAAGGAATATCGATAAGGCCACAATCATCCGAATACGTGACAAAGTCTTGCATACTGCTTAAGCATGGAGTGGCATGGCCTTTGTACTCTGTTGGCGATTTAATCACATTAAAATCTCCACCTACAATCCAAGGCCCTGAAATGCATTCTGAGAGGCTAATAAACTTATCCCATAGCATTTGTCTACCCGACCTGGAGTGCTTACCATAGACTGCTGAATAGGTAAAATCTAGAGAAAGAGAATGAAACTGCACCGAGCATGTAAAAACCTGAGACACATCCTGAAAATTCATAAGCTGAACATATTGTTCCTTCCAAAGGAACCATATTTTATTATTTGATGAACACTCAACACTGTTAAATCCAAGCTTCGAAGCAAAATACAAACTTTTATATTGATTCACCATAGGCTCAATAATAATAAGAAGAGAAACTTTATGTTCACGACAGAGCTTGAGTAATCTAGAGAAAAAAGAGTTTATACCGCAGAGATTCCACTGGAGTATATTCATTGATGAGAATCAGAATTAAGAGCTAGAGAATGTTTGCCCTGTTTTGTAGTCCTGTAAACTTGTGATTTCCGTTTTCTACCAACCTTTTTTCGTTGGACCATTGTGAAAGCCTGTTCTGGGTCCTCCCCTTCCAATGAAGAATTTAAAACATTATGCAGCTTCCTATTAAGGAATCGCTTTGAAATACGCAGCTCATCAGTCGGCAAAACAATTTCAGGCAAATTCGAATCAGAGTTATGCTGGTACGAATCCTCATCGTCATTGGAATTTTGTTCCGGTTCAGAATTATATGAAGCAAAAACTGTTGTCGAGTTATTCATTTCAATCTCGGGACCAGAATCATGATCAGGAATATGATCTGAATTAGGTAAGGAGTCGGTAGAAGACTCATCGCCATCAGGATTTTGTCTGGATTCTTGAGTTTTTGCTTATATAGTAATCTCGTCGCTGGGTTTCTGCTGCTCTAAATTTAGAGAAGTATCATGCGGTTGTGAGACATTAGCAACTGCGTTATTATGAGTTTCGTTGGGAGTACCATCAGATTTATCTAAGGGTTTAGTTTTGCTTGATTCTTTTGGAACCCAAACCTTCTCAGGATTCTTCTTCTCGATGATCACAGGAACAGACGATGATGGCTGTTTAGCTAATGATTGGCAATTGGAATTGTCATAGCCCAACTTGTGACAATGAGTACAAAAAGCCGGTAAATTTTCGTATGTGACTTCGTCATCATCAATCCAAACTTTGGAAGGGAGTTCCTGTGATAAATCAATTTCGACACAAACCCTAGCCACAGTTGGCTTTTTAGTGTTGCAGTAGCTGCATCAACTTTAAGTGGCGGCCCAACCAAATTGGCAATAGGGAAAAGAGCCGCTTTTTCAAAGAGATGAACAGGTAAACCCTCAAAAGAGATCTATGCAGGAATGATGGAGCTGTCTCTATCCGATCAAAAATCCCTTGTCCATTTGGAGACTCGCATAGCAAATCCATTAAAGTACTAAATTTGCTTTAACCAACATCTATGATAATCACTTTACAAATCAAACTTAATCAAGACATGACTGGGATCAAGCAAGCCAAGGGTAAAATATCCATTGAATCCAATCTGGTCAAGGTGCTTTTTCAGAGTTTTCATGGACGGACGACCAGATTGAAAAGATCCAATTAAAGCAAAACGAAAAGGTTGCACCAAGAAATCTGATTCCTTTTTGGAAAATGAGATAGCAGGAACTCCCTTAAACATACTGGGATTTTTAGCAACCATAAGAGGAGCTCGAGTAAAAGCAGGAGCAAACGATCTATTAACATTCTTCACAATCTCAGCAAAGAATGAGTTATTGGTACGACCGGCTCCGGTGGAGCCGTAGCAGGAGATTCACCAGCCGTGATGAACAAGAAACCGAACCCTTTAAGTCTGTACCGTAAAATAGTCCGGCCCCTCCACCAAACTCAATTCTTATTTCTTTACTCTTCTTTCAGTGGCATTTCATCAAACAATTGATAGGCATTTTGCTGCTTCTGTTGGCTGCTGTTGCAGAGACTGGAGACCTACTGCTTGCTTCTGCTGATACCCGCTGCTTGTTGCTACTACTGCCTGCTGCAGTGAAGAATGAGAGAGAGAGAGAAGAACGAGCTGCCTGCTGCTGGTCTGCTACTGATGCTCCTGCTGCTTGCTGCTACTGCTACTGTTGTTGTTGCTGCTGCTACTGCTACTATTGTTGTTGTTGCTGCTACTGCTACTGTTGTTGTAGCTGCTACTGCTGTTTTTGATGCTTGCTACTACTAAGAACGAGAGAGAGAAGAACAAGCTGCGTGCTGCTTCTTGCTGTTTGCTGCTACTGTTGTTGATGTTGTTGCTTGCTGCTCTAATTTCATTGGTTATTGACAATGGAAATCGGCTTGTTAAGCAAAATGTACGCGGCAGTTTTCCAGATCACAAAACCAGTGAGAGCAATTGGCTTGGCAAGGAACTTTGAATCGTCCATTCAAACATCAATTATAATTAAAATATATTACATATTTTATAAAATTCACTTATCACAACGCAATCAATTTTTCTAATTGAAAATTCTACAAAAGTCTTTTATGATTTTGAAAAAATAAAAATAATAAAATTGAAAAAAAACCAAAAATAAGGTTTTTCCCCAACTTTCAGTTTTAGCTATATAATTAGAGGAAATTACATCATATATTATTTTTTAAATTTAATTATTAATTTTACTACTCTTATTTTTTTATTTTTAACTTTTTTTATTTTTTATTTAAATTTTTTTCTTTCAAATTTGAGTAATAAATTAAAATTTTTATAATTCAATTAGCAAATAAGTCTTTATTTATTCTAAAATTTTAAACAATAGTTTTTATATATTGTTATAATGTGTTATTTCACATGGATATGAGTGTTGATATTAAAAAATAAGGGTTAAAAATTTGATTAATATAAGAATAAAGGTAATTAATAGGAAAAATTAAATCTCTTTATTTAGTAAAAGTTAATACTTTAAATTGATATAGGGAAATTAACTTTATTAAGCTGATATGTATTAATGGTTTACCATTTAAATAAGGGAAATAGTTACTTCCTCCGTTTTACTTTAAGAAAAAAAAATTTATTTTATTTTAAATATCATTTTTAAAAATTTTAAAAAATTTTAATTAAAAAATTTTAATATTATCACTATTAATTAATAAACAAAAATAAGTAGGTGAGAAAGATAAAAAATAGTATATAAGTAAATTATAATAAAATTTTTAAAAAATTTATAATGGCTAATCATTTTTTTGGTACATACGCACTATTTTTATACGATATTTGAAATGAAACGGAAGAAATAATAAAATAAAATTTTTTATTTTAATAATTCTTGAAGAATGCCCACTGCCATTTGAGTCCTAAAAAAATTTAAATTTTATTTTTAGAATGAGAGTATATATAATTATATATAGATATTTGTTACATAAAAAATATAATATAAATATTTTTAATTTAATATTTTAATAATTTTTTAATGAAAAATTATGATTTTTATATGATAAAAATAATTTAAAATATTAATTTTTTATTTTATTAGAATATTTTTATTTAATATTGAATTTTGAAAAAAATAAATAAAAATTTTAAGTAAAATATTGATTATAGCGAGGGAAGAGATATTTTTAATTTTTATTTTATTTTATTGAGAAATAGGGTATTTTTAAAATTTTATATCTACTTTTTATAAAAGTGTAAATATTTTTAGTTTTTTAGTATTTTTGTAATAAAAGTTATTTTTTAGGCTAATTATGTAAATATCCCAAAAAAAACTAACCAAAAAAAATTAAAAATTTTACAAAAATATAGCAAGATAGAAAAATAATTACAAATATAAAAAAATAGCTTTCAAAATAACTAGCCTACGGCAAAACTAACATTTCCGTTAAAAACTCATTTCCTAATCAATTAAAGCTATTTCCACAATCTTCTTGATCACAATTAGTGTAAAAATAAATGATTATTAGCGAGAAAAAAAATGGATCATAATCAATAATCGAATTCAAAAAGAATTTAAAAAGAAGAAATCAAGAGCAAGAACTAAGAAAAACAAGATCAAAAAATAAATCTTCATCATCATCATCATCATTATTGTAACATTCACAATTTTAAATATAAATAAATAATTAATATAGAGGGTTAGTTAATATATTAAAAAAGAGATATATATGGTATAAATATAATATATACAAAATACATGCATTATATATAATATATATATATATATATATAAATATAATATACATGATATAAACAAGAATATATAAGAATATACATGATGTATATATAAAGTATATATGATGTATACACATATACATATATACTATAGTTGGAAGAGTTAATAATAATAATAATAATAAGGAAAAAGTGAAAGTAAAAGAATAATAATATGTGGTTAGGAAAAAAAGAGAAAATATTAAAATAAATAAATAAATAAATAATTAATATATGGATAAAATGAAGAAGAAAATGAAAAAAAGAAGTCTTCGCCTTCTTCTTCATCCCTTTGAGGGCAAAATATTGAGAGAGAGTGGGAAGGAAATTAACTTCATCAAGCACATCAAAGCTCATATAAAATCTTAAGAAATTAAGTCGATTTTGAAGAGAAATCAAGAAAATAAGTAAGTAAACTCTTTTTAAACTTTGTTTTTTTTAGATTTTAGGTTATGTATTGATAAGGGTAAAAAGAGAAATTGATTCTAATTGTTAAAGAAAATAGTTATGAAGTGTTTGAGATATGTATATGTTAAATTTGAGATTAAATGATTGAAGTAAGTTTAAATTATTAATTAGGATTTATGGGTTGGATATGTGAAATTTATTGTAATGAATTGTTTTGATATTATTTTGATGTATATGCTATGATTTTATGGTTGAATGATGAAAATGATTTTGGTTTGGTGATGTTTGAGAAGGGTAGTGGTGAAAACTAGGGTTTCCATGGAAGTTCGGTTAAAGTTTCCATGAAAATTAGGGTAATGATTAATTTAAATAAAATTAGTATGTGAATTATTCTAATGAAATATTTTTACTTATTATTTGGTTTAACAGTGTGTGGAATCAATTTGCCCAAGTGAAAAAAATATTAGGGCTTTGGTGAAAGTAAAGGTTGGAGAGTGGAATTAAGATTGATTTTGGAAGTTTTAAGGTTAGTACATACTTTATTATCTTATGTTTAAATTATATTTGATTTGATATAACACATTGTTGTTTTGAGAATGCGTTATGTTACTTTGAGTTTGGCTTTTTACGTGACATATGCATTGTACTATAAAAATGTGTCTAGTATATGAAATTTGAAATTATAAGCTATTCTATAATGACAAATATTAATGTTATGTACAAAGTTGTGAAAATGTGAAATATGTATTGAAAATGTGGAAATGAATCACATTGTGATTGTATCTAAGTATTATGCATGTTATGATTGAAAAATGTAAAAAATGTGGAAATTATGAAAAGAAATGAATAATGTGATGAGAATGAGAAATGATAATGAGAATATGAAAAATGTGATATAATGTAATGTGTTTGTTTGCCTTGCACAATTACTTGTTCCAAAATATTGAGGTTGATACTGTCGAGTTGGCATGCTAATAATATGCCATTATATTTTATACGTCTTCAGACAAAACACATTAATATCGGATACTATAGTATTACATGACACCCAGATCCTCAGTGTCAATAGAGGATATACTTTTGGGTGGTATGATAATATTTAGATCCCCGATGTCAGACCTTTGGGTCACGATAGGCCATATCAATATTTCTGAAACATAAATATTGTATAGGAATTTATTAGGCCCAATATATATGAATGTGATATGTATACTGAATTTAAGAGTTGATAAATATTAAAGAAGCATAATCCATTTTTAAGGCATGAGAAAATATATTGGTTTTAAATTTTCATTGTTATTAAAGTATGTATCACTGAGTTTTTGGATTTAGCATGATTGATTGTATCACGCAGTTGATAAGATTGCATATCAAATTGATCCGGATTGTGGTTAATATATGGAGTTGAGTTTTGCTATGAGACCAACTTGGACGGTGTTGTATACATGTATAATTTTTCTTACTATGTACTTAGTTTTGTACATATTGAACACATCATATATATATTAAATAAGTTTTGAAAATGTTATGTATATATATATGTACTTATTATGAGAAATATTTTAATTACGAAACCTTGGGATGTAAAGTCAATGAAATGATGATTTGATAAAAATGTGATTTAAAGAGTGCATTTCTATTGCAGGTTGTGTATTGTTGATTTTGGTTTTTATGGAATTACAAATAAAATATTGATATTTTTTTTTAAAAAAAATTACATTAAACTAAATCTAAATATTTAATAGTTATATATTTTTTTAATAGTTATATTTACCATCCCAGTCGCATGAAGAGGCTGAGACCAAGAGTTGCGGATGCTCTAAGTGCTTAACATCAAACATCATACTCGAATGGATTTTGGAGACACAGTTGAGCCGTTCCACTCCAGATTTTAGAGCCATGAAATGTCTCTTTCCATATATAATTTTTGTGCAAAAAAAAAATATGGCAGTTTGAATTGAATTTTAAATTTTAATAGGAATTAAGACTTTTAAAATTTTTAAATTTAATAAATTACTAATAATCCAATTTGTAAAATTAAAAAGTTGAATTAATTAAAATTTTTTATTTAATTTCAATCGAATTTTAAATATTAAATTGATAATCAAATATAATAAATTTAATTTATAAATTTTTCTTATATTTGTGATATAAAATAGAATTACAACTAAATTATTATATGCAAAAAATATATATGATTATAAATGTTTAAAGTTCAGAATAGATTTATCTATAAGATAATAAATATCAATTAATAAATTTTGATTTAATGATAAAAAAAATCATTTTTAAATTTTTAAAATTTGAAATTAACTAAATAAAATGATGTTGCATATGTGAAAATTGAAGTTGATATATAATATTGAGATACATAGAGCAAAAATAAAAATAACTTGTTAAGGCACTTTATAATCAACAATATTTGACTTGAAATAAATTACTTCTCCTTGCATTTTTTGAAGCAAATTCTTCCATTAAATTATCATAGTTTAGTTTATCTAAATACTCATTTTCAATTGAAATCATAGCCAACCTATTTAATCTCTCTTGTGATATGGTAGTTCGAAGATAAGTTTTTATTAACTTCAACTTAGGGTATGTTTGGATAGAGATAGGAGAAGGTTTTATAAAGTATAGTAATAATATTATGTTAAGGATATATTTTGGGGTTTCATAAAGTATGAGAAAGTAAATAGAGATTTTTGAAGGGTTAGAAATAAAAGGGTTTTCTTCCTTTATATTATATACATACAAAATGAAGGTTTTTGGAGGTTTTCATCCCTTCTTCCCAAACATAATAAAAATTAATATTTTACTTTACTCTACTCTACTATACCTTACTTTACTTTATTAAACCTTAGAATACCTCCATCCAAACATACTCTTAGCGAAACTTCATTCTACTAAAGCAACAGTGACTGGTCTAGTTAACAAAATTCGATATACAACTCATATTGCTTAGAAACCACCATCTTCCTAATAAGTCTTTATAAAATTAAGGATATCAACCGTCTTTGTTTTTTCCTTTGGCAATAATGTTTTTACTTTATTATCTTATGTTTAAATTATATTTGATTTGACATAACACACTATTGTTTTGGGAATGTGTTATGCTACTTTGAGTTTGGCTTTTTACGTGACATATGCATTGTACTATAAAAATGTGTCTAGTATATGAAATTTGAAATTATAAGCCATTGTATAATGACAAATATTAATGTTATGTACAAAGTTGTAAAAATGTGAAATATGCATTGAAAATGTGGAAATGAATCACATTGTGATTGTATCTAAGTATTATGCATATTATGATTGAAAATGTGGAAAATGTGGGAATTATGAAAGGAAATGAATAATGTGATGAGAATGAGAAATGGTAATGAGAATACGGAAAATGTGATATAATATAATGTGTTTGTTTGCCTTGCACAATTACTTGTTCCAGAATATTAAGGTTGATACTATCGAGTTGGCATGCTAATGATACGTCATTACATTTTATACATCTTTAAACGAAACACATTAATATCGGACATTATGGTATTATATGACATCTAGATTCCCAGTGTCAATAGGGGATGTACTTTTGGGTGGTATGATGATACTCAGATTTTCGATGTCAGACTTTTGGTTCACAATACATCAAATCAATATTTCTGAAACATAGATATTGTATAGGGATTTATTAGACCCAATATATGTGTATGTGATATGTATACTGGATTTAAGAGTTGATAAATATTAAAGAAGCATAATGTATTTTTAAGGCATGAGAAAATATATTGGTTTTAAATTTTCATTATTATTAAAGTATGCACCACTAGACTTTTGGAATTAGCGTGATTGATTGTATCACGTAGGTGATAAGATTGCATATCAAATTGATCCGGATTGTGGTTGATATATGGAGTTGAGTTTTGCCATGAGACCAATTTGGATGGTGTTGTATACATATTTTTCTTATTATGCACTTAGTTTTGTACATTTTGAACACATCATATATATATATATATATTAAATAAGTTTTGAAAATGTTATGTATATATATATGTACTTATTATGAGAAATATTTTAAATATGAAACCATGGGATGTAAAGTTAATAAAATATTGATTTGACGAAAATGTGATTTTAGGAGTGTATTTCTATTGTAAGTTGTGTATTGTTGATTTTGGATTTTATTGAATTACATATAAAATACTAATAAATTTTTTTCAAAAATTTTACATTCAACTTAATCTAAATCTTTAATAGTTATATATTTTACTTTTAAATGGTAAATTTTATGGAATAATTATTATAGTATATTTATATATTATACGTATTTAAAATATAAGAGTGTTACAATCATCATTATCATCGTCATCTTTATCTTCAATTGTTTAATCTTCATGGAATCTTCATCTTCATCTTCAATTGTTTTATCTTTGTTCAACTGTTTAAGGGAGTTTTCTTCCTAAAATTAATAAGGTATATAGCCAAGTCTCTTTGTCCAATGTTGATAAAAGGGATATATAGCATTATAGATTAAGACATCTTTCTAGAGATTGACTAAGGATTTTGAAAGACTCTTATCCTTGCATCACTGTTTCTATACATATTGTGATGTTTGTCATTTTACAAAATAGAAAAGAATTCCTTTTCTATAAGTGTTTGACATAGTAATAAATTTTTTATTTGATCCATGCGGATATTTAGGATCCTATTTCAGCATCTATATATGGGCATAAATTCTTTCTTACTATTATAGATGATTTTACTAGATATGTGTAGTTATTTTTTTTATGAAATCTAGGTCTGAAGTTAGAGATTTATTAAAGGATTGTACTATTTTTGTTGAAAATCAGTTTCAAACTAACATTAAAACCATTAGGTGGTTTAGATTTTGACATGCCACATTTTTATAATTCCAAAGGAATTGTGCATTAAACTGCTTGTTTTTACACCCCTCAATAAAATGGGATAGTTGAGAGATTCTTTGCCTCTTGAATTTTGGTCAGATTGTCTTGCACATGCTACTTACATCTTAAATAGAACTTCATCACCCGTAATTGCAAATAAAACACCATTTCAATTGTTATATGTGTAGCTCTAGTTTTAGATAACATTAAGGTATTTGGGTGTTTGTATTTTGTTTCTACTATTATGGAAATGTGAACAAAATTTGGTTCTAGAGCTGTTAAATATATTTTCTTTAGCATTCCTAGTAATACAAAAGGCTGTAGAGTTTATGGTTTGGAAAAGAAAAAAGTCTTTGCTCTGGAGATTTTATTTTTATGTGACTATGTTTCTTTTATAAACTTAGAATACAAAAAATATATAATTTTTGATAATTTTGTTTTTCCCAATTTTGTTGATGTGCCTATTCTTGATACTAATAATATTCAACAATCTTTTGTGCCTTCAATTGATACTATCAGAATTTTTGATAATGTTATTCACACACAATTAGATGTAAATATGTCTGACACAGTGCATATTCAACAAGATTCTGATCAACACACTTGTACACATGCTGAGCCACAAAATCACAAACCTACAAGGCAAAAAAAATTGCCTTGTTACTTAAGAGATTATTATTGTATTAGTATTCTCATACTATACCATACCACATGATGTCAATAAATCAAATTCCTATGAGAAAATCACATATAAACATGCTGCATATACTACATAATTAGATTGTCAAAGTGTACCCAAAACATATAACGAAGCAATGAAATATGATTGCTAGGAAAAAAAGCTATGGATAATAAAATTAAGGCTTTAAAGTACAATAACACTTGGAAGCTTGTTGACTTGCTACCCAACAAAAATCTAATTGGATGTAAATAGGTTGCTAAGATTAAAAGAAAATCAGATGGTATTACTGAGAAATATAAAAGCAAGATTAGTAGTAAAGGGATATACTCAACAGTTAGGATTAGAGTCTATGGATACTTTTTCGCCTGTAGCAAACATGACTACTATAAGACTGTTATTGGTTGCTACCTCCATAGCATTTGCATCAGTTGACATAAATAATGCTTTCTTTCATGGTAATCTTAATGATGAAGTGTTTATGTAATTGCTTCAATGATTTAAATATGAAAAACCTAACCAAGTTTGCAGGTTAATAAGTCATTATATGGGTTAAAACTGACAAGCAAATAGTAGATTATATGATTTAAATATTAACCCATACAAGCAAATAGTAGAATGCAAAACTGACACATGCTTTGCTACAACAAAGTTTTATCTAGGCCCCTTTTCATTTTTCTTTGTTTACTAAACATCCTACCAATGGTTATATGGCTTTACTAGTATATGTAGATGATATAATCTTAGCTTGTAATAGCTTAAAAATGATTTATGATATTAAAAATTATTTGCATACTAAATTTCAAATTAAAGATCTTGGTGAATTAAAATATTTCTTAGGCTTAAAAGTAACAAGAAATAAAGATGGCATAAACCTATCACAAAGAAAACACAGTTTAGACATACTAAATAATTATATGTCTAAACCAGCTACTGCTCCTATGTCTTCAACATCAAAATTACAAAAAGATGAAAGCAATCTACTAGAAGATATAGCTCAATATAGAAACTTATAGGAAGATTGTTGTATTTGTGTACAACTCATCCTGACATTTCTTCTGCAGTTCAACAATTATCTCAATATTTAGATTATCCAACAGAAAACCATCTTAAAGCTACACATAAGAGTTTTGAGATATTTAAAAGTTGTACAAGGTCAAGGAATTTTTTTTTTCTAGCCAAAAGAAGCTTACAATTAAAGGCTTTCACAGACTTAGATTGAGTTATCTACATAGACACTATAAGATCTATAATTGGGTACTGTATATTTGTAGGAGATTCTTTGATTTCTTAGAAATCAAACAAGCAGCAAACGGTTTTCAAATCTTCCTTTGAAGCAGAGTACGAGGTAATGGTAACCACTTGTTGTGAGCTATAATGGATCCTTTATCTTTCGAAAGCTCTCCAACTCAATCATTCAGGATCTACATTGATGTACCGTGACAACAAATCTACTGTTCATTTGGCACACAATGTTAAGGTATTCCCTATTCTCACATGAATTTAGGACGAAAAAATATATAAGTTAATATACAATGAGAGACTATCTAAGTGGCTAATGCTAGATATTTCGTTATAATAGTACCCAATATAGCAATATATATATATGTGTGTGTGTTATAACCTTAATCTCATATATTTATCAACCTCCTTCGATTCATAATAAAAAAAAATTAATATAGTATGAGAGCATATGTGTATTGGATGTTTAGTCACAACCACTCCATTTTTCTATTGGTTTCCTTCTAAAAGTAATAGTAAAATATGGTAGACTCAATTATTAAAAAAAAGTTGAACAGCAAAACTTCATTATGCCACCACAAGATTAATTTATAACATGTTAGACCCTAATAGACAATTTTAAAAACATCTATATAAAAATAAAATTTGATCCTTTAATAGTGAGGATTAAGTCTCATTTTAATGGATTCTATTTTTATATTTATTTTATTTATTATTTTATTTTTAATAATTAAATTTTAAATATTAATTTATTTTATGGTGAATAATAAAATAATTTAGTTATGTGAATAATTTATTTATAAAAATTATTATTTTATTAAAAAATTTATTATTCTTATTAAAAAGTTATTATTTTTATTTATAAAAATTATTATTTTTATTAAAAATATTTATTCTTATTAATAAATTATTATTTTTACTAAAATAAATTATTTTTATTAAAAATATATTATTTTAAAAAATTATTACTTACACATAAAAAATATTATTTTATTAAAAATATTATTTTTATTTAAAAAATTAAAATTATTTATTTAAAATTAAAAAAAAAAAATTTTTTTGAATAAGGTGGTAATTCTTTATTAGAGTCCCTCTAAAAAGGGATCGTCCCTCAAAAAAATATAGGACTTAATAGGACGAGTCTTACTGTCCCAGTCGCACGAAGAGGCTGAGACCAAGAGTTGCGGATGCTCTAAGTGCTTAACATCAAACACCATACTCGAATTGACTTTGGATACACATTTGAGCTGTTCCATTCCAGATTCTAGAGCCATGAAATGTCTCTTTCCATATATAATTTTTATGCAAAAAAAAAATATGGCAGTTTGAATTGAATTTTAAATTTTAATAGGAATTAAGACTTTTAAAATTTTTAAATTTAATAAATTACTAATAATCCAATTTGTAAAATTAAAAAGTTGAATTAATTAAAATTTTTTATTTAATTTCAATCGAATTTTAAATATTAAATTGATAATAAAATATAATAAATTTAATTTATAAATTTTTCTTATAATTGTGATATAAAATAGAATTACAACTAAATTATTATATACAAAAAATATATATGATTATAAATATTTAAAGTTCAGAATAGATTTATCTATAAAATAATAAATATCAATTAATAAATTTTGATTTAATGATAAAAAAATCATTTTTAAATTTTTAAAATTTTTAAAATTTGAAATTAACTAAATAAAATGATGTTGCATATGTGAAAATTGAAGTTGATATATAATATTGAGGCAAATAGAAAATAGCAATATTGACTTCCAAAAATAATGAGCATTGGGTTCATAATAATTATATATATTTTCTTTCAATTCAATACAAATAGGCTGACAAAAGTCACCAAAATCTTTAACTATATTAAGGAATTTAAAAAGAAAATATATTCCCACGTAAAAAAAGGGGTCATTTTTCTATTTTCTTGATGATTCATGCACATAGATATTTATTCCAGAAATAGAATCATATAATAATTATTAATTTATTAATTTTAATTGTGGAGGAGATTGCATGGTATTGTTATTGTCATTATATGGCAGTTTTTAAAAATATATTATTTTGGGTGCCTAAATAATTTTTTAATTAAATTAATTTTTAATCTTTAAATTTGTTATGTTTAAATATTTTTAATTGTTTATTTATCATTAGAGTGTTAATTGTCTAGTACATGAACTCAAGTAATCAAGAGCACAGTCAGGAGTTTAGGAAAATGGGAATAAATTTTTTCTTAAAATCTTAATTTTTCCCTTAATTATCTCTCTTTGTTCTTATCTTGGTATTCACTACATATTCCATACACAGTTATTATTTTATAAATTACTAATTTATTAATAAATTACTTTCATTTGTCAAAAAAAAATTAAACTAATCAAAGAAAATATTAATATATATATGTGTGTTTGTATAAATTTAGACTCTTATATTTATTTGATGATATATTAAAAAAATAAAAATAAAATAAAAGCATTGAATCTTGAATATATATAATCTCTTAAAAAAATAGTTAAAATAAAAATCATCACACAATATTAAGAGCAGAAGTAATAAGATAACAATCAAAAGCAAAAATAAGAAATTTAAAAAATAAAAGAAAAACATATTTTAAAAAAATTAACCTTGTATTCTTTTCTAATTTTCATTTTCCTTTATTATGTTTTTAATTTTTCGCAATTCCTTAATTTATAAGATAAATTCAAATTAATTTAATTAAAAAGTTTGTTTCCTTTTCTAATTTCCTTTTCATTCCTTTTTTTTGTTTAAAGAATATCATTTTTTATCAATTTTTAGAAAAAAAAAACATGTTTACTTGGAGAAAAAAATGTATTGAGATTTGTTTTTTGATTTCATGTATAAGTTAAAGAATATGGGAATATGGGAAATATTCCTTAATTTATAAGATAAATTCAAATAAAAAAATTTTAAAATTGTAATATATATATATATATATATATATTCAAAAGGGGAGGGTAATTCCCCCTTCTCTCACAAGTGGCTTGGCCACTCTAAGTGATTACCTTATTTCTTTGGATAATAAATTATATTATTTTTGAATGAAAAATAATTTTTTATTAATAAATTAAAAATTACTATATATATAATATACAAATAAAATTATATAATTTTACAGTAAATAAAATATACATAACTAATAAAATTACTTAATCTTTATAAACTTTTTTGATATAAATATTAAATAACAGTAATATATCACTAACAGTCTGACTTTCAGTAGAATACTTATTTCATTTGTTATTTGTAGAAATTTATTAAATCACTATCTATACGAAAATAATATATTCATTTGGAAAAGATAAATAACTTCTGTTAAAAATAAGTAAATTTTCATTTAAAGATGATATATAAAATTTAAATAATATACAATAAGATTTCATAATAAAAATTTTAAATTGCATATGATTTTATTCTAAAAAAATAAAAAAAAATAAGAAAATAAAAATAAATATTAAATGTTAAAAATTATGGGAACAAATCACAAAATTAAAAATTAAAATAAAAATTAAGTCATAGAATAAAAAGAAAGATGGATAAGATTATTGTTTATCAATAAATTGATAGCAGGTATGCTCTAAAATTAAAGAAAAAAAAATCTATGGGAATTTAGAGAAAAAGAAAGTTGTTAGAATTTTCATATTATTAGTATCTAAATTTTTTAAAATATTCTATATTATTAGTTTCTATATTTTTTAAAATATGCTATGTTGGTAAATAATATTTAAAGATAGGAGAGTAACAAATGATTGATATATTATTAAAAATGTTTATATAAAATTATTTATAAAAATTAATAAACTTTTTGGCAAAAATATTTAAATTTTAAAATAATATATTTTAAAAGTTTCAATATCAATGATATAATTTTTAATTTTAGTGTTCGACGTTGCAAGTAACATGCAATCACATTTATTACACAACCTGTCATGTGATCGATAAGCGACTGCAACAATTAAATAAAATTGCTTTTAAAAATATTCATGTATAAAAAAATTTTCATAAACCATAATAAATAGATTTAAAAAAAATACACAAATCAAATAATAATATAATTTTTCCATTATTATAATATTTTTCTTTCTACTGTAATATTTTCCTCATAAAAGATCTTGAGTTGAGTCAATACTTTTTTTTTATTTAAATTCAATATTATTTTTTTGAACAAATTTAAATTGAATATTATTGGTGTAGTTAAAATAAATTTAAATAGAAATTCAATTTAACTCATTTGATTAATAAAAATTGATTTTTTTTAATATTTTTCGTGAGATGAAGATTAGAAAAATTTAAATAAAAAGTCCAATATTTTTAAAATTGAATTGAATTAGATCGTCCAATTAGACCAATTAAATCTACAACTGAAAGTTGGTTCGGCTTAAAAATATTAAAAAATTTAATTTATTAAAAAATTAGACCAAATCTATAAAATCGAACCAAACTTATCAAATCAAGTAAAATTGGACTGAACTATTTTTTAAAATTTTAAATTATTTTTAAACCAAATAAAAGAAAAAATTTAGATTAACTTTTTATATGTATTAGATTTGGATTTGACACGTGATTTTTTAAAATTAATAAAATATATTTCTATTATTTTTAAGTTTTTATTTTAAAAATTTCTATGATTTTTAAATTTTTATTAATATATATATAAATAAAAAATCATAATATTATCAAATTATTAAATTTGGTTAAATCATAAATTAATTATCAAACTGATTCGATGGCTAATCTAATTTTAAAAACATTCATAGGGTTGTATATGATCCAAATGTGATTGAAATGTGGCTATAGAATGGATAAAGTTTTGATTTTTAATTGAGGAAATTATGCCACTTATTAATTTTTTTTTATTTTTTTATTAAATTTTTTTAATTATCTTTTAAAATATATAATAAACTCACAATAATTTAATAATAAATTTATAAAAAATTATTATATATAAAAAATAAATTTATAATAAATTCTGTATATTTTATATGAAATTAATAAAAAAATAAAAAAAATTCTGATAAATTTAATAATATTTTTGTATTGATAAATTTATAATATTATGAATTCTTATGATAATTTTTGAAAAATATTTTTAATTTAATAATGTATAAGAATGTATATTTTCTTTTATTTAAAATCTCCCACTCCTATCGGTAGCCAATAGTAAATCAGAAATTTGTGAAATAACTGAAGCCGCCGGTGTCCAATTTCTGCTGGTTGGAAGTGGTAAAAACAGAAGAAATTAGAAACCATGAAATTGGACCCACATATCATTCGCCTTTTTCTTTTTGTATTCAGTGGTAATCTGAGTTGGGCTTTTTTTTTTTTTTTTAAAAAATTATTTTAAAGTTTATCACATCCTCCATTCACTTAAATATATTATCCTTTTGCCACTGTTTGTTTTTAGGGAAATTGATAGAAAAGAAAATAAGGAAAATTATATATTCCTCTCGTTTTTTTAGTTTAGACAATAAATAGAAACAGTGGCAGAAGCAGCAGCTTGAGAAAAGAGGGACAAAACTCCTCTTCAATACAAGTAAGGAGGAGATGAGAAACTGAGGGACTGAAACTCCCCCTCTGCTGCTTCGGCAGACAAAAATTCTCTTTGAAAATATACTTTTGGCAGCCGACAGTGGGAGTCGCCAGCCCCCACACGACCCTACCTGATTTCACCTCTGAATAAAAGAAGGAAATAAGAGAAAAAAAATAATGTTTTTCATTTCCCTTAAATTCATTAGAATCTTTCCTCATCTATTTGGAGAGAAAAACAAAAAAAGAAAAAAAATATATAAATTATGAAATTATTAATTTATCTTTTATTGACTTAAAATGATAATGATATAATTGTAAAAATAAATTTTATAAACTTTTTTTCTCATGTTAATTAGATTACTAAATAAAATAAATAAATAATTTTTTTTCATTTCATTTTTTTCCTCTTTATTAATTTTATTTTCCATTACATTTCTTATTTATTTTGAATGAAATGGATGAAAAATGAAAAATAAGACTACATAAGTTTTATTTCTCTCATTTTCTTTATTTAGATGAAAGTAAAAATTTTTTAAAAAGAAAAGAATATAAATAACTTTCTTTAATTTCTCTTTAATCTTTCAAATATTTTACGATCACTAATTTAATGAGAAAATGAGGAGAATAAAAAAAATTAAAAAAATCTATAGTCTAAAAAATTACTAATTTATTTTTTTATCAATATAAAATAATGAGAGTAAACAATAATAAAAACAAATTTTATAAACTTTACTTTTTTATGTTTTAGTTAGTTAACCAAATAAAAGAAATTAAATATAAATTTTTTCTCTTAATATCTTTTCTTTTCTTTTTTTTTTTCCTGTTTCATTACATTACTAGAGATAACCAAACAAAGGCTTAAAGAATTGTTAGCATTTAAATTTTTGTAAATTAGATATTAAATTCACCATGAAAAAAGTTTAAAAAAAATGCTAAAAGAGTTATTTTTTCCAATGATCTAACCATAAAAAAAATGGAACTACCTTTATAAATCTTTTATAAAAGCCTTAGAATTAAAATCATCATAGTAAACAATGAATAAAATATAATATATATACTTATTTGCCAATTAATCAAACTAACTTTATAAATTAATCCATAGTTAATTTAAACAGATATAGATTCAGAAGTATCTAATTATTATTTTTCTAATAGCCACCTAATAAGAAAATCAAGCTAAATGATGGTGTTAACGTTTGCAAATCTCCCAACAAACAATCTTATGTATTAGTAATTTATGAATTAAAAATAAAAAAAAAATCCGCTCAATAGAATAATATTAAAAAGATATTGTAATAATTAATGAAGTAATAATTAATTAAAGACTTGGACAGATTCATTTCACCTATAAATATAATGTAACTTTACTATCGGATTTTAGCTTTATGACCTTATTATTTATTTATGTATTAGGAAAGAAATGGTGGTTTCTTGTTCTTTCTTTCGTTCCAATAGGAGAATGAGCATCAATTAACTTGGTCAAATTTTAGGAGTTTAATAAATCGATTATTATTGATGAAGTTGAAAAATTCATTTTTTAAAATTGATTACTCAAAAAAGATTTATAAAATACATCACCATCCATTGAATTTGTTCAGCTGCAAAACATATAAATCAAAATTGAATTGAAATTGATAAATTTAGTCTATTTAAACTAACATCAGTAATTATAGGAGTGAGCACGGATCGAGTTGAGAGTGTTTTTTTTTAGACCGAACCCCACCAAACATTAAAAAAAAAACTTATGCCATCCGAATACTTCGTATTTTCAATCGACTCGAGTTAATTTTGATTTCGGTTGGGTTGGGTTCAAGCCGGTTTGCCTATAATGTTGAGATTTTATATTTGAATACATTTTAGTATTTTCAAATCGGGTTGGCTCATATTCGGTTTGGTTAGGCAGTAAAATATAATAAAAATATATTTTTTTATATAAATATATTAAAAATTCAGTCGAGTTCAGATTCAAATTAAAAAAATTATTCCAATCCGACTGACCAAATATACCTAAAAAATTTTCTATTTTATAAATCAAATTGTGTCAGTATATTTTTAAACCGATCGAATCTAATTCAATCCAATTGACTCAATCAGATTTGGTCGGTTTTAAAAATTTTGCTCTATCCTTATCGATTGGATTACTTTAAACAATAATCAGATTGGGTTGATTAGAACCATTTACACATCCCTAATCCAATTAAAGACTTAAGTCTTTTATTGAGAAAAACAATCTTAACGAGAGGAATGGGTTATAATTAGTGTATTAAATTATAACGTAATGAATTTAAATTGTCTAATAAGCAAAATAGTTCACATTGTTTATAAATTAATATATTTTCAGTCTCTATTATTTTAAAGAACTCAAATATTTTATAATATAATAATTAAAAGATTAAATTATATTATATTTTTAAAATTATAGGATGAAAGTGTAAATAAAATATCAATATTTAAAATCTAATAAAAAATATTAATTTAATAACTAATGATTAAAATATTAGTAGTTAATTAACGAATTTCAAAGATTAAAAATGATAATTTGAAGTAATAAAAATTAACGTATTACGTCAAATTTTAGAAATGTTTTTTTTTATTAAAATTTAATTAAAAATTGAATTTAAAAAAAATATATGACGTATACTTAATGAGCTTAACAATCTATATAATAAATATAAAAGCTAAGAAAATAAGGAGTATTTTGAGACTATAACATCATTAATCTTTTTAAAAAATTATTTTATATTTTTAATTAAATTTAATAATTTATATAAAATTTAAATTTTAATAATCAATAAATTATATTTGTGCTTTTTAATTTTTTATTAAATAATTAAATGTTAATATAATTTTATAATATTAATTAAATAAATTATATTTTTGAACTTTTAATCTTCTATAAATTAATTGCAAATTAATATAATTTAATAATATTGATAATTTTATATATTTTTTACAAATTTAAAAATTTTAAAAAGACTATTAACCTTCATAATAAATTAATTAAAAATTAAATAATTTATATATTTTAAAAATTTTAAAAATATATTATCAAAAAAATTAAAAATAAACAATAAAATATATAATTTTTAACATTCTTAATAAATTAATTATATATCAATAATTTATTTAAATAATAATTAATTTATATTATTTTTAGAAATTTATATACATGAATAATTTATGTAATAATAATAATAATAATTCCAATATAAATTTATGATTATAAGCTCTCTTATCCATATTTTTTTTCTATTTAAAAATATTTTTCTTGAATTTCTATTTTTTTAAAATTTCTTATTTTTTATAGAATTCATGATTTTTTATAGCAATATTATGTATATTTTGTTATTAATTAATATATTTTGTTATTAATTAATAAAAATGTCAAGTCATGAAATGAAAAGATTATATTTACCTACTCATATTGTTTCGACGAAACTATTATAAAAATTAAGTTAAATATTTTATTTTCTACAATAGAATTTATTGTTAATTTACATATAAATTATTTATATTTTTTATTAATTATATTTTTTTATATTATTATTCTAATTAAAGTGCAATGCGTGAATAAATGACTAATTAATCAATAACAAGATATGTCAAGGATTAGTAATATCTAAGAATCAAGTCAGGATCATCCACGAGGTTTTAGTTGCCCTTAAGAACTTAAATTTTAGTTGCCCAATTACTCTTAAATATTAAAAAATGACAAAGTTAAAAAAATACAAAATCAAAATTGTATTCTATTTTTAGCTTTAAATACATAGAGCAAAAATAAAAATAACTTGTTAAGGCACTTTATAATCAACAGTATTTGACTTGAAATAAATTACTTCTCCTTGCATTTTTTGAAGCAAATCTTCCATTAAATTATCACAATTTAGTTTATCTAAATACTCATTTTCAATTGAAATCATAGCTAATCCATTTAATCTCTCTTGTGATATGGTAGTTCGAAGATAAGTTTTTATTAACTTCGACTTAAGATATGTTTAGATAGAGATAGGAGAAGATTTTATAAAGTATGGTGATAATATTGTGTTAAGGATATATTTTTGGGTTTCATAAAGTATGAGAAAGTAAATATAGATTTTTGAAGGGTTATAAATAAAAGGGTTTTCTTCCTTTATATTATATACATACAAAATGAAGGTTTTTGGAGGTTTTCATCCATTCTTCCCAAACATAATAAAAATCAATATTCTACTTTACTCTTCTCTATTATACCTTACTTTACTTTATTAAACCTCAGAATACCTCTATCCAAACATACTCTTAGCGAAACTTCTTTCTACTAAAGCAACTATAACTGGTCTAGTTAACAAAATTCTATATACAACTCATATTGCTTGGAAACCACCATCTTCCTAATAAGTCTTTATAAAATTAAGGATGTCAACCGTCTTTGTTTTTTCCTTTGGCAATAATGTCTTCAAATGTTTAAACTCTTAGAATAACTCATTCCCTTAAATATCATAATGTTCGTTATATTCCAAGAAACTTTATAGTTGATTGCAATGTTTAATCAATACTCCATCACTAATACATTTAAACTTTCCATTTAATAAAAATTCAAATGTTGGTTCATAAAGTTCAAATTGCTCAAACCAATCCTTAACTAATGTATGGCTTGATCTACAATGTGAAGAAAGTATGTAATTCTAAAATTATCTTTGTGTAATTGACTTGCATTGGCATCCTCTTCCACATTTTCATCAAATTACTTTTTTTTACGAACAACTCTTTTTGTTGCAATTATTAGATCAATACTAACTTTTTCTGCTAGCTCTTTGTCTCCCTTCATCAAGTCTTAGAAACCATCTTTTCTAAGCTTTTCAAAGAATAAAATGAGCTCTTTTATATTCAAAATTGCTTTCTCAAGATTCATCTTCTCCTTTTGAAGTTCTTTGCTAGTCTAATTAACTTTGTCTTAGATTTTGTACTAAACACATAAGCTAATCAAGAACTCAAAATCCTTCAAAGCATTTTTTCACAAGTCTTTAGCTCCTGATATCACAACATCATCTTTAGAACTATTTACAATTTTAGTCAAAACATATCTTATTTTGGTGCTTGACTTTTTCATGCTTTAAAACTCTCAATATGACTTTCCTAATGAGTTCCCGATAATGGTTTTGGTGACAATCCCTTCACATATTATTTAAGAATACTCCACCGTTTTGTTGAACCTAAAAACAAATTGTAAATCCTCTACACATTTGTAAAAAAAAATTCTTACTTTCACACAAGATCTTGCCATACCACATAGTATATGGTTTAAACTATAACATCCACTTGGAATATAAAATGTTCTAGAATTTATATCAAGTAATCTTTTTTGAATACCTTGATGCTTACCTTTCATATCTGAGCCATTGTTTTAATCTTGTCCTCTTATATCATCAATGTTGAGTTTAACATCCACCAAAACATCTTCATGATGTTTGAAAAGTCTAAGCCTTAACGTGTCATCAACTGATATAAACCCAAAAAAGAACTCATCTACCTTGACTCTGCATCCTCAATATCCGCACATCTTATAATAATTGAAATTTCTTCTTTATGACTTAAATTTGGAATACAATCAAGGATAATAGAAAAGTACTTTACTTTTAAAATCTTTTTCAGAATTTCTTCTTTAATCTTATTTTCCAACAATCTTACCAATTCATTTTGAATTTTATGGCTAAGAAAATGCGTGTAAATTCCTCTATTTACCACAAATCGATGGTACTCTTTTATAATAGGATCAAAGTCTGCAAGAAATTCAATAAGTTGACAAAAAAGCCCATTATTATTCTCATAAATCTTCTCATTAGTTTCATGAAATGGTAAATTATTTTCAGAAAGAGTATTCACAAACGCAATTATTCAAATTAGTATTATCTTCCAATGATTTCTCTCTATGTCAATTAGTGCTTCCATTCTTTGTCAATTGTTGCTTTTTATTTGAGTCCTTTTTGCAAGTCCACCCACTTCACAACATTGTAGTTGTGTTTCAGATTTCTTTCATGTTCTCCAAGCTTTATAGGAATGTTATGCCAATCACTAGTTCTCTCTTCGGTCAAACTAGTTAGTATTGGTTTATGCTTGAATAATTTGCAACAACAACAATGGACTCTATCCAACTCATTGGAATATACATGTCACTTCCTTTCTTACTTGTCACCATTTGGAAGATCACAAATATAAAAATTTAAAATGTCTCCCATGATTTGGTTCTTTTGGAAACTTATCATTTTTTTAAAGATTTTAATGGGACATTTTTTAACTAATAAAATTCTTTTAGTGTCATTAATATTTCTCCACAATCTCGGATCATAGTTTGCTTCAACATCATTCTCAAGGTTAAGCATACTTGTAGTATTTCTTCATTAACACCTCCATCTTTAAGATTATCATGCATAATAACAAGGTCTTCATTATATGCCTCCCTAAAATTATCATTTGTTACATCAACTATTTTTGTCATAGGCTCATCATGGATCTCATTCTTAGCTTCTTTCTTAATAGATTTTTCATGTGCTATGTCATTACCTTTGTTAGGTTTCACATAAATCTTATTAATATCTATACCACTAGCTTCTTCCATTTGACTTGAAATTAGATATTTTTGAATTCTTGCATTAAATAGACTACAAATAGAACACACTAATGCTTTTGTCATTTCATCTTTTTGTCATTTGATTTTTCTATTATAAGATTAAAAATTTTGTTTTCAAAACTTCACTTGATTCTTATTATTATTTGGCATAGTATTTACAACCTATAAAAATATTTCAATCATATTTATTAGAATCCTAATTTTAAATCGAATAAAAATAAAATTTTCAAACAAAATAAATGGCAACTATAAACACAATCCAATTGAGTTTTTAAGTTTGATTTTAAACACAATCCAAGTGTAATATAAGAAAGACCCAATCTAAGGGAATTGTCACTGTATATATGATTGAATTGATAATTTCAGGGAGATAAATATTTTATAATATAAGAAAATGAGTTTTTAAGTTTGATTTTAAAATTGAATATAAAAATCTAACTGAAAATCTAATATTATCATATTAAAATTTTTGTACATAAATTCATTCCTAAAAAAATTTAAAATATATAGTTTGTTCAATCATAAAAGGCAACAACATGAAATTCCCATTATATTGTTATTTTTAGGTTTTTGAGTGAAATTTTTTTGGAGAAAAAAATATAAGAATTGAGATTGACATATAATGGAGAAAAATAAAATGACTACCAACATTTTCCCATTATATTCTTTGTCTTGGTGTGTTCTTCGTGACTACCAACATTTTCCAGTTCTAAACAAGATCGATCTACATAGGGTTATAATTGAGTCCAATAGAGCCGAACTTTGAAATACTAAAATTCAACTAAACATAAATTAGTCGAGTTTGAGCTTGGACTTGAACCGAGCTAGAACTCATATAGATTTAGCTTATATATTATATATTTTGAATTTGAGCTCGAATTCAATTTAATTAAATTTAACGAATTCAACGAGCTTACTTTTGTTTCCATTTTTCATTCATATTTTTTACTTTTTTAGAATAGAAATATTAAAATTAACATCTTTATAAAAGAAGAACAATATGATTATATTTATATTAACAAAAATAAAATATTATATTATTATAATATTGTATTTTATTATAAATTACTAAACTTTTAACAATTCTTTTACTAATAAATATTATATTACATAAATTTTACTTATTATTAAATAAGTATCAATATTTGTAATTTAATATATAATATATGAAAAAATTTTTAAATAAAGTTTATTAAATTATATTGTTATATGATATCAAAATTATTTATTTTATATAATTTAATTTATTTATCACCTATAACATATAGTAATGAATTATATAAATTAAATTAGTTAAATAATTTATATATTCAAATATATAATTTAATATATAAATTGAATTATACATATTTCTGATTTAACGAATTATCTTGTGAGCTTAATTCGCGAGTTTTTTTAAATGTGATAGCTTGCGAGCCTATAAATTAAGGTTTTCTTAGCTTGAGCTTAACTCATTTAACAAAAAAACAGCTTTAGTTTGAGATTGAACGAACTTTTATCAAGCAGAAAGTAAAGCAAGGTTCGACTATGTTGGCTCATTTACAGTCCTAAATCTACAAATCCCATTTTATTGTGGATATTGCAGGAGATTTCTGGTAATCAAATCATCTCCCACTAATTTCCAGCATCATTGTTTGCTAGGTTTTTTTTAGTTAGATTCTTATATTGTGTTACCTTCTGTTAATTATTTGGTTCGTTATTTCCTTCTCAATTTCTTTGGTATTTAATTGTTGGTATTCTTTCCAGATGTATTAGTTCTCTCTTGAAATGTTTTTGCATCTATTTTGTTACTAGTTATTTAAAATATTTCAATTTAGGTTGTATTATTTTTCTTTTAATATAGTTTAATTTCTAAAAAAAAGTTAATCGGATCAACAGCTCATGCATATGCACAGCAGTGCTAAAAATATTTTAAATTGGTTAGGTCATGAAAAATGTTGTTTCTTCTTTTGTTCTTTTTTTAGTTTGTTTATCACTTTCCATTTCTTTAAACTTTCGTTTTAGTGGAAGACATTAATTATTAATTAATTATTAAAAACCAAAGTGCTCCATTTACTTAATACTTTCAGAATTAGAAGAGAAGGAATTCCTCGTATCAAATTTGTCTTTTCAAATTAAGATTTTGATTAATTTTATTCAATATATTAATTGTTTTTTGTAAAATTATGAAAATTTCACTAAAATTTAATTCTTATATTTTAGTTTATTATAATGCTTGTATTTCTAAAATATTAATGCATTTAAGTTCTTCAATTAGTTTATATTATATAACATTATTTTTTTACAAAATGGGCAAGCAAGAAGGGGAGTTTTGGTGCAATGGTAAGCGTTGTCGTCATGTGATCTGAGATTACGGATTTGAGATGTGAAAACGGCCTTTTGCAATTGCAATGGAAGGCCACATATAAAGACATAATTGGTCTGACCCTTCTCCAAACTCTGCATATAGTGGGAGCTTTTATGCATCGGACAACTCTTTTACAAAATGGGCAAGCAATGGTGATCAAAGGTCAGAACAAATAAAAATTAACAAAAGTCACTTTTGATAAATTATGAAAGAATCAAAATATGAACATCCAAAGCAAAATTATAGGCTAAATATAAAAGGAAATCCGCATTTAAATTTACATTCCAGTAGATATGAAAAACAAAGAAAGGCAAAAAACATTTAAAGTTAGTTTGCCCAAACCCATATTAATAGCGATTAAATTATCACATTCTTTATAGTGTTATATTATATAAAACAATCCCTTAAAATATAATGTCTTTCATTGAAGTTAATTAGAAACTAAATTAAAATGTTAAATTTTGGAAAAAATGTGAAAATATCTCTAATTATAAGAAATTTAAGAGGTATAATTTACTCAATTTTTAAAGAAAAAAAAAGAGCAAAATTAACAAATTCTTTACAAGAAGTATACAATAACAATGATAAGAGCAAAAGTTAAATTAGATTACACTCATATTTTATGTTACTTTTGAAGCCTGAAAGGCATGAGCATACTAATCAAGAAACAGATCAGTGAAAACTCACAAATGAAGAAGAAAATCAATTGCATGTCAGTCTAAACACAAGCAAAACTCATTTTATGAGATCGGCTAATATGCATTAGAAACTAAACCAAGCAACCATTGATAAGAACCACAAGCACAGCACCACTAACTCATGAAGCAAGAGTAACAAATCAATATCCACCGTATACAAATATCCACTAAACACAGAAATTTGCAATGATAAAATGCAAAAAATATTGCAATGGCATAATCAATAAATTTGCAAACGAAGAGAATAAAATCAGAAAATTTCAGCACCTACTTTGATGTATCAGATAGCAAGACATGAAGATCATGGAAAAATTTACATACAAGATCCCAGATAAAAACCTCCTATAATCACCACACCAAAGTGGCAAATCATCAAGACAGAGAGCCCATACTGGGACTATAAAATTTTCTTACAAGAACCAGTAACTAATATTAATTATTCTAATATTACAATCTCTGCATATAGGAGAGTTTCTAGTTTGTTCAAATGCAAGCTAATGAGATGCCACCAACAATTTATGCAGGCACCCAACAAGAGGAAGCATAGATAATTCGACCCTTCCATCCTTGCAGCATCCAGTTACTGTCTTCATCAATTACGAAATCCTTATGGTACCATGTCTTCTTCTCCCTACACTTTTCCATGACCTCCTGGTCCAATGGGAGTGACTTAAACCCTGCCCTTGTAGTCCTTACGTGCCACTGCTTGTAAGTTTCAGGCCTTTCAACCCTTTCCATGCCCTCACATGCTACCACATTCATGGTCTCTCGCCCACAAAACTCTCTTTCAAACATCAATCTCTCTTGATCTTCACGAGGTAGAGTAGAATCAAATATATCAAACAGAGAGGAGAAGTGGAAAAGTGCCTCCCGGAACCGTGTGACAAAGAATGGAGCATTGTAGGATCCATTAATGATAGCATGCACAAAAATATTGGGATTTATCTTCCTAATTAAGTCAAGAACAGCATTCCTCTGGCAGTTAATTTCAACTGTCTCATCAAGTAAGTTCTTAAACCGGCCCAAACAATTGACAGCAAGAACCTCATTGCTATTAATCTTGAGGTCTTCAATTGGGATATTTTCCCAGTTCTGAGCAGCAATAGGATTGTACTCAAATGGCACATTAAAGCGCTCACAATACTTTGCCAAGCGACGACCTGTCTCCTCAATTCTTTCTGCTGGCCGGAAACCTTTTTGGGGCAGCTCTATCCCAGTAATGCGTAGCTTGGGAGGCCCACCAGCCCGCATTGAGAGAAGCTGGATAAGAATTGGCCACTGGAAACCATACAAGACACCAAAATCTACAATATGAAGGGTAGTGGCATTTTCAGCCGCACGCATAATCATTTTGTTCGCAAACACAATTGAGAGCTTCTTAAATGGGCACGAATGAAGATTAGTTTTATAAGCTTTCAACATATCAGCAGCAGTCATCCTCCTTGAAGCAATAGAAGTATAAAAATTTTGTGTTCCAGTCCCACAGCCAGCCAAGCGAAACTCAAGACCATTGGCAAAGTAATGAGCCAGTCTTTGAGACCCATCGCCTGTAGGGGAAGAGTGCTCCCTAATCTGCTTCAGAAGCTCATTAGCAGTCCTGAAGTCATTTGCAGAGACAGCTTGTGCGCACAGAATCAGGAGACTCCTCAAATCCACAGTTTCCTTCTTCTTGTCCTGCTTCTTTGCACGAGTCTTTCCACCAGTGGATTTGTTTGATTGTTCTTGTGGCTTTGGAGCCTGGTTTGCTCCATCCCGCTTCACTTCAGGAGCAGAGCACCACTGTTTGCCTTTCAGTGCAGGCCAAAGCAATACTTTATCAAACATCTCAGATAAATCACTCTCTTCCACGTACATCGCTGACTGCTTGCTACTCCTACCTTGTTCTAATTCTGAAGCCTCTCGTTCATGATTTTTCCTACCCCTTGACCCATCAGGGGAGCTCACCCTCTCAATTTTCTCCTCCTTCACTACTACTAATGGAGCCTCTTCCTTATGCTCAGTGGCAACTGTGTTGCTCTCTAAATCAATAACTAATTGACTAGCTTTAGGCAGGAATTTACTAGCTTCCTCTAAACCCCTCTTGAACTGCAACATGGATTCTGTCTCACCAAACATATTCTGCACCATCTCACCCACAGAAGAACCTATGAATCCATTGGCAATATCAGGCAGACCATTTGAAGGATTCACCAAAAACTGTGAATTGGCCTGTGAATTAGTCTGGTAATTGTAGTCATAGGGAATAGGGGTTTGCAACGAAACCGGAGTTGATTGTCCAACATCATCAACCCAATGAGGATCAGCAGAATTTCTAGTGGTAGTGGTAGTGGTAGTAATAGTTCCAGTGCTACTGCTAGTATTACCACCATAATCACTACCACTTCCTGAATGGTTGCTATCAGGGCTTTCATGGTTGACATAAGGCTGAAGCGACATAGAAGAAGGATATTGTTCAGCAAGCACATCATACAATGACTTCTCTGTGGCTGTTAGAGCTAGAGGATCATAAAACATAGGGGGTTTGTTTTCCATGTTCTCTTCCATAAGCATCTGACTTATGTACTTGAGAACTGGATCATTGGAATCACTATCATTAGACAGAGAGGAAGCTTCTCCTTCTGGACTCAAATGAGGTGAAGATTCAATGGATTCTCCACCAAGGCTTAAGGCAGGGATTAATGACTCTCCCCCTGGACTAAAGGCAAAGGATAGACCCAAATCATTTGGGTAAGAATCAGGAGGATCAAAAGGAACATTCATGAAATTAAGATCAGAAGATGAGCTATCAAATTTAATTCCACTTTCAGTATTTGTGTATCCATCAGAATTTGGAAAGATAATATGTTCGTCAATAACGGAACTGCCTGTATAATCAGAGAATCCTTGGTATTTAGGATCCATGATCATCTATGTATGCCTAAAATTCTTTAAAAGAAATTCAAACCCACTAAGGTAAGCTCTAATAGATTAATTCTAGTTATAAAATGAAGAAAAAAAAAATTTACAATCTCTCAATTTGAATCCCAATAATATTTCAAGATAACAAATTAAAGAAACTCAAACTTTATTTCTGATGGATTAAAACTTTATTTCTTGATTAAAGCTGATATAAATTCAAAAAAAAAAAACGAGATCAACTATGATCAAGAAAAACAAAGGAATATCAAATAAACAAAACCAACCCAATTTGAAGAAACATAAGACGTTTATAATCACGAAAAGTGGAACCAAAGAAGCAAAAGTTGATTGAAACGAAGAGTGAAAAAGAACAAGGACAAAGCTTGTACCTTGGGAGAAATCTAAGAAGCAGAGTCTTGAAGTTGAAGCGTTTACGAGGTGGGTTTTCTGTAATATATACAAGTAGAAAAATAGAAGGGAAAAAAAAATGGAATTTGGTTACCGTAAAATGATCCTTCTGAGAAGCATAGACCGAGCTTTTACAATGGGACACAATGGCCAGTATTATAAAAGGCTGCTTTTGTTTTGACTCCTTTTCATACATATATAAATATATATCTGTTAAAAAAAATTCATATATATATATAGAGAGAGAGAGATGACTTGTTAAGTGCCTTTTAGGATTTAAATCTCAAAATAGATTAATACGCAGTCTGCGAGAAAGTTTTTGTTACATTAAACTTTTGACTATAAATGAGAGAAGATATTTAATTTGTAAGAACTTAATACTTTTTCTTTGTATCTACATATGGTTGAAAAAAAAAATAAGAGAAAATTAAGACAAATGAAAAAAGTTTGAAAATGAAAAGATTTTTATTCTTGAAAATAATTTAATTAATTTTTCTTTTAACAACCGGTTTTTTTTTGTTGGTTAATTACTTCCTAAGAATTTCAATTTGAAAAATATAGTATATTTTGAACAAAATAAGTAATTTTTGTTAATTACATATGAAAAAAGAGAAACTTTTAAGGCTAATACTCCAAATCTAAATGAAATATTTAGAATTTTTTTTTATTATCAATCCATAACTTGATAATTTATAAGTATTATATTTAATAAGTATAAAATTATAAATAAATGATTAAATTAATATAAAAATAGACTTTTGATATTTAATTAATTTTGAAGATTGATATTACTAAATTTATAAAATATAATTGAAATAAGATAAATACAAGTTATTTCATTTCTGACTAAGATTTGTATAGACTAGTTTACGTGTACACAGTACACCTAATACTGTTTGAGTCTTAATTTTATTTTTTTAAAAAAATATTATAGGTAGGATAAATTAGATTTTTCAAAAAAAAAATATATTTTTCATATTAAAATTGGATTTATAAATAAATTTACGTAAAAGATTAAAAGTTAATTTTTAAGTTAGTTTTTTTTGGCATTTAATTTCTCAGTCGTTATGTTAAATTCAGTAAAAATTTAATGTTGAAAATTATAAAAAATAATTAATTTTTTTATGTCAAAATAAACATTTAATTATATAAAAAAAATACTTTCTTGTTAATTAATTGAAAATTTCAATTATAATAAGATTTCAAATCTCAAAAATTTCAGCATTTTAAAATTAAAAAGAATATTTTATCACAGTTCCATTTTTTTTTTTTTGAGCAAGAACTTCCATTTTATTTGGATCATGAAAGAAATTGATAAAGGCCAGAAATAAGATAAAAAAAAAAAAAAATTCGACTCTCCATTATGGCCTTATGGGTTGTTGTTGCTGGTTTTTTCTGGGCCCCACATGAAATTAGCTGCAGCACTTGACTCTGCGTTTTTTTGTGTTTTTGGCTGTAAAAAAGTCAAAAGCCCAACGCCAAACGCCAAACGCCAAACGCAAAACCACCTGCAATGTTGCGGGTGAGAGAAAAACGGAATTATTGTTGAACGATCCAAATCTAAGAGTCTTTCTGGATATGTAGAGATTTTTTTTATGCTAATATTAAATATTTATTAATACTAATTTTAAAATATTAATTTTAATAAACATATATAAGTTATTTTTTTTATTTCTTACATATATTCTCATTTTTATCCATTTAACGTTTTAGATATAATACTAATTATTATCGCATGTTAAGATTTTTTATTATTTTTCAGCATTTAATATATCAATATTATTTTAAAAAAATAATATATTAATATTAAAAATTTATTGAGATTGTATTATTCAAGAAAATAAAAACTTAATGAGATTAATATTATTCAAGAAAAATAATAGTTAAGCTGTAAATGATACATTTATAGTTTTATATGTAATATTATTTTATGATACTTTTCAAATAAATAAATAAATAAATATTTAAACATTAAATATCATTTTTTTCTAGCATAATAAGCATCAATACTATAATTTATTTTACTGTACCTTACTTTATTTTTTTAACCCTACAATACATTTATCTAAATAGTTCCTTAGAGTGTTCATGGTTCGGTAACTTAAACTGTTAAGCTAAAACATGAATTTATATATTAGGTTTAATAATTTCATAAATTTAAATGTGAACCTGAACCCAGCCAATTTGAAAGTTCAGTTAATCTATTTTCAGATTTGATTCTTTGATTAATCTGAACATGTTCTTATTAATTTATATAACAAAAAATAAGAAAAAAAATGAATTATGGTCATATGATTAATCTGAACATATTTTTATTTTTATATATAAAAAATACTATGGATACGTGGTTTAGGTTCAAAACCTATGATTCGCAAATCAATAATCTAATTCTGAATTATGAACCTAAAATTTCATATTCAGTTTGATCCTAACCTAAATTTAAATTTGATTGACTTATTTTTTAAGTACGGTTAGCAAGTTTTTTTTAACACCAACCAAATCTAATAATGCTTTGGAAGCATTTACCCACTATCTTATTGATGGCGAGGTGAACTTCTGAACTCAAGACTCGGCTTCTGGGCTCAATAACTAAATGAGAGGACTTGCAAAACAAAAAAGAACCTCGAGCTTATTGGAGAAATTTTGATGTCTAAGCTAGTGCTCGACCTTTCTTATAGAGACTGTAAGTAATCAACAGTTAAAAGAGAATGAGATGTCTTACCTGTAGTATTTTACCTCTATTTATAGATGGAATGTAAGAGACAAGCTCTGAAGATGGTGAGAGACAGATTTTACAGATGGTGAGAGATAAACTCTGCAGATATTGAGAGGCGAACTTGCATATATTCGGAGGTAAACTCTGCAGATGGTGAAAGTGTCAAAAAATATTAGGAGATGTCAAAAATTTGCAAGAAATGATACACCGGTCAACTAATTGAGCCTAAGCTACAAGCTCGGTCGAAAAGTATTCTATCAATCCCGTATATCGAGTCTAAACAAAACACATTACTTATTTCGAGCTATTTAAATTTTGATATAATGTGATGGTCCGACTCAACTGTTTATCGTCGATCTATAAATATACACTGCTTATGATAATATGGAATATTTAGTCTTTCAAAACTATCAATTTTTATTTCAAAAAATTATTTATTAATTTGGATGCATGAAAAAATTATTCAAATTAATTAAAATTGAAGTCTTTTTACTGTAGTGAAACTAAATTCAATTAGAAACTAAATTTACTCACGCATTTAATAAATATAATAATTTTTAATCAAATTTATACATACTACTATTTATTATTCAATGTTAAAATTATACTTAATTCAGTAACTCTTAAATTTTAATTTAGAGTTGAAAATGATTTCAATATTCCAAACTAAAAATTCATAATATGATTTTGAACTTCAATTATTCATAAAATGAGGTTTTTTTTTTTTTTTTAAAAAGATTTTTTTTAGAGAAATAAAGTTGTAAAGAATTTTGACAATTCAACTTTTACATAGTCAAAGAAGTGAAAAGTGAAAATGACAAATTACCTGAAGCCACCGATTACCACTTCGCTTGGGGAACAAGCCTCTCCTCTCTCTCCTTCTTTTTCTTTAATTTTTCCCTTTAATATATGATAATTAATTTAATACATTTTTTATCTTCTCCTTTTTTATATATTTTGTAAAAAAAAATTACTCATTTTTTTTAAAAAAATTAAAAAAATATAAATTTATTACTGACATCATACATATATATTTATTATGAAATTATATTTTAATATTTAATCTTTTGTTATTTGAATATAACACTAAAATTAGTTGAATAAAATTAAAAAATTTTAATTTAGTTTTTGACAAACAAAAGAAAACTTATTAAATAGCAAAAAATAGTAACAAAGCAACACAATTTTAATTTATAAAATTATAAGTATGTTGATTATTAAAAAAAATTCAGTTTATAATACTGTAAATATATAAAAATTTCATAATTTTAAAATTATTACATGTTTAAAGAAAATATTAAACAAAACAAATAGAGTTTTGATTGATTAATTTAATGCCTTTCTTCATGGTCAATTTCAAAAGTTAAAGAAAACAAAATTAATTACAATTTTTTGTCTTATCTTTAATTAAATATATATTACCCCCTCCGTATCATTTACATAGAAAAAGTAAAATGGACACAAAAATTAAGAAAATTTCACTTTTTTCATCTCTATTTACTTAAATACCCTTAAAAAAAATATCCCTCAAAACCTACTTTTAAGGCAAGGGTATAAATGGTATTTTGTCTCATTCCACTCCCCAAAATTTACTTAAAATGACATATTTTCTATATAAAAGATACACCAAAAAAATTTTTTTTCCTATATAAATGATACGGAGGGAGTATTTTTTTACAACATTTGAAAACATATAAATATTAATTCATTTATGTTGTTGGTCAAACCTATTTATTGATTAACAACATATTCTTCTTTCCCATGTTATTATTGTCGGAATAAATGACTATGTAAGAAGGGGACAAAATTTTTACCGATACAGCTGTAAAAGGAGGCTCTATTGCAGCGGACGGTCAGAGAAGAGGGGGTCGCACTTCCTGACTCACATATATTAGCTTCCGGCCAACCGGCCGAAAAGATCATGCGTCCCCATACGACCCTATCTAATTTCGTCCATATTATCGTCAAATCATTTCTAAAATTAGGTAATAATAAATCATTTATTCAACGTTACCCTCTTATAACTTATTGCCCAAGTATTTAATTAACAAATAATATATTAAAGAATATTTTTTTTTCTTTTTGATTATTGTTTTCATAAACAACATACAGTCACATGTAACTATCCTTGACCACAAAATTAAATATACTTAACATTATTTAATTATCTATATGATAAGTTCACAAACTGTCAAGATTCAAAGGATATAGCAACATAGAGTTTATTTTATATAAATTAAAATCATTTATTATGAATTTCATTAGAAGCAATTAATACCAAGAGATTTGAGGAGCAATTAATATTATTAACTTATTAATATTTAGATAATCCAAAGCAGCGTAGTTGCATAGAGAGAATATGCAAAGATATCACTGAAATTTATGTGAATGTATAAATTAGCCTGCTTTAATTTTTTTTCTCATTTATATATTTAAGATTTTAAAAAATTGACAAATTAATTCATTTTTAATAGAAAATTAACTACCATTAATTATATATTTAGTTTTTCGTTGGAAGATATAAATATATTTTTTTAAGTTTATGCGAAAGTGCATATTACATATTAACACTGAATTTTTTTTACTCATTTATATATTAAAATGATATTTTTATCTTTTTATAAATAAATCAAATGTATTTGAGAGTATTTTATACTAAATAATATTTTAATAAAAATTAAATTCTAATACTTTTTCTAATGAATTTTTGAAATTATTAATTCATATTATATATATACATATTACATCATATGTATTATGTTATTAAGAAGATATATTTAATAGATTTTCTTAAAAATATCTATATATATATATATTTTATAATATCCATTTTTTTAAAAAAATTACTTTTGATTTTCAATTTTAAAATTAAAAATTGATATTTTTAAAATAAAAAATAATTTTAAAAAGCTAATTAAAATTTGATTTTTAAAATAAAAAATAATTTTGATTGAAAATTAGGAGCAATTTAAACAAATAGATATTTTCAAAAATATTTTTAGTTTTATATATTTTTAAGGAAATATCTTAAATATATTCTTCTTATGGCATAACACATTTAATGTAATATGTATTTGTATGTATATATATAATGTGATAATGATTTTAAAGGTTCATTAAAAGAAATATCAAATAATAATTTTAATCAAACTATTATTTAGTATAAAATATTTTTAAATGTATTTGATTAATTTATAAATACATAGAAATATTATTTTAGTGCATAATTAAGTAAAAAAAAAGAGTATCAACCCGCACTTTCGTACAAACTTAACGGACATATTGTACCTTCCAACTAAAAAATAATACATAATTAATGACATTTAGCTTTTTATATATAAAAAAAAAAGCTAATTTGTTACTTTTTAAAACTTTAAATGTATAAATGAGCCTAAATAAATTTTAAAAATCAATCCTTATATTTATACATACTTTAGAAATATTTTTGTTCATTCTCCCTAATTGCAACCGTGATACCCCAATTTAGAAGTATGTACCATGACAATATTATAATTTTAACTCTTCTGTTAAACCCATCTTATAACTAAAAATTACGAGAAATACAATAAATTTATAACAAGAAAGGTAATGTAATTTAGGACCTTACTTGAATTACTACCTATCTTTACTAAAATTACTATATAATTTACTATGTCTTTACAAAATTTGATACGGTATAAGAGTTAGTAGCTTTTTAACCCATTATAACCAGTTTACATGCTTTTCTTCAGCATAGTCACTTGTTACTTCCACTGTCCATTCTAGAAATCTCAATCCTCTCGAAAAATCTCTCTCTCAACCTCTCCTCCATCATCGCTGCCACCACTTTTCCAATTGATGAGCAATATCCAAAAGAAAGAAGAGATGGTGGCTAGAAATTAAATTAATGCATGGAAATTTTCATATCATTCCCAATAAATAAAATCTATAAATACAAAGAAAATGTAGAAATCAAAATTGGAATTTTATTTAGATTACAAATGAAATTTGGGGGAAAAAAAAAGATACAGAACTAGACCAGCAAAAAGATGATAGGTGAAGAGGCAACAACGATGAAGGAGCTCTTACAAAAAGAATCCATATTTAACAAAAAAAAAAAAAAAACCCAAATACAAAAAGAAGAAGAAAATACAACTTGAAGAAAAAGATGTAACTTTGAGACATGAAGATAGTAGGAGGAGAACACTATTAGTAAGAAGTGGGGATATTAGGTTACAAGAAACATTTGCTTTGTTTTTCTTTTCATTTTCACACCAATATCACATGTAAAATTAGCAAATCGTTGATTCTTGATCAAAGATGCATAAACAAAGATTTTATTTTCAATATTTTTGAATTTTTTTAAATCACAAAGCAATTGATACATTTTTTTTTATTTTATCGAACACATAAATTCAGTGCAATATATATATAATTGATCCGAGTTATGACTTTATACTGCTAAATTTTAAAAATATATAAATTAAATTATTAATTGCAAGAGAAGAACGCGTACAAAAATCCAATGAAACCGACCCTTTTCCGGGCTCCGCTCATTGCAGGAGCATTCGTGCACCGGGCTGCCCTTTATAAATTAAATTATTAGTAACCTAATATTTACTTTAGTTATTTATTTATTTATGATAAACTCATAATTAAGCTGTCAAGATTCAAGGGTACAGCTCACAAGTTTGTTTTATGAACTAAAATCATGTGCAAAAACAAACGAGATTTAATATTCTAAGAATTTGGATTGGAGAATCTAAATTCACGTAGTTGCATGCGTATATAAATAATTTAATTAATAAGCTAATGTTTAATTATTTTGGCTTTGAATCCAATATAAATAATATAATTAATCTTCATGTCATATGTGTTTATGAAACAAATTTGGTGTATGCATTAATTAATTAGCTCAATCATTTTCCAATACTCTATTAGGTTAGAATATTTGATTTTGATTTTTTTGTGTGAATATTTTATTTTTAAGCATAAAACATATATATGATTTAACTTCAAAAATTCATAGAACTTCAATGCAAATAATAAGAAATGCATCAAATCTTAATAATTAAACTCAAGTTTTTGTTTAGTTAACGAATATGATTAATTAATTAATCTAATTAACCATATATTTATATAATTAGTTAATTATATTAGTTCATCAAAGTTATTAAAATAGATAATTAATTCATTATATGTATACTCTATTAACTAATATTTAAATTCTGGCGTATGACATCCGCCGGAATATGTTTAGGGGTGTGCTTATTTATCAATTTAGTTAATTTGGCTCAATTTTATTAATTTATAACTTTGATTTTTCCATCATGCCCTGTCTTATCTATTTCTGTATTCTTCATTTTATTTGAATTAAATAATCAATGACCAATTCTAGCATTCCATCCTATCAATTAAAATTATCAATCCACTAAGAAAGCTTAAATTATTTTATTCATTAATTTTTTAATTTTAATATGAATATTTTCTTTTAATCTAATCAATGAAGTAAGTTTACTATTTGTTTGACTAAAATACATTTTTAAAAGAAATTTTAATAATGCTATTCAACTGTTTGAAATTTGTTATGTAATTCACATTTTTAGAATAAATTTTAATGATTTTAATAAATAAAATCATAAAAAAGTTATTAAACAAATAATCAATAATTAAGTGTAAATCACATGATTTCTCTCATTATTGTTCTAAGTATCATGCAAAAACATTTATTTATTTATTTTTTCATTTTCACACCAATATCACATGTCAAATTAGCACATAGTTAACTACCATGTTGTAGTATGGTGGTAGAAATGTGTGTTGCTCCAATTTAAATCTCAAGTTCGAATTTAGATATTCTCTCTCCCATATATAATTAATAAAAAAAATAGCACATAGTTGATTCTAATGAAAGGTGCGTAAACAAAAATTTTATTTTCAATAGTTGCAAATTTTTTAATTACGAAAAAATTGATATATATTTTTTTACTTTATCGAACATGCAAATTTAGTGTAATATATATAAAATTAATCTGTGTTATTACTTTGTTGCTAAATTTTAAAAAAAAACATACAAAATTAATTAACGTTAATAACCTAATTATATTATTTATTATTTATGATGAGCTCATAATTAAGTTGCCAAGATTCAAAGGTACAACTTACAAGTTTTGTTATGATTCCACATGAATTGGAAATGAAAAAAAAATTAAGAGCTAATATATGGCTAGACTCTATTATTTAAGTATTTAATGTTAGATATTTTTTATGACTGTACCTAACGTACTAATATGTGTATATATTTGTGTTCTTAATACTCTTCTATAATTGTCAATCTTCTCCATTTTATAATAATAATAATAATAATAATAATAATAATAATAATAATAATAAATTAACATGGTATCAGAGTCAGTCCACGTTAGATGTCCAATCTCAACCGGCTTTGTATTGCCAATTGTCACTTGAGAGGAGTGTTAAGGATGATCTCATATGGATTGAGAATAAAAAATAAAATGCAAATATATGATGATGGTCTATCATTTAAGTATCTAGTACTATACATTTTAGTTATGATAATATCGAATATACTTATATATGTATGTGTGCTTGTGATCTTAATACTCTCCTATAAAATAATAATTGAGTCGAGCCTAACCAAGTCAAGTTTTGAGAAAATCAAGTTCGGCTCAATATAAAATAGTTTAGTTCAAGCTCGAATTCGAGCTGAGTCTGGGCTCGTATCGATTCAACTCATATATCATATATCTTGAGTTAAATTTAACTGAGTTTAACGAGCTCAACGAGTCTATTTCAATTTTTAATTTTCATTTATCTTTTATATATTTTTAGAACAGAAATAGTAAAATTAACAAAAATTTTATAAATGATAAACAATATGATTATATTTATATTAACAAAAATAAAATATTATATTACAATAATTTTTTATTTTTTTATAAATTACTAAGCTTTTGATAATTTTTTTACTAATAAATATTGTATTAACATAAATTTCAATCACTATTAGATAATATCAATATTTGTACGTAATTTAAAAATATAATATACAAAAAAAATATTCAAATAAAGTTTATTGAATTGAATTATTATACGATATCAAAATTATTTATTTTATATTAATTAATTTATTTTGTCACATATAACATATAGTAATAAATTATATAAATTAAATTATTTAAAAAATGTATTCAAATACATAATTTAATATATTAATTAAATTATATATAGTTAATTCATCATAATAAACAAGCTATCTTACGAGCCTAACAAATTATCTAAGGAGCCGAGTATTTCTTAATTTGAACTTGACTCATTTAATAAATAAATAGCTCGAATTCGAGCATGAATGAGCTTTTTTCGAAGTAAAATTCAAGCCGAGCTTGAGTAATTTGGCTCATTTACAACTCTATTCTTCTATGATTGTCAATCTCCTCCATTTCATGATAATAAAAAAAATTAAATAAATAACATAGTAGCAGAGCTAGGTTCGTGTTGGATGTCAAGTTCCAGCCAATTTGTATTCTCAATTGTCACTTAAGGGGAGTGTTAAGGATGATCTCAAATGAATTATGAATAAAAAAAATATAAGGGCTAATATATGGTGAAAGGTCTATCATCTAAATATCTAGTGCTAGAACTTTTAGTTATAATAGTATCCAAAATATCAATATGTGTGCGTTTTTATGTTTCTAATACTCTCTTATAATTATCAATCTTCTCTATTTTATAATAATAACAACAACAACAACAACAATTATAATAATAATAATAATTAATATGATATCAGAACCAGATCCCAGTCGGCTTATATTCTCCAATTGTCACTTAAAGGGAGTGCTAAGGATGATCCCATATAAATTAAAAAGGGAAAAAAATACGAGGATTAATATATGGTAATGTCCATCATCTAAGTATCTAGTGCAGTCATTTTAGCTATTCTAGTATCTAATATATCAATATGTGTGTGTGTGTTTGTATTTACTCTCTTATAATTGTCAACTTCCTTTATTTTATAATATATATATATATATATATATATATATATATAAAAGAATAGTAGTTTTCATAGAATTAAACCAAGTGTAAGAATATTAAATTGCCACTTGGTATGTTCTTACACTTGGCTTAATTCCTCTCATTTTATAATTTTAGACAAATAAAATACCTTGATTCTTAAAATAAATCAAGATTTTTTTTAGATAAGATAATAATTTCAAAATAAGATAATAATACAAAAACTAAAAATTATTTGAAAAAATATATTGATATTCAAAAGAAAAATAAAATGATAATGTATAATTAAAAAGGAAGTTGGTAATTAACATCAATGTATGTAAATGATGTATTTAAATACTATAGATTTAATATCTTTAAAAGATTAGTGTTGAAATTAACTAATTTACATATCACTTTCTTATCTCTTAAAATTAAAACATTTATCCACAGGAAGATTAACTTCTGAATTAAATTAATCAAATAAAATCTTTAATTTGTCTACATCTATATCTGAATCTATATATACATTAAAGGAGAGTAGTAAAAATTTATAGATATTATACAAGGAAAATAAAAACAAAATATAAATCAAGATTTTTTAGATAAGATAATAATTTCAAAATAAGATAATAACACAAAAACTAAAAATTATTTGAAAAAATACATTGATATTAAAAAAAATAAAATGATAATATATAATTAAAGAAATTTGGTAACTAGTTACGTACTAACCCTATGATGTATTTAAATTCTGTATCATTTTCTTGGTCATTTGTATCAAGCCATTCAAGCAGTGGAATTATATGGTTTTTGGTCTAATTATTGTTCGACTTTTGATATTTGGTGTAAACCAGAAATCCCACCTCAGTTCTTTTGTTTTTTGTGGATTTGTGTTTATTTTTCTTCAATTGCCTTATCTAGAGAGGGATGTTAGCAATTTTGTTCACTCCATCGCTATCTCATGTGGAGTTATTTTTTAAAAAGATATATATTTATATATTGATAGCTTTATATTACTCTTTTAAGGATGACAAATAAAAAAGGATTGAAGATTTCAATTTATAATGATAATGGATAAATTACAAATTAAGCTGCAAATGTAGTATATAAAAATATTTTTCATAATTTAATTTGAGATATTATTAAATTTATTCTTCATTAAATTATTATGTATTATTATTTGTTTTAAATCATATTAAATTTTAATTAAAGTCATTGTCTCAAATTAAAAAAAATGAAAATTTATAGAAAAAATATCAATATAATGTTATTTTTTTATACGTTAATTTTCTTTAATATTGCTCCTGCATTGTGATAATAAATAACATGGTATCAGAGTTAAATCTGTATATTGAATGTTCAGTCTCAATCGGCTTATATTTTTTAATTCACTTGAGAGAGAATACTAAGGATGATCCCACATAGATTAAAAATGAAAAATATATATGTATATAAAGGCTACTATATGATGCGATCTATCATCAAGTGTCCAGTATTTTGTATTTATGTTCCTACTAATAATAATAATAATAATAATAAGTTTGTTTTATGAACTAAAATCATGTGCAAGAACAAAGACATTTTAAGAAATAATATTCTAATCAGACTTTGGATTAGAGAATCTAAGCATGAGTAGTTGCATACGCACATAAATAATTTAATTGATAAGCTCAATGTTTATTTATTTTAGCTTTGAATCCATTATAAATGATACCTCTAATAGAACCTTACACGATGTTGTGGGTATTTTTATTTTTTAAATTTTATAATAATTTTAAATAAATAATTATTTACTTACAGCTATAAAAAAATAAAATTAGTACTAAGCAAATAATTTATAATTATTAAATTATAAAATACAAAGAGATTTGTAACACCATAATATTATTATAATATTTTATAAAAATAATAAAAAAAATTTTAAACCAAATAAACTAAACACTATCAAAAACAAAGTATAGCAAATATCATCTTTATAAATAACATTTATTTAATAATAATTGAACTTATACCTCAAGTGAATTTGGATCAACTAGAAAATTAGCTTATATATTAATTACTTGATTTATTATTACATTAACAACCTAAATTCATCAAAATAACAAAAATAATACAAAACTCTAATAAAAAAATAATAATATACAAATTATTACCTTAATTTTAATAAAAATTAAGAAAAAAAATATTAAATTCAAAACATGATTGCAAATAAAGGGAACAAAAAAAGACAATAAACAAAGAACATGAATATAAATTAAGTAAATCAAGACAGAGTTAAACTAAAAAATTATTTCTTAAGTAATTTTGAGTCAACCGAAGAAGTAGTCTATAATTAATTCATTAATTCATCGTTATATTAACATCATAAATTCATCAAAATAATAAAAAAATAATATAAGAATTAACATAACATATAAAATCATATAAGAGAATAACAGTGAGAGAGGAGTTAAATTTCATGTATGTTCCTTATATATATATATATATATATATATATATATATATATATTCAATAGTTTATTATCTTATGTGATAATATCTAATTATTAATAATATCAAATATAATACTCTAATTCAATTTAAACTCGTTAAACAAATATTTGTGATAACTAATTAATTATCTATTTTAATAAATAATAAATTTAATATTTTAAAAAACTTAATTTAATTTGAAACGTAATATAGATATTTTTAATATTTTAAAAAATATATAAATTTAAAATTTAATATAGATATTTTTTTTTATTATACAATAGATAAGTTTAATGTAACCTCCAAATTTTATTGTAGATTTTGAATTTAATTTAAGAAATTTTGATTTTAATTATATATATAATTAATTCTATAAAAATTTTAAATATTCATTTTTAATAATTGTCACACATCAACTATATTAATAAATTGAGTGACTATTGGTTTTAATTATATATATAATTAATTCTATAAAAAATTTAAATAATCATTTTTATTTATCACACATCAACTATATTTTTATTTATCACACATCAACTATACCTCATGGTCAGTATGAGGTGACCTTGCAAACTCAGATTTCAATTGCAAATGACGACACAAGCCTAGGCCAGGCATTCGAAATCAACCAACAACTCAACCTTGAGCCGGAAAGGTCAGCAGAACAAAATCCGCAGATTTAAGAAACCAACTGCAGAAAATACATCTACATAAACTAAAATGGCGAATCTACTCCCTGGGAGGCAAACTTAATAAACTGAAATTCTGCATAGTAACAAGTACAGATTCTTTGGCTAATGACAGAGAATATGCCATTCAGTGAAATACAACCCCCACAGAACAAAGGAAATCATTATATTAACAATAGCAGATCCAGAAGGAAAGGGATTAAACCATAATGATATAATACACTGTTTATTCAAATCATAGCATAAAAAGGTAATACAAGTGCAATCAAATAGAACTACAAGATTCAGATCTAGCCCTCTCTACATCAAAGGCAGATTAAACTAATAAAATACTGCTGCCCGCCTACTGCTAGAATTATGCCTAAGAAACAAGGGATGTTGTTTCTATACAGGAACCCAAGCAGATGATGCACAGATAATCCGTCCCTTCCATCCCTGCAACATCCAGTGGCCATCTTGATCTACCACAAAGTCATCATGGTAACCTGACTTCACCTTACACTTCAGTTTCTTCATTAGTTGAGGGCCCAAAGGAAGTTGTTTCAATCCAGCTCTCATGTTTCGAATCTGCCATTGCTTGTATGTCTCAGGTCTCTCCACCCTTTCTGAGCCTTCACACGCTACAACATTCAACACTTCGTGACCATAAAATTCTTTCTCAAACTTCAACCTCATTTGATCTTCACGAGACATGCAAGTATCAAACATATCAAACAATGCAGAAAAGTGGAAAAGTGCTTCACGGAACCTTGTGACGAAAAAGGGTGCATTATAGGATCCATTCACGATGGCATGGACAAATATATCAGGATTTATTTTTCTGATTAAGTTTAGAACTGCATCCCTTGGACTGTTAACAACAACTGTCTCATCAAGCAGGTTCTTAAATCGGAACAAACAATTCACAGCAATGACCTCACCATGAGTAATCTTGAGGTCATCAATTTGGATAGTTTCCCATTTCTTTGCTATGGCGATGTACTCAAATGAAACATTATGGCGCTCACAATATTTCGCTAAGCGACGACCACTCTCCTGAACTCTCTCTGCTGGACGGAAACCACTTTGAGGAAGCTCTATCCCTGTAATACGAAGCTTTGGAGGCCCACCAGGTCTTTTTGAGAGGTGATAAATGAGAGCAGGCCACTGGAACCCATATAAGATACCAAAGTCAATAATATGAATTGTTGTTGCTTTCTCGGAGGCAACCAAAATATTATGATTTGCAAAGATGATTGCTATCTTCTTAAATGGACAGGCAGAAATATAAGCTTGATAAGCTTTCAACATATCTGCAGCAGAAGTTCTTTCAGGAGACAGAGCAGTATAGATCTGGGTTCCTGTACCGGCCAAACGTGCTTCGAGGCCATTGGCAAAGCAATGAGCGAATCTTTGAGATCCATCACCAAAAGGTGATGAGTGCTGCCTGATCTGCTTCAGTAGTTCATTAGCAGTCCTTCTGTCATCAGCAGAGACAGCTTGTGCACATAGAATCAGAAGAGTCCTCAAATCAACCACTTCATTCTTATTTTCTTGCCTCTTAGCCCGAACCTTGCCACCATTAGAATTAGATCCATTTGTTTGTCCATTTTGAGGCAGAGTCTTGCTCGATCCATTCTGTGAAGTTCCATTAGGCATACAATCAGGAGGTCCACACCCTTCTCCAGTGCATACTAACACCTTATCAAACATCTCTGCTAGCTCACTTTCATCTACGTAAACTGCAGACTGTTTGTTACTCCTTTCTTCCAGAAAATCTTCATCTTCTCGTTCATGATTCTTTTTTCCTTTAATCAAATTAGGCAAATATTCCCTCTCCTCCTCCTCTGACTTTTCTGCCACCTTTTTACCGTTTTCCTTCAACTCTGGCTTTGGTACACTGGCCTCCAAATCAACAAACAGTTGATTGCCTTTGGGAAGGAACCTATTAGCTTCCTCTACACCTTTCTGGAACTGCAATGCCAATTCACTCTCACTGAAAAAATTTGGCACCAAAATGTTACCCATAGAAGACGCAAACACATCATTACCATTACTTGCAAACCCATTTACTGGTTTAAATGGCTCTTCTGTGCTGGCTATTGCAGTAGATTGGAAAATGAAATTAGTAGGAAGTGGAATTTGCATAAATGATGGTTTGAGTTCCCCAAATTCACCATTCCATTTTTGTTCAGCTGAACTACCACCGTTAGAACCAGAACTGCTATTGCTACTGTAATCACTGAAACTACTTGAAACTCCGTCATCTGGGCTATCAACCAAAAACTGATCAACATATGAGGAGGATTGATTAGGTGATGACGGATACCTCTTAGAAAGAACATCACAAAATGATTTCTCTGCAGCTTGAAGAGCCAAGGGATCATGGAACATACATGGTTTCTGTTCCATGTCCTCCTCCATAAGCACCTGGCTTATGTAGTTGAGAACAGTCTCTGAGAAGTCATTATCATCCGAAGGAGAGTCTCCATCCATTGTTGTGATGGATGACTGAGCAACAGACTTACTAGGATCAGGGTCAGGTAAAACCAAAGAACTCTCTACAAAGTTGAAGTCTGGATCAAAAGAGGTTTCTTTGAATTTGTACCCATTTGCAGGGTTTGGATACTGATTAGAATCAGGGAAAACAATCTCATCCTCAAATTTGAAACCAGAGAATCCACCAAAAAGAGAATCTGTTCCCATCTGTAAAACCCTAAACTTAATCAATCAAAACCCAAAATATACCTCATGAACTCAAAAAATCAACTGTTTAAGGATAGAAACTTCAAAACTACAATTATCAAAGATATTGAAAATTTACTCAATCGTCAAGAAGCTTCAAAAAAACCCATTAACCATTCAATATCTAAGTTGCAGATTTGTACACCAAAAGCCAAACTTCTAATCAATACAGAGAGATATCAAAAGACCCATTAATGAGTCAAACCCGGTCTTCACCACCTTTATCTCAATTAGCAAGTGATGTCAGCTCTATAACAAAAAACCAGAAAACTCAACTACTATGAAGCAAAAACAGAGAGATAGAACAGAAGCCGGAAGCAGAACCAAATGTTGAAAACTAAATAGAATTGAAACTCAAAGAACCCAGAAAACCCATAATTGTAGCTGCAAATCTTAATTAAAATAGAGATCAAATTGCTGAAGGGCGTACCTGAAAAAAGGGTAAAGAGTAAAGCACTCCAAAAGGATAAGAAGAAAGACGCGTTTATGATAATAGAAGAGAATAATGGCAATGGTAAAATATAAGAGAAAAGAGATCGAAAGACTGTGATTGCTGTGTCAGTGAATCTATTTCTTTCCAGAAACTTTGCTTCTTTTATGTCCTGAAAATATCAAGAAACCCAAAAAAGCAACATTACCGGCCATTACCGGTACCCTCTGTAGCCTGCTCGTCAAGATTTGGACGCCCCTCCCAACTCTTTTTTTTTTTTCCTTTTTTTAGGCTTTTTCTTGATTATTAACGAAAAGCATCAACTTTTTTTTTTTAAGCTCGATTATCATAAATTATTTTTGGAGAGTCGAACTTCTGATCTTTTCGTGAAGAATTTTTCATAGAGAATAATATTAGGTGGCCATCGAATCAACTGTTATTATTATTATTATTATTATTTTAAGAAAAATATTAATTATTAATTAAAGTTTTATTTTTATTTGCTTTCTGTCACTTTGAAATAATAAGACGATTCTAACCGGGGGAGGGGAAAGGACCCCCTCCCTTCCTATCACACACACACACATATATATATATATTTAAAATATATAAATTATATATAATTATATAATAGATTATTTTCCTTCCTTATTTGTGTGTGTATATATATATATATATGCAAACTATAAATAATTATATAATATATCTATATATATAGTTATATATAGTTTACATATTATTTATATTATATCTATATAATATATATAATTATATATAATATCTATATAATATTTATATAATCATATGTAAATATATATAATATCTATGTATATATAATATTTAATCTCTCAAGTTCTTGATCTATCAACTATTAAGATTAACATAATATACTATTACTATGATAATATAATAAGTAATTTTTTTTATTTTATTTCTACTTTAAGATTTTTATTAAATTTTTTTATATTTATTTGTGTAAACTACAAACTTACTTGAAAATTTTGACTTATATTTTAATTTATTTAAAATTATTTGTATTGTGATTGGGTTGAATAATGAATTGATTTAATATTTTGAATTTTAGGTTAAATTAATTATAAATTATAAATTAAAATATTAAATATAAAATATAAATTTAATATAAATTGTGATTAGGTTAATAAAATTAAAATTATAAATTGTGACTAGGTTAATAAAATTAGAACTATAAATTTATAACTACTCGTCGATAATTTTTTATGTGTAAATTTTATCCTCCCTGAATTAATTTCTAATTCCGCCACCGCCCACTCTCATCCCATCATCAGGGCAGAGGGAGAGGGGGGGTTGGAGGGCAATGGACCCCTTCCCTTCCCACCACATGTGTATATATATATGTATACATATATAAAATATATAAACTATACATAATTATATAATAGATTGCCCATTTCCTCCTTTGTGTGTATATATATAAGTGCAAACTATAAATAATTATATAATATATCTATATATAGTTATATGTAGTTTACATATAGTTTATATTATATCTATATAATATATATAATTATATATAAATATATATAATATTTATGCATATATAATTATTAATCTCTCAAGTTCATAAGATGAGAGTGGAGCAAAGAAAGAAGCTCATTTGAGGGTACAAGATATTTGGATACTTTCGAATGGAACAAGAGTAATAATTCCATTCAGCACTGAGCATCAACCTATTGGAGAAGCTGCTGGTCTTTTAGGAGGATTTTTAGGAGATATTGAGTCTGACTTTAATTCCTTTCCCGTTGGATATAATCTTGGCATGAAGTCCCACAAATTTACAAGGAAAATATTTTCAATGATATTATAAAGGTATGTAGATTATTGTTTTAATTTGATTTATATTAAATATAAAATATTTGATCACATTTGACACATATTATTATTTCATATTATTATTTATTATGAAGAAAAAACTTCAAGTGGACGATCCATTTACCAAGAGTTATATCTTGTAAAATATTGGGAAAAAAATGATAAGATAGTAGGCATAAATTGGTTCGTGAGTTTTATGATCCTACTGTGTCTAGAGAAGCCAACATTGCCAAGCACCCACCGAGGATTAATCTTGATCAATGGACTTTTTTCTAGATTATCATCTAGATGGAAAGACAAAGGTAATATTGATTTATATATATGGTTCATTATATTAATACATGTATATAATTAACATGTGCTTATTTATTCTTTGATAGGAAAAATTTGCAAAGAACATTGAAATTGAAAAAAGCTAACTATCCAATATACTGGAGGATCCAAAAGCAATTGTAGGAGAAAAGTTGAGTTGGTAATTAATACTTTCCTTCCCAATTTAAAGCTTTAGTTATATATATTTAAGTATATTTATATTGGTGTAGGAATATGAACGTGGAAGACCAGTGAGTAGAGGAGAGGTATATATAGTAACACATCAAAAGAAGGATGGATCTTATATTTGTGATGAAGCTAGATAAATAAGTATAAGCACTTTAATTACTTTCATTTTTTCATTGAATTATTATTAGTATATATATAAACAATGTTTACATTTAAATTTGGATGGTTGTTTTTATTTGTATAGGAGAAAATTCAACAGATTGAGTTTGGAGATGCTTCATCTCGATCCCTTTCACATAAAGATTCCCTTACTAAAGTGTTGGGAAAAGAGCATTTAGGCCGAGTTCGAGGATTAGGATTTGGCCCATCTCCCACTTAAGTCTTAGGCAGCACGAGTCATGCTTCTAGTGAGACATTATCCTCACAACCATCAATCGCCGCTACTCAACTGCATGAAAGAATGCACAAGTTGGAATCTCAATTAGAAGTGAAAACAGTTATGCGACGAGAGCTTCAAGGAGTATTGGAAGCAGAAATAGTTATGCGACGAGAGCTTCAAGGAGTATTAACTTATCTTTTACAAAAGGTTGATGGAGATGTACCTGCTGAGTTTACAGATCTGTTTGCTAGAATGGTATGTTCTTTGCATATATATATATTATTTGAATTGTTCTATTTAATTATTATATATAAGATAATCATTTATTAAATATTTGAAGTTTAAATTATAATTTTTATTCTGTGTATTTAGGCACGTGATGAAAGGAGTAGACAAGACTCACCCGCAGTTGCAATACCATCATCATCTGCTAGCCAAAATAACCATGAAGATGTTAATCGATTTGGTACTCCTTAGTATCTGTTACTTGGTTGGATATGAGATTTTAGTATCTTGGCAATTTTCTACTTATGTTGGATATTGGTGGTTATTTGGGGAGTCAAGTGATTCAAGATAATCTTTTTGTGTTAGTTTTTATGTTGAAAACTTAATTAAATGTTTTGTTGTTTCAAAGTATAATACTGTTGAATGTTATTTTTATTATGAAATTTATTGAGAAATATTATTGGATACAAGTTGATTATTATTAGATACAAGTTGATTATTATCGGTATGTGTTTATAAATATAGATACAGAATTATAAATATGGACACAGATTGAAATTCGTTGCAATTATTAATATTAAAAAATAATTACATTTTGCGACGGTTATAAATTATCACCAAAAGTAATAATCTAAATTATAAAATAAATTTTACGACGATTATTATTCGTCGTAAAAAATAATAATATAAATTATAAAATAAATTTTGCGGCGGTTTATAACTATCGTAAAAAATTATAACATAAACTATTAAAGAAGTTTTGCGGTGATTTATAACCGTCACAAAAATATAACTATATATATATTATAAAAAATCACGTCGGTTATGAAACTGTCGCAAAATATTGATTAAAAATATAGTAATGGTTCTATAACCGTCGCTATATTTTTCGAAATAAATTTTATATTATTTTTTGCAACGATTATATAAGTGAAATTTAGCGACGGTTATAAAACCGTCGTAAATTATAATTTAGTGACGGTTATGTCAACGGTTGGCAAAAATTGTCGCTAAGTAACCTAGCAACGCCTTAATTAGCGACGGTTTTAAAATCGCTGGAAGAGGCGTTTAGCGACGATTACAACCGCCGCTAAATACCCTTTACAACCGTCACTAAATTTTTAATTTTTTGTAATGCATGCTCCCAAAACAAGTAGTTAGAGAGACCTTAACTTGGATTAAAGATAGAGGTTGAAGTCAAGTAACTATGAAATCTAATACACAAGTACTGATTAAATTTATTTGTTACTAATTATCTATTTATCTTATTTAGTTTTTCTTATTAATAAAATTTTAGTTCTAACTTTAGTTTTTATTTGTTATTAAGTTTTTATTTATCTTATTTAGTTCTGATAATATTTTAGTTTGATTTAATTCTGCTAGACCATTAGTGAATGCAATAAGGAAAATTTATGTCATCTACCATTTTTTTATAAAATTTTTTATTTTTACTAAGGATATTTTAGTTATTTTATAATAAACTTATAATAAACTATATAAATCTGGTATTTTGAAAAATTAATTATAAATTCTTATAAATCTGAGCATATTTTTTAAAATATAGTAAATTTAAAATTTCTTTATTTTTTTCTAGTATTTTTTGTAAAAACCTCATGCAATAACTCATTTATTAAGTCTAACTACACGTTCTTAGTTGATGCTTTGCATAATTGTCAAGTCTGAAAGAGTTGATGCTTTGCATAATAATTTATGAAGTTTTATTATATATATATATATATATATATATTTCAACTGTGCATAAAAATCTGTAATTTTTTTTAGTCACTTGAATTATACTACAAATATTTGAAATCAAATCATAATTCCAATTTATTGAAATTCAACCCTCAGTGGAATATATTATTAAGAGAAACAGTAGATTACAAGAGAAAAATTTGCAGAGTTAGTCAATATAAGATTTTCCTTTAGCAAAGATTCAAAAACCAATTTGTAATTTCGGCGTAACATATGCTGAATTAAAGAAAGGGTCAGCAAAGTTTCAATTTGGTTGGCTCAAATTTCAATCTCCCACATCCTAACCTTGTCTATTAATTTCTTCACTAAATTTCAATTTTGGTTGAATATGCATTGAAATATTTTAAAAGAAATTTAAGTTTTTTATTTTATTTTATTAATTTTCGATATACATTTTTATTTAAAAAATTAGGTTTTTTTTTATATAAATAAAGATTTGTAATATTTTTTTTGAAAAATAAGAATTAAAAATAAAATACTCAGGAGATTTTGGTTCTAATATATACATCTTGTTATTGTTTCAAAACCAATATTTTAATTAATTTTTGAGTTTTTACTAACAAAATATTAATTATTAATCACAATATTTAAAATATTTTTATGATGTTAATTGATATTATTAGACTAAAATATCAGCTGTGTATATTTTGATACTTTGTTTTCTAGTATTAGTGTTTTAGCCAAGTATCCATTTTTAGCTACTTTTGAGCATGGTAGCTTAATTTAGTTATAATTAGTATTAGCCAAAAATACATTTTATGTTTTGATTTTTTAGTCAGGAGATGACATTAACTTTTCTAAATAACCATACTTAATTTTATCAAATTAAAATATTAGATATTTTTATTTTTTTTAATGTATGTTTTAAATTTTTAATATTTTATTATATATTCTATATGTTGGAAAATTTCATATTAAAAATGACAGTCCGGTGCACAAATGCTCCCACAATGAGCGGGGTCCGGGGAAGAATCGGACCTATTGGGTCTTTGTACGTGGTCTTCCCTTGCAATTAATTGCAAAAGGCCGTTTTCATAACTCGAACCCGTGACATCAGGTCACACAGCGACAACACTTACCATTGCGACAAGACTCCCTTCATAAAATTTCATATTCACCCCTAAAATAAAATTCAATGTTAGATTAACTACATATTTTAGTCATTTTCCTTAATGCTATCCTTGCGGTCACTTAGGACCTGAAGGAAAAACCTCCTGACCAAGAACCTTTCGTCACTTCCCTAAAATCACCCTCAGAACTTGTCCCAGATGATCAAAGTGTTAGTTTATTTTATATGGACTAATATTTATACATTAAATATAATATAAGATTAAAGTAATTTTATGTCACATATACTATTATAAAAGGCTTGGCCCAAAATTGAAGTGGTCTAATTTGGTTAAATTTATTACGGGCCTATTTTTAAGTTATAAAGTATGGATCTATATGTGTAGATACTCTAATGTAAGTTCTAATTTTATGATGGGCTAAATTGAAAATAGAAGTAGTCTTCAAAAGACATTAGGGTTATGGTCCCCAAATTATGTGTTTGAGTTTCTTCTTATATATATCTCATCATATATAAGATATGTTTTAAGTTTTAAGAGCTTAGATTTCTCTAAAAAAAGAAAGTAAAACCTCTCAAACACATCAATTTGGAAGATCAAAACCATAAGGCTAGGGATTCAGATCTTCCATATGGATTCAGGTATGCTTTCGCTTTCAGTTTTATTTAATTATTCTTGATGATTTAACATGAATGATCTTGAATTGATGATGGTTTTCATCAATAGATTATGATCCTACAATTGGCATCAGAGCCAATTCATGTTTAATCATTGAGATTCAAGTTATTTTATTGTTGTTCTGGAATTTTAGACTTGGTTCATTTACGATAAAATTTTGGTTAAATTGAGTTGTGATTTATACAGTATATGTTTGTGGTATTGTGGATCTGTATAAATTTTTCTTCATATGGGTCCCATTAATTATTATGTGTTGAAATATTGGAAAGAAGCCTTGGATATTTTATTTTTTTGTTGGGCTTCTTGAACATTTTATTTCTTCTTTATTTATGTACAAGCCCCACATGTTGAAATTGAGAAAATGATGTTGACAGAAAGAAAATGATGACAAAATGCTCTTTTGACAATATATATATATATATATATTTAAAGGATGGTGGCTTTATTTATTTTTTTAGCGGATCCCACTAGTTATTTTTGGGTTGAAATTGCATGTAAGTTAAGTCAAATAATTCATATGTATGCATTGATTTATGACTTGATATGATTTTAATTATAAAACAAATATGACCCTCGGACGAGAAAATTTACTTGTTGAATTTATTATTTTATTTATTTATTTATTTTAAATAATAATAATAAATTCTTTCATTTGGCCCGTATGTTGATTTATTGTATAATAAGATTAATGGTCAAATATTATTAAATATATGAATTTTATTATTTATAAAAGATGTATTTGACATGTTTGGACATTGATTAAATATATTTACATTTTATCAATTAATTTTGGATTTTGGAAATATTAAATTTAAATGTTGGTAGGATTATATATATATTTGGAGATAAATTAATTAACATAATAAGTCTCACCAAAGTGAACTTAGTGAAAATTAATTTATTTTTTTTAAATATATAAAAAGGTTTAAGTGTATGTGACTAATATGAATATAAATTAACCCAAAGGAGAATTTATATTTAACATAATTACATATACTTTTGTGATAATAAATATGTGATGATTATTTGGTTTTACATGTGAGCAGTAAATTAACCCAAAGGTAATTTTATTGTTTGACGTGCTATTTTATCATCAATATTTGATTGTTGTGCCAAGATATCACTTACAAGTTAATTTTTTATCCAAAGATAAAATTTTAATGGAGTGTCTGGTATCTTGAGATGGGGTCTATCATATTTAAATTTATTATTTAATTTTGGATTATATGTGAGTTAAATAATTTTTATTTTGTTCTCGATTCAGTTTCCGCTACTGCAGGTAATATTTCTGCCAATATTAATTCAGTTCCTATGTTAAACGGCACAAACTTTAAGGCATGGCAAGAGAGCGTACTTATCACTCTCGGAGTCATGGATCTTGATTATGCGATTAGAGTTCAGAAACCCGCTGATCTCACTGATAAGAGTACCTCTGAGGAAAAGAGGGAGATGGAAAAGTGGGAAAAGTCTAATCGCATAAGTCTTATGATCATTAAGTGTGCTGTTCCAGAAGCTTTCAGGGGCACTAGGAGTCATGGATCTTGATTATGCGATTAGAGTTCAGAAACCCGCTGATCTCACTGATAAGAGTACCTCTGAGGAAAAGATGGAGATGGAAAAGTGGGAAAAGTCTAATCGCACAAGTCTTATGATCATTAAGCGTGCTGTTCCAGAAGCTTTCAGAGGTACTATGTCTAATCAAGTGGATACAGCTAAGGGTTTCCTTGAGGATATAGAGAAAAGATTTGCTAAGAATGAAAAGGCTGAAACTAGTACAATCTTAGCAAAACTTATCTCTATGAGGTATACATGTAAAGGAAACATAAGGGAGTACATTATGGAAATGCCACATCTTGCTTCAAAGTTGAAAGCACTTATCTTGACCTTGTCTGAGGACTTGTTAGTGCATTTGGTTTTGATATCTCTTCCAGCATAGTTTAGCCAGTTTAAGGTGAGCTATAATTGCCAAAAGGAATCTTGGTCACTTAATGAGCTCATCTCACACTGTGTTCAAGAAGAGGATAGAATGAAGCAAGAAAAGATACCAAGTGCTCATTTAGCTTCCACTTCTAAGGACAAAAGGAAAGATAATAAAAGAAAGAAAAATAAGGAAGCTGCGGAAGCGCCACAAAAGAAACAAAATAAGGAACAAAATCAGATTACTTGTTTCTTCTGTGGTGCTCCAGGTCATGTGAAGAAGCATTGTACCAATTATCATGCATGGCGTGTGAAAAAGGATAAGCTTCTTAATTTTGTTTGTTCAGAGGTTAATTTGACTTCAGTGTCTAGACACACATGGTGGATAGATTTTGGTGCAACAACTCACATCAGTGTGTCTATGCAGGGTTGCCTGAGTTATCGAAAGCCTAATGATATTGAAAGATACATCTACGTTGGCAACGGACAGGAGATTGAAGTTGAAGCAATTGGGACATTTAGATTATTATTAAGAACTGGTTTGTATTTGGATTTGAATGAGACTTTTGTTGTACCGTCTTTTAGACGGAATTTGATTTATGTTTCTGTATTGGACAAATTTGGTTTTTCTTGTTCATTTGGAGATGGAAAATTTAGTCTTTTTCAAAGTTCAAATTTATTTGGTTCCGGTTCTTTGTCTGGTTATGATAATCTATATATGATTGATACAGTTGCTTCATTTCATGAATCCTTGTCTATTAATACAATAGGCATAAAACGCAAATTAACAAATGAGAATTTAGCTTCGTTATGGCACAAGAGACTAGGTCACATCTCTAAAAAGAGAATTGAGAGACTTGTGTCTGACAATATTCTTGATCCCCTTGATTTTTCAGATTTTGATGTGTGTGTAAACTGTATTAAGGGGAAACAAACAAATGTGAGGAGATTTGGTGCCAACAGGAAAGCAAACGTCTTAGAACTAATACACACAGACATTTGTGGTCCATTCCCTAAGGCTTCTTGGAATGGGCAACAATACTTTATTTCGTTCATAGATGATTTTTCACGATATGGCTACCTTTATCTCTTACATGAGAAATCGCAATCACTGGACATATTTAAAAATTATAAGGCTGAAGTTGAGAACCAACTCAACAAAAGAATTAAAAGCGTTAGATCTGATCGTGGTGGTGAATACTATGGTAGATATGACGGTTCAGGTGAACAATGTCCAGGTCCATTTGAGAAAATCCTAGAGGAATGTGGTATCGTCCCACAGTACACCATGCCTGGTTCACCCACTATGAATGGTGTAGCTGAAAGACGAAACAGAACACTTAAGGATATGGTAAGGAGTATGATTAGTCATTCTACCTTACCAGAATCACTCTGGGGAGAGGCTTTAAAGACTGCAGCTTATATACTCAACAGAGTTCCAACTAAGGCAACTGCAAAAACTCCATATGAGCTTTGGACAGGTAAAAAGCCTAGTCTTAAGCATTTGCATATATGGGAATGTCCAGCTGAGGCAAGGCCTTACAGGCCAAATGAAAAGAAACTGGACTTAAGAACTGTCAGTTGTTACTTTATTGGATATTCTGAAAGATCCAGGGGTTATAAATTTTATGATCCCACAACTAAGGCTATATTTGAGACAGGAAATGCCCGATTTTTTGAGGATGTTGAGTTTGTGGGGGGAGAAAGAGTTAAAGACTTTGACTTTGAAGAGGAATATGTAAATATTCCTTTAATTGCTCTTGACAATAATCAAGAACAATACTCCATACCTGATATTGTTCAAGATGCAATTCCAGACAATGTCATTGAATCTCCCACTCAAGTTCAAGAAATTGTTCCAGAAGAACAAACTCTACAACCTCAAGAAACATTGCCATTAAAAAGATCCACTAGAGAGAGAAGAAGTGCAATACCAGATGATTATATTGTATTTCTCAAAGAACATGAGGTTGACATTGGAGTGATGGAAGATGATCTAATAAACTTTCATCAAGCCATGGAAAGTCCTAACTCTCAAAAGTGGATTAATGCCATGAATGAAGAGATAAAGTCCATGAGCGATAATGACGTATGGGATCTTGTCCCATTACCTGAAGGTTCGAAACTCATTGGTTGTAAATGGATTTTTAAAACCAAGAGGGATTCAAAAGGCAATATGGAGAGATACAAAGCGCGTCTTGTTGCTAAGGGTTTTACACAAAAAGAAGGCATTGATTATAAAGAGACTTTCTCTCCAGTTTCTTCGAAAGACTCTTTTAGGATTATAATGGCTTTAGTGACATATTTTGATCTTGAGCTACATCAGATAGATGTTAAGACTGCGTTTCTCAATGGCAATATTGATGAAACAATTTATATGGTACAACCAGAAAATTTTGTATCGGGTGATGCAAAGTCTATGGTTTGCAAATTAAAGAAATCCATCTATGGCCTTAAACAAGCATCTCGACAATGGTATTACAAGTTTCACCAAGTTTTCATCTCATTTGGTTTTGAGGTAAATTTGGTTGATGATTGTATATACCATAAGTTCAGTGGAAGTAAGTATATTTTTCTGATTTTATATGTTGATGACATTTTGCTTGCCAGCAATGATATAGGCTTATTGCATGAAACTAAGAGATTTCTAGCTAAGAACTTTGAGATGAAAGATCTTGGTAATGCATATTTTGTATTAGGAATCCAAATACATCGAGATCGTTCTCAAGGTGTACTTGGATTATCACAAAAGGCCTATATTGAAAAGGTTCTAAAGAGATTTGGTATGCAAGATTGTAAACCAGGAGATACCCCTGTGGCTAAAGGAGACAAGTTTAGTCTTAACCAGTGCCCTAAAAATACCTTTGAGGAAAAGGAAATGCAGAAGATTCCTTATGCTTCAGCAGTAGGGAGTCTGATGTATGCACAAGTTTATACGTGTCCGGATATTGCGTACATTTGTGGAATGTTAGGCAGATATTTGAGTAATTCAGGAATGGATCACTGGAAGGCAGCCAAAAGAGTTATGCGGTACTTACAGAGAACAAAACATCACATGCTCACATATAGAAAGTCTGATAAATTAGAGATTCTTGGATATTCAGATTCCGACTTTGCTGGATGCCAAGATAGCAAGAAGTCTACATTGGGTTATATTTATCTGCTTTCTGGTGGAGCTATTTCCTGGAAAAGTGCTAAACAGTCACTTGTAGCTCCTTCCACCATGGCAGCTGAATTTGTAGCATGCTATTAAGCATCCAATCATGGAATATGGCTGCGAAATTTTGTCATTGGGCTGCGAATTGTGGATAATATTGAAAGATCACTTAAGTTATTTTGTGACAATAAATCAGCAATTTTATATTCCAATAACAATAGGAGCTCGACGAAGTCAAAGTACATTGACATCAAGTTCCTAATTGTTAAAGAAAGAGTTCAAAGTGGTCAATTGTCTATAGAGCATATTGGTACAAACTCCATGATTGCGAATCCGCTTACTAAGGGACTACCACCCAAGGTCTTTCATGAGCACAATGCTCATATGGGTGTTACGTCATTTGAAGAAATTCAGTTTTAGTGGGAATTTTGTATTATGATTTCTTGTAATAGAAAAACTTTGATTATGTTATGCTTGATTTTATGCAGAATAAAGTTTTTAATTTATTCACACTTTGAATTTGGCATAATGTGGTTTCATCATGGTTTTAGGAGGATCAATTGGAAATAGAGATGTTTAGATCACATTGCATGTAATTTCCATGCTACACATCCATACTTAATCTATGTCATTTAGTTATATTAGTATATGTGATCAAGGATAATTTTATTATGATGTCACTATAATAAATAATGTCTTGGTTCTATATTGATATAGTTAATGAACGAGATTGTTTAGAAAAGCCATTTGGTTATGATAGATAAGTTTTGAGCTCATAAGGTGATATAAAATTATAAAATTATATTTATGTGCAAATATAGTCCAAGTGGGAGATTGTTAGTTTATTTTATATGGACTAATATTTATACATTAAATATAATATAAGGTTAAAGTAATTTTTTTGTCACATATACTATTATAAAAGGCTTGGCCCAAAATTGAAGTGGTCTAATTTGGTTAAATTTATTACGGGCCTATTTTTAAGTTATAAAGTGTGGGTCTATATGTGTAGATACTCTAATGTAATTTCTAATTTTATGATGGGCTAAATTGAAAATAGAAGTAGTCTTCAAAAGACATTAGGTTTATGATCCCCAAATTATGTGTTTGGGTTTCTTCTTATATATATCCCATTATATATAAGATATGTTTTAAGTTTTAAGAGCTTAGATTTATCTTTAAAAAAAAAAAGTAAAACCTCTCAAACACATCAATTTAGAAGATCAAAGCCATAAGGCTAAGGATTCAGATTTTCCATATGGATTAAGTACGCTTCCGCTTTCAGTTTTATTTAATTATTCTTGATGATTTAACATGAATGATCTTGAATTGACGATGGTTTTCATCAATAGATTATGATCCTACACAAAGAGCTGCTGTAGTGCAAGTGCTTGCTGGGCATCTGGAACAAGTTATGAACCAACCTGTTGAAATCGATAATGGAGATTCCCATGATATGGAGATTACTATTCCAGAGATATGGATTATGTGGGCAGTGGAGGTGAACCTAACCATTCTGGAAATTTACTCACGATTTATCCATTTGCAAATTGATCATCCTTCTAAGATGCAAACTCTTTTTACTGCAGTTTATGCCAGCCCTAATTATAGAAGCATACTAATTCTTTGGAATGAACTGGAGAGAATTGCTCATCATAGTCATGATCCTTGGATTCTTGCAGGAGACTTCAATTCTCTTTTGTATGAATCTGAGAGAAGAGGAGGATCGCAAAGAAGAACTAGGGTTTGCCAATCCTTGTATAACTGGTTCCACAATTGTAATCTAATTGATATGAGATTTTAAGGCCAAAAGTACACCTGGGCTAGGGGAAAATCTCAGGCAAAGGCTGGATAGAGCCATCTGTAACCTTTTGTGGCAAGAGAAGTTTTCAGACTTTCAGGAGCTACACTTTCCACGTGTTAGCTCTAATCATTGCCCTTTACTAATCAAATTTCACTCTCTAAATCTCCCAAGGGTGAGTCGCTTCAAATTTATTGCCTCGTGGGAACTCCATGAGGGTTTTAGCAGTTTTGGAAAGATTCATGGAATGCAAAAGCAGATTTGTCTACTGTTGTGAAAGACTTTAGTGATAAAGCTACTGAGTGGAATTCAAGGGTGTTTGGGAATATTTTTAGAAGGAAAAGACGCAATCTTAACCATATCAATGGCATTCAAAAGGCTTTAGAATCACACAACTCCAGCAATCTTAGAAATTTAGAGAGTAAATTAAAGCACAAATTGGAGAGCCTTCTCTTACAAAAAGAATTATTCTAGCTTCAAAATTCTTGCGTGGATTGGATAAACTTAGGAGACAAAAACACATCTTTCTTTGATAGAGTTGCTTCTTAAAAAAGAAGACGAGTAAGAATTGAAATGCTAAGAGATGAAGAGGGCCAATGGTGCTATGACCTGGCTAAGCTTAAAGAGATAGCAGCGAACCATTTTTGTAAATTGTATTCCTCATCTATGGATACTTCAAACAATTTTTTCACTAACCATTCTTTTCCCCAGCTTTCAGTCGATAAATTGAGCTCCCTTTCAAGCCCAGTTACAATAGAGGAAATTAGAAATGCACTCTTTTTGATGAAGCCTTTAAAAGCTACAGGAATTGATGGTATTCCAACCCTCTTCTATCAGCACCATTGGAATACAATGGGTAATTCCTTGAGCAACATGATCAAAAGCATTTTTACTGGACATAAAATCCCCACTGATTTAAATAAGACACTGCTGGTTCTCATTCCAAAAATTGAGGCCCCTAAATACATCACGCAATTCTGCCCAATCAGCCTATGCAATGTCAATTTTAAACTTGTCACTAAGGTGATTGTTGAAAGGCTAAAGCCAATCATGCCTCTTCTTGTGGGGGCTCATCAAACCAGTTTTGTTCCAGGGCGGCACATTATAGACAATATTATAATTGCTCAGGAAGTTATCCATAATATGAAATAGAAGGTGGTTAAAAAAGGATGGATGGCCATTAAAATTGATTTAGAAAAAGCCTACGATAGGCTAGAATGGAGCTTTATTCGGGATACTTGAATATGATTAGCTTCCCAGAGGACCTCAAGGCAGTAATCATGGATGGTATGTGACTACTACCTTTCAAATGTGCTGGAATGGAGACATGCCTTCAAGCCAACTAGGGGACTTAGACAAGGAGACCCTTTGTCTCCCTATATCTTTGTCCTCTGCCTTGAAAGGCTTGCCCATATGATCAAAGATGAGTAGATAAGGGAAGTTGGAAGCCTATTAAGCTGGGAAAAGATAAGCCATTGTTATCTCACCTTTTCTTTGCTGACGACAAAATGCTATTTGCAGAAGCCAATGGTGGACAAGCTCACACCATCTTTAGAGTTCTTGAATGCTTTTGTCAGGGTTTCGAACAGCGTGTGATTAAAAGTAAAACTTTGATCTATTTCTCTAAAAATGTGCCTAGCAGTGTGGGAAAAAGATTAAGTGATACTCTTGGCATCAAAATGGTGGATGATTTGGGTAAGTATCTTGGGATGCCATTACTTCACTAGAGAGTTACTACCAAAACATATGAGCCTATTGTGGAACAAGTTAAGAAGAAGCTTAATTCTTGAAGCGCCTCAACTCTCTCATTTGCTGGACGTATTACTTTGGCCAAACATGTAATCTCCTCCATTCCTCTATATGCCATGTAAACTACGCTAATTTCTTATTCAACATGTCGTCAGAGTGAAAAGATCTGTAAAAGTTTTATTTGGGCAGGCAACTCTGAAAGGAAGAAGGTGAATTTGGTAAACTGGAGTTCTATTAATCAACCAAGAGATGGAGGAGTTTGGGTCTGAAGAACTTGGTTCAAATGAATGAAGCCTTTCTAATGAAGCTTATGTGGAATGTTTTTGCTCACAAGGATAAACTGTGTGTGCAAGTCTTAAGAGCAAAGTTTGGCTTTAAAGTTCAGATTTCACCTCTTACTGCTTTGAATTCCAGAAGCTCACACTTATGGAAAGCTCTTGGAAAAATTTGGAATAAGACTTTGCAATGGGTAAAATGGTCAGTCAATAATTGAAGAGAGGCTTATTTTTGGCAAGACACTTGGCTTCATGATTCCAAGCCACTAATGCATCATGCTGTCTCTAGGATCCCTACTGAATATTTAGATCTCAAAGTTTGTGATTTCTTAACAATGGAAGGAAACTGGAAGTGGGCAATTATAGAAGAATTCCTTCCAGCCAGTGTCCTCCTAAAAATAGTGTCCATTCCTCCTCCAAAGTGTGAGATTCCTATCCCCAAACGGGGTGTTTAGTGTGAAATTAGCCTATAATTTATCGATGGAGGACAATTGGAATAAGAAGAAGACAAAATGGAGCCTCATCTGGCAAAGGAACGGGCCTTATAGAATTAATTGTTTTCTATGGCTGTTAATGAATGTTCGGTCGCTTACCAACAAGGAGAGACTTAAAAGGCATATTTCCTCTAACAGTTACTGCCAGAGATGTGGTTATAATTATGAAGACTCTCTTCATGCACTGAGGGATTGTCTAATATCTAAACAAACCTGGCTTGGCATGTCATTGCCTAAAACTCAAAGGATTTTCTTTAGCCAAGACCTACAAGTATGGCTTGCATCTAATTTATCCTCCAACATTCAGGTACAGAATAATGTTAGCTAGAGTCTCATCTTTGGCATAGGATGTTGGCGAATCTAGTATGCGCAACGAAGTTATCTTTGAGAACAAGACTCCTAGAGTGCCAACTATTATTGCAAACATTAAAAACAGAGCACAAGAGACTATTAAAGCAAGAGAAGTCAGTACTTTTTGTGGGGGTCTTGAAAAACACAAGAGTGGAAAGGCTTATTGGCTGGAATTTGCCTCCATCAGGCTGGTTCAAATTAAATACTGATAGAGCGTTGAAAACAAACTCAGGACTGGCAGGAGCTTAGGGCCTCATTAGAGACTTCAATTGTAATTAGATTACTGGTTTTGTCATGAATATAAGATCTTGCTCAGTTATACAAGCTAAACTTTGGGGAATACTTCAAGGTCTAACACTGGCTGCAAGTTGTGGAATCAAAAATTTGATGATGGAGGTTGATAATATCAGTGCCATGCAAATGGTGGCTGGGACGAATCAGATGGTTTCATAAAATATAGCACTTGTAACCAGAATTAAGGATTTGCTGGGAAGGAGGAATTGGCAAGTACAAATCACTCATGTCTATAAAGAAGCGAATGCTTCTGCTAATTGGCTAGCTTAGCTTCCCATGCACTTCAATTCCATTTTGGTGTTCATATTCTTCATCAAGCTCCAACTAGCGTTGTTTCAAAGCTCAAAGATGATTTAGTTGGGGTGTCTTTTACCAGAGTAGTGATTATCTAGTACTAAGGCCTTTTGCCTTCTTTTGTTATTAAAAAAAATTCGACTTTCAAGTTATTTTCCTCCCTTTCGTGCACGCCTAGCCTAGACAATACAATTCAATTCTCATATGCCACATAAGAGATTTTAATTTATGAAAAAATATAGTAATAATTGTAATCAATTAGATTCTCAAAATAAGTATTTACATTAATTAAAATTTATTTTCATAATATTTAATAATCAAATAGAAAATTTGAATTTTATATTCAATTCTCATCCTAACAAGGAAAAACACAGTCAAAAGCTATTCTCCCTTTTGTTTTACATTTCAAAATGAGTTTTTTTTTTTTTTTAAAAAAAATACTCCATAGTTATTAGTATATCATATGTATCTGTCTCTCAAAGTGAAATATATATTTTTATATATTCTTTAAAGGTAAGGTATTTTTAAAATTGAAAGTTTAAAAATAGATAATTTTGAAAAAAAAAAAAAAGGATGAGCATTTTTTATTTTTTCGATATTTTTTGAAAGAAATCCTTACTTTTTTATAATGCAACCATTAACCAAACAGTCTTAATTAATTGAGAAAATTACATCATTTATTATTTTTTAACTTTTTTTTTTCACTTTTACTGCTCTTATTTTCTTTATTTATTTTTAACTTTTCTTTTTTCATATATCTTTTCATATTTTCTCTTCATCTTGCTCTTCTTCTTCCTTTTCATCTTCCATTCTCTTCTTTATCTTTGTTTTATCTTATCTATTTTCATTTTTACTCATGGTAGGATTCTTTATAGCACTAAACTGTTCAAATATGAAGAGTTCAAATACAATGGCAAGCACCTTATGAGCTTATCAAAAACCATATAATTGTTGAAGCAGCAATGATTTTAAATCTTTCCACTGCATTTCCTTCAAGTTCATTTAATTTTTGTTTCTTTTTTTATTTGTTTTTGTTTCATTAAAGTGAAGAGAAAACATGAATGTATTGTGCTTTGATTTTGATTTTTGATTTTGGTTCTTTATTTTCAAATCTTTTATTTATTTATTTATTGTTCGTTTGTTTTTTTTTGTTTTTGCACTACAATTGTTCAATACAATGCTCTAACGAAGGAGTTTTTTTTTTCAATTTTTTAGCTTTTTACCACATTTAACATATTATATGCAACATTTATAACAAACATATAAACATCATATTTAGCATATTATGGACAACATAAATAATATATAACATATTATATATAACATATATGAAGACATGTATGCAACATATATACATATAAGAGGACATTAATGTAACATATATGCCATATAGTTAAACATATAACACTTATATATTATTATTCCTCTTCAATTTATCATATATATATATATACTTATATATAACATATATGTCATATAATTAAATACAAAAATATTATTTCTCTCCAATCCATCATATATATGTAATTATATATAACATATATATATCATATGACTAAATATATAATTGTTATTCATCTCCAATCCATCATATATATCTACTTATATATAATATATATGTGATATAACTAAACATATAATTATTATTACTTTTTAATTCATTATATATATCTACTTATATGTAACATATATATCATATCACTAAGCATATAATTGTTATTCATCTTCAATCCACTATATATATATATATTTATATATGCAACATATATGTTATATAACTAATTGTCCATCTCAAATCCATCACATATATATATTTATATGCAATGCATATGTTACATATCTGAATATATAATTGGTATTCCTCTTTAATCTATCATATATATTTATTTATAGGTAATATATACATTATATAATTAAATATATATGTGCTATAAATATATATATTTGTCATATAACTAAACTTATATGTCATATATTTATCATATAGCTAAACTTATATGTCATATAAGTAAAAATATATATCATATATGTCAATTTACTAAAGAGTGACAATTTTATAATTATAGACTCCCATATTTTTATGGGCTTTTGACAAAAATATAATAAAAATTAAATATACTTTTAAATATACCATATTTATAAAATATTTACCAAAATATTAGAATTTATAAAATATTTATCAAAATACCAGATTTTTATTAGTTTACAGAAAATTTATAATAGGTTTATAATTATTTTACAATGAGTTTATAAATTTCACACAGTTTATAATGAATTTATAATAAAATAACTAAAATATCTCTGGTAAAAAAGTAAAAAATTTTAAAAGTACAGTGAAGCGTGTCATTTTTTCTATTTTATGGTATATATTTTTTTACAGTATTTTTGAAACTTTTTTTCTTTATATGAAATTTTTGAATTTTTTTTTATTTTGTAGTATTTTTTAAAAAAAAAAACTAAAATTTTTAAAGTTATTTATGTAAATTTTCCTAATTAATTTTGAAAAGTGTCAAAGTACACTTGCGCCCAAAATCTTTTAGTTGGCCCATTTTTTGGCAAAATAGTACAGTTAGGCCTAAAAACATTAATTTTGGGCCAGTCTCGGGCATGTTCATGCAATGCGCCACTCACTGTTAACTAACCCAGTCCTAGCATCTCCAATTCTTTTAAATATATACATAATATCTTAATCAATTTTTCAATAAAAAAAATTGTAAATTTTTTGTAAGTTAAGGTTTGTTGAGTATTACATTCAGAGAAGATATTTATGACTCACAGCATCACAGCCTTGTACATATAGCAGATCACACATTCTGTTACTAACAAACTCGATGAGTCAGCAATCCTAGCTTCATTATTTGATTGGTTAACTCATTAGTATATATAGAGAATGGTTTCTGTAACTAGATAATTCAATGAAATAAGAAAACAATTTTTCTTATCAAGTGATTCTTACGAAGATGAAGTTCCAACAATTTCATCAGTTTTACTTCTGAGTTTTTCAGTATTTCCTCTGTCAATTCCAGTTTGTATCAGTTCTGTTCATGGTATCAGAGCTTCCAAAGATCAGTAACTGTTTGTTGTTTTGATTGATCTCTGCAATTGAATTTCCTGTGATTGTGAAAACTTGAAGATGATGTCATCGAAGGATATTGCTCACCTAATTGCAGCAATTACTGCTAAAAATAAAGATAATAATCCTCTTGATATTAGTAATTCTGAGTCTCCTGGTTTTAAACTTGTTAATTCTTCATTGAGAGAACCTAATTATCTCTCATGGAGTAGATCAGTAATCACTGCTTTAAAAGCAAAGAACAAGCTAGGGTTCATCAATGGAACCATACCTGAACCAAAGGAAGGATCTGATGATCATGAAAAATGGATCCAAGCAGATAGTATGGTTGCATCTTGGTTAGTAAATGCTGTTTCAAAAGAAATTTCTGATGCCTTCGTTTTCTGCAAAACTGCCAAAATACTGTGGGATAAATTGAAACAAAGATATGGAGAATGCAATGGTCCTATGATTTATCAAATTGAAAAGGAAATTTCTACTTACAAGCAAGGGAATGAGTCTGTGACTAGTTATTATACAAATTTGAAAAGAAGATGGGATGAATTGCTGTGTTTGGCACCCTTGCCTGTTTGTTGCGGCCAAAACTCACAAATACTTGACTATGATAACAATAGAAGACTGATGCAATTCTTGCTAGGATTGGGAGACATCTATGATAATGTCAAAAACCAAATACTTCTTATGGATCCTCTACCATCCATCAACAAGGCATACTCAATGGTCTTAAGCGTGGAGAAACAAAGAGAAGTTCAAACTAATACAAGCATGGAATCAAGTGAAACTTCTGCAGTTATGTTCACCAGAAGAAACAGTGATTACTATAACAACCTCAGCAATTCTGGAAGTCAGAATCATAGTTACAACAGAAATCAAGGAAACAATGGTGGTTATAATAAGAACCAGAATTCCAACTACAATAAAAAGTCCAACAAAAGTGATCAATACTGCGTAAAATGCAAAATGCAGGGCCATACTATTACCAATTGTTTCAAAATACATGGATATCCTGAATGGTTTATTGAGCTACAGAAGAAGAAAGGAATCACATTCAATGGATCAACTGCTGCAAACATTACTCATCTTGATGACAGTCCACTTCATCAACAACAGTTGGCACATCATCAATCAGAAGACAATAACATGTCAGAGATGTTCCAAGAATTTCAGAAATTCATCAAAAATAAAGCTCAAGCAGAAGTTCTTGGTGACAGCAGCATCAGAAATGTGAACTTTGCAGGTACTCTACTCAACTCTGTTTTTTCTAGTATTGATTTTAGTTGCAAAAGCAATTGGATTATAGACTCTGGTGCTACTGACCACATTACATTTAATCTTTCATTTTTTGACCAAGTCCATAAACTAAACCCTCCCAAGAAAGTTAGATTTCCTGATAATTCTACTAGACTTGTAACTCATGTGGGAAATATCAAAATAAACAGCAGAGTGACATTGTATAATGTCTTATATGTGGAATCCTTCAACTGTAACCTCATATCAGTATCTCTATTAACCAAAACTTGTCAACTTTCAGTACACTCATATCCTGAATATTGCATATTACAGGATTTACAGACTGAGGAGCTCATAGCTGTGGGTAAAGTACATGAAGACTTATATTACCTGACTGAAAAGTCTTTCAATTGTAAAAACAATGATCATATTGTTTCTCAATGTAGCAGTCATAATAAACATCTTGCCTTCCTGTGGCATACAAGATTAGGACATGTTTCTTATCAAAGACTAAAGCATGTAGTTGGCTTGACAAACTCAGAGTTTGGAGATATTCTTTGTCCAATCTGTCCTGTTGCTAAACAAACCAGATTTCCATTTCCAATAAATAAAATTTCTACTTCACAATCATTTGATCTTATTCATGTTGACTTGTGGGGACCCTATGGAGTAAAATCTATTACTAATGCTTCGTATATGTTGACCATTGTTGATGATTTCAGCAGATATTGTTGGACATTTATGTTAACTACCAAAATTCAAGTGCCATCTGCACTAGAATACTTCTTCAAACTTATTCAAACTCAATTTCAAAAACAAATTAAAGCTGTCCGGTCTGACAATGGATCTGAATTTATAAATCAGTCTTGTCAATCTTTTTTCCAAAGTAATGGAGTTGTTCATCAAAGAACATGTGTTTATACTCCACAGCAAAATGGAATTGTGGAAAGAAAACATAGAACACTTATGAATATAGCCAGGGCCTTGTTACATCAAGCCAAATTACCTGTTTTCTTTTGGTCTGAATTGCTGTTGACTGCTACTTATATCACAAATAGATTGCCTTCTGAAAATTTGAAATGGCAGACTCCATTTTATAGACTTTATGGAAAGGAACCTGATTATGAACACTTCAGAACAGTGGGATGTCTTTGCTATGCCACAAACACCATACCTCACAAAACTAAATTTGCAGAAAGAGCAAAACCGTGTGTCTTTCTTGGTTACTCCCAACAACATAAAGCTTATAAACTCTACAACATCCATACCAAAACTTTACTTCATTCCAGAGATGTCTTTTTCCTTGAAAATGTATTTCCTTTTCACCACAATCAACCAGAAGAAGTTACTAACCTCACCCTTCCCAACTGCATTCTTGACAGTCACATTCCAGTTTCTTCATTTCCAATCCCACCCACACCTGAGACACCACCACCATCACCTACACCATTAAACATTTCACCACCAATACATAACACAGGTCCACATGACTATACTGACATTTCACCTGCTGAAAATGCAACTTCTTCAGAAGTTTTACCTGATATAAATGCAGAAAATACCTTACCAGTAGTTTTACCTGCTACCAATGACATTGCTATTCCCACATCACTGAGAAGAAGTACAAGAACCACATCCACACCATCCTGGCTAAAAGACTTCGTTCTACAAAAACCAACATCACACTTTGTTACTTCTCAACCTAACATTCTCTTATCTCCCTCCCATTCTAATTTTGTAGCACATTTGTCTAAAATTCGAGAGCCTAGCAGTTATAGTCAAGCTAAAAAAGATACATGTTGGGTAGATGCTATGCACAAAGAATTAGAGGCACTTGAGAGTAATAATACCTGGATTATTGTTGACTTACCACCTAACATAAAGCCTGTAGGTTGTAAGTGGATTTACAGGATAAAATACAATCCTGATGGGAGCATTGATCGATTCAAGGCCAGGTTGGTTGCCAAAGGATACAGCCAGCTTCTAGGATTGGACTACAATCAGACTTTCTCACCTGTAGCTAAACTGGTCACTGTGAGAGTGCTATTAACTGTTGCTGCAGCTCACAATTGGCATGTGCATCAATTAGACATCAACAATGCATACTTGCATGGGTTCATTGATGAAAACATTTACATGGATATACCACCTGGATACACCAAAGCCAAACCTGGTCAGGTTTGCAAATTGCAGAGATCCTTGTATGGACTGAAGCAGGCTGGACGACAGTGGAACAAAGCAATTACTTCATGCCTTACCTCATATGGTTTTACACAATCTCAGTCAGATAATTGTCTATTTACAAAAGGACATGATGAATCTTTTTTTGGCCATTCTGGTCTACGTTGATGATTGTTTAATTGTAGGACCATCAGAATCTTTAATCATACAACTAAAAGCTCACCTTCACCAACAGTTTACCATCAAGGATTTAGGACCTGCAAAGTACTTCCTTGGCATTGAAATTGCAAGGTCAGCAGAAGGATTGTTGTTGACTCAGCACAAGTTCATCATTGATATTGTAAAAACAGTTGGTTTAGAAGATGCTAAAACAGCTAGCAGTCCCTATATTCAAGGTGTCAAACTATCAAGCAAAATGGATCAACAACTAGAAAACCCTGATGTATACAGAAGACTTATTGGCAAACTTTTATATTTGTCTTTAACAAGACCTGACATCAGTTTTGCTGTACAGCAACTGAGTCAATACATGCAAATTCCAGCTCAAACTCACCTTAAAGCAGCTATTTCTGTCGTTAAATACCTTAAAGGTACAAGTTATAAAGGTTTATTCTTGTCCTCTTCAAATGATATGAAGCTAAGAGCCTTCACTGATGCTGACTGGGCTTCATGCACAGACACCAGAAAATCCACAACTGGCTACTGTATTTTCTTAGGCACTTCTTTGGTTTCTTGGAAGTCAAAGAAACAATCCACCATCAGTAGATCATCTGCAGAATCAGAATACAGAGCTATGGCCTCAACAGTTTGTGAAATTCAATGGCTCTTTACCTTGCTCACTGATTTTCATATACAACTTCCTACACCTATTCCCCTGCATTGTGACAATAAAGCTGCTATTCACATTGCTAACAACCCTGTGTTTCACGAGAGAACAAAACACATTGACATAGACTGTCATGTTGTTAGAGCTCAACTGAATAAAGGTCTCATCTCCACATCTCACTTACCCTCTCACATGCAGCTTGCAGATTTATTCACTAAGCCTCTGTCTCATTCTCAGTTTCAAACCTTTCTTTCCAAGCTTGGACTGGTTGATTTCTCTCCCACTCCAGCTTGAGGGGGGGATGTTGAGTATTACATTCAGAGAAGATATTTATGACTCACAGCATCACAGCCTTGTACATATAGCAGATCACACATTCTGTTACTAACAAACTCGATGAGTCAGCAATCCTAGCTTCATTATTTGATTGGTTAACTCATTAGTATATATAGAGAATGGTTTCTGTAACTAGATAATTCAATGAAATAAGAAAACAATTTTTCTTATCAAGTGATTCTTACGAATATGAAGTTCCAACAATTTCATCAGTTTTACTTCTGAGTTTTTCAGTATTTCCTCTGTCAATTCCAGTTTGTATCAGTTCTGTTCAAGGTTGAATTTATAAAAATATTTTTTTTTCATTTTTATAACATATTCAACATATACTCAATATATATTATATTTTTATAAATTTTTTTGTTTGTACAATATTTTTATAATTTTTCTATTTTAAGTTATTTCTATAAATTTCTCAATACTTTTTATTGTGCGTCTCACCAACAATTCATAAAAATTTTAAAAAAATTATTTTTTAAAAATTTAAATATTGATATAGGATATAATAATATATTTTTTTTGAAGCAGATATAATAATATTACTATAATAAGACAATACTCTATCCAGACATAATTTAATAGTGATATATTTTTAAGTTATATAACATATCCAAATTTAAGACTATACTTTTGTGATATTAAAAAAAAACTAATATATAGTGATTTATAACAATAATAATTGAAAAGAGAAATTTCAAAATAATATTATTAATTTTTTATAAATAAAAATAATAATAAAAAAGAGAAATTTCAAAATAATTATTATTTCAACCACATATACATTAAAATCATGAAATTTGAGCTACTAATTAAAGAAATTAATCCTTTTTTTATGACTTATTCCAACTCTTTTTTTTTTTGCCAAAAAAATAATTAATTCATAAATATTGGTGGCCATACAAATTAGGATATAGTCCTCATCTTTTGTTGATGAATGATAAGAAAAAAAAATGGGAAAAAAGAGAAATAATCCTTTTTTTTTCATTCCTTATTTATCTAATTTTCAAGTTTTAAATTTTAAACAGTGCAAGTGATAAATTTTTTTTTTTGAAAAAGACTTACAAAAAGGTGTATATTATGTATTTACGAGAATATTTATTTTTGAATAAATATACACAAAATATCTATAAGATTTATTTAATATTTTTGTAACTTTATTTTTTTTAATTTTATATTCACATAACATATATACAATAGCCATATATCTATAAAATATACACAATAAATATATAATATATATATAATATCTATCAAAATCTATAACATTTATATAATATACACACACAATATATATGTAATATCTACATAACATATACATAATAAAATTAATATTTTTTAAAAAAAATTTTTCTGCATGTATAATATGTAAATTTTATTTTTTTTTGTATGTTTATTTATTATTTACAATTAAAATTAAAAATTTTCTTTTATAAAAAATAATGTATTTTATATGCTGAAAATTTAATTTAAAATATTATTTTTTATTATTTTATTGTAGATTTTATTTAATAGTAATGTTTAAAAAAAATAAAAATTAAAGTAAAATATTAATTATAGAGTGAGAAGATATATTTTAAAAAGAATTATTATTTTAGCGAACAGTATGATATATTTAAAAACTCAACTTCAATTTTTTTTTAAAGTATAAATATTTTTTATTGTATTTTTGAAATAAAATTTTTCTTAGGTAATTTTGTAAATGCCCCATTAAAATTTGAATTACAGTGCCCATTAATAATAATGAGAATATATATATATAATAATTATTACTTTAACTTAATATAATTATATTAAACAATAAAATTTAGTTTCCATTTCAAATAGATATAGTATTTTTTATTTTTAATTTGTAAGAAGAAAATTTAATCTCTCTTACAAGTTAAGAATGAAAATATTTATAAGTTAAGAATGAAAATATTAAATATTTTTAATTTATAAGAGAAATTAATTTTTTTTTAATTAATATGAGGAGAAAAGAATCAATTCTGTAACTATTATCGAGCTTCATATTCACTTATTACTGCTAACTTGATTATGTTTCATTATGTCAACAATGCTACAATTAATGGTAATAGATCCTGGCAGTTAAAAGTGCACTCTATCAATCATTGATTCATCGTTGTTTGGAGTTTGGATAGGCAAGTAGATTCCAATTTTCAGGACTTCTTTTTTTAAGAAACCATCTTTTTTTACGAAACCATTCTGAATTCTTATCACCATATAATAAATAATAAACAATAGATAATTAATTAATTTAAAAATAAATAAAATAAATGACTTCATTTTCAAGCACATGCAAGCATAAAATAATTAAAAGTCCTATATAGCCACTTCAACAATTGAGCATGCAAGGCAATAATATCATTCATGACAAAAGAGAAAAAAAAAATAGGGAGAAAATAATTACAACTATCAAGTTCTTCAAGGGAAAAAAAAGATTTTCTGACATCAAATGAAAGCAGTTAGCAAAGCTCTTATTCCATCACCATTTACATGTGCCATACCTCTCCAAGCTGGAAAAGAATCACGGCGAGAGCTATAAAATATTACAGTAAGAATTCTTTCAGGACTACTATTTTTCTTACATCAACCTTTTTTTTAACACAAATAATAACATAAATACACAGGAAATCCTTCTTTAAATCCACCAGTTGTATTTCTTCAAACATGTGTTTTGCCAACTCTTGATACAATAAAGAACAAATAAATATAGCTTTCAGAGGAGAAGGCAAGTCTCTGGTTTGAGCTGTTGCTTGGCTTGTTGCTGGGACCAATAAGCATGTGCAGTTAAGACTCTATCCAAGAGCTCTTGGGGAACAGGCTCTCCCCTCCTTTGTTGAGGAGATATTCTTGCCGTGTGCAAAAGTGTTTTCCATTTATCCTGCATAACCAAAAATAACAGTCAAAACTGAACTGAACTGCCAATTCACATGACAATACCCTTCAATCAATCTACCAGGAGTTTGACATCACGAGCAAACTCACCTTCAAATCCACGTAAGTTCGGTGCTTTGCATTATCAAATGCTAGGAATTTGACATCACGCCATCTGTGGATTTGACAAATCCATTGAAAAGTTTAATTTTTTGAACAATATGAAGGCAAAGAGAAAACTGCATTCTACTATTCAAGCCCTTAAATTTGCTGTAAAGATAGCAACCAAGAGTGGGATTTGAATAAATCTTTACTGGATCAATAATCACCAAAATATCAATTAATCTCAGATTCAGATATTAATGTCTCAATCTCAAACAGCTTTTCCTCATTCCTTTTAGCTTTGTATTATCAAGACAATATATATACCTTCCAGTTCCGAGTTTCTCAACTGCTTGCACCAAAGCTTCAACTTCAGAAACAGAGAAAGGTCGACGAATTCGGCACTGCACAATCTCAAATCGCTTAGATTTCAGATGTGCTGGAACCACAGTTAGCGCCTCTATGTTCATTTCTGGTACAGGAACCAGAGCTTTAGAATCTATTGTGCTTTTATCAATTGACATATTAGTAGGAGAAGGTGCTGAATCATGGTCACTTTCAATGAAATTCCCTAAATTAGTATCATGAGGCTCAGGAGAAGCAGAACAGATAACTTGATGTACAACACTCGGAGCAGGTGGATTCCTGGTAAAAGAACTTACAGATCAACATTGACTTGATTAGTTAGATTTGGAGTGGAAAAGCTCAAGCAGACCATTACCACCACTTTAATTGTTAGCAAATTTCCATATTCAAAAAAGCAAAAACCTTCAAATGAATGTTTCACTTTATAGTGTCATCTTCTCACCATCAATACATTTTTCTGAAACTTGACATATTTTTTCATGTCATGTGCAGTAAAAATTACAATTTGCGAAAGTTGTAATTCCAATAGAAGGGATATGCTTCTGTACAGTAAAAAAGTTTACTTCCTAGATCCTAGGTTTGAAGCATTCATGACTAACAGCAAGTTGGTATCTGAATATTGTTGATTCTTGAAAAATGTTTTTATGCCAATAATTTATAGTCATTTATCAACAAGGCAAGTCAACTCCAAATATACAATTTACCACAAAAATAACTAAGTGGATACAGGTTGTGGTGAACCTAGAAAATTCTTATGAACCTAGAACATTAACAATGTCAAATTTTCAACAGGTCAGAGAATTCCAATTACCTGCTTACAAGTTGTGGTGTGTCACAAGGAAGCAAAAAGTGAGAATCTCCAGGGCACAAAGAAGGGGGATTTCGAGAAGGATTTGGTTCTAGGCTAAAACCAAGAGCATCTAATTTATTATCATTACAAATCCCAGTCTGTAGTAAAGTTTTATTGTCATCTCGAACCTTCTTTCCCTGAAGAAGTACACCAACAAGTACTCCACCTCCAAGTCTGGCAGTCACAGCTTCCATAACAGTCCTCTGTGGAGCAAGTACTTGTTATCAGAATGCATGGTAGAGACCTAAGTATCTAAATTCTGATGAAAAATACCTATCGAGGAATTCCCAATCAGCAAGTTGTTTAGTGCAAAAGCTTCAATAAATGAATGAACTAAAAAACATAAACATAGATACACCAATATGTTGGCCCTTTCAAAATCAACATACATACAAACACATATGGAAGGAAATGATGAACATAAAAGTTCCTAAATATAAACTGCAAATTGTATTGACAAGTATTATCTAATACAATTTCTTCCTCAAAATTTGTAGCCACATGATCAATACTGTAATAGCAAATAAATTTAATTTAATCACAATTGAAAGGCATTATACCTTCAATAAACCGAACGTCGCACTTTCTGGAATCTCAATAAATAGCTTTGGTACCTCGAAAGACTTTATCCTAAGCTTCACTGAGCAAAAGGAAATACACCTTGGTGTAAGAACCTCTTTGAATGTCAGACACCAATCAAGTCAAAAGAGTACATATGAACCACTCCATCAAAGGTTCTCATACCGTGAGATTCCCTAGGTTGGAATGAATTGGCTTGACCTGCAAAAGAAGATGAGATCCCGATAGCTGCATAACAATGTAGGATTACTCAGCAAAAGATGATAGTAGCGAAAAATAATCCTCAAAAAAAACTATTACAATTATCAGAGCAGAAAAGAAGAAAGGACCTCTATGCATCTTTAGACAGGAACCAGCAGCATCCCCATCACTTCCCTTCTGAGGTGAATTAGAAACAAATTCTTTACTAATTCCTCCTTCAGAATTTGATTGCGAACCATAACCAAAGTGTTTCCTCTTTTTGAAAGGGTATAATCTTTCAGATCTTTGATATTTGTAATAGTTCTTCCTCTTATGGTGAAGAGGCTTCGAATCACCACCATCTGTCCCATTAAAATTGGTAGATGGTTAAATTTAATAACATGGCACATAATGCCAATAAGAAACTTAGAATGAAAATACATAAAAATCATAAAGAAACCACAAACCATTGTTGGAAAGCATCACATCCTTTGATCTCGGAGTTACTTTCCAATGTTTAGAAGCCAAAATTTTCCTTGTCCTTTGATCTCCAATGCGTGAAGCAGGCCTAAAGAATTTTCTGGAAGTCCTAGGGTGAGTACATCCAGAGGAGTTTTCGTCATCATCTTTACTATCTACATTTACATTATCCCCATTCATGGGATATGAACACTGGGAAATGTGATTCCCATAAAAAGGTACCTTGGCATTACTTTCTGAGCTGACAAGTGCAGAAGGTTTCCCATCACAGACCACTGGCTCCCCAAAACTGCACAAGTTAGCCACAGGGCCATTTAGCACCTTCCCAGATTTACTGGGCTCACCTTTCATTAGTCTTTTTGTTTCACCCTCTAGTTTACAGTCATCAAACTCCCTATAATCAGAGGAGCCTACCTCTACTGTGCTAGCAAAAGTTCCCATTTCATTCTTGCTTTTGCAATTCACCAACTTCTCACCATTAAACCTTTTGGCACGATCAGAATTAGCAGTTGTAGAAACTAATCCTAAGTTGAGGTCATTCTCAGCACGCAAAGATTCCTTAGAACAGTGATTTTGTTCATTACCTTGTGAAATAAAGAAGCTCCTTGCAGAGGTTCCTTGATGACGAGCTTCAACTTTCATATTATTTTCATCTTGCCGTTCATTTTGAACGTTATTATTGACAACCATTAAGGGATCTTTGCCAACTGAGGTATTACTAGAACTAGGAGTACTTTCTTTTTCAAGCAATAAGTTCCCTGCTACAATGGCCAATAAGTCAAACGCACACATTTGATTCTCTTCAACTTTCTTCTTGAAGGACCTCCTCCTCTATACAACACAAAGGAGAACAAATATTGTTAAAAGGAATGATCTTGCCATGCAGAAAAATAAAAATCAACCTAATTGGAACAATCAGCAAGAGATAAAAGAACAATACATTACCCTTGCTGATCTAGGAGCTCGAGGTGTGAGAGGAACCAGAGAGCCATGGAACCCATAATCTAACCTCTTCTGCAACACCATATCTCAGAGGTCATACCAAGAAGGACACATCGCAGGAACAGCATTCCAGGTTCTAATCTTAAAATGAAAATCTTCCCAATACCCAGGAAGAAAAACCTGACAAGTAGCAATAAAATCAAAGTAAACATCAACCGATGACTTATTTCATGACTGTAGAGCTGAACACAAGCCCAAAAAATTTTCACAAAATTAAAAGTCCAATCACAGAACATAGAATTTAAAACTTTAGGCTGACAGGCTCTCCCCATTAGATAATACCAAAAGCCCAAAAAAAAGAAAAGAAAAAGACACCCACAATTTAAAAATTGTACAGTGAAACCTATCTTACCAGAATCCAACAAAGGATCAAACACAACCTTCTAAAGGCATTAAAAAAAAAAAGAAATAAGAAGAAATCAAAAAGCCCATTATCTCAAAGGCTACAACAAAGATGGCAATCTGCAGCAAAAAAAAATCTCTCCTTTGGGAATGAATTGGAAGTATGGAATTGGAATTTGCAAAAGTTGCATAATAATTGAGACATCCAATCTTTGATTTTGGAGCTCCTTAGTCCAATTCCACTCACAGAAGTTAGAAACAAAAAACTACGAGCAAAGGGTAGAATTTTTATAATCAGATCCTCATGATCCAAACCAAAACAACAAAGTGCACAACAAAAAAAAAAAAAAAACAAGATGGACCGGAAAGGGAGCTAAACTAGTAAAATTGGCTGATGAGGAAATAATGAAAAATTTTGGGCATAATAATTTACAAACCAAATTTAAAAAATTAAAAAAAAAAGAGCGTCAAAAATGGGACTTGATGAGGTATAATAATATTAAAAAAACAATTACATCAACAAATCAATAACCCATAATTCCAGACACAGATCAGAATTCTCAGTTTTAGTAGTGAGAAAAAAAAAAGGAAAATCTTACTAATAGAAGAATTAAATAAAACAAACTAAAACCACAACAATACCCTGAGTTAGAGGATCCAATTAAGAAATTTTGAAAGGAAATTCAGAAATGACACATCAGTTCAGACATTTGTGCAGGAAATTCTGTTGAATTTTCAGAACATAATAAATTTAGAAGATCTAAAACCTTCAACAAGGATCCACATTAAAGATATCAAAAATAAAATATATAGTCCAAAAATATGTTGAAATATTACATATCTATCATCAAAAATTATTCTTTGAAAGATAAACCCCTTTGAAAATTAGATCAAATCAGTTGAAAATAGAATTATGTAAAAATAAGCAAATCCATGAAGAAACCGAATAAAAAAAATGAAAGCAAAATAAAGTTACAAATTAAACCCAAAAAATAAAAAAATAAAAAAACAAATCCCAAGACCCACTTGACGAAAATGACTGTATTTTTTTCAGAAAAAAAAAAGTTCAAAACTTTGAAGTAAGAACATTTTTGTTACTGAATTAATACTTTTTCCAAATTCCCAGTTCCCATCTTTTCACAGAGACCAAACACACTGTTGCAACAAATGGGTAAAAAAAACATCTGATCTATAAAAACACAAACTTTCACATAATTTCTGTACCAAAATCCATGTCTCACCTCTTAGCAGCGACGTTCGTGTTCAAAGTGCAAATCTTTTTCTCTTAGAAAGCGAAATTCTCCAGATTTTTTTAGAAGAATGCTAAGATCAGAAAAGAAAACACAATTCCTTACCCTTTACACACCACTTCCCCTCATTTTCCCTCGGATTCTCTCATTTACTATCCCATATTTTCTCAAGAAAACATAGTTTCAAACGCTATTCATTTTTCATTTCTCTCTCTCTCTCTAAAAACCAAAACAAAAACAAAACTCTCAAACTCTCTTTCTGATTGCAAAACCCTCTAAAACCACCCAGCCTTTTGCTTAAACCTCAGTTCTTATACCATTGACCCTTGCTTACCGGACCTATCGGTAAACACTTGGAAGTGTACCGGCTATCGCATGCCAAATAAACCACCTAAAGACCGATTCTTCGTTATTGGGTGACCCACTAGCTTTTTTAGTGACTTTGAGATTTTGACACGTATCTGATAAATGGGTCATGTGGCTACTTATGTTCCATAGGATCGAGAAAAATGTTGGATCACTAGAGAAGGAACTTTGCTTTATTATTTTTATTTTTATTATTATTTTAAAAATGATTTTTATTTTTGCTTTTTTTAAAAAAATAAAAACTTTACACCCGTTTAAAAATGATTTTTAATTTTGCTTTTTTAAAAAATAAAAATAAAAACTCTACACCCATTTAAATTACTTGGATGGGTGAAGTGTAATTAGAATGTAAAAGAAATGTTCATGTGATTTTTAATTAAATTAAAAAAAAAACTAAATTTAAACACCAACCTTTTTTTTAAAAGCAAAGTGTAACTAATTCCAATCCAATATAAGAAACCCAAATACAAGCAATTTTTTTTCTCTAATAATCAAATAAAAACAATTCTTACTCTTGTTAAATATATATATATATATATATTATATTTTTTTATTTATTAAGTTGAAAAATATTATTCCTTAATTTATATATCTATAATGTAAAATAATCTTAAATTTATCACTCAAAAAATAAATATTTATTGTTGAATTGTATTTGAATATGCTATATCATATATACTTTATAATTTGTAAAATCAAATAATTATTTTTATTATTTAAATGTAGATGAACAGATTTTAAATCTAATAATTGTGTCTACTGTCTACAGATCCAAAGCTTCATTTATTTATATAATAATATATTATATAATATATTTAACTTGTCTCTTCATAATATTATTGTAATTAAAAATTGATTTATAATATATATGACATATAATATTATTGTTTAATTTATTTTGTATTTTATTGAATTTATATTACATTAATATATTGTATTTAATTTATAATATATTACTGTTTATTTCCTCTACAATTTTTTTAAATGTTAAAAAGAAGAGAAAAGCATATGTCATGTCATTTTTTAATTTTTTTTTTCAAAAATATTATATATTTTTTTATAAAGTTTTATTTTTTTAAATAAATTAAATAAAAATATAATATACTGAATATATGGTATATGTATACTCGTATAATTAAATATTTTTAAAATTAAAAATTATAAAATAAAAATAAGTATTTTTAAAAATATTTTAACATTTTTATATAAAGCTCTAAAAAGAATGCTAATTCACTTTTTTTAAAATTAATTTATTATATTTATAAACATTTCCGTTTATGTACTATAATTGATAATATTATTTTAAAGTGATTAATTTTATTTGTGATCATTGTTGGAAATATATCTCATATAAATAACAATAAATATATATAAAAAAATTAAATTGAAATTTACCATTTATTTATTTATAAATATATAATTACGTAAGAACCCCTGCACGAATTAGAGACACCGTTGCATTGGGTGCGTTGAAAAAAGTGGAAGTGAGTGGCGACAAACAGGGGCATATCAGTCATTTAACAAAAGCATCAGAAGCAATCATCCTGATAAGCTTGTCATTCACTTTATTTCCGTTTTCATCGGAGAAACTTGTCGTCTGTTTTCTCAGTTACTTCCACGTAGGATAAAAGCAAATATGATGATTTTCCTACGTGGCATAACAACAGACTCCCAATTGGTTGCTTTTTAGTTGATATTATCCTTTAGCGAAAAAAGTTTAAAAAAAATTTAAATATTTTGTGTTCCTATAAAAAATTTAAAAAAATTGATATGCACATAAATAAATATAAATTTAAAATAAATAAATAAAAATTAGTGACGGCTAGATGGAATCTCCGTTTGGTTTTTGTTTCGTTTTCATTTTTTTTGAACTGTATGTTTGGTTTTCATTTATTCTTCTTGTTTTTTTTTATTATTATTATTAGATAAATAATATTTTTTAATTATTATTATTCATTTAATTTCTTTATTCACAAAGGCTTGGGGATTATCGGGACACGTGGCAAGGAGGGAGTGATTCTCTAGCATAAATAAATAAATAAAATTTTCTATTTTTTTACCTAAAAATATAGTTGAAGTGGTAGTTATATAGATATGGTAGATAGAAAGGTTTGGTTAAGATTTTGAGTTTTAGAGAGCAATGTGATGTGATGGTGATGTAAAATAAATAAATATAATTTTAATTTATAAAATTAGTTCAATTTATTCGAATTTAGTTTAGATCTAGAACTCTCGTCCGCCGAAAGACCGATAACAATCTTAAATCCGTAATTTTTTTATTATTTCTAGTTTTAGTAATTTTTTTGTTTTATGGGAATTTTTTTATTTTAGATTTAGCCCTTGGTGGCCTATCTTTTTGCCATCATCAGTGATCTCTTGCGTTTTAAAGGCAGCTTCCAAGTGGCAGAGCATGAAAATAAGTCATCAACCGGTATTTATTTTGTTCTCAAATGTAGATCGGCTCTCCTCCAATATCTCTCAAGTTGTCGTTCGTTTCTTCCCTCCCCTAGTTAAAGATCCAGACGGATTGGGAGTGCTTTAAGCCTCCTCTCTTCAGCTTATCATCTTTGATGCATCAAAGCTTTAGTTTCACCAGACTTAGGTTAAGCCTTGTTGACCGATTATTGTCTCAATTTTTTATGTATTATTTTCTAAGGTTGTATGAATTTGGTGGTGTTAATTTGTATATTGTTCTTGGGTATTTACCCAAATAATCTTTATAGGCCTTTCATTATATTTATGGCCAATTTTTGGAAGAAATTTCTCCTCTTACTTTCAAGCTTGTGATTTTTGGGGATTGACTGATTTTCATTTTGCATGTTGTGCTTAGGTGTAGCAAGGTTAGATGTATTGCTCTTTAAATTTAATAGAATTCTCTCTACTGATAAAATAAAAAAAACATCTCATATTAGATTTTTCATTCACAATTTATTTTCATTTTCTTTGTAAATTAGGGATATAGGAGAGTCCAAACAATTTTCTTCTCATTTTCTTTTTTCTTTCAATTTTCCATTTTCCCAAACAAAAGCCATAAATGAGAGTAAGATCTCATTTTAAATTTAGAGCTAAGTAATTAAATTGTCGTCACAATCTGAATCTAAGCATTGAATTGAGCATGGATGATGTAAATATCTAAATGGATTGGAATCTAAATTGAAATATTTAAAATTGAAAAGTCTCATTAATTTTTTTTGGCTTTCTTAGAATTGAACAATATTATTTTTTATAATATGAGATAATTTTAGATATTACGTTATACATATACCAAAAATTGTGTCGTATCAAATTAAATAGCCAAAATAATAACCGATTTATTACTAATAATGTAAAGCTATAATTTATTATATTGATTTATTACTTAATATTTAATATTATATAAATAATTAAAGTGATTTCTTAATTTAACTACGAAATAAAGTAAATATAAATATAAAAAATATAATTAATGGTTATATGTGATGTTTAATTTGGTTTTTTTGTTCAATATTTTATTAATTGAATATATAGATGTCACTAATATTTTTATAATTATCATTTCTAAATTATAAAAATTATTTTATTTCAATTCAAAAGTATTAACTTAAAAATAAGTAAATAAAAAATAAAAATAAGTAATTATTTCCCTAATTTAATGACAAAATAAAGCATAAATATAAATAAAGAATATAATTAATACTTAAATTATATATAATTAATGTAATTAAAATATATAATTATTAATTTATCATTAATTAAAGTAGTTTTATAATTTAATTTAAAAATAAGTAAATAATAATTAAATATAATTTAGTAATTTTTTATATATTCAAAATTTAAATGTTAACTTCAGTTTTTTTTAATGTTTAAATGATGTCGTTTTATATATATATCTTTGTGAGTAGAGATTTTTGTCTCAAACTCTAGGTGAAATGATTTTTGCGAGTCTAACGTTGTTAGATTCAAAACTTTAAACAAAATGAGTCTAAATTTAGAGATAAAGAGTCATCATCTGAAAGGGTCAGAAAAATAAAGAAGGAGCAAATAACTTAATTTTTAAGCAATTTCAAACTCTTATTGTGTTAAAAAAATTGGGTATGTACGAAAAAAGTGAGAAATAACCCAATACTCCCAATATACATATCGAGTTCATTAGAATTCACCTCATTTTTTAGTTTTAGTATTACTTTATTTTTAATTACCAAAATATTATTCAATTAAACATGCATTCATTAATAAAATTAAAATTTTATCTCACAAAATACCACAAAGTCCAAATCAAACGAATACATAAAAATAGGCATATATGGTTGGAAACAAACCCTTACAATATGAGATGTCCAAAATTCAAATAAAATAAAATAAAAGTTGACACCCACAAAAATATGAAAAACATATCTGTTACAACTTGTAAAAATAAGGTACATATAAAAATGAGGTCATAAATTTAATACAAAAAATATACAAATAAAATAATTAATAAAAAGACAGCAACAATAAAATACATAAATACCAATATCAATAAATAAATATAAGTACAATAAAAATAAATAACCATAAATGTAATACAAATCTAAACTTAGCTATAAATTTTAACACAATGGTTTATAGAAACATAGTATTAAAAACCTTAAACTTTTAACATCCATAAAGCATCAACTAAATGTTCACATAGTCACAAAATATATAACATTTACAATATATGTAAATGTTAGATGAATTATTGCAAATTTAATATTTATTTCATAGAGCACAAAGATTAATTAAAAAATAAGCACCTGCAAAAAATATAAAGTTAAACATGTTTGCTAAAAAAATATGAAAGCTACATATAGAAGCTAAAAGCAATCTTAGTAATGTAACTCTTAGGGTTTCACTAGTTACAACTTAAACATGTTTCTTTCAATTAGACTTATTATGTACAATGGTTAATATTTAATATTTAAGTTGATTCACATAACATTAAAGAAGCAGAACATGCTCTCAATGAGCAAAGAAACAAGGGAAAGGAAAAAAAATAGTCAGAAAACATGATTTCTAAACATGAGATATAAACCTAAACTATAACATATTATCATGACATAATCAATAAACAAAATTATTTCAATTTATTCAAACTAAGAGAGTCTAATTTTTAAAATTAAAAGACATACCCGTGTTGTTAGTTTGTTCTTAATCCGATTTAATGTAGACCCCAAAATCCAATGTTATTTAACCAGCAAACAGTGATGGAACCATGATCTAGAGGAAAAGGGGGCAAACTTTTCAAGTTAAAAAATTAAAGACAAATTTATATTATATTTTTTTATATTAAAAAAATTAATATAAATAATTGACATTAATATTTATAATCAAGTTAACTTAAAAGGGCTAAAAAAATTAAAGTATACTTTTTTCTATTATTATCTAATCTTATGAATGCTAAAAATATTAGTTTTACTCAATTCATATAGAAATTGCAAAATTTTAGCATTAATCTAAGTACCTAATCACAAAACTTTAAATATTTACTAATTAAAAAATAAAAAATATATATATATAGTGCAGAAAAGCCAATAATATTAATTTTACTCAATTCATAATGAAATTATAAAATTTTAGCATTAATCTATATATCTAATCACAAAACTTTAAATATTCACTAATTAAAAATAAAATATATATATAGTACAAAAAAAGTCAATAATTTATATATTTATTTATTTATAATTATATAAATTATATATATAAATATGCATTGTATATATGTATAATATATATGATGGGAGGAGGGTCTATTGTCCCCCAAGGACCGCCTCCGCCACTATCAACAAAAATTCTTCGCATACGGTTCTTGAACATTTGCTATAAAGGTTCTAGATTTGGGGGGTTGGTCTTGTTTTTTTTTTTGTTTTTTTATTCTACGTTTCTATCTATGTTCTCGTTCTCTCCTTTTCTCTTCTTAATTTTCTTTTTAATGATCATATTAATCCTTGATACAATTTTTTCTACTAATTTTGTTCTTTCTCTTCTCTCTCTGCACGTCTTTTACTTTGAATAATATTTAAGCCAAATGAAAAAAATTGTCCGTCCACACCTCATGTTCATTGCACATTCGAGAACTTGCACTAAGGCTTAGAGCCAATGTTATAGGCATATTCATCAATAGTATAAGAGAATTTGCCAGTCCCTAGCAAATTCACATAAGCCCAACATTTTCAATTAAGTCAATTGATCGTGTTTAAGGGAGAGGAGATGGAGTAGATTGTGTTTGAGGAAGAAAGAGAGCGACCCACCTTGCCAACGCTCACATGCATAGGGCTCACACACAACAACGTTGTACTCTATTCTTGCTTGGCCATGTAATTTGTACTATCTTTTTTTATTCATTTTCTAATTTCAAATGCTGATATTTATTGATTTTATTTTAAGTCCTGATAAGGTTGTACCCTTTCTATTCTTTATTGGTTAAGTGTTAATTAAAGGATGGAAATTTAGGATGTGTTTTCATTGGTCTTCTTTATCTCTTAGTAACAATTAGTCAGCTCAAATTAGCTAGTTCTTTTTATATGTAATCAAGATTCTTTTGGAAAAAATGAATAAATGGGTTAATTGGTTCTCTTTGTGTATAGAAAAAAATAAAGTTAACGGGTTCTCTTTATGTATAGAATAAATAAATAAATGGGTGACGTTTTAATTTTTTTTAATGATTTTTCTTCTCGTCTTTGAAAGCTTTAAATTTGAAAATTCCTTAAAAATTGTTGAATAATTAATAATTTGTTGTTACCTATTTTTTTAAAATATTAAATATTCCATTAAAAACTAAAACTCATTGATAAATATAACTTGTTAGAAATTAAACTTGTTTTTTTATAGAGTCTTCTAGAATACTTAGCAGTGAAGTATCAAATTGAATTTAAATTAGTTAAAGAGGTTATCAAGTTGAATTTGAAATTAGTTAAAGAGGTTATCAAATTGAATTTAAATTAGTTAAAGAGGTTGTCAAGTTAAATTTGAATTAGTTAAGGAGGTTACCTCTAAACTTCCTTAACACAACTATAAATAGGATCTTAGGCTATTTGTTTGATGTAATAAGATGAGAGAGTGATATGGGAGATTAAAGAGAAACAGAGAGTGGTGGCAATAAGTGTTAGCTTCAACAAGCTAACGCATAATATGTTTAGGTGTAAAATTTTAATTTTTGAATTTTATAATTTGTATTTTATCAATTAATAAATTTTCAAGTGTTTGTTATCGAATTTTCTCCATCGTTAGGCAATTAAAAATTAATTTAATTTTCCGGTATCAACATTGGTTTGCAAGCTTCTTCAAAATATCTTGTGCATACTTCTTTTGTAAAATGAATATGTCTTCCTTTGTTTCTTTTACTTTGATGCCAAAAAAGTAAGACATCAATCACATATCTGTCATCTCAAAGTGAGCAATCATATCCTCCCTAAATTCTAATAAAAAGCCTTGGATTAGAGCTAGTGAAAATCAAATCATCCACATAAAGGAAAATAATGACGATATCTCCATCTTTGTTGGTCTTGATATACAAAGTATGCTTGTAAGGACACTTGTGAAATCCATGATCAAGAAAATAGGTGTCAATATGAGTTTACCATGCCCTTGGTACTTATTTAAGCCCATACAAATTTTTTTCAACCGATAAACTTTATCATTTTCACATTTCTTTACATAACCAGTTAGTTTCTCAACATACACTTCTTCTTCAAGTACACCATTTAGAATACCGACTTCACATCTATTTAGTATTTTCTCCAATGATTTTGAGCAACAAGTGAAATAATCATGTATACAGTATTCAATCTAGTAGCAAGGGCAAACACTTCAAAGTAATCAATGCATGTCTTTTACTTGTATCTTTTTGCAAGTAGCCTCGCTTTAAAATGTTCAACTTCTCCTTTAGGCTTGTACTTTGTCTTGTAAACCCATTTGACTCCAATTGGCCTTTTCCCTTTTGGCAGAGTAGTTAACTCCCATGTATTGTTCTTCTTAATGGCATGAATTTCTTCATTCATTGCCTTAATCCACTGATCATCATTAGTTGCTTCTTCAAATATTACTAGATCACAATCTATAAAGAAAGTATAATGAACAACATCTTTATCATCACCAGGATTAGCACCAACTTCATAATCTCTTAAATAGGCTTGTGGATGATGATCACGTTGTGAGCGTCTAAGTATAGGAGGAGATGAACCTTCAGGTTGATAAATATGCTACTCTTTAGAAACTGGAGGAGAAGGCCGCTCATCAGTTTGATTTCATGTTTCCATTTCATTGTTGATGAATACCGGTACTGGTAACGACCTCTTTTCTTTTTCTGACCAATCTCATATTCCATCTTCATTAAAAGTAACATCACAACTAATGAACACCTTTTGAGTTTTTGAATTGTATAACTTATAGCCCTTTGTTTCCAAGCTATAACCAATGAAGATGCATTTTTCTGCCTTGTCATCAAGCTTCTTTCTTAACTCATCTATAATATGTGAATAAGCAATGTAGCCAAACACCTTCATATGACTCAAATTAGGCTTTCATCCACTCCATGCTTCTTGTGGAGTTTTATCACGAACACTTTTGACAAGATATCTATTTAAAATATAAACTACACAAGTTACAGCCTTAGCCCAAAAGCTTTTAGGAAGCTTCTTACAATGCAACATGCTTCTTACCATATCCATGATAGTTTTATTTTTTTCTTTCCATCACTATATTTTTTTTAGGAGTGTAACTAACCATTACTTGATGTTTAACTCCATGCTTTCTTAGGAAATCATCTCAAACAGTATATTTTACGCCCATGTCTATTCTTAAGGTTTTAAGTTGATAACTACTTTACTTTTCAATATATTCCACAAAATTCTTGAGTACTTCATGGTGCGCGCGAGCTGCGCTATATCAATATCGCAAGTGCACGGGTCGCCCAAGTAATAGAGTAGTGAGTGAGTTATCGTTCCACTAAGGACAAGGCCAAGTACTAGTGCAAATCTTAACTGTTGTTTAGCAAATTAATATTTTTGTGATGTTTTATAATTAAAGGCAATTAACTTAAATAAATGCAAGCAAAGATAAATTGGGTGTTGTGTAAAAAGGTTTGATGATAAAGATACTATCTAGATATTAAATCCCCCTAGCCACAATTACATCACATGATAGAGTTGAATTGGCATTCCTCTAACTTAGACTAAAACCTCTCTCGAGTGAATTAACCCCTAATCACTAAGTAGAGTGTCAGAATCTCTTCTCAAACACAATTAAATAGGTCATGCATTAAGAACAAGGAACTATAAACCAAAGGATCTTGTAGGTCTATCTCTAGCACCCCAATCAATCCTCAACCCTTATGAGTAATCAATTCATATCAAGCTTTCTCAAGTCAATAATATGAAAATGGCAACCAATCAATAAGCATGCTATCATCAATTGGCAATAATCATTAAGCATCATAAGGATAAAACAACTCAATCAATTAAAAGTATCCAATCATACAAATAAGCTAGGGTTCATTAACATCTAGATAGAGAATGAATTAGTTCATGTTCAATACACTTAATACAACAACAACAACAATAACATTAAAATACATAAAAGGAGAAAATAGAAAAACCCCTTTCAATATAGCTTCTTGAATCTTCAGGAGCTGCCAATGGAAGATGCAGGTGTTGGAGAGGATGGAAATGGAGGATGAAGATGAAGAGTCAAGGAAAGTGTCACTCTCTCCTTGCCCAAAACGTGTATGCACAGCCTCCTCCTCTCAAACCTCTCTTCTCTGCCTCTGTTCTCTGTTTCTCTGCAGAAACCTCCAACAGAACCCTCCCCAGAAAAACTGGCCTCTCCTCCTCTTCCTCCTCTTTTTTATTTCCCTCTAAAGCTCAAGCCCATGCTTCCAACTCACACCACTCTCCCTTGTTCCCCACATTCTCTTTTTTATTTACCTTTGTCTCCCACTTTGTCCACACCTCGTTTAAGAAAATTTAGCTTTTTGTTAGATGACACGCCCATGTTACTGGGCGTGTCACAGCTACTGGAAACATCACAAAAGGCACGCTTGGTGACACGCCCATGTCACTGGGCGTGTCAATACTTCTGTATCTTCATTTTGCTTCTTCCTTGCTTGTCTTTTGGCTTAGGATGGGACACGGCCAAGCTTGCTTTGGCTTGGCCATGTCTTGCTTGATTCATGCTCTTTCTTCATTGTTTTGATCAACCAATGGAGTATTTCCACTTTAACCTAAAACAAACACTTAAAACAAACTTTAAACAACAATCAAATGAAATATTAACTAAAAACAAATAGAAATCATACTAAAAATAAGTATAAAAATGCTCTTATCACTTCACATGCACCATACTTTTGTTTCAAGAAATATATCCATGCCTTTCTACTGAAATCATCAATAAAAGTAATGAAGTATTTGTTACCTTCATTAGATGGAACCTATACATAGCATAAGTCTGAATGCACAAGCTTTAGTGGTCTTTTAGCTCTCCATGCCTATTGTCCGAAATGGATCTCTGTGCTTCTTTGCCAAAACACAATGCTTACACTCTTGGTCAGGAACTTGAATAGTAGGCAAGCCTGAAACCCACTCTTTGTTTGCAAGAAATTTGATGCTCCCAAAATTTAAATGTCGAAGTCGCATATGTCATAGCCAATTATCATCAACAACCATAGAATTACAGTAGGAGGCATTACCATAGTTGATGTTTGTTGAAAATAAATAATTAGATGACATCTTTATTTTTAGTATCATTCCTTTCTTTGCATCACTTATAATGCATTTGCACTTGTTGAAACACGTCATAGCCTTTTTCTGCCAGTTGTCCCACACTTAGCAAAGTTTAATAAAGAGTATAAGTATAGTAAACTTTAGAAATATAATCTGAAGGCCTACTCTTCGTTTTGATAGCGATCCTTGCCTATTATTGGAACCTGATAATTGTCATCAAGCTTCACAGAATAGTGAAAAGATTCATATAACTCAAAAAGACTTCATTGTTTCCACTTAAATGATTGCTGCAACCCGAGTTTAACAACCACTGGCAATCATTACTACTACCAATTTCATGAGTAGCCACCAACAAAGTTTTTGCACTATCATGCTGAGCTATCCTAACACGATTGTCTTTGTGGTATGATCTTCTAGCACGACATTCTCTACTATAATGGCCATATTTTTTTTTATAATTATGGGTTGAATGTGTGACTTGCACTCAGATTAATAATGGCTTTGCTTTTTTCATTTATAACATTAAATATTGGATTTACCTTGTTGAGATTCACCTTCTTTTGCTCATTGTCTGAAATTAGTTCTAAAATTCCCACCTCCTTTACCTATGAAATTAAAACCTCTTTGATTATACTCTGATCTGGGCGTCTTCTCATCTTTCTTTAAATTCATTTGAGCTTTTAAAGCTTGTTCCATTGTGCTTGATGACTTTTCATTCATTCACATCTCACGTGACTCCAATAAAACTTGTAAATCATTAAGAGTCATGGAATTCAAGTCTTTAGACTCTTCAATGGTTGTTAGATATCTCTCTCTTTTATTTCATCACCATTATTCTTTATTTTGCTGGCTAGTTTTTCCATTCTTTAGAAATAATCACGAATACTTTCATCTTTTCCTTGCTCCATCAGCTCAAACTGTCTTTTTAACCCTTGTAGTCTTTTTCGCTTGGCTGGATTTGTACCTTTATATGTTTTGAGTAAAATACTCCATGCCTCCTTTGCTTTTTTTTCATGGAATATTTTTTATAGGACCAATAGCTCCACGGATTGATAGATTAAAAATAAAGCTTTCTCATTTAACGAACAATCATGATCTAATTGTTGCAATTCTTTAGCTGATGCTTTTCTTTTTCAACAATACCTTTTTCTAAAATTTCGCCATAACCATTGCTTTTTAAGTATAGTTCCATTAAATACTTCCATATCACAAAATTATTTTTCCCATCGAACTTGAAATTTATTGATTGCACTTGTTAAATTTGAACTCCTGCCATTGAAGTTGAAGCCATCTCAATCTAACCTAAGCTCTAATACCATATGTTAGCAATTAAAAAAATCAATTTAATTACCAACATGACTTCTACTACTGCTAAACAATCTTCAATAGTTGCTTCTGAATCTACCATTAGTGTCAAACATAGGACTTTAGATAAATTAAGGAGTTCTTTAACTCTCTGCAATGAATTTTTTTCATCAGGGAAGCTACCTAAGAGCCTCGAACTTTCATACATCATGCTTATACCAAAGGTTCAAGGAGCTAATTTGTTAAAGTAGTTCTACCCAATCAGTCTTATCAATAGTTGCTTCTGAATCTGCCATTAGTATCAAACATATGACTTTAGATAAATTTACGAGTTCTTTAACTCTCTTCAATGAATTTTTTTCATCAGGGAAGCTGCCTAAGAGCCTCGGACTTTCATACATCATGCTTATACCAAAGGTTCAAGGATCTAATTTGTTAAAGTAGTTCTGCCCAATCAGCCTTATCAATGGCATTTACAAGATCTTTGCCAAACATCTATCTATGAGAATCAGGCTTATTATGGAACAAATTGTCAATAAGAGCCAATATGCATCTATTAAAGGTAGATTCATTTTGGATAGCTTTTTAGTAGATAATGAAATTATTGATTCATGCAAGAGTTTTAACTTTGGAGGTGTCATGTTAAAGCTAGATTTCAAAAAAGCATTTAACACATTATCTTGGAATTACCTCTTCAAAGTTATGAAACTATGAACTTCGCGTGGCTGGATGAATGGTTGTATACAATAAGCTTCTTCTGCTACTTTGATCAATGGTGCAGCAATAAAAACCTTTCCCATGAATATAGTTATCCGACAAGGAGATCCTTTATCTTCATTTCTTTTCGCTATTGCCACTGAAGGTTTGAGTGTACTTATCAATAAAGCAATGGAGCTAGAAATTATAAAAGGAATACCTGTCAAGAATGATAGAAGTTCCATATAGTACTTGTAATTCCCGGATGACACTATTGCATTCTGTCCGGATTATATCAAGTGTTTACTGAACGTGAAACACATCCTAACATGTTTTGAGCTCTTGTCAGAACTAAAGGTCAACTTCCATAAAAGTGTCTTGGTTGGTCTTGGCTTTTCTGAAGATTGGAGTAGATTAGCTGCAGATAAACTAAATTGCTTGCATTCCTCATTACCAATAAAATATTTGAGGCTTCCTCTCGGGGTAGATCTAGGAAACATTCCACCTGGGAACCAATCCTTAATAAAATCAGAGCCAAATTAGTAGGATGGAAAGCAAGATACTTGTCTTTCATAGGGAGACTTGTACTGATCAAATCGGTTCTCATTAGTTTGCCGCTCTACTATCTTTCTTTGTTTAGGATTCCAACAGAGGTGGAAAAAACAATATCCAAGATCCAAAAGAGTTTTTTCTGGAGTGGCAAAGAGAATGGGAAAAAACTAAACAACATCAGTTGGTCTGTAATTGAAAAAGCTAAAAGTCTTGGCAGGCTTGGCGTTGGCTGCATCTTATAAACGAATAGAGCTCTCATATTTAAATGGTTGTGGCGACTCTTTGATTTTACTCCTGCACTATGGAAAGACACTATAAACTACAAATATGGGAATTACACTTCGCTACCAATTTGTAGCAATGAATCGGCTTCTATTGTATGGAAAAACATCATTGATTCATCAGTAAAAAATGTAGATTGCACTAGAATAATTAAGGATGGAGTCTAGTCAAATCTTTTTGCAAGCAACTTAGGAGAGAATGATAAAATCATATGGTGTTTCAATAGTAGTATCAAGTATTCGGTCAAATCTTTTTGCAAGCAACTTAGCGTTGCTAATGCCGTTGCAGACTCCTTTAACTGATGCGTAATATGGAATGGTGTTTCTCCATCCAAGGTTCAAGTTTTTGCTTAGACAACATTACATGAAAGAATCAATGTCAGATACCTTTTATCAAATATTGATATAATTGAAATGACAGATGATATTTGTCCTCTTTGCAATTTGTATTTAGAGACGGTCGATCACTTATTAATTCTTTGTCCTATTTCTTGGCAAATTTGGAGTAAAGTTATAGGCTGGTGGAACTACAAATGGTGCAGCCCTTCCTACCTTCTTTGCGTGCAGAAATTTTCGAAAGAAGGCATAGCCTGCTACTTTCTTTCAATCATTTGGACCATATGGCTAGACAGAAATAAAGTGATTTTCAATAAATCCTCCTTTGATATTGAAAGATTTTTTTATCTGATCTTAATTCAACTGTTAGCATGGATCTCAGCTTTTAAACCATCTTTTCCGTGTAAAGTCAGTGACTACTTCAATTCAGTAGGCTGTATCAAAGGATGGAGTCCTCGTTTTGGATGCAGGTCTATAATGAATTGGCACCCACCTAATCATAACTCATTGAAATGGAATGTTGATGGCTCATCGTTGGGAAAGCTAGAGCCAGTTAGGGTTGGAGGTATGCTGAGTGATAGTAATGATCTTTTCAGAGTCGTTTTCTCATGCACTATTGTATGTGTGGACCCTAATAGGACTGAACTTATTACAATGGTTAAAGCTCTTAAAATTTCAGCTTCTAAAGATTGGATGCATTCATATCATTTAATTATAGAATCTGATTCAAAATCAGCAATATGTTGGGCTAATAGGTAGGTTACAGACACTCCATGACGATTATAGGATACCTTATGTGAGTTAAAAGAGGTAGTAAGTAGATTTAACTATGTTATCTTTAAGCATGTGTTTAGAGAAGCAAACCACGTTGCAGATTCACTTGCTAAAATAGGAGTGTTTAGGCAATAAGATTTTATCGCATATTTTTAATATTTCAGATCACTTGTGCTCTATTGCTGACCTTTAAATCATGAGACCTTTAGCTCTTTGGTGACTTGAAATGATGATTATGAGGAATTTAATGGTGTAAGAACCCTGCTTTATGTCATTGCATTTCATTTAAGTTTTTCGTGTAAAAGGCAAGTTAGGTTTGTTAGTTAAGTGTGGATTTTCTAGATAATTTTATAGGTTTTTTTTTAGATTATCTGTCTTGTATATCTTTTTTGGCGTTTTGGCTTTTGTGGTTCTCTACTGCTATTCCTAGGGTTTTTGCAACTTCATGTTCTTGGTATTGCTACATTACTGGTGGCGTAGCAATTCTCTACAATTTTTTGGTGCTACAGTTCCTGCATTCTTTTATTCTAGTGTTGCTGCATTTTTTCCGGTGCTGCTGTAACTTTTTTTGTAGTTGCAATTCTTTGGGTTGTTGGTTTTGCTGGAACATGTTGGGATCCATTGAGCTGCAAACATGATACGCTATTGATTGTTGCTGATGAGGCCTGTAGATTATCAAATTCACCAAGCAATTACTTTTACTGCAATTATGACAGCAGCAATAGTTATCATTAGATATAGCTAATTTGTATCTTGTTATGGTTGAGTTAATCTACTATGGTTAAGAATGCTAGCTTAGTAGCTCTTCTTGTCTTGTTTCAGCTATAAATTGATCCTTTGATTCAATTATATGCATTGTATATTTTGGTTGTTATCCTCAGTTGTGGACTTGGTTTTGGGTTTTTTTTTCATGAGTTGATGAGGTGTTAGGTTGAAGGTGTATGGGGCTAAGCCTATTGGCTTGGGTAGAATGCCTCATCAAAATATGTTTTTTCCCTTTTCATTATCTTTAATAATAAATTTATATTTTATATATATAAAGGATTGTTTGAAAACTTATAATAAGCCTATTCAAGTTGAACAAATAATTGAGGTACTCGAAAGTCTCAAATTAGTTATAAAATCTTTCATAATTTTCGTTGATTCTTTTTTTTTTTGAATTTTATTAAACGTTTAATAAATTCTAATAGACTTTCATCTTTTAATATTTTTTAACTTTCATATATTACTCAAGAATGCAAAACTGTAGAAAATATTGTGCAAAGATGGAGATTTGAGGCTTAATATGTTACACCCTGGATAGAGTGACCTGCTAGCTTAAAGAGTTTAGTCAGAGGAGGTGCTTGCTTAAGGTACTAGCTTAAGATACGTAAGCTAGCATGTCAAATGTAAGAAAAAAAAATCCCATATTGGATTTGGGATGGGATGAGAAGTGGTTTATAAATACCAACTCAATACTATCTAAGTACCTTGGGTTAACCATTTTAAGACCATAGGTTGAGCCTTGAAACAAGCAGGTTACTTAGAGCCAATATTGGGTCGAGCCATTACAATTAGTATCAGAGTAACCTAGCAGCTGAAAATGCAAAGCTACGTACTATACGGGGCTAAGTGCTACATGGTGGAAGTCACTTCTAAAGCCGATTGAACCAAGAGCCACATAGTGGGAGCCACCTCTAGAGCCTAAAGGAGCCATCTTTAGGTCTGCATTGCCTGGTAGGGAAGTATCCTAGACTAAGCCCAAATGTAAATATGAACCAGCCTAGTTGCAACAGGGACATCACATCTCAAAGGAGGGGAGATTGTAATACCTCGAACAGAGTGACTTGTTAGCTTGAGGAGCTAGTCAATAGAGGTGTCTACTTGAGGTATTAGCTTAAGATGCTTAAGCTAGCATGTCAAGTATAGAAAAAAGAATCCCACATTGAATTTGGGATGGGATAAGAAGTGGTTTATAAATGCCAACTCACTATTATCTAAGTAACTTGAGTTAACCATTTTAAGCACATTGGTTGAGCCTTGAAACAAGCATGTTACTTAGAGTTAGTATTTGGTCGGGCCATTATATAATGTAAGTGGTGTTAATTTATATTTGTTATTAAACTATTTCACAAATTATTTTTTGGATTGGATTACAAATTTAATTTTTAGGTTGAAATGGGTTGGATTTTATTAGATTGTGTATTACTTGGAATTTTTTATTACAAATATCTTTATCGTAGTTGTTTATTGAATTTGAGGTAGAATGATGCTATTAATTATTGGATTTGAGGTAAAAGTATAGATAGCAATTTAATTGTTATTAATAAGTATTTTAATTTTCTATTTCTAATTATTTTTATTTAAAGTGGAGTTTGTTTAGATTTTATTGAAATTTCTCGAATCAGTTATCACACTTTTTTCTTATATAATTTTCTTATGTAATTTTCTTTATTAAATTTTAGGGGGTAAAGTTCAAACGAGGCATTTGGAGTTTAGTATATTTTCATTTGTTCTTTTTATTCTTTTATGCATTAAAATTATTTGAATTAGAATTTGCAATAATTTGATGTTGGATGCTAGGCATTTTTAATTTTATTATGTATGTTATGTAATATTTATGTTTTTAGGGTTTGGACTACAAAAACTAACATTGTATATTTTATTATTAGAACAATTAAATAGTATTTTATTGCTTAAAGTTAAAAAAAATTCAAATCTCCGAATCTGCAGATCTATATGAAATTCGAATCAAACCGTTAAAGCTTAATATCCGAACCGTTCTGACTTTTTAATACAATATAATACAAATATGTTTAAGATTCGTTTTGGTTCGGTTCTAGTTTCAATTGTATTAAAATCTCTGAATTTTGGTTCGATTATGGAGATTTACCAATTTTCTCACTATTTCATACCATGCACATCATTATTTGAAAGCACACGATCAGCACTAGAGAACGAAAAAATGCGTGATTCTTAGAATTCGTAGTCAATGTAACTAACCACAAACAAAGGAAGTTGTATTATGATCAAAGCTATGGGTTCACTTATTAAGTAGAATCAATTCATCATATCACAATCACTCAGAGCTACCATCTCAAATCTTATCCTAATTATAAAATACAACTCAAGAGAAATATCACATCGACTGACTGATAACAAGAATACAGATGATGAAAGATATATAATGATGAATTTTGAAATACGAATAATATAAAAATGAATAAATAAATAAGAGAAATAAAATTACTTTATTGTCTGATGATAAAGGAATAATCCGAGTAAAACATTTCCTTAAACTTAACTTGCATACTGGAAAATGATAAATGAATGTGAGTGTTCGACAAGATATTTACATAATAATATAATTATAAAATATTTTATAATAAGATTACAAAACTATGTATTTAATCATAGTGCATTAAATAATTTACTTTTTATATTTTTGTAGTACTTCTAAATTAAGTAAATAAGAAGAGTTTTATATTGTGAGCGTATTAATATTATAATATATTTTACTTTTCTGCATTTTCTTATATACTAAGTATAATAACATTACTTTCAAAGAAGAAATAAATGGATTCCAACACCGGAACCCATTGGAAATAAATGTAAGTACACCCACATTGAAAAGTAGTAATAAAATATGGTGATATATAAGTAGTGAATATTGAACTTTAATACAAGCCAATTGATTTTGTATTAGATGATGTTCCAACTCCATTTATGTAGCCACTATGAATTTGGCCCAACGCTCTTAAGGTATGTATAATTTCTACATGGTATCAGAACCAACCAGGTAATGGATTAGCAGCTAGATGATTCTGGGCTAGGTAATTTATAATGGACCTAAAAGGGTAGATTGTCATCTATGTTTGGCAAGTGACAACTAGAGCATATTCAGTTTCACTTGAGAAGAATGTTGGAGAATATAAGTATCTTACATTGGAAAGTGGTAGTAAAATATGGTGACATAAAAGTGGTGAAGATTGGGTCTTAACATAAGCCAATTGATTTTGTATTAGATGGGATTTCAACTCCATTTATGATATCACTGTGCTTATAGCTCAGCACTATGAAGGTCTGTGTAGTTTCTACAAGATTTAGGTATACTCATGATTACAAGTGTATAAACCTAAAATCACTAGATTAAATTAATTATAAGTAATTGATTAATATAGTGTAATATATATATATATATAACAAATATATTATCAAAATTTTAAAAGGATTTAAATATTTTAGTGGAATAAAAATAATCTCCTTAAAAATGACATATTAAAAAGATAATAACAAAAATATATTTTAATTATTTGAGGAGATAATTAAATATCTTTTATTTAATGCGAATGAATTTTTATTAATAAATTAAAAGTTTATATGTAAGGAACAAATAAAGTTATATAATTTTAAAGTAAATAAAATTGAAGTTACTGGATCTCTTTAAATTTTTTGAAAAAATTACACTCTTTACTATTTTTTTTATAAATTTTTTTTTATTTTTACCAGAGATATTTTAGTTATTTTATAATAAACTCATAATAAATCCATAATAAATTTATAATTTATGTAAATTCATAAACGGATAATAAACTTATAATAAACTATGTAAATATGATATTTTTATAAACTAATTATAAATTCTTGTAAATCTGAATATATTTTTAAAAATATGGTAAATTTGAATTTTTTTTTATTTTTCTTGTATTTTTATACAAACTCCAAACTTCTTCGATGCAAAGAGTGGATACCATACCGCGGACAATATTTCTTTCAGCGAGATACTTATTTCATTTGTTAACTGTAGAAAAATATAGAATCACCTTACATACGAAAATGACGTCTCTATTAGAAAAGGATAAATCTTCATTAGAGAATAATAAATCTCTATTAAAAAAAGACAAACCTTCATTTAAAGAGGATACACAATCTTTCTCTTTAAATGAGAAATGATAAAATTTTATAACAAAAATTAAAATAATATTCATTTTTATTCTAAAAGATGAAAAAAATGAAAAATAAGAACAAATATTAAATCTCAAATTTATATTGTTCTGAAAATTTATTTTGAGAATAAACTATAAAAAATATATATATAACTAATAAAAGAACAAATGTATTTTAAATTATATTAATCTGAAAATTATTTTTAGGATAAAATTGAAATAAAAATACATAAAATTAGAATATATATATATATAAAATTTAATAATAGATGAAAAATAAAAAAGAATAAAGATGGAAGGGGATGCCACATGTTGATGGATTATCACTAACTCACTTTCTAATTAAGAAGTAAAAAAGTATATAAAAGCTCATAGGAAAAAAAAAGGTGGCTAGGATTTTTTGTTTTTTATTAATTCAATGATTATGCTTAGATAATCAGATATCTTATATGAAAGGGTAAAAATTTTTTTCCCGTTGGCAAGCAGAAAGAAAGGCTGCGTTTATGCTAATGCAACAAATTCTCCCGAAGAAAGCTGGAAAAGGCAGCAGAGTCTTCTTTTTTTTTTTTTAATAATATTAGGGAAAAGTATATTAATCAAAATTTAATTAATAATAATAAATAATAATAACATTAGAAAAAAATTGTGTAAGGCAAAATTTAATTAATAATAATAAATAATAATAACATTAGAACTCAAAATTTAATCATACTATCTCTGCAAATATCACTTGTAGTATTATGTCATTTAATATCATACAATAATATATATTAATAAAATAAATACAAATAAAGTTCGCCTGAAAAAAAAAAACTTGAATTGGGTTGAAAAAGGCAAAGAAATTTAAACAAGAAGTCTATTTTAATTGTTTTACTATATTATAAGTATTTTTACCACATATATATATATACTAAATTTGAAAATTTATAATAAATTTAAATAAATAATCATAAAAAATAATGGTCATAAATATTTTTTTTATTTAATAATCATTTAAATTTATAAGTGTGATATAAAATAAATATTATAATATAAGTGTCTGATGTATAATAATATTTGTATAGTTTTTTGTACACATGTTGAACCTCTATTGTTTAGTTATCTTCCATTTAACTTATGAACTTTTCAATTTAAAAATGCTGAGAATTTGTTATAACATAAATGAAAAATAAAAAAAGGGCATATTTAAGCAGAATCGATGCAGAATCAGATAACTAGTTGACTCGAATAACTGGAGATCTGAAAAATGAAGAACAAATCATCAAAATGAATACCAGAAATATCTGAAAATAAAAAATAAATCATGAAAATAAATGCCAGAAGTATCTGAAGTCTTATTAACATTCTCTTATGGTCAAATAAGACTTTGGCAGCGTTACAAGAATTGGCTCTTTATTTTGTGAACATTTGAATTAAAATCGAAAATATATTTAATTTTAATTTTAAGTAATATAAATAATATAATTTATTATTTCACAGATAATTTATATATATTATTTATTTTAACTTTATAAATATTATTAAAAAATAATTTAAATAATACAAATAATATCTTTTATTAATTTTCTGATAATTTATTAAATAAAATTAAAAACAAAATGAACTAACTAATAATAAAAATAAACATATATAAAAAGAATGATAAAAAATTTATTTTATAATATTAAAGTCATTGACTAATACTTTTGAGATATAAATATTAATAAAATGACTAAATAATTTAATTTTTAAAAATATAAAAATATAAAATAGATATTAAAAATTTAGAAACTGGCTATTATAATATATAAAATTTTAAATTATTTTGCCAATTTTAATATAATTATTATAATATTTTAAAAGTGGGGTTTGCACTTATTATTAATATTAGCACAATCATAAGCCTCACCAATTTTAAACCAACTATATATTCAAAATACAATTTTAAGAATTTCCAACAAGGATAATGGTAATTGTGTGTCCTTTTTCCTTTCATAAAATATTTTCTGAAATTATTGAGGTATATAGAGAGGTTATTCTCACAATACAATCTGATCCCATTAAGCCTCTCATTAATTAAAAAAAAAGAATTTTTCAATGATTTTCCAACATTGGTGATATTCTGATTGTATTAAATATAATAATAAAAGAATATTTCTAATTTAAAAAATAAAATCATGATAAATTATAATATAAAAATATAAAAAACAATCATTTTATATAATAAACAATCATTTTATATTTCAAAAATAAACTTCATTTTATATAATAAATAAGTGTCCTATCAAAGTCCTAACTTTTGACCAACTTCTATTGCTACATTGATTATGATTTAGAATTTATTTCTAAACTATAATAGGAAAATATTTTCTCGTAATTTATTTTTATATTAAAAAAAATATTTTATCTGTATATAGAAAAATTATATCTAAATATAAAAAAGTTTTATTATTTTTTATTTTAAACATATTAACATATGATATATTATTTTATTATTTATCGATTTTTTTATCGAATGTTATTTGCCAATTGACTATAATAAAATAACATTAATGGATATTAATAAATTAAATAATAATATTATTTGATAGTCAGTTTAATATATTTTTTATCGATATTAATCGAGCTGAGTTAAGTCAAATTTAAAAAATTTAAGTTTGATTGATATAAAATAGTCAAATTTAAATTCAATTTGAACTAAGTCTAAGCCAAGTCTAAATTTATATCAATCTAACTCATATATCATATATTTCAAACTTAAACTCGAGTTTGATTTAATTAAATTTAACGAGTTGAACAAGTTTATTTCAATTTTTATTTTTTATCCATCTTTTCTATCTTTTCAAATAAAGATACTAAAATTAACATATTTATAAAACATGAATAATATGATTATGTAGTAATAAATATAAATTTTGTATTAGTATAATTTTATATTCTATTACAAATTACTAAATTATTGAATTATTTATATTACTTATATACTAAATATTTAGTGTATATATGTTAAATCATCATATTTTTAAAATATTATTAATAAAATAATCAATTATTTTTTTTAATTTGTATTATATAAATAAAAATAAAAATATTATATAGTGCAATTTATTCTTTTGAAGTAATAAATTTATTTTTTTCAAAATTTTTAATAAATTTTTTATTTAATAAATAATATAATAATATAAATTTCACTCACTATTATATAAATATTAATATTAGTAATTTAAAAATATAATTAAATAGAACTTCCACTTGATATTTCAAAACATATAGTATTAGTAGAGCTTGCATGTGTTGTCATGAAGCCCATTAACAATGGCTATAGCCATTGCCCATTTCCATTTAGAACAAACATCTCTTTTCAATCTCTCCCAACTTTTAGTGGAAATTGTTCTTCAGTAAGGGCCAGTCTTACCCTCCATTTTTTTTACCAGGAATGACAATAGAAAAAGGAAAGGGAATGAAGGCTACAGCCTATAGATGACAATGGAAAAGATATTTCTCTCTTTTTTTTATTGATGATAAATGTTTTATCCTTAGGAGGCAAAGAGTGAGATTTCCTATTTTAGTTATTAATCATAAAGCTAAAATTAATCTTCTTGCTTACACTCAACACTATTTTTTTTCCTTAATGATTAATTATTAGGGAAAAATTAATTTTAAAGGAAATGATTTGCTAGGAGAAAAGAGAATTTTTTTAGGAGTTTTTTCAAAAAAATCTTAAAATATAAAATTATTTTTAAAAATATCACTTTCTTTTGTTTTGAAAAAAAAAATCAATTTTTAACTTTCAATTTTAAAAATGCTCATTTTTAAGAATATACATCTATATTCTTTTAAAATATATATACATATATATCCGGTATACTAAAAATATATTACAACTTCAAAAATATATATTTAACATATTAAAAATATACCAAAATAACGAGGTATTTAAAAAAAAATAAAAAACAAAAGTTACATACACATTTGTCATCCATTTTCATATGTCATCCAATCTAACCATCAATATCATTCAGATAAAAATGCCTTAGATTACAACTCATTAAGCATACCCTTATTCATCATATAAAGTAGATGTTTTATTATTATTATTATTATTATTATTATTATTATTATTATTATTATTATTATTTTGAGTTCTCTATCTTATACCATCTATTTTATAATTTAAAAGAGAGATATAATTACTATAGATGATTTTATTTCTCTTTTATCTATTTTGCCCTTATATTTTTTTTTTACCATAAAGAGAGATATATTTATAATTGAAAAATGAAAATTTTAAATATTAATATTTTTAAAGTTCTTTAATATATTGCATTATAAATTGAAAAAAAATGTTGATTCATTAATTTGAATATTAATGATTTACCATAAATTCGATTGAAAATGTAGATTCATACAATGAAATATATTTTATTACAATATATATATATAGAAAAAAAATTATAATCAATTATTGCTAGATGGATAAATAAAATGATTCATTATTTTAGAAATTGATTTAATTAATAAATTAAATTTTTTATTTTTTATTTTTTTTATTGATGAAAGTTCAATTTTATAAAATTTACACATATACTAAAGCTTTTTCTTAAAGCTTATAATACTTAATATACAAAATAAATTGTTTTAAAATATTAGGATTAGAATTAGGGGTGCTTAAAAAAACTTATTAAACTGAAATTGATTAAATCAAATCGAAAATTATGATTAACTAAACTAATGATTTAGATTTTTTTATTTTTTAATATTTTTAATTTTGGTTTTTAATGATAAAAAATCATTCGGTTCAGTTAATCGAACGATTAACCATATATAAATAATTTTTAAATTTATAATTATATTATAATTAATAAATATTAATTATAAATTATACATAAATTATAAATTATATATATAATTTTATATAATAAATTATAAACTATATAAATAAATTATAAATTATATGTATATTAAATAATAATATATATGTATTAAATTATTATGATTGATTATATTTGAATTTAAAATATGTATTTTGTACTTGAATTATTTTTTTGTGTAAATATTTATTGTTTTAATGAGTTATATTTGAATTTTTTTTTGTTAAATATATGTATGAAATATTAATTTTTTTTTGTATATAGTATAATGATTAAAAATCGAAACTAACAGTTAATCATCTATTTTAAGTTGTTAACTGATAAACGGTTAACCATTTATTTATAATTCGGTTTAGATTTGTAATTTTTAAAAATCAAAACCGATAGATCAGTTTTTTTTATCTTCACAGATCGATTAACCGAACTGTGAGTACCCCTAATTAGAATATCATCTCTTTTCATACTTTTTGCTCCTTTTCAAAATATAAGTGTCGCAATTTTTTAAATTTTAAATTAAAATTTTATAATATTAAATTTATTATTTATTAAAATAGATAATTAATTATTATATATATTTATCTAGAGAGTTCACATGAGAGAAATATTTAAAATATATTATAACAGTTAAGACTAAAATCGAAGAGTAAATAAAACATGCAAGAAATGAAAATGGTATTTGAAAAATCATAAAATAATTATACTATTTACTTTTTTGCACTCAATTGATAATATCTTATTACAATTATACCAATATTTTAATTATTTGTATTCAATTGGTAATATTTAAATCTTAATTTCTGATTTACTTTTTCTTCTCCTTAAAAAAATGATAATCATTTTTTGTATTATTTATAAAAAAAATTAAAATATATATATCTCTGAAGCAATGCAATGCCTCATTATTGTATCTTTTAAAGTTGGAACAATTAGTTTTAACTTGCCAACTAACTTTCAAATTTGCCAATGGCAAGTAGCAAACAACTTGTAACATCTGAGTTGTTATAGAACAACTAATTAGAATTCTTGTTTAATAGTTACAATCAAATGAATCGTATTACCAATATTTTAATCTTTTTTTTTTTTGCAAAAATTGAGTAGATCATTTGTTATTACTAAAAGTTTTCTCATTAAGAAAATAATAAAAATAAATTCATAACTTCTCATTTTATCAATCAAGCCCACAACTGCCCCTCGATTTCTTTATTTAGAATAATCCTTATAAATGTTTACAATAACCTCTTTCACTGGTGACCATATAGAAAGAAGACACACAATTATTTTATAATGAGAACCCCATCGCATGTCTCTAGGTCGAGTTAAATTTATTTCTTGATGTGAGTTTCTTCCACTTTGAATATCTCCTCTCTCTAGGCATCGAACTATATCATCATGTTATTTTTTACGGAGAGCATCCCTCCTTTTACAAGAAGCTCCAACAATATTCACAATCATTGCAACATAATCAAAAAAATTACTCACAAATCTATTGCTCCTTGTTGTTGCAACAATCACTAATTGGAGTTGATGAGTGAAACAATGAATGTACCTTGCCGATGGATTTTTATTTAAAATAAGGGTCTTTAACCTATTGAATTAACCTCGCATATTAGAAACTTCATCATAACCTTGACCTCTAACTTTACTTAGAGACAACCCATGTTTGGCTAAGAAATTATAAAGTGCACTTTTTAAAAGATAAAGTAGATGTGTCACTCACATGTACCACTCTAATTATTTGCTCAACCACTTGTCCCAACTTGTTAACATATCTCAATATCATAACAATTTGCTCATTTACTGAATTGTCTCGAGCTTCATCAATTAATAAAGAGTAAAAATCATCTTCAATATCCTTAATAATAGCTAGTGTCGTCTCTAAAGTACAAGCTAACTATTTACTTTTGGATATGTGGAGAAGTGAGTTGATTATATTTTAAGAGCATTTGAATTAACTAAATTCCCAACTTCAATACTGCGTTGACTGTACCAATTGAAAAGTTCAAAAAAAATATCCTGGCTAAGTGAGTTTTTCAACTCATTATTTCCCCAAAAAGCATCCATTTGCTAAAAAGAAAATAAATACAATCAACAACAGCTGTCAAACGTGTTCATTAATAAACCTCTTGCTCTTGGCTGTGAGAAGATAGGACATAAGATACACTTTATCTTTGATTTTTAAAACTAACATATAACATTCCAACATTATGGTGTTGACTACTTGGACCACCAACATGTTCATTAAACTTCTCCATAACTTTTTTTCAATTATGAAATTCGACTTCTGTGAAGACATTATCTCCCCTCTTAGATTCTCTATTCGAACTAAAAAGATAACACCATAAATAAAATATTACATATTTGAAAATACTATATTCTAACCACTCAAATTTAGAGAACCAAACATCTCTAAAACTTCAAATAAATTTTTCAAATTCTGTTTGAGAAAAATTGTGGTTATATAGTTGGCAAGGTTCTTTAGCCACATATTGTTTTCTAGCATCATCCCTAATTCCAATATCAAATTTGTCAATTGGTTTATGCAATGTTGAATCACCTACAATATCACCAAAACTACACTCCGGATGCCCAATTGATCACTAGTTTTCCTAACGTTTGCATGACTACTTAATGTTTGGATTGGTGTCGAAAGCGGAATATTTGAAGATTTACAATTATCATTTCGTAATCTCTTAGTCTTTATCACAAATTTATCCATATCTGTTTCAGTTTTTATTCTAAATATAATTAGTTTACTTTTGGTTAATTTTAGAGTTTGGTTCATATTTTTCATTTTATAAGTATTTTATATTAAATTTATACTTAGTTTATATTCAATTTATATTTAACTATCAATTATTTTATATTCACAATATAAAACTAATTTGTTTAGGTTCGATTTATAATTGGTTAAGTTTATTAAGTACTTAATTTATAAATTTATAGATCTAATATTATTAACTTAATCACAATTTATATTTAAATTTTATTAACCTAATCACACTTTATATTAAATTTTTTTTATATTCAATATTTTAATTTATAATTATAATTAATTTAACCTAAAATTTAAATTACTAAATCAATTCATTATTCAACAATCACAATACAAAATATTTTAAATAAATTATTATACTTGGTTAATCATCAAAATAAATCAAATTTTATATTAAAAAATAAAATCCTAAAATTCACCTAAAACCCTAACCACAAACAACACAAATTAATTCAACATAATCACATCAAAAATCATTTAAAATAAATCAAAATAATTATTTGAACTTCAAATAAACTATATTTTTTATTTAAAAAAATCCTAATTTTTACCTAAAATCCTAAACTTAATCTCAAACAAAACAACCCCTAAAATCAATTTAAAAAACAAGAAATAAATACTTGTTGAAATTGGTCAGCCGGTAGTGATGTCTGTTCTTTGGTGGCTTGCGTCGCCGGTGAACCAGTGCCAGCCGCTCCCACTCATCCCTCTCCCTCCCTCTCTGCCCTCTGGTCTCTGCTTCTCTCGCCAGACAGAGGAGATGCATGATGCAGCTCCTCTATTTTTTTAAATATCTTCGTTTCACTTAAGTGAAACGATGTCGTTTCACTCATAAGTATTAAAAAATATATATAATTCCTGGCTGAAACGATGATGTTTCAGCAAGGGACATTTTTATAATAAAAAAAATGCGTGAGGGGTCGTCTTTAACTTCTCACGCACGCCGGCTCTACAACTCACAGTGGGGGCACTCATCTCTGGCTGGCCCTGCTGTCATTATCGGCAGCCAAAAGCACACACCCTCTATATATGCTTCTGGCCACCGGCGAAGGGGAGTTGTTTGCTCTCCGCCCTGTGTCCATCCCTGAAACAGATATACATATTTTATACAACCAATGCATGACTAGCTTTACTCTGTTAAGTATTTATTTCAACTTATTTTTTTGGGCATTTGAAATTTAATTTTATAGTAATATATAGATTTTCATTACAAATAAAAAAACCTTTTAATGATTACTATAGATTTTTGTCAAATTGTATTATTTCAAATATATCTCAAATAAATTTTAGTTTATACTATCTCTCTCCCATAAATGCACTTTTTATTTCACAATAATTAAAAAAATAATTTATTTTATTCAAAATATAAATTTATATATTTTATTATATTTTTATTTTATTATGAATATTTTTATTAAATATTTTTAATAAATAATATTAAATATGAATGTGATAAAAATTTAATATATTAATTAACTTATTTATATTATAATTTAATATAAACTTGACACTTATCCTTTCTTGTGCAGTAATGAAAATAATGAAATATAAATAAATATATTTAATAATAAATAAATATAAAATAATTTATATGAAAATCAATAACAAATTCTATTATAAAAAAATGTAAAATTAAATATTTATCTTAATTTTTATGATAATATATTCGAAATAATATAAATGAGTAAATATATTTTTTTTTATTTCATAACTTGACAACTTCACTTGTTAAGAATAAAATCTATACACATTTTACTATAAAAAATTATAAATTCTATTTATAAAATAAACAATAAAAAAATTAGAAATTTAAGTAACTTTAGAAATGTCAAACGTTGTTTAATTTTTTAAATTTATAAAAATTAATAATTATTATTATAAATAAATTATTAATTTATAATTAATTTATTATGAAGATTGAGAGTAATTTTCTTACTTTTCAAATTTCTAAAAAAATATATAAATCTATCAATATTATTAAATTATATTAATATATAATTAATTTATAAAAAAATAAAAGTTATTAATATAATTTATTTAATTAATATTATGGAATTATATTAATGCGAAATTATTTGTAGTTATTAAATTTTAAATTTTATATAAATTATTAAAATTAAATGAAAAATTAATTAAAAAAGGAAAAAAGAAGAAATAATGTATTTTAAAAAATTGATCAAGCAATCTAATAACCTTCATCTTTTCCTTAGCTTATATATATATATATATATATATATATATATATATATGTCCCTAGCAATTTTGAGATGGAGGAGAATTTTCTAAGAAAAAATTTAGTTTCTGTTTTTTAATTAATTTATAAGCTTTAAAATTAGATTTTATTTATGAATTAGTGATGATTTTGGAGGATATAAGTTTTAAATTTAAATAATATAGTAAAATTTATATGGTCATCAATAATATTTGAAAATTATAATTAATATTTTTTTCCTAACAAGAGGAGGAAAAAATTCTCTGACCACTACAAATAAACATGTGTATAAAAGACACAAATTAGGTCATGCGGTAACCAAGTTTTCACCCCTTTAAGAGGACTATCAAAACCATTGTTGAATTACCCATAATATGATGAAGTATGAATTGTAAGTAATCTCACATCTAAGAAATATAAGAGCATAAACTAATTTATATAAATATGGATTCTTCAACCTTTGCAGTTAACTTTTAGGGTTAGCTCTTTCAAATTTATATAACGAGAAAAAAAAATTAATATGAAAAAATTAATGTAATATCATAGTTTAAAAATTTTGGAGATAAAATAAATTGAAAACAACTCAGACTAGTTAGACTACTGAAACAACTAGAATCACCAATAGCATTGATCCATTCTTCATTGGTTTTCTTCATGGCATCAAACCCATTAGTATATAGGACAATGTTCCTAGATAATCCGATTAGTAACTACCTTATACTCGTCAAGTATCAATTGAATAGTTGACACTTAATGTACAACCCTATAATACGACGAAGAGTGAATAATCTTATATCTAATAAATATAACCTAATTAATATAGGGATAAACTCTCTAATCCTAGTAGCTAACGTTTAAAATTGACATTTCCATATCCGTATTAACAAAAGCAAATTATAAAGAGAAAATTAAAAACACACACAGTATAACATAATAGAAAATTATTTAAAATTTTAAAGAATACTTTTACTTTTTTACTGAGCTCACTGTGACCCAGATCCAATCTAAAAATCTATCAATTGATTCTTAAAATGATTACACTTAACTATCCAAGTCTGCAACTGTGATTCTAATATAATAAAGAGACTATATGGGAATTCACCCTATAAACAATAATATCATCACTCCCCTTATAAGAAGTTTGATTTGAAACTAAAATTTCCAAATGCCTAAAAAGCATATGGCAAAAGAAGCAATCCTGTTAATATTGCAAAAACAAGAACACACAGATGAATCACATCACAAATTTCAAGCCTTCATTTACAGACAATCCTCAAAAAGAGTCAAAATATCACAATTTTTATGAGCAGAATAGCCAAATGAGGAATGAGAAGTTTATAGAAAAAAAAAAAAGGAATATAAGAGAATAAAAACAAGCAAAAAGTAATAATAATGAAAAAAAAATATATCTCTAAAAGACAGATAAATAGAATTTTTTATACCCGAATGAAAATATAATGTACACACTCCAACAAACAACAGCTAACAGCTAGACTCCGCATCATCATTCCAAAGGGATAACCAACTGCATAACCAAATGTAAATATATGAAGAAAGGAGTATCTCATTCTGCAGACAAGTTGCGACATTGCCATGGGTTGAATTCAGTTGATTTGGTGTCAATCTCCTCTATGCTATCTGAGCTATCCACAACAGCCCTATGTTCGCTATATTTGCCATTGTACTGGTAGACTTCCAAGTCACCCCATGGTGTAGGCGTAACCTCATCGGTGATATCAAACCATCTCGGTTCGAATTTATGGCTTTTAGCCTCTCGGTCTCTTTTTTCAGCTCTCTGCCTTTCCTCCAAACTGAAAACGATTAAGAAAATATGAACACCTTAAAATTGGAAGGTAAAGGTAAGAAACTCATCTTGCAGCAAAGTCAAATGCAGGCATAAATCAATTGATGAAAGGGTGAGGTTGAGATATATATAGAGAAAAAGACCTGCTCTTTTCAGATCCAGCTTTCGATAGATCACCCTTCTCAAGTGCTAATCTATCAGGACGCAAACGAGAATCAGATGCTAACAACTTCTTAGGAGCTGTGTCAAAGCTGTTAAGTTTATGTGCAAAATATGTATACTGAAATTTATCATTTGGTGGAACATCAGCAACATGCCAGACCTGCAGAGAACAATTAATAAAAGCTAAAGCTGAGAATTGTTCCAAGTCAAATATCAGTAAACCCAGAACTAATTACTAATTAGTTAATAAAAACAATATACTCCATCACAAATGTTATCCCAAAACACGTGCATGCAGACACCCAAATACACAAAAGAACCAGCAAGCATGTTACTGGAATTAGGCTAGGAGGCTGTTTAGAAAACCCGTTCTCTAAATATCCTGTTTTCAAGCACAAGGAAAATATTTATTGGCATTTTTCTCTGAAACAGATTTTATGATAGAGAAACAAACTCTCATAGGCAATATACACACAAGAAATTTTTCCATGCAACTGCCATGAAATCTCTCTAACTACAAGCATCTAGTACAATTCGGGGAAGGCATCGTTACAAATAATAGGACTTTCGACACGGTAACCCTTGCATCATGATCAAATAGATATAGAAGCATAATACCAGGATACTATAAGCAAACATTGCTTAACAAAGCTTAATAAATTAGAATAGTTGTTTACTTTTGTTCCAATTTAAATGAAAAAAGAAAAGAAAGTGCAGTAAGAATTCTAACCTCTTTCAATTCTGAGCCTGGAAGAGGTTCTCCTTCCATGTCACACGGTTGATAGCTCATTGACTCATTCCATTTCCCTGTCATCAGTATTTTGGGTTCTTCAGCAGCATTATAAACATATCCATCCACTTCATAGCGACCAGCACTGCAATCAAAGCATATTTGTCCTTCAGTCCCCACTAGCAGGTGGAAAGGAATGTTTAAGCAAAATTAAATGCAATGATGGCTTTCATCCTCATGCAAAAAACATTTGAGGATATGAAAACCCCTAACAATGAAGAAATAAAAAAGATCATGAAAATGAGTCAAAAGCACAGAATAAACTCAGAAAATGTGGAGATATGGTAATCAATTTAAATGAAGCAGTGCGATACATTCAAAAGAAAAAATGCAGCAGGGAGGGGGGAGACGGAAAATGAACAATTATGTGAGTAAAGCCAAAATATAATTCCAATGTGATTGCAGTCAAACATTAATCACCAAGCCATCAAGGATTTAGAAATTTTAGAATTTGCAGCCAAATATGCCACAACTTTTCATCAGAGACCATTCATTTTACACATAGAAGACATATGTGAAGTGAATGAATAAATAGAGAGAGACAGAAAGGGGTTAATACCCAAACCAGCCGCAGGGTTGGAAATATAGAACAGCTTTGTCCCCAGTGGTCAGATTTGTCATTACCATCTCCCCGGGAGAATCAACCCAAGTGCGCCCAAAAATGAGATTGTTAACTTTTGTGGGTGGTGGCACTAGATCTAAAACCACACCATCTCTTTTAAGAGTCACACGTGTTCTGCAAAGAAGTAAACGAATCTCAATTTATACACTATCTAGAAACATCAAACTATAATCAACTTAACATTAAATGATATTAATTAAAAATGGTAAATAGAGGAAACCGTTGCCAACTACAATAAAATCCCTGCGTCAGAATCAACCAACACATTGCCAAATAATGACAGAATGAATCAAGATAACCTCTTAAATCCACTCATACAATGCCTAACAAAATCAACAGACAAAATGCTTTTCTTATTTATTGAATGGATACACTACATTCGTGAAAAACGGGAATTCAGTGAAAAGAAATGGTGGGGGAAAAATGAGAGGAAAAAGTCACTTCCCCTTGTTTGAGATGGGGAGATATCATATGGGAAAAGGCAAGAGGAAACAATTCAAAACTTTTTCCTCAGACCCACAAAATGGGTCTCCCAAAATTGGATCTGATTTTGATGAAGTTACTTATTTGTCCATTGTAAAAAGCTTATTCTTCAAAAAGGAAGGTTAAAAATTGTAATTTCATAGTTTTCTTCACATATTCTTTCCATTTATTTTCATCCCATTAAAAAAAAAATCAACTCAACTCAACCTCAATACCATCTAAGAAATGTAAAAAAAGAAAAAAAAAAAGAGAGCCTACTCTATTGCGTTTTCTCTTTTCCATTTTCTAATCCTCCAATTACTTCCACTCCCCTTCTTTTATCCCCTATCCCCAAACATAGTGTTAAGAGTAAAATGAAACCATTTATAAATAATTAATGCAAACTGTCCATAAGGCTATCCTCTGCCACTGGAGCAAGTTCTATAAATCACGATTAAATGAACCACTAACAGGAAAAAGGTAAAAAAAGCCTTCCATTCCATCAGTGGATTCTCCATTGAATCCAGAGAAATGACAGCAATGGAGCCCTAAAACCCAAAGACAATAAAATACACACAATAATAAATAAAAAATAAAAAAAAGGAAGTGGCAATGCAGGTATTACCTTCCAACCGGGTAAACATCAACAGAGTTCCCTAAAAATTTAGTTTTTAACTTTGATGTCACGTCGTATGTAAAATGCTCATTTTCAGCATGGCCAGCACTCATTGGTGGATGGTGGCTCACCTGATATCAACAATTTAGCAAGATAATCAGCATTGCAAGCAATATAAAATGGAAAAATCAAATGAAAGCATCTTTCAACAAGTGACCTGCCAGAGACAGAATATCCAGAAAGTTCAAAAAAGAACAGGGAAAGTAGGAAAGAAAGGCTTTTGCACAGCTTGTACAAGTAAGAGTGTAAGGGGTAAAGCAAAGATGGGAATAAAACACGCTTAATAAAAAAGCAAAGAGTTAAAGATCTACCTGCTCTGCTATAAATGTAATCCCGCCATGATTAACCAATTCATAAGTCTCTCCAAGAATGGGATTAAACGGTTTCCATGTTCTTTGGTAGGCATAGTAGACAGAGATGGCCCATGATGCTGCAGAAGGTAACATATAAATTTAATTCCTTAATTGAATAAGCCTTATGAGAACTTGAATTGAAAAGCATAATACTCACTAGCATACACCAAACGCATGTATGGATCTTCACATTCATCCGCTTGATCCAACAAATAGGAGTACTCCATTAACTGTGACAAGTGGGCACAATTTAGAAAACAATACCGAGTATATGCAGCATCCATCTCATAGAATCATAAAATGTTATAAGCATCAAGCACAAACCTCTGCCACTTTTTGAAGCATGGTCATTGGCTCAAAAATAAGGACAGGAAGCGTCACCATAGATGTAACATCTGAGCCTATGTATTTCTGCATCATCTTCCAGTAGCCATCTCGTTCCTATATAGAGGAAAACTAAGCTCAAAGTCATGTTTCATGACCAAACATAAGTAGATCAAAAAGGTTGAAATAAAGCCAAAAGTGAAGTTCTTTAAAACACTAAAAATTGAGTATCCAAAGAAGTCTAAAAAGTTTCAGATTGACAAATTAAGCAACAGTATATGCTGTTTGAATATAATCAACAACAAAAATAATATATTTCACTTAAAGACACAAGGTAAAAGAGGAACAGAGGTCAGCGAACCTCCTGCTTCCATCTTCCTCTCTGAGCTTCCTCCTCAGCGTCATCTTTGCCACCCTCTGGATTTATGACTTCTACTCCTTCATAACCAAGCAATCTGTAGACAACAAGAACAAAGTATAGTATAATCATAAACTTAAGCCCCTTAAGCACAGAAAACCCCAGATACTAAATTCAAAAAATTTAACACTCCAATTAAATGGGTATTAATCCAATAACCCAATAGCAATAAAAAGCTTGAAATCAACAGATCGCAAACAAAGAAAGCTCGTGAATTGGGTTTTCATAAAATTTAAAGAAAAAATGGAATTACCCATTAACAGATCTATGCATAGCGTTTCCAAACATGGATAAGCCAGAGGTCATGGCTGCGAAAAACCCTTTACTTTGATTGTTGTTAGGAGTACCCATGTCGATTTCTCTCTTTGTTTTCTTGATTCTGAATTCAATTTTCAACTAAATTCCTTTTACAGCGATCAAAGAAGCAAGCTTTTTATCGTAGAGAGAGAAAGCCGTCGATTAGGACCAAGAAGCAAGGAAAGATCTGAAATTTATGAAAAGAAAAGGGACTTAAGACGAAAAATCGAAATTGTTTGGTGGTTTCTGGATTTGCAATTGTCTTGTTCGTTTCAACTTTCAACGGGGGCTCCCTTTCTGTTTCATTACTAATCATTTTCAGACCTTATAGGAAATAGAATGTTCCAAATTTGACTCAAATTTTAATTTAATTACTTTGATTTTTAAATTTAAATATTTAATTTAGAATTTAAAATCCAAATATAAATAAATTAACGTTAAATAGTTTATTATTATTAAACTTAAATACTATATATATAACATAAATATATAAATTATAGGCTAAATAATTATATAGTCTCAGAGATGTTATATATTATACTAATTAGTCTATATATTTTCAGCATCTGTTTTTTCATCTTTATATTTTTAAAAATTAAACTACTTAGTTCATATATTTTTAAAAACTAAACTATTTAATCATTCTTAACGTCGCAAAACTGCTAATTAATTATTTTATTATTATAAAATTACTTTTTTATCATTTATTTATAAATATATGTATTATTTATTAAATCATGCTGATTTTTTATTTTATTTTTTACACATTATTTATTTTAATTTTATAAATATTATTAAAAATTAATTTTAAATAATATAAATAATAAATTTTATTATTTTAAAGATGATATACACAAATTATTTATTTTAATTTTATAAATATTATTAAAAAAATAATTTTAAATAATACGAATAATATTTTTTATTATTTTATAAATATTTTATATATAAAATAAAATAGAAATGAAATGAAATGAACTAATAAGTAATAAATATATACATAGATATATATAAAAAAAATGGCAAAAAGTCATTTAATACCAAATTAATGGATCAATGATTTTGGAATATAAATATTGATAGAAGGATCAAGTAGTTTATTTTTTAAAAATAGATGAACTCAAAAAGTAGATATTAAAAATATAAAAATTGACTAATATAATATGTAAAATCTCATAAATTTTATAATTATTTAGCCTAAATTATATATTTCAACATCTATTGTAATTTACAAGTCAATTTGAGTTATTATTTAAACTATTAGAGTTTGATACAAATTCTAATTAAAATGAAAATATTTCAATTAAAGTTATTATTCATACTCAAATTTCATAGAAAACAACATTCCAATGTTTTGAAATTTAATTCTAAATTTAATCAATTTAAAATAATTAAAAATTCAAAATAGTTAAAGTTAGATTATTTATAAAATTAAATTTAAAATTTAAATATGATTTAATATAAAATAAATGTGTCAGCTTATATTAATATTTTATTATTTAGAAAAATTTATATTTTTCAACTCATTTCAGTTATTTGAATTTGATCTCAATTCTAATTAAAATTATTTTTTTTAATAAATTTAGCTTTAATTAAGACTAAATTTTAAATCTCAAAATCTTGAGGGCCATTCTAATTAAAATTAAAATTGAATGATATTATTGTGCTGAGTTAATATAAAATATATCAAATTTTTAATAAAATCATATTAGATAAGGTCTTGAACATTGATAAAATGAAATAATCTATATATATCTAACACTAAAATATCTAACATTGGTACAATAGCATACCACGTGGTTTGCTCTCATCATATTATGTGTCATAATTTTTTAAATTTTAAATTTTTATTATTTATTATAATAGATATTTATTTAATATTTATTTATGAGAGTTTAAATAAAATTATAGTAACGTGTTTGATATTGATAATAATTATATATATTTAAAAATTTCAAATAAAATTGTGCTATCCTATTTAATATTAATAATAATTAATTATCTATATAATATATAAAGAAACACATTCTCTTTTCTTATACATTTTCAAAATAATAATATTTACTAAGAGAATATAATTAATTAATAAGTATTATCATCCAATAATTAGATTATTAGATTTCATATTTATAAATTTTTATTTGGAGACTTCAAATAGGATTAGAATATTCTATTTGATATTAATAATAATTATTCAAATTAATTTTTTTAAAATATTAAATTTATTATTTATTATAATAGACAATTAATTAGTTAATTATTATAGATATTTATTTGGAGAGTTCAAATAAGATTAAGATATTATATTTGATATTGATAATAATTAGTCAAATTAAAATTTTAAAATATTAAGTTTATTATTTATTAGAATAAATAAATAAATAATTATTATAGATATTTATTTAGAGAGTTTAAATATATTTAAAATATCCAATTTGATATTGACAATAATTATTAAATTTAAAATTAAAATTTTTTAAAATATTAAATTAATTAATTATTATAGATATTTATTTAGAGAATTTAAATATGATTAGAATATTCTATTCGATATTGATAATAATTAGTAGAATTAAATTTTTTAAAATATTAAATTTATTAGTTATTAGAATATATAATTAATTAATTATTATAAATAATTAAAATTTTTTAGATATTGTATCCTAAAAAATCCATCTGCCCTTTAGTAATATCTATTTTCAATTTGAATCATTTTTATTAAGTCACTAGTGGTTGTTCTCTTATCTCTATGTTTTTACTAATCATAGAGCGATCATACTAGCATGGCACCTGATAATTTCTTTTTTCTTTATGAAATACAAAGTAAACAAGAAGTTATTAATTTTTTTTAGTAAATTTTTATTATTTGTATTTATGGGTTTTTTTCTCATTTTTGTTTATATTTTTTAGTTTAGTTTTTATAAACTATTATAATTATTTTCTTAATGAACTTTTATAGACAATTGTGTATTTGCAATTTTGGATTGTTGATTTTGTTTTTAACAATTATTATTTTTATGATGATGCCTTGCTTCTGTTCGATAAAAGTTCTTAATGAAATCCAAGATTAATATTGAATTATTATCTTATTATATTTATATTTATGGTGTATGTTTCATATTTTGTCTAATGAAGTATAAGCCACCTCTATAAACTATATTTATTTTAATTATCTCATAAAAATATTATAATACTTTTTTTGTTTATAGCATGTACAATTGAAGAAACTATTAAGAGAATACTTATTAATAAACTTAAATCAATTATTAAATAAGTAAAATAGTTATGATAACTATTTTTTCATGATTATTTGTTTATAATTATTATAAAAAATAAAAATTAATATATATAGTGAGTAAAAATATTTACAGTATCGCACGAGACATTTTTCTAGTTCACTGAGATATAGTCTAATGATAAAATGTATATTTCTTTAGACAACAAACCTAAAATTAATTCTTTTTTCTATATTAATACTAAAAAAATATACAAAAAAAAATTAAATATATTTCAGTATTAACTATGTGCAATAATACTAAGGTAATTTTTTGCTTGAAGGCTTCCAGCTGAAGTACAAGTAAAAACATCTAATGCCAATATGTCATTATCCTCCTTTCGGTAGAAATTGGACATTCATTATTAACAAGTGAAAATTGACTCTCTTTAGCATTTTGCCCTTTGATATTTTTGTGCAAGGTTTTATTGTTTTTAATATCTTTTATTTTATTTGGTTAATGAGTTTTGTAAAAGAAAAGAAAAATAAAGATTGAAAATTTAGATTTCAAATCTTTCTTTTGGTAGAATCATATTCTTTTCCCTTTTGAAATTTAAATTAATCTTCCAAGAATTGTAATTTTTTTACATTAATTTTTGAGGTTAAATTCAAAGTTATGAAGTTCAATCTTGTTAATATTTCTTTGGAAGTAGTTCAAGGAATTTTGATGGATTACATTTAGAAAGACAATTATGAATAAAACAAAAATGGAATATGAAGCAATTATAGAGTGGTTATTAATTATTAATTGTATATTTATTATTAATTTTTTTTTATTAAATATACCATTATTATTTCATTTTTTTAATAATAAACATTGCCACCTCAGCTAGGAGAAAACTTAGTTACTTTTCTGTTAGAATGAGGGGTTTATATAATTAATTTTAGAAAAATATATGCATAATTGAGCTCAATTTTTTTTTTGGGACCAATATATACCTTTAAGAAAACATAACGAGCATATTTACACATTCTCCCTTTTAGCATTTATGTTTCTCAATTGTTTATTATTTTAAAAAAATTTTAGTTATTCTGTTTTGTCATGATGTCCAGATATTAGAAACAATGGGGATTACAAAAGCTTTGAGTTTGGTGAAGAATTATGGAAATTTTGATGTAGTAATTGACTCTAATGCATAGGTGTTAGTGGTGGCTATTAATGGTGTGGAAGAAATTTTGTCTAACTTTGGTACATTAGTGAAGGACAATAGGCTTTTCCAAGCAAGTTTAGTACATTAATAAAGGATTGGAGGCTTTTTTCAAGCAAATATTGGTAATCTATTTGCGTTTATGTTAAGAGATTTGTGAATCAGGCAGCCCTTGATTAGTAAGGGTTGTTGGTTCTATGTTAGATTCATTATTATGGAGAAATTATCATCCTTCCTTTTTGTTACAAGTATTGTATATGAACTTTGTTTCTAATGAACAAATTTACAGTTTTATTTTTTTTTTAAAAAAATTGCTTTAATTGAAATTTAAACTCGAGAACTTTCAACTTTAGTATCATTGAACTAATAATAACTTATTAATTATTATTGTTTGTACTTTAAATATTATTCATGAGAATAATTAATATCTAAACTATAAGTTTCAAGGGCATAGACAAGTATATAATTAACCTATAAAACCTCATTCTGCCACCTTTAGTTGCAACTACCATAACATGAGCAACACCATTAGCAGGGCCGGTGAAGGCCCTGTGCAAAGTGGGCTACTGCACAGGGCCCCCAACTTGCACAGGGCCCCAATTTTTTTTTTTTTAATAGTAGGTTTTATGCCTACTATTAGTAGGTTTTACAATTTTTTTTTTTTAGGAATAGGGTCTAATTTATTCTGTTTTTCTCTAAGAATAGGGCCCCTTAAATATTTAAGACGGCCCTGACCATTAGCGATCCTTTCCTCATAACAGAGAGGTGAATATCCATAGCTAACAAATTCCTAATATCATCATGGAGACACTCATGGTAAGTTTAATCTTTATTTAAGATATTCATCTTTCTAGCCAAAGCCGTGTAATCATATTCAACCAACAAGTAAAACTATACTCATGCATCCAATACAAAGCTTCTTGCATAGATACTGTCTTAATTAATTTAGGACTAGAATAACCTTGTAAAAGTGAGGACATTGCTACCATAAACTCACCCAAATGATAACCATCCAATTACTGCATTGATGTTGGACAAAATGTAGCATCCACATTCATTTTTATCTCTTCTATTGCTGGACTAAGTCATTTATTAATAGATATTAATGTGTTGCACTTTAGTTTATATGTGTTATCAATATCTCTCACTCTTTGTATGTGGTATTCAAATAAACTATTAGCAACTCTTGAAACCATTAACTAAGGTGGTTGCAGCTCGTCATCCAACACTTACTTATACTCCACCATAAGTGATCTAACAATGTATCTATAAGCTCCCTCTTCTCTTTACATAAAATATTAAACAAATGTTCTATCTATATAAGCATTGAGAGTCCCTGTAGCTCAAATACATCAACTATCATTGAAGAGGCTCATGGTATAGGAATACAATTTAAATGAATGCACATCTATCTCACCAATACCATGATACATAGGGCACACGAGATCAACAACCAACCTTTTGATTTAACTATATTTCTCTCTGAATTTATTTTTTCTTAACTTATAAATATAAACTTGTTGAGTCACACTAATTCACGTTGAGTCTATTTTCTTAACTTATAAATATATTTTTTCTCTCTCTAAATCTTTTCTCATCTAAAATCTAATTCTTAAAATCTAATCTCTAAGATAAAATCAGTAAGTTTCATTTCAAGTTTTCTAAAATAATTTAAATATTTATAAGTGATATTAAACTTAATACATCAATTAATATTATTTTAATAATTATAAAACTTAGTTAACACATTAATTAATTTTAAGGATCAGATTTTAGGCGGAAAAGGATTTGGATAGAAAACGATTTACAGAGAAAAAATATATATATTTATAAGTTAAGAAAAATGTGACTCAATGTAACTCAGTATGACTTAATGAGTTTGTGTTTATAAGTAAAAAAAATTATTCAGAGGGCTATATGGTTAAATTGCAAGTCATGAGGTGAACTGACTAAACAAGTAAAGTTCAATGGGCTACATATGTATTTAGCCTCAAATTTAAATTAGTATTAGCTTACTTGTAATACCCTTATACCCTATATATATATATATAATATATATATAACCGGTATAAGTATAATACTTATATAGAATACAAGCATGCCATCATCTTCGATAATTATGAAAATTTTCACAATTACAAAAAAATAATTAAAGCTTATAAATATACTTTAACAGTGCATAAGTGAAAATATGTAAATAATTTAATTAATAAAATATATTTTTTTAGAATAAATTTTTAGAAAAAATTCGTCAGAGTTCTGGCTGTATTTTGGACTTTCCCCAAAATCAATAACTCAACCTGCATAAAAATTTTGCACTCTCAAATTCATATATTCAAATATCCACTAATTCATCATCCTCCAGTATTTTCTCAAAATCACACAAATATATATAAATACATATTTAAAATATATATATATATATACACACATACAAACTTCACACTTATCCCAAAACTTTATAATTTACAACATTTTAAAATATGCATAAATAGTGTACATAATTAAAATAAGTTTTATAAGTAGATGTTTACATGCTGGCAGTTGGCTAAGGTCCCATAGTAACATTTCAAATCTTACAACAAAGTCCTAAAGCCCTAAACCTGCTCAAGTCTAGCAAGGCTTTCAGTACTAACCTTATCACTTGTGCGATAAATAAAACCGCGCTACGTATTTCGCCTAGTAGTACATATTTTGATATTAATGTAAATTAAAATAAAATAATGTAAATTGCTATTTCATTAAATCTAATGATGCAACATGAAATTTTCTTTCAAAATTTTATTTATTATCTTTTCAACTTATCATTTAACACAATCACATGCATTGGGTCCAAATGACCATGTATAATATTCAGGTTTCAGAGATAATGTTTTAGAGTATTTTTGACACACAGTGTCTAGCCTATAGACAAATAATAATGATGTCCAACATCTAGCCAGTAGGCACATCAAATATCAGTGATACCCAATATATAGCCCTGTGGCAATCACAGACATGCCGTCAAATACAAAACTCTGAAAAATAATATTATATAAAGTTTCACACATAATATATACAATTTCATATTTTTCTCATACTTTGGCAATTATGCCAATTTTTATTCTTTTTATACTTTTTTCATCTTTTTATCACATTTCCAATCACAAACTTCATATTCTATTTTTATTTTTATAATGTAGTCAATATAAAATTATAATTTGACATTTAATACTTTTTCATACAAATACATTTCATAATGTCATTAGCCATCCTAAAATGACTTAAATATCCATACATTATGCAATCCATGCCTTTAAATATATACCTAAACACTTTACATGTGAATTCACACATCAAAATGATAAAGCATCAAAACGAAAATATATTGTAGTATGCTATTTACAATGTATTATAATACAATTCATTCAAAGTATATAATAACATTGTTTAAATAACTTTCAAGCTACCAAAACCATCACTTCTTCACCACTTTCTACAATGCCCTTCACCACCCAAATTGACCAAATACAATCTACTAAATGCATATTTAAAATGTAAGTATATATTATGAATTAAAATCATATTTCTACACATTCTAACTAATAAAAATCAATTTAATACATTTTCTTCAAATTTATAAATTTCAACCTTAACTTTCTTTAATTTTAAATATCCATTCTACTAAATTCTAACTGATATTCTAAGTTCATCTCTATCATTAAAATCATTTAATAACATCATTTAAATCATAAAATCAAATAAACATCAATTTTTTGTGATTACTATTCCAAAATCCTAACTCATCCACTTCTTCATCCAAACTACCATCAAACTTGGGCAAATAAACCAAATAACTATAAAATCTTTACCTTCTCATCCAATTAACACCTTCCATACCTATATAATAAAACACTACATCAAAAGTCCAAATCTTACATAATCTAATTTCCAACCTAACTTAAAAATTAAAAAGGAAAGCTTACTAATTTATTGAAAAATCACCAAAACTTCTTTTGATTCTTGAAAATCTATTAAAAAATTGGTGTTTGGAAGAAAAGAAAAGCTCCCCCTTGTTTCCATAGAGTTTTAGCCAAGACTAAGAGGAGAGGAAGAAGATGGAGTTTATATTTTAATTTTTTTTCTTTTTTTTATTTTAAACTTAAATAATTAATTATTTTTAATTATTTATTTATTTTAAAAACCATATTTTCCATCTCCCATTCAAAATTATTTAAATTTTAAATTTTTTTACATTTTACTATTCATATTTTACTATTCATATACTAACTTTTACTATTATCTTTGACTTTTATATGTCATTTATATTCCACATATATTTACATATACATTCTATTTTTCTCACTTTTAAATCTTCATTTCTCCCTCAAATTATTTATTTTAGTTTAATTTTATTTTAGCAAATTTTGCGGATGTTACAACTCTCTCCCTCTTGAAAGAATTTCGTTCTCGAAATTACCTGATATTAGCTCCGAAATAGTTGACGATATTGGCTCTGTATCTTCAACTCACTTTCCTATGTTGCCGCCTCAGTGGAATGATTCCGCCAAAGAACTTTAACTAATGACACCTTCTTGTTTCTCAGTTCCTTTACCTCTCGTGCCAAAATCGCCACTAGTTCCTCTTCGTAGGTTAGATCCCGATTCACATTGATAGATTCCACTAATAAAACATGAGATGAATCCAATCTATACTTCCGAAGCATAGAGATATGAAAAACATTATTTATTCGATCCAACTCAGACGGCAAAGCCAACCTATAGGTCACTAGTCCTACTCTCTCTAATACTTCATATGTCCCAATGAATCGAGAACTCAACTTTCTTTTTCGACCAAATATCAGAATCCTCTTCCACGAAGATACCTTCAAGAACACATTATCTGTCACACTGAACTCTATATCTGTTCTCTTTAAGTCTATGTATGATTTCTGTCGGTCTGAAGCTGCTTTCAAAAGATCCCGAATTATTTTCACTTTTTCTTCTATTTCTTTGATTAAATTGGGATATATTAGTTTACCTTCTACAACTTCATCCTAACATAATGGTGTTTTACACTGCCTACCATACAAAGCCTCATAAAGGAGCCATTCCAATACTAGACTGAAAGTTATTGTTGTATGCAAATTCAACTAAAGATAAGTGTCTATCCCAACTCCTAGTAAACTCAATAACACAGCTCCTCAATATGTCCTCTAAGACCTTTATTACTCTCTCTGACTATCCATCTGTATGCGGATAGAAAATAGTACTGAAATATAACTGAGAACCTAAAGCATCCTACAAACTCTTCTAAAATCTGGATGTGAACCTTGGATCTCAATCAGACATAATAGAAATTGAGATTTCATGCAATCTTATCACTTTATTAATGTACAACTCAGCTAGCCTATTTAGTGAGTAATCCATTCTAACTGAAAGAAAATGAGTTGACTTTATTAATCTATCCACTATTACCCAGATTGCATTATATTTCTTCTAGGTCAAAGGAAGTCCAGTCATAAAATCCGTGGTCACTCATTCCCATTTTCACTCAGGAATTGGTAAGGGTTGTAGTAACCCTGAGGGAACTTAGTGTTCAGCTTTCACTCTCTGATAAATGAGGCATCGAGATACAAATTTTTTATGTCCTTTTTCATCCCTGCCCACCAATAGTATCACTTCAAGTCTAGTTACATCTTGGTACTTTTAGGGTACATAGCATAAGATGATTGATGTGCCTCCTCTAAAATTCTCTTCCTTAATTCCATATCATCATAAACGCACAGTCTATCTTTATACCATACACTGCCATCATTTCTCACATAAAAATCCATTCTCTCCCTTTTTCTATAGTTCTCCACAAAATTCTAAATTCTTACATCCATCTTTTGTGCCTCTTTAATTTGATCAAACTGCAATGGTCTCATCTGTAATTGAGCCATAAGAGCATCACTATCACAAATCTCAAATTTGGCATGCAATGCTCTCAACTTAACATGCAACATAAGAGCATAGGCAGTCAACCCTACCACTGACTTTTGACTTAAGGCGTCTGCAACTATATTAGCCTTGCCTAGATAGTAATCAATTAAACGGTCATAATCCTTTATTAATTCCAACCATCACCTTTGCCAAAGATTCATCTCTTTCTGAACACCCAGATACTTCAAATTCTTATGATATGTGTAAATAAAATATTTTTCTCTATATAAGTGGTGTCTCCAAATCTTAAATGAAAAAATAATAGCTGCCAATTTCAAATCATATGTCGGATAATTCAGCTCATGAGACTTTAGTTGTTTGGAGGCATAAGCAATAACTCTACCCTCCTGCATCAAAATACAGCCTAAACCATTATGTGAAGCATCACTATAGATCACATATGGGTTACCTTCTACAGGCAAAGTAATAATTGAAGCTTGAGTCAACATGTCTCTCAACTACTCAAAGCTCGCCCGACAATGATCCATCCATAAAAACTTCACATCCTTCCGAAGTAATTTGGTAAGTGGCGAAGCTATCATGGAAAATCTCTTTATAAACTGACAATAATAACTAGCCAATCCTAAAAAACTTCTTATCTCAGTCATATTCTTTAGTGGACTCCAATTCAAAATTGTCTCAGTTTTGCTCGGATCAACTCTAATACCCTCTGCTGAAGCAATATGTCCGAAAAAAGTCACCTGGTCTAACTAAAACTCACGTTTAGATAACTTGGCATACAGTTGTTTCTCCCTCAATGTCTGCAATATAATTTGCAGATGCATGTCATGCTCTTCTTTACTATAAGAGCACACTAAAATATCATCAATAAACACCATCACAAACTGGTCTAAGTATGGCCTGAACACTCAATTCATTAAATCCATGAATGTCGCTAGTGCATTAGTCAATCCAAATGGCATCACTAAAAATTCATAATGGTCATATCTTGTACGGAAAGCAGTCATAGGCATATCTGTATCTCTAACGCTCAATTGATGATACCTGGATCTCAAATCAATCTTAGAAAATACTGCCGCTCCCTTCAACTGATCAAAAAGATCATCAATGCGAGGTAATGGATATTTATTTTTGATGGTCACTTTATTCAGCTACTGATAGTCAATGTACAACTTCAAAGTGTCATCCTTCTTCTTTACAAAAAATATCGGTGCTCCCCACAGTGACACACTAGAGTAAATAAACCCTTTATTAAGCAACTTTTGCAATTGCATCTTCAACTCCTTTAATTCTATAGGTTATATTCGATAAGGAATAATAGAGATAGGAGTAGTATCTGGCATCAAATCAATATCAACTTCTACCTCTCTCAGGTGGTAGCCTTGGCAACTCATCGGAAAACACATCCGAAAACTCAGCCACTGTAAGTATACTATTAAGTTTTGACCCTACCATTTCGGTATCTACAACATGAGCCAAATATGCTTTACACCTTTTTCAAATCATCTTCTTAGCTGATATAGATGAAATAAGCATGGATGTGAGGTGTCTTTACTCATTAGATATCACTTTATCTCTCCCATCACGTGTTTTCAGAGTAACACATTTCTGTTGACAGTCTACTACTGATCAATATTTGAATAACCAATCTATACCCAGAATAAGGTCATAATCTTTGAAAGGCATTTCAATTAGATCACTGAGAAACTCCTCATCATGCACTACAACTGGACTGTCTCGGTAGACTCTACTAACTACCATATTGTGCCATAAAGTGTTGGTAACTAACACATCAAACCCTAAGGATTCTGAATGCACATCACTCACAGGTAAAATAGATGCATTGATGTATAAATGTGTCAATTCAGGGACTATTAATCCATAACCTGAAGTGCCAAATAAATAGAAAATACCAGCTATCACGGCTGAATCATCTGACTATCTCTGCATCATATACACTCTCTGTGATGATCCTACCTGCTCTGATCTACTAGTTCCTGTTACGGATCCTCATGTCTGATTGAATCCAGACCTGCCACCTCTAGCACCTCCTCTACCTTCACGACCTCCTCTAGCACTAGATCTAGATGTGGTTGTATATGTTTGTCCGTCGTCTGGTGGCGGCTCTGAATAATCTCTGATAAAGTGGTCTGATGACCCACATCTAAAATAAACTGTTAATGCCCATGTCCTCCAACAAACACCCCCATATGCCCTACCATAAATAGCACAGGTGGATGGAGTAACTCTTTGTGATACTAGAGTCGGGGTACTAGCCACTGAAATTGCAAGTCCCTATCTCCGTCTCTGCTAGTGAGACCCCTTATTAGGCTACTTTGGCCTCTGCCAAACCTCTGTGAAAGGCCTCCTCTACCTCTCTTTGATGATGAAGATCCTGTCTCTGATTGGGATCTCCTGTCTTTACTCTCGGCTCTGACTGCCGCTACAAGTTCCTAGCCCTTTTCTATATTTCTGGTAGTTGCAACCATCTTGAAAAAAATTCTTATATTGTGATACCTCTACAAGACACATAATCGATGGTCTTAGACCCTCCTCAAATCTCCTGCATCGATTCATATCATCCTTCAGGACATCACCCGCATACTTGCTCAACCGGAGGAACTCCTCATAATCTGTCACAGTTTTTGAACCCTGCTTCAAATCTAAGAACTCTTTTCTCTTCCTGTCTTTGTAGTCCCTGGGTATATATTTTTTTTCAAACTCCCTCTAAAAATTAGCATAGGTAAGCACTGGAGGCTGTTTCATACCTCAGGGAACAGTCTTTCACCAATCGCAGGCATCCCCCTGTAGAAGAGATACAACATAATTAAATTTATCTTCTGCAGTTGCCTAGAGTTGTATAAAGACTCTCTCAATCCTGTCTCACCATTGCTCTGTCTCGGCTGGGTCAACAGTGCCAAAGAAATCTGTAGCTCTATACTTTCACAGCTTATCATACTTTCTAATTTGTAGAGGCGATGGTGACTGTTGTTGCTGCTGTATTGGAGCCTGACGGAGTAACTCCACCATCTGCTATACCCATTCTAGTGGAACACTCGGTCCTGCCAGTCCAACTAGCACTGATGTTGATGCCTCTTCAGCAATCTCAACATTAGCTCCAGCTCTACCCTCAACTAGAGCAACACTCTCTATACTCTTTTTTTACTCAAGCCTTCCAGACGCTATATTAACCTTTGTCTGTAAACACAATAAAAATTTTCACATTAGGGATCAATTGAAATGTCAGTGCAGATGCATGTATGACATATTAAAATCACTTTTAAAATCCCACTTGCTCTCTCTAAAACTCATCTAGATCGAGAACCTCAAACCTAGGATCTGATATAAAAATAAATATATCACCCTTTATACTCTATATATGTACAATATCTATAACTTGTATAAGGATAATACTTATATAGAATACAAGAATGTTATCATCTTTGATAGTTATGAAATTTTCCATAATTACAAGAAAACAATTAAAGCTTATAAATGTACTTTAACAAATTCATAAGTGAAAATATATAAATAATTTAATTAATAAAATATAAATTTTTAAGAAAAATTCGCCAGAGTTCCGGCTGTATTTTGAACTTTCCCCAAAAATCAATAACTCGACCTGCATAAAAATTTTACACTCTCAAATTCATACATTAAAATATCCCTTAATTTATCATCCTCCATTATTTTCTCAAAATCACACAAACATATATAAATACATATTTAATATATATACAAACTCACACTTATCCCGAAACTATATAATCTACAACATTTTAAAATATTTATAAATAGTGTACATAATTAAAACAAGTTTTATAAGTAGATATTTACATGTTGACAACTGGCTAAGGTCCTGTAGTAACAATACAAACCTTATAACAAAGTCCTGAATCTCTAAACAAAATCGCGCTAAGCATTTCGCCTAGTAGAACATATCTTAATATTACTGTAAATTAAATTAAAATAATGTAAATTACTTTTTCATTAAATCTAATGGTGCAACATGAAATTTTCTTTCAAAATTTTATTTATTATCTTTTCAACTTATCATTTAACACAAATCACATGCATTTGGCCCAAAGGACCATATATAATATTTAAGTTTCAGAGATAATATTTTGGACTATTTTGATACACAATGTCTAGTCCGAAGATAAATAATAATGACGCCAAACGTTTAGCCAAAGGCAAAATACATAATGGTGACACCCACCGTCTAGCCTGAAGGCACAACAAATATCAGTGACGCCCAACGTCCAGCCTGAAAACAATCATAGATATGCCACCAAATACAAAACTCTGAAAAATAATATTATATAAGGTTTCACACATAATATATATAATTTCATATTTCTCTCATACTTTGGTAATTATGCCAATTTTCATTCTTTTTACACTTTTTTTTTATCTTTTTATCATATTTCCAATCACAAACTTCATATTCTATTTTTATTTTTATAATGTAACCAATATAAAATTATAATTTGACATTTAATACTTTTTCATACAAACACATATCATAATGTCATTAGCCATCCTAAAATGACTTAAATATCCATAAATTATACAATCCATGCCTTTAAATATATATCTAAGCACTTTACATGTGAATTCACACATCAAAATGACAAACATCAAAACTAAGATATATTATAGTATGCCATTTATAATGCATTATAATACAATTCATTCAAAGTATGTACTAACATTATTTAAATAACTTCCAAGCTGCTAAAACCACCACTTCTTCACCACTTTCTACAATATCCTTCACCACCAAAATTGACCAAATACAATCTACTAAATGCCTATTCAAAATGTAAGTATATATTACGAATTAGAACCATATGTATATACATTCTAACTAATAAAAATCAATTTAATACATTTTTTTAAAATTTATAAATTTTAACCCGAACTTTCTTTAATTTTAAATATCCATTCTACTAAATTCTAACTAATATTCTAAGTTTATTTCTATCATTAAAATCATTTAATGACATCATTTAAATCATAAAATCAAATAAATATTAATTCTTTGTGATTACTATTTTAAAACCCTAACTTATCCACTACTTCATCTAAATTACTATCGAACTTGGGCAAATTAACCAAATAACTATAAAATCTTTACCTTTTCATCCAAACAACACCTTGTATACCATATAACAAATTAAAACACACCCCATCAAAAGTCCAAATCTTACATAATCTAAATTTTCAACCTAACTTAAAAATTAAAGAGGAAAGCTTATCAATTTGTTGGAAAATTACCAAAACTTCTTTTGATTTTTAAAAATATACTAAAAAATTGGTGTTTGGAAGAAAATAAAAAAAAGCCCCCTTGTTTCCATAGAGTTTTGGCCAAGACTAAGAAGAGAAAAAGAAGATGGAGATTACGTTTTCTTTTTTCTTTTTTTTTCTCTTAAACTTAAATAATTATTTATTTATTTATTTTAAAAATCATATTTTCCATCTCCCATTCAAAATTATTTAAATTTTAAAATTTTTAACCTTTTTCATATTTTACTATTCATATGTTGACTTTTACTATTATCTTTGACTTTTATATGTTATTTATATTCCACATATATTTAATATATACAATCTATTTTTTTCACTTCTAAATCTTCATTTCTCCCTCAAATTATTCATTTTAGTTTAATTTTATTTTATTTTAGCAAATTTTGCGGATGTTACATTGCAATATACTAATTTTGAGATAATATTTAACTTTGAGGATCCTAATCATTACTATACATAAGAAGGTGTCGACACTGCTTTTCAAACATAGTGATATTGAATTCTTTTAAACTACAAAAGCCCAAATCACCATTACTGTTATTTGTTTTTGCGACATTAGTGGACTAATGGGAATTTAGATTATTGTATCAAAGTTCAATAGTGTCGAATTTGATTAATCACAACAATTATCCATACTGTTAGGTATATATGATATGCCTTAGCTCCAATTTCTCATGTAATAATTAAACACATCTTATTTTAAATTAATATATGATATTTGTAATTTTTTGACACCATGTTTAATTTTGTTAATATCATTTTGCCTTAAATAAATTTTAAGACTTGCCATCATAATGATCTTGATAATGAAAGTCATGTCTTTTATAATTTAATTTAAAATTATTTTTAATTATAGAATTATTAAATAGGGCTTTAATGATCTAATAAGATCAATATATATGTGATGGTCTCTATAAGATAGAGATTAGTTGATCTCATTAGCTAAATTATATATATATATGTAGTGCACATGGAGATATGACCATTGAACCGACTCAATAGAGAATTTCTAATAGTTAATATTGCCAATAAACTGTCAATAAGATATTCTTTTGAAGAATACAATGTAATAGTTTCCTTTGATATGAGATTATCATGATAGTTGACAAGTTATTTATTATACTTTGATACTGAACATCTATTGTCTTAGATCAATAGTTGAAAAGATATTGGGTATAATTAAATTCTTATAAAATTAGTTATTGATCAAGAAGGAATCCATCAACTCGTGGTAATGAGTTTAAGCTCTATGTTGTCATTATTTATAAATGACTTAATTAAGACCTTGGGCAGGAGGGAATGAATGAAGAAGAAAAGAGTTTCTTAAGTCATTCACTTGTCTTTATAATTGATATGAAATATTGTTGGCAATCTATTAGGATTTGACAGGTTAAACATATTCTAAAATTGACTTGAAGCTATAACGACAGAAGAAAATGTTATACTATTCTTCTATGGGTTCTTAATAGTAATAATTTACTTCATACTATTTGATCATTAATGAGTATTAGTAGACACCGACCTTAATCAATAAAATGAATTGACCAATTTGCTATCAATTTAGTATTGAACTTACATGGTCGCATACGAACGAGTGTTCTAGGCTTGCTAATAGATTAATTATATTATTATTTAATAATTAAATTAAAAATTTTAATTATTTAAATAAATAATATTTTCAGTCCAAATGGAATATTATTATGTTTTCTCGTAGCACCAAGCGTATAATTAATATTATTAACAGCAAATTAAAATTTTCTATTAACAATAAAGAAATTAATTAATATTTTATGGATAAATTTATTATTAAATTATAATTTATATAATTGATATAAAAATAATTAAAATTAAAAAAAATACAAGTGGCCATTAGAATTGTAAAGAGTTATAATTTTTATATATAACTAGTTGCATACCCGTACGATGCGCGGATGTGATTTTTTTGTCAAATGATAAAAAATTTATTAATAATTTATTAAATATATGATATTTTATCCTCGCATATTAATATTTTTAGTAAAAGTATTTATTAATAATTTATTAAATTTATTAAAAATATGATCTTTTATCTTTATACATTAATATTTCAATTATTAAATATATATTAATAATTTATTAAATATATTACTTTTATCTTTATAAATTAAAATTCTATGTTAAAAATATTATTAATATTTTATTAAATATATGGTTTTTTATATTTATATATTGATAAGTTGTTTTTACTAACTATAATAAATACTATTTTTTTTTCGCGTTATGCATATATGTATTTTATGGCACCATAGAATATTTTTATTTTGGTTAAATATATTTGTAGTCTTTTGAACTTGTAGTGTTTAGCCACTTTGTTACTTAAACTTTCAATTTAACCTATAGTTCCCTAAACTCATATTTTTCTTAACTTATAAACACAAACTTGTTGAGTTGCTCTGAGTTAAGATTAGTCACTAAAGCATTCATTTGATATAAAATATACAAATATAATGGGCAAAATGACCAGTAATTATTAATATACGTATCTATTAGTACAAAATAGACAAGTGTGAGGGACGAAGTGATTAAAATGAAAGTCCATAGGACAAAGTGACTAAATGTTATAAGTTTAGGGGACAAAGTGACTAAACGATACAAGTTTAGAGGGCTACCTATCTATTCGGCCTTTTATTTTTCTTAACTTATGCATATATACATGATCACATGCATACATACATACATACATATATATATATAATAAATATAGATCAGAATCGTTAAAGATCATATATTTAATTGTTTAGATTTTAAATTTCTAAAAAAATATAAATAAATTATTATAAATAAATTATTTAATTTATAATTAATTTATTATGAATGTTAAGAGTTTTATATTTTTTTAAATTTTAAATTCTAAAAATATATAAATATAAAATATCATTAAATTATATTAATGTCTAATTAATTTATAAAAGATTAAAAGTAGCAAATATAATTTATTAATAATTAAATTTTAAATTTTTAAAAATTATTAAAATTGAAAAAGAAAAAATAAATTAGGAATATCAAAAATTATATATTTTATATATAATTATATATATTAAGAATGTCAAAAATAATTATATATATTTTAATTATATTATATATATATATATTAGAATGTTAAAAATTATAAATTTTATTATTTAAATTTTTTACTTTTCTAAAATATTTAAATTAGTTATTATTATAATTAAATTATTTAATTTATAATTAATTTATATATTTCTAAACTTTAAAATTTATAAAAAAATAAATATATTATTTAATTATATTAATTTGTAATTAATTTATATTTTATAAAAAATCATATATTTTATTATTTTTTCTAATTCTTAAAAAATATAAATTAATCATTATTATAAATTAATTAATTAATTTATAATTACTTTATAAAGAAGGTTAAGTGTCATATATTTTTTTAAAATTTCAAATTTCTTAAAAATATATAAATTAATTAATAATATTTAATTATATTAATATGTAATTAATTTTTTAAAAAATAAAAGTCATAAATATAATTTATTTAATTAATATTATAAAATTATATTAATATATAGTTATTTATTAGAAGATTAATAGTCACAAATATAATAAATAATAAATATTTTATTTTATTTAAATTAAATTAAATTATTAAAATTAAATAAAAATTAATTAATAAGAAAAAAATGAGAAAATATAATTTTAAAAAATTGATGACATGTCACTCTACCAATACTTCTTTCATGATTAGCTTATATATATATATAATATAGATTAAATAATAATTATTATTATTATTAATATTCAGTGCATAAATGATAATGCATGAGTGGTCATTAGTATGTGACTTTTAGTGTAGTAAAAAGTCACTACTCAAGGCTATAAATATGTTACACTCAATGCATTCTAAGAGCGAAGAAAAAAGAAAGAAAAATTCATTATAAGTTTTCAAGTGTTTTATTTCAAGTTTTTTTTTTTAAAAAAATTAAGATTAAGAGTGTCTAAATTTTATAAATATATTTATCCATTTTAAAAGCTAATAGTTTAATAATAATTTTAGCTTAAAGTTTTAATTTGCTTTCTAGTTTCATTATCAAAAGGTTAATAACAAAGCTTAGTTTCGGTGTGGATATATATAGAGACTTTGTGTATTCAGAGTTTTAATATCAAGAGCTCATTTTAGGCATATTTAATTATGTTTTTCAATATATTTATATAATTTTTAAATTTAAATAGATCTATAATAGATTATTTCAGACTTATACTGTGTGTTATGAACATTGAACAATTCTTTAGTGGTTTCAAAGCCATGAATTTTTGTATTTAAATTATATTTGAAGAGTTCAAAATATAATTCTAATTACTAGTATATTTTATTTGAATATTCTCCAAAATTTTATTTTATTGTGAATAAAATAAAATAATATTATCTTATTGAGAATAAGATAATAATAAAAAGAGAATTTCCAAATAAATATTTAATATGAGATGATATATATAGTACATGTTTTATATTATTTGGATTTAAATAATTTTAGTAATAGTTATGTATAATTATACATAATTATGTATAATTTTGTAATAGTTTAGTAATAGTTATGTATAATTATTTAATTTCTAAAAGGTATAATAAACATATAATATTAGGCATATTATTTATTTTAATAAATTCTATTTATATGTGATATAATAATTTATTTTACTTTTATTTATTTTATACAAGTGATGTATATGTGATTAAAATAAATAATTAATATATTGAATTTTGTTTAGTTATTACATGCTAATATGTTATATGTTATGTTAATTAATTTAAATGAAAATCATATATTATGAGTGAGTTGATCACCATGTTATTATATATATAAATTTTATTAATATTTTTCTCCCATTTTAAAAAAAAAAAAATAATAATAATAATAATAATAAAATTGAGTTCTTAAATAATATAAAATATAAGATATTCTTTATATATCTTTCCAACAAAATAAATATTTTTATTTATTTCAAGTTTAAAAGGAGCGGCATGACAACCGGGAGATTTATAATTTAGAAATAAAGTAAAACTATTTATTACATAAGATGCAAATATGAAAGAATTATTTAATCTTGTACTAAACATCTAGATAACTTGGGGAGTATAAAATTTGATTAATTCTTGAACATTATTTGATGGATGAACTCAATTATACCAATAGGAGTGACCTAACAACTAAGAGACTATTGGATATATAGCTATTTAAGAAAATTACATACAAATGAAATTGGTAAGAGTACCTACCTTTAAAAATTTGTATGAGAAACGACTTGACTTCCAAAGGTCTTATTCATATTATTAAAGGATTTTTTCACTTCACTAAATAAAAATAAAATTTCTTAAACTATTACAAGAGTATATAGTTTGATTTAGTGAAAATATCATTTAGACTATAATTCATGTCTTTATGATATATATAAATAAAACGTGTTCTTATATTATTGTATTTTCTTTTCTTATGAATTTTATATTTCTTAACATATCTGCTATATCACTGCAAGGCATACTTGATGCCAATAAATTGGTTAGACTAAATTTTGATGACTGGTACTAAAATTTTAGAATTGTTATCATGCATGAAAAACTTATCAATACGATTGATAAGCGTATTAAAGAACCACCAAACGATGATGTTGAAGCTACCAAAAATTACTAAAAATACTTAGAAGAATGTCTTAGTGCTAAATGCATCATTCTTACTTCCATAAGTTCAAAATTCCATAGGAAATATCAAGATATGGATCCATCTACAATAATTGAACATCTTAAGAAGATGTATGACACTCAAAGTAGGACAACAAGATATCAGCTATTTAAAACACTATTTGGCTAAATTGCTTATAAACTCTCTAATAGGATCCCATATTCTAAAAAAGATTGATCTTATTGAAGAACTTTAGAATTTGGGATGCAAACTAGGCAAAGAGCTCTCTTAAGATTTGATCTTGCAGTCATTACCTGAGTCTTTTTCACAATTCATTATCAATTTCAATATGAATAAAATGGATTGTGATCTTCATGAGATGCATAATATGCTAAATAATTATAAGAATCAACTTGCATTTGAGAAGAAAAAAGGAAATGTCATCTTGGTTGGCAACTCTTCAAATAGGAAGGATAAAGATAAAAACAAATAAAAAAGGAAAAATATTGTGTCTAATGATGGTGTGATCAAACCTAAACGCAGAGTAGACAAAGCTAACCAATTAGGTGCTGAGTGTTTCTTCTATAAGAAGAAAGGACATTGGAAGAGAAATTGAAATGAGTATCTTGCATCTCTTAAGGAAAAGAAACAAGGTAAAACTTTTATAAAAAATATTTTCATTATTTCTTTAACTGTTACTCACTGTGGGTATTAGATATTGGTAGTAGTTTTAATATCTGAAATATGTTGTAGGGACTACAGATAAGTAGAAGGTTAAAGAAAGGAGAAGTCAATCTTCAAGTTGGAAATGGTACAAGAGTTGTACCTCTAACTATAGGAATAATTTCTCTAACAATGCCTACGGGCAAAATAATTGTGTTGGAAGATTGTTATTATATTCCTAAGTTTGTTTCAAATATTATTTCAGTTTCTATGTTAAATAAATGTGGTTTTCATTTTGTTTTAAATAATAACATTTGATCTATTTATCATGGTGATGTTTTATATACAAATGGGTGTCTCCAACATAGTATTTATATCTTACCTAATAAGATTGCTAATTCAATTATGCATGTTTCTAATCTTAAGAGAAAAGGAGATGATTAAGTAAATCACACATTCCTTTGGCACTATAAGCTTGCTCATATTGGGGAGAAAACAATTCATAAGTTGCATAAATAAGGTTACCTTGAAAAGTATGATTATAAATCATATCCAACTTGTAAATCTTGTCTCAAAGGAAGAATGACTAAATCTCCATTTATTAGAAGTAGAGAAAAAGCCTCTGAGTTATTGGGTTTAATTCATACAGATGTTTGTGGCCAATGAAAATTCTAGCCAGAAGAGGATATTCTTACTTTATTACCCTCATCGATGATATGCCAATATACGGATTTGTATATCTTATCAAATATAAGTCTGAGTCTTTTGAAATGTTTAAAAGATTTCGCAGTAAAGTTGAGAAATAGACCGGTAAAAATATCAAAGTATTAAGGTCTGATAGAGGTAGAGAATATCTTAGTGATGATTTTACTGGATATCTTAAAGAGAATGAGATTCTCTCACAATAGACATCTCTAGGAACACCACAATATAGTGGTGTGTCTGAAAGAATGAATTGAACCTTATTAGATATTATAAGATCTATGATGGGGTTCACTGATTTTCCAATAAACTTATGGAATATGCTTTGGAGACAACAACATACTTGCTAAATAAAGTGCCCACTAAATCAGCCTCTACAACACCATATGAGATATGAAAAGGACGTAAGCTAAGCCTTAAACATATTGAAGTTTAGGGTTGTCCAATTATGTTAAGAGAATAAAAATAGATAAACTTAACTTAAGATCTGATAATTATATATTCATTGGATATCCTAAAGAGACAATATGATACTATTTCTATCACCTTTTGACTATAAAATGTTTGTGGTTAAAGGTTCAACCTTTCTAGAATGGGAATACCTTTTAGAAGGAAGTCATGGTGAGAGAATTGATCTTGATGAAGTTCAAGAGAATGATGAATTAGTGCTAGATCAGGAACATGAGATACAAGATGAGCAACCTTTACTGGATATTTTGAAGTTGGCAAGGAACTTACCAACTTCGACAGCTGATGTTCAAGAACCAATTATACTTCAAGAGTAGATTAATGAATCTATTCCACTTATAAATGAACAACAACCAAGTTTAGTACAAAGTGATTCGGTTGTACATGAACCTTTTAGAAGGTCTTCTCGTCAACATCATGCACCAAATAGATTAAATATAATGGTACATGATGATGTGTTAAATGAGATTGATCATATTGATGATGATCCTAAGATCTATAAAGAGGCTATTCCAAGCTCTAATCACGAAAAATGGAAAAATGCCATGGAATTCGAAATGGAATCCATGAAAATAAACAAAGTATGGACTTTGGTTGATGCTTCAGAGGATATAAAACCTATTGGAAGTAAATAGGTTTACAAGAAAAAGATTGGAGCAAACGGTAAGGTAGAGACCTATAAAGCTCATCTTGTGGCCAAAGGATATCTTCAAAAAGAAGAAATTGATTATGAAGAAATATATTCTCCCGTGAAAATACTCAAATCCATTCAGATTCTGTTTACTATAGCAGCTTACTATGATTATGAAAAATGGATGTGAAAAATAGCTTTCTTTAATGGTGAGCTAAAGAAGGATGTTTATATGACACAACCTTGAGGATTCATATCCCAGTCTACTCATAATAAGATTTGTAAGCTACAAAGATCTATTTATGGACTTAATCAAGCCTCAAGGAGTTGGAATATTCACTTTAACAAGACAATTAAAAAGTTTAATTTTGTTAGATGTGAAGAAGAGCCTTGTGTATACAAAAAGGTTAGTGGGAGCACAATTATTTTTTTAGTAATATATATTGATGATATTTTTCTCATTGAAAATGATGTACTAGCATTACACAATACTAAGATTTGGCTATCTGAACAATTCTCCATGAAAGACTTGGGAGAAGCAATTTATATTTTAGGGATAAAGATTTATAGAGATAGATCTAAGAAGTTGCTTAGGCTTTTCCAATCTATGCATATTGATACCATTTTAAAGAGGTATAACATGAAAAATTCTAAGAGAGGCTATTTACCAATAGACACTGGAATTACTCTCAGCATGGTGGATTGTCCTCAAACACCTAAAGAGAGAGAATGCATGAATAGAATCTCATACGCTAATGCAGTGTGAGCTATCATGTATACCATGATATGTATACATCTTGATGTGGCTTATGCACTAGGAGTGACAAGTTGATATCAGGCGAACCCTGGTGAGGAATATTGAAAATTGGTTAAGACTATTCTTAAGTACTTTAGAAGAACTAATGATCAATTCCTCATCTACAGAGATTCTGAATTAAAACTAGAAGGTTACGTTGATGCAAGTTTTATTTCATATAGAGATGATAGCAAATCTACCTCCGATTTTATTTTCACCTTGAATGGTGGAGTACTGGGTTGGAAAAGCTTAAATCAAGCTAAAGTAGTTAATTCAGCCACAGAAGCAGAATATATAGCGGCTTGTGAAGCTTTTAAGGAAGTGATTTGGATGAAAAAGTCCTAAACTAAACTTGGTGTGGTTCCGTCAATAAAAGATGTAGTTTCACTATTATGCGATAATACTAGAGTAATTGCTCAAGCAAAGAAGCCTAGATCACATCAAAAATCCAAAAATATTCTGCGAAAGTATCATCTGATTAGAGAAATCATTGAACATGAACATGTTACAATTCAAAAGATCGGTTGGTGCAAAGGAGTTTGAAAAGCACAAGTGGAAGTTGGAAATGTGATACATGACAAATTGGACTTAGTACAAGTGGGAGATTGTTAGGTATATATGATATGCCCTAGCTCCAACTTCTCATGTAATAATTGAACACATGTTATTTTAAAATTAATATATGATATTTGTAATTTTTTGACATCATATTTATTTTTGTTAATATGATGTTCCCTTAATTAAATTTTAAAACTTGTCACCATGATGGAGATCTTGATAATGAGAGTCAAATCTTTTATAATTTAATCTAAAATTATTCTTGATCATAGTGTCATTAAATAAGGTTTTAATGATCCAATAAGATCAATATATATGTGATAGTCTCTATAAGGTAGAGATTAGTTGATCTCATTAACTAAATTATATATATATATATGGTGCATATGAAGATATGACCATTGAACCAACTTAAAGGAGAATTTCTAATACTTATTATTACCAATAAACTGTCAATAGGATATTCTTTTGAAGAATACAATGTAATAATTTTCTTTGACATGAGATCATCATAGTAATTGAAAAGTTATTTATTATTCTTTGATACTGGATACCTATTGTCTTAGAGCAATAGTTGAAAAGATATTAGATATAATTAAATACTTATAGAATTAGTGATTGATCAAGAAGGAATCTGTCAACTCTTGATAATGAGTTTAAACTCTATATTGTCATTAATTATAAATGACTTAATTAAGACCTTAGTCAGGGTAAATGAATAAAGAAGAAAGAAGTTTCTTAAGTCGTTCACTTGTCATTTATAATTGATATGAAATATAATTAGCAATCTATTAGGATTTAACAGGTTAACCATATTCTAGGATTGACCTGGAACTATAAGGACAGAAGAAAATATCACAGTATTCTTCAATGGGTTCTTGACAATAATTATTTATTTCATATTATTTAGTCATTAAGGAGTGTTGATAGACGTCAACCTTAATCAATAAATTAAATTAACCAATTTGTTATTAATTTAGTATTGAACATATGTGGTCGCAAATTAACAAGTTTTTTGGGTTTTACTAATAAATTAATTATATTATTATTTAATAGTTAAATTAAAAAATTTAATTATTTAAATAAATAATATTTTCAGTCCAAATGAAATATTATTATATTCTCTGCTAGCACCAGGAGTATAATTAATATTATTAGCAGCAAATTAAAATTTTCTATTAACAATAAACAAATTAATTAATATTTTATGGATAAATTTATTATTAAACTATAATTTATATATTTAATATATAAATAATTAAAATGAAAAAAAATTACAAGTGGCCATTAGAGTTGTGAAGAGCCATAAGCCTTATATATAATTAAATAATAATATTTATTATTAATATTCAGTGCATAAGTGATAATGTATGAGCGGCCATTAATATGTGACTTTTAGAGTAGTGAAAACTCACTACTCAAGGCTATATATATAAATATGTTATAGCCAATGCATTCCGAGAGTGAAGAAAAAAGAAAGAAAAATTCATTATAAGTTTTCAAGTATTTTATTTTAAGTTTTTTTTTAAAAAAAAAATTAAGATTATGAGTGTCTTAATTTTATAAATATGTTTATCCATTTTAAAAGCTAATACTTTAATGATAATTCTAGCTTAAAGTTTTAATTTGTTTGCTAGTTCCATTTGTTAAAAAATTGATAGCAAAACTCAGTCTCGGTATGAATATACATAGAAACTTTGTACAATTAAAATTTTAATATCAAGAGCTCATTTTAAGATATATATATAATTTTTAAATGCAAATAGATCTATCATATGTTGTTTCAGACTTTCACTGCATGTTATGAACACTGAATAATCCTTTACATACCTATATCCTCCCCTTCCTTATTCGGTTTATGAGTCATCATTGATTTCCATAAATTAGCTCCCTAACTTGTGTCCCTCATATTGTGATTTTCACTCCTTGTCTCTATTTGTCTCATTATACTGGTAGCTACTCTTAGCAGGGCCGGTGAAGGCCCTGTGCAAAGTGGGCTACTGCACAGGGCCCCCAGCTTGCACAGGGCCCCAATTTTTTTTCTTTTTTTTAATAGTAGGTTTTATGCCTACTATTAGTAGGTTTTAATAGTAGGTTTTACAATTTTTTTTTTTAGGAATAGGATCTAATTTATTCTGTTTTTCTCTAAGAACAGGGCCCCTTAAATATTTAAGACGGCCCTGACTCTTAGCATTACCATAACTACTATTTATTGTACTAAAATTGGATCATCCATTAGAATTCAACATTTGCAATCAGAATGTCCAATTTGTCCTAATTCATAATAGAAGCCTGGTAACTTCTCATATCTAAACCAAATAGCCGCTCTTGCCCTTCTTAGGTTCATCCTCAAGCATTGGCGGTATATTAATATTCAACTTAATTTTAACCCTCTACTACCAGGGATTCTAAGTAATTTTACTATAAAAAACTATAAATGCTCTAACAACACTTGTTTATATCCATATGGTAGATTTTCAACCTATATATGAAATAAGGCATGATATAGAATTATTGCACTTGGAGTAATATCTTAAAATGCATATCAAGGTACAACTTAGTGGTAAATGCATATTCCCCTAGATAATAAACTCATAATCGATTCCTCCTCCTAAATATGTATAAATATAAAAAAAATACCTTTCATAGACGAAGAGTTGTTAATTAAAAGACCAAGGGTAATTATTTAGAACTCACTTTAGATATGCTTCATGATACAAATGAAACTAAAAAAGATTCATTGATTGCCAAATACTCATTAACATATCTCACATTACCGAGTAAATTACGCCCATCGTCCCTGAAGAATTAACTAAAGCACTTTATCATCCCTTAAGTTTAAATTTTACTCCCATCATCCCTAATATTTACAGTTTCATAACACTGTAGTCCTCGATCCAATATCCCATCTACTCCATTAACGGAAAATCTATGTGACACTTATAGACTGCCACGTTCATTGCCACGTTATCACCATATTATATTTTACCATGATATCACTAATTTGGGGTATTTAAACTCATCATCTATTTAAATTTTCATTTCTTTTCTTCGCATCAGTCTATTCTTTACGCATCGAGTACTTTCAACATCTTTATACATTCTCATTTCAGTTGTTCTTCTATCTGACTTATCTTCAGTTTGTTTAGTACTTTTTCAACATTTAATTCAAGTTCGACTTTGATTTTGTTATTTCTTTAGTTCATTTTTTTTATTTTCTTTGAAACCTTAATTGTAATTCATTATTCCTCAAATCTTAAAAATGGCAGATGCATCGATTGTGGAGTATTCAGAATTTCGTGCTCCGATTTGCAAATGCGGTGAAATTGCCCCTCTTCGAGTCTCCTGGATAAAAGATAACCCAGGGAGGTATTTTTATGGCTGAGCCAATTATGGGGTATGTAGAAAATTGAATTTTTTGTTAAAAAATTATTTTTAGGTAAATTGTAATTATATAATTGGATTATTGCTAGAATAATGGATTTTTGTCATTTGGGCAAACATACTGTTCGACGAAAATGCAATTTTTTGTGTGAGTTGATTCTAAGAAACTTGAACGTGCTACAAACATCATCAATACGCTATTAAGGAAGGTTGACAGATTAGAGAAGGAGAAGAGAGACTTGGAGAAGACAAATGCAGTTGCTGGGTTTGGTAGATTTATATTTGTGGGTGCAGTACTTGCTACTGTAGGGATATCTGTCTGCTCATCCTTTATGGCCATGAAGAAACATTGATTATAATGTTGTTGAGTAGGTTTTTACTTGAAGCTAGTGTAGTGTGTTATTGTAATTAAAATTGATATACTGAAAGTTAGTTCATTAATGAAATTATTTTATTTAGTATATCGGTGCACTTAAATTTTTATGTTATTTCATTTTGAATTTATTTGTTCATAAATAATATCAACAACAAAATGTCATTAACAATAATCAACAAAAGTTATAGTATATCGTTGTAATTAAAATGTTGTCATTCACAATGATTAGTAATTAATATACCGACATTACAAAAAATAATTCTAACCCTTCTATCATTCTATATACATGCAACTACATGTTATTCTTCAATAGACTGGATTTACAAAATAGTTGTATATTGGCTTAAGCCATGTGAATGACTTTATAAAAAATACTATAGTCATTCTGCTTAGTTACAGAAAATAAATTCCATTCTTTAGTAGCATTTGATTGCTTAGCTACAAAAAAAATACTCCAGTCATTCTTGTGTGGGTTGTGGAGCATCCAGTTGGACTGATTGCAATTCATTAGCATTTGATTGCTGTAAAGATAAGTACAAATATATTAAGCATCAGCCAGTTACAATCATTAACTTATATGAAAAAAAGTTACATCTATCGTCCCTCAAGTTTTTGTAATTTAACATCCATCGTCCTTCAAGTTTACATAATGTACACCCATCATCCCTCAAGTTTGCATATTATAACACCCATCATCCCTCAAGGTTAAAATCGATAACATATATCATCCCTCAAGTTGGTGTTAAGTAACAATCAGAATCCAAAAATGTTAAAAAAAAATACTTACAATAGCAGAAGTAGCTTCCACATTTCTTAGTCTGTGTGATCTTTTGTTATGCTTATACTGCCCACAATGACTGCACTTCATTTTCTGTCCTTTGCTTACCAAATGTATTGCAACTCCCTTTGTCCTTATGGTAGAATTCCCTTTTGTTATTGTGGTAGAAGATGGATTTACTTATTGAGATTCTTGGCCTGGTTGTTTTGAAGTTGGCATTTGATATTGTTAGGAAGCTTTCTCCTTTTCCCTTACTTCTTTTCTCTTGGCTCTTTGTTTTCACTCTCTCATTTTTTTTAACTATTGGTGGAGGAGTGATTATGTAACTCCCATATGCTTTTGGCCATAGATCATGCCATTAATAGGTTCAATCGTATGACTATACACTCTTTTTGCTATGGAAACATGATAGAAGTGATGAATATACTTCTCAACATCATCATTCTGTTCAATTATACAAGCAATTGCATGCGGGCAAGGGTTACCAACCAATTCTCACCTCCTACAACTATAAGGCACATTCTCCAAATCAACCACAAATTGGTGACCCTTTCCTATAACTTGCACTCTTGGTGATCCATCGAAGGTGGGGAAATAATCTCAAAAAGGTCTCTGAGCTTTGAAATCTTCTTTCTGATCTTTGGACAAATCCCCTTAGTAATATTAGCAAGACCATCCTTCTTTTTTGCTATCTTTCTCATCAGTTGGTTTCTAATCATCTCCAACATTATGATTATTGGTTTCAATCATGCTTTCAAAATATAATTATTGAAGCATTCACACAGATTATTCAGAAGAATATCACATTTGGCATATATTTTGAAACAATATCTGCTCCAATTAACACAAGGTTTGTCTGTTAACCATTCTCTACACTCTTTTGATTTCTTCTCCACATCTTTAAGACAATTTTCTAACCAACTATGGTACGTGGCCCTAGAACAAGCCCAAACTAGGTCCTTATATTCTTTTTCTCAGAATGTGGCTCTCATGTTTATATGCAAGTGCTTCACACACATTCGATGCTCAGAATCTGGAAACAATTTTGAAATTGCATTCATCAACCCCTATTAAAAAATTAATTTGCATTAGTACCTATAATAGCAATTATTTTGAGAATTACTGAATAAAGATAAAGTAAAGCTATCTAGAGATACCTTTTGTCTATTTGACATAAATATCCAACGATGGGAGTTATGCATAGACAAGTCTTCCCTCAAGTTGCTTAGAAACCAGCCCCAGTTTTCTGTGTTCTCTGTCCTCACCATAAAGTAGGCAATGGGATAAATACAGTCATCAAGGTCTATAACAACAATTGTTAGTAATTGGCATCCATAAATGCCTTTTAACCAACACCCATCCAAAGAAACTATAGGTCTACATCCATCTTTACCCATTCTTTAAGGCAGCCAAGTAAACATAAATGCCTTGAAATTCTCCTTTATCTTCTTTAAATAGAACTGTAGAGCCAGGATTATATTTCAATAGCTCTAACCTATAATCATGCAGCATTGCATATTGGTTTGCTTCATCACCATTGATTTTTGTTCAAAGTCAAAAGCTTAGCCCTCCATGCTTTCATCCTCCCAATAGTGTATTTAAATTCCCTTTGAACTCTGGATATTATGCTACTTACCAGCCAACTTGGATTTTTCCTAAAATTCTTAATGTAGTGGTTGGCCAAAAATTATGATGTGAGGTAGAAGTTTTTATGAACTCTAACACATGTGTGTTAGAATTGTTTTCTTAATTTGAAATGTATCATCACTAATTTTTATATCTGTAATCATCCTACTCTGCATGAACCTTCCATTTGCATTGTGGATTCTTACACTTTGCAGCTACTCTAACTTTGTTGTTCTTGGAAAATCATGTTTGATATTTGTTCTTTATAGACCACAATCTAATTACTTCTTTAAATTCATCCATATTCTTGAAAACCATCCCCACTTCAAGATTAAGATCAGACTAGTCTCTTTCTCTATTAAATTCTACAAATTTGTGTTGGCTTTACCTTCATCTCCACCTGCAACTTTTGTATGCAATTCATCAAAATCTGCATATTCAGAATCCATATCCACATCCATTTCTCCAATTTCAATATTGTGGTTTTCAAAGCTAGTTGTTGCATTTCTTCTTGTTTCCCTACTTCTATGATTTGCTTCTTCATTGTCCCTATGATCATGTACAACTTCTGCCACATCCTCATCCATGTCATAATTAACATCTTTTATCTTGAACTCATCATCCTCTCGATGTAAGTCAAACTCTACTCCCAATTATTCTCCTATTGGTATTTCACCATAATCCATGGCTTTTTGTTCCCTTAGGTCTGCTGCAATTTCACTTTGTACACTCATATCAACATTATCTACTACCATATCTTTTTCTGCAGGCACTTACTCTTGTTCCCCTATGTTTGTTACTATTTCAACTTGTGTACTCCCTTGCTCTTGTTTAGGAGACTCATCTTATGCATGCAACTCAGTTTGATCAACCATTTCACCTTGTGCTGACATATCTCCTTCTGCATGCATTTGTTCTTATTCACCTTGTGTTGGAACCTCAATTTCATCTGCTGCCACATCCCCTTCTACTGGCTGATTTAGATGCTATTTTCTGGTTAAATATTCTATTATCTCTCTAGAGGCATATTTCTCTATATTGCTAACCCTTGATGTCTGCCCTTTTGATTTAGCCTTCCCACTGTTCTTTATGCTCTCTCTTATCCTTCTTCTTCTGTCATTTAGTTGTTCTTTTTCATCTTCAATCTCACCTAAGGAAAACTTAAATGGAGGAGAATTTTGTTTGAAATTGAATTCTTGAAGGATTTGATTTTTGGTTAGATGCTCAACATATACATCTACTTCCTTAGCTTCAGTAGCATGCTTAGCCATTTCCATCACATGTGCATCATTCTCAAGAGGCCTCAAACCAAAATGATAGTTCTTTCCTGGAAGCCTCCACCAATACCTCATTATACCATGTACTCCAATTTTCTGCATAATGTCATTTATACTAACTAAAACAATTCTGTTAGAGCAACAATCAAACATATAATGAATTTCACTATCCATGTAGCTCCATTCGCCCTTGCCCCATTGAAATACAATTTTATAATGAATAAATCATTTGAAGCTGCAAGAAACAATTAAAACATACTCAATATGTGTATTGTATGTAGTATTGGCTTGCTGAATGTATTTGAACTTGCTGAATATGAACAATTGCACATGGTTTCAACTAATTTTTAAACCATTCAGTCAAATGCACATACTTTCCATATAATAAGCTTCCAAATTGCTTGACATATGCACATGCATTCCACAAAATCCCAGAAAATGACAAAAGAAAAAAAAGGCATTTTTTTCCTATTTTGCATTTACCTGTCCCTGTCTTTGCATGCTGACCCACACTAATCTTCTATTTTTTGCCTCTGAAAGTAGGGGTGGGCATCGTTTAGTTCGGCTAATTAACCGACCAAACTGATTGGTTAACCAAACTAATTTTTTTAAAATTTTTTAACCGAACTGGCTGAATTTCTATTTTTGTCAGTTTGGTTAATTAACCGAATCGACCAATTTGATTCGGTTAACTAATCAACAGACCAATTTTTTTTTAAATTTTATAATAACACTTTTATTTAGAATAAAAAATTAATATAATTAAATAACTAAATAAAACTTATTAAAAAAACTAAAAAATAATTTGATTTTGCAATAAAAGTTTATATTTATAGTAAAAAAAATTAATATAATTAAAGAATTAAACAAAAAAATGATAAATAATTTTTTTAAAAAAGGAGTTCGGTTAATTGTTAACCGACCGAACCAAATTGGTTAATCATTAATCAAAAATCAAATTTATATAAATTCATCGACTGAACCGACCAAATTATTCTAAATTCGGTTAATCAAATTAAATTTTCGGTCTGTTAATAAAAAATTTGGTTGATTAATCGAATTTTGACCACCCATATCTAGAAGAACGCATTATTCGTCCACCACCAGTACACCTCATACTTTAACGTCAGATCCTCAATCGCTAACTGTATAGCCAAGGAGCCAAAAGTCTCGCAGATAGTGATAGCTCTACAAACAGAGATATAATGGATGAAGATGATGACAACCAAAATAGCTCATGAATTAACAGGTTTTAAATGAAGATTCACAAGTATCTTCTCTGGGTTTCGAAGAATGAACAAGTTTGAATGAATGAAAGAGAGAGAGAGAATTAAAATCTAATTTCTTGAGAGAGATGAATAGTTGTGACATCATTCATCGAAGTTCGAACTGCTTCTTTTGAAAGGTGACAACGTGGCAATGAACGTGGCAGTCTATAAGCGTCACATAGATTTGCTGTTAATAGAGTAAATGGGATATTGGGTCAAGGACTATGGTGTTATAAAACTGTAAACATTAGGGACAATAGGTTTAAAATTTAAACTTAAGAGATGATAAAATGCGTTAATCAATTCTTCAAGGACGATGGACATAATTTACTCCACATTACCTTAACATTAATAGCTCTATCACCTATAAAATATTTTAGCAGACACCATACATAACTCTCATTATTTGGTTAATAATCAACTATGTTTTATGTTCAATCGAACTTGATTTCTTTCACAATTATTAGAGATATGTCGTTAATATTTGTTGTGATATCCTCCATGTTTTGCCACGATAAAACGAAAATAAAACTTGTAAAATACATAACAGAATAGCTCTCACATAAAATGGAGAGAAAGCCTAACTTATCATTTTGATAAAAGAAAATTTATGTAAAAATATAATCAGAGTTCTTTTATTTTTTGAAATGCTTGTATTTCAAGTTTGCAGTCACTCATGATGCTAATTCCTCGCTCTCTAAAATTTTTTTTGATTAATTAAATTTTTGCTTGGAGTTTGATTCTAAATTTATTTTTGCAAGGGAAATACTATTTTGGATCGGGGGTATGTATACCCAATCAATAAAAATTAAATAAAATCACGTATTTTTCATATTATTACTTTGTTGATAGATTATTATTGGATGTATGTATATACACTCTATCCATGTTAGGATTTCCCTTTTTACAAAAGGAAAAGCTATGTTATTAATATCTAAATTTTTAAAATATATTATTTTGGTATTTAAGTATTTAAATTTTAAATGTCTTAAATTTTAAAAATAATTCAATAGTTTTTTTTATTGAATCGTTAATTTATTAGAGTTATATATCAATCATTTGATGACTGAAAAACTATAAGTTAAAAAGTACTCTTATATTTAAAATATTTTACTCTTATATTTAGAATCTTTCTATTCCAAATAGATACACTTAATTTTCTTTTTTGTCCGTTTTAAATTATAATCAATTTATTAATTTAATAAGTTAGTTAGTATATTAAATATCTACAATATCTATATTTAATATTACTCGTTAAATATATTTCATACTAAATTAAGGATATAATAGAAATATATATATATATATATATTTATATTTATATTTTTAATAAGGATAATAATTTTTTTTAAAAATAACTTTTTTAAAAAAAATTTTGTAAAATGAAAAGTGTGCATATCTATTTAGAAAATTTTGCTAACATTTCTAGCAAATTTTTTTTTAAATATTAATATACTCCTTCCGTTTCGTTGGAATTATCACTTTTATAAAAAAAATATTTTTTAAAATTATTATTTTATATAATTAAAAAAATTAATTAATTAATTAATTTTATTTTATATTATTAATTACTTAATTAATAAAGTGATAAAATAATATTAATATATTAATAAAATATTTTTTAATTAATTTAAAATAATTTTATATAATAATTAAATAGTTTAATAATATAAATTGAAGTTGACAATTTTAAACTAGATGAAAGAAGTAACTAAGAAGTAATTAGTTAGTAGATGACAATAATATAATTTAATTAAAAAATAACCATTTGATTTATAATTATTATTATAGAAAAAGATGGGGGATGGTTGATAATAGCATGTGCAGTACCCCCACTAAAGTCCACGAACATGCTTATATCAGATGCATAAATTTCCACTGAGAAAGCTATTTTTATTATTATAAAATAATAATAATTTCTCTCTGACGTCTCTGCTGACCCGTCTCCACTGTAGATATACCCAACAAAACCCAGTTCATCTTCTATTAATTTTCCATCAAAATCCAATCTTTATCTTTCTAACCCTACCTTTGCTTTGTTTTTTAACCCATCACTGCCGCTATTCAAAATTTTCATTAACCCAGATTACAAAAATTTCATAATCATTGATTTTTTAAAAAAAAAAAGAATTATGTTTGGGTGCTTTAGATTCGATTTTTTTTTTGTTGAAAAAGTTTTATAATTTTCTTTTGGGTTTGACTAGCAATGAAAGAAGGGAAATCAACTAAATTGAATAATCAGCCGTTACAGCAACACCAGAACGGCCACTTGTCTCCATTCAAATTCGCTAAATTGTTGGATCCAGATGCTTCTTGGGATAAGGTAACCTTTTATTTTCGATAATTTCTTTATATTTAAGTAACTAATTTTATTGGGTTTTGAATATTTATTGAATTTAAAGTACTGTAATCATAGTTTCCTTGTAGCTTAAGTGGAAGCAGTATTATTTCAGTTGGCTATTGTGATATCTTTAGCTTAATAATGGAATCAAATACAATCCAATATTACTTTTTGGTGATTGATAATGGATATAAAATGCTTGAGTGCAAAGTGGGATGATGACGAATTGGGGTTTTATCAACACAATTTGAAGTTAGTTATGGTTAATATGTGTCTTCTTTTGGCTCAGGATCAATTGGGTGATGTCTTGCATTGGATTAGACAAGTTGTGGCCCTTGTATGTGGATTACTTTGGGGAGCCATACCTTTGGTTGGGGGTATATGGATTGGCATGTAAGTTGGAACTTGTACACCCTTTTAATCTGTTTCCTGACTATATTCATGAGTTCTTTTTTGAAAATGCTATTTTTAGTTGCCTTCCAATTTGCTGAGTTCCGCGGATTTGAAACGAAGCCTGGATTTAACGCATTAATGTGATCAAACTTTTAATGGTGCTTCTGATGTCAATCTGGAGTTTAGATAATATAATAGGCTGTTAATATGGTATATGAACTCCGGATACTTCCAGCTTTGCTAGACGGATTTATTCATTTTATATGGTTTCTGCCAAATACGGTTATTAAATAAATGTTAATGAATTCTCCGAAATGTTTCATCTTACATGGAGGAACATCAACAGACATTTTTACCATGCTGTGGATGAGTTGTCTCATTCTAACTTCTGGTGGATCTGTTCATTTCATGCTTTGAGCATTTTAGGAGATACGCATGGAAAATATGAGTGAACATTAGCATTGAGCGTGTTAGAAGATCTCCAGAAATCTCACATCTTTCTCTAGCTGTTTTGAGGTGCTAGTCTCTAGCTATCTCAAAATTGTAGACTTTCATGAATGATTGCTGTGTATTGTTCTAAAATTTTTATTTGCATTCTGAAAATAAAATTGTTGAAAGTTTGATGCTTGCATGGATGTTCTTTAGCGGAGAAAAATTCTATCTATTTCACAATGTTGTGTTCTCATGGCTCCTTGTCATGCAAGGGGAAGATTACATGTATCTTACCCTCCCTAGAGCTAACTATGCAAGGATGTCATTCATTGCATACAACATTTATTCTAGCTATAACGCAATAATGTTTGACAAAGTCAATTTTAAGCTTTCATGCTAAGTTTGTTAATGAAACTCAAGTTCTAAACCTTATGGGTTAACCTGGGAAGTTAAACCTCTAGAATTGTCTGCTTTATCCAAAATAAGGCTGAAGAATTTACTTTTTCCTATTTGCCAACTTTATTGTTGACTTATGAAGATCAAGAGATTGAAATATTTAGTACTTTTTTACGCTTTCTACTAGATCTTCAGGGGGCAGCTTCTGCCAAATTAAGCTTAATTATGTACTCATTAGCATGCCTTTTTAGAATGAGAAGCTCTAGTTAAATAAAGCATGGAGGATTTGCTTTTTCCTGTTTGGAGCTTATTGTAACTAATCAGATTAAAATTCTAGATATTTGACAAATAGTTGCTGATGCTTTAAAAAATGAAAACTAGATATTTTAATCTAGTTGCTGATATCTAGATTAAAATTCTAGATATCTTAATAATTTTCAAAATTTGCTAACTGACAAATAAATATTTGATAAATAATTCACCCAGACATCATCCTTGTGCATCTAATAATTTATAGTAAAAATATACAGTAAAAGGAATAACTTTACTGCAAAATATATTCAGATAACTGTAATTTTCAATCATCTGAATTTATCAATAGGCTAAAAATCCTACATGATGGCTGATTTGTAAGGTGACGGTCGATATTTAAAACCATGATTGGCAGAATAGATGAGGATTTTCATATAATCGTCCAATTTGGAATTGGGTTCCTTAAATGCTGAAAATGGTCTTGTAATTGCTATTTGATCTTATCTTTTAAAATTGGTTCTTCTTTTGGTGAGTGCCTTGGAGCCAGAGATTTTGCTTATGGATCAATCAAAGAGGAAGCAAATAATAGAGTGATAATGCTTGAAGATAGTTTCTGTGCATAATCCTTTCATGTTTTATTCTTGAATCCTAAATTGTGACCATAGGTGTACAGAGATTAGTTTGAAGTTAAGGAAAGGCTGTGCTGAAGGCTGGGATGAAATTGCCTGAACTTGATATCTCAAGTAAAAAAGTGCCATTTGGATATATTCTATGAGATGACATGAATATAGTAGTGGTATATGAGTTCTTGCCTTGTAAAAGATCATGCTTCCGCGTTCAGATGTTCATTGTCAATTTTTGCAACTATACATTTTCTCAATCTAGGGTATAGTTGCGAAAAGAATTATTTATGGACCAAATAGAAATCAAATACTTCAACAACATAGCGCCAATGCATATGCATGCGCATGGATATGCACAAGTATATTCATGGAAATTTCTTGTGATTAGATTTCTAAATTTTTATAGCTTTTTGTTGTTTATGGCAAATTCTTTACTGAAGTTGTGCTGCTTATTTTGATTTGACAGCTTTCTCTTGATATCCTCTGGGGTCATATATGGTTATTATTCAATGATATTAAAGGTTGATGAGGAAGAGTTTGGTGGTCATGGTGCTCTTCTCCAGGAGGGGCTTTTTGCGTCTATTACGCTCTTTTTGGTACTCTAGCTTCCCTTCATTTTAGGCAATGCCATTTTCAAGCATATTAAAAGTCTCACAACTAACAAACGTTCATTTTCATTTTTTATGTTGTTCAGCTCTCGTGGATTCTTGTATACAGCTTGGCGCATTTCTGATTGGTATGGTACACCAATTTGGGTTCCTTCTCTGTCAAAGCGTCACGTGACCTTGATCAATTGTACGAGGCGTAATAGCGCCATGAAAACAGTGATGAGAAAGTTCTTTACTTGCCAAAACTCTCACTTTGATTGTGCAACATCTTGGTTTTGCAGTGCATGAAAATGCTTGCTAACTTTTTAATTGACGATAAATCAATGTTTTAATTCAACATTTCTTCATAAATGCCCCTACGAGATGTAGGAATTCATGGATTGCACACCTGTTGATAATAAAAAAAAATTGTGGTTTGCTTGCAACATTTCTTCAAAATTCAACTCAATTGTCTGAATGATTTATGCAATTTCCAGTTGGCTTATGGAAGCAATTACTTTGAAACTTTATTTTTAGGTGAATATATTATATGTAATCTGAAATCGTTTTATTTTTTTTTAACAATGCTTAAAATGACATGGAGAAAATGAATTCAAACTTCAGTACCAAACATTATAGATTTAATTAATTTTTACCTATAAATATATATATTAATTGAATACATTTTTGCAATATCACAAACCCCGTCTTTAATTTGTTTTTGTCTACATTCTTCATTTTCCTTCTATTTTGTCATGAGGATCTTGTTTGGTCCATGAAATCGGATAGAAATAAAATAATTATTTCAATCAGAGTAACTATTTCAATCAAAATTATTTCAATCAGAGTAACTATTTCAATCAAAAAAATTTAGAAGGAACAATTTTAACCAAGAACTCTTCAGGCCCAACAGGACAAATATAAATATTTATAAAAAAATTTAAAAAAAAGAAAGTAAAAACTGGTTGTCCTGCTGAAAAACTATTGCATAGAATAGCTCTATTGTACCAACCAAATGAGGCCTATAATCATATCAGCTGGTATGAGTATCTGTTTCTCTGTCTCAAATGCAAATTAGTAGTTTAAGTAATTCTCAAAATTACCTGTCAATAACGCAAACTATTAACAGCAATTCAAATTTTTTAACAATTAATTGGCTTTTCCAGTTCCTGAAGACTGAAGTTGAAGCACAATTGCCAGCTCTCTTTTCAACACGCGAAGCTTGGTAATAAACTGAATTTATGTCACTGTAGTCACAAATAATAGAACACGGCGCTTAAGATACCTCACAGGGTTGCAAAACAGCAATTCCAAGTTCCATTTCTTAGGGGAAAAAAATGGAAGCAATGGCCTCCAATCAACTTTGATAAGAAGTCTCTAGGCTCTAAAATGCGAAGAAATAGAATGATTATGAATAAATTTTTTGGACAATTTAGAATTAGTTTTGCTTTCTGAGCTATAAAAACCTCAATCATAAGAAAATAATTCTAATTCTACAACATACAACTTCCCAGTTGTTATTGTTGATGTGCAAGGGATACGATTCTAGGATCACTTCCACATACCCAAGAAAAACAAGTTAAAAATGCCCAAAAAGAATTATGATATTGTACACAGCTGCTATAAAATTGAATAATCAGCTGAGATCTTACTTCCATCTCCGACGTCTTCGTGACACGAGGTATACACGGCCATGGACCCATTGTCTACCCAGCCTTGAAACAGTTTGCTGCACAATGGAAAAAGAATGAGATGAACATCTGAAATTTCACAATAATAGTTGTTTTTCCTCCTGTATTCTCTCAATCTGCTTGATGATAGGACATAAAACAACCAAGTAGAATTCTAAAATACAAGAAAGAACAATGGCTGGGTTCAACGGTTAAGTACAAACCCTGCCATATGATGAAGAATGTACAACTCTCAGAATGACATTGCCACTTGCAGCTTTCTCAAAGCTACAGCATGATATTCACTCGGGAATTGAGCATGTTCAAATGCCCCATAGGGAAACAGAAAAGCAACATTAAATTGGGTCAATCCTTGCTGGGTAAATTGATCTTTAAGAAACCACAGCTTGTAATTTTGATAGTATTAACATTCCTACTAAGATTTTCAGCAAAGAAATCAATTTAATATCAATTTTCAAAGAGGCACCAGAAGACATTACCTCAACCTTTGTGCAGAATTCTAGTAAGCTTTCACATACATGACAATCTGCTCTATGAGGAAATTTGTTAGACTCGTCTGGTCTCACAAATACAAACACCTGCAGACAGTAAATACGGACGAATAAATGATAATTTAGATGATTTATTATTCGTTGAATAGTGCTATACACACATCTGTAAGATAGTGAGAGAGAGTGGAAGCTTCCCGGTTTTCTTCCTTTTCTAAACGGGAGCTAGGTGAAAAGATGAATATAAGATAGTATGCATCAGTACTGACCTCCTCCCCACAATTTGGGCAATCCCCCTTGAGTGCTACCAAGTCATTTCTCCATAGACCCTGAAGCACCTTAACTGTGTGATACAATCAAGGAAAACAGAGTTAGGCATTATGATTTTCTGGTTAATTATGAAAATTCTAATTTATAAAGGGTAATTCTTTCTATTCAGGAATATCATGTATTTTCAATTCAGAAAACATAGGGTCTACTATTTCCTAGTTTCCTAATACATAAACGAGTACCTCAGTAGGATAAGCATTAGTTTAAGTCTACAAATATCAGTGCAACTAGCTTTTTTCTTAGATTTTGAATAGTGGGATTACAGAGATTTAAGTTTTGAAGGCCTATGACCTAATTGTCCCTCTCCTCTCTTTCTTCCCTCTGCTGCTGTTTAGTACTTCATGTAACGCTCACATTTACAAATACAGAAACCAATTTCTATTTTTTTCTCATTGTAATGAGCTTTAATTCAAATGCTTAACCTTGATGTCCCTACATTAAATCTCAAGTCCAAAACTCATAAATTCTTTGAGATTTATTTCAAAAAAAAAAAAAGAAAGATCTCAAGATCTCCCAACCACAAAATCATCACCAGGAAGGTTCATTATATAAACTGTCCTACATGGCTACATCATTGTGCAATGAGTGTATTAATACAAAATCATGTTTCAAGTCACAATAACTGAACAAACAATAATACAACTTAAGTTTTTGATATATCATGATTTGACAAATGAGTCTCAGCAAAACTAGAAGTATTTAACTTCAACATTGTTTAGCTTGTTTAAGCTTCGTCTGTTGTTGAGATACAACATCCCTCTGATTCAGGCGCAAGAAACACTATATAATCTTACACTTGACCACTTAAAAAATTTAACTTTTGCATTTGCCCCAGAGAAGACAGTTTCTAAGGTTTTAACATCCATTAAAGGATTTATGTAGCAGCGCTGTTGTGTTTTCTGCTTTTATCCCGTTATTTTGGGTGGATGAGTCATAAACAGTGCATTTCAGGATTTATGCAGCATCACTCTTTTGTTCAGCATTTTATTCTTTTATATTGGGAAATGGGTGTGGGAGAGAGAGATGAGCCACAAACATAGTTACAACTTTTTCCTCCAAGCACAAATATCGAATAGGAACACTCATATAATGATATGGCAGTTTCACTTCTCAAATTGGTGGGGATCTAGGAAAATAGGCAAATCCAATCCCAAGCATCAGGTACATCTAACAGTTATTCCGTCTCCAAGTGGTAGGCATGTCACAAACATAGTTATTTTGACTCTTTACCAACAATCCTCATGTCAGGTAAAGATATTTGAAAATGGAAATGACGTTTTCACACTTAAAACTAATGAAAATTCAAAGAAAAATTTGGAATTCCCAGGGTTCTTTTTCATATATATTTCTACCAAGTCCAAGCAACATAGCTCAAAAATGATACCACACAGTGGTAAGATGAAAAGAGGCTAACAAAAAGGAGAAGATGTATTTAACCTACGAATTTAAGGCATAGCAAATAATCACCAGTTGAATAACTTAAACCTCAAGATTGCACAAAATTTCCTTGTTCCAGGAATTGCAGAGTAAAATAATGCCAATTAAAAAATCATTACCAGAAGCTGATGTAATTGGGTAGCCAATCAAAGATCCCACTGCCATGAAGAGAACGCCATTCAGTGTGGCAAGAAACTGTATCATAGATGCTTGGCTGCCTTGGGCAATTCCTGAGCCAAATGCTTCTTGATAAGCTACAACGACAGTGTAGATAATAGGCCCAATGCATGCTGATATGCCAATTGCAAGAAAGATGATCCATATACTTGCTAGTGCAAAAGCCAGTGATATATCTACCTGCCCTACATCCATGTCAATCAATCTTCACGTGGAGGATAGAAACAAGGCAAAAAAAAAAAACCTAAAACTAAAACTAAACCCCACAACATTCTTACTCAGCAACCAAATGACTTGTGCAAATAAAGGGAAGAAAGGAAAATGCCTAATGATAACAAAAGATCTCCACTTCAACATTTTCTTTTCTTGTCTCTTTGGTCAACATACTAAAATCAACAATACCCCCCTTCAGGAAGGTGGTATGGTGCACCAATTTGCAGCAAACTATCAAAAAGTTGTACAGGGTATTTATGCATTTCTAATTTTCTACAAAATATTCTAAAGAGTATTACCTCGGCATCTGCATATGTGGATTGTCGTCTAATACTGCAACGAGGATACTTGACCACAGATTTTGAACCATACCACCGCAATTTTAACTGCTTCAGCCATTTAATGAGAATTAATAACAATAAAATCATTTCAAAATTCAATCCACAAAAATGGTTCATGAAGTTACCTCTACTCTATCAAACATGTCATCAACAATCAAAGGTTCACCACTGTAATACGCATCCCGTGCCTAAAGAACAAAATCAATCCAACACCACACATCACTTTATCGTCAAAGTTTCACACCGAGAATTATCCTCCCAAAAAAAAAATAGAAGACCAAATTTCACGTAACATATTGGGATACTCTTCCTGTTGTTTTTCTCGATCCTAATATTTCAAAAATCAGATTAATGTTTCTTATCTTCATTGGAAAACAAAATTCCTTAATTGGCAATCTAAAATAACAAATAAAAAAAATATATATAAAATATCCAATCAAAGAACAAATTGGCAACCAAAAATGGATAAAAAAAATTCCACCAATGAAGATAAAACTGCAGCAAATGAAAACTTGAAGCTAGAATCTCACTTGACGATAGAGAGCTTCTAAGGTTTCTTGACTTGCAGTCTCGACAGGACCAACGTATATGCAAGACAGACCCTCAGCTGAGGCAGGTACTGAGAGCTCATGCTGGCTGCTACACGTGGCGGAAATTCCACTGCTCTTCATCGAAATCCTAGCAGAAAACGAAGCTCCGGTGCTGCGATTGGCAGTCCTGGATAGTTCGACGGTGGCGGACCCGATCACGTGGCGCGTGAAGGAGGTGCACGTGCCAGCCATGAAATTAGAAGAGGTTCAAAGGTACTGTTGTGGAGGTGAATTGTTGTACGAGAACATGAGGTTGAAATGTTACGTACGCTTCACAAAGTGACCGTAGCCATGGATTTGTATTTAAATAGTCGGGATCTGTTTTTTTCTTGACGAGAGTGCCCTTTTTGAGGCTCCAATTGGTTTTGGCGCGTAAATATCTAGCTTTGCTCTTGGCAATTCTTCAAGGCCCTCTTTTGTCTTTTTGCTTTCAAAATGAGTATTCTCAAATATTTATTGCCTTTTTCCTTTTGCCGTCGTTGTATCTAAAAAATTATTTTCTACCTTTGTACCACACCATAAAATGAGTTAAACTATTTAAATTCGACTTAGATTTTAACTGAATAAAAGCTTATTTAAATTTAACTTAGGTCTTAACTCGATAAAAATTTATCCAGATTCGAGCTCGTTTAAAATTAAACCAAGTTCAAGTTATCTATTTATTAAATGAGCCAAATTTAAACTCAGAGATACCCAACTTATTAGACTCACAAGTTGACTCAGTTAAAAAAATTTATGAGCTAGCTCATTTATTAGGTCATATTAAAAAAATATATTATATATATATTAGCATATTATATTTATTAATTTTACAATTAGTCTTATCTTTTTAAAAATTTATATCCTAAATTATAATAATTATTAATATATATAGGTAATATTATATAATTAATATAAGAAAAATTGAATTGTATATATATATATATGATATAATTGATACTTAAAAATATAATATATCATATAAGATTAATTATATATATTGCATATAATATAAAATGGTCAATGTTCTAAAGTTGATTATAGTTTATATAATATCATCAATATAAAATGATGTTATATATATAGACTATACATAGTATAATAAACTATATAATATATATAGTCTGTCTCGCTCATTGCAGCAAGGGATTCACACAGCAGGACGACGAGGGAGCTCTTAGCACCAGCCACCAACACGACCATGGCAACCTCTCACTCTCAGGTTGTTCGTTTGTTTATTTTTAATTTCTTCTAGCTGCTGAATGAATGTTTTCTCCAAATAAATTTATTCAAGTCTCTGTGATGACTTGCAATTAAGTTTTTCTTTAATTGGTTAAATCCTTTGGATTACCATTGTTCTTGACTTCTCCTAAATAATTAAGTAATGGATCTAATCTTATTTCCAAGGTGTGAATCTGAGTTTTGAACTAGTTTTTGCCTATTCACTGGAAATAAAACTAAAGGGTTAAAAAAAACTCTTGAAGATTTCGCCGATACATATTGTGGTCCTCCTCCTTTCTTTTTTGAGATTCAACATTATATATTCTTATATTTTATAAAATAAAACGCTTTAGGCCTTCTATAGGATAGAACATGTTCTGGAACAAAATTATCTCTTGTACACTTATTTTTAGCCAATAAATGACTGAAGTGCAGAATTCTTGAAAAAGAGGGGACCAAAGTGTGTAATGGGTCAAATCTCACAGGCAGAGAGAGGTTTATATTCCCTGATTGAATTGCTAGACTGGGATTCTATTGGATCCGTATGATTTGCAATGCTAAGGTATGCTACACAAACAGTACGTATATATTTATAAATGTCACAACTCTGATATCCAACTAGTTATGTTAATTAGTCAAGTAACATGATCTGGGGAACATGGGTGCTGAATGATGCAACAGTTGAGACTTTGAGTAATCTGCACTTCTGTTTTCTGTCTTCTTGAAAATATGTTTTATGCTTCTATATCAATCAGTTAGTGATGCTTCTGTTTGAAAACTTTTCTCTGTACAAGCAAGATGAAAATGTAAATGATGACCACGTTGTTTAGCTACCAATTTCTTTTAACTTTTAAAAGCCAAAAATACAAGCTTTGATTTTATATGAATGGAAATGTCAATGGAAGTGTTGCTTCAGAAACCATCAATTTGTTGCTCTCATGGGTCTCTTGGGTGTTCCTGATACTATATTGCTTTGATTTTTTTGCTTAGTTGTTTTCCACTAAAATAAGTTTCATGTGCTTATAATTGTAACTATGGCTGATTTAATATGTAATAAGATAGTTGATTTATAATTCCTTGATAAAAAAACAGTTGATTTATAATTTATATATACTTATGAGTTTACATATCAAAACTAATTGTATGTTTAAAATTGTTATTTGATTTTTTTAATTTTATTTATGTAGGAGTTGCAACAGTTGTTTTTTTAAATTTATTCATGTAGGAGTTGCAACAGTTGAACTCAAATATAATGAAGTTTGTCATGTGTTAGATGGAGTTGCCCAAGTTGAATTTATTACTTATTTGAGTTGTTTGGATAATTTTAGTATTTTTTTTAAAATTAATTTATCTTGGAGATTATATATTATTCTTTTTCTTTCTATCTAGACCCACCTTTATATCTTTTCTAATGAATGTTTGATTTTTAATTTTGAATATAATTATGATGTACAATGATAGTTTTTTTTTTTCAATTTTATCATATATCCAGATATGTTAACGAGCTCGAGTCGGAACTTGAGCTCGAGTTTATAACGAGTTTTAATTCTTAAGAGTATTAAAATCGAGCTTGAGCTTAGCTCGTTTATCGTATTAATGAGCTAAACACGAGTCGAGTCGGGATGAGTTTCAATTCTTATGAGTCTTAAAATCGAGCTTAGCTCGTTTATCATATTAATGAGTCAAACACGAGCCAAGCCGAGCTCGAGCTTAGCAATATTCGTATAAATCGAGCCTTACTTAGTATAATGACATCGTGTAACTGATTTAGATAATTATGTGTTTGCCGAGAGTCAAACCTGGGTCTATTGCTTGGAAGGCAATTATCCTAACCGTTGGACTATAAACGCTTGTCGTAATGTTTGAAACAAATTTTACTAGATATTTATGCCAAAAATAAATTATTCAATATTATTTTATCAACTACTTAATCATTATGTTTAATTTTGATATAATTTTATATTAATTAATGAGAAAATATAATTAAAAATGTAAATAATGATATTATTTAATATCTAAGGTAGCATAATAATTATGTAATATTCCAAATGGAAAAAAGTAATATCATGTAAAAATTAATTATTGAAAAATAATATACATTACAAGAATTAAGTATATATATCTACAATTTCTATAAAAGAATTATTATAATTTTTATGTTGGTAAATTTGTACATTTCATTTAAAGTTTAAAATCCTAAAAGATGTAATGAGTTATTGGTATAAATGTACTCAATATAAAAATAAACTGCCAATTATTTTATTTCCCTATTTTTATTGAAATGAAAGCTAATAAAAAAAAATAGGGAGAATGTAAAAATACACTCTTAAACTTATTTCGCGGGTATAATTTAATCTTATTTTTTTGTTGCTCAAATAAACTTAGATTTTTGCAAAATGAAGCTTTTAAACCCTCCAATTAACAAAGCTAATAACATTGTTAGAGTAGCTTATTTCTTAAAAAAAAGAAGAAGTGGAATTCACATAATTTATTTTAGAAAATGCTAGAAATATGATATATTGGGGTTTCACTCAAGTGATAGAACTTATAACCTTTTAATAAAAAAAAAAAAGAGAACAACAAGTTATCCAATTAGACAGCTTGTTCCATCGCCCAAGCAATTGTAAATTCAATTTATAATTGCAAATTCGTCTCATGCATTATTAACACGGTAGGATCGTGGGAAGCCCTATAAATAGGTCTACCTCTTTCTCTAATCAAATATAACATTTTTAAAATATATATATACACAGAGATTGTGAGAAATTTTGAGAGAGAATTATTTATATGAGATCATATTTTTTTAGTGATAAATTATGAGTTTTTATTTAAAGTGTTTGAAAAATATTTATCACTATTTTTAGATTTATCTCATTTGTGAATTTTGTGCTTCTTTTTTGTAACTTGAAGAGATTAATTGGATTTATTTGGGTTAAGAGTTTATAGTGGTTATTCTCTTTTAATTTGTACTACTTTTTGATTATTATTAAATTTGCTTCTCTCATTCACCCGTGGACGTAGACTAACGCCGAACCACTTAAATTTATATTCTTGTTTATTTTCTCTATTTTATTTGTCGCATTTTGCCTAAATAAATATTTAACTTCCTCAATTAATTCCAATAACTGATATCAGAGTTTTGCTAATATTTATTTGGAGTCGGTTATGGCGACAATAAAATTTAATATTGAGAAATTTTAGTGCAATATGAATTTTATTATGTGGCAAGTTAAGATGAAAGCAATCTTGAGACAAAACGGTTTGCATAAATCGCTATTAGGTAAGAGTCAAATGCTGCTATGATGGATGAAAATAAAAAGATAGAAATTAATGAGAAGACTCTATCTGCAATTCAGCTATGTTTGTCTAATGAAGTTTTGCGTGAATTCCTTGATTAAAAGACAGCTAAGGAGTTGGGATAAGTTGGAGTCTTTGCATATCACAAAGAATCTCACCAACAAATTGATTGTCAAGTACTGTTTATACGCCATTTTTTATGGCGGAAGGTACATCAATCAAGTCACACATTGATGAATTCTCTTTCATTCTTTTGGACTTAATAAATATGGAGATTAAATATGAAGATAAAGATTTGGCTCTTATGTTACTTCGTTCGTTACCTCCATTATATAAGAACTTTAGAGAGACATTGATTCACAGTAACAAGTCTTTAAAGTTGGAGGAAGTAAAAACTTCTTTATATTCTAAAGAACTCTTTGATAAAGAATTCTCTATCAACTATTCTGATGATGCAGGAAAAGTTTTAGTTGTTAGAAGAAGGACTTCACAGTAAAAAAATAATCATCTGTCTTGTAATTACTGTAAGAAGAAAGAATACATTAAAACTGAGTGTTTCAAGCTTCAAAACAAAAATAAAAAAAAGAATCAAAAAGAGAAATTCTTCAAAGCTAGTATTGTTCAGAAAGACAGTGATGTATACACCGCGACTGAAAATGATGCTAAATCCAAACAATGATGGATTTTAGATTATACTTGCTCATTTCATATATGTATCCACAAAGATTAGTTTTCCTCTTATAAATTTATATGCAGAGTTATGTTCATGGGTAATAACTATCATTCTAAATTATCGGTATTGTTATAGTCAAAATTAGGATCAATAATGGTGTGATTTGAACATTGACTAATATTCGATATGTTCATGACTTGAAGAAGAATATCATCTATTTATCTGCTTTGGATAATCTTGGCTGTAGATATTTTGGTGGAAGTGGAGTTTTAAAGAGTCTGAAAGGTGTTATTGTTGTAATGAAAGCTAATCAAATTGATAGGTTATATGTATCACAAGGGGCTTAGCTGCAGTCTCTTCTCTTATGTCAAATTCAAATGTCACTAAGATTTGGCATATGAAGCTTGGACACAAGAGTGAGAATAGCTTGGCAATGATGAGTGAGTCTAAATATTGCTTGAACTTAATTAACATTGGTAATTGCTAATTTTGTCGTAACGGACTATTTGGAGAAGGCGAAGAGAAATCTTCTAATTTGATACAATGAATTCAAGTAAAAGTGGAGTTGTAAGAAGCTTTTTGGCAATTAAAGTTATATAAATATATTGCCTTAGCTTATTGCTTGTGGAAAGATTATTAGTATAGAAGTCTCATCCGCTTGAGTGTGAGGTAGAGATTTGTTAGGGGTCTCACTTAAGTGACGGAACTCACAACCTTTTAATAAAAAAAAGAGAAAATTGGATAGCTTGCTTCACCGCCACCAGCTAGCAATTGCAAATTCGGCTCACTCATTATTAACATGGTTTATAGGCCTTCCCCCCTCCTCTAATCAAATATAACATTTTTAAGAAAAAAAAAATGTATAGAAAGAGAGATTGTGAGAAATTTTGAGAGAAAAAAAATTATTTGTATGAGATAATATTTTTTTAGTCATAAATAGTGAGTTTTTGTTTTAAATGTTTGAAAAACACCTATCACTATTTTTGGGTTTATCTCATTTGTGAGTTTTGTACTTCTAGAATATTTTTTTTAGAAAAATTTTCTCTTTTTATGAGTGTTTCTTTTGTCTTTTGTAACTTTGTGAGAATAAATTAATTGAATTTATTTGAGCGAAGGGTTTAGAGTAATTATTCTCTCTTGATTTGTATCACTTTTTGATTATTATTGAATTTGCTTCTCTCCTTCGTCCGTGCATGTATGCTTATGTCGAACCACGTAAATTTGTGTTCTTATTTAGTTTTTCTAACTTATTTATTGCATTTTATCCAAATAAATATTTAGTTTCCACGTTTAATCAACAAAATATAAAAGCTAGATAAATTAGATATTATTATTATTAAAATTAACTTATTTTTTTTAATTAAAGTTCAAGTTGAATTTCAACTTAATAATGAATTAAAAAATTACTAAAAAATTAGTTTATTAAATTTTCAAATGATTTAGAATATATTAACCATCACATGCTTTCAATTCTTGATTAGAATTGAGAAATTCTTGTAAATGGGTATCCAATAAAATGGAAAATTACGATGAGTGCTTTTTGAAGGCTCGTTTAATCTGTTTTCTCTTTTTAGATTCTTTTTTTTAAATCTTTCTCTGATTTATAAATTTATGGCAATCTTGTAAATATGGAGAACCATTAAGAGAAGGAGATTTACCAACATTCATTAGGGCTATAAATGAGCCAAGCTACTCGAGCTCGGCTTGGATCTCGGCTTGGTAAAAGCTCGTTTAGGCTCGAGCTTGAACTGCTCATTTGTTAAATGAGCCAAGCTCAAGCTATGAAATACTCGACTCGTTAGCTCACGAGCTAGCTCATTTAAAAAGCTCGTGAGTTAAGCTCGTAAGCTAGCTCGTTTAGTGTATTGGATTAAATATATATATATATATATAATTTAATTTATATATATTAAACTTTGTATGTGAATATATTAATTTTTAACTAACTTAATTTATATAATTTATTAATATATGGTATATGTGATAAATAAATTAAATAATATACAATATAAAATAGCTTAGTATTTTATAGTAAAATATAAAATTATAGTAACATAATATTTTATTTTTATTAATATAAAATTATATTATTCATCTTTCATACAAACATAAATTTTAGTATATCTTTTATAAAAATTTAGAAAAAGTGAATGAAAAAAATTAAAATAAGTTTATTGAGCTCGTTAAACTTATTTAAATTAAGCTTCAAGCTCGAGATACATGATATATAAGCTGGCTCGATACAAGTTTGGGCTTGGTTCGAGCTTGATTCTAGTTCGAGGTCGGACTCGACTATTTTATAATAAGCCGAGCTTGAACTTTTCAAAGTTCCGCTCGATTACAGCCCTACCATTCATTATGTATAAATAGATCCTTATTATTTACAAATTTTATGTAGATAAAGGAGAAAATAATATTTTATTTTCGAAACTTTTAAAAGCTAAATGTTATCTATATGTTGATTTTTTAAACACTGGGTTAGGTTACAATCTTATTTTTTATTTTTTTAGACACGAAAAGAATATAGATAAGATATGAATAGAACACGATATGGATATATTTTAAGATATTTTAAAATATATTTTATCATAAAAATTTATTTAAATAATATATTGATAAATTACTAACTAGATAATTAATATCAAACTTAATTATAAAGCTTCTCTTCACACCATAAAATATTAAGCCTATGTTTGGTTTTTTAAAAGTACAATGGAAAAAAAAAAGAAATAAAGAGAGGAAAAGAAAAGAAATGAAGAGAACAAAATTTTTATTTCTTTTCTTTTGTTTGGTTATCTAAACATAAGAAAGAAATGAAAATTTATAAAGTTTATTTTTACGATTATATCCTCATCATTTTAAGTTGATGAATCATAAATTAGTATTTTCATAGTTTATATCTCTTTTATTTTTTCATTTCCCTCATTTTTCTTTCTAAATTAGTGGGAAAGGGTTTTAATGAATTTGAAAGAAATAAAAAAATTGATTTCCATTCTTTTCCCTCATTTCGTTTCTCTTGTTATTGTCTAAATCAAGGAAATGAGAGAAATATAATTTCTATTCTCTTATTTTCCATTCATTTCCTTTAAACCAAACAAAGGTTAATTTTTTTGCTTATATAATTATATTTATATATAAATGAACTAATATAGACAATCCTAAATCTCTCATTTCCTTTTAGTTTTCTGGACCTTAATTCATGTTTTTATGATTTTATTTGTTTTATTCTTTAGATATAGCATTCTAAGGTCTTTTTTGTCTTTCACTCCATGGTGGATTGTTATCGATTTGCAGATCCGGTAGCTTGAAGAGGATATCAACAAAAAGCTCCAAAAGAACTCCATAGATTGACTTGCCTACCATGGCATTCTGTGTTGGCTGGTCCTTTTAAACATAGGTTTGAATTTGATGTTCCCATCAATATGAGGACAAGGATCTTTTCAAAGTTGAAGACCTATGGGCCCTTTGCCATAGTCCCTGCCTTTCTGGTTCTGTACACTGACATCAGTTTTATCTTTTTTTAGTATATATGTTTATGTATCTACCAATTATCTTTCATATCTGACTTGTTCTTTATTAGTTGGGAGAATTTGTTTTAACTCTCATGGGCTAGTTATTGGTGCAAATTGCTATATTTTTGCTATTATTTATTTAGTGCCTTTAGCAGTCCATCAATCCATTGGCAAGACTGTCATATATTTCTCTGAACATATATTTAGTCCAGTGGTGAAACCACTCAATAGAGAAGGGGAGCAGCTGGGATAGAGCCATGATAGAGTATTAGGGGGGCCAACCAGCCAAGACAAAAGTCATAGTATTTAAAAAATAAATAAAAATTACAAATTTGACATATTTCTTGAAAAATAATTTTGACACATATGTTGGGCATATTATAAATATAACTTTTTATTTTAACAATTTTAAACAAATACAAATTAAAGTTTGATATCTTTTATTAATAATTGAATTACAAAAATAAACTAAAATATAATTAATTCTAACCCTTTATTTTATGAAAATTATAGATAATAGTGTCTCAATTTAAGTGATTGAGAACTAATTAAGGAGAAAAATTCTAAATAGTTATAGAAAAATTAGAAAAAAAAAACTAAATCATAGTTAATATGAAACTAATATCAAGCCTTAAGTAAAAAAAAAAGTCAAGTTACAAAAAAATAAAGAAAATTAAAAAAAAAAAAACTCACCTATGTTGTAGAATCATGATTCCATGTTTCAACCATGGTTAATGGAATTGCTCAATTTTAAATTTGTGAGAGTAGATAGTAGAATAGAAAAATAGTAAACTTATCCTACAAGCTTTCTCTTTTTTTTTCTTTTTATAAAATAAAATTTTTATTTTGGGCTAATATATATTTAGTTTTGAGCCAAATAAATATTTTTGGATTAATATTTTAGATTTAGACCAAATTTACATGGACATAGTTTATTCAATTGGAGAGGCTCATTTTTAAAATTTTATAATGTGTGTGTATATATATATATATATATAATAAAAAATTGAGGGGTTAGGGCCCCTCCCACCTTATATGTAGCTCCACCCATGGAGCAATTGCTCCCTCTTTTTTTTAAAAAAATATTATATATATATAATTATTTATTTACTTTTTTTCAAAATTTTAAATCGCCCTATTTCTTTAGCTTATACAATAAATTAAAAAAAATACAAATCTCAATAAATTATTTTTCTCAAGTAAATATATTTTTCTTCAAAACAAACAAGAATGCTATTCAAATGCAAAAAAAGAAAAAAAGAAAGGAAAAAATGTCACATCCCAAAGGCTAGATAGTCGAGTAATAGGCAAGGAGGACATGAACGAGTAGTCAAATAGAGGCTCGGGATAGTCAAATATGAAATTGGTGTACACAGTAGAGCTGACGGGACCTAAGTGAAAATTTCTCAAAAGTTAGGGGCAACTATATAAACTTAAAAATTAAGTGTCGGAAGTTCTTAATAGTGCCCATATCCGACCCCGGAAGAATATTCTCTAGATTAATCGGGTCATAACCATGGGTTTCGATTTTTTCCAAATACGCACAGTTTGAAAGTTATGGATGATTTTGCAACAAGGGCATTTTGGTCATTTCCACCGGAGTGGCAATTTTGCAAATAGAACCAATTTGAGGGGGTCAAAATATGAATAAAAGGAAGCCTAATGGCTTGCCAAATAAATAGATAAAAGAAGAAGGCAAGTGGACCAATTAAAAGTGGTCATTTTTGCTATAAGGTGTACCAATTGGAAGTCAACATCTATACCAACATATTTTCACCACTTATGGCTGCCATTTGGATCAAAATAAGCTAAGGAAAGAAAATAAAAGCCCTCTCTTACATGGTGAACTCGTCCAATCCATAAGAGAAGGAAGAAGGAGGTGATTTTTCCAAAGTTTAAGGCTTTTGGTTGAAGATTTTGGTGACAAACAAGATTATAAGGTAAGAGAAACCTATCTCTAGTTTTAATTTCATGGATTAGTGGTTAATTTAAGAGATTGAAATTAGGGTTCATGTAGCTAGATTTGGAGAAAATTCAAGAAATAATTATTTGAAGGATTTGAAGAAAGAAATAATGGTGTTTAATGGTGAAAATAAGCTAGCAACCATTAGAAAAATCATAAGATAAGACTATGTCTATACCTAGGGTTCTTACCTTTGTATATGTGATGTTAAATTTCATAGGAAATCAAGGAGACAAGGAAGGAAAGGAAGTGATATAGATAAAGGACTAAGAAATAGTAAGGTTTGGTACTTTAACCATTGAACTCCTTTTGAAATTTTTCTGTTTTACAATTAGTAAAATGCTATGACTTGTATGATTTTTAATTAAATATAGAAAAATTATCTTGAGTTGAATTTTTGATATGTTGGTCTAGAATGACTGAAAAATATGTTGAGTTGAATTTGGAATGGTTATGATTTTGGAAAAAAATTATTTTTATTAGACCTGCTCCAGCAGGTACCTTGACTGAGACAGCCATCTTTCTGGATTTTTAATAAAATGTAAAAAAATAATATCCAATTGAATTTTGGATGTTGTTGTTTAGTGAGTCTAGTATTTGAGAAAAATAATTTAGAACTGCTGCCAGGATGTGGGGCAACTGGAGTAGTCTGGTTGGGTGAACTAGTTGACCAAGATTTTGTATCCAGTTTGATATAAAATTTTAAAGGAATGATTTTAAGATGCAAAACTAAATTCTGTAAAAATTTTAGAGTTTTTAGCCAAGTGGATTATTTTATACAAATTTTCTAAAACAAGAATCAAGTTGGGTCAAGAACCAGAGTTTATTGTTCATATGGTAATTTTTCATTATTAACTTAGTCAAAAACTTGGTGTGGGTGTTTTATCATTTTATTTTTGGTATTGAGTTTAAGTATGAATATGAAGAATAAATTAGATGGAAAAGAGGAGAAAATCAATCTGAATTTTATAACCGTGATAAAAGTCACGTGATGGAATACATGTTTGTTATCATGTGAATATATAGATAAGGTATATACGTGGGGAAATACGTGTATATATGGTATATATATATATATGCATGTATATGGTATATATGTGAATACATATGATACATATGTGAGTATATGTGGTATTTGTGTAAGTATATATTGTATATACATGGAAAATATGTGGTATATATATGAAGTGAATGGGTATATATGAAATGTTATATATGCTCTACTCGGTAAATGGATAAAACCGGTCTGGAATGGGGGTTTGGCATTCCATCCTACCGGCAGTACTGTCTTAACGGCTTCGGTCTGGATATTACTTACGGGCGCACAGTTATATCGTGTGAGGTCAAGATCATGGCAACTAGTCGTGTGAGACCAAGACCACGCAGTTATGTTGTATATTCCATATTGTGTGAGACCAAGACCATGGCAATTAGTTGTGTGAGGTCAAGACCACGCGTAACTCTATACGAGGCCTCATTTCGAGATCGGTGTATTCATAATTACTTAGTGGAGCAGATTAACTCGTAATTATAATGAAGTTATATTACATGTTGTTTACATACAGAATTTGTATGAAAATAGTTTAATTATGCAGTATTCTACTTTTATATGTGTTTCAACAACCTTCCTTGCACTATTTATATTCGGCAATGGGTAAAGAACCCACTGGGCAATAAGTTGCTCAGCGAGTTATATGTCTAACTCGCAGGTAGTGGATAGAAGATCAGCATTTCTGCAGCGGCCCGCACTAGCTCGACGGCGAATAGAATAGGACTTTTGACATAAAATAGTAGTATGGCATGTACGTTATATCTATTGTAAAGGTTTGTTAAACATATTAAGTATTATGGTGTATGTAACAAGAGAATAAACAGTAGTATGGTAATGAAACTTAGCAAATGATATGTGATCTTGAGAAACGATATAGAAGTGTGAAATTTTCTTGGAGGGTGTAGTTGAGGATATAAGGGAGATTATTATTGGGAGTGTTCTTGAGTTGAATTGTGAACAAAAGTGTTTTTTTTTAAAAAAAAATCAATCAAAAAAATCAGTTTTAACGACACTTGGGAACCTCGCTTTTTAGGGAAAACTCTGCTCAATTTTTCAAAAAATTTTTCATAAGAATTCTTAATTAAGACATTGTAACCAGAGCTCGTATCCCGATGTGACATTCCTCCTCGGCTTATTCGTAGGTCGGGAAGGGGTGTTACAAAAAAAAAAATAGGAAAATAGATAAAATGTTCAACCAAATTAATTTAAGTTATCCAATGAATCAAAGAACCAAGAAAAAAAAATTAAAAACACAATAAAAAAAAGAAAATTTGAGAAAGAATACAATATTAAAATATTTATTTTTTTATATTTTTTGTTTTTTCTTAATTTCTTCTATTTGCTTTTGATTTTTCATTTTATTGTCTTTACTTCTAATGTTGTATGATGATATATGATGAATTTTACTTTAGGTTTTTTAAAAATTATATTTATGATTCAAATTTTTTTCTTTATTTTATTTTTTGTGTATTCTTACGTAAATTTAGTAGTATATACATATATATATATATATTATATATTAGTATTTTCTCAAATAAATTTAATTTTTGGTAAATAAAAATGATATATTAATTGATTAACAAATTTATAATTGTATAAAAGGTACAATGAACATTGAAGGAAACATAAAGATGGACAATAAAGAGCAAAATATAACTTTCAACATTGTGAATCTCGGTTTTCCGCCCGAAAAGGATCCGGGCGAAAGTTCACTCGTTGTCGGGAGTCGCCACTCAGTTTATTTTGTTCGAAGGGAAAAACTAAGAAAACCCTTGTTTGACTCCAATAATGCATCCAATGTAAAGGCTTCTAGTCTGCGAACCCAAGGAGGATTCGGGGACTATGTCATGCTTTTGATTAACTTGCAAAAATGGAACAAATTTAAAGAGAAAAAGATTGTTGGTAGTTTGTGGACTTGCTATTTGGGGTGAATCCCAAACATGCCTACATACTCCCGTTTGAATAGGAGATCAAAGCCCATGTAGTTCGGAAAAGCCTATTTAAAGGCGATGAAAATTATGCTTCATGCATGTGTGTATGTATGCTTCGTGCATTGTCGGGCTTCATGCCAAAGATGTGAGATTTAGGTACTTTGTACCAAAAGAGTGGAATTTAGGCTCCATGCCAAAGGTTGATTTTAATTGAGTCGGGCTTCATGCCAGAGTTGTGAAATTTAGCACTTAGTGCTAAAGTTGTATAATTTCGGGTACTTAGTACCAAAAGAGTTCGATTTAGGCTTCATGTCAAAAGTACATTTTAATAGTGCCATTTAGGTACTTAGTACCAAAGAGATGCAATTTAGGCTCCGTGCCAAAAAGAGTTAATTTTATTTACAGCTTAATGCCGAAAGGGTGATTGATTAGTCCGTTAGGCCCTCAGACCTAAAAAGATTAGGTCTTTGACCGAGAAGAAATTAAGAAGAATATTAGAATGCTTATGATATGCTCGAATTGACCAAAGATGAATTATGATATTACCTTGATCAGAATTTTTCCACTTCTAAGTTCCAAATCTTATTTCCTTGCACTTTTGAGTATTATTCTTGATTTCTACAACACAATATTAGAAACTTTTAAGCATAAAAATTTCGTCAGCATCTGAGCATAGGAAGTCCCGAAAAGTTCTTCTTTTCGAAAATCTGAAGCCTATATATAGGCAAAATCGGGCTGCACGGCGGCCGGGCTGCCGTGAACGGCGGCTGAGCCGCCGTGGGTGGCGGCCGGGCCGTCGTCCCCACGGCGGCTGGGCCGTCGGAAGTACGGCGGCCGAGCCGCCGTGGACGGCGGCCGGGTTATCGTCCTCACGGCGGCGGGGCCGCCGGTCACGGCGGCTGGGCCGCTGTCCATGCCCACCGCGACTCGCGCTACTTCTGCTAAAACTGACTTTCCGGGAGCCATGGGCCTCCAAAAATTATTCCGAGACCATATCCATGATCCTTGCGTTGCACCGGACATTTCAAGTACCATGAAGACATACTTTCGGTGGACTTTTACCGTTGCCCGCCGGTCCGGCCTGGTCTGAGGAAATTGGCTTTCCGAGCCTCAAAATTCGAGTGTTCACAATTGCCCCCCCACTGGGGTCCATAAAAATGATTTATGGAACTCAGTGGTCTTCTGAAGAGCGAATTTTGAGCGAGGTGCAAGAAGACCCGTGTTTTCAGCTTTTTCCTATAAATAGGCTCATTTCATTCAATTTTCATTTGCTTTCATTCATTCATCTTCTTTCACTTCTTTCAAATTTTCTTTCGACGATGGATTTCATCGGCTTTGAAGACTTCGAAATCCCACTCCCTCCCTGCAATCTTTTGCTTGAGGAGGAGAAGCACAGTTCTCGGACCGGCTGCTATGAGGTGAGTACATTCCCGTTTGTCCATCTAGTATGCATGCTTAGGAATTTTATTTATTTCCAGTAAGGAACATAGAAATAAATTTTAGGAACATTTCCTTTACATGTACTAGTAATGAATTAGGATCTGTGTCAGGCTTCATTATGTTCTGCCATCAGTAATTATTTCTAGTAAAGAACTTAGAAATAAACCTTTAGGGATCCACACTCGGCTGGGGAAAGAACTTAAATCTTTTCTGAATTTGTCCATCTTTTCTGAATTTGAATTTTTTTTTTAGAACTCTACGATCAAGATATCTATAGCTGAGCGTCCGATGGTTGCTATTCCGGCTTACATCTTTGATGCTGGGCACCCAGTGGGGGATCTTATCAGACCTGCTTTCCTCCATCATTTGAGGGCTATAGATGTGGGCAGAGATATCCACCGGGATTTGATCTGTGCTTTAGCCGAGCGCTGGTGGCCTACTACTGACACCTTCCATTTTTCTTGGGGGGAGATGACAATGACGCCTACTGACTTTTCCATCATTTCTGGGATTCCCTTTGGCGTTGAGATGGTGGAGTCCTATGATGACTGGCGGCAGGACATTTCTTCAGCCGACATGATTACTTTGATCGGGGTTGACTATCCTCGATATCAGGCGCCTCGCTGCATTCAGCGGAGGTGGCTTGTGGAGCAAGCGCCAGGTATCTACACTGGTTACGAGACAGGCAACCTTACTGCTGACCAGACGGCCAGGTTTACCTTACTTCTCCTGTTTGCTAGCTCTTTCTTATCAAACAGGAAAGATGCAGTGAGTCTCAATGTGCTGAAGAGCCTACTTGACCTGACACGGCTTCATACGTACGATTGGGCTAGCATGATGCTGTGTAGGTTGTATGACGACATGTCAGACCTCTGCTATACCCGTATTACTCCGTGTGGCTTGTATTACTTCTGGGAGGTAATGTAAAGAACATTTCCCCTATCTTTATATATGTTGACATACACAAACTCTGATACCTTCTCTCTCTTTTTTTTTTTTTTTAGACTTGGGCTTATGAGTACTTTCCTGACATCGCCCCTTTTCTTCGTGAGATACCTGCCCCTGCAGATCCTCTTTCCCCCATTGCTTGGAGGTGGTATAGAGAGAGGGTAGAAGTACCAAAGAGGAAACTTCCCCTCAGAGTGCTGAGATCGTTCTTCGACAGCTGCCCAATAGACTCAGTAAATGCTTTATCGTCATCTTTTTTATTATATTAGAGAAAATGATTCACTAATATAACAAATGTTTACAGGTTGCATCTAAAGTGATGTCTAGCCGATTGGCAGAGTGGATAGCTCAAGATTACAGCTTTCAGCGATCAGAGTTTCTGACTCGACGCCGATTCATACTTCCCCATCCAGAATTTCGACGGTATTATCTCGCTGAGAGGGTGACTTTCCAGATTGCCGGTTTCTGTACAGTTCCCGTGGATCCCCCTGATGATATGCTATCTTCAACACTTCTGCCTGTTACTGTGTCCCAGTATGAGGGCGACCCTTTCGAGTCGGCTTATGCCCCGGATGAGGAGGATTATGACTTCTACTGTCTTCATCGACTGATGCCACGCATTGGGGTACGATTTGACTCTGTACCCCCTTATCGGTCTTCCCATTCTTCGGCTCCCACTTCTAGCACTCTGAGAGACCATCGCTCTCCCGACCGGCGAACTGACAAACCCTCTTCCTCTAGGGCTGAGACTTCCGCTTTCGGGGCTGGACCATCAGACACTGGAGGAAGCAGCAGTTCATCTCATTTGAGGCCTCCCGCATCCGTCCTTACAGCTGCCGGCCAATTTGACCCTATTTTAGCCGATTTGAGGCTGCCTTATGCTGTTCGTCATCATGCACCTGGTGGTTGGGTGACCCGACCAATTAGTGCAGAGGGTGCATTATATCAGAGCTTTGCTCATGTCACTCAGGTATATTCTCATAGAACTTTTCATGAAAAGGATTCATAAAATTCTCTTGAGATTGATTGTGATTTCGTCTCTTTTACAGGTACCAGAGGGCCTGATCACGGAAATGGCGGCACTGATTACTGCTTTCTCGGATGAACTGTCTGGTGCTTTGACTGAGGCTGCTTACAAGAGGCAGAGTAGGCCGCAAAGACGGAGAGGCCGGCACTGATTTTTTTTCATATTTGTCTTGAACTATGCTTGCTGTATTTGAATTATTTTCCTTCTGTACTTTGTACCTTTCATGTTTTTCAGCTGTTATCTGAACTTATCTGTAAACCTGCACTTTTTTGTTAGTATTAACAGCACATATGTATGCATGATGCTTTTTCTTTTTAGAAATCTATTTTAAAAATAAATCCCTGACACAATCCCAAAAAATAGCACATAACAGGGCCAAAACAGGGCCAAAACATGAGAATTTTACAAAACACCAAAAAGAAAGAGGAATCGGGACGGTCGGTGGCGGCCGAGCCGCTGCCCGGGCCAGACCAGTATAAAAATCAAGGTTGTCTTACATCTGTGGGCCAGAAAGCAATCCTCTTACTGAAAGATCTTATATATTTTTCCAAATAACAATGAATCCCCTTTTTAATCACGTGATGCATAATTGGACCAAAAGTCTCCACAATGTTGAAAGGATCAACATGGGGAGGTACGGATTGAAAGCTGTCGCCACACTCAGAGGTGTAGCAGTAGACTGGGATTTCTTGCATTCCTGCATCAGGTTCTGGGATCCCCAAGCCCATGTTTTCAGATTTGGGGCTCGGATGGAGGAAATGTGTCCTCTTTTTGAGGAGTTCTGCTCGATCATTGGGTGCGATCCAAATGCCCCTCTTGTGAGGCATGAGGTCCAAATCGGTTATGTGGGATCCTTTCAGAGACTTTTTAGCTTCACAAAACCCCAAGCCCAAGCTATGATTGTAGATGGGGATAAGGCGATGCTGTTTCCCCTAATTGATGAATTCTTGACCGCCGATTTTGAAGACGATGTTCAATTGAGGCATAGAATGCGAGCCTTCGTCTTTTGTCTGCTAGCTGGGTTCCTCTTCAATCGTGATCCCGGCTTTGGAGATTTGAAGCTTTGCCCAATGGTTAGGCAAATGGAAGAGCTCAACTGTATCGGGGGCATAATCCTGGCTGAGACTATTCAGAGCCTCGACAGATGTGCACTTGGATTTGAACGTTGGACCGTCACCCCGGTCATCCTTCAGGTAGTTTATACCTTTTGTTTCTTTTTTGCTTATTTTATCATCTCTCTTTTCTTTTGTAAAATAGAAAGGATCTATTTCTTCAGGTTTGGCTGAGAGATCATCTTCGAGTGGTTGCAGCCCCCCAGACTTTGACCTACAACCCTTCGCAGTACCGCACCAGGAAAATTCAGATTTCTTTTCCCTCTATGGCCGAATGGACTGTTTGGCTGTTTGAGCTTGGACCGGAAGAATTATTATGGTTCGTCCCTTGGTACAGGATTCCTCAATTCTTGGAGGCAAATGCTATGCACAACCATGTCTACCTGCTTGGGTTCACTCACAGTACCTGGTACAGTGCTTCCCGCGTTCTCAGGCAGATGGGTATTGATCAGAGAGTTCCCCTTCCTGTCGGGCTTACCATTGCTTCTCCTATTACCCCCGGGGTTACTCGGGCTGTTCTACAGACTTGGGTCAGAGACCATCGGATGATCAGGCCTGGTGCAGAGCCTTCCCTCGTTCAGCCCACTCCAGAGTACAGGACCTGGTTTATAGCTGAGGTTTGGCCCGTTGAGAAACCGAGGAGGTGCGCATTGCTGCAGGAGTTGGAGGGAGAGGGGGTGTAGGATTTGGATCCCAGGGTGACTCCATTGTCTTTTCTGTTTTTTGGGTTGTTTTTTACCTTTTTGGTTTTTTGAATGTATAGGACTTGTAGTCTGACTCTTTTGATGAACCGACTGACTCTTTTTTGTAATGACCGACTCTTTTTGTAATAGATGATTCTCTTTTGTAATGAATGACCCTTTTGTTTGCTTTCCAAGCATCATCTACTTTATTTATTTGCTCTTATTTTTGCCTAAGCCGTCCTTTCGGATTTTCAACTTAGCGAGCTTTTACCCATTCTTGCCTAAGCCGCCCTTTGCGGGTTTTCAGCTTAGCGGGCCCCACTATTGCCTAAGCCGCCCTTTGTGGGTTTTCGGCTTAGCGGGATTTTTCTGTTTGTTTTGTTTTTGTTGTTGTTTTTTTTGTGTTTTTTTTGTTTTGTTTTTTTTTTGGCAAAAGAAAGATGAATGAATGATTTTATTAAAATTTAGACCGTGCTCAAGGAGAGCTGCCTACATATCTCGAATTAGTTTGCGAGAATCAGGTCTAATGTAGTTCGTTACAATGCATGATCATACATAATATTTCTTCAGTTGATCCAGATTGCATGGGTTTGTGAACTCCAGACCATCCAAATCAGACAAGATGACGGCTCCGCCGGAAAGTATTTTCTTCAAAATGTAGGGTCCCGCCCAATGAGGACGAAACTTCCCACGAGGATCTGTAACAGGTGTTCTGATCTCTTTCAAAACCAAACAACCTTCTTCCAACTTTCGATCTTTGACCTTTTTGTTGAAATGTCTGGCCATTCGCCTTTGATACCCTTGAATCTGATGTAGAGCTTGAAGTCTTTTTTCATCCAAACTCAACAACTGATGATGATAATTGCTGATCCATTCAGCTTCATTTATCTGACTTTCTTGAATTATCCTCGCCGATTGAACTTCCAGTTCAATGGGGAGTACTGCTTCCATTCCGTATACCAGTGAATACGGGGTTGCCCCAGTAGGAGTTCTAACTGATGTTCTGTATCCCCACAAAGCCAGTGGTAACTTCTCATGCCAACGCCTATGTTCCTTGATCATTTTTTGTATGATCACCTTTATAGACTTGTTCGCTGCTTCTACAGCTCCATTTGTTTGAGGTCTATAAGGAGAGGACTTATGATGCTGGATTTTCTTATCTTGCAAGAGTTTAGCAAATTCTGCTTGGAAATGAGTTCCATTATCTGTGATAATCTTGAATGGTGTTCCGTACCGACAAAGGATGTTGGTTCGGACAAACTGTGCTGCCTTTTTGGCATCTAATTCTGCATAGGAAGCTGCTTCAACCCACTTTGTGAAGTAATCCACTGCTACCAAGATAAGCTGATGTCCATTCGAGGCTTTTGGGTGTATTTTACCAATTATATCAATTCCCAAAGTAGCGAAGGGCCATAGAGAAGTGATTGGATTCAGGGCAACAGGAGGTTGCTTCTGTAGCTTAGCAAATATTTGGCACTGATGACATCCTTGCACAAATGCCACACAGTCTGTGTTCATGGTGGACCAATAATATCCCAAATTGGCCTGATGTTACACCAAAGAGTCACTTTGCAGGATTTAAGCTTCAAATTGTACTTGCGAAGTCTAAGGAAGAACTTCTCAAGTGCTTAGACGTGCTCTTCTGGAGATTTTGACTTGACAATCATATCATCAACATACACTTTTACTTCTTTGTAAATCATGTCATGAAAGATTGTCGTTGCCATCCCGTCTATTAGCAAATTGATGTGTGGTAGCGGGAAATCATCCTTGGGACAAGCTTTACTCAGATCTCTGTAGTCAACACACATCCTGACCTTTCCGTCTTTCTTCGGGACCGGTACAATGTTTGCTAACTAGGAAGGGTAGGCAATTGGTTCTATGAACTTATTGTCCAGTTGCTTGGCAACCTCCTCTTTAATTTTCAAAGACCATTCTGGCTTCATTCTTCTCAACTTCTGCTTAACTGGCTTTGCCTCTGGGTATAGCGAAATCTTGTGAACTGCTATGGCTGGGTCTATTCCCGTGACATCACTTGTCTTCCACATGAAGCAGTCGGCATACTTTCTGATGCAATCGACAACCTGTTCCTTATTCGCACAATCATATGCAATGTATGTATGTTCATTTTCTTTGCCAATTATTATCTTTTCATTTATTTCATTTATTTCATTTATTTCATTTTTGCTAGATAATACTTGGAAAGCAAAAGACACAGGGTAACCAAGAATTTGAAGAGTTTCATTGATAATGGTGGAGTCATTCTCCAAGATTACATTAAATGTGACATTTGGGTTCTCTAAACCGGAAGCTATAGAGGACTCAAAACTAGACTCTGGCTTGGTGTTTGACTCAGGATTTGACTCGGTACAAGACTCGGGTTCAAGGTGTGACACTGGACTAGTTTTGACTAGAGCAGCCTGTCCCTCCTCGGTGTACCAGTTCATCAGTGGTCCATCTGTGGTCTTGGTCAGCTTAGTGAAACCCCTTTTTGTCTTCAAAATTAGTTACCATAGCAACCTCATCAAAGAGAATAGGCCGCATGAAATCTTCCATTTGGGGGTCAGTTTCAGGTTCTGGCTCTTCTTCTTTCATGGCCACAACATCAGCAAACATTTCAAAACCCGGTAGCTTCTTTCCGGTCATAGGAGAATAGAATGGTTCCTGAAAACCACGGTGATGAACTGCCCTTCCAGGTTTGCAAAAGTGACCATTCAGAGTTCTAAAGTAAGGGCGCATTTTGAGGCTTCTTGCCCCCCAATTTCCCTTTTTCTTCCTTCCATGCTCAAGCTCTTCAATCTCCTTATCTGTGGGTTTGTACCCCAAGCCAAAAGTTCCCCGATTTTCTGGTTCTTCCCATGGTCGTACTACAGGTGTCTTCCTCCCAGACTTCATCATTTCCATATCGGGCAATAGACCTACCCTCAGCATCATTCCCACTAGACAATTGATTCGAACCTCCCCAAAGTCATATGAGACAAATGGCCCTTTTGGCTTTTCACCTTCAATGCATTGAACTGTGTCGTAATGAAACCCAGTCAAGGTCATGGCGGTTTCACCAGGAACAACCTCAAAGAGAGACTGATCCATGGTTTTCTTGTTGACTTCACAGGTATCCCCTTTGATAGTGATGATTTTTCCTTCAAAAGGGAATTTAAGTTTTTGGTGCAGTGAAGAAGGTACAGCATTAATTTGATGAATCCACGGCCTTCCAAGGAGGAGATTAAAGCTCGCGGGTACATCAATGACCTGGAATGGTACTCCCATTTTCACCGGCCCAATAGCAATTTCTAGAGTGGCAACACCCAAAATTTCTCTTCGAGTGTTATCATATGCTCTCACAATCTGATCAGAAGGTGTAAGATCTGTAGCCTCCAACCCCAGACAGCTTGCTACTTTCAAGGGACATACATTTAAGGCTGACCCATTATCAATGAGAACCATGGGCACAGTCTTTCCCCCAGTCTGTATGGTGATGTATAGAGCATCATTGTGTTTCTTACCGTCTTCTGGTAAATCTACATCAGAAAATCTGATGCTCAATGCCTTGGTTGATTGGGTCAAAGTGGCCACCAAAGCTTCTGGGCTTGTGTCCACAGGTGTATCAAGTTGACTTAAAGCTTCCCTGAGAGCCTGGCGGTGTGGGAATGAGGAAGCAAGGAGTTCCCAAATTGACACCTTAGCTTGAGTTTGTTTAAGCTGAGTGAGGACAGGGTCTTCTTTTAGCTCTGGTGTTTTCTTATGGGGGGGATTTGAGGTTGTAGGGGTTTTTCCCAAGTCAAGTGGCTGATATTGTCTTCCACTTCTTGTCAGAGCACTGACCTCTTCAGCGAGGTCGTTCAAATCTAACACACACACTTCATTCATTTCCAAGAGAAATTTGAAAGGACAAACAGCTCTTCTTCCACAGTAATGGCGTGGATGGAGTGATTGGGCAAAGGATTAGTGTTAATGTTTGGTTGCCTCCTGAGAGGAATGATGTCACCACTATCCACCAGATCCTGGATGCGGTTTTTCAGTGTCCAGCAAGCATCTGTTTTATGCCCATTCCCTTGATGGTATTCACAGTATTCATTGACTTTATAACTGGAAGGTAATGGGTTTGGAGGAGGTCTTGGGTCCAAAGGCTTCAAATATTTCCCTTCCACAGCCTTCTTAAACACCAAATGAAGGGGTACCCCAAGGTCAGTATCTTGCCTTCTTGGCTGATTTCTCGGCCCAAGATTGCCCACACGTAAAGGATTCGCAGGGGCAATATTGGCCACTTGATTGACCTTGCTTGAGGAAGGAGTTTGGCTTTGTTTCTTATATTTCGATGCAGACCCCTCATCCACTATTTTACCCAACTGTATCAAATCTTCTACCTTGGTTGCAGTCGCAATGAGCGATTTGAAAGTAGGCAGATATTGGGTTTGCAGTTGAGCCTGATATGTAGGTCTTAAATTCCTGATTATGATATCAATCTGCTCTTGTTCTGAAGGGCGATTGATCATCTGGGCGGCTTTTGCCCTCCACCTCGTAAGGAACGAGGAGAAGGGTTCATTGTTATTTTTCTTGGTAGTCTCAAGTTCTCTTCTAGTGACATCCACCTCAATATTGTAGTGGTATTGAGAGTTAAATGCATTGCAGATATCTTCCCATGTCTTAATCTTGGAACGGTCTAGACTCACAAACCATTTAAGGGCAGCCCCAGTCAGGGATTGTTGGAAGAGTTGAGCAAAGAGCTCATCATTTAAACCCCAAGGACTCAAGGCCCCCACATACATCTTCAAATGGGTTTTAGGGCAAGTGGTCCCATCAAATCTGTCCATCCCCGGCATCTTGAATTTTGGGGGTAATCTGGCTTGGGGAAACAAGGATAAGGAATCCATGTCTACCACCTCTTTGTGAGTTTTCATGGCAGTGATTGACCTCTCAAGCAATTCAAGTTTCCTTTTCAGTTCCTCCGTTTCATTCTTGGAGGGTGGATCCTCCAAATTGATGACAGGGGTATTAATCTGGGCAGTCACGGGGGTACTAGTTTGCCCCACTATGGGTTCCTTCCCCAAATTTCCAGGAATAGGGACTGTCTTTGGTGCTCCTTCTAACTCAGCCAGGATGGCTACCCTTTGGGCGGCTAAAGCTTCATCAATTTTTTCTTGCATTCTAGCTTCAATTTCCTTAACCTGACCATCCAGCAAAGCTTTAATCTGTTCAATCGTGGCCATTTCAGTAATTGGAGTAGTTGGTGAAGTTGGGGTAGTAGAACTTGTAGGGGATAGCACAGTTGGTGTTGGTGTATCGGATGTAGGTGAAGGCACACGGACAGAGGGTACCTGAAAAGGTCAAGGGTAAAAAATCAGGGTGGTGTGTAGGGTAGGAAAACTCTTGGTCCACTTATGTACATCAAAATTTTTCCCCAAAACAATGTTGTTATGTTGCATGAATGCACCTCATCACATCACAATTCATTTTAATGGAATGCGGCACTATCATTGGGTACATACAACCTAAGGGAAGGTTCTATTGTTATGTAAAAATAGAGAATTAGCTTATCATAGGGACCCTTGAGTCTTGAGTAAGATATACCTAACCACATGTGAAATAAGGAGTTTCGCGTGGGTCCAACAGTACGATTACTCATGGGCCACTCCAAAAGGATTGGAATGGTTTGCGACAACAGGGAGGACGCTTTGGCTGTCCGCCGGCATAATCAAGGAGACCTGCCGGTCAGCGCTACTTGCTATCCAGACTCAGAACTTTGAACAGAAAGAGAAGAAATTCATTTGAAAACAATTTTTTATGCAATGGAGGAAAATGATTCCCCCATATATGCAAGAGAAAAAGATTCTCTGAATGACAAAACAAATGCACATTTAACCAAACAAGAGATCCATCCAAGGAAAAAGATTCCTTTTGTCAAACTTTCAATCCAACATCCTTAAAGAAAGGATATATAATGCTAGGGTACCCTGCAAAATGAATAAAAATACCCTAAAGAAGGGCAAATCAGTTAAACAAATAATAATAATCTACTAGGATCCCATAAATCGTTTTTATGGTCCCTAGTGTCAAATTAATCAAATAAGCAATAGTAGTCCACTAGAATCTCATAAATCATTTTTATGTTCCCCAGTGGAGTCGCCAGATTGTGAACCTCGGTTTTCCGCCCGAAAAGGATCCGGGCGAAAGTTCACTCGTTGTCGGGAGTCGCCACTCAGTTTATTTTGTTCGAAGGGAAAAACTAAGAAAACCCTTGTTTGACTCCAATAATGCATCCAATGTAAAGGCTTCTAGTCTGCGAACCCAAGGAGGATTCGGGGACTATGTCATGCTTTTGATTAACTTGCAAAAATGGAACAAATTTAAAGAGAAAAAGATTGTTGGTAGTTTGTGGACTTGCTATTTGGGGTGAATCCCAAACATGCCTACATACTCCCGTTTGAATAGGAGATCAAAGCCCATGTAGTTCGGAAAAGCCTATTTAAAGGCGATGAAAATTATGCTTCATGCATGTGTGTATGTATGCTTCGTGCATTGTCGGGCTTCATGCCAAAGATGTGAGATTTAGGTACTTTGTACCAAAAGAGTGGAATTTAGGCTCCATGCCAAAGGTTGATTTTAATTGAGTAGGGCTTCATGCCAGAGTTGTGAAATTTAGCACTTAGTGCTAAAGTTGTATAATTTCGGGTACTTAGTACCAAAAGAGTTCGATTTAGGCTTCATGCCAAAAGTACATTTTAATAGTGCCATTTAGGTACTTAGTACCAAAGAGATGCAATTTAGGCTCCGTGCCAAAAAGAGTTAATTTTATTTACAGCTTAATGCCGAAAGGGTGATTGATTAGTCCGTTAGGCCCTCAGACCTAAAAAGATTAGGTCTTTGACCGAGAAGAAATTAAGAAGAATATTAGAATGCTTATGATATGCTCGAATTGACCAAAGATGAATTATGATATTACCTTGATCAGAATTTTTCCACTTCTAAGTTCCAAATCTTATTTCCTTGCACTTTTGAGTATTATTCTTGATTTCTACAACACAATATTAGAAACTTTTAAGCATAAAAATTTCGTCAGCATCTGAGCATAGGAAGTCCCGAAAAGTCCTTCTTTTCGAAAATCTGAAGCCTATATATAGGCAAAATCGGGCTGCACGGCGGCCGGGCCGTCGTCCCCACGGCGGCTGGCCGCCGGTCGCGGCGGCTGGGCCGCTGTCCTGGCCCACCGCGACTCGCGCTACTTCTGCTAAAACTGACTTTCCGGGAGCCACGGGCCTCCAAAAATTATTCCGAGACCATATCCATGATCCTTGCGTTGCACCGGACATTTCAAGTACCATGAAGACATACTTTCGGTGGACTTTTACCGTTGCCCGCCGGTCCGGCCTGGTCTGAGGAAATTGGCTTTCCGAGCCTCAAAATTCGAGTGTTCACAAACATAAATTTTGTCCCCTTATTTTGATGTCCTGGCTTTGTCCCTGATTTATTTGTTGTTTTTATTTTTAAAAATTATCATGTCTACATATTTGTATTGTATTATTACCGTGTTCCCATGTCTATATCCTTACTCCATATATGCTTTTTCATTTATAAAATCATTTTGCGACTTTGTTGCCTATATTCGTGATAATATTAATTATTTTGTTACAGTTATCTCTAGTCATATATTCCAAGTGATGAACCACCTATAATTAAAATCAGAAATTTCTTCTCTAGTTCTAAAGACTTCTCTGCCTATACATTGGGAAAAAACTGAACTTCATGTCCCGATCATCCATCAATTTACTGACCTTTGTAAGTGGTTTTACTTGGATCTTTTCTTTAAGATAATTTTTTTCATGTCTTCTTACAACTTTTTTGGAGTAGTTTACTCTGGCTCCTTTGTTGAAGATCTTTGGGTTTCCTTTGTCATCTACTAGATTTTGGCAGTTTTAACATTTTAAAGGCTAGGTTTGGTGATTTATTCCATCCTATGAGATTTAGCTAGAAAGAACATTGAGGCATTGAGTTTTCTATTGGGTATGTCCAAAATTCTTCTTAAACTGAGGTTGGAAAGCGCTTACATTTTGAAAAATTCTAGGTTTGCAATTCTATTTATTTAGGTTGGGGCTGTTTGGACACCATTCTCAACTTCCTGATATGGTACATTTGTTATAATTGAAATGATTGATTTTAGACTTTGACTTGGATTATTGTTATTCATATTATCTATTTGGTTATTAGCCTAAGTTCAACTTGCTTCTCCATTTATTTAAAATCAACAACTCTAGTATGATAGCCATAGCTTGGAACAGCTAGGGATTTGGTAAAGCCCTAACTAGAAAGGGACTCCATGACTCCATCCTTAAATATTGTCCAAGTATTGCATTTTTGTTTGAAACAAAACAAAAAGGCCTTTATGGAAATATATTATCAGAGCTTTGGCTTTGATTTTGGGCTCTAAATAGAACCTAATGGTATTGCTGGAGGACTGAGTTTGTGGTGGAAAGGCAATTGGCTAAACCAAGACTTGACAACAAGTCCTAATTTATTACATACGATAGTCTATAACCCTGAACAAAATTTTTCCATCATCACTTTTGTCTAGAATAGTCCCTATAGTGAAGAAAAGGTGGACTTCCTAAATGTTATTACTTAGCTAAACCCTGGACCTTCCCTACTATGGTTATGCTTAGGAGATTTTAATTTGATCTTAAACTCAACATAGAAGAAAGGTGGAAATGCTTATAATTTTAGTCGGGGTGAGTTTTTTGCTTGTTGGATAGAAGATTTGCAGATTAGTGATTTTGGTTTCAGTGGTCCACGGTTTACTTGGACGAATAAAAGGTTTGGAGATGCTAACATCCAACAAAGACTTGATATAGGTCTTGACAATTTAGAATGGAGAATGAAGTTTAGCAAAGCAACTCTTATCCATGGTCCTTTCAAAGGTTTTGTCATAGACCTCTTATTATTCACTTCCGCTTGATCAGGAAACCCAAGCCTAAAGGATTCAAATTTGAACAAAAATGGATGGAAAAAGATACATGTAAAGACCAAGTGCAGCAAGGTTGGGATAGTTTAACCTAAGGATCTCACCAATCCATCTTGTGTCAGAAACTCAAAGCCATTGTAAAAGGTTTGAAGACCTGGGAAAAGAATACCAACTTGAATGCTAGAAGAAGAATTGAACAATTATAAGCTAAACTTGAAAACATATATGCAAACCCAAAAACAATAACCCATCATGAAAGGGAGAAAAAAGATAATAAAAAATTTGGAGGAGAGTTGGAGAATAGAGGAGAAACATTAGTTTTAGAGATCGAGATTAAGATGGCTTATGGATGGAGATAGAAACATAAGATATTATCATGCCACCACTATCCAAATAAGACAAACTAATTTCATCTCAAGACTCCAACATGATGATGGCATATGGCTGGAGAATGAAGATGACATTTAAAATCTAGTGTTGGAATATGTTAAAAACCTTTTTTTTTATGGTGGCATCCCATCTGCTAAGGAAAGAGTGATAGAATGCAAAAGCATGGTGATCCTAGATCGACTAAATAAAGCCATATGTATTATTCTCTAAAAATAGGAAATTAGAGATGCAATCTTTAGCCTAGGGCTCACAAAGCTCCTGGACCATAAGGATTCCTTGGTATATTTTATCATGGTTTTTGGACTATTATCAATGAGGAAATGATTAAAGCAATGCAAGACTTTTTCACCAGTGTCAGAATGCTGAGGGAGATGAACATAACTAACATTGTGCTTATTCCTAAGGTACTATTCCATCATCTCCAATCTAATGTGCCTAAAAAGAAGCATAATATGGTTTTGAAACTAGATATGAATAAAGTTTATGACAAGATAGAGTGGAGTTTTCTGAAGAAGGTCTTGAGGGTAATGAGCTTTTCTGAGAGGGTTGTTAACCTTATTATGCATTGTATCTCCATTATGTCTTATAACATTTTATTCAATGGAAGATGTATTAGGGTTATTCATCCATCTAGAGGGCAGAGATAGGGAGATCCTCTTTCCCCATTCCTATTTCTTTTCATCTCTAATACTTTTCTTTTTTGTTGGATAAAGCTGTGCAAACTAAAAGAATCTCTAGTCTCAAGCTAATTAGAGTTTTTCCTACTGTATTTCACTTATTATTTGCCGATGATACCTTACTAAGTACAAAAGGTGATATTCATTAGATATCTTACTTGGATGGTATTCTCAAACTTTTTTGCTGTGCTTCAGGGCAGCTGATAAACTATTCTAAATCAAATATAACATTTAGTAAAATTACTCCATTAGAGATCAAAAGTAATATTTCTAATTTTTTTGGGGGTAAAACATATAATAGGAAGGGAGAAATACCTTGGCATTCCTTCTCTCTAGGGAAAAGCTAAATCTGAAGCCTTTGGGTTCCTCATTAAAAAAGCCTTATCTAAATTACAACCATGGAAATTATTAGCCAAATGATTGGACAATAAACTCTATTTTGATCATTCACAATCAAATTGATGAAATCTAATGATTTGAATAAGTGTTTTCTTGTAGGAATATCTTTAAAGTCTTTGTGCGATCACACAATGGACATGTGCGACCGAACCAAATCAGGAGAAAATAACCACTTGAAGCACAGAAAAGATCATGATTTTTGGCATGGTAAAAACCTGATCGCTATGTATTATGAGACCACTCAAGGGGTTAGTGCGACTACACAAGTGAAGGAGAAAATGCAAAATCTCACAGAAGAGATGGCGATCATAATGTGCGGTGGAATATTGGCCGCCTAAGGTTCTATGCGACCGCCCAAATGTGTTGAGCGACTGCACAAACCTAAAGCATAATGTCTAAACGACATAGAATGTATAGCAGTGATGTTGTGCAGTGAGAAATTGGATTTGTGTGACCGCACAATATCAACAAATTTGAATTTTAGGATCAAATATTATGGATCAATAATGCATAAACACGTGGAAGAAGAATTCTTATTTAAACAGTCATCTAAATATGGCGCAACCGCATAATATATTTATGTGATTGCTAGATATGACAAGCTGGTAAGGTATGACATCAAACGCTCTTGTTGACCAACCGTTGGAAAGATCCGTTGAATAAAATTCAAAATACATGATCACACAATGTATATGGTGACCGCTAGACATCTTTTAGCTAAGAATAAAAAATTACCAACATAAATTTTGTTGAATTCCACTAGGATTTCCATGTAACGGCTAGTTGAACTCAAGATGACTATAAATAAATAAGAAACATTAGTTTTAAGGAGAGAAGAACACCATATAGCCAAATTGTGTAATTTAATTTACTTTACATAAAATTTCTATTTGTATTCTTTAAGTGTTGGGTGTAAGCATTAAACACCATTGTATAAGTTTGAGTATGAGCTTTGAAACACTTAGGCTTTAGAGTGAGCCTAGGAAAATTTATGTTGGGTTATGAGGAAAATACTCAAATCTTGTGAAATTTTAGTGTGAGCTTGTGAAAAACACTAAGTTAAGATTAAGCTTGTAAAAATTCAAAGTTAGTGAAATTCTCAACTTGAAGGTTGAGGAGTGGACGTAGGATTGATTTGATCTGAAACACAATAAATATTTTGTGTTCTTTTTTTTATACTCTACTCTACTCCACTTATTTCTTTATCTTGCTTTCAATTTTTAATTTCTCATCACTTCTTTAAATAACCAATTCATTCCCCTCTTGGTTGCCATCTTGAGATAATAATTGGTATCAGAAACTTAAAATTTTAAAAAGCTTAATTGTAAAATTTGATCCACAATGACAACCACTACCCCATCTACCTCCATAGCCCCTTCTCATGGAAATCTTAATTCCTATCTTATACTCTACTTCGATGGAACTAATTATTCATATTAGAAATACAAGATGTATTTATTTCTTGATAGTGAGGAAATTAAGCTATGAAAATGTGTGCAAAATGAGTGAAAACCTCATACTCATGAAGTTAATGGTGCTTAAGTGTCTCTTACTAGAGCACAATGGACCAATGCTTATGAAAGGGCTATTTACAAGAACAACAGAGCAGCCTCCATCTTGATGAATTCCATGTTTAGAAGAGAAGGTGGAAGAGTTCAACATCTTACTAGTACATATAGCATTTTGAAACCCTTGAGAATTATCATAAGGGTACCACCTAAGTGAGATTCATAATGACTCAAATGCTTATACATGAGTATAAATTCTTCAAAATGAAGCCAATTGAGAATGTCACTGAAATGAAAAATCGGCTACTTGCTATCATCAACGACTTGAAGAAATATGAAAAAATATATGATCAAGGTGATGTTAATAGAAAAATATTAAGAGCACTTAGAGCAAAAAAAAAAACACTGAGTCAAAAGTTTCTTCAATTGAAGAAGCTCACGACCTTAGCACTCTAAGGACCGATGAGCTACTCCTCACCTTTGATTTGCATAGTAAAAGAGAAGATGATAACGGTAAGAATGACAAGAAGAAAACTATAGCTCTCTAAGCTACTAAAGAAGTAGAAACTCAAGTGAAGAAGATAGTGATGATGATGAAGAAATGGACATCCTATCTAGAAGAGTAAGTGAACGAAAAAGAAAGAGGAGAATGCAAGCTAATAAAGGTAACTTCTCCAAATCCTCTTTCAAAGAAAAAGAAAAGTGAATGAAGTTAAATACTATAAATGTGGTAAGACGTGTCACATCAAAACAGATTGCTTTAAATTAAAAAACAAGAAGTGGAATAAAAAAAGGAAGAAGTCTCTCAAAGCTACTTGGGATGATGAGTCCTCAAGTGAAAAAGAAGAGGAAGAGCAAAGGATTATAAATCTTTGTCTCATGGCAATAGAAGATGATGATCACACCAATGAGGTTAGCACTCAATCTTTAAACTTTTGTACATACAATAACAATGTTGATGATGCTTTATATGATAATGATTTATTTGAGCATATGAACCTAAGAGTACAAAAATATTTTTCTAAAATGAAATTTTATAAAGAGAAATATTCTAAGCTAGAAAAGGACTTCACTTGTTTAAAAAATTTCAGTTTAAAATTGAAGACCTCAAATGAACAATTAATGAAGTCTTTGAATAAAGTATCTAAAAATTCATCTAATTTAGATAAAATTACTATAGAAAATAAAATTTTGAAAGAAGAAATAAATAAACTCAAAAAATATATTTCTAAATTTCATAAAGGAAATGAGGCCTTAGATACATTGATTAGTGTCCAAAGGTCACCTTCATCTAAATATATTTTAGGATTCAATAGCTCAACTCCTACCACATCTAATGTACCAACATTTGTTAAAGGCTCTATAACTCAAACCTCCAGTGTTGAAGTTATAAAGAACACCAATGCTCACACTAAGCCTATAAGTCCTAAAAAGACTACTTAAGGCTCACTAGGCTATAGAACCAAGTTGCTAAGAGCAAGTTATGCATATATGTACACAAAGCACGGACACAAGCATAAAATGCACAAAAGCAATCTCATTCCACTCATATTTTTTATTGTCCACTTAATCCATTAAAGTTTAATAGAAGAATAATGTAGAGACATAAAACCTTTTATCAAAGTCATTATTGCATGGAAGTTGGTCACAAAAGTACATTTTGCTATATTAATAAGACTCATCTTAAATAAAAGGAACCTTTAACAACTAATCATAAATGACCTAAATTCATTTGGTTACCTAAAAGAAGATAAATATATTGTCATGTTGGTGTGTTTAAATATAATACCAATGAAAAATATTTGGCTTATGGATATTGGATGCTTAAGACACATGACCGGTAATACAAAATTTTTCACAACTCTTACTTACAAAGAAGGATGCAATGTAACATTTAGAAATAATACTAAAGGTAAAATTATAGGTATTGGCTCCATTAGTTTGCTTGGTAAGAATTTGATTGATAATGTATGGTTAGTTGATGGATTGAAATACAATTTGCTTAGTGTTAGTTAATTGTGTGATAAGAGACACAATGTCATTTTTAACTCTAAAGAATGCAAAATTACCTCTCCAAATGATGAACTTGCATTTGAAGGAGGCAGAATTGGTAGCACTTATAAAATTGACCTATACTCTAACAATACTTTTGAATGTCTAGTTAGCATTAGCAATGTTTAGCTTTGGCATAGAAGATTGGGCATGCTAATATGGACCAACTGCAATGTCTAAGCAAAGAAGAATTTATTGATGGATTCCCCAAAATAAAATTTAATAAAGATAAAATATGTGAACCTGTCAATTTGAAAAACAACATAAAAGTTCTTTTAAAATAAAAAATATTGTAAATACTTCTAGACCACTAGAGTTGAGTATATTTAGATTTATTTGGTCTGAATAGAGTTGTTAGTCTAGGAGGCAAGTTATATGCATTTATACTTGTTGATGATTACTCTAGGTTTACTTGAGTTAATTTCTTAACTCATAAGAATGACGCTTTTAACTATTTCAAAATTTTTACAAAAAGAGTTCAAAATGAGAAAAAGTTATGTGATCACATCTGTTAGAAGTGATCATGGCAAAGAATTTGAAAATGAAAACTTTGAAAATTATACAATGAAGTTGACATTTTACATAATTTTTCAGCACCTAGAACACCACAACAAAATAATGTTGTTGAAAGAAAAATAGAGCATTGGTAGAAATTGCTTGAACAATATTAAATTAATAGAATTTACCTTCTTATTTTTAGGCAGAAGTCATTAATACCACATGTTATATTTTAAATCAGTTTTCAAAAGACATTTAATGAATAAAACTTCTTATCCAAAATTTTATATCTTAAAGTATTTGGATACAAATGCTTTATATTAAATACCAAGGATAATCTTGAAAAATTCTCATTCAAATCGGATGAAGGAGTGTTCTTAGGATATTCATCCTCTAGTAAAGCATATAGAGTATTTAATAGGAGAACTTTAGCAATGGAAGAATCAATACATGTTATCTTTGATGAATTCTCTAAGCTTGACCATGGGAAATGTAGTATTCTTGATTATTTTGAAGGTATATTTGAGAAAATTGAGATAAATGATGTTCCAAAAGAAAATAATGATGAGCTAAAACAAATAGTGGAATAAGAAGAACCCAAGAAATAAGAAACTTAAGGACTTCCCAAAGAATGGCACTATAGGAAGGATCATCCTAAAGAACTTGTCATTGGTGATACTTCAAAAGGAGTAACTACAAGATCAAAATTTAAGTATTTATATTCAAATGTTGCTTTTATTTCTCAAATTGAGCCAAAGACTATTGAGGAGGCTATTAGTGATGAATGTTGGGTGATTGTCATGCAAGATGAACTCAACTAATTTGAAAGAAACAAAGTATGAGAACTTGTTTCTAAGCCCAATGATTGTCTAATTATTGATTGTAAATGGGTATATAAGAATAAACTTGATGAAGATGACCTTATCACTAGAAATAAAGCTAGATTGGTAGCTAAAAGCTATAACCAAGAGAAAGATATTGATTATGATGAGATATTTGCTCCTATAGCTAGATTAGAAGCAATTAGAATTTTACTTATATTTTCATGCCATATGGTGGAGACAATTGGTATTCCTAATGAGTTAGGATATCGGCCTAACTAGAGAGTTCCTCATGAATTTGAAATTAGAAAAGAACCACAATGCACCTATTGATTTCTATGTAGTTTACTTTCATCTTTTTGACTAAGAATTTGTAGTCTCTATAGATTAACTAGCTGAAGTTTGAGGACTTCAAAACCCATGGGGCCTTCTCATACACTGAAAAGGACTACCCACTAAAACACTTCTCAATTGTTTGGAGTGAAATTTCAATAGAGAATGAATATGAAAATAGATCCTTGAAAGCAATAAACTTTAAATCCTTTATTTATTGGCTCCTTTATAGAATTATCACTTACACTATCCATCAACTGAGTGATGGGAATGAAAAAGTCACTCAATGTGACTTATTCTTCATGTATGCTTTAATTCATGGACAACCCATGCAAACCACCCATTTCTTGGTAGACACCTTCCTTCACTATGGAAAATATAGGGCTGGCACCTTTTTTTTTTTTCTATCTTTCCAAATCACTCAAATACCTAAATATTTGGGATTGCTTACCCCTATAAACCTAGCCACTTTGAGTGATCCTCTAGACCCTGCTACAAATTCCATTAACATTGACTATCTTGAACATGCTAAATGCATAACCAAGATTGATGATCACTATGAATACACCTTTGGCAGTAAAAATATTATTCAGAGGGAAAAGAAGAGACCTAGATACAATATTGTTGAGGAAGAAGAAGGAGAACCTGTATAAGTATAACTTGAGCGTCCGTCTAAGCCACCCAAATCTAAAAAGAAAATGGTGAATCCTCTAAAACCATGAGACTCATATTTAAAGCAATTCACTCTCTCCAAAAATAATTCACTTATTTCAAAAAGGATGTCACCAAAAGACTTACTAAGCTCAATAAGAAGGTGGATCTTCTATCACATGTCCACCATGACATCTATGAAATGCAAGGAAAATTTGATATCCCTCAACGTGACCTTGAAGATTAAAATGTGAGTGAATATATTGAGAGTCTTTTTGAGGAGTCTTCTGAGATTTCTTTTGAGGCATATCCTCTCCTTACTCCTCTTGATGATGAAGAGAAACAAGAAGAAATCCCTCCAACTACATATAGGAAGGGCAAAGAAATTATTAAAGATTAACTTTTTATTTTGTGGTTATTTTATGCTTTTATCCTTCATGTATCTTGATGCTTTATCCAATGACTTTATGTTTTTATGCTTTATGTATCTTATTTATTCTCTTTTCTTTTCTTCTTTTTGATTACTCTTATTTCTTTTTGCCTTTGTCAAAGGGGGAGAAGTATTCAAGATTAAATTAATCTTATTTAATTTGAATTGAAATTAAAATTGAATTGCAATTAAAATTGAATTGAATTGTAATTAAAATTAAATTGAAAATTGAATGAACATTATCATAATTAGAACTATGCATATATTTAGGGGGGGGGGGACTAAAACATTATCATATGTTAAAGAACTTAAAACATTAAACATTATCATTTGCACATGTTTTTCAATTTGATTGCCAAGGTAAAAAATGGGGGGATTGTTAGCCAAATGATTGGACAATAAACTCTATTTTGATCATCGATAATCTAATTGATGAAATCTAAAGATTTGAATAAGTGTTTTCTTGTAGGAATAACTTCAAAGCCCTTGTGTGATTGCACAATGGGCATGTGCAACCAGTCTAAATCAGGAGAAAAAAGAATCACTTGAAGCATGAAAAAGATTACGATCTTTGGCACGGTGAAAACCTGACCGCCATGTATTGTACGACAACTCAAGGGGTTACTGTGTCAAAGAAGTAAGCACCAACCATTTTTTTGTCAAAAATGGAGGTGCCTAATTAAGGGGATTGTCAAAAATGGAGGTGCCTAATTTAGGACATTGTCAAAAGTGGAGGTGCCTAAATTTGGGAAATTGTTAAAGTCAAAAATGGAGGTGCCTAATTTATTGACTAATTTCACCAACCCATGTTTTTGAAGCCTATATAAACCCATCCACTTCATTTGGAAGATACAACCTTAAAATTGAAAAAGAAAAGAGAAGAGAGTGTCTTTGAGAGAATTTTGTGAGGAAAAATTCTTGTTCATAATTGAGTGAGGGTTGTGAGTGTTTGTAAACACATTGTATTTTCTCCTTAATAGAAGTCTGCAGCAGCTCCGGAGACGTAGGCATAATTGGCCGAACTCCGTTATCAAATTCTGTGTTATTATTCCGCATTTATTTTCGCTTTCTTACTATAATCTGGTCTAAGGGAATAGAGTGGTAATCACCTCAATTTCCCAACAACTGGTATCAGAGCTTTGGGTGATAAATTCTGTCAATTTTTTGCAAGATTACTATTCACGTGAATAGTGAATTTCGTGAATAGTGAAATTCTGTCGGCAGTTCTGATTTGTCGACAAAGGTGTCCTAGTACACAGTGGTTTGCAGAAACAGTCAGAAACGATCCAAAGGAGTCCAGATTCGAGTGGGAGCGATGGCTGCAGATGAAGGAAAAGTGAGAATTGAAAAGTTCGACGGTGCGGACTTTGGCTTCTGGAAGATGCAGATTGAAGATTATCTATACCAGAAAAAGTTATATCAACCTCTCTCAGGAATAAAGCCAGAAGGCATGAAAGATGAAAAATGGAATCTTCTCGACAGACAAGCCCTTGGAATTATTCGATTGACATTATCACGAAATGTTACTTTCAACATCGCCAAAGAAAATACCACAACAGGTCTAATGGCGGCTCTCTCCAACATGTATGAAAAGCCATCAGCTTCAAACAAAGTTCATTTGATGAAGCGGTTATTCAATTTGCAAATGGCAGAAGGGGCATCAGTGGCCCAACATCTGAATGAATTCAACACAATCACAACCCAGTTGAGTTCAGTAGAAATTGAATTTGATGCTGAAATTCGGGCTTTAATTCTCTTATCATCTCTACCAGATAGTTGGAATGCTACCGTTACAGCGGTCAGCAGCTCATCGGGAAAAACCAAATTAAAATTCGATGATGTTCGGGATCTGGTGTTGAGTGAAGAAATTCGACGAAGAGAATTGGGTGAAGCATCTACCTCTTCGGCTTTACACACAGAATCTAGAGGGAGAACTTTAGAAAAAAGTTCAAATCGTGGCAGATCAAAATCTAGAAGAGACAAATCTAGATCGGGGAAGAAAGATTTCAAGTGTTATAACTGCGGCAAGAAGGGTCATTTTAAGAAAGATTGCCGAGCGCCAAAGAAAGATAGCGGTGCACAGGGATCTGCAAATGTGACCGAGGAAGCAGGTGATGCTATGATTCTAAGTGTCAACAGTCCAATTGAATCATGGATTTTAGATTCTGGGGCATCTTTTCACGCCACTCCATGCCAAGAAATCATGGACAACTATGTCAGTGGTGATTTCGGGAAGGTTCATCTAGCTGATGATGAAACCTTAAAGATCGTAGGAAAAGGGGATGTCCGATTAAAGTTGTCAAACGGGAATACCTGGAAGCTGCAAGGAGTAAGACATATTCCTGATCTTAAAAGGAATTTGCTCTCTGTAGGACAACTTGATGAAGATGGTTATGGTACAACATTCAAAAGCGGTGAATGGAAGATTACCAAAGGAGCACTCGTCATTGCTCGTGGTAAGAAAACTGGCACTCTCTATGTAACCTCAAACTTAGAGAATGTTATTTCAGTAGCAGATGCAGATGAAAAATCAAACCTATGGCACCAAAGGCTTGGCCATATGAGCGAGAAAGGGATGAAGACGCTTTTGTCAAAAGGAAAATTGCCGGAACTGAAAAGTATCGATGTCGGCCTATGTGAAGATTGTATCTTTGGAAAACAAAAGAAGGTCAGTTTTTCAAAGATTGGCAAGACACCCAAGGCAGAAAAATTAGAGTTGGTCCATACCGATGTATGGGGACCGTCTCCAATTCCATCTCTTGCAGGCTCATTGTATTACGTCACATTCATTGACGATTCAACAAGAAAGGTATGGGTGTATTTTCTGAAGAAGAAATCAGAAGTCTTTGATACATTCAGAAAATGGAAGGCCATGGTAGAAAATGAAACTGGTTTGAAAGTCAAGCGATTGAGGTCTGACAATGGAGGAGAGTACAGAGATAGAAGATTCAGAGAATTTTGCGCAAACAACGGAATCAAGATGGAGAAAACAGTTCCCATGACACCGCAACAGAATGGCGTAGCTGAGCGCATGAACAGAACTCTGAATGAACGTGCCAGAAGCATGAGGATACATGCTGACTTGCCCAAGAATTTATGGGCTGAAGCTGTCAACACCGCTGCCTACCTAATCAATCGTGGGCCTTCAGTACCTCTGGATGGTGGAATACCAGAGGAAGCATGGAGCAAAAAAGAGGTAAACCTTTCACACTTAAGAGTGTTTGGTTGTATCTCTTACATACATATAGATTCTGCTGGAAGAAGTAAATTGGATGCCAAGTCAAACAAATGTGTCTTTGTTGGATATGGTGGTGATGAGTTCGGTTATCGGTTTTGGGATTATGAAAATCACAAGATCATTAGAAGCCGGGATGTCATATTCAATGAGAATGTGATGTACAAAGACAGATTAAATGCAGAATCAAATAGCTCCAAGATAGATGTTGAAAATAAGAAATTTGCTGAGTTCGAGGATATTTCTGGAAATGATGTTCAGAATAGTCCTGAAGTAGAGGAGCCAAGCACGCCGGAATTGAGGCGCTCCTCTAGAATTACAAGACCAATCCAACGTTACTCGCCTTCTTTGCATTACTTGTTGCTGACAGACAATGGTGAACCAGAGTGCTACGATGAAGCAATACAAGTAGAGGATTCAATCAAGTGGGAGTCTGCCATGAAAGATGAGATGGACTCACTCATGTCAAATCATACATGGGAATTAGCTGAACTACCACAAGGCAAGAAAGCACTCCACAACAAGTGGATTTATAGGATCAAAGAAGAGCATGATGGAAGTAAACGCTACAAAGCAAGATTGGTTGTAAAAGGTTTTCAACAAAAGGAAGGTATTGACTATACTGAAATTTTCTCTCCAGTCGTGAAGCTTACGACAATCAGACTGGTATTGAAAATTATAGCCGCAGAAAATTTACATCTTGAACAATTAGATGTAAAGACAACATTCCTTCATGGAGATTTGGAGGAAGAGATCTACATGAAGCAACCAGAAGGCTTCATTAAGGCAGACAAGAAAAATCTAGTGTGCAAGTTGAAGAAGAGTTTATATGGTCTGAAACAAGCTCCTAGACAGTGGTACAGAAAGTTTGATAGTTTTATGAGCAGCGGCGGTTTCACAAGATGCCAAGCAGATCATTGTTGCTACATCAAAAAGTTTGACAATAGCTTTATTATTTTATTGTTATACGTCGATGATATGCTCGTTGCAGGTTCAGACATGCAAGAGATTAAAAATTTAAAGCAGAAATTGTCAAAACAGTTTGCAATGAAAGATCTGGGTGCTGCAAAGCAGATTCTTGGAATGAGGATCAAGAGAGACATGAAGTCGGGGACTTTGATGTTATCATAGGCTGAGTACATAAATAAAGTAATAGCCAGATTCAACATGCAAGATGCTAAATCAGTGAGCAACCTTTAGGTGTTCATTTCAGACTCTCCAAAGAACAGTCACCGAAGACGGAGGAGGAACGTGCACACATGATGAAGGTGCCATATGCCTCAGCAATTGGGAGTTTGATGTATGCCATGGTTTGTACCAGACCAGATATTGCTCAAGCAGTGGGAGCTGTTAGCAGGTACATGAATAATCCAGGCAAGGCACACTGGGAAGCAGTCAAATGGATTCTCAGATATCTTCGAGGTACCACAGATAAGGCGCTTTGTTTTAAAAGTGGAGATACGACACTAGCAGGTTATGTGGATGCTGACTTAGCTGGAAATGTTGACGTTAGAAAGAGCACTACAGGGTATGTCTATACTCTAGGAGGTACCGCAGTGAGCTGGGTCTCTCAATTACAGAAGATAGTTGCTCTCTCCACAACTGAAGCAGAATATGTCGCTGTCACGGAAGCCAGCAAAGAAATGGTTTGGCTCCAAGGTTTCTTGGAGGAGTTGGGCAAGAAGCAAGAAAACAATATCTTGCATTGTGACAGTCAGAGTGCCATACATCTAGCGAAGAATCCGTCTTTTCATGCCAGAACGAAGCACATACAGTTGCGGTATCACTTTATCAGGTCACTTCTGGAAGATGGGATTTTGAAACTTGAGAAGATTAGTGGAACTCAAAATCCGGCAGACATGTTGACGAAGACGGTGACTATTGATAAACTGAAGTTGTTCTCAGCTTCAGTTGGCCTACACTAGTATCAAGGTCGTAGAAGAGCTGTTGCATTGATCAAGGTGTGAAGACAGATTGAAATCAGTCTTCAAGTGGGAGATTGTCAAAGAAGTAAGCACCAACCATTTTTTTGTCAAAAATGGAGGTGCCTAATTAAGGGGATTGTCAAAAATGGAGGTGCCTAATTTAGGACATTGTCAAAAGTGGAGGTGCCTAAATTTGGGGAATTGTTAAAGTCAAAAATGGAGGTGCCTAATTTATTGACTAATTTCACCAACCCATGTTTTTGAAGCCTATATAAACCCATCCACTTCATTTGGAAGATACAACCTTAAAATTGAAAAAGAAAAGAGAAGAGAGTGTCTTTGAGAGAATTTTGTGAGGAAAAATTCTTGTTCATAATTGAGTGAGGGTTGTGAGTGTTTGTAAACACATTGTATTTTCTCCTTAATAGAAGTCTGCAGCAGCTCCGGAGACGTAGGCATAATTGGCCGAACTCCGTTATCAAATTCTGTGTTATTATTCCGCATTTATTTTCGCTTTCTTACTATAATCTGGTCTAAGGGAATAGAGTGGTAATCACCTCAATTTCCCAACATACTGTGACAGTACAAGTGAAGGAGAAAATGCAAAATCTCATTGAAGAGATAGCAGTCAGAATGTATGGTGGAACATTGGCCACTCAAGGTTTTGTGCGACAGCACAAACCTAAAGCATAATGTCTAAACAACATAGAACGTATAGTGGTGATGCTATACGGTGAGAAATTGGATTTGTACGATCACACAATATCAATAAATTTGAATTTTAGCGCAAACATTATGACTCGATAATGCATAAACACGTGGAGAAGAATTGTTATTCAAACGGTCATTGAATATGGCGCGATGACATAATATATTTGTGCGACCGCTAGATATGATAGGCTAGCAAGGTATGACACCAAACACTACTGTTGACCAACCGTTGGAAAGATCCATTGAACAAAATTCAAAATGTGTGACCGTATAATGTATACCGCGATAGTTAAATATCTTTTAGTTGAGAATAAAAAATTGCCAACTCAAATTTTGTTGAATTCCATTAGGATTTCTATGTAACGGCTAGCTGGATTCAAGATGGCTATAATTAGAAAAAGAAACATTAGTTTCAAGACGACAAGAACACCATATAGCCAAGTTGTGCAATTTAATTTACTTTACATAAAATTTCTATTTGTATTCTTTGAGTGTTGAGCGTGAGCATTAAACACCATTGTATAAGTTTGAGTGTGAGCTTTGAAACACTTAGGTTTTAGAGTGAGCCTGGAAAAACTCATGTTGGGTTGTGAGGAAAATACTCAAACCTTGTGAAAGTTTGATGTGAGCTTGTAAAAATACTAAGTTAGAATTGAGATTGTAAAAATCCAAAATTAGTAAAATTCTCAACTTGAAGGTTGAGGAGCGGACATATGATTGATTTGATCCGAACCACTATAAATCTCTTATATTCTTTCTTTTCTACTCTACTTTACTTATTTCTTTATCTTGCTTTCAATTTTTAATTTCTCATCACTTCTTTAAAATAATTAATTCACTCCCTCCTTCTTGGTTATCATCTTGGGACAACAGAAATATAAGCTCTTATCTTTTGCAAGTAAAGATATCCTTATCAAGGTGGTCATCACAATTATTCCCTTATATGTTATGTCATGCTTCCTACTACCAGAGGGTTTTTGTTACAAACTAAATATGGTTGTGCCATCTTTTTGGTGGAGAAATATAAATAAGGAAATGGGTGTTAACCGAAGGAAATGGGAGATGATTTCAAAATCAAAATTTATGGGAGATTTAGATTTCAAGGATTTTAGTTATACAATATGGCTCTATTTGCCAAACAATGTTCGAAACTACTAGAAGTGACTCTTTATGGTACAAATTGGTTAAAGACATCTATTTTTTAAAATTTTCTTTCTTCGTAGCTAAGTTTGGTCACAAGCCTTTATAGGGATGGAGAGAGATAATTAAAGTTAGGGATAACATTATACCAAGGGTTCGGTGGCATATCAAAACTGACATAAAGACCAAGGTTTGGGAAGATCCTTGGATTCCATCTCTACTAAATTTTAAAATCTTGTATGATAAACCTCCAAGCACTAACATTCAAAAGGTTGCTAATTTTATGACACAAAATGGATATTGGAATAATAATTTACTCTTTGATCTCTTCATTAAAAAAGAAAAAATTGCTATTAAACGTATTGCCACAGGTCCAATAGACGAGAATGACAAATTGGTGTGGTATCAAGACAAAAAGGGTAAGCTTTTTCTAAGTTAGTTTATCATTTTCTTTGCAACTCTACTTGCCATGTTCATAATTCTCCTTCACTCACTTGGATTCCTCACTTAAGTTAAAAGAGCATATGAGGATTAAAAGTGCATCCTAAAATTCAAAATTTTATATGGAGTCATTGTATAAATTTTATTGTTGTGAATGAAAATTTATAGAGGAGGAGGAGGCTTAGTAACTTTAACATATGCCCTTTATGCAAAAATTTTATGGAATTTGTGAAGCATATGTTGATCTTTTATGAGCATGCAAAAGTATTTTGGTTTGGCTCAAATATTGGTTTCCTTCCTAAGGCTCTTAACACAACCTCTTTTGGGAATTGGTGGATGAACGTGGTTGCTATTTCTAGCCAGAAGGGTGATGAATTATTCCTTCTTATGATTGCTTACATTTGTTGGAGCATATGGAAGGCTCAAAATGCCTTTTGCTTTAATGGTGGCATCCCTAATCCTCTCAAGTCTATTTAGAATGCTCGTCTCTTTCACAATCAGTTTTGCAATGCATTGAATTACAAGGCAAGAACTCTAGTGAATTCCCCTTTAGCACATTATTCTATTTTTAGTGCTTCTTGGTGTCCACCTTTGACTGACTAGATTAAGATTACATAGATGCTACTTTTGAGAGGGAGAGCTCCTTCGCATGAATAGCCATGATTTCTAGAAATTCTTTTGGGAAACTGATTGATGGTTTGGCATGTTTGGTGCATTCTATTTATCCCTTATATAATGAAGCCCAAGCAATGTTTTTGGCTATTAAAAGAGCTGTCAGCCTTAAGCTCCATAAATGCATATTCAAAAGTGATAATATTGTTCTGATAAGTGCTCTTCAGAATCCCTTTAACTCTCCTTTGGATATTGAATCTTATATTTTGAAGTCTTTAAATCTTGTTCAATCTTTAGAGTCTTTTTCTTTCTCTTTTGTATGTAGATTCGCAATAAGCCAACTGACTGGTTAGCCAAACTGTTGTTAATCATAGTTTAGAGCCGTGTTGATTAGCTAACCACCCAGATGATCTAGTGTTCTTATTGTATCATGATTTTCATTAATATATGTATTTTTATTTAAGTAAAAAAAAATACCTATAATCAGAGGCAAACACAAAGGGCCCCCACTCAAATTTGTCTAACTAATTATATATGTGCGTGTGTATGTGTTTTAATTTTTTATATGATTAGGCTTAATTAATATGATTATTATTAATAATCAATATATTTTTCAAATTGATATTTTTAAAAATTCTTCTATATTTTTGGTTTTCTTTTTTTATTCAATTTTTTTATATAATATACAGTTTCATAATTTTTTCTTCAAATAATTTCTTTATTTTATATTTCTATTTTTCCGTGTGGCTTCTACTCTTTATTTTTATTTTAAAATCAATAAATTTCCATATCATTAGATTTATTTTTTATGTTTATATGTGTGTGTATGTGTGTCGAATATGTAATTATGTTCAAGAATTCATATGTAAAATTACAACAACATTATCTATGAAATACATATCTTAATTTGCTCTTGATTAATTGTGTTGATCATAAAAATTTTTAAAATCTCAAATTATTCTTTTTTTACACTTTTTTTTATTAATTCATACAATTGTTGTACAAAATTATAACGTATTAATAAATGTTAAATTTATTATTTCAAAATGTAAATGTATTTTATAAGTGTTATGGCTAATAAACATTTTAAGAGCATAACTTCAACATGAATAAGTCCCTACTAAATTCAATGCTATGTTTGGATAGGGGTAACTAGAGGTAAAGGAGGAGAAAATAAATAGAAATTACTTGACTTTCGCTTGTTTGGAAAAATTAATAGTAGAGTAAAAAAGAGTAAAGTGGTCTAAATTTGTTTTCTAATTTTCCACTCTAGCCTCCCAAATATTTCCCACCATTTTGGAGGGTAAATTGAGGTGGGTTTTTGCTTAATTAAATAAAATAACTATTATAACCTTCTAGTATATAAATAACAAAGATATTTTGAAGTTTTGTAGAATGACGTCCTTTTGCTTCATCTCCACTCTTCATTGATGTTGTCCTCCTCCATTGAAGCTCTTGTCCAATCTTTGTGAAGAACTCAACAAGAAAAAATTTCAACAAGGTAGTATTCAATTTTTAAACCACTTTTGTTATAATTTGTTCCAAATCAATGTGTTATTTGCTTTACTCAAATAGAGTTGCAACAGTGTCTGACTTGGTCCCAAAGAAGCTTTCATTAATAAAGCATGTGCTAGACTAAATACTATGAATCAGCAGTTCAAAAAAAATACTATGAATGAGCAATTTTTGGTATAAATTTAGGTTTTCCTTCTCTAAATCTCTATACAATTTAGGTAGTGATCACTATATATGATGACCTTGCTGATAAACATAAATATAGAAGGCCAAATTGTGAACTACAACTCGAGAAATTGAAAAACAATAGTATGCCAAAGTGAGGTGAACCATGATATCTGCAAACAAAGCAATAACATAATTCCATGTTATATTCTTAAAAGTAATAATTAATATTTCAAATTATCCCTCATATAGAATTTCCTATACAAGGTTTAATAAACTGTGACCAAAGTTATAATAGAAATACATTCGCTTCTCAACTCCAATAAAGGCTTTGGCATACATTTGATTGTTTGTGACAATTACAAAAGCATCTACATAAACTACAACCAAAGTTGTAATAAAAAATTGATTAAATATTGCACAGGGATTGGAAAAGGGGACGTCTTTTCTTACTTTTGTAGAATTTAAGATTCGTTGGCAATAAGAGAGGGAGAGAGAGAGAGAGAGAGAGAGAGAGTTTAATCTCCAAATTCATAAACCATAAAAATCTCCACCTTGAATCATATAGATAAAGTCTAACAAGACAACCATGGTGTCCATCAATAACATCAAATAATGAACAATTAATCTAAAAGTAAATGAGAATCAACAAGCAAATGCATTAAAATAATAGAACTTTGAAAAAAAGTAGTTCATCTCTCATTGACAACTACTTCCCTCTTAGATAGATGTTGCTGCTTCTGGGTGAGAGTAGGAGTGGCATCAATGTCACTTATAAGTTGTTGTCGTCACTCAAACTGAGAAGTGATTATGAGTACAAGTAATAGAAAGATGAGTGGCATTGGTATGCTAGTAATATGCCATCTAAACAATTTAAAAATATATATAAGTATTACTATGTTAATTTTTAATAAGAAGGGACCATAAACTATAAGGCACCTGTATCCAATAAGGCTTGAAATTTTAGTAAGGTATCAAAGTACTCAATCTCAAATCAAGAAGCATAACTATTTTAGTTTGTTAGTATATATTTATTTAGTATATTCATATGTTATTTTGACAAATGGTTTCCTTCTTTGAATTAAATTGTTGCATAGATAGCTACAAATGATGCATAATGCTTAATTAATGGTTAAATTAGGATCTTAGTATACCAATTTTCTAGTTGTTCAAAAAAAAATTTTATGACCTTTATATAGTATGATGTAAAATTTATAAATATGACATAATATCTTATCACAACTTTCATTATTTTATGAATATATTTGTTGTGTTATGTAGTTAACAATAATCTTATATGTTATCAAAGGATGGACAACATGGATAATTTACATTCACAATCTATTTTAGAAGATGACTTGGATGATGAGTTGAAATAATGGGATAGAATAAGGTAACTAGCTATTATGGAAATAATTTGTCATATTGTCCATTATCTTTGCTTTCGACCAAAGTTAATTCATTAATCCATAACAGATAAAAACTCAATAGCTCATGAAAGAGAAAAGGTTCAAGGAGAAAAATTGAGTCATTTAAAAGATAGTGAAATAGATTGTCATAATCTCATTTGCATGAAACTAAATACTTTCATATTTTTATGAGATAAACTTCAAAGTACTGGTCAACGCAAAGATAATCTATATGCTTCTGTGGTGGAGAAAGTTGCTACTTTTCTAATGATTATTGCTCGTACACATTTCTAATGATTATTGCTCATAATTTTAAACTTCATACTTTGTCATTATTTTTTTGTCCATCTATGAAAATTATTTTTAGACAATTTTATTTGGTATTACGTGCCGTCATATTACTTGAAAAAGAATATCTAAGACAACTGAATAGTTCCGAGGTCCCTCCATAAATTACCAACAATAAGAAATTTCTTACTTTAAGGTAAATGCAATTGCTCTAGTCAATATGCTTTTAGATAGTTAAACCTAGATGTTAATAATGAACATGCTACAGGATTATATTGGTGCACTCAATGGAACTCATATTTAAGTTAAGGTGCCAATTATTGATGTGCCAAGATTTTATGGTAGAAATGATTACCTAGCACAAAATATTATTGCTGCAAGTGCATTTGATTTAAAATTTACTTATGTTTTACCATGATTGGAAGGATCAACATCTGATTCTAGAATTATAAAAAATGCATTAAGTAGGGAAGCTAATTTAAAACTTTCAGCATATAATTTTGAATTATAGTTTCTCAAATTATCATTTGTTAGGAATGTTTAGCTAAACTACCCATTTGGTTGGATTCTAAGAAAGCATTATCTTGTTGATGCGAAATTTATGCTTAGAAGTGGACTTATTACACTTTATAAAGGTGTGCAGTATCAATTGAAAATATTCACCTCGGGGTCCTAAAAATGCTAGAAAGTTATTTACTTTGCATGTTTCATTATGTAATGCTATTGAAAGGATTTCTAATCATTAGAAGTCCAAATGAAAAGATATATTCATTTAAAGTCCAATGTGAGATTGTTTAGACGTTTGCAATCTTACATAATTTTTAGATGGGTATAAATCCCAATGATTAGGGATGAGCACCGGTTGAGTTCATCGAATTTTAAGAGTCGGCCAATCTAATCATTATAAAAAAAAATTATTTTTAAAAATCGACCATTATTTGTCGATTTAGTTAATTTTTGTCAAGTTCGGTTTATTTTACTAATAAATATATAAGTCAAAACCAACCAACTCAATCGATTTAAATTGACATGGTCGGATGGCAGTCATGTCTGTCAGATTTGAAATTTTTTGCTTATCCCTATCAATGATAATTTGATCAATGAAGTTGATGTCGAACTCTTAAATAGACAGGATGTGAAAGCACGCTTTGGAGATAATGAAGATACTATATTGGGTGTTGAGTTGAGGGATAACATTGTAGCTGCTATGTGGTTTGAGTATGTTTCAAATTATATATGATTAATGAGATTTTCCTATGTAAATCTTACACTCCCTAGCTTTTAGCTTTTTATAATAGTAGATGATTAAATAGGCTTTCTCCTATAACTTTGCACTCTAATATTCATAATTTGTAATAATATTTTGGACTCTAATATTCCTATATTTGATGCAAGATTTGTAACACTTTTGATCTTACTGTATTACTTGTATTGGCATATGGATTTATACTATATAGATGACAAGGGACACAACAGATGTTGTTGACATCAATAAAGAAAAGGTGGAAAAAGAAAGGAGAGACATGCTTCGATGGATAAAAAGCATGGATGAGAATCTAATTGATGTTTTACTGTACCAACATAATATAAGCGAAGGAGAAAATGAAAAACCTGACCGCCATGTATTGTACGACAACTCAAGGGGTTAGTGCAATAGTACAAGTGAAGGAGAAAATGAAAAATCTCATAGAAGAGATAGCAGTCAGAATGTATGGTGGAACATTGGCCACTCAAGGTTCTGTGCGACAACACAAACCTAAAGAATAATGTCTAAACAACACAGAACGTATAGTGGTGATGCTATGCGGTGAGAAATTGAATTTGTATGGTCACACAATATCAATAAGTTTGAAATTTAGCGCCAAACATTATGACTCGATAATGCATAAACATGTGGAGAAGAATTGTTATTCAAATGATCATTTGAATATGGCGCGACGACACAATATATTTGTGCGACCGCTAGATATGATAGGCTAGCAAGGTATGACACCAAACACTACTGTTGACCAACCGTTGGAAAGATCCATTCAACAAAATTCAAAATGCGTGACCGTACAATGTATACCGCGATCATTAAATATCTTTTAGCTGAGAATAAAAAATTGCCAACTCAAATATTGTTGAATTCCATTAGGATTTCTATGTAACGGCTAGTTGGATTCAAGATGGCTATAATTAGAAAAAGAAACATTAGTTTCAAGGAGAGAAGCACACCATATAGCCAAGTTGTGCAATTTAATTTACTTTACATAAAATTTCTATTTGTATTTTTTGAGTATTGAGCATGAACATTAAACACCATTGTATAAATTTGAGTGTGAGCTTTGAAATACTTAGGTTTTAGAGTGAGCCTGGAAAAACTCATGTTGGGTTGTGAGGAAAATACTCGAACCTTGTGAAAGTTTGATGTGAGCTTGTAAAAACACTAAGTTAGAATTGAGATTATAAAAATCCAAAATTAGTAAAATTCTGAACTTAAAGGTTCAGGAGTGGACATAGGATTGATTTGATTCGAACCACTATAAATCTCTTATATTCTTTCTTTTCTACTCTACTTTACTTATTTCTTTATCTTGCTTTGAATTTTTAATTTCTTATCACTTCTTCAAAATAACCAATTCACTCCCCCCTTCTTGGTTACCATCTTGGGACAACAGAAATATATGCTCTTATCTTTTGCAGGTAAAGATATCCTTATCAAGGTGGTCATTACAATAATTCCCTCATATGTTATGTAATGCTTCCTACTACTAGAGGGTTTTGTTACAAACTAAATATGGTTGTGCTGTCTTTTTGGTGGAGAAATATAAATAAGGAAATGGGTGTTAACTGGAGGAAATGGGAGATGATTTCAAAATCAAAATTTATGGGAGATTTAGATTTCAAGGATTTTAGTTATACAATATGGCTCTCTTAGCCAAACAATGTTCGAAACTACTAGAAGAGAGTGACTCTTTATGGTACAAATTGGTTAAAGGCATCTATTTTTCAAATTTTTCTTTCTTCGTAGCTAAGTTTGGTCACAAGCCTTTGTAGGGATGGAGAGGGATAATTAAAGTTAGGGATAACATTATACCAAGGGTTGGGTGGCATATCAAAACTGACATAAAAACCAAGGTTTGGGAAGATCCTTGGATTCCATCTCTGCTAAATTTTAAAATCTTGTATGATAAACCTCCGAGCACTAACATTCAAGAGGTTGCTAATTTTATGACACAAAATGGATATTGGAATAATAATTTACTCTATGATCTCTTCATTAAAAAAGAAGTAATTGTTATTAAACGTATTGCCACATGTCTAATAGACGAGAATAACAAATTGGTGTGGTATCAAGACAAAAAGGGTAAGCTTTTTCCAAGTCAGTTTATCATTTTATTTGCAACTCTACTTACCATGTTCATAATTCTCCTTCACTCACTTGGATCCCTCATTTAAATTAAAAGAGCATATGAGGATTAAACGTGCATCCTAAAATTCAAAATTTTATATGGAGTCATTGTATAAATTTTATTGTTATGAATGAAAATTTATATAGGAGGAGGAGGGTTAGTAACTCTGACATATGCCCTTTGTGCAAAACATTTATGGGATTTTTGAAGAATATGTTGATCTTTTATGAGCATGCAAAAGTATTTTGGTTTGGCTCAAATATTGGTTTCCTTCCTAAGGCTCTTAACACAACCTCTTTTGGGGATTGGTGGATGAACGTGGTTGCTATTGCTAGCCAGAAGGGTGATGAATTATTCCTTCTTATGATTTCTTACATTTGTTGGAGCATATGAAAGGCTCGAAATGCCTTTTGCTTTAATGGTGACATCCCTAATCCTCTCAAGTCTATTCAGAATGCTTGTCTCTCTCATAATCAGTTTTGCAATGCATTGAATTACAAGGCAAGAACTCTAGTGAATTCCCCTTTAGCACATTATTCTATTTTTAGTGCTTCTTGGTGTCCACCTTTGAGAGGGAGATTTTATGGTAGAAAGGATTACCTAGCACAAAATATTATTGCTGCAAGTTCAATTGATTTAAAATTTACTTATGTTTTACCTTGATAGGAAGAATCAACATTTGATTCTAGAATTATAAAAAATGCATTAAGTAGGGAAGATAATTTAAAACTTTCAGCATATAATTTTGATTTGTAGTTTCTCCAATTATCACTTGTTAGGAATGTTTAGCTAAATTACCCATTTAGTTGGATTCTAGGAAAGTATTATCTTGTTGATGCAAAATTTATGCTTAGAAGTGGACTTATTACACTTTACAGAGGTGTGCAATATCACTTGAAAGACTATTCACCTCGGGGTCCTGAAAATGCTAGAAAGTTATTTACTTTACATGTTTCATTATGTAATGTTGTTGAAAGGGCGTTTGGAGTTTTTAAAAAAGGATTTCTAATCATTAGAAGTCCAAATGAAAAGATATATTCATTTAAAGTGCAACGTGAGATTGTTTAGACGTGTGCAATCTTACATAATTTTTAGATGGGAATAGATCCCAATGATTAGGGATGAGCATCAGTCGAATTCATCAAATTTTAGGAGTCGGCCAACCTAATAATTATTAATCGATCAAAAAATATTTTTTTGAAAATTGACCATTATTTATCTATTTAGTCAATTTTTGTCAAGTTCGGTTTGTTTTACTAGTAAATATATAAGTCAAAACCAACCAATTCAATCGGTTTAAGCTGACATGGTCGGATGGCGGTCATATAGGTCGGATTTTGAATTTTTTGCTTATCCCTATCAATGATAATTTGATCAATGAAGTTGATGTCGAACTCTTAAATAGACAGGATGTGAAAGCACGCTTTGGAGATAATGAAGATACTATATTGGGTGCTGAGTTGAGGGATAACATTGTAGCTGCTATGTGGTTTGATTATGTTTCAAATTGTATTTGATTAATGAGGTTTTCCTATGTAAATCTTACACTCCCTAGCTTTTAGCTTTTTATAATAGTAGATGATTAAATAGGCTTTCTCTTGTAACTTTTTACTCTAATATTCATAATTTGTAATAATATTTTAGACTCTAATATTCCTATATTTGATGCAAGATTTGTAACACATAGTGCCTTGTTAAAAATATAAATGAATATTTTGTTTGTTTGATCTTACTGTATTACTTGTATTGGCATATGGATTTATACTATATAGATGACAAGGGACACAACAGATGTTGTTGACATCAATAAAGAAAAGGTGGAAAAAGAAAGGAGAGACATGCTCCGATGGATAAAAAGCATGGATGAGAATCTAATTGATGTTTTATTGTACCAACATAATGTAAGCAATCAAGTTGAAGAAACTTTTACTACTCAAGCCTTGAATCAAGTAGTGGAAGAAGTTTGTCAAAAAATTGAAATTTAATAGATTAACAAAGAATGTGTGCATAATTGAATAAAATCACTAAAGAGTAATTTCAGTGAGTGCTACTATTTGTTTATGCACTCAAGTGGCTTTGCTTGGAGTCCCATTACTGAGATGTTTGACGCTGAACTAAAGTGTGGAAGGCATTGATTCAAGTAAGTTTTGAGTGATTGTTGTTTGCTAATTTTTGACAGTTCCTTGCTACAAGAATATGGTGCAATGAATTATTTACTATTTTTCTATATATGCTGACTGTTTTGCATCTTATAACTTTTATCTACTTGAAAAAGAGTGTAATGAGTTATTTGCTACATGAAATTTCTGATTTTTGCCTTTTGATTTACTTAACGCAGGCACGTCCAACAGCTAAGAAATGGAAGTGCACTAAAATTGATCATTACGAAGATTTGTTGCTCTTGTATGGTAAGGAGAGGGCAACTGGTGATGTTTCATTTACTGTTAAGGATAAAAGATGCAAACATGCAAGTCTTAGTGCTGATACCATTGAAAGCATCAACAACTTATTGGCTTCAAATGTCATTTCCTTAGAAAGTTGTGATCTTACTCATGAAGATGCAAGTCCAACCACTCCTGCAACAACAACACATACTACTACTTCTGAAATGAACATTGAATGTGCTTTTGTAACGTCTTTAAAAAAAAGGAAAAGAAGAGTAGTAAAGCAACATATGACTATGAGATCAAAGAAGCCATTGATAATGTTATCAGGCCCGGCTCAAGAGGGGAGCAACCTGAGCAACCGCTCAGGGCCCCCTCTTGAGCCGGGCCTACATTACTACACATTACTCTAAAAAAACTAGGCAGAAGATGAATTGTTCAGACTACACATTACCCTTGAGCCGGGCCTACATTACTTCATATTTGCAATGTGTTTTTAATTGTTCAGACTACACATTACTCTTGAAGATTCAAATCTTAATTTCTGCATAATTACTCTGTTTTTTTAGGTCCATTTCTGCATTCTTAGCATCTTAATTACACTTAAAAGAGAAGAGTAATTTCTGTATAATTTCCGACACTGTTTTTTAGGGGCCCATATCTTAATTTCTGCTCGGGGCCCCTAAAATATCCGAGACGGCTCTGAATGTTATCGAGGTTCTTAAAGAAGGAAATGTTATTGTAGAAAGAACACGTCAACGTGTTTATTCAAAGCAAGAAATGTATGGTGAGCTTGTCAAAATTGGCTTTGACATTTCTTTTCAGTAGAAAGCTTATGATTTTATTACAGAGAACATCAGTAGGGCGAGGAGATTCTTTAGCTGTGGGAGCACGAGTGCAAAGAATACTTATTGCATTTGATACGTGATGTTGGTAACTCTTCGTGAGATGCATCTTAGTTAATATATATATATATATTATGTTTTTGCAAGATTGGTACTTTTTGGAATACAAACAACTAGTAGATATATATAATGATTATATTGAATTTTGGATCTGATTCTTTTTGGAAAAATTACCTTCACTGTCAAGTTGACAAATTATTGTTAGAAGTTGTTTATTATGTAGATTACAACTTCTTAACTTTTATACTTGTTAATGTATTAAATTATGAAAATACAAGTATTAACAAAGTGATATTTATATGTGGCATTGTCAATCATGGTGACATTCTTAGAACATTTTTGAAACTGATTTGGAAAATTATGAGCACTTAATGAAGTTTAGAAATGATATTTCTATAGTTACTAGCTTTTAATTTTGGATTACTATTTCTCATTTCGGTCCTCTGTGTCTCTCTTCTCTGTTGATGTTACTGTTTCTCTTGGAAATTCAGCCTCCTCAAAACAAAATCCCCAATCTTGAAATAATCATCATTGACTCGTTTGAGTGTGAGTTGCAATACTGAAGAATTTGAATCAAATTTTGCTGCAATTTCATTTTTGTCGGGGACGATAGGGCTAGTCAAAGGAGTGATATTAACTCGTTAAAGTTTTGTATCTGTGGTGGCTTTCCATCTCTGAGCTCACTTGCTGCTGCTTAGGTCTCACTCTCTTTGATCTAAAAATTTGCCTAGGTATCTTACGAAACCTATTCCTTTTATATATCTTGTCTTCTACCTATGATATGGAAACTTGTTCAATGTTCCTGGTTTTATGTTTTTATGGAAGCGCAGTTTTTGAAATGCAATTTCTTTTTTTTTTCAGGTAAGTAGTTGCTTTGTATTATTATTTATATGTGGGTTTTGCTTAGGATTTCTGTTTAATTTATATTTGAATTATGATGAGCTAGATGAACTTTGTTAATTTTATGTTATGTTTATTTGCAATTTACTTAAAAATAGAATGATTAAGATTTTTTTAAACCAAATATTGGACTAAAAATGAAGAATGGGAGATAATTGAGCCATTTTAATACGCAAAACTAGGGCTGTACATGAAGCCCGTGACCGGGCCTGGGGTTGGGCCAGCCCGAACCCATGCTAGGGTCGAGCCACGGGCTTCAAACTACAACCCGAGCTATGCTCGGGTCGGGCCTCGGATTGGGATAAAAATTTTTGGGCCGGCCCGAGATATTAATTTTTTTTAAAATTTATATTTTGGTAATTTATTTTTTAAAAAAAAATTAAAATATTATATATAAATAATGATATAATAATTTATATATTATTAGATATAATTTAGTATAATAAATTTTATTAAAATTTATAGGTAAATTTTATTAAAATTAAAAAAATTATTATTTTTTTAATTTCAAAAAAATCGGCCCGGCCAGAACCTGGCCAGGCCCGAGCAGACCGGAAATGGCCCTGCTAGGCCGGGATTCTGGCCGGGCTTCGGGCCGGGGTCCAACCCTGCCCGTGTACACCCCTATGCAAAACTGATATTGAGCTTTTGGGCAAAGTTCATGGCCTCTATTAAGTTTTACCCTGACAACTTATCATTGTTGCTCTATGGCTACGATATCTTGGTGATATATTTTGCCCATATAGACTAATTTTAAAGATTTTTGTTTTGAAAATCAATCAAATTGTTGTTTTTACCCCATCGTTTGCCTTTGATTGTGTTTCTCAAATTCTTGTATCTTTTCTTTCTTTAAAGGTTATGCTCAAGGTATTGGGAACACGGCCGGGCTTCGGGCCGGGCCGGGCCACGGGCTGCAAAGCGCAGCCCGAAGAAAAATCGGGCCGGGCTTTGGGCCGAGGTCAAACCCGGCCTGACCCGGCCGTGTACACCCCTATGCAAAACTGATATTGAGCTTTTGGGCAAAGTTCATGGCCTCTATTAAGTTTTACCCTGTCAACTTATCATTGTTGCTATATGGCTACGATATCTTGGTGATATATTTTGCCCATATAGACTAATTTTAAAGATTTTTGTTTTGAAAATCAATCAAATTATTGTTCCTGATACCTTGAGCATAACCTTTAAAGAAAGAAAAGATACAAAAATTTGAGAAACACAATCAAAGGCAAACGATGGGGTAAAAACAATGGCCTACTTAATCTTTTGTTTGTACAACTCTAATGTATCTTTTTTTCCTCTCTTCTATCTCATCTTCTTTTTCTTCTAACATGTGTTCCTAATTTACTTGCTCAAATTAAATTCTATGACCTATCAAAGAAAGGATCCCATTTATGTTCCTCTATTGTCCCAAACAAATTTTTCTTCCAAGTGAATTCTTCCCCATCATCATCAACATTTTTCCCTTCTTTAGTATCTTTCCTTATCTTTTCAATTCTTTCAAGAATCCCATCAATTGTTATATCAAATGCATCTTCAAGATTTGCCAGACTAGACCTTGGATCTGCATAAATTATTCCTGGAATCAGCTTTATCACTTGCTCTTTCATACTCAAAATTTTCGCTTTAGGAATCCGAGATAGTATCCTCTCAATGCTTGCTTTGCCATTTTTCACATCATTCTCTGGTATGAACACTGAATATTTAGTATAATCCTTTGGTAAATGCCATAAATATTGAACATAAGCTGAACCTGGATGGAAGAAAACTGGAATACAACCAGCCAAGATTGAATCAAAAGTCGAACGCCTAGTATACGAATCTCCTGAAGGTTGCAAGCAGAACACGGAACTTTCAAAGATTTTCATTACATAAATAGGCTTATAACATTTGTTTGAACCTTGTAAACAATAAAGCATCTTGCATTTCTTCTTTGCAGCCTGACATTGCTTAATGATCTCACCCCGAATAGAGTTAGTAAGGTTTGGTCTTGGAGCACCTGCAAAAGAAAACAAGAACCTCCTTTTCAATCTCTTCATTCTATTCTGCCATTGATACAATTCTTCGTCGGTTGATGGATGAAAGTAGGTTGGATATGGAATTGCAAAGTCATTCTTGCTCCATGGACTAGACTCGATTGTTAACATAGTCATGTTTCTTGATTCAGGTAAAAGCATAAGCTTATTTCCCCAACCAGAATTCCCATTTGTTAATCTCCTGAAATCCCAGGTGATTCTACCTGCAACCAAGAAATGATCTCTACCCCACAACTTTTCCCACTCGGGTCTTTCTTTAAGCCACTTAACAAGACTAAGAGAATAGTAATCTCTCATTAATCTGTTAGAATTCCATAGATATCTAGTAACATCAAGTCCAGCATAATAAGGCACAAAAATTGCTGAAGCTATAGATGAGTCATTTGTCAAACACTTATATCGCTTCATTCTATTGTGAAAAATAACCTCTAACATAAACTGATTTGTTTCAAACCATCCATTGTTAGAAAGAATTTTCTCAAAATTCTTTAGCTTTGGACCTAAACCAAAATTTGATATAAGCTGACACATATTAGACCATTCACTAAGAGATCTACAATGCTTAAGCAAATTTTCATTGAATTGGGCAGGAAGATCATGAATATAAATATATTTACCAAAACAAGATTCAGAATCTGAACCAGAAGTTGATTGAATTTCCATTTTCTCTTCCGTAGAGACCCCATTTTCCTTGCTAACAACTACATTATCTTCTCCTTCTTCATTTCGTCCACCAAAAACTTTGTTAATTGATGGAGTTTCATTCTCTGTAAGATGAATTTGATTATCTGGGTCTGATTCTTTCTCTACCATTGGTGAATATTCATTAAGATACTTATCCCAATCCCCTCCAATGAAAAAATGGCCAGTGGGATTGGACTCTGTAGAATTCAAATTGCCTGTTTTTTTTGTTCCATTTTGAGTAGAATCTTGAATAGAATTAGATTCATGGGTATCAACAGTATTTGCATTCTTATCTTTTAAACCTGAATAATAGGAGTAAAGCAACAAAAGCCATAAAAGAAATGGGACTAAAACAAGGTACCAGAATTTCCTGGGGCCTTTTCCAATCATAGGCTTATTCCGTATGATTAATCCTTCACGATCATGCACGTAAAGAAGCGTTTCAAAGAAAATGGAGAGCCTAGGTGGGAAAATGAGAGAAAAGAATCAAAAGGGGTTGTTTGTTTAGCAAGAAAATTAATGGAAATTTTTGGAGTTTAAGGAAATATGGAAAGAAAAAGCAAGAATAAAAAATTGCTATGGAAAGTAACGCTGAGAGAGAGGAAGAGAAGGAAATGGTGTTGTTGAAGAATTCAAGATCGTTGAATATATTTAAAAATTTAAGGAATGTTCTCTCTAAATTTGATTTTAATGGATTTACCAAGAAAAAAAAGAAAGATTTGATTCAATGGCGCTATTTCTGTCCTTCCTTATTTATACACAATAATAATAATGGAAAGACACGTCGTTCTCATATGTTCATTTCTAATAAACATATAACAACTAAAATATAGCTTTTAATAACTAATTTCTTCATATTAATCAATTATAAAATTTTACAAACTAGAATAAAATTTATAACATAATAAATTAAAATAATTTACATATTCTTTTTCAAAAATTATTATCATATTTTTTCATATTTATTTTACTTATTTTTATTGAAAATTTAAGATGTCTTATTTCATTTATGATTGTTAAAAAATTAGTCGATATACTATTTTTTATAATTATTGGAAACTATGTATTTAATTATTTTTACGAAAGATTGTGAGAAAATAAAAAAATTTATTTGTAAGTATTAACTAAAATACACACACAACAGTATTATGAAATTTTTTAAGTTGATTAATTGAGTTTTAGTCTCGTGCAAGTAAATGTAACTTATTTTTTATTTTAAATTTTAATAATTTTAATCATTCAAAAAGTTATGATTTTTTATTTTATTTAATATTAATCTTTTTAACATTAGTATCTCTAATTTTAATATATATATATATGTAGAAAATAATCTATTGAAAAGAAATCAATATATTTTAAAATATATAAGGTAATTTTGACACATTGAACACAAGAATAATTTTGTTAATTGGAAATCATATATATATATATATATATATATTCTATTCAATATATATATATATATATATAATTAATAATATTTAAGAAAATAATACATTTTCAAGCCACTCTGTATGGTAAATAATAATACATCTTGTTAGGAAGTTAATAAATAATTGAAACAATTAGCATTTTTTCATATTGAAAATTATTATAATATATATGTGTTACTGTTTATATTAAACATGAGGTGTCAAAATGAGTCATAACATGTCAATACAATAGATTATAATTAACTCTTAATAAATTAGTATAAAATATGAGTCAACCAATTTATTATATTCTAAATTTCACATAAATTTTTTTAATATATTTATTTTAATAGCTTATTACTATTATCATGATCAAATATTATAATATTTGATATTGATAGTAGTAATAAGCTATTAAAATATATTTTTATATATGTATATATATAATCTATAGAAATCTTTTCTCTCTTAATATCTTCTTTCATAATTTTATGTAGTTTCAAAACCACAAGATTGTTTAACAACTAAAGAATCATAATTGTAATAATTGGCATGCTTGTAATATATAATATTTTTTATATTTTTGCCTTTATTTTTTTTTTTCATTTTTTGGTCTATTCTTTTTTTTTTTTTTTCGTTTGTGATGATCGTGCTTTTATAAGTTTTTAAATGGATATAAAAAAATTATGATTAATTTAGTTTTAGTTTGATTTAAACCATTATTATGTACATATGCATGTTTGCTTAGTGAATCGACACATTGTGCTTTTGTTCCATGATATTCAAATCATATTTTATGGTTTTACATTAGTAATAATGTCTTTATTTCTCTTAATCAATCAAGTCGTTGTGTGCTTGATACATTATTCATAATGGGACTTCGTGAACAGTTTCAAAGAACTGGAGAGTGAGTGGTTATATTACAAAATGACGTTCACATTCCCTGCACCTATCCTTCAGATATTTGGAGCTGTATGCAGTATCCAACTTTTAAGTCACATAATCTTGCGGTTATCATTTTCTGATGGCTTTTAAAGTTTGTTTTTTCAAGCAACAAATGTAAATTTTTTTAATTAATTAATTAGCATTTTTCATCGTTATTAATTAGCATATTATAAGCACTTAGTATTTATAAGTTAATTTTTATAAGCTAGGCCAAAACCTAAGTATTTATAAGTTAATTTTTATAAGCTAGGCCAAAACCTAAGTATCTAATATATTTGATAAAAAATATTATAAGCACTTAGTTAAGTGTTTGATTTAGATGCTTACAAGTGACTGATAAACATCTAATATGTTTGGTAAAAAATAGCTTATAAGCACATTTAATATTAAAATAATTAAAAATGATATAAAGTTATAAGTTAATTTTAAACAGCTGATCACCTTTTTTTTTGTTGTGTTTTTTCTAGAAGAATATGGAAACATGTACTAATGAAGTGTGAAATTGGAGGAGGTATATTGAGCTGGCGAAGAGAAGGAAATAGGTTTTCTAGGAAAACTAAGGGGAAAAGTGCAAAAACCAAGGTAAGAAGGGTTGCTATTATTGCCACTGTGGTGTATTGGCTTTGGAGGGAAAGAAATGCTTTGATTTTCAAAAACAAAAATGCTAATAAAGATAGTGTGCAGAAGTATTGCTCAGTCTGTTAAGCTGAATTGTATGAAATGGTACAAAATGGCAAATGGAATGCTTGGGAGTAAAAAATGAGGGATGGGTATGCTATTATGTTAGGTTAGTTCTGTTGCTATAGGAGCAGGGTGTAATGAGGGTGATTTTGTAGTTTTGCTAGCATAGGCTGTTGTTTGGTGATGCGAATTAAAATATTTGTAACAAAAAAGAAAATTCTCTCAAAGAACCTAGAAGCTTCAAGATGAAGAGTAATTCTGGAAAAATATCTTCTCATTGAAAATATACTTGTTGAACTGATTATATGCTAAACTACTCTATCAAACTTACAACTGAAGAGAGAGAAAAGAACAACTAACTGACTATACATGTGAAGCTCCACGTGAAAAACACCAGACTTGTAACTAATCAAACACATCATTTTAGTAAGCCCAAAACACAATGTTTCAATAACTTAGAGCATTCTCTTTATCCCTCCTCCTCAAGTTGGGCGAGTTGAAAAGTCATCATTCCCAACTTGAAACAAATTCGATCAAAACTTAGACTTGGAAGAACTTTCGTAAAGATGTCTGCAGGTTGCAATCGAGACGGAACATGTTGAGGATTAACAATACCAGCCTTGAATTGATCTCTGACTAAGTGACAATCAATATCAAGGTATTTTGTACGCTCGTGGAAGACCAGGTTTGTTGTTATATGAAGCGCCGCCTGGTTGTCACACCAAAGAGGAATTGGCAACTCCAGAGGAATACGAAGATCATGAAGAATATAAGATATCCATTGAAGCTCACAGACAACACTAGCCATGCTGCGATATTCGGCCTCTGCTGACGAATGAAAAATCAACGTTGAACTAAGAAAAACACAATAGCTAGACAAAGACCTTCGTGAATCTCTATATACTGCCCAATCAGCATCATTGTATGTTTCAACCTTAAAAGAGTTAGAACTAGGAAAAAGAATTCCATGTTCAGGATTCCCTTTGAGATATCGCAAGACATGAAGAGCAGATTGCCAGTGAGTATCTCGAGGGGCTTGCACAAATTGGCTAAGTTGTTGTACAATATATGTAACATCCGGCTTGGTAAAATTGATATAGAGAAGTCGCCCAATCAAATGATGATAAGGCTGTGGATCAGGTAAGAGACTCCCTTCATGAGCAGACAAGAGAGTCCCTTTGGCAATAGGTGTAGAAAATGGCTTGGCATCAGTGAGTCCAGCATCATCAATCAAATATATATTTTCGCTGACTAAGGAAAAGACCCATGCTTGATCGGGCTATCTCGATTCCCAGAAAATACTTAGCTGGGCCAAGATCTGTGATGGTAAAGATATTGTGAAGAAAGGCTTTGACTTGAATTATCTCTTCTTCAGAATTTCCAGTTATCAAGACATCATCAACGTACACTAGCAAGGCAAGAAAAACTGAATTTCTGGAGAAAATGAAGAGACAGTGATCATGAGTAGATTGTTGAAAACCATAATTGCACAGTTGCTTACAGAATTCAGTGTTCCATTGTCATGAAGCCTGCTTAAGGCCATACAAAGACTTGAGCAGTTTACAAACTTGACATGTTCGAGCCTTGGTATAGCCTTCAGGAGGAAGCATATACAAGTCTTCATCAATAAAACCATGAAGAAACACATTGTTAACACCTAATTGGTGAAGAGGCCAACTAGACGCAGCAGCAACAACAAGTAAAATTCATACAGTAATTATCTTGGCTACCAGAGAGAAAATATCTGTAAAATCAAGTCCTTCAACTTGATTGTATCCTTTAGCTACAAGGCGTGCCTTGTAGCGTTCTACTTGGCTATCTGGCTTTAATTTAACTTTGAACACCCATTTTTAACCAATTGCTTTCTTCCCAGTAGGAAGATCAGTTAGTTCCCAAGTGGCATTATCTTCCAAAGCCTTAGTTTTAGTTGCCATGGCTTGTCTCCATTCTTCAAACTGAGCAGCTTTCATATATGACTTAGGTTCCTGAATAGTAGACAATTTAGCTAAAAAACACAAGTGATTAGGAGTAATGCAATTATATAGAGGTAGATGGTAGGTTCAGTGACTGTGAATTGGAATCTTGGTCTTGTGGCATGAAAAGTTGGAGGTGGTCTTGATAAGTAGATGATTGTACTAAATGAGGATTTATAGACTGAGAAGCTGACTGTTTGGATTGTGCTAAGTCATGAACTAATTGTAGGTGTGTGGAAATAGTTGATTTAAATTTTGTATAATCTGTAGTGTCATCAACAGTGCAAGGCAAAGGTATATTAGACTATGACTGTTGCATATTACTGAAAGGAAAAATATTCTCACAGAATTTCACATCCCTAGAGTGTATTATAGTTTTTTTAGACAAATCAAAGAGTTTGAAAGCCTTTCTCCCAGCAAATTTCCCTAAGTAAATGCATTGAACAAATCTAGCAGAAAACTTATTCTTGTGTGGAACATTATCCTTTGCAAAGGCTAGGCACCTAAACACTTTAAGTGTATCATAGGTAGGTTGTTTTGAAAAAAGGATTTCAAAAGGAGTTTTCCAATGAAGAGTGGATGTAGGTAGTCTATTGATGAGAAAGGTTGCATGTAGCATTGCCTCTCCCCAAAACTTAGTTGGTAAATGAGCTTGAAATAAAATTGATCTAGCTACCTCAAGAATATGCCCATGTTTGTGTTCCACCACGCCATTTTATTGTGGTGTGTATGTAAAACTTTTTTGATGAATTATTCCATGGGAAGCTAACAAGACTTGACATTGATTACTCATAAATTCATATCCATTATCTGTAATACCCCTATACCCCGTATACGCACACTACATACTACTACACCTGTAATATACGTATACCGAATACAGGAGTGCCACGATTTATATTAGATAATCCAATTTTTTTCTCTTTTGCAATAATATAAGAAAACTTAAAGCACTTCATATTATATTATAAACTATACTAGATAAAACATTTATTCATTATGCAGCGAAAAATGTAGTGGTATTTACATATATAAATACATCAAAATCCATGTTTACAAAACATAAAATTTATACATGTTTGGCAGTTCGTCTCTGATCTTTAAGCCCACAATCAACACTTCAGAGTCTAGACTCGACTCGGTCTAGCTGAACTCTCCGGTTCTACCCTGTCACCTGCGCGATGAACCACAATTGCGCTAAGCCATAGGCTTAGTAGTACAAACCACAATAACGATATGCTTCAATGCAATGCCAATGTCATATGTTCAAACATTATAAAAAATATATAAGAATATCATATTACAAAAACTTACATTAAATCTTATTATTCATTTGTTCACCATTCATGAATCACATTTAAACAAAGACAAGCATGAGCCCAAAAGACACTAATATGCCATTCAACTTTCAGAGTTAATGTTTTGGTTTAATTATCACATTTATCATTATTCCAACTAGGCTTCAAGGATTAGGCCCAACCAAGCTTCAAGGGGAGCGAAGCATGCTAAGCATCAACCCAACTTGGCTTCAAGAACCAAACCCAACCTAGCTTCAAGGGTTGTAACATCTCAACTAGGCTTCAAGGACTAGACCCAACCAAGCTTCAAGGGGAGTTAAGCATGCTAAACTTCAACCCAATTTGGCTTCAAGGATCAAGCCCAACCCAGCTTCAAGAGATTGTTACTATTAGGCATGCCACCAACAACAAAACTCTGAAAATTGACTAACATATTAGACACACAATTCTTTTATTATTTCATTATAATTTCCATTCTCCTTTCCTCATAATCATCTAGGCAACCATGCCCCAATTATTTCATTTGCATCATTATAGCCAACAACAATGGCTTCACATCTCATCATTAGAGTATACATAAACATTTGCATTGAACATACATTTTGAATGATCATCATATCTTTCACATTATGCAAATCATAATATTAATCAAATGTATCAACAATGTCATAGATTACTTAACACATTTACAACCCAATGTGTTAAGTCCCAATGTCATGTAAATGTATGCAATAATGTAGGGTTTGTACTTACCTCAAGAGCAACTCACACAACACCAAACTCCTCTTCCAAGAATCCTTCAACACTTGGATTAAGGCAACCCAATCTCTTCAAAACCTAATCCAAAAGTAATCACACACACTCACTTAAAGATACACATGAGATAATAAGGCTAAGAATCAACTAGGGCAAACTCTACACATGACACGCTCAACAATACGGGCGTGTCCCCGACCGTGCCCTAAACTCACAACACAGAAGCTTTGACACGCTCAGTGACATGGGCGTGTCACTGGCCGTGTCAATCTTCCCTCAACACAGTAGCTATGACACGCTCAGTGACATGGGCGTGTCACTGAGCGTGTCACCCAACCAGAAAATAGAACCATTGACACTCCTAAAGACCTGGCCGTGCTCATGGGCGTGTCAGGTCAAAAATCCTGATTCCGGCAACCACAACAACACATCCAACAAACCTCTTACTTCCACCATTTTTCACTCCAAACAAACTTAACTAAACACACCCATAAACCATAATAACTTGCAAAAACACCAAAACAATTCAAAACATACATCAAACACCAATTCACAACCATCACATACACACAACTCAAACACAACACTTTCTCTTCAATCCAATCCCAAAAATCAACACCAAGAAGATTACACACCCTCAATTACACCATAATCAAATATACACATAACATCAACAATCAAAAACCTACAATCAAACATACTCATACCATCAATAATCAACCATCAAACTCAAATACAACTTAAAAGAAAACTAAGGAATCAAGTGGAAACTTACCAAAATGATGAAACTTCTTAGATTTCCAACTTGATCACTTGAAACATCCTTCAATCTTGAGTTTGGATGAGCAAAATCTATCTTTCCTCTCTTGCTATCATGATGGTCGGCCAACAACAAAGAAAGAAGAAGAAGAAGATGAATAGAAAAGAGTAAAGTCAACTCTTCCTCTTCACTTAACCACTCAATCTCTCTTTTGTTCTCAACCAAGCAATTATATATTAAAATAATCAAATATCTTCATCCACTCACTAATTTAATTTTTCATTTAATTAATTTAATTAATTTAAAATAATTAATTAATTTTCTTTGACTTCCATTTCTTTGACTTGTATATGTTGTATATATCACTATATATACAACATATACACTCTTCCCTTACCTCATTTCTCTTTCCATTTAAACATATACATTTAATCCAAATACAACAATAAATACTCCAAACTTTTAGGGTATACTTTGGGATATTACATTATCAGTCCTTATAGTTTTGATTGAGGTGTTAAATTGTGTCTGTACCATATTGGCAAACTTGGTTAAGATAGAAACTGTTTGACTCTTGTGATTCATCAAATACACCCACACAACTCTACTATCGTCATCAACTAAAGTCAAGAAATAGTGTGAACCATCAATTGACTCTTCTGAATTTGGTCCCCATATATCCACGTGCAACAAGGAAAATATATGATCAGTAGAGGTTGTACTCAAAGGAAATGGTTTTCTAGTTTGCTTAGCAATAGGACAAACATAGCAAGGAATTGAATCAACTTTACTAGTCTTATTAAGAAACTCTAAATGATGCAGTACATCTTTAGAGGGATGCCTCAATCTATCATGCCATGAATGCATTGTATTCATGGACACTTGGTTATTACAAATCAAATTCACTGCATTATTCTGACTATAATCATTATTCTGATCAATAGGGTCAATCAACTTCAGTATATACAGATTCCCAATCACCTTTCCAAAAGCCATTGAACTATCACTCTTCTGGTCCTGTAAAACATAACAGTCATGAGTAAACAGTAGGTTAATTTGGTTTTGTTGTGTAAGTTTGGTTACTGAGATGAGATTATGTGAAAAACTTGGTAGGTATAAGACATTATGCAGATGCAAATTTGGTATTAAGACTACTGTGCCAATGTATTGTACTTGTAGTTTATCACCATTTGGTAAATGAACATTAATAGGTTAGGAAAGTAGTTTGAAGTTACTGAACAATTTCCTCTCTGCACAAATGTGGTTTGAGGCACCACTATCTATTATCCTAAGAGAATCTAAATCACTAGATAATGTAAGGAACAAAACCTACAAAACTGTTTACTTGAACAAAATTCATAAAATTGTCTTGCATTATTTGCTTGCCTTTGATGTACTTGGATACCTCTTGCTTAATCAACTCTGCTATATCTGTCTGTACTTTGAGTTCCTGAACATTTGTAACTTTGTTCTTAGATTTACTTCCCACCAAATTTGCTTGATATTTGCCTTGTTCTCTCTGGCGCTTCTTCAATTCATTAAACCACTCTGATACACCAGGCAGCTTAAAACAAGTCTCCTTCAAATGTCCTTACCTTTTATAGTAATCATAAAACTTCTCTTCATTTTTTATAAAATCCTTCTTCCTATACTCTCTGTCCTCCATAGTTATGCTTACTAGCATTAATCCTATCATTTGTTCTAACTAACATTACTGAACCATCAACAAAACTTTCTAAATTCATACTTGCAACTCTTTGTTTCTCAACCCTCAGTATTGAGTGAATGTGCTTTATTTACTGATGGAAAAGGATCCAATAAGAGTATTTGATTCTTAGCATTATCAAAACTCTCATTGAGTCCCATTAAGAATTGCATCAGTTTATTCAGAGACAGTATGTGCATCGTGGTGTTGGATTAATGCAATTCAATTCATTCCAAACTTTTCTTAATTTTGTATAATATGCATTAACATTAAGATTACTTTGCTTCATGTTATTGATCTCAGTTTGCAGTTGATAGATCTGTCGACCGTTGTTCTCACCATAATTTTCCTCAATGTTTCCCCAAAGTTCTTTTGCAGATGAAGCGTACATGAATGCTTCCGAAATCTCCTTCTTCATTGCATTCAGTATCAAAGACACCACCATTGAGTCAGCTCTGCTCCAGTTCTCATATTCCTATGTATTTTCCTTTGGCACAACCATTTCTCCTATGATAAATCCTAATTTATTTTTTAATTTCAAAGCTATTCTCATAGACATGCTCCGGGCTAAGAAATTACTTCCATCAAACAGATTAGTTACCAAAATCATACCAGGATTATCTGAGTTCTGCAAATGAAGTGGACCATTATTGTTCTGTGTTCTCATCTCTGACGTTTGCTCCGCCGTCCGTTGACTATCGTCAGTCATCTTCCATTCACTATTGTGAAATCAAACAAATGCACACTGAATCCCTTAGGATCTCTCTGATACCATGATATGAAGTAAAATATTTGTAACAGAAAAGAAAATTCTCTCAAAGAACCCGAAAGCTTCAAGATGAAGAGTAATTCTGAAAAAATATCTTCTCATTGAAAATATATTTACTGAACTGTTTATATGCTAAACTACTCTTAACAGACTTACAACTGAAGAGAGAGAAAAGAACAACTAACTGACTATACACGTGAAGCTCCACGTGAAAAACACCAGACTTGTAACTAATTAAACGCATCGTTTTAGTAAGCCCAAAACTCATCGTTTCAATAACTTAGAGCATTCTCTTTATTTGGAGTATTGTTTTCTGTATAGATAGCTTATTCTTTGTACAAACTCATTCTTTGGCAATAAAATGATTATTGACAAAAAAAAAGCATTTATTAAAATAAATAAAGACAATACAGTAAATTATTTTGTTAAACTAATTTATAAATCAAGTGTTTATAAGCATAATTGCCTCAATTTATTTTTTTTTTAGGTTATAAACTGGATTTATAAGTTTATAAAACTATTTAAATAAACATTTCAATTTAAATTTTAAAAGTTAAATACCCTATTACACCCTATTAATTTCTTTTCTTTCTTTTGTCCTCTTCTGTTTTTCGTGAATTAATTAATTATCATATGTAATTAGCCCTTCTTTATCTTGATTTGTGCTTTATAACTGGTGCAAACTTAGCTTGGTATGCGTTTTGATGTTAAATTATAATTAGATTGATCTATTACATGTAATATCGTTGATGAAATTTTTCAATGATGTTGTGAAACAATTAAAGAATTTTTATAATGTACTTAAATATATGATTATATTATATATATATATATGATTTTAACTATAAATGTAGAGAACTCTTTATATAGTTATAAAGTTTGCATATAATATTGAATTTTTTAACCGTTTAATTTTGACTTATTTGCTTTTGTATTTATTTTGAGACTTGATTTAATAGGATTTTACTTTTTAAAATATCATATTTCATATTAATAATAAGTTATTAAATATAAGATTCGAACATTCTCTCTCTCTCTCTCTCTCTCTCTCTCTCTATGTGCCTATATATATATATATATATATATATATGATAGGGGTGCAACACGAGGACTTCCCAAGAGGTCACCCATCTCAGTACTACTCTCGCCCAAGCACGTTTAACTTCGGAGTTCTGATGGGATCCGTTGCGTTAGTGCTGGAGTTGCTCCTCTTTTGTTAGTGGAGTTGCTGGAACTCTAATTTTTATGGAGGTGGTATGAGAGGGCTTTTTCTTAAGCTCCAATCATTAAAACGTTCTATCAGTCAATGGAACAGCGAACACTTTGGCAACTTGTTTCATAACATTCATGAGGCCGAAAGGGCTACTACTGAAGCAGAAGTTATTTACCAATCTGATTCATCTCCGGCTAATCGGACTTTATGGCAGCAGAAGCAAGCGGATTTGGTGCGTATGTATAAGCTCGAAGAAATCTATTGGAAGCAAAAATCACATATAAAGTGGCTGGGAGACGGTGATAATAACACAGAATTTTTCCACAATTTTGTTAAGATGTCCAGGAAGGTGAATAGAATTTCAACAATAAAGAATTCTGAGGGGTTATGGCTTTCGGATCAACAGTCTATTGGTGCAGAGGCGGTGAAATTCTATCAAGACCTCTTCAGTTCAGATGGTATTAAAGATTATGAATCGTTGTTATCTACTATTCCAGCTTTAATTACTTTAGAGCAGAATGCTACTCTTGACAAAGTCCCTGATGATTCAGAAATCAAGCTTGCAGTAATTTTACAAAAGTGCCAAAAATTGTGAGATCATTACGCATTTGGCATTTGCAGATGATCTGTTAATTTTTCTTAACGGAGATGTAAAAAGTGTGTTAAACTTTTCTGCTTTTCTAGAATCCTATCAACAAGGCTCGGGTCAAGCAGTTAATTTGGAGAAGAGTTCCTTTTATTGTTCCAAAAAAGCATCTCACAGTTTTGTCGTAAAAATAAGCAGGTTGCTCTCTATGAAAAAACTCTCTCTTCCTTTCACATATTTGGGTGCACCAATTTATCAGGGGATCAACAGAGCACCTTTCTGTCAATATTTGCTTAATAAGGTTGACGTGAAGTTGGCTGGCTGGACTAAGAAGCTTTTGTCAACTGGGGGTCGGTTAATATTAATTAAACATGTTCTTAGTTCAATACCAATTCATACTTTTGGAGCAATGCAGTTACCTATGCAAGTTATTACAGCATTGGAAGCTAAATTTGCCTCTTTTCTCTGGGATTCAGGCACGGAACAAAGATATCATTGGGTAAAGTATGAAAAATGTTGCTACCCTACTAATGAGGGGGGACTCGGCTTAAGGTCTCTCCTCTCACTTCAAACTGCCTATTCATTGAAAATATGGTGGAATTACAATCGGGAAGCTTCCCTCTGGTCTCGTTTAATGCATCAAAAATATCATAGGAAGGGGTATATGACTTTCAGCCAAATTGACTCGAGCATTTGGAAAAGACTTTGTAAGATCTCTGATTTGGCTAATTCCTTGTTTCGTATTCAGGATGGTGTACTTTCTTGGAAGGACTCCGGGTCTTTGGAATTTACTTTGGCCCTTGCATATCAGGAGGTGCATAGGAAGAAGTCTGAAATTTTATCATATCAAATGCTTTGGGACTCCGCTATCCCCTCCAAGATGTCAATCCTTTGCTGGCGTTTGTTTCACAACGCCCTTCCTTTGCCTAACAGACTACAAAGAATGGGTATCTCTACGGTTTCATGCTGTCCTTTTTGTCATTCTGCTGCAGCTTCAGCGGATCATATTTTTTACAAATGTGCGCTCATTCAATCCATCTGGAGTAGCTATAGACCCATCTTATTAGCTAGACCAACGCATGCAAACACTCTCCGAGGAGAGCTGATGCAGTGGTGGTTGGAATACTCCCCAACGTCTGGAGCAGGTAGGATCGCCAAATTCATACCGCAATTGATTCTTCATTCCCTCTGGGTTGAGTACTGCCGTATAACATGGGGCGGGGAATCCTTTTTCTTGCCTAGATTGAGTCGTGTAATCAGGGACACTTTATTTAATTGGGGAGTGTTTCATGCTCAAGATAAGTTTGCCAAGAACGATCACCGTTTTAAGGACCTGTTGCCTGCTAATTTTGGCAAAAAGCGTAATCTTCTGCCAGTTTTGGTTACTTGGAAGAAGCCTTTAAATGGGCGCCTTAAACTGAATGTCGACGCCTCCTTTACAGGGTATGGAGCTGCTGGTGGTTTTGTGCTTCGGGACCAAAATGGTGTGATGATTACTGCTTCTGGTTTTTCTATACAAGCAACAACAGCTCTTGATGCAGAGGCGCAAGCTGTATTGTTAGGTTTGGATTGGTGCATTAAATATCAGTTTTTGCCTATTGACATTGAAACTGACTCTGAGACTCTTGCCGTCCAGATCCTTTCCCGCTCTAATGTCAATGCTCGACGGATTAATTCTAGAATTCATACTATAAGATCAACTATCTCTCATATATACCGTGAAGGTAATCAGGTTGCGAATTATCTTGCTATTTATAGTAGAAGACACAAGAAAAACGTCATTTACTCTTCTTTTTCAGCTCTTCCCCATGCCTTGCAAAAGCTTGTAAATTCGGATACCATGGGTATCCCTTTCATTCGTTATCATTAGTCTTAGGCTTTTGTTGGTGCTGCTCTTTTCTGGCTAGAGCGGCCATATTTCTTTTGTTTTCATATTATAAGCCAGATGTATTTCCTTTTCAAAATATATATATATATATATTACTAAATTGATTAGGGCAGACGTAGAATTAGATATTAGGAGAGTCAAATTTTTTTTATAAAATATGTTTAAGTAATTCACTTTAATACATTAAAAAAGAACACATTTATTCTTTAAATTTTTTTATTAATTACAGTATTTGTAAAATACTATGAGCATTAAAAAAAGATATTAGAATTGAGTTTACGACACAAAAAAAAATACAATTAAGTTTTAACATTTGCTTTTTAGAGTTATAATTTTAAGAAAATCCATGCACCCTAGGCTAAAAATAAAAATAAAATAAAATAAAATAATTTTCTAGAGTTATTGTTGCCTTTTAAAAAGTAGAGCGAAAATTTTATTTTTTTCATTAAAGAGATTATATTTTATTATTACTTTCAACTTATATGTTTAAATAATTAAAAGAAAATTACATTGTATATGTTACTTTTTGAATTTTTTTTTACAAAAATACTTAATTATTTTGATAAACTAAAATATATTAAAAATATATTCGATAGGTACTTGTTTTTTAAATTAAAAGTTGAAAGTTATTATTTTCTTTCAAGTATGAGATTATAAACAAGTAATTATTTTTTTACATCACTGTGATTATAAAAATATTTTTACTTTTTGGATATTTTTAAAGAAATTTCAATAATTAATATTGTTGAGATTTTTTTTAATAATTACAAAATTAAATATTTAATATTATTGAAATTTTTATAATCAGAGTGATGTGACTAGAATCTCAAAATTATTGAGTCAAATTAATAATATTTAAAATTAAAAGAGACCTTTTTTTTGTATTATAATATAAGAGGGAGATTCAAACTTGAACCTATTTAGTAAATATATCATTGCTCGTTAGCTGGACATTAAATATAATATAAATAATAAAATAATAATATAAAAAATAACAATTTAGATGTAAAAGAATATTAAATATTTAATTTTATATTCAAATTTATTTGTAATTTTTTTAGCTTAAAAAATTTACCCTCCTCATCAAATTAGTGATTCTAATACTGTATATAATTATATAAAAAACTATAAAAAGCTATAAAAAAAAAATCTTACGTAAAAATTAACTCTCTATTCTCATATTCCTATTTAGTAACATTATTTAACACTTAACGAATCATAACTTAACAATTGACTTGCAGATAATAAATCTAGGAATAATAATACTAATAATAGCAATAGTAAGAGGAAATTACGCTGCTTCTTTTTATTTTTCCGTTTTCAAAGCAGGGGGTGACATCTTTTTTTTTTGTTTTCAATTCTACAAAAGCACGCGGTTGATGTTAAATTTTATTTTTTTAAAAAAAAATTTGTTGATATCATATCATTAATATATATACAAAATATTAAAAATATGCATAATATAATATATATATAATATATATATATAATAAAATAAATATTATCTATCAAATATTTATTAAATATATACTAAACATCTAAAGAATATTTTTAATATTTTTTAATTTTATTTTTTTAATATTTTATTTTTATAATATTTACATAATATTTATATAAAATCTATCAAACATATACACAATATCTATCTATATAATGAAATTAATATTTTTTTAACTTTATTTTTTCATGTAAAATTTATTTAAATATAAATTTAATAATTTTTATTAATATATTAATATATTTTTTATTTTTTATTTATTTTTTATAATTAAAATTAATTTTTTTATAAAAATTAATAAATTTTATACACTTAAAGTATAATTTAAAATATTAATTTTTATTAGAATATCTTTGATATAATTTAAAATATTAATTTTTATTATTTTATTAAAATATCTTTATTTAATAATAAAATTTGAAAAAAAAAATTGAGATAAAATATTAATTATAATAAGAGAAAAAATATTTTTAAAATAAAAATTATAATATTAATTATAATAAGAGAAAAAATATTTTTAAAATAAAAATTCTTATTTGAATGAGAAGTATGATATTTTTAAAATTTTACTCTAATTTTTTTTTAAAGTATAAACACTTTTGTTTTTTATAATATTTTTGAAATAAAATAAAAAAATTATTCATTAATTAGTTAATGAAAAATTTAAAACCTTTTTGGCCGTAAAGCTTTTCATCCGAATTAAACCCTTTTTTCTCCGGTCTAGGGGAAGAATAAAAACTTCTTTCAGCCAAACGATGTCGCTAAAACCCTGCCCTGCCAGGCTACATTCAGCCTCATATATATATATATATATATATATATATATATATACCCTTTCTCCATCCATAATCGAAGTATCAATAATCTGTCCTTTCTCAGGTTAAAGAATGAGAGTGAAGAAGCAGAAACGTCATCGCAGGGCGGTGAGGTTTTACACAGCCTTTTATGGGTTTAGACAACCGTTTAAGATACTCTGTGATGGAACTTTTGTGCACCACCTTATAGTAAATCGCATTGTACCTGCCGATAAAGCTATGTCAAATATCCTTGGTGGCCCTGTGAAACTTTTCACCACCAGGTCGCTTTGCTTGCTGCTTTCCTTCCATCATTTTCTTTTTCTGCTTTCTTCTATTTCCATAGAATTCATACCATGTTATCGATTTCATCTGAGAGTTTTACTTGTTTCTCTTATTTTTCAGATGTGTTCTCGGGGAGCTCAAAAGGTTTGGTAGTTCGTATTCTGAATCTCTCGAGGCTGCTCATAAACTCATGGTTGCAAGGTACTGCAATCCCTTTATTGCTATCTCTTAAAAAATAGTTTGACTTTTTGTAGTTGATCTGGCAAACTTTCTGTTAAGTTCTTTAAGTTTATTGTTTTCATTCAGTATATTGTAAGTATAAATTTTCAGTGAGATATTTGAGTTCAATCAATAATGCAGTGGCTGTTGCTATAAAAACTTTTGCTTACAGCATAATACCGTCTGTTTGAGAAGAAAAGGATGTGTCTGGATCATGCCAAATCTCTCAGAAAAAATGATATGTAGACCTACCTATGTTCTGTGACTAGACAAGTATAATTACGATAATATATAATATCTAAAAGAAAAGGATTAAAAGTGTAGGGAGTTCTAATGTTCATAAAAAATACGATATAATTGTTAAATATTCTATTTTGCCTGCCATCTTCAATATCTGGATTATTTTTTAATTTAGTTCTTATTTCTGTTTAATTATTTCTATGTCTGGGTTTGAGGATGTCTTATAAGAATTCAGGTTTTTGTTTCCTGATATCCATATGTAAGTATTTCTATGGTGAGCTGAATCCTGTAGCTCAACTCTAATCTCAGATGCGATCATGAGAATAGAAAGAGTGCTGAAGCTTCCATTGTGGAGATTACTGAAGAAAATAACCCTGAGCATTTTTTTGTAGCAACTCAGGACTTTGATATGAGGAAGACGTTTCGGGAGGTTAGTGTATCTCATCTTCTGTTGTTTTTTAGTTTTCCAACTTTATAACTATGCTGCTGGTTTATAAATTGTTCTGTTGTGGTATTGAAACTGCTTTATTTGGTTAAGTTCTTTTTGACAATGCTTGAGGAATGTCTAAACATATATGTTAATCTCTTTGATATATAGCTATTAAATATAGCAAAATCTGTCTCAATTTGAGAAGAATTTGCATCTGGTAGTTTTGGGAACCGATCAGGCTCAAAGTAGTTACTTGTGATGTGATACTTTATCATTCCAATTTAGATAGGATTGGCAGTTGGATAGAGGGGAAATTATAGCCCTTCATATATATAGACCTATATTGTTTTCCTTGATAATCTTTCAAAAGGTTATTTAACAACACTGCTTTTGGTGAATTTGTGAATTGAATCAATATATTTGTATCAAATGATAGCCAGTCTGACTCATCTTGGCTTGAGCCCCTCAACTGTATAGCAAGGGATCCATGTGATATGCTCATTGGATAGAAAAATTTTTATATTGACAAGCTTAACGGATGCACTTGTATTCCTGCCACCAATAATCATTCTTGAAATTTTGTTTTTTTGCAGGTTCCAGGTGTCCCTCTCATATTTGGTCTGAGAAATGCCCTCCTCCTTGAGCCACCATCAGCATTTCAACATGAGTTTGTCAAAACTTCTGAAGAAAATCGCTCACACTTGACTGACTTAGAGTATAAAATGTTAATAAATAGGACCAAGAGCATATTGTCTAATGAGGCATTTGGACATTCTTCTGATGAAAATGAAGGTCCAGGAGATCAGAATTTGGAAATGCAGCCTGTTAGAAAGAAGCACAGTGCAAGAAAGAGAACAGATATCAAGGATAAACCTCAATTCAAAAGAAAGAAAGCTAAGGTATAATGCTCATTCAGTTTCTCAATTTTGATATCTTCATAGCCAGCTTCTTAGTTGATTATCATCTACTATTCTTTATCATCTTGTTCTTTTTTTCTTCTGACATGTACGGAGTTCTGTTGTGGTTATATATCAAGATTATTTAGTTTGTGATATTCCTTACCATGCTTGTGTTAGCTATATGATACTACAATTTCTCCCTCTCTCTGCGCCTCTCCCACACAAAAATGGGTCTGCTTGAAACATTGATGGAATTCTCTCTCTAGCTTTTGGCTTCCACAGATTCCTTATGCATCTTCCTCTATGAGTGGATGAGAGTTCTCTTCCACCTTTTGTTGCTAGGTTGTGTTCCCTTAGTGATGATACTGGATCTTTGCTTACAAAGAAGGGAGGGAGGGAGGTGTTTGGGAGGCATTTCTTTCAATTATAGCCCCCTTTTATTTAATCTTACCAAGTGAAACTATTATCCATGTTATATTATATATCATTGTTTTATACTTGTAAAGTCATTTATAGATAGGTAAACATTTACCATTTCACTATTTTTATACATAGGTAAACATTTACCATTTAACAATTTAATTGTTTAATATGTCATTTTCTTTTTGAGTTTTTAACATGATCAAGATGCATCTTTTTCTTTTTCAAAGAGATATATCATTATATTTCTTTTGCTAGATTGTATTATGCTCTATCCTTGGGTTGCTTTTGTATAACGTACTGTATTAAAACTATGCATTTCTTTCTTATGTATATCTATAATCTTTTAATTGATTTTAATATTTTTTAAAATATTTTTTATAAATAACTAATATAATTTTCTTATATGCACATATAGCTTAATGACTAATATAAATAATGGATGCTAGTTACAATGAAGCATTGCATAATCTTCTCTTAGAAGATTGATGCATCTTCTTATTTCTGTGTCGGTTATAACCTAAAGAAAATCTTGCATAAATGCAGAAAGGGTTTTGCAAGCAGTTTTGTAAAGAACTAATGCTAAAGAGAGTACGCTGATTGAGAATGTGAAACAACAAATGATTGTGCGTCTAAAACTGTAAAATGTGCATGTTGCTCATCGTGTTTCTACCTGTGATATTATATTCCATGTTTGCCAACCAGTATGTATTGCTGTTTCCTACATCATGTATTGTCTGTCTAATTATAACATATTTTCTTTAACAAGGAGTAGCATGCAATGGTGCGGTTAGTTGAATACACTTGCTCGATATTGGTGGATATTATGAACAGCATTTAGCATGATATTTATTCCTTTTTCTATCTGTTTTTTAGGAGGTTCTCCGGTCTTTCATGGTTAAACTTACATCACCAAATCCACTTTCATGCAAGAAGAAAAAGAAGGATGTAAACCCAAAGCCTTCGGCAGAGAAGGGTAGTATCACTCTTCTTTATTTATTATATCGAAAAGTAAGGTTAGTATAAATTTGTTTTTGCATGTCTTACACTATTTATTGGATTGTTGTCTGGTGATGGTGGGTATAATTTTAACAAAATGTATTATTAAACCATTCTTTTAAAAGTTTGTTCAACTTGGCACTATTATTTTTTAGTCCAATAAACCAACAGCTGTAATAATTATTACGTTTTTCCTTAATTACTTTATTGTTTATTGTTTGGTAAAGTAAAAAATTTAATTATCCAAAAAGAGAAGTATAATCAGAATAATTGTTTTTGTATGGGGAAATAATGAAAGGACTAGAGGTGGAAGATATGTATATAATTTTTCTTGGGATGAATCCGATTTTTCTTCCTTTTTTTAAAAAAATTAAATATGTATATTTGCCTTGAAGATGATTAATGTTTGAGCAACATTGGAAGGTGTATTGAGAGACTAATGATGACTAAATGTCATTATGCATGCACTGCATTTTCATGAGTTGTATGATGCTTGAATAATGTGTATCAAACCTGCAGGAAAGTAAAGCTGGTGACAATGCCTTGAGGAGGAGTAGGAAAAGAAACAGATCACGCAAAGAGGTGGACAAAACATAGTCTTCTCAGGCAAATTAACTGCACTTCTTACTTTGATTTGCAGTGAAGTGAGCACTTTTTAAGTTGGTTAACTAGAGAGATCATACGGTTATTTTTCAATTTAACTTGATAATTGGATCATAGATTCTTCAGAATTATAGGCATGTACAGTTGGGAACTTGGCAAGAATAGATATAATGCATCTTATAATCATTATTTCTTTGTGGATTAACCTGATGGACAATTTTTCAAATGTCCAGTCTTGAAATTCTTTGCAAGTGTTGCAGCTCTTACTAAATTTTGCTAATTTTTTTACGCAATGGTCGAATTAATCTAAAGAATAATCAGAAAAGATTTTACTTGATTATCATGTTGAAAACTGTAGCTGAAATTACGTCAAATCTAATAATTAATGTACGACTTTACTTATGCAAAAGTATAGTGATTTTGTTGATACAAATTGAAGTTTAGTAGAGTGTTTAGTCGAGTTTCTATCTGTACATGTTAGTTCCCATAATTTTTAGATTTCTTGAAAATTGTAGTTTGTACATAATATGATGGTTTTCGAATGAATAAAAGAGAAAGATGATTTATGTAGTCAAGTCTAAGAGTAATTTATATTATTGTCCTTGAAAAATTCATTTATTATATTGGGTTTAAAGTTTATTTTTTACATCCATCATTTCTCGAGTTTGAACTTTTATAACAAGTTATCTGAATATTTTTTTTTTGTAAAAAGTTTTATTAAATGTAAACAACTATTAAATTAATTTACACCAAACCGGTAAAATAAATGCCAATCATTAATCATCGATAGAGACATTATTTTGGTGTGTCAATTGAGAGTCAGACTTTTAATAGTATACACTGCAGGTGCAGGAGGTAAACTAGGAGATCTACAAGAAACAAAGAGCTGCAAATGCAATCCTCTACCACAAGTAAAAGGGTGCCGAGGTAGATTCTATCATGCTTGATAAGAATATTTGATTATTTTCAAAGAAACTGCCAAGATTAATGCACAAGCAGTCAAGGGATTGCAGCCTAAGATTAGCATTATGAACAATGACACTAATAAAGGATACAGGAGTGTGCATGTGCAAATGGGAATTGATGACAGGGTAGACTTCCAGACTTAAAGCTTGGCTTATAGGCTTCTGGGCTCAACGACTGCGAGTTTCTTACAAGACAAAGAAGAGGCTCGGACTTTAGTGAAAAAACTCTGATGCCTAAGTCAGAGCTCAGCTTCTCTTGTAGAAACAATAAATAATGAGTAGTCAGAGGAAAGAAGGGTCCTTTACATGTGGTATTTTATCTTTATATATAGATGGAATGTAGAGAACAAACTCTGAAGATGTCAGCGGATGTGTCAGGGAATGGTAGGAGATGTCGGGAGATGTCCGGATCATACAAGAAACACTGCAATAGTCAACTAACCGAGCCTTCAACACCAGCTCGGTCGAAGAGCATTCTACTAGTCCAGTAAACCAAGTATGAACAAAACACATAGCTCTATCCAAGCTATTGAAGTTTTTATATGATATGGTGGTCCGGCTCAATTGCTTATTGCTGATATATGGGTATACATCACTAATCCCTCCCTGTCGTGTTGGCATTTATGCTAGCCACTGGTGAAAGAAATATGGGGGTGTAATGGAGAAGAATGATGTGATGGCTCATAAATCGTATGGCGGGAGCGGGAAATTCAAATTTCAAGTTTCCCGCGTAAGGTATTAATTGTATCGGTTCAGCTTTCGATGCTCTTTTTATATAAACGAGGGAGAGAAGGGTGAGGATAACTACTCAACCTCTAAGTGATAGCTCGGGTGCTTTGATAAATTATGTGAGTTCATAGTAGTGGCACGGTGTGAGACTATTTACCAAGCTTATCTCAACTATATCGGTGAGTTTGGGAAGTATTGTTTCTAGGGAGTTTGAGTTCCGGGGAGAGTAGTCAATCACTTGAAATTGTTGGAGTAAGCTCAATTGAGCAGGCTCATCGCAGTACTGGGGAGGGCATTAGTAGTGGGGCTATATCTGTGGCTAAGCTGATAGGGACACCAGAAAGAGTTATTGTAGCTCAGTCAGGCCCTGCCGAAGAAAGAAGCGAAGGGGAGGAGGGTGAAGATCAGGTAGTGGCTGAAAAAGCTCGGGTGAGGAATATCAGGTCCTACCTCAGCATCGCAAATCTAGACGGCATCCGAGATAAGTATCCAATACCTCCCGAGTATAAGATGTATGCTCCCGATGATCATACCCGTGCGATAGATGACGCTCCCAATGATCAACTTATACTATATGAAGAGGATTTGAGATCCGTGGTAAGGCTCCCCTTGAGGCCATTTACCCTAGAGTTTTTAAAGTTCCACGATTTGGCTCCAGGGCAGCTAAGCCCGAATGCTTGGCTGACACTTATGGGGTTCGAGATTTTATGCTGGCTGCTAGGGATCCCTCCCTTCGTTCGCGTCTTAGGTGCCTTTTCAGTTTTGTGCTAGAAAAGGAGGGGGCTTTGGATGCCGAACCGACTGGTTTATAGTGTAACAGCCGCGATGTAAACGTAAAGAACCTTGGGCAAGAAGTGTGGGGGTATTACGAACAGATTAGGCAGGACATTCTGAGAGAGAAGAGAAATGTCATTCATTTTGTGAGAGAGTATTTCCCCTTGTTGGAGGCGATGAGGGAAGCTCATCCCTCTGACCGGGCTGGTACATTTTTATCTTTGAGCTTTAAGTTTACAATGCCTAGGTTTATTCACTCAACTTGTTTATTTATGTGCAGAGATGGCAAAAGGGTTTGTCTTGAAGATAAAAATGTACCGGCCCAGTCATAGAGATGAGCTTCCCTCACTGCCCCGAACAAGGGGAAATACTCTCTCACAAGATGAAGGACTTTCCTCTTCTCTCTCAGAACATCATGCCTAATCTGTTCGTAATACCTCCACACTTCTTGCCCGAGGTTCTTTACGTTTATAACACAATTGTTGCACGTATAAACCTAATTGGTTCGGCATCCAAAGCCCCCTACTTTTCTAGCACAAAAAATCGATCCTTCCAATTCTTTACACAGTCCAGTTTCCCAGAGAATAATCCTTGTCCAGGTCTCCCTTGCAAATAGAAAAAATCTTCATCCGCTAGGGATCACAACTTTAAAACTAAAAAAGCTTCTAAGACACCAACGGAGGGAGGGATCCCTAGTAGCTCGCACAAAATCTCGAACCCCACCACTGTCAGCCAAGCATTAGAGCTTAGCTGCCCCAGACCAAATCATGGAACTCTAAAAACTCCAGGATAAATGGCCTCAGGAGGAGCCTTATCTCGGATCTCATATCCTCTTTGTATAGTATAAGTTGATCATTGGAAGGGTCATCCATCACACGAGTATGATCACCGAAAACATACATCTTATAATTGGGAGGTATTTGATACTTATCTCGGATGCCATCTAGACCTGCGGTGCTGAGGCAGGACATGATATTCCTAACCCGAGCCTTTTTCGCCATCACAAGATCTTCACTCTCCTCCCCTTCGCTTCTTTCTTCGGCAGGGCCTGGCCGAGCTACAGTAACTCTTTCTAGTGTCCCCACCAGCTCAGCCACGAGTATAGTCCCACTACTAGTGCCCTTCACAGTACTGAGCTGAGCATGCTCAATCGAGCTCACTTGAACAATTTCAAGTGACTGACTACTCTCCCCGGAACTCAACTCCCTAAAATCTACAGAAACAACACTATCCGAACTCATAATGCAAAGAGACAAGGAGCACTCACCGATATAGTTGAGATAAGCTTGATAAACAGTCCCACACCGAGCCATTGCTATGAACTCGCATAATTTATCAGAGCACCCAAGTTATCACTTAGAGGTTGAGTAGTTATCCTCACCCTCCTCTCCCTCGTTTATATAAGAGGAGCATCGAAAGCTGAACTAACACAATTAATACCTTATGTGGCAAACTTGAAATTCGAATTTCTCGCTCCCGCCATATGATTTACAAGCCAAAAAGAGTTACTGCAGCTCGGTTAGGCCCTGCCGAAGAAAGAAGCGAAGGGGAGGAGGGTGAAGATCAGGTAGTGGCAGAAAAGGCTCGGGTTAGGAATATCAAGTCATGGCTCAGCACTGCAGATCTAGATGGCATCCGAGATAAGTATCAAATACCTCCCGAGTATAAGATGTATGTTTTCGGTGATCATACCCGTGCGATGGATGAGATCCGGGGTAAGGCTCCCCCTAAGGACATTTATCCTGGAGTTTTTATAGTTCCATGATTAGGCTCCGAGACAGCTAAGCCCGAATGCTTGGCCGACAGTGGTGGGGTTCGAGATTCTGTGCGTGTTGCTAGGGATCCCTTCCTTCGTTCGCGTCTTAAGCACCTTTTTAGTTTTGAAGTTGCGATCATGAGCAGATGAAGATTTTTTCCATTTGTAAGGAAGGCTTGGAAGATGATTATTCTCTGGAAAACCAGACTCTATAAAGAATTGGAAGGATTGATTTTTTGTGCTAGAAAAGGAAAGGGGCTTTGGATGCCGAACTAACTGGGTTTATACGTGCAACAGTCACATTATAAACTCAAAGAATCTCGGGCTAGAAGAGCAGGGTATTACAAACAGATTAGGCATGACGTTCTGAGAGATAAGAGGAACGTCCTTCATCTTGTGAGAGAGTAAGGGAAACTCATCCCTTAGACCGGGTCAGTATATTTTTATCTTTGAATTTCAAGTTTACAATGTCCGAGTTTATTCACTCAACTTATTTTATTTATGTGCAGAGATGGCAAAAGGGTCTGCCTCGGAGGAGCTGAAGCGCATCGCGGAACAAGCTGTTGAACGCGACGCGCAAAAGAAATCTAGTCATGACAAGGAAAAACACCGGGAGGCCTATGGGTCCAGTCATGATTCTTGGAGAGGGAAAGTGACAAAAATTAGGATGGTAGGTCCGATTGTTCTTGGTGCTGGGTCGACCGAGATATTGCCCGGCTAATACAGTCCCATGAGGTTGGCTACTGCATTGGTAGAAAGACTCGGCGGTCCTCACCATGCCGATTTTTCTGTGAGAGATTTGCGCGTTTAACGGGTTTTGTCAGTCATTCTTAGGGGAATGGCTTGAGACAGGCGGGAGCACCTGCAGATGGATGCGAATGCTCTGGCCTCCAAGGTTCGATTGTCCGCGGCCACCGCAAGTGTATTTAATACATCACCGATCACTATTGTGTTCATGACTTTTCTGAATTATATTGTTGTTGTTGTTGTTATTATTATTATTATTATTATCATTATCATTATTATTATTTAGCTTACTCAGCTTTTCCATGATACTGTCGAGCGATTGGTCAGCGTCGCAACAAACTTTCATGTTGCTCGACAAGACTCCGAGCTGGCATGCAAAAGGGTGGGCGAGGTCGAGGACACCTTGAAGTCCAAGCGTCTGGGTCCCCGTGAAGTGCAAGACGCTCTCAAAAGCGCCCTGGATGAGCTGGAGTGAGAGAGAAAAATAAGCAATGTGCGATATGCTCGGAGTGTATATTGTTGCAACCAAGTCGTGTCTCAGTGACTTAAGGAAGAAAATTCGGATGTGGACCTATCTTGGATGATTGATATTGAAATCAACCGACTGGCTGACAAGCCACACTTTGAGTATTAGGGAGGGCGATAGTAGTGGGACTATACCTGTGGCTGAGCTGGTGGGGACACCGGAAAGAGTTACTGTAGCTCGGCTAGGCCCTGCCGGAGAAAGAAGCGAAGGGGAGGAGGGTGAAGATCAGGTATTGGCAGAAAAGGCTCGGGTATCTGAGATAAGTGTCAAATACCTCTCGAGTGTAAGATGTATGTTCACGAATATCATACCCGTGCGATGGATGACCCTTCACCCTCCCAATGATCAACTTATACTATATGGAGAGGATCTGAGATCCAGAGTAAAGTTCCCCCTGAGGCCATTTATCCTGGAGTTTTTAGAGTTCCACGATCTGTCTCCAGGGCAGTTATCCCAAATGCTTGGCTGACAATGGTGGGGTTCGAGATTTTGTGTGGGCTGCTAGGGATCCCTCTCTCCGTTCGCATCTTAGGCGCTTTTTCAGCTTTAAAGTTGTGATCCTGAGTGGATGAAGATTTTTTCTATTTGCAAGGGAGGCATGGACAAGGATTATTCTCTGGAAAATCAGACTCTGTAAAGAATTAGAAGGATCAATTTTTTATGCTAGAAAAGGAGAGGGGCTTTGGATGCCAAACCGACTGGGTTTATACGTGCAACAGTCGCATTATAAACACAAAGAACCTCGAGCCAAAAGAGAGGGGGCATTGCAAACATATTAGGCAGGACATTCTGAGAGAAAAGAGGAACGTCCTTCATCTTGTGAGAGTATTTTCCCTTGTTCCGAATGGTGAGGGAAGATCATCCCTCTGACCGAGCCGGTATATTTTTATCTTTGAGTTTCAAGTTTACAATTTCTGAGTTTATTCACTCAACTTGTTTTAGCTATGTGCAGAGATGGCAAAAGGGTCTACCTCGGAGGAGCTGAAGCGCATCTCGGAACAAGCCGCTAAACGCGACGCACAAAAGAAAGCTCGTCATGATAAGGGAAAACACCGGGAGGTCGGTTGGTCCAGTCGTGATTCTTAGAGAGGGAAAGTGATGAAAATCGAGATGGTAGGTCCGGTTGTTCCTGGTGCTGGGTCGACCAAGATATTTCCCGGCTAATACAATCCAATGAGGTTGGCTATTGCATTGGTAGAAAGATTTGCCCGTTCAACGGGTTTTGTTGATCATTCTTAGGAGAATGGCTCGAGAGCTCTGGCCTCAGAGGTTCGGTTGTCCGAGACCACGATAAGTGCATTTAATACATCACCCATCACTATTGTGTTCATGACTTTTCTAAATTATATTATTATTTTATTTAGCATGCTCAGCTTTGCCATGATACTGCTAAAGGATTAGTCAGTGTCACAACAAACTTTCATGCTGCTCAACAAGACTCCAAGCTGGCATGCAAAAGGGTGAACGAGCTCGAAGACGTCTTAAAGTCCGAGTGTGTGGCTCGCCATGAGGCATAAGATGCTCTTAAAAGTGCCCTGGATGAGCTGGAGCGAGAAAGAAAAATGAGCAATGTGCGATATGCTCGAGGTGTATATTATTACAACCAAGTCGTGTCTGGGCGACTCAAGGAATAAAATCCGGATATGGACTTGTCTTTGATGATCGATATTGATATCGACCGGCTGGCTGATGAGCCTGAGGAGGAGGATGACGAAGAGGAGGCTGGGGAAGCTGCTTCAAATAATGTTGGAGGCAACGACACCAGCTGAGCCTTTGTCCCTCATATTTTTTGGCTCCATACAGAGTTTGTTTTTTTTTTTTTGCTTGATACAGAGCTTTTTTGTTTTTGGCTTAGTGTAGAGCTTTTTGTATAGCTTTTAGTGGGTGAAAAGCTAACAGAGCCTAGTTCTCTGATTGCTTGTAAAGATCAGCCTCGGTCTATATGTAAATGAAGTTATTTTAATCGGTTTTTATGACGCTTGTTTAGAATTTAAATTCAAGTTTGAGCTTTAAAAGTTGCCATAATTTACTCGAGTTAATTTGGACAATTCGCCTTATTTAGTTTAACTGAGTATCAATATCTAATGTCGGTAGGAGATGCATGATAGGGATGTTGTTAAAGATTGCACAATTGGAGTGCTACCACATGTGCGCAGTTAAAGCTCAAAGTTCAGTGGACAATAAGTGTACTGCTTTGTGCTTGGTTATAGCGGTGAAACTGTTTGCACGGTTGGTGCTGTAATGGTAGCACGGTCGGCGTTGAATTAGTTGCACGATTATAGTTCTAAAGTGGATGGGTAGTTCGGGTGATAAACTCTGTTTTTGTGGACATTTTGTTAATGCCCGAGATTTCTCCTTTACTATGCATGTTTACAAGTACAATGTTCAAAGCATTTTATGTAAGAAGAGGCTATTGAAAATACTTCTTCAAGTTGTCAGCATTCCATGTTCTTGTCACTTTTTTTTCGTTCATCATCCGAAGCTTGTAGGCTCCGCCTTTTAGTATCTCAGTTATTTTATAAAGGCCTTCCCAATTCGCACCTAACTTTTTCGGTCTTTCAAACTTTCCCGATCTTCTGCTCTAATCGCGGGTTGCTCTCTTTTGAACTCAAGGATGTCTAGATTGTATCTGGTATCTGAATCTTGACCTTCTGAGTAGCTGAGGGTTCTTCTTGATGGGATTCCGATCTCAATTAGGATGACGGCCTCTGTGCCGTATGCCAACGCAAAAAGGGATTCCCATGTAGCCGTCCTGGATGAGGATGATGTACAGAGGTGAACTTGAGGTCTATCTTCAGCTCGACGCAATATTCCCCGAAAGGTCTGCAATCAAACTATTTTGCCATTATCAGTGATCAATACATGGGAAATGCCGAACCTGGTGATAGCTGACTTTTGAAAAAAATTTGATGATGGAGGCTAGAGTGATGGAAGCTACAGGCTTGGCCTTGACCCACTTGGTAAAATGATCAACTGCCATAATTAAAAATTTTCTCTCTATTGTAGCCTGAGGGAAGGTCCTAAAATGTCCATGCCCCACTGAGCAAACAACCATGGACTTCTTATGGGTCTTTGTTTATTGGTAGGCTAATGATGTAAATTGGCATGCCTCTGGCACTTATCACACTTCTGAATAAGATCTTTTGCATCATTGTCCATGGAAGGCCAAAAGTATCCCTGCAACAGTGCTTTCTTCGAAAGGCTAAATTTTCTTTCTATTTTTCTAGCCTCTACCGGATCACTTGGAAGCTCTCTAGTATCAAGGAACTTGTATATTGGCAATTGCCATCCTTCTAGCCTAATAAAAACTATTACAAAACCAAGTTATGATGTTGTTTCCACCCTGGCTCGGGCTCTAGTGGGAAAACTATGATGCCTAAGTCATAGCTCAACTTCTCTTGTAAAAACAGTAAATAATGAGTAGTTAGAAGAAAGAAGGATCCTTTACCTGTGACATTTTACCTCTATTTATAGATGGAAGATAAGGAATAAACTTTGAAGATGTCAATGGATGTGTCAGAAAATATTAAGAGATGTCGGGAGATGTCAGAATCATACAAGAAATGCTGCAACAGTCAACTAACCGAGCCTTCAGCACTAGCTCGGTCGAAGAGCATTCTACTAGTCTAGTAAATCGAGTCTAAACAAAATACATAGCTTGGTCCGAGCTATCGAAGTCTCGGTATAATGTGGTGGTCCGGCTCAATTGCTTATTGTCGATCTATGGGTATATACTAGGAATGTTGCCACCAGCTTGGCTAGGCACATTAGGGCACTACTTCTTAACGACGAGGCCATGTGGTTTTGATATGAAAGCTATATAAAAATTATATAGTCATATCTTGAGACAATAAGATCATACAATTTCGATATGATTTCCATATAAAAATCATATGCTTATTGTCGATCTATGGGTATAACTAGGAATGTTGCCACCAGCTTGGCTGGGCACATTAGAGCACTACTTCTTAACGACGAGGCCATGTGGTTTTGATATGAAAGCTATATAAAAATTATATAGTCATATCTTGAGACAATAAGATCATACAATTTCGATATGATTTCAATAGGCTTTGAATTATTTTAGTTTATTTTAATTGTATCAGAAGGAAAATTTGGTGATAAATTATTTATATACAAACATATTTGTTGTTTTCTTTTCGGTAACTTATTAAAAAAGCAATTTAATACATTCACATCTAAAATAAAAACAAAAATATCATTGTTGGAAGACTTCAATTCAATGATTCCACCAAAATATGAAATTTTTTTTTTTAGTAACAAAGGACTACAATTAATTTTAAAATTCTAGTTAATGGATCAAAATTTATAGAAAAAATCCAACAATAAGCATCTTTAGAATCTCCTTTCTTCATTGCTTTATTTTATTATTCTTTTCGTGATATTATATTTCTTTTCCACGTATTGAAACAAGGGAAAATTAGAATTTTAGCTTTTGAATTTTGGTTTCATACCTCTTGCAATCCTTTCAATGCCACTTTCCCTTAAGATGTGAAATGACGTTACACAAAAAAAATTAAATGAAAAATAAAATACACAAATAAAAATACCTACATGAGTAATGTGGCAACCATATTAAAACCAAATGGCCGTTTTGTCTTGAAACACGGCCATATATTTTAATTATGGAAGCTATATAAAAGTCATATAACTGTTTTTATTTTGAGACATGACAATATGTTATTGTGTTAAAAAAAATAGAAAAATGTTGTTTAAACAAAGTGGTATCTCAAGTAAATCAAAACTCTATTAAATCCATTAAAAAAACAATCCGCTAAATGGTGTATATATATATATATAAAGAAAAGACTTCATAAAAAGCTATATCAAAAACTCAAACTTTTTTTTTTCATAAAATACATATTATTTTAAAATATCAAATATACTAGCATATGTGTTTACAAACAAAAAAAAATATAAAACTTACTATTATTGCAAATATTCTTATTTGTTTTAAAATGATAGCTAAAACTAAAAGATTTCTATTGCAAGTATAACCACGATAGTTAAAGAGTGAGCAAGATAGCAAAAGAGCCATGTGATAATAATAGATCTAAAATTTACATGAAGAGAGAAATCAATAAAAAGAAAAGAGAAAAAGAAAAAGAGAGGATATATAAGAAAAATTTTGAATTTTTTTTTTTAATTAAAAGGGTAACACAATTCATGTAAGATGAATAGAGTCTAAAGTTGTGTTAAAAATATTTCAAAAGGTATTTTATAAAAAAATTGTAATTAGTAAATAAAAATAAAAATCCATACAAATTAAAAAAAATGATAAATTAAAAAATTATGATTAGTAAAATTTTTATATTTAATATTATATATGAAGCCCCATTAGCATTTTTATATTATATATTTAACATTATATATAGAATTAGCCCACTACTACATTAATTGACTTTCTTTTTTGTTTGTCTTTTCATATCACATAAGGTGTATTTGATGAAAGAAAGAGAGTTAGAAAGACCACTGAAGGAGAGGCAGGCAAAAATATTAGCTGTTTTTAAAGTTTCGGTATTTTTATTCTTAAATTTTTTTTAAAAGACAAATTCATACTGTCGTTGTAACATCATATGTAAAAATATACCTTCTCCCTATAATCTAAAAGGTCATAAAAATATTAAAATTGTTTTACAAAATGATTAAGAGTTTGTATAGTATGAATAAATTTTATAGATTTTACAATTCAAATATGTATTCACATTTTATATTTGATAAAAATAAAAATTCTTTAAAATCTTATATTTTTAATTTATAAGATTAATTATATTTGAATCAAATTTTATCAAAATTAATAGAAATCTATCAATAAGAATCCGAGCAACAAAGCCGACAAATTTGAAATATAAGGTTGTGTTTGCGATGGGTTTAATTTAAAATCTTATATTTTTAATTTATAAGATTAATTATGTTTGAATCAAATTTTATCAAAATTGACAGAATTTGATCAATAAGAGTCCAAGCAAACAAAGCCAATAAATTTCAAATATAAGGTTGTGTTCGGTATTATTTTTATTTTTTAGTTTTAGCTTTTTTTTCAGTAAAACGTATTTGGTAATATCATTAAATTTTAAATTTTTTTAAATAAATAGAAATTATTTTTGCGATACATAAGAATTTTTAAAATATAATTTTGAGAATTTTGATTTTAAAAGATATTTTATATTAATATTTTTTTTTTACATATGACATTCAGAGGATTAAAGTATATGCATGCAGTAATTAACTATTGGCCTTTTCGTAGTTGGGCCATCGATTTGATTGGAAAAAAATTTTCAACTTCTTCTAAAGGCCACAATGTCTTGATTGTGACAACAAATTACTTCATGAAATGGGTTGAAGCTTTACTGATGAAAAAAGTGAAGCGACAAGATGTTACACAGTTCATCAAAGAGTATATCATTCACAGATTCCACAGAACATAATCACTGATCAAGGAATTATGTTCACAGGGGATGAAATAAAGGATTTTGTTGATGACTATCGTATTAAGTTGGTAAACTCTACTCCTCATTATTCTCAGGCTAATAAGCAAGCTGAATCATCCAATAAAATTCTTATAATATCTTGGAGAAAATGTTGGAAGATAATCCCAGGGGCTGGCACAAAATATTATCAGAAACTTTGTGGGCTTACAAAACATCCAAAAGAAGTGCACATGGATTTCTCTGTTTTCTTTAGTTTATGGTCATAATGCAGTCCTTCCTATGGAGGCTATGGTTCCTTCACTCATGATAGCTTTGCAGAATCAATTGGTGCCAGATGAGTATAATAAGGCTATGACTATGGAGTTAAAAGATATGGAGGAAGAAAGAATTTAAGCACTCAATCATATGCTGATTCAAAACAGAAGAGCAGCAAAATTTTATGACAAAAAGGTAAAGAAGAAGAATTTTGAACTGAGAGACTTGATTTGGAAGGTTATCTTGCCTATTGGCATTAAAGACAGAGAATTTGGTAAATAGTCCCCTAATTAGGAAATACTCTTTAAGGTATACAAGATGCTTGATGAAAATGCATATTGGCTTGCAAGCCTTGAGTGAGAGCTACATCGAAGAGTGATTAATGGAAAATATTTAAAGAAATATTTCCCATGTATGTGGTAGCTTAAGGAGTCTAAGTAGCAATAACTAATTTAGGACTGTGGAAAATTGTAAGGCTAAAGTATGGCTTATGTAAGTTGTAATCATCTCAAGCATAATAAAATTACAAGTTGGCCTTCCAGTCGCTTGAAATTCTAAGCATTATAATTCAAAAAATATCTAAATACAAAAATCCCATAGTGTATATAGAAATTAAAAAGCTAACCCATGGCCAAAATAATATTAAAACATTCCACAGTACTTAAAGAAATTAAAAGGCCAACTCATGGCCACAGTGCTACAAAAGTTCCAAATTTATAATGAAACAACCACAAACTAAAGTGAATGAATATCGATTAATTGAAGAGCAGTCCATTTGGCTCTACAATTTGCTAAGGCTTCTTGGGCACTGGATCATTCGTTGGTCCAAGTGGTGGTACACCCTTTTTCGAGATTAGAGTGAATACTTGAAAGCCTTAACATTCTACTTGTGTTGATGGTAATGAGCCTCCTGCTTTTGACCTTCAGCCAACATGTCTTTCTATTCAATCTTGAGCTTTTCAATGGTAATCGAATGCTCTTTGATCTGGACATCATGGTTATGGAACTAGGCTTTTAAAGCTTTTCAACATAATATGCATTAATCTTAATAGCAGAAGCAATACTTATGAACATAGACTCAACCTTTTTTATCATACTAGTAGTCACTTGCTTTGATTATTCCTGAGTCAAAGAAGATAAAAGGCTAGTTAAAGAGGCCAAAAGGGCATCTTTCTCACGAGGAGTCATGGAGATGATGTCCTTAGAGAGGTAAAACACTACAATATTCTTGGCTAACTCAATTATTGTAGAGGCAACGGGATTTGTGGTAGGAGGAAGTAGGCTCACCATCTCAACCAGTGGAGTGAGATCCATAGTTTCATCTTGTTCATCTACGATAGGGACAATAGTCTTTTCCCAAGACAACTCCTGTGAAAAGAGGTGTTAGTAATAAATTTATAATCATAAGTCACGAAAAAGCATTAATTTGAAGATAAGCAATACCTTAGGGTTGAGGAACTAGCAACTGGGAGAACAAGAGTTTCCATTAAGGATGAGAGATCAGTATCTGTGGACAGAAGAGATAAACTAGTAGTTGCATCCTCTGGTTCATTAGATGCAATGCTCTCTTGACCTCTATTGGATAAAGAATAAGAGGAATATTTTCCCTTGGAAATAGTAGGGTTAGCAAATCTCTCTACAAAATGATAATACAATGGTTAGTTGTCAATAAAGAATTAATAAACAACAGCTCAGTTTAAACTTACCTGGAAGGATCTTGTCAGTATTATGGACTTCAAAGGGTGTGTCAGTAGTATTTAAAACTATTGTCTTCAAGGGAATACGATTTGACTTTCTTGATCCTCAGATTGGAGGAAATTCATAATTAAATTTGGCTTTCTTACCTCTAGATTTGGATTCTTTTAGAGGAGCGGGAGTTTTAGCTTGCTTGCCATTGGTGTGAGGTATGTAAACATCTAAACAAGAATTTCCAGGTCAAACAACAGTAAAATATCAATGTCCAAATAATTTAAAGAAAATAACATGCATTCACTTAGAGAGGGCAGGAGCGATTGAATGGTAGGGAATCATCATGTGCCAAAGGCTGAAGTATAAAGTTCAGGAGCAGAAATCATGTGGCAAGAGAGAGGGAGTTATTGTGCATTCTATAATTTGTTGAGAAAGTGCCTTAGTAATTCGAGGGATTCCAAAGGAGCCGTCAAGAATAACAAGCGTCAAACTAAATTGGGCACTCCTCAGGCCTAGAGCATAATTCTTTGTTGAAATAAGATAGGCTGTGGGATGGACTTTAAAGACATATGCTGCTCCAATAAATAAGAGCCTAGAAGTAGTAAAAGCATAAAATAAATGCTTATGGACTTCAATAAAGACAAGGATACTGAACACAAAGGATTTAAGCCATAAGGATCTACAGTGTTAAGATAGGATTTAGGAATTACATATCCAGGGGACAAAAGGAGTTCTAGAATCTCAGAGAAAGACAAGACCACCTCGCAATTAATAAGTCTTTCTCCCAAGCAATCGTTAGAATTTTTTGAGAAAGGAGAATGAACTGAAGGGAAATACATGTACATTCACAACTGAACCACCCATATACAACCTGTGAGTTTCTCAGAAATAAAACATTTTTGGATATTGAAGTAGAGAAAGCTGAGGAAAATGGTCCCTAAAGCTAGATGGTGGCTAATGGCCAAAGCTTTGGCTAGAGTTAGGTATTTCATACTAGATTTTCCACCAGTAAGACAACAAACATACCTATAAAGGAGAATCCAAAGGTACTCAGTGTGTTCAGAGTCAGTGGGGGGTTCCTCTAAGCAACAATGAGCACTAATGAGGTTACCATACGAAGATTGGCTAGTGGAAATAGCATCAATCTCGAGGTAATCAGGGAAATCAGAAGGCATAAGGCATACGACGTCGTCACTAAGCACTGAAAGGCCAATAAGATAAAATATATTTTTCAAGGTGATAGACATAGGCCTAAAGGAAAAGAGGAAAGAGTTAAGGTTGGGACACCGAAATTAAAGGGCAAATTCTATACAAATGGGGAGAGTAGATTGACTAAGAGTGATGAACTGAAGGATTCCCATCTAACCATTCCTTTTGATAAAAGGGATGAAGACGTTCTATCAATAAATATCATTCTTCACTGGCACGAGGCCAGGACTTAGGGATGGAACCAACACTTTCAAAAAGAATGTCAGCTTTTGAAGAGAGACTGAAGGAAGATTAGCTGCTTTAGGTTTTGAGGTAATGGGTCCAGTGGTGAGGAGATCATTAGCCTTAGAACTATTGAGTTTGAAGATTTGGATAGAATCTTTGTGGACGAAGAGAAAATCGGTGCAAGAAAAGAAAATTAAAAAGAGAAAAGTGAAGGCAGAGAAGAAAATTACTTAAAAGAAAAATGGGATGGCAAGTCCTCAGCAGGAAAGCATTGAAGCAATTGATCCTTCAAGGAGTCTGTGTTGGAAGTCATGGTGAAGATGAAAAGCAAAGGGAAACATAATAAGAGAGTGGCGTAAAGGCCCTAAAGAAACGAAGAGAAAGGCGAGATTTTCAGGTGAGGATAGAGTTTTAAATTTGAAGTTTTGAAAATTTGAAGCTAAGGGAAATAAGAGACCCGAGGAAGTAGGGGAGATAGGGATGGCATCATATGAGGCATGCTCTCTGGTTTACCAAAACCAGAGGCATGCGGGGAGCATTTGTTGGCATCTCATTTATTTTTTCATGCCCAAAATCTATAAAGCCCAGCCATAAGAAAATATAGCCCGAATGGCTTTGGTGCCAATAGTTGTAGTGAATAGTTATTGGAGAAAAAAAAACTACTCTCCACCACTTCCAGCATTAAGGGATAATGACCAAGATACCAGGGAATAAAGAATAAAATGGAAGAAAAAAGAAGAAGCAAAGACTGGCTTTTTTTCCATAGAAACTCATAGCAAACTCATTAGAATTTTTTTCTTTGTGCATTTTACTTAATTGTAGTTGATTTCTCTTACATTTCTCGTTATTTTTAGCCTAGATGAATCTAGCCAATATACATATTCTTTAGTTTACTTTTATTGTGATCATCTTTGCTGCTAGAACTGGATTGCATTATTGTGGAATTCAAATAGTTTGTTTATAAAATAACTTGAGAACTTTGTTTCCATTTATAGTCCTTCAAGAAAACTATACAATTGCTTGATTAGAAGTCAAATTCTTTAAAGTTTTTTGAGGTATCTTCGTGTTAGGCACACCCACACTGCAACTAATTAAAGGCCAACAATATGTTCTTCAGCTTTGGAGGAAATACAATTAAATTGAATTTTCCATGAATTTATATTTGCAGCCAAATGTTTGACTCTATATATATTTGTAGGCAAAAAAAAGCCAAGTGAACTATTTGTTCTAAATGCTAAAAATATTTAATAAATAAATAAATTATCAGATGGCAAGTTCTTATATTTGGATTGGAAAATTTTAAATGTATATATTTTTTGCCTTTTAAGAAAAAACCTTAAATATTCATATTGAACCAAATTTAATTAGATTATCTTAAAAAAAATGAATATCCATTTCATATTGTCCTAAAAAATCAAGATAACACAGGGCAAAAATTTTTATTTCAATATAGTTCTAAAAATTAAAATTTTAAAATCTCTAAATTTTAATAAGATTCTGAAAATTTGTAAATTTTTGAATTAGACTAAACCATGCATAAACAGGGGCGAAGTCAGACTTTAAAATAAAGGGGAGTAATTTTTTTTTTTTTGCAAATTTTAGCTTTTTCGTAATTATTTATCTCTCTTTTTATTTTAATAGTATTTTATAAATTTATTAATTTATTAATAATATATTTTTATTATTAAAAAATTAATTAATAAAAAAATATTAATATATATGTATACAAAATTTTAAATTTATAAGATTATTCATAACAAAAATAAAATAAAGAGAAAAAAAAATTAAATAATGAATATAATTTTTTAAAAAATAATTAAAATAAATGAGTTTTTTAATTCATTAAATGGGTTCAAATTAATTTAGTTGAAAATTTTATCCTTTTTTTTTGCATTTGTATATTATTAATATTTTGTCAATTTTTTAAAAGAGAACTATTGTATATAGAATAAATAATTTATTGTAATTTTTTTGGCTTTTTGTAAAAATTAAAAAAAAAAGGGCAATTTAAAATTTTTAAAAAAATTAATAAGTAATTCAAAATTTTTTAAAAATATTATATATATATATATAAATAATTTTAAAAAGAGAAGAGGGGCAACTGCCACCCTTCTAATGAATATGTCTTCGCCCCTTTGCCTAAGCTTGTTTCTAAATGGCTTCAAATGATATTTCTAATAAATATTTAAATTTTTATTTTTTAATTTCCTTAATTAAACTTCATGAAATAAATTAAAAATCTATAATTATTATAATATATTAAAATATAATTTATATATATCAACAATATTCGCATGGACGATGTGTTTTATATAAAGATATTTTCAATCGAGATACCAACATTTAATTAGTTATTCGAATTTAATGGAAAATATTCAGAAATTCTTTTTATAAATTTAAATAATTTTATAAAAAATTTAAAAGAACTACATATCGTTCTAATTGACAAATTAAAATTTTAATATCTTTTTTTCTTTTTAGTACATTCACAAATTGTTTTAATAATTCAAATTTAGGGAAAATGTACAAAAATAATCCTAAACTATTCGGTTCATTTTACTTTGGATTCTAAAGTTTTTTTTTATCTATTGTGACATTTTATTAAAACAAAGAAAATTAGACTCTGATTAATGGAAGTTAAAATTTTCATTTATTATGATGTAGCATTACATGAGACTCAATATTTAAATATTTTAAACAAAAAAAAATTAAATGTGACTCTAAAATATTTTTTATATCTCAAATTAGACCTTAAAATTTTTATAGCAAATTATTCTGAAAATATATATATATATATGATATAATTATCAATATTTTTAAACTAATACAAGTACTTATATCACAAGCCACAATATTTAATACTAGAAAAAGATGAGAAATTTTTAAAAAAGCAAATAAGTAAAATAAATTAAAATATATTTATTTATTTATTTTATAATATTATTTTTCATTTGATTTATTCACAAAAAGTCATATTAATTTAAAAATATTGATAGTAATATAACATATATATTTTCACAATAATCTGTTATAAAAACTTTGAAATCTAATTCAAAATTTAAAAAATATTTTAAAATCATATTTAATTTTTTTATTTAAAGTTTTTAAATAGTAAATCTCACGAAATACCACAACATAAAAAATAAATAAAAAATTTAACTTTTATTAAGTTATGGTCTAATTTATTTTTTTTAACTAAAAAAATATAAATGAATAAAAAAATAAGATAAAAAATTAGATATTCTAAATAATTCATGATATTTTTGTATCTTTATCTATAAATTTATCACATATGAAGCATAGCTAAAAGGGGAAAAGTTGAATGCTAACTTGTTTTTATTATGTTTAACTAAATCCAATTAGCCATACATTGAAATGGTAGGAAAATGTCTTAATCCACATGAATAAGATTTATAAAACAACTTCTATTATTGTACACTTATTACTTGTCCATTTCTATTAATCATTAAATTAAAATGGATAAATTATGATTTTGATGTTAAATTAATAAATAACTTATATATATATATATATGATGATGTTACTTTTATCATTTTACTTCTCAAATATTTTTTTTATTTTTATTTTAACTTTTAATAAATTAAATATATCATAATTTTTAGGACAATAAATTTTTAAATTTAAATAATCTTAGTATTAAAATTTTTATTTTTAATGCTTAAAAAAAATAAAATTACCTTCTACGAGATGAAGTTTTTAAAAAATATAATTTAGTTAATAAATAATATAAATTTTACTTTTTCACTTTTAATTAGGATAGATAAATATCAAAATTAAAAATTATTTAATTAAAAAGCATTAATCTATTATATATATATATATATTAATAACACCTTGGTTTAATAATAAAAGAAAATTTGAGAATTTAAAAAATTTCAAATGTAATTATTTATTTTCTTCTTATATGAGGTATTATTTTTACTAATTGCATATATATTATATTCTTTTTATGCTATCTAAAAAGTAAAATATGATTTAATTTTAATTAAAAATATTTTTTATTTTTCAAATAATTTTTTTAAATTCTTGCATTTTTTGTTTAATGTTTTATTCATGAATTTTAAATATATACTTTTAAATATGTTGACGTTATATTTTATATGTGAGCAAACATTTTATATATTGCTATATATTTATAAATTTCGTATATAACCAGATATTTTATATTTTTTTCTGCACTAGAGTCTAGATTTTTTTTTTTTGATATGCTTTATATATATATATATATATATATATTATATTACTATCATATTTAGTATTTATTATTGTTATATATAATAATATTAATTTTTACAATAATGTGTGGGCGATACAATTCAGTTTGTTTATACTAAAAATTGAAAAAAAAAAAAAAAACGACATCGTCTTTAATTTATTTTTGTTAACTTTAAAGTTTTTTTATTAATTACATGTGAAAAGAAAAAATATTTATGCTCGAATTTGATATTCAATCGAAAGCAATATTATACTCTTGGTCACAGACTAAATCTTAATGATTCGTTCACTTTACAATTTCCATCCGATAATTATTTAATTTTTAATGGAAATATCTCATGTTTATTTTTAAAAATATTTTTTTCTATTTGAATATAATAATAATAATAATAATAATAATAATAATAATAATAATAATAAAGCTCATATTTAGTTTTGTCATAAAGAGTAAAGAATTATAATTTTTCTAAACCGTATCCTCAAGTGCCCAAAGAATATTTTGTGAAGCAAAAGTCTCCAAAAAATAATGGAACCCATAAGATGACATTTTTTTACAATTATTATTATTATTATTATTATTATTATTATTATTATTATTATTATTATTATTATTATTATTATTATTATTATTATTATAGTTTAATAATTAACCCGTTTACTTTAAAATTAAATATTTTTGGTAATATATCTTAAAAAATAATTTGTCAATGATAAATTTTTAAATCTATAAGAAATCTATATATAAAAAAAAGGTGTTAAATTCACTTTAAAGTTTTCAAAATAATAAATTAGAAGACTTAAAAAAATTATTAAAAAATAGTTAATTTTTATTTCTTGAAGAAAAGTTAAAATTTTCATATTATGTATCAATGAATTAATTTCTATATAAATTATTGAATTAATTTTCACTGGCATGATGAAATTTCAAAAAGTATTTCATAGCTTATGTCTGGCAATTTAGGCGGCTTTTTTGTTTTTAGAGTAATTTATATTTGTGTGCTTCTTTATAAAAATATATATATTGTTGATTTTTTTTAGCATTTTTTAAAACAATTTTTTAGCATTGGTGATTTAAAATAATTATTAAAAGGATTAAGTTAATAAGCTTAAAAATAAGGTCCCCACTTTAATTTATTTAAGTATATATATATATGTGTGTGTATAAGTAGAAATAAAATTTGATAGAAAGTGAAAATTATTCATAAATTCAAATTCTTTAAAAAATTAAACATAGTAACTAATTAATAAAGCTTAATAATATTTTAATAATAGTATTAGAAAAAATATAAAAGAGGATATTTAGTTAATTAGAAGTATTCCATTGATTAATACTTATATAAGAGCAAAAAATGACTCTTGTATATAACCCTCATTCTAAAAATTTATTATACTTCTTTTAAATGTCCTAAAAAGATTATCACTTTTCTATTAGTAACATTATTTTTTTTTATTTCATTTCCCTTCTTTACTTCTTATTAATATTTATTTTTTAACTTATAAAATTTATGATATATATATATTTATATCTATAAGTGTTGGAGTATTAATAATAATAAAAAAAACTTTGATATAAATGTATAACATATTTAGAAATTATATTATTGTAAGTATTTGTAAATTCAATACTTCCAAATTGAGTCAAACTGAATCATAACTTATAAATGGTGATTTAATTTGAAAATTTTTTGGTGATTTATTTATATTATTTTGAAATGTTCATTAATTAATTATGATCTTGCATTTTAAAATGGCCAAATCAAAAGAGAAATATGCATACTTTATTGCATATAATATAGATAAGGTAATGCAATTTTTTTTTTATTAAATTAGCACAAATAATGTGATCATAAAAGAGATAAAAGATTCAAAAATGAAAATTTTATTTTTTATAATACAAAAAAAATAATTTATTTTAATCGAATTAACTTCTTATTTTTAATTTCTTTATATATATTTCTTATAATAATAACAACTGCTAATTACATATGCGTTTAGTTTTCGAATATGATAATATTAGAATATTTGAATGTAATTTAATGCAAATGAACTGTAAAATAAATTTAAATTCGAATTAATTTTCTTCATTGATGTTAAAACAAAAAAACAGCACAATAATAACAATAATGTAATAATTTTCTCTAAATAATAATAATATGTTAAAAAAAACAATAATAATAATATTCCAAATCTCAAATTCATCTATTAATTAATATATTAATATTAGTATAGTTTTTTTTAAATAAAATATTTTATATTTCACATCTTAAATAACCAAACGGCACATCATTTCCTTTTCCTCTCCCTCCCATTCTCTCTACAAATCTCTCTCTGATTCTCTCTGAACATTGTGTGATCTCATTGATCTCAGAGCTTGATATCTCATCATCAGCTTAAAAAATTGATCAAAGTTCTTGATTTATGAAGGGGGGAGAGCTAGCTGGTAATGCCGTCCAAATCAAGGTTCATTCACGGTTGGGGGACAACGCCGTTTCCCCGGTTGTCCCAACATCAGCAATGGTGACGCCTAACAGTCAATATCATCATCAGCAGCAACAGCAGATTGTGTTCTCCGGCGATTTCAGGCCGTTCAGGCAATGGGTACCATGGTTGGTGCCGCTGTTTGTGGTGGCCAATATTACTCTCTTTATTATCACTATGCACGCCAATAATTGCCCAAAGAACTCTGGAGATTGTGTTGGCAAGTTTCTTGGGAGATTCTCGTTTCAACCCATTAAGGAAAATCCCCTTCTCGGTCCTTCTTCCAACACGTAAGTCCCAATTTCTTGCTATATTCGTTTCTTCGTTTGGAAGTTGTTTTGAAATTTTGAAGATTTTGGCCTTGTGAGTTTTGATTAAAATGCTCGATTAATCTTCAAATATGTTCCACATTGCCTGTTCTGGTAGTATGTGACTTTTGGAGTGAATTATTTTTTAATTTCCTCTGTACTTTCCTATTCATTTGATTGTGATACTAAAACTAGCCTTTGTTTGGATGAGAGTAAGTTAGAGGACAAATTGAATTTACTTTAATGAAGGAAAAGAGAGATAACCCTAATTGTATTGAGTGAAAAAGAAGAATTCATATAGTAGACCCCAATTGAATTGGGATTAAGGCTTTGTTGAGTTGAGTTGAAGGAAAAGAGAGTAATGTAAAAGAAATATACTCTATATCAATTTTCATTGTTTGATAATTTAAATAAAAAATAGAGTAATTTATATTTCTCTCCTATTTCTAATGAAGGAAAGAAGATTGAATTCATCTCTTTACTTCCATTTCCCACCATTCTGGAGAGAAATATTTGAGAAGTTGGAGAGTAAATTGAGTAATCTAATTTCCATCTCATCACTCTTGTTTACTATACTATTGTGTATACCAAACCAGAGAAAGTAGGATAAATTCAATTTCTTTTCTCTTACTTTTTCTTTGATTACCCTCAACCAAACATAGGTAAGTGAATCATTTTTCAATTTTTATTGTGAGTTCAAATTTTGTTAAATTGCCTTTCACAAAAATCCTTGCATGTTTGTAAGGTTTCCAAATGGTTTATCCAATGTCTGTGCTTAAAGTTGTGCCTTCTAATTCTACGGCTTATAGATGATGTTATTTTCAGTTTAACTTCTTTGGATCTGGGGGAAGCTCTTTTTTTTTTTGTCTAATACTTAGTTTCTCTCTTTAGATTAGAAAAGATGGGAGCTTTAGATGTGGATAAAGTGGTACATGGCCACCAGGGTTGGCGGCTTGTTTCCTGCATATGGTTGCACGCTGGAGTGTTGCATATACTTGCCAACATGCTGAGTCTTATTTTTATTGGAATTCGCCTCGAGCAAGAATTTGGGTTTAGTATGTTTCTATTTTCTCGTTTTCATACTTGTTGATTCTTATTTGGGTTTTGCAACAACTTGCCAAAAGTGTAAGGTAAAGCTTGCTTATGTGAATAATTTCCTAGAAAGTTCATTTTCTTTCTAATTATTGCTACTTTCAGAAACAGTTGTGTGTAATTACTTATGTTGTATATTGCTGCTGAAGATGTGAAATGATATATTCCCAATTTTGACAGCATGGATAATCTTCAATATTATTTATTTTTTCCGGGGATAGTGGCATTCTGTTTGTTCGGATCTTTTAAGCTCAGGGATCAAATTAATGTATGAAAAATTTACTAGTTGCTTTAGGCTTATAGGCCAGATAATTAAAGACCATTGTGTACTCTACTGTATTGAATTACCGAAAATATATGTTTCTTTTTGTCTGGCATGAATTGGAAATTTTTCAAGAAACTGTATGGTATTGAGTACTGTCAGACATATGAACATCTGTTCGCCTAACGTTTTGATGATATTATGGAGTTACATCTATCGAATTTCGCAAAAAACTATGGTACTTTTATGGAATTACACTGAGAAAACTTTATATAATCACATTGCCTAAACTTATAACCAAAAAACTTATGTGAAAAACCCATAGAAATCAGCCTGTTCGAGGGATTGGCAGTTTAAGACTGCAGTCATATAACAAGAATTCTATGCAGTCTTGTTCGTGAATGTATTTATGGATTGGTAATTTGACGAGGGAGATGGGGCAGTGGGTTAGAAGGATGAGTCTCACTCTGTGTAGAATTGCTCTATATGCTTTTTGTTGATAATTAGTTGCATTTGGAAGATGCATATTATGATTTATACTTTATTTTTGCACTTTCACAGTCCGAATCGGGTTGGTCTATGTCATATCTGGTTTTGGTGGGAGTTTGTTGTCAGCTCTTTTTATCCAGTCAGTTATCTCTGTTGGCGCCTCTGGTGCACTTTTTGGGCTACTAGGAGGCATGCTTTCTGAACTGATTACAAACTGGACGATATATGCAAATAAGGTATATTCAGTTGCTCTTTATAAAACTTGATTTCCTACTACACATTTCATTTTTGAAAAGCACAATCTTTGCAGTCATACACTGAAAAGTTTTCTTATGCAGTTGGCAGCATTGTTGACTCTGGTTTCCATCATTATAGTAAATTTAGCAGTTGGAATTCTTCCACATGTGGACAATTTTGCCCATATTGGAGGATTTATTTCTGGTTTTCTTCTTGGATTTGTGTTATTGATTCGGCCCCAATTTGGGTGGGTAAACCAAAGGGCTTGTCCTCCAGGATACAGAGCACCTCCAGTTAAATCTAAATACAAGACTTATCAGTGTGTACTGCTGGTTCTGTCTGTGATACTCTTGATTGTTGGGTAAGTTGATTTTTATGTTTGGGATCTTATTTACTTCTTAGATTGTCTGTATTGACATTGATGAAAGAAGTTCCTATTTAGCTTATGGGGAGAATCTACTGCATGAAGTATAGATAAGCCTGCCTTGTGGGAAACTACTTAATTAGATTTTCATGTTATAATAGCTCAAGTTAAATTGAGAACATTATCTCAACCGGCTCACAAATGATTCAGGTGCCGAGCTTCATTATAATATTCTAAAGTGTTCTTAACAGACATTCTATAAATTTTCCAGATTTACTGTTGGATTGGTTGCACTCCTTCGAGGGATAGATTTAAATGATGACTGTTCTTGGTGTCATTATTTGAGCTGTGTCCCTACCTCATTATGGAGCTGCAAGTCAAAGCAAGTTTCTTGCAAGGTAACTCTCTCATTCCCTATCTCTTTGCTTGCATATTCTTCATTGGTTTAGTCATGTGGTTCTGGTTCAAACTGATTAAAAGACTTTAGAGAGGAAAAGACTTTTACTAGAAGTAAATGCAGAGAATTGAGTTTAAAATGCATAGAAAACCAAGCAAATTTCTTTCCCACGTTCAAACTTTTGCATATCTAGACATGGCAGCCTGAAATAAAACAAAGGTTGGGGACCTTAGGGACCATTAGAAATATCATTTTTATATGCTTATTTACTTAACTATAGTCATTTCTGATTTCTCATGGTGATTTCATTTACCCTTTATCGTTCTTCCAGTCGAGCCAACTCGGAAGCCAATTCAACCTGACATGCTTAAGCAATGGGAAAACCCAAGCCTATGTGTTGCCTGGCGATACACCTTCCCATTCTTATCAGTTTCAGTTATGTTATGAGCTTTGCAGGTGATGTGCACACACATATATATATGCAATACAAGAGATGGTAGAGGGTGATTGTTTAACAAAATTATGATATATGATTCATTCATGTATCTGTAAACAACATTCTTCTATAGCCAAAATGGAATGATTCAATTTCTTGAAAATTATTTCTTTTCAGATTACTTTCCTGTATTTCAGATTTGAGTTTACTCTAACTGCAGCTGCAATGGAAGGAACTGACCCATTGGCATGGCATAATAGAAATAGCCTTAATTTTTTGAAACAATCTTTTATATTTTAGTAATTAAAATCCAATTGAATCATTAAATTTCATAAAAATTCATTCTACTTTTAGCTTTAATATTACTTTCATATTGAGTTTTACAACATGATACTTGAATTCTATATTAAAAATGCAGTCCTGTATGCGAATGCACTCTCAATTGCAGGAGGCTATTTTTATAATTCAAACCCGTAATTATAAATCACACGATGACTGTGCTTGTCGTCACTCCAAAACTCTCATTTTACATTAAAAATATAAAAATTTCAAGTGGGATTGTATAAACTTTTCTTAAACTTGAATCTTATATTAAAAATATGAAACGTTTTTAATGTAAGTTTTCATATAAAATTTTGGGTTTCAATGTGATAGATTTATTTGTAGATATATTAAATTATTTGAAAAATATTTTTATATATAATTCGATTTTTCATTCAATAAAGATTAATTTTAGGCCTAATTTTTTTTTAATCTTAAAATCTTAGGCCTAATTTGGTTAAACTTTTATGCTTTTTAATCGCCAAAAATAGGATCTTTATTTCTGCTGTATGTTGTGTATGACGTATTTTTTTAAAATCAAGAGCTACATTTGTTAAATTGCCCGTGTATAAAATATATTAAAATCGTGATAATTTTATTATTTCAAATTGAATTCAGTTATTCAGAAAGGAATTTAAATTGTTTTTCACAAGAATTTAACTTGCCAATTTTGTATTTTTTTTTAAAAAAAAGGCTGAGAATAAATATTTTAAAGTGAAATTTATATAAATAACTTAAAAGGCAGAAAAGTTACATTAAATAAAAAAATTATAAAAATATTATGCAAATAAAAAAAAATCAAAACTCTGTTTAAATGTAATTCACTTCATCCGAACCCCAAATATCATTCATTTCATTTAAAATAATTATATATATATATATTTAAAAATTGTAAAACTAGAAAATATAATTTAATTCATACCAAAACTATCAAAATTAACTAACATAGGTCTATTCTAACTGGAGTAAATCAAATTGTGCGGCTTCCACGTTCTCTGTCCTTTATGACGGTTCTTTGAAAATTATCCAATTTACATTTTTTCGATCTTTTGATACCTTGTTCGCTTTAACAATGGAAAATCAAATCCAGAATCTATCTATTGATGATGAAGAAGAGGAAGAATGGCAGACAGATAATGTGTCAGGGGGTTATTCCACCATCTTTTGAGTTTTGTTTAATGGGTACTTTTCTTACCACGGGACAAGTTAATTATGGTGCTATGCGGAATACATTTTCAGAATTATGGCATCCTTTTGGAGGTGTTAATATTACTGACATTGGAGAAAAACGTTTTCTATTTCATTTTTTCCTTGAAATTGATGTTGTTCGACTGCAGGAAGGATCTCCTTGGACTTTTAATAGGCATCTCTTAGTGTTCCATTGATTGCAGGAAGGGAATTACCTTTAACAGCACCATTAAATATGGTAGAGTTTTGGGTTCAAATCCATAATTTGCCGGTGGGCTTCTACTCAAAATCTGTGGCAATTTCATTTGGAAATTTCCTTGGAAAATTTATCATGTATGATGCGCGGAGTGTTGTCTTGGATAATTGTGGTTATATACGAATTACAGTCTCAGTGGATGTCCATAATCCTTTGAAACAGTGTCAGAAATTAAGTGATGTGAATGAGGGCAATCTGCTATGCTCAATTTAAGTACGAGCGTCTCTTAGTTTTTTTCTATCTCTATGGCCGCCTTGGTCACACTGATAGTTATTGTTATATTCGGATTCAAAATGTAGATAGAGCCCTTCCCCTTACATGGAATGATAGCATTCGAGCGAATAATCATTGGAATCAGATGTCGAAAAGTGGCTAGTTGATGGATTCAACAGGTCGGTCGTTGGTGGAATTGAGTGAGTCAAAAACTGTTCTAGATACTGTTAGAGAAAAGGAAATATATTAGCTGTAGAATTGATATGTATTAGCTGTAATTGTTACCATCTATAGATAGGAGATCTGTATAAATATGTAATTACCATCTAATAGAAATAAGTCTTCTCCAAAAACTATATGGTATCAGAGCCTCACTTGGTTTAATAGCCATGAGTACAGAAAGTGTGATTGAGAGTTCTACCAGCCCTTCTCTTTCTTCGTTCACTTCTCCTGCTGTTGGATCTTCTTCTTCCTTGCTTACCTCTTTTTCAAATGTCCCTAATGTGAGTAATCAACTCACTGTTAAGTTAACATCCAGTAATTTCATTCTATGGAAAACTCAGTTTTTGCCAATCCTAAGAGGATATAATCTTGAGAAACACATAGATCTGAATTTTACTCCTCCTTCACCTGCTCTTGCCGATCGGTCTCCTAATCCAGCTTTTACCTCCTGGTATCTCGAGGATCAAATTGTCCTCGGATGGATCAACTCATCATTAACTGAACCTGTGTTAAATAATGTTGTTGGCGTCATTTCTGCTCTAGAAGCATGGAAAAGTTTAGAAGCATCGTTTTCTGCCGGATCTAGAACACAAATTCGCCATTTGAAGAGTGCGATCCATCATCTTGAAAGAAATAATGACACCATTGAGAGTTATTTACAGCGGGCTAAGTCGCTATCTAATCAATTGCAGGCGCTTCAAAGTTCTATTTCTGAAGAAGATTTTGTTGGAGCCATTCTTGATGGACTTGGTCCGGATTATCGACCTTTTACACGGTCAATTGAAGCGCGTTTGCAACCCATCCGATTTGATGACCTTCGTGGTTTGCTACTCGCTGAAGAACAACAACTTAAGAAACATGAAACCGTTTCTGCTCCTGTACCTGCGACTGTTTTATATAGCAGTTCAGAAAATGTATCTCGCTACAATACAAATAACAGGGGCAGAGGTGGCAGATCTCAACGTGGAAGAGGTGGTGGGCGTTCGTCTAATTTCTCTGACAGAGGTTCACGATCTACAGGTTCAACTGGGACTGTTGTATGTTACAATTGTAATGGTTCTGGACATTTGTCACGCCAATGTCCCAGTCCACGCAAATCTCCACAAGTTCATCATACTTCTCCATATACATCTGCTGCACAACCATGGATTATGGATTCCGGAGCTACGCATCATCTTACTGGATCTTTGAACAATTTATCTCTCGAAGCTGAGTATCATGGACCTGACGAGGTTACTGTGAGCAATGGTAATTCTATTCCAATTTCTCATATTGGTAGTACTACTTTATGTGACAACTCTAAGTTTCGCTTGAAAAATATTCTTTATTCATCGCAATCTCCCTTTAGTCTTGTTTCTGTTAATTCTTTTTCTCGAGATAATTTGGTCTCACTTGAGTTCTTTCCTGAATATTTTCTTGTTAAGGATATCCACACGAGGAGAGTGCTTCACAAAGGTCCAGTTGATCATGGTCTCTACAAATTTTTTCCTTCACCATGTTCTTTGATTTCTGTTAATCATATTTCGTTTACTTGTTGACATTCTCGGCTGGGACATGCCCATGACCGAGCTGTTATTTCAACGTTAAAAATGAATAATATTCCTTTCCATTCGAATAAAAAATCTTTGTGTTTTGCTTGTAGTTTTTCCAAATCCCATCGATTACCATATTCTTTGTCGAAATTTAATGCTTCTGCTCCTTTGGAGCTTATTTGTTCAGATGTCTGGGGCCCATCCTCTGTAATTTCTGCTAATGGTAATAGGTACTATGTTCTATTCTATGATCACTACAGCAAATACACGTGGATTTATTGTTTAAAACAAAAATCTGATGTCTTTAATACCTTTGTGAAGTTTCGAAATTTTGTTGAGAAATTCTTTGACAAAAAGATAAAGATGTTTCAATGCGATTGGGGTGGGGAGTTTAGGTCGTTAGCACCTTTTCTTCATGAGAATGGTATTTCCTTGAGAGTGTCATGTCCTTACACACCACAACAAAATGGTTGTGCTGAAAGAAAAAATCGGCATATCGTCGAAACTGGTTTAGCTTTATTAAATCATGCATCTGTTCCTCTAAAATATTGGGATTTTGCGTTTGAAACTGCTGTTTATGCGATGAATAGAGTTGTCACATCTTTATTACCTAATTGCTCACCATTTGAGAAATTGTTTAATCAAAAACCACGTCTCCATGATCTTCGTATTTTTGGTTGTATGTGCTATCCACTCATAAGGCCATACAATAAACACAAACTTGAAAATAGATCAGTCCCTTGTTTATTTGTTGGGTACAGTACTGTTCACAAAGGATACAAGTGCTTGGATGTTTCTTGCAACAGGTTGTATATCTCACGTGATGTACTTTTTGATGAGCAGAATTTTTATTTCTCTCAAGTACAGGTGCCGACCACTATAATTAATTCACCACATATGCAACCTATAAACACTAGTCCTGGAATTCTTGGTCCACCACCGGCACCTTTGGATCGCACGTCACGAATCTTTCCATCCTCTGTGTCTACAAATTTGCAACACCATCCAGCTGAACATACAACTTTGCAACAAACAGCCCCTGCACAGGCTGGTGTTATTGCCGATCAATTAGAAGACAGATTTGGGAATTCAGATTTTTCGCCTCTCAGTAGTAGCTCACCTCAAGAGACGCTTGAAATACCACTTGCTATTGACACAACTGCTGCAACTGAAAATACTGGTTTGCCGGTGCCAATTGCTTCTTTCCAGCCAGTGGTGACTCATTCACATCCTATGCTGACTCGGTCAAAGACTGGAAACTCTAAACCAAAAATTTTGGCAACTTTGGTACCACCCAAAAATCCAGCTATTGTTACAGAGGCAAAGCAATTCAAAGAATGGAGAGAAGCCATGGAATCTGAACTTAATTCACTTTTACAACTTGGCACTTGGGAATTAGTTGAGCCACCAAAACATGCAAATATAGTGGGTTGCAAGTGGGTGTTTCGGGTGAAGGAAAATGCGGATGGGTCAATTGCTCGTTATAAAGCACGTTTGGTTGCAAAGGGATTTCATCAACGTCCGGGTGTGGACTTTACTGAAACTTTTTCCCCTGTTGTGAAGCCTGCGACAATTCGAACAATTCTCAGCCTTGCCGTGTCTAATAAATGGAACGTGACCCAATATGATGTGTCTAATGCTTTCCTTCATGGAAAGCTTAATGAAACTGTGTATATGATGCAGCCACCGGGTTATGTTGATGATTCTAAACCAGCTTTTGTTTGCAAGTTACATCGTTCCTTGTATGGTTTGAAACAAGCTCCCCGCCAATGGAATCACTGTTTGCGAGATGCTTTAAAAGAGTGTGGTTTTCAACAGTCTCGCCTTGATCACTCTCTGTTTATTCTCAAACAAGGTACCTCAGTTCTATACTGTTTAGTATATGTTGATGACTTACTCTTGACAGGAAATAATATGACTCTAGCTGGCAAAATTGAAGATTGTCTTCGCAAGAAGTTTTTATTAAAAAATTTGGGACCATTGCACTATTTTTTGGGTGTTCAAGCTGAATGGAAAAGTGGAAATTTATTTTTGTTTCAAACCAAGTACATCACAGACTTGCTTCACCGAGTTAAAATGCATGAAGCCAAAATTGTGTCCACACCTGCTTCGGTCGTTAAATCAGAAACGGCAGCAGCTTCAACACTCCTTTCTGATGCTACGGTTTATCGCAGTACCATTGGGAGCTTGCAATATCTGTCGTTTACAAGACCTGAAATTGCATTCCCAGTTAATCGATTAGCACAGTTCATGCAGGCACCTTCAGAACAACATTGGCAAGAGGTCAAACGGATTCTCCGGTACTTGAAGGGAACGTCTGATCATGGTTTAATTCTTAAACCAACTGCTACTAATCAATTACTAGCTTATAGTGATGCTGACTGGGCTGGGTCAGTTGAAGATCGCAAATCTACAACTGGATATGCTGTTTATCTTGGTAGAAATTTAATTTCCTGGAGTTCACGAAAACAGAAGAGTGTTTCTCGATCCTCCACTGAAGCAGAGTATCGGGCAATTGCTAATGCAACATCTGAACTTGTGTGGCTTCGAAATCTGCTAAATGAACTAGGAAATTCGGTTCAAACACCACTGCTATGGTGTGACAACTTAGGAGCTACTTCCTTAACGGTTAATCCGGTCTACCATAGCCGTATGAAGCATGTTCAAATCGATGTTCATTTTGTTCGCGATAAGGTGGCTAATAAAGAATTGCAGGTTCGTTATTTGTCTACCAAAGATCAAATTGCTGACATCTTAACGAAACCATTAACTAAAAGCCGCTTTGTCTTGTTAAAACACAAGTTGACTATCGAACCACACCGATAGATCAACTTGCGGGGGCATGTTAGAGAAAAGGAATGTCAATCTGTTGTATCTTGGATAGTTAATATATTAGCTGTAGAATTGATATGTATTAGCTGTAATTGTTACCATCTATAGATAGGAGATCTGTATAAATATGTAATTACCATCTAATAGAAATAAGTCTTCTCCAAAAACTATAGATACATATAAAATTAAAATTTTAAATTCATGTCAATTACGTCCATTATCCAATGCAAATAATTTCGTTCACAACATGGATGCTGATATGGATATGGGTATGAGTCTATGATTGAGTTCAGAGAGAGGTAGTATTAGAGAGGCCAGTACCGAAGATATTATATTAAACTTTGATGAAGGAAAGAAACGATAACGAAAATTGCCTACTACGGTCACACACATTTCTACTACTGAAGATTTGGGAGGTACCTCCTGCAAGGATATTCCAGTGAGTCCTGCTAGTTAGTGCCACCAACATCCATGAAAATCATATGTTGGAACTATCGGAGCCTTGGCAATCCCCAAATAGTTCGTGCACTCAAAGATCTTTCTTTGAGAATCAAGCCAGATATGATATTTCTAATCGAGACCTTAGTTCATAAATTTCGTTTGGATGAGGTATGTAAAGTTCTTGGTTATGATTGTCTATTCTATGTTGATAGTATTGGGAGAAGTGAAGGTTTTGCAATGTTGTGGAATTTGGTTCTACAATCGTCAGTGAAGGGTTTTAATCAACATTTTATTGATAATTATGCTGATGAACCTGATGATCAAATTTGGCATGTAACTGGATACTATAGCCATCCTGAAAGGGCTAGAAGGCACAATAGCTGGAATTTTATAAGAATTTTATGAGACAGAGATGACAAACCATGGCTTATGATAATTGATTTTAATGATCTTCTAGTACAGGAAAGATAAAGAAGTTAGGAGTGTGCATCCAAATTACATGTTTAATGGGTTTCTTTATGCATTAGTTGATGTACAGCTATATAATATTCCTCTTACCGGGTGTTCCTTCACTTGGTAAAAGGGAAGAGGGACATAAAATTGGTTTAGAGAACAACTAGATAGAGGAGTTGCTAATGATTATTGGTTTAAGTTATTTCCTAATCGAGAACTTTCTATTCAAGTAGTGTTTGTTTCAAATGATGCTCCTTTATTATTGGATTTAAGTGAGTTTACTTATAATCATCAAAGACACTGCTTTCGATTTGAAACCAGTTGGTTAATTGAACCTGAAGTAGTTTCAGTAGTTCATAGAATTTTGAATGAATCACCTTTTCAGTTTTTATCTTTTACTTGGGCTTCTCTAGTATTATGGCCATAATATTCTCCTTTGGGTTTGTCTCTGAATTACTTGACAATGACTCTTGAGTGCTACCCGCAATAGCATTGGCAAGATGTCCAATTTGTGTCTCAAGATTCTTCATATATGCCTTATGATTTTGCAATCTTGCTTCAATAGAGGTAATAAACTTTGTTATCAGCTCCTCCAAGTTAGATTTCTTTTCTTATGGTGAACAATGAGGTTGTCATTGGAATCCTGGTGATTGTTTTCTCCCTTGATTGTTGTTATTGGTTCATGAAAAGTTCTGGTGATTGTGTCAACCAAGGTTGTAAGTGTTGCTGAAAGGATCACTTTGTCTGTGAAAATTATTAAGAAAGTTAGCTTGTTCAGGCATAGTATTCATAGCAAACACATTACCTGCTTCACACTTTTGATTTAAGTGCCTTTCGCCATAAAAATCACAAACAGATGCCACTAGAGCTGGTTTTTGGAATTGCAAACCTCTTATGCTCTTATTCAATACTTTCATTTAAGCTGTTAATGTTGTAATAGCATCTACATTGTACATTCCATTTGCATTTTTTGTGGATTGTCTATCATTGGACCATTAACATGAGTTGGCGGCCATCTCCTCTATCAATTCATAGGTTTCTTCCGGTGATTTCATGTATAGTGAACCTCCAGCTGCAGCAGCTATCATGCGTCTAATTTGGCTATTTATTCCATTGTAGAATGTTTGCACTCTTCACCTAATAGAGAACTCTTCTTGAGGACACTTTCTCAACATATTTCCGTATCTCTCTCATGCATCATATAGAGTCTCTAGGTCTTCCTGCGAAAATCTAGCAATCTCATTAATTAATTGGGCAATTTTATATGGAGGAAAATACTTCCTAAGAAAATTTTGAGCCAATCCATTCCAAGTGGTTATGGAGTTTGATGGTAGAGATTGTAGCCAATTTTCTGCTTTATCCTTTAAAGAGAAAGGAAAAAAGAATCAGCCTCTTTGCATCTTTTGAAACTTCATTGCACTTGAAAGTGACACAAATTTGGAGGAAGCTTGCTATATGTTGGTGTGGGTCCTCATTGGGCAAATCTCCTAATTAACAAGTTTGCTTGATCAATTGTACCACAACTAGTTTGATCTCAAAGTTATTTGCTTGAACCGGAGGTCTAAGAATGATTGGTCCTGTGCCTTCCAATGATGGCAAAGCATAATCTCTCATAGTTCAAATATGTTGTTGAGTTTTTCTAACACCTTCATTATTTCCTCCAGCTGGAATAAGATCTTATAGATCATCTGCCATGTTGACTTGACGGTTTTCTCTTCTTCTTAAATGAAAAGTTTGCTCTGGTTATGGATCAAATTCTACTAATGGCTCCCCAGAAGTTCGGGTCATACACTGGCAAAATCTAAAACAAAAGTACATAGATAAAATTAAAAATCGCAAATTAATAGCTAATAATAATACAATAACTTTCAGATAAATCTTTGGCCCCCGACAACGTCGCTAAAAACTTGATGTATCCCAGTTAACCCTAGCAAGTGCACTAGTCGTATTAGTAATATAGATTTGTGAATCTGAATATCGTCCTACGAAGACCAAAGTTTAAAAGCTAATTACTATATTGTGTTGACTATTATTTGAGAAACAATATTTGAATAAATAAGACTTAAACAAAAATCTAAAATTAAATTAAATTGTAGAAAATTAAATATTTTGGTGAATTAAGAATAAATTAATCAATAAAATATGTTAAGAGTCCATAATCCCCTAAACTTGCATAGATATTAAATTTGGTTAAGAAATTTGAGTTAAGATTGACGGATTATTTTTTAAGCCTAGCTAACCTTATTCAGGGACATAGCTTTTCAAATTAACATTAAACTCTTATTCAAATACTTTAAAATTAATTTGCATATGATCAAATTTAGTTATTCGACCTTATTCAAGAACACAAATAGTGCCACAAGCTAATATCAAATTATTTATTCGAACAAATCCTAAATTAAACATGTTATACAAAATCACCTATAAAAATCAAGCATTCAACTCCCATTGAATAAAAACTCTAACTTGTAAATTTGATGCATCATTAAGGAATTCAATCAATGAAATATTGAATACAAGCATTAAGTGCAAGAATTTATATAAATTAGCTCAAATTTAATTAACCCAAATCAATATCCATTTAAAGTTTAGGATTCATATTTCCCCTAACAAAAAGGAATTACTCAATAATTAAATCTAATAAACTAAAACTGAAATTGAAAGTAAATATAATAAAAATAAGAAAACTCTTAATAGTTATCTTTGGCTTGAGCTTGAACCTCTGCTTCAATGATTCAATGCAGATTTTTTCTTCAAGGAGAAAGAAGAAGAAGGACTCTACCAATTTTGCATGAAGAACAAATCTCATTTGCTTAAAGAAAATGCTCTCCTTCAAAATGTCTTTTTTCTCTTTTTAAATCTCTCTATTTTCTACTTTCTCTATGTTACAATAAATAAATTTCCTATTTTATTTAGAACTCTAAATAAAATATGAAAATAAATAAAAAATAAGTCCTAAATAAAATAGAAAAATAAATAAAAGAAGTCCTAATGAATTAAAGAAACTAAAAATTCTAAATATTTATTGTAAATTCGTGCATGTGAATGACCATATATTTGCTCATGCGCCTTTATGCCTTACAAAACTCTGCACTGGAAAAACTCTGGCAGCCACATGCATAACCATCTGCATGCCCATGCGTCTGTCCATGCACATCTCTACTCTTTTTTGTTCTTTCATTGGATCTTTATTGTATTTTTCAAAAATCTCCTAAAAAAATATAAAATAAGATTAAATAATCAAAATAACTAAAAATCAAATGACAAATATGATAAAACTAATAAAAACTAACAAAAAGTAATGAAAACTAATGCAAATGTTGTCCTAATTTATGTATAAAATATGCATTTATCATTATCAGCTGCTATGAGTGTGGAGAAGACTCAGGAGGTTGCAGTTGTTGCAATTTCAGAAGAAAGTAAGGGTATAAGACATCAATTTGAAGTGGAGTCGTCATCTCACAAAAAAAAAGGTTGGAAATCCTCTACAGAGAATTGGTAGGAGTCAGGGGCAGTTTAGTAGGTTATTTTAGTTGAGGTAGAGGCCTATATCATCAGTTGTTAATGCCCTTAAATCCTCTTTCCAGAGATCTGCTCCACTTATGTGCACTCAATGTGGTAGGGCGCACAGGGGTGTTTGTTGGAGGGTTAGTACAGAAGGTTCCTTCAGATATGGATCCAGAGATCATTATGTAAGAGATTGCCCAGAGCCATCAGTGACCATACAGACAAAGACTGTTGTGTCTAGGCTTAGTGGTAAAAAAGGTAGAGGTCTAAGCAGGGCCTAGTCAGAGAGAGGAGTTTTTATCGATGGGTAGACCAGAGGAGACCAAAACTCTACAGAGGGTTTATGTGATGCAGTAGAAGCAAAATACCTTAGATGTGGTTTTTGGCAAATTCTATTTACTTGGCATTATTGTTCATGCATTGATTGACCATGGATCAACTCATTCTTATATCAGTGCATCTCTTATATCTAATGATGATGCACATTCTGAGCTTATAGGGTATGATGTGCTAGTCATTTAATCATTTAGGGTATAGTGTGGTTGTCAATAGGGTGTGTCAAAATTGTCTTGTATTGGTCCATGATGTTGAGTTATTGGGTGGCTTGATTGAGATGCCATTTCAAGATTATAATATCATTTTGGGAATGGATTGGTTATCAAGACATCAGACTGTTATAGATTATCAGTGGAAGCATGTTATTTTGAAAACACAAGATGGAAAGGAGGATGTGGTTTCAAGTGAGCAAAGACACCTCTTATCTAATTTTATCTCAGCTGTTTCAGTTAGAAGGATGGTTTGGAAGGGGTGTGAAGCTTACTTGGCTCATGTAGTGGATATTAAGGCTAAGAAGCCTAATCTTAATAGTATACCTACAGTTTCAAAGTTTCTTAATATGTTTCCAGATGAGTTTTTAAGGCTACCTTCTAGAAGAGAAATAGAATTTAGTATTGATGTGATATTAGGCACTACACTTATTTCTATTACTCCTTTTCGAATAGTACCTACAGAATTTAAAGAATTGAAGCTACAGTTGTAGGAGTTGCTCGACAAAGGGTTTACTAGACCTAGTGTGTCACCTTGTGGTTATATATTGATTACATTGATGACCTCTCTGATTAGTTAAAGGAGATAATTGTGTTCTCTAAGATTGATTTGAGATTGTGATACTACTAGTTGGGGGGTTAAAGAAGCATATGTACCTAAGACTACTTTTCACTCGAGATATGGCCATTATGAGTTTTTAGTGATACCTTTTGAGTTGACCAATGCACCAACAGCTTTCATACATTTGATGAACCAGATCTTTAGGCCATACTTGGATCAGTTTGTGGTGGTATTTATTGATGATATTCTTATTTTCTCACGTAACATGGATGATCATGATTGACATCTGCAGATTGTACAACAAACTTTAAGTAGAAGCAACTATATGTTAAATTGTCCAAGTGTAAATTTTGGCTTGATACGATTGCTTTTCTTGGACATATGGTATCACCAGATGGTATCAGGATTGATCTTAGTAAGGTAATCTTGAATTGAAATTCACCAAAAAATGTGATAGAAGTCAGGAATTTCTTGGGTTTGGCTAGTAATTATTTCGATTTGTGAAAGGATTTTCTATTATAGTTATGTCACTTACCAGGTTACTTTATACAGATGTGAAGTTTATGTGGATAGATCGGTGTCAATCAAATTTTGATCAGTTGAAGAAGATGTTGACATAAGCTCCTATTCTTATCTTACCATAGAAGGTAAGTCATATGTGATTTATAGTGATGCTTCACACAATGGTTTGAGGTGTGTTTTGACGTAGGAGGGCAAAGTTATTACTTATGCCTTTAAATAGCTAAAACCTCATAAGTTGAACTATCCAACACATGATTTGGAGTTAACAGCTATAGTGTTTGCTTTCAAAACTTAGCGACACTATTAGTATAAAGAGAAAGTTTCATCTATAGAGATCATAAGAGTTTGAAGTATTTAGGCATTTAGAAGGAGTTGAACCTTAGACAAAGATGATAGTTAGAGTTGATAAAAGATTATGATTGATTGATTGATTATCACTCGGGCAAGCAAATGTTATTGGTCATTCCCTAAGTCGTAAGTGTATGGCAGGATTGACTACTTATTCTTTATTGTTATTGGTACAGTTGAGGGCTCTGCATGCTTGCATGGAGATTTGTGATGATGGTATTATAATGGCTCAACTACAAGTTAGCCCATTGTTGCTTGATTAGATTATAGAAGCATATAAGAGATATTTAAGGTTTCAAAAGATAATTGAGGAGATTCATAAGGGGGAAAGTAGAGATTATTTGGTTAGGGATGATGACATTTTATGGCATCAAAACCTATTGTGTGTTTCTAATGTTGCAGATTTGAAAAGGAAGATTTTGGAAGAAGCACATTAATCTCTTTATACTATACACCCTAGGAGTACCAAAATGTATCAAGATTTGAACATATATTATTGGTGGTCGAGGATGAAGAGAGACATATGAGAGCTTATATCTAAGTGCCTTATTTGTCAGTAGGTTAAAGCTGAACAACAAGTTTCTTTAGGTTTGTTACAGCCTTTATCAATCCCTGAATAGAAGTGAGAGCATAAGACAATGGACTTTATGTCTAAACTTCCTCTTACCCATAGAAGACATGATATAATTTGGGTGATAACAGACAGGATGACAAAGTTAGCACGATTTCTTTCAGTCAGGATAAATTATTCTCTTGACAGATTGGCGAAGTTATATATCAATGAGATAGTGCGATTGTACGGTGTTCCATTTTTTCTAGTATCATATTGAGACCCACAGTTTATATTAAGGTTTTGGAAGAGTTTGCAAGATGATTTAAGTACTCAGTTATATTTTAGCACTGCTTGTCATCCTCAGACCGATGGCAATCAGAAAGGGTGATACAGGTGTTGGAGGATATGTTGAGGAGTTGACAAGTAGTTGGGATCAATATTTGTCTTTGATTGAGTTTGCTTACCATAACATTTTTCAGTAGAGTATAGGAATGTCGCCATATGAGGCATTATATGGCAGAAGATGTAAAATACCCTTGTGTTGGGATGAAATTGAAAAAATGAAGCTAGTGGGTCCTGAGTTGATTAAAGAAATAAAGAGAAAGTAAAGATGATTCAAGATCTGTTAAAAGTGGCTTCCGACCGGTTAAGTCCTATTCTGATTTGAAACGGAAAGATATAGAATATAATATGAGTGAAAAAGTATTTTTGAAAGTATCAATACGGAAAAGGATTTTGAGATTGTATAATACCATTATACCCTTTATATATAAAATACATATACCTCATATATGTATAATATATATATATAGAATACAAGGGTACTACTATAGTTCACAGTAGAATTGTTTTTATTTAATATAAAAAATTAAAGCTTTTAAAAAATTTTAAATATTATAAGCATACTAATAAAAGTTTATGTAACAATTAAACAAATCAATTTGAAATGTAGTTTGATTAATTTATAAAATAAAATATATGAGAAAATTTCACCAAAATTTTGTATGTAATTTGATAAAATTCCAAATTATAAAATACTCAACCTGCATTAAAAGTACACTCCTAAAATCATAATTTCTCAAAGCTCACCATTTCTCCAATTCTCTTTCAAAATTATAACACATACAAATAATGTATGTTTCAAGTAATTTTTAAAATATTATAGAATATTATTTACTAAAACATATTTATAAAAAGTTGATAATTTATACGACCAAAATGCATTAGAACTAAAGTATATATGTAATGTAATGCAGAATTGGTTAGATGGATCTCGTGCCAAGCCTCTTTAAATTCAATATTAACCACAAATCTAGTCCTGCTCAGGTCTATTAGGACTTCTCTATTCTGCAATTTTATTACTTGTGTGATACAATTCAACCGCGCTAAGCTAGAAAGTATAATTATATGTATTTTGATAACATAAAAAAATTAATTTAAAAACAAGTATTTTCTTTATGACATAATATACATTTTTTCCAACTTAAAATGCAATACTTAATTAAATAATTTATTGTCTCATAAATCATATAAACACATCATATCAACATATATTGAGCCCAACAAATCTCTACACAATATTCAAGTTCCAGAAAGATTGACTTTAGTCTATCGCGACCCACAGATCCGACACCAGAGATTAAGTGCCATATGATACCAACATATCTCACTTGAAGGTCGTCTCCTCGATACCAAAGTGTCTGATATAAGTATGTCTCACCTAAATGCATAATAATAGAAGTGATGCCAGTGTATCTTGCCTGAAGTATAAAACGTCATGACGTACGTTGGCATGCCAACTCGATAGTATCAAATTCAATATTTTAGAACAAATTATTATGCAGGGCTAATATTCACACAATGTCAACTCACATTCCTTAATTATTTTCACATTGCACATTATACTCCATAACAATAATGTGCTTCATTCACTATGTCTTAATTCATCACATTATAATGGTTTTAAACTCAAAATAATTTCAAGTCACATTTTTGTTAAATTACCTAAGATACATGAATAATCTCTTTTTAAAATAAAACAACAAACTTTCAAAGTACCAATGTGGTTATGCCAAACGTGAACATTTAAAATAAATATTATCAAAGTATGTACAAACCTTTCTTTGCTCTAAAATCAAACCAATTCCACCTTCCAAGCTTCCAATCTTAAAAGCCCTAAACTTTAACTCTTGCTCCAATTAGGTTTAGCCACACCTAAGCCAAATAAAAGTTCAATCCTTTAAGTAAAATCATAATCTCAATTAAATTACTCAAATTAATTATTAATTATCCTAATCTTAACAAAATCGCATAAAAAAACCCTAAATTCCAAAACTTCCATAAACCCTAGTTTTATACTTTAAGCTCACTTCAACTAATTAACCATTAACTCATCATATATTTATTATGTTAGCTTTATAACTATCGATTTTAACAATTGAAGTCAATTCTATCACTAACTCAATTTATCACATAATCTAAAAATTAAGAAAAACTAAGCTTAAAGTGAAAGATACTTACTTAAACTTTGCTCAATCTTTAAAACCAACTTGAAATTCTTTGATTTTTAGTAAAATTTGGTGTATTTGATGAGAAAAATCTCTCCCCACTATCTCTCTAAAAATTGGCCAAGATAGAAGAAGAAGAATAAGATAGCTTTTTAATTTTTATCTTCATTTCCATCCATATTTATATTAATTAATTAATTAATTAATTATATATTTTATTTTTCTTTAAATCCCAACCATAAATAATTTCTTTCTTACTTTGACTTTTATTTATCTATTTATTTATTTATTTTCACTTTTTCAACTTAAATAGGTATATATGTATGTGTGTATACATTAGATATATGTTATGTATATATTATATATTCAGTGTATATATTATTTGTATCTAGTATATATATTATATATCTCCCTTCCAACACATCTAGTTATTCTCTCATATTTTAATTATGTATTTTAAAAGTATAGATGTTACAATTCTCCCCCTTTAAAGAATTTCGTCCTTAAAATTATATGATATTATAAGCAAACTCATCCAAAGGCAAATCCCGATCCCAACTCCCTATAAAACCAATCACACAATCAATTTTTTGATGCCATAAACTACCACCATCTCTAACCAGGAAATCTCTACTCTCCTCCTTATGAATTTCCTCAATTATCTTTTGAAATTTCAGATCTTTCTTCTATCTAATCTGATCAAACAATATAGGACTAACTTACAACTAAGCCAATATAACACCATCCTTATAAATCCCCAAGCTAGCACAAAGAGCTCCCAACTCTACCAGCAGCAATAAACAATAAATAGTCAATCATGCCATAGACTTACAACTCAAAACATCAACAACTTTCGCCTTGCCTAGGTGATAACCAATCTAGCAATCATAATCTCAAAATAGCATCACAATCAAATCACCCAAGAACTCAATATTATAAATCACTAGACGACAATCTTGGTACACCTTACTAACTACTATACTATACCCATAAAAGATAAGTGACTAGCGTATCATACTTTAAAGGCTTAAAATGTATATCACCAATAGGTATAACAGATGCATTGATATAAGAATGAGTCTATCCAAAATTAATCAATGTATGAATAGTAATGCCAAGTAAATAGAATTTACCAATAATCACATCTGTAGCATTCTGCTTTCTTTGTATTACATAAACCCTCTGTGAAGTTCTGGCCTCCTCCAATTTGCCCACTAATACAGACTCCTCTCTCTGACTAAGTCTTGCCCTGCCTCCTCTATCATTAGTCCTAGACACAGTAGTCTGTCTGTTTGGCCACTTGTGGCTCTGAATAATCTCTTACATAATAATCTCTGGGTCTACATCTAAAACAACCTCTTGAACTAGCTTCCCAATAAATACCCCTATGTACTCTACCACACTGAGTTCACATAGGTGGAGCAAACTTCTGAAAAGAGGGTGTATGAGCACTAGCAATTGATGATGTAGACCTCTGCCTCAGCTGAAAGGGTTCTACTAAACTATTCTTAACTCCTACCAAAACTTTATGGAGAATTTTCTCACCCTCTCTTGTGAGATGATGACTCCACTTCAGACTGAAGTCTCCTACCCTTACTCTCTTCCAACACTGCAGCAGCTACAGCCTCCTGAGCTTTCTCCACACTCTTAGTAGTTGATATCAATTTAGCGAAGACTTTATACTAAACCACTACTATCTGATATCGGATAGCAGGCTTCAACTCTTATTCAAATATCCTTCACCTATCTCTCTCACCTGAAATAATCTCTCCATCATATTTACTCAGTCATAAGAACTCTTTCTCATATTATGTCACATATCCCATCCCCTGCTTAAGATTCAGAAACTACCTCTTCTTCTCATCATTATAATCTCTGGGCATGTATTTCTCTTCAAATTCTGCTAGAAAATTATTATAGGTCAATCATGGTGGTCTATTCAAACCTTGTAAAACAGTCTTCAACCAGTCATAGGTATCAGACCTAGGGTTGAGGCCTATACTAGACCCATCTAGCTAGTGTTACATTGTATGTGAAGTTTTGCATCCAATAAGCTTTAGTTTTGTCATTATATATAAATGTTTTTTGGTAAACAAATTTTTGTAATATTATGTAAATATATATGATGTACATTATTTATGTTTGTTAAAAATTCAAAAGTGAAATGCAGTAATAGTGAAATTTAAGAAATTTAAATTTTGGGAGTATTTTTCCTGCATGTTGTGTTATTTTGAAAATTGGATATTTATTAATTTATAAATGAAATTCTGGTGAAATTTTCCTAGAAATATTTATCTAATTTAATCAAAATTATATTTTAAATAGATTTATTTAATTACTATATACATATATTTATATGCTTATAATATTTAAGCTTTTGAAAAAGCATTTATTTTTTGTCTTAAATATGTGACTCTACAGTTAACTACAGTAGCACTATTGTATTATATTATATTATATTATATATATATATATAAAGTATAAGAGTTTTACATTTTTTAAAAGTCATGTTTCCATGCCAAATGGATTGAGTGGATGATGTTATGTGTATATGATGTCAAATACTCTGTTTTATACAATGGGAATGAAGTAGGTCCTATTATTCCTAGTAGGGTCTTAGGCAGGGTGATTTAATATCTCCTTATTTGTATTTAATATATGTTGAAGGGTTATCTTCTCTTTTATTTGATGCAGAAAGAAATGAGTTGATTCATGGTTGTCATGCTAGTAGGGACTATTCAATGATTTCTCATTTTTATTTTTCTAATGATTCCCTTCTTGTCTTTAGAGCTAATGAGAGGGAGTGTAGTGTTATTAAAAGCTTCCTAAAAATATATGAGATGGCCTCGGGTCAAGCTGTAAAATTTCAAAAGTCGGGTGTTATGTTTAACCCAAATATGTGCAATGATCGTATTATTACCTTGTCTAATATTTTAAGAGTCGATTTACGTATGAATTATGGGAGATATTTGGGTTTGCTATTATTGATTGGTTTGCTATTATTGATTGGTAGGAGTAAACGTAGAATTTTCCAATTCTTAAGAGATAAAGTGTGGACAAAGGTGCATTGTTTGAATAATAAATATCTTTCAGAGGGAGGGGGTAAGGAGATTTTTTCAAAATATGTTGCACAAGCCTCATTCCTTCATATTGTTTGAGTGTGTTCTTACTCCCTCCTTCTCTTTATGATGAATTTCAAAAAATTACGAATTCCATCTAATGGAGAAATAAAAGGGATGGAGGGAAACAATTACATTGGCATTCTTTGAACAGAATATGTGTAAGTAAGAACAATGGTGGAATGGGTCTTCAAAATCTCAATTGCTTCAATATTGTAGTAAGAAAAGTTAGTATAACACCCCTAATTTTTGGAAATTAAATAAAATAAATCAAAAAAAATTAAATTGGATAAATTTAATAAATGATTTAAATATAAAATGAAAGAATTTTGAGTGATAAAGTAGAATGTATATTTGAAATATATTTGAAGTAAATATGACATATACAAGACATATATGTATACCTAAGATATACATCACATATATATATTGTATAATTAAGTATATAGTATTATGATATATATATTAAATATATATATATATATATAAGGATGGATTGAAAAGAGAAGATGATATTTTCTTCTTCTCCTTCTTTTGTTCCATTGCTATGAGCTAGAGAGAGAGAGAGAGTAAAGGAGAGTTTCTTCTTCTACCATACACCAATCTTACAAGGGATTTCAAGGATTCAAGTAGAGTTTTTGAGGATTATTCATCAATTTGTAAGTTTCTTATCAATTTTTTAAGTTCTTTGGAATTCTTTGGAAGAACATGATATGTGAATTTTGGGATTGTGTATTAACATATTTTAATAGCTTATTTGGGTATGTATGAAGTTGGTTTTGAGTAGTTAATAATGATTTTAACACGTCCTAACACGGCCATATCGTTGGGCGTGCCAACGGTGCTGAGTTTTGAACATTGATAACACGACTAGCAATACGACCATATCTCTGAGCATGTCGTAGCAACTGTAAGACAAAATAATTGACACGGCCAGTAACACGCCCGTGTTGTTAGGCGTGTCAAAATTTCTATAATGCAGAATTAATGACATGGGCAGTGACACACCCATGTCGTTGGACGTGTCAAAGCTTCTGTAAGAGTGGGTTAATAACATGGTCATTAATAAGCCCGTGTTGTTGGACGTGTTACTTGAGGAAATTGTCCAAAATAACTCTTTTCTTTGTCTTTCATTTGTAATTTCTAATTTAAATGGATTGATATTGAGAATACCTTAGAATGTGATATTAAATAGTTGTTATGATCACATTTGGCTTAGAAATTGAGAGAGAGTAGTTTGCCCAACCTTAGTGTTGAAGGGTAACTTGAAAGAGAAGGTTGAAGGGAGTTTTGAAGCTTATTTTAGAGTGCTTTCTAAGATATGTATAAGCTCTTAATAAATGGAATGTGATTGCATTACATTTGGCCTAACACATTTTGGATGAAAAATGTGTTAAGCTACTTGATATATGAACATTATGCCATGACATGTAAATTATTATGTATGCATTATTATGTATTATAAAAAGCCATTGTTAGTGGCTAGATTGAATAAAATGTGAATCACATGCAAAATGTAAAAGTCACCCAAAGTGTTTGGGTAATGTAGTTCTGTTATGAAATATTGAAATGAAATGACATTGATATGAATGAGAAAATGAGAAAGAAATTTGATGGTGGGAAATTATGAATTAATTATGTGCCTAGTATGTTATTCAATTTTCAGAGTTCTATGTTTGGCAGCATGTCTATGAGGTTATCCTCACTATTTACCTTCGGGGCTAGGCGCTTGGCGTTACCATGATATGATTTGTCTTTGGGGCTAGCTTTTGAGCATTACTTGAGTTGCCTTCGGGGCTAGACACTTAGTGTCATTATGGACCAAAATAGTAACTCTGAAAATTTGAATGATTTATTAGTTTGTTTAAGTCCATGCTTATATATGTGTTTGTGTGAATTATTAAGTGAACTTGAATGTCATAATATGACATAGCATATGAGCATTTTGTATCGTTATTATTTTTTTAAGTTTTGTTATTATCAAAGTTTGTACCACTAGGCTTTTGGCTTAGCACGATTAGAACTTATCGCGCATAGGACAGGGGTGATTAGGTAAAGCCGAAGAGTTCTACTAGACCAGGTCAGGTCTAGGCTTGTGTTGGTTGAGCTTGAAGCATTTCTGCTACATCAAGATCAGAGTCATTTTGCAAGCATGTATATATTTTATGTTATAGTACTTTTTGATATCATGTATATTATATTATATTTTTGGAGTATAAATATATATATATATTGTAAATTATAAAGAATGTTTTATATAATTGAGTAAGATGAGATTTTTTATATTTTGATATGTATATATATGTATAAATATTTTGAGGAATGGGGAATAAAATTTTTTTTGTTAAATTGGATTGTGACATTCTTATACCATAAATGCATATTTTATATATACTAAGTATGTGTATTATACATATATAGGGTGTAAGGATGTTACATTTATTTTGCTATCAGAGTCCATATTTAAGGTTCTTGACCTAGGTGGGTTGTTAGAGAGAGAAAATGAGAATTTTAAATATGATTTTCAATTGTGATACATGCATTGACACTGGTATTTTTTATTTTTGATATGACAATTTCTGTTGTATTTGCAGAAATAGGTGGTTGTGGCGTCTCGGACGCATCAATCTCCAGATGGTAGTGCAGAGAATGTAGCTCCTGATGAGGGTAGAGTTGGAGCTGGTGTTGAGTTTACTAGTGAGGCGTCTACTTCTATGCCTGTTGGACCAACAGCTGAGGAGATTCCGTCAGGCTGGGTATGACATATGGTAGAGCTGTTGAGGCATGCTCCAGTTCAGTAGCCGCAGCCGCCGCCACAGTTGCAGTAGCAATTGCCGACTAAAAAATATGATAAGTTAAAAAAATTTAGAGCCATAGATTTTATTGGCACTACAGACCCTGTTGTAGTAGAGCAGTGGCTGGAAAAGATCCAAAGAGTATTTATTCAACTGCAGGCTAGTCCAGAGGAGAAGTTTGATTATGCTAGATCACTTCTACAAGGGGATGCCTATGAATGGTGGAAGACGGTTCCCATGTTACAGCTGATCCACCAGTTTTGACTTATGCTGATTTTCTATGGAAATTCAAAAAGAAGTATACTCCGAGGGAGTATAAGGATGCTAAAAAAAATGGAGTTCCTGAGTTTGAGGCAGGATACCAGGACAATGATAGAGTATGAAATTAAGTTCATTCGACTGAGCCAGTATGCTGGAGGAATTATTTTAGATGAGTTTGACAGATACCGGAGGTTTAAGGAGGGCCTGAGACCATCTATCATGTGTTTAGTGGCAGGTTTTTGATATCAGGATTCCTCTCACTTAGTTGCAGCTGCCAAGAGTGTAGAAAGAGCACAGGGACTTACAATAATAACCAAGGTAGAGGAGAGTAGAGGTAGAAGGCCCCAAGGTTATACAGAGTCTTCATCATCGAAGAGAGGCCGAGGGGGGTATCCACAGAGATTCAGTAGGAGTTTGGGGCAGTCTGGAGGGTCAGTACAACAACAGAGACAAAGACCTGCAGCCTCAGTAGCTAGTGCTCCTACCTCAGTGACTCAGAGGCCTGCTCCACTTACCTATATTCATTATGGTAGGGCACATGGAGGTATCTGCTGGAGGATAGATGCACCAACAGTGTGTTACAGATGTGGATCACCAAACCATTTTCTCAAAGATTATCCAGAACCATCAGATGATACATAGACAAATATAACAGTTTCTAGACCTAGTGTCAGAGGAGGTCGTGGTGGCAGAGGTTTTGATAGAGGTAGTCGATCAGAGTATGGTCAGAGAGGAGGTTCTACAGCAAGGAGTAGACCAGAGGATGTAGGACCATCACAACTGTTTTATGTGATGCAAAGGCAGCCAGATACTTCAGCTGTTATAGCCGGTACTTTTATTTTATTTGGTACTTCAATTCTTGTATTGAGAGACCCTGGATCAACCCATTCATACATTAGTGCATCCATACTGCCTGTGAGTGATTTGTATTCTGAGTTCCTAGGGTATGATGCTTTGGTTACAAATCCTTTAAAGCATAGTATTGTGGTTAGCAGGGTGTACCGAGATAGTCCATTTATTGTTCAGGATGAGAAGTTTCTCAGTGACCTAATTGAGATGCCTTTTAGGGAGTATAATTTGATTCTGGGTATAGATTGATTATCCAGGCATGGGATTATAGTAGACTGTCAGCAGAAATATATTATCCTGAGGATACGTGATGGTAGAGTTGTGGTGGTATCTAGTGAGCAAAGACGTCTTTCATCTATGTTTATTTCAGCTGTATCAGCTAAGAGGATGATTCAAAAGAGATGTAAGGCATATTGCTCATGTTGTAGATACCAGAATAGTGGAATCTCAGCTTGACAGTATACCTATAGTTGCCGAGTTTTCAGATATTTTTTCTGATGAGTTGTTAGAGGTGCCTCCTGAGAGAGAGATGGAGTTTGGTATTAATTTGTTGCCTGGTACCAATCCTATCTCTATTATCCCTTATCAGATGGCACATGAAAAATTAAAGGAGTTGAAGGTGCAGTTGCAAGAGTTGCTTGATAAAGGATTTATTCACCCTAGTGTGTCTCCGTAGGAGAGCACCTATTTTATTTGTAAAGAAGAATGATGACACCTTGAGATTATGTATTGATTATAGACAGTTGAATAAGGTGACCATAAAGAACTAGTATCCATTACCTCGAATAGATGATCTCTTTGATCAGTTGAAGGGAGCAGCAGTATTCTCTAAGATTGATTTAAGATCAGGATACCATCAGTTGAAAGTTAGAGATGTAAATGTATCTAAGACAACTTTCCGCATGAGGTATGTGCATTATGAGTTTCTGGTGATACCCTTTGGATTGACGAATGCACCAATAGCATTTATAGATTTGATGAATAGGGTGTTTAGACCATACTTAGATCAGTTTGTGGTAGTCTTCATTGATGATATTCTAGTGTATTAGCGTAATGAGAAGGATCATATCAGACATCTACAGATTGTATTGCATACTTTAAGAGAGAAGCAGTTGTATGCTAAGTTGTCTAAGTGTGAATTATGGCTCTATCAAGTAACTTTTCTCGGTCATGTGGTATCAGCAGAGGGTATTAGAGTTGATCCGAGTAAAGTTGAGGCTATTTTGAATTAGAGTCCACCTAAGACTGTGATAGAAGTTAGAAGTTTTGTTAGTTTGGCAGACTATTATCATCGATTTGTGAAGGATTTTTCTATGATAGCTACACCACTCACCAGATTACTTCGAAAGGGAGTTATATTTGTATGGACAGATCAGTGTCAGGTAAATTTTGAGCAGCTAAGAGAGATGTTGACTCAAGCTCATATTCTTATTCTACCCGTGGAAGGTAAATCATATGTAATATATAATGATACAGGAGGGTAAAGTTATTGCTTATACATCTTGACAATTGAAGCCACATGAGCTAAATTACCCAACTCATGATTTGGAATTAGCACCCATAGTTTTTGCATTAAAGATTTGGTGACATTATTTGTATGGGGAGAAGTGTTTCATATATACTGATTATAAGAGTTTAAAGTATCTGGGTGTTCAGAAAGAATTAAATCTTTAGCAGAGACGATGGTTAGAGTTGATTAAAGACTAAGATTGTTTAATTAATTATCATCCTAGCAAGGCAAATGTTATTGCTGATGCCTTGAGTCGAAAGTCTTTAGCAGGTTTGACTGCTCATTTACTCTCGTTACTTGTTGAGTTGCATGCTAGCTTTGACTCTTGTGATGATGGTACATTGATAGCTCAATTGCAATTGAGGCCAGTATTGTTGGATAGGTTAGAAAAACCCAGTTGGTAGATGAGAAGATCTAGAAGATTGTGTTAGATTGCCAAAAGGAGAAGAGTCGAGACTTTCATGTAAAAGATGATGGCAGTCTATGGTATCCAGATAGATTGTGCATTTTCGATGATTTTGGACTGAAGAGGATGATATTAGAGGAAGTACATCAGTCAGTTTATGTTATGCATCCTGATAGTACCAAGATGTATCAAAATTTGAAATAATATTAGTAATGGATAGGTATGAAGAGGGACATATCAGAATTTGTGTTTAGATGTCTCACTTGCCAAAAAGTGAAAGCTAGACACCAAGTTCTTTCCGGATTGCTTCAGCCATTATTAGTACCAGAGTGGAAATGGGAGTAAGTAACAATGAATTTTGTGACAGAATTGCCTTTGACCTAGAAGAAGCATGATGCAATTTGGGTGATTATTGATCGGATGATGAAGACAGCTCATTTTCTTCCAGTTCAGATGGATTACTCACTTGAGAGGTTGGCTAAGTTGTATATCAGTGAGATAGTGAGGTTGTATGAAGTCCCAGTTTTTTTAGTATCAGACCGAGATACTCGGTTTATTTTGAGATTTTAAAGGAGTTTGCAGGATGTTTTGGGTTCTCGATTGTATTTTACCACTTCTTTCCATCCTCAGATAGATGAGCAGTCAAAGAGAGTGATATGGATTCTAGAGGATATATTGAGGAATTGTATCATTAATTTCATTGGGAACTAGGATAGATTTTTGCTATTGATTGAGTTTGCATATAACAATAATCATCAGTCCAGTATTTGGATGGCACCTTATGAGGCCTTGTATGGCAGAAGGTGCAGAACACCTTTATATTGGGATGAGATTGGAGAAGACAAACTGGTTGGTCCTTATTTGATTAAGAAAATAAAAGATAAAGTAAAATTAATTCAAGGTCATCTGAAAGCAGCTTCAGATCTATAAAAATTCTATACAGATTTGAAGAGGAATGATATAGAGTTCAGTGTAGAAGATAAAATATTTTTGAAGGTGTCTCTATGGAAAAAGATTTTGAGATTCGGTCGCAAATGGAAGTTGAGTCCTAGCTTCATAGGATCATATGAGATTCTGGAGAGAGTTAGACCAGTGGTTTACAGGTTGGCTTTGCCATCTGAGTTAGACCAGATACATAATGTCTTCCATGTCTCTATGCTTCGGAGGTACACGTCGGACCCGTCTCATATTTTATCAGTGGAGTCCATTGAGGTGAGTTCGATCTGACTTACGAAGAAGAACCAGTAGCGATTTTGGCACGAGAAGTGAAAGAGTTAAAAAATAAGAAAGTACCACTTGTGAAAGTTCTTTAGAAGAATCATGCAACTGAGAAGGCAATATGGGAGAGTGAGCAATTGATGCGGAGTCAGTATCCCCAATTATTCCATAGTTGATAGCAAGTAATTTCGCGGACGAAATTTTCTTAAGAGGGAAAGAATTGTAACACCCTAATTTTTGGAAATTAAATAAAATAAATAAAAAAATTAAATTGAATAAATTATTTAAATATAAAATGAAAGGATTTTGAGTGATAAAGTAGAATGTATATTTAAAATATATTTGAAGTAAATATGACATACACAAGACATATACATATACCTAAGATATACATCACATATATATTGTATAATTAAGTGTATAGTGATTATGTATGCAGTATTATGTATTATGAAAAGTCATTGTTAATGGCTATATTAAATAAAATGTGAATCATGTACAAAATGTGAAAATGATCCAAAATATTTGGATAATGTGGTTCTGTTATAAAATGTTGAAATGAAATGACATTGATATGAGTGAGAAAATGGGAAAATGAGAAAGAAATTGATGATGAAAAATTATGAATTAATTGTATGCTTAATATATTGTTCAATTTTCAGAATTTTGCGTTTGGCGGCATGCCTATAAAGTTATCCTCACTATTTGCCTTTGGAGCTAGACGTTTGACGTCACTGTGATATGATTTGCCTTCGGGGCTAGCTTTTGAGCATTACTTGATTTACCTTCGGGACTAGACACTTGGTATCATTATGGACTAAAATAGTGACTCTAAAAAATTTGAATGATGTATTAGTTTGTTTGGGTCAATACTTGTGTATGTATTATGTGAATTATTAAGTGAACTTGAATGTCATAATATGACATAACATATGAGCATTTTGCATCGAAATTATTTTTTTAAGTTTTGTTATTATTAAAATTTATACCACTAGGCTTTTGGCTTAGCGCAATTGTAACTTATCGCGCAGATGACAAGGATGATCCGATAGAACCGAAAAGTTCTACTAGACCAGGTCAAATCTAGGCTTCTATTGGTTGAGCTTGAAGCATTTCTGCTACATTAAGATCAGAGTCATTTTGCCAACATATATTTATATTATATCATAGTACTTTTTGATATCATGATTATGTTTTTTGGAGTATTAATATATATATATATTGTAAATTATAAAGAATATTTTGTATAGTTGAGTAAAATGAGGTTTTATATATTTTGATATCTGTGTATATATATATATATAAACGTTTTGAGGAATGGGAAATAAGAAAATTTTTGTTAAATTGGATTGTGACATTCTTATACCGTATACGCGCATTTTACATATACTAGATGTGTGTATTATACGTATATAGTGTGTAAGGGTATTACAGTTAAAGACTTCTTCATCACTCTAGCACTCTTCTATTTAGGATTTTCAAAGCAAAATATTTTTCAATGGGAATTTTCTAACAGCTTAATTAGGAAATAATCCAAGTTACGTTTGAAGGGGTGTTTTGCAGTCTCAAACTTTACTAAAAAAAGTTATAGATGGCGTGTGGGAGATGGAAGTAATATTAGAGTGGCCTTAGACCCATAGTTCCAAAATCTAGCTATTTTGTTATTAATGATGGAATTGATTTTGCGGACCCAAATATGCGAGTTAATGAGTTGATGGATGAGTCGGTGTTGAAATGGGATTTTGAAATTTTGATAAATATTTTGTCAATGAGAGATATTATGGTTATTATGAACATTCTCTTAAGTATAAGTTGTAAGGTTGATCGTATGATTTGGCACTATCATAAATATGGTAATTACAATGTTAAAATATCATATTATGTTGGACTGGATTTGACTCAAAGAGATATGGATGTAGTGTTAGGAGTTAATTGGAGAAATTTGTGGAAATTAAATTTTCCTCCAAAAGTAAAAAATTTCCTTTGGAGATGTTTGCGGGATATTATCCCAAAAAGGAACATTTATTTAGAAGGGGACTGGATGTTGAATCCTGTTGTCAAATTTGTGGTGCTTCGGAGACTTTAGAACATGTTTTGTTACACTGTCTATATGGGGCTCAAGTGTGGCATTAATGGGGTATAGTGTTTTGGGCTAATAATATTTCTTTTTTAGATTGTTGGATTGTTGGAAAAATCGCTATTTTCCCGCACCTCGGACCTTCTTTAAGCAGGAATAAATGAGAAAATAAAATAACAATTGAGAAATTAAAGAGAATAAAGACACAAAGATTTAACGTGGAAAACTCCCAAATGGAGAAAAACAACAGCCGTTGCCTAATGACAACCAAGAAAAATATTTACTATGTGGAAAATTGTTACAACCACAAATACAAAATATTTTTCTACCCGACACCCAAAACACCCCGAATATTTATACTCCAAGAGACTCCAAGAGCTCAACTATAATCTCTAATATAAAACACTTGTTGTGTTTTTGGTGTATAATGAAACCAAAACCTAAACTCCCTTATATAGGAAATTTCATCCCTTCCTTTTACATCATTTCCCGATGTGGGATTGTTTAAGTTTTATATTTTATATTTTTCCTTTCTTTTTGTCAAAAATGATGGCCAACAATCTCCACCTTGACAAAATAAAGAAAAATACAACATTATCTGTTACCGACAATTATAATTCTAATAATAAGAATTATCATACTCCACCATAAAAGAGTTACACACTTGAAATTACTTCACAAACTTCAAGAATTTTCCACCGGCCATGTCGAGATCCAGCTAATAGTTTATGGTGCAACCCTCCTGTTGACTTTTCCGAGAGTTCATTAGCCATCGACATAATTTTTTTCACCACGCACCTTGCATCAACTGTCAACTAATGTAGCGCGTATTTCCGTGGATCAGCTACTAATAATTCGTCCTCTTCCATGGCATCTTAACGGGTAGCAATCATGCCATGAGGACACACATCTCTCAACTACAGAGAGAACGCATCATCTTCTTCGCCACAGGAGATCACATTGGTAGCAACAACATTAGAGCTTCTAGCCGAATCAGCTCCACCGTTCTGGCAATCCTTTCTCACATGTCCAGTTTGACCACAACCCCAGCAGACAACCTTTCTCTTTTCGGAGCTTTTGTTCTTTTTCTTGCTACCGACAGACAAAGCTGAATCTTCATATGTTTTATTTTCCATTTCATTCAATCTTCTCTCCTCAGTAATTAACTTACTAACCACATCCGCATACATCACTTCCTTACTACTATATTTTAAAACAGGCTTCATGTGCTCATATTTAGAAGGAAGTGACAGGATGAGTCGGAGAGCTTTATCTTCATCTTCGGTTCTCACTCCAAGAGTTTCCAACTCAGAAACGATGCCGTTAAGGACACTCAGGTGATCTGATAGCCTTGTACCTTCCTCCATTTTCAACGTGTGAAATTGCTCTTTCAAATATAACCTATTGGATATATTTTTTCCTTGGTACAATTCTTCCAATTTCTCCCACAGCTCCTTTGTCGTGGACAATCCAACCACATTAGCAAGAACATTTTTTGCTAGACACATGCGGATTTGAGTTGCCGCCTTTAAATCTAGCTCACTCCATTCTTCGTCGCTAATTTTGAATTTTTCTGAGTCTCCACTTGTCGGTTTACCTTGCAAAACCTTATGCAGTCCAGACTGGATCAACAAATCTTTGACTTGCACTTGCCACAGTGCAAAATTCATTCTCCCGTCAAATTTCTCAATATCAAATCTCATCGTCGACATGCTTACTTTGTGCTAATAAAGGACTAGAAATAAACAATTACACCAGGTAAATTTCCAGGTAAGAGGAGGAGTCATAATGGTCTCACTTAAAATCCACTTGCCTTAGACTAAATTCGTGTCGTTTGACAGAATTTACCTAGACATGTAATTATTTATCTCACCACCAATACTCAAGCACACCACAGCAAAACGGCTTCACCTTTTCCAAAGCTCCACCAGCTCCAAAGCTCCACTAGCTCCAAAACAAAAATAATTTTTTAACAAAAATCCTTTCTGATGTGGATGATCAGACCAAACTGCAACCACAGAGCATACTAAGATTTTTGACAAAAATTATAACACCTAATCTCTGATACCACTTGTTGGAAAAATCGCTATTTTTTCGCCCCTCGGACCGTCTTTAAGCAGGAATAAATGAGAAAATAAAATAACAATTGAGAAATTAAAGAGAATAAAGACACAAAGATTTAACGTGGAAAACTCCCAAATGGAGAAAAACCACGGCCGTTGCCTAACGACAACCAAGAAAAATATTTACTATTTGGAAAATTGTTACAACCACAAATACAAAATATTTTTCTACCCGACACCCAAAACACCCCGAATATTTATACTCCAAGAGACTCCAAGAGCTCAACTCTAATCTCTAATATAAAACACTTGTTGTGTTTTTTGTGTATATTGAAACCAAAACCTAAACTCCCTTATATAGGAAATTTCATCCCTTCCTTTTGCATCATTTCCCGATGTGGGATTGTTTAAGTTTTATATTTTATATTTTTCCTTTCTTTTTGTCAACAATGATGGCCAACAATCTCCACCTTGACAAAATAAATAAAAATACAACATTATCTGTTACCGACAATTATAATTCTAATAACAAGAATTATCATACTCCACCATAAAAGAGTATACACACTTGAAATTACTTCACAAACTCCAAGAATTTTCCACCGGCCATGTCGAGATCCCACTAATAGTTTATGGTGCAACCCTCCTGTTGACTTTTCCGAGAGTTCATTAGCCATCGACATAATTTTTTCCACCACGCACCTTGCATCAACTGTCAACCAATGCAGCGCGCATTTCCGTGGACCAGCTACCAATAATTCATCCTCTTCCATGGCATCTTAATGGGTAGCAATCATGCCATGAGGACACACATCTCTCAACTATAGAGAGAACGCATCATCTCCTTCGCCACAGGAGATCACATTGGTAGCAACAACGTTAGAGCTTCTAGCCGAATCAGCTCCACCGTTCTGGCAATCCTTTCTCACATGTCCAGTTTGACCACAACCCCAGCAGACAACCTTTCTCTTTCCAGAGCTTTTGTTCTTTTTCTTGCTACCGACAGACAAAGCTGAATCTTCATATGTTTTATTTTCCATTTCATTCAATCTTCTCTCCTCAGTAATTAACTTACTAACCACATCCGCACACATCACTTCCTTACTACTATATTTTAAAACAAGCTTCATGTGCTCATATTTCGAAGGAAGTGACAGGATGAGTCGGAGAGCTTTATCTTCATATTCGGTTCTCACTCCAAGAGTTTCTAACTCAGAAACGATACCGTTAAGGACACTCAGGTGATTTGATAGCCTTGTACCTTCCTCCATTTTCAACGTGTGAAATTGCTCTTTCAAATATAACCTATTGGATATATTTTTTCCTTGGTACAATTCTTCCAATTTCTCCCACAGCTCCTTTGTCGTGGACAATCCAACCACATTAGCAAGAACATTTTTTGCTAGACACATGCGAATTTGAGTTGCCGCCTTTAAATCTAGCTCACTCCATTCTTCGTCGCTAATTTTGGATTTTTCTGAGTCTCCACTTGTCGGTTTACCTTGCAAAACCTTATGCAGTCCAGACTGGATCAACAAATCTTTGACTTGCACTTGCCACAGTGCAAAATTCATTCTCCCGTCAAATTTCTCAATATCAAATCTCATCGTCGACATGCTTACTTTGTGCTAATAAAGGACTAGAAATAAATAATTACACCAGGTAAATTCCCAGGTAAGAGGAGGAGTCATAATGGTCTCACTTAAAATCCACTTGCCTTAGACTAAATTCGTGTCATTTGACAGAATTTACCTAGACATGTAATTATTTATCTCACCACCAATACTCAAGCACACCAAAGCAAAACGGCTCCACCTTTTTCAAAGCTCCACCAGCTCCAAAGCTCCACCAGCTCCAAAACAAAAATAATTTTTTAACAAAAATCTTTTTTGATGTGGAAGATCAGACCAAACTGCAACCACAGAGCATACTAAGATTTTTGACAAAAATTATAACACCTAATCTCTGATACCACTTGTTGGAAAAATCGCTATTTTTTCGCCCCTCGGACCGTTTTTAAGCATGAATAAATGAGAAAATAAAATAACAATTGAGAAATTAAAGAGAATAAAGACACAAAGATTTAACGTGGAAAACTCCCAAATGGAGAAAAATCACGGCCGTTGCCTAACGACAACCAAGAAAAATATTTACTATGTGGAAAATTGTTACAACCACAAATACAAAATATTTTTCTACCCGACACCCAAAACACCCCGAATATTTATACTCCAAGAGATTCCAAGAGCTCAACTCTAATCTCTAATATAAAACACTTTGTTGTGTTTTTGGTGTATATTAAAACCAAAACCTAAACTCCCTTATATAGGAAATTTCATCCCTTCCTTTTGCATCATTTCCCGATGTGGGATTGTTTAAGTTTTATATTTTATATTTTTCCTTTCTTTTTGTCAACAATGATGGCCAACATGGATGAAAGTTTCAAGTTGGGTTTCAATGCATCAACTTCTTCTCTTTGGAGTTGTTGCTTGGAAATTATGGGATCGTCAAAATAATCTATTATGGAAACAAAAAGCAATTCCAGAGTTTATTCTCTTTGATTCAGTTGTGTCCTATCTTAATGAATGGTCTTCTTCTTTGGCTCCTTTGGTATATTCCCTTTCAAATCATATTGGAGTTGTGATTAATAGAGATATGGGCCATAACTTAGAAGGCTGGATGTGTTTTGTTGATGGTGCCTTGTTTCAGTAGCAAGGTTGTAGTGGTTATGGGCCTATTGTTGCAGATTATAAAGGTTCATTTTGTCAAGTCAGATATGGACACTTTCCAAGTTGTTTTAATCCTAATGTGGTGAAGGCTTAGGCTTTGAGAGACACTCTTTCCTGGTTAGTAGCTGAGTTTGATGTATTTGGAACCTTTTTTAGTGATTGTCAAGAAGTTGTCTATGCTGTTATAAGAAACAAATTTGATCAATCTGAGTTTGGCTCTATTATTAAAGATTGCAAATTTATTTTGTCACCTAGAACTGACTTTTCAGTTGTTTGGATTTGTAGACGAGCAAATTCAGGGCTCATTCTTTAGCTAGGACCTCTATCTTTCATGCTAGTCTTTGTAAACTAGTCTTTTATTCCTGATTGTGTAATTGATTTATATTCTTAATTAATGAATTGATATGTTTTTATCAAAAATAAAATATAAAAAATAAGACATATTGTTGAGTATATATTGTAAAAGTGAGATTTACATAATGAAAATCTATAAAAATAAGATATGTTGTTCGGTGTATATTGTAAAAGTGAGGAAAATTTTTTTTAAAAAAAGAGTATTTTGCTAAACTCAAAACTGTAAATTTATATATAAAAAATATAAATGATATTTACAAAAAAAAAAGTAACATTTTATTTAATTTGCTTTAGTTTAAATGGATTTAGACTTAGATAAATGGTCTAAATAAGATCGATAGAATATGGAGATTGCAAAAGATTGAGTATTTTTAGATACTTGACATGTTTTGATACGTTTATATAAGATATATGTAGTTTATATAATATGTGTATAGATATTATTTTTAATATTCATAACAAGTTCGGATCGGATTCAAATTCATACCTCTGGTATTCATTACCGAACTAGTTATATATATATATATATTATATTTTAATTTAATTATAAAATTATATGGTATGAAAATATTTAAATAAAATTGTATTAGTATTAAACTTTTATTTATAATTTTTTAATTAAAAAAATTATATTTTATATTTTAAATTTTATAATATTTTAAAATTTTACATTTAAACGGGTAATTAAATTTATTAAATGGGTAATTAAATTTGTACGGATAATAAATTGGTAGTGCTAAACGAGTTTGAAATAATACGAATAATAAAATGATAATTATGATCGGGTCGAATTTAGGTTCAGATAGCTTAAATTTAAATAGCTTGATTTTCACAGATATCCTACCCGTTGACTTTCTCATTTTAATTAATTTTGGAGTTAATATAAAAATTATCTAACTCGACAAAACCTATTTCATAAAATAAATATCTTAATTTATTCTAATTAGAAATTTTTAATAAAAAATTATATAGATTAATTGATGAAATATTTTTTACAATAATATTTAATATTATCAACAAATAATATTTATATATAATAATAATAATATAATATATATCTATGTTAAAAAATTTTAAAAATAAATTAAATAAAATATACGCAAAATATTCTTTAGAATTTCATTTATATATCCTATTGCATATGAGCCAAACTACAACGAGTGACGTACAATCCAAGTTCTCCAGGCCTTTCAATAGAAAAATGTGAAAATTACATCATACACAATCTTTTGACTTTTGATTTTAAAAATATGCCCAAAACTTTATTTTTACATTTTTATTCTTTTTCTTCTTCACTTTTAAACTTTTCCGTTTTTATATATACGAAAGTTATGTAATACATATTTGTGATCCGCTTTTTATTTATTTATTCATTTCTCCTTTTTTTTTCTTCTTTTTTCTTTTATTTTTTTAACTGTTTGGTTTTTGTGTTTGTGTTTGTTTTTCTTTTTTTCTTTTTCATAATATTTGTTTTTATTTTTTATTTTTTTGAAAGTCTCCACAAATCATGGTATTTTTTTGAATTTTTTTTCTTTGTGCAGTATTTTTTTACTTTTTTATTTTGTAGTATTTTTTAAAACTATTTTTTATTGTGTAGTTATATGTTAGTATAGTTATATATAAATTAAAAATATTAATAACATATATCAATTGTAAATGCAAAATATATGGATATATATTAGTTTATGTTATATATAACTAGATGTGTATTTGTTACATATATGTAGGTATATGTTGATATCTGCTAGTATATGTTGGTATATGTTATATATACTTTAACTAAAGAATGGTATATGTGGATATATATAGGTATATGTTATATATACTTTAACTGAAGAATATTATACGTTGGTATATGTTATATATATTTTTACTAAAAAATTGTATATATGAATATATGTAGGTAAATGTTATATACACTTTAACTGAAGAATATTATTTGTAGCTATATGTTACATATACTTTAACTGAAGAATGACATATGTAGATGTATATGGGCATATGCTATATATACTTTAACTAAAGAATGATATTTTTAGGTATATGTGGGTATATATTATATATACTTCAATTAAAGAATGGTATATGCGGATATATATATTTAAGTGTATGTAGGTATATGTGGGTATATATTACATATACTTTAATTAAATAATGATATATATGGATATATATAGGTATATGTTACATATATTTTAACAGAATAATGATGTTTGTAAATATATGTGGGTATATATTGTATACACTTTAACTGAATAATAATATATGTTGATATATGTAGGTATATATACTTTAACAGAAATATATGGATATATGTTACATATATTTTAGTTAAAGAATGGTATATGTGGATATATGTGGGTATATGTTACTTATACTTTAACTTGAGAATATTATTTGTAGATATATGTAGGTATAGATTATATATACTTTAACTAAAAAATGTTTGGGTATATATTATATATACTTTAATTAAAGAATGGTACATATGGATATATTTAACTATATGTTACATATACTTTAATTGAATGATGATATTTTTAGGTATATGTTACATATACTTTAACTAAAAAATGACATATGTGAATATATGTAGAAATATATTACATATATTTTAACTAACTAATGGTATTTGTAGATATATAAGACTATATGTTATATATATTTTAACTAAAAAATGATATATGTAGATATATATTATATATATTTTAACTGCAGAATGGTATTTATAGGTATATGTGAGTATATGCTACATATACTTTAATTAAAGAATGGTACAACTGGATATTTATAGGTATACGTTATATACACTTTAACTAAATATTTATATTTTTAGGTATATGTAAGTATATATTACATATATTTTAACTAAAATATGATATTTTTATAAATATTTGGCTCCGTATTTTGAATGTTAAAATCATCCCCTTATTTTTGAAAAAAAAATTATCTAAAAATATTTTTGTAGTATTTTTTTTACTACATTTTTTTATAACAAACCTTTTTTTAAATTATTTTCGTAATTATTCCAAAAGATTAGGCTTAGACTAATGTAAATCCAACCTATGAGGCTCCATGGTAAATTTTAAGAAAATGAGAGTATAAAACTATTATATATTCAATTATATATTGGTATTTGTTACATATAATAACATATACTTATTAAAATTTAAAAAAATAAGAGTATAAAAGTAATATATGGGTAGTTATACGTTGGTATGTATTATATATAACAATATATATAAATTAAATTTTAAAAAACTAAGTTAATTAAAAAATGACATATGTGAATATAAGTGGATATATGTTATATATACATTAACTAAAGAATGATTTTTATAGGTATATGTAGGTATATGTTACATATATTTTAACTAAAAAATGATATATGTGGATATATGTAGGTATACATTACATATACTTTAACTGAAGAATGGTACTTATAAATATATATGAGTATATATATTATATATATATATATATTAACTAAAAAATAATATATATGGATATATGTAGGCATATATTTCATATATTTTAACTAATGAATGATTTTTATAGATATATGTGGGTATATGTTGTTATATATAGATATACGTAAGTATATGAGAGTATGTATTACACATACTTTAGCTGTAAAATGACATTTTTATAAATATAGGCTCTGTGTTTCTGACATTATATATTAGTATATAGTGGTATATGTGGATATATGTTATGTATAATTTAACTATAAAATAATAATATATATGGATATATGCTGGTATATGAGGATATATATCAGTATATATATAACTATTCTAATATATTTATTTATATGCAGATATATCTTACAGATAATCAAATATACCTAAAAAATAACAATATATGTTAGTATATTTTACATATAACTAAATATATGTAGGATATATTACAATATATATATATATCACATATATGTCAATATATATCGGTATATATTACATATAACTAGATATATATATATATGTGTGTATATATCGGTATATATTATATACAGTTTAACTAAAGAATAATAATATATAATGGTATATATCAATATACGTGAATATATGTTACATATAATTGGATATATATAATACAGATATATATAGATATATTGATATATGTTACATATAAAATGATATTTTTATAATTTTATTTTAAAAAATATTACAAAATTATTTTTAAAAGTATAAAGTAAATAAAATATATTAATATAAAGAAAAAAATCTTAAAAAATCACAAAAAATAAATAAATAAGATTAAAAAATATAAGAATAATAATATATGTAGCATATATTATATATATTTTAATTAAAAAATAATAATATATGTGAGTATATATCAACATATATGGATATAAATAGATATATATTATTTTATATTTTTATTTAAAATTTAAAATTTTATTTTTAAAATAAGAGTGTATGTAGATATTTATTTTATATAAGTAAATACTTAATATAAATATTTTTAATTTAATATTTTAAAATTTTATTTTAAAAAATAAAATAAAATAAAATATTCACTGTTTTATAGCATATCTATTTTAAAAGTAACAACAGTAGCTGACTAAGCAATTCCCCGAACAATTTTTATTTATATATTTTTGTAAAAAATATATATATATAAATATGGTGTTTTTGAAAATTAAAAGAAATAGCAGTATTTTTTAAAACAATTCTTCTTTTTTTTAGGGTAGTTTTGTAAATTACCCTAGAAAAATTTCAAAAAAGAATCTAAGACGCTAAACCCTCTGATCTGACGAACCAAAATAAAACAAAAGAAACGTACAATGGGCCGCACGTACATAACGGCCGTTAGCCCAGTTCCCAGCTAAGCATATTATGATCAGACGGTTCTCCGTAGTTCTTGATTATCAACCGATGTCGGTGATTATCAGTGTATAAATATTTCTCCGCTAGACGAGGCCTTAGTAACCCTTATCCTCTGATTATGTTTTCACTTTAATCGATTATTTTTAATCGCGATTTGCCAGGTACAGATCTCATCAGTCATTCGATTGCTAGGTTTTACAAATTTTCTGTTTTCCGTTCTCTATTTTGTTTTGTTTTGTTTTGTTTTTTTTTTAATTTTCATATGGTTTGTTAATCATGAGTAATGGAGATTTTCTGTTTTTCTGTTTATGTTTCATGATATTGTTTTCGGCTTTTCATGTATATAGTTTCAAGTTTTCTGTTTCTTAAACTAGAAAATTAACTTAGAAAATTGGAAAATAGCATTTGAAAGTCCATTGAAAACAGGGACAGTGGATATAACCTGATTTCTTGGAACTTTTATTTGTTTTAATGATTGGTACCTGTTTCTTATTTTCTTTGAAATATTTTGAAAGAGAAATCTGCTCTTGAGCTCAGAGTAATGCCTTGTTTAGTTATCGAGATTTTGTTATTTCTGCTCTTAATCCCTAATTCTTGACCCATATGTGGGAGTGAGATTAGAGGATATTCTATTCCCATTCTGATCATTGTTTGTTACCAAGAACTTAAATCATGAGATTGAACTCTTGATATATCATTCTTAGGAAACAAAATGAGTTCTTAGGTTTCTAGAAAAGCATGAACGCAACATGATTGTGTTACTTCTGCCAACATTGTGAATGAGTTCAAAGACTCTTTTTCATTTTGTTCTTTGAATTCATGATGTAATAGATTATCAATTTATCAATTTGAAAATTTTCTTTCCTCCCTCTCTCTGTCATGCATTAGGAGTAGTGTGCAAGTGGAGGAAAACTTGTGATCAATCACAGTTGGATGGTGTTACAGACATTTAATATAAGTAGGCCCAATATACCACATTTTGGCGTGATAAAAATAGCAACAAGTACATGCCCTATTTCATTGTCATGGTTGGGATGGGAAGATATTCGCTACCATGTGGTTTATCATGATATCTGTAACTTAGCTTATAGCTGTAATGCGAATAGTTGTCTTAAGAAAAACTGTTACATTTGAAACCTTCTTCTTTCTTTATTCTTTTGATCTAAAAACTAAATATGTTCTTGTGCACATGTATCTTGATGTTTTAGAATGTTGGTTTATGTTGTTGTGGTAATCATACTGTGGATTCGCCTTAGTTGGGTAGCAAATTGCATAAATCATGCAAGTACCTAAATGGCAAATTACACTCTCTTCTTCCTCCATTGCTAGAATAATTTCTTTTAATAATACGATTCTTCTTTATTGTTTATGTGTTAGGTTCTCTTTAAGATCATCTAGTACTGGAACTGGAAGAAATTTAACAATACCATTTGCTTGTTGCCCCATTTATTTCCATTAGTTGAACTTTTAAATCTATGCAAGGTTTTATAGGTGATTAAAAATTTTAAATGACCATACAGGGTGCTAATGGGTGAAATGGAAAGCGAGGATGGTTTTAGCTTCTCGCCAAAAACTAACGATGGTAATATTGAAGATGAAATGGAGAAAGAACATAAGATGGAGGAGATGAATGGTTGTGAGAGCGGCGCTATTGGAATTGAGTTAGCTTCATCTAAGACAAGGATTGCAACCGATGAACAAGAATTTTTTATTGTTGGTGGTTCAGAGAATGAACAATTTGCAGGAGAATTTCATATGTATGTTGGAGGTGAAGAGGAGAAAGATATTATGAAGAGAGATATGAATAATGAAAAGAGTGATGAGACTAAAGTTGAGCTAACTTCCTTTGACTCCATGAATGGTGAAGATTCAATTTGTACTCTTGGTGGCAAAGAAAAGGACAATCTTGCAAAAGAAACTAATGTGGTTATTGCACATGAGGAGGAGAAAGAACTTCCAATGGAGGAGTTTAATGATGAGGGGGATCCTAATGAAGAATCGACATGTGTAGAAGATGAAAAAGAAGAGGTGATGAGTGAAGAAGAAGAAGATGAAAAAGAAGAGGTGGAGACTGAGGAGGAGGATCCTAATGAAGAATTGATTTATGTAAAGAATGAAAATGAAGAGGTGGAAAACGAAGAAGGTGAGATGGAAGATGTAAAGAATGAAGAAAATGAAATGGAAGAGGTAAAAAATGAAGATGTGAAGAATGAAGAAGATGAAATGGAAGAGGTGAAGAATGAAGAAGATGAAATGGAAGAGGTAAAGAATGAAGCACAAGTAGAATTTATTTCCAAGAAGAAAATAGCTAGGTTGAAGAAGAAGGGGAAAAAAAGCTCAAAGAATAAAATAGCTTTAAAGGCTATGGATCATATTGCCAAGGGTACAAATGACGAAGAACCTTCAAACAAGAACCTTCAATTGATGAAGTTGAATAGCAAAGAGAAAATTAATGATGAAGTGGTGCATAAAAAAGATGTAAATGGAGAGGTGAAGAATGAAGAACTAGTGGAAGATATTTCTCTAAAGAAAGTAGGTAAGCTGAGGAAAAAGGGGAGAAATGGCTCAAAGAGGAAGATGGTTGTGAAGGGTGTGAATGAAGTGATTGTCAAGGATACCAATGCTAAAGAATCTTCAAACAAAAAGGCAAAAATGAATGCTAAGGTTACAGGCATGATATTTATGTGTAGTTCAAAGACAAAGAATGATTGCTACCGCTACAAGGTTTTAGGTTTGCCTGCTAATAAGAGAGATATTGTTCTAAAGATTCATGAAGGGATGAAGCTATTTTTGTTTGATTTTGATTTGAAATTGTTGTATGGGATCTATAAAGCTGCAGGTCCTGGGGGTTATAATATTGAACCAAAGGCTTTCAAGTCTGCATTCCCTTCTCAGGTTAGTGGCCAAGTATTACAATTCGATTTTTTATTTATTTTTGACAAATAAATATCAACGTACTATAGCAATGGATTAACACCTTTTACTTTTTCTATTGTGGTGTGACCAAATGTTATAACCTAAAAGATAGAAGGGTTTCCTTTTTGTTTTCATTCAATAACTTGTATCATACTGTTGTAGTTATGGGAAAAGGATCGTATCATAGGGTGATTGACTAGAAAATTCAAGAATTAACTTTTCCTTACTTAAGCTCATCAAAGAGAGCTTAAACCTTAGATCTCGTTGAGTGAGAGTTTCAAACTTATGCAATTCTTCAGATAAATTTTAGATTTTTATTACCCATAAGGTTTTTTAAATATGACAAGTGTTGTTATAAAAATAGGAAATTAATATTTTAAACTTTCTAAACTATACTTCAGGTTTCCTGAATAAGTAAATCTATTTACAACAATCTAACATTAAATAAGTAATAATCCAATATTAAATAAAAATCCCAGTTAATTAAAATAGGAAATATAACAAATTAAAATAATGAAAATCAACTATCATAACTAAAATAGATATGCCTACAAAGGCATCCATAACATTACTCTTCCTGAAGACAGAGTTTGTCCTCAAGCTCGAAATTTGGATAAACTAATTGAACATGATTGACACTCTCCTAGAATTTTGGATTTCATGAGTGTCTCTCAACTCTAGTCAAAATAGCTTTTTATACCAATGCACAATTGTGTACAGTTTTATCACAATTATAATTCTGTCATTCCTACCCTTGATAAGTCGTCGTTTTTAGAGGAATCGCCCGTCGTGTTAGGCTCTGACACCTAATTGTTATGGTTGTGGGGAAAGGATTATGTCACAGCATGATTGATTAGGAAATCCAAGTCAATTAATTTTTCCTTTAAGTTCATCAAATGGAACTTAAACCTTGGATTTTATCAAGAGAAAGTTCCAGACCCCTTTAATTCTATAGATAAATTTTTCTTAGATTTTTATTGCTCAAAGTCCTTTATATTAGATAAGTCTTATTACAAAAATAGAAATGCAATATTTTAAACTTCCTAAATTATACTTTTGGTTTTCTGAATAAATAAATTATTCTAGGAAATAATCTAGTATTAAATAGGAAATAACCCAATAGTAAATAGGAAATCTAAGAAATTAAAATAATAAAAATCAGCTATGACATCTAGAATAGATATGCTCACGAAGACATCCCTAACACAGAGAAATGAACTACTAGAATTGCCATGTGACACTTTCTTGTTGAGAACTTGCTCATAAAGTATTTGTTATATGATGGAATTCATTTGCATTAGACCTTATCCCATTTGAATTTTCTTTGCAAAGGATTCTTATGGGCTGCTAGTCTGACAATTGGTGGAATTGAACCTAGCCACATGGTCCAAAGTGTCACAGCTGAGTATTAGTAATAGGTCACCAAGGTCCACGCTAATGTAGTATCCCATGTCCTTGTTTAACTATTACTAACAATCTAAAGGTTACTTTCTGAGCTATGTGGTTAAGCTCTACTCTGCCTAAATTATTAGGCTAGTATTTCACATTGGACTTGGATGTAACATTTAGCTTAATTTAGCTAAGATTTTTGTGATTGACAAAACCTAATAATTGTATTTTAGCTTTTGGATTCCACGTTTCATTCACCTATTTATGTTATAGTTTGGTGCGAGGAACCTTACTGTAGTTAGACCCTTTTTGCTCTTAGGTCATCTCTTGGCCATCATTTGTAGGAATTGAATCTTTGTTCCCCCTTTGATTGTTATATAGCTCCAGGACTTGCGAAATGTACACTGTTTATATGAAATTTGTACTTACGCTTGACAACATGAGTCCTAGTTATTATATATATGTGCTAGGACTGCCCTTGACCTTGTTCTTTCTTTTCTAAATAAATATTGCCTTCAGGGATTATGTTTCTCTTCATTCCATGTGGTCAAACCATAATAATTGACACTTATTTGTCTAAACCCTTACTGCTGTTTTGTTTTTCCTTTTTATGAATGTACTTCATTTGTATATTAGTTTTTCACATGATGGTTGACGTAGCTTTGACATAGGATATGAGATGTTCGCTTGGGGAATGGAATACTATGAATTCCTTGAACTAATATACTCTAGGGTAGTGTGAAAGTGAGGTGAATTTGCAAAATAAAAACACTGTGAATTCTTCCCTGCACTCACTTGAACTCATCACATTTTTAAGTGTTTTGAACTAGGCCCATCATCTATTAACTCTCAATGTTTTCAACTGGTTCTTTAAGGGAGTATGCAGCCGGTTCTAGGAGGAACCTGGACTGGAACTAAACCATGTGAGTATACAGCTGTTTCTAGTTTGTAACCATGTGAGCATAGTTTTGGTCCTGGTTCAAGACCAGCCCTTTCCTGGGTCTACATGAAAGAGGAGAATTTCCTTTTAAAGCTGAAGGGTACCCTCTCCATTCTTTTTTGCCTTAGTATTATTTTATAATATACATCTTTATGAAGTAAGGCTTCAAATATGTGCAAAAAAAAAAAAAGAATAACAGGAAAAAATGTTATAGTGATGAAAAATGAGCCATAGTCCAGAGTCCTCTATCATTATTTTTATATTCTTTTGCACTGATTGTGATTCTTAGTTACTAACAATAAACATGAAATTAAGTTCCTTTTCAAAGGAAGTACTTTTATTAACAAATTAAAGTTCTCTTGTCTAAGAGAATAGATAGTTGAGTTTGAATTTTGAACTGCGTTAGGCTAGTGCCTCTCTCCACTTTATACTGCTGTCAGAATAAATGCTTTTTCGCTTTTGCTCACACTCTTTGCAACCTATGTTTCAAAATCTTACCTTATTTTGAAATGCTTATGTTGAGTAACGAAACTTTGATATGGGTAATGACTGCCTGAAACTTCAAATTAATGGATTTGAAGAGACCAAGTTTGAACCTTGGATTTGTACTTTGTAAAGTCTGCTTGTTTGTATTTTTAGCCAATGAGAATCTGTGATACATTTGAATTTCCAAGAATTAATAAAGGCCTACTTGAAAACTTAAATTTTGAAATTAGTATTGGGCTCTAGCCTAAGCTTTGAAATTAGTCTTTGGCTTTAGCCTAAGTAGTTTTCACCTCACATTTAATTAAAAATAATGCAGATATGTTTGGCATGTTTTACTGGGCCATCTAAGCTTTTGTTGCAATATCACCATGCGTCCAATGGACGTGAGAATGCTATCCTTAATCACTTCTAACCATTTTGTATGCAGTTTTGGTTGCTTAAGATTGTCAATTCATTAGATTGTCAATTCATTTGCATTTTATTTTACTGGATATTATTATTGTTGTGTGTTATGAGATTTAAGAAACTCGGTTTATCGCAATTATGTCTCAATTCTAAACTAATTTAGGATTCCTCTCCCCTGTTCTGTTTGATTACAAACTTTCTATGACATATTTATTGGTATACTAGTATTAGTTAACTTTTTTAACCTGTAATTTGACTTCTTGATTAGATATTTTGTACAACATTTCATTATATGTTTTGCTCCTGGTTTTTATTTGAAGTTTCTTTGGTGGAAATTGATTGGATCTTTTCTATGACATGCTAGTGTATTTTAGCTTGATTAGAAGTAAACGATAAATATTTCCTGTTATTTTTTGTAATCAAATAAGTTCTATCTTTTTAAGTTTTTGAATTATGGATGTCATATTGCAAGTGGCACTAAGAAAGTCCATGTTTGTCTATATTATGTTGCTGTAATTTTTGTAGCTTTTGCTATTGGAACTGTGTTCCCTATTGACGGTTAAAACCGATTGTGATATAGAAGGTATTTGTTAGTTTTTCGGGTTATGTGATCAAATGTTTTTGTTCTCAAATGTGTATTAACCTGGCTTAGCAGCCTGATAAGCTTCTTGTGTTCATAAGAGGATTTGTTGTGGTAGGTGAGGTTCAATGTTCACGAGGACTGCTTGCCATTGCCAGAGGAGAAGTTTAAAAAGGTTATCAAAGATAATTACTACCAGAAGAACAAGTTTGATTGTCAATTAACATCAGAACAGGTTTGGCCTTGTTTAATAATGAATATGTGCCAATAAGAGATGCTATTGAGTCAAGTAATTTAAGGACAAATGTTTATTGCTGCTTCTGCTGGCCAGCAGGTGAAAAATTTGTGCAGGCTTTTCCAAGCTGCTAGCACCAAGTCAAAAGTATTGCACAATCCTGAAGCACAGATTCGTACATTTACCGACCGAGACAGAAGTAAAAAGCGGCATTACAGAGCAGAAACGCAAACAGTTGCAGATCATGATAGGAGTAAAAAGCAGCGTTACAGAGCAGAAACCCAAACAGTTGCAGATCATAACAGGATTAGAAAGAGCCGTCGCAGAGCCGAAACCCGAACATTTGCTGATCAGGAAAGGACTAAAAAGTGTCGTCACAGAGCAGAAACCCATACATCTGCAAATCAGGACAGGGCTAGGAAGCGTCGTCCCACAGAAGAAACCCATATATTTCCAGATAGGGAAAGGATGAGGTCACGCCGTGATGCATATGAAAGGGAAACTTATGCATCCCCTGTTGCACCTCTGCCATCACGTCCGCCTTTGCCCCCTCCATCAGCTCTTGCTTTCAATCCACGATCATATGCTTATGAAGGGGGCTTGGAAATGAATGTTTATAGAAGGGATCCACTTGTTGAGCATCAAGAAATACAGTATAGAGATTTGGAGCCGAGGCATCGCGACCATATTGAACAAGCAAGGGATTCATTCCATGAGCATTGTGATAGACGGTTTCTAGATTCTGAATTGAGGCATCGTGGTGAGATTGAACACTGTGATCCCTATACTCGGTACAGGGATGGTCTGCATTATGATCTCCCATATTTTGTTGCCCAGCCATCGGAGTACCATTCCCGTTTAAGGACATCATTGCCTCCTCTTGCTCCCTTACAAAGTACGAGCCTATATGACCGTTATGATAGTTCAAGATCCTGGTACTGAGAACCTAGGAGATTTCTGAATCTGAAAGATTGAAAACTAATGGCTGCTACATTGAATTATTGTTGTCATTGAACATAAGCAATTAGCAGCAGTAATAGCCTTTTAAGGCTGAATCTTCTGAGCCTAATCACTAATGTGAAGACTGTCTACTCAGTTTCAGCAGTTGGTGAAACCTAGTTTACTTTGATAAACTATTTGTTTTTGTTTCAACAACATAATGTACAAAAATTCCAGATTTAAGCTCTTTACATTTGGTTCCTCTTTCTTGTTGCTGCTCTTAATGCCACAAGGTCTGTACCTCTTATGCTTTTAGCTTCTTTAATTGAACTAATTATGGGAAGGAGAGTCTTGGTGCAGCGGTAAGTGTTGTCGCCGTATGACCTGAGGTCACGGGTTCGAGTTGTGAAAATGGCTTCTTGCAATTAATTGCAAGGGAAGGTCGCGTACAAAGGCACAATAGGTCCGATCTTTTTTTGGACCCCGCTCATTGTGAGAGCATTCGTACACCAAGCTGCCTTTTTTAATTGAACTAATTATATGTTCAAGATCTGCATTAAAAAGTTAAAACCATTTAGGAAAGCAAATTCTTGAAGGAGATGAGTTATTTACATGGTGACTGGTTAGAAACCTTTACTAATTGGTTAGAAACTTTCACTAATTATCTTACAAAGCAAATGCTCAAAATCATTAATTTAATGCGTTTAACAAGTGATGAAATTAACGTTATGTAAGAATATTTTTTTACAAAGTTACCAATAATGAAAATATTATCCCGAGTTTCTAACCGTGACTGATTAGAAAACCTTTACTGAAAGCGTTTGAAATGTGATGATATAACAAAATATATTTTAATAATTTTTCAAACTCACCCATAAAAGAAAATATTACTTAATTTTTTCTTTTTCTTTCTTTTTTTATTTTTTGTGTTCTGAGGCATGAAATCTAATCTACCGTTATGCTCTGCTTGACGCTTAAAAAAATAGAAAATTACATTTTTTTTACGAATTTTTTTTAAAATTATTAATTTTTATCAAAAAAAATTTAATTATTTTACAAAAATATATAATAAACATATCAAATTTATTATACATAAAATAAATTCATAATAAATTAATAATAAAATTTATATATATTATCCAAAGCTAATAAATTTGTAATTAATAAAAAAAAGTTTAGTAAATCTGATATTGCTTTTCTGAAATGGTAAATTTTATAATATTATGATTTTTTTTGGCAATTTTATATATTAAAAAAATTAATAACTTGTGCATTTAGGTCCATATGTATTGTGATGCCCCCTTGCAAGTTCATCAAAGATGTGAAAAAAAAAGGTATAGTACTGCTTTTCTGGTTCTACAACTGTCATGTGCATTGCTTTCTAATCCTTCAAGTCTAAGTTAAGAGGTAAAGAAAGTAATTAAATGTAGTTCTTAATTGGATCTTTCATATAGTGTTGAACACTTGAATTATTACATCACTAATTATAAATAGAATAAAATAAATAAATAATTTAATTTTGTTCAGCAAATGTGTGGTTTTTTTTTTTTTTTTAAAAAGCCATTTAGGTGATGTGGGTGAAGATATGAATTTATGGTCATAATAAAAATTAATGAATTAGGAGTATATATAATAAAAATGGTGGGTTTGGACCATAATGTAATGTCTTTGGCATGCATGTGGGTAATGTTGTTGCTATCTTCTATTACTTTTCTAACTCTTAACCCAATGCCTTTATTTTTTTTAACACCAAATTGTTCATAATTTATCATATATTTGGTAATTTATTTTTTATAAAGAAGATAATGAGATCTAAAAAAATATTTAAATATACGAGATTTTTGTTTGAGAAGAATAAAGAGAATTATTTTCTATTTCAATTTTTATTAAAACATTGTTTTTTCTTAATTTCTTTAATAATTAATGACAATTTTAAATTTTGATTTTCTAACAATAAATAATGATGACAAATATTATGTTGAACAAGATTAATAACATCAAAATAAAATGTAAGTTTTCCTCTATTCAAGACATATTTTTTATACAAATATTAAGGTAATTATTGAAGTATTGTCAATGAACTCAGATATATATTTTTATATATGTTTTAATAATATTATTAAAATATGTCTCATTTCATTAATTAATCACAAAAGGCATAATTTTTTTTAAAAGAGAAAAAACTAACAATATATTAATATAGTAAATTTTTTTAAAATTCTATAAAATAACATTTTTGGTGGGTATATTTTTTTTAAATAGCTTTTGTCAAGGCACGGGAGAGTAGGGTTTAAGCTCTCATAATCTAAGAATGCTATTGAATTAATTAATTCCAATCATCTAAATTTTAAAATAATTTCCCTCCAAATGTAAATATTTTCTTTTAGGGCTTGAGAGAGGATATTTCCCTTTAGAAGATGATGATGAGTAGTTAAGTTTGGTAGTTGTAGCGGTTGGTCTTGAGTCTTTTGCACTTATGACAAAGCTAGTGTGGGAATATTAGTACTTTTTGGCTTCACAAAACCAAAAAAAAAAAATGAAAAGAAAAAAAATGAAAAAGAAAATCAGTGCAAAAATAGTGATGTTGCCACTTGTGTTTGGGAACAAAGAAAGTTCTTAGATATTATTCTTTCTTTCTTTTTTTTAAAAAAAAATTAAAAAAAGAGAAAAGAAAAAAGAAATTTCTTGTTGATGAAACATTTTATTAAGCTTTTCTTTTATCATAGAGATTGCGTAAAGCTGAAAATAAAATTTGATTGAGGCATGCAAATTAAAGTTTCATCAAACACAGAAATTTTGCATGATTTATAAGTGAATATTTGGTCCCTACGTTCAACTAACTCAGGTTGATAAAGACCAACCAAAGTTTCTTCATCATCATCCCAATTGCATGCTCATTTCTACTCACTAATAGTTATTACCTTATATATTATTTAAACACACTTTATATTTCACAATAATTAAGAAATTAGTTATTTTTAATTTTTTAATATAAAATAAAATTTAATTAATAAACCAAATAGTACATCTGCAAGGTACAAATAAAATTACATAATTTTAAAGTACACAAGATGCACATAATTAATGAAGTTATTGAATTTTCTTAAATCTCATAAAATTTTTTAATATAAATAGTGGATAATGATAATATGTCTCGGACAATCTGACTTTCAGCTGAATACTCATTACATATGTCATTTGTAATCACCTTTAATGCGATAATGATACATTTATTAGAAAATGGCAAAACTCTACTAAAAAAAAGATACAAAATTTTTAAATAAAAAAAGACAGAATTCTATAATAAAAATGAATTTGCATTCAGTTTTATTGTAAAAGATAAATCAATACAAAATAAGAACAAACACTAAATTTCATATCTATATTGATCTAAAAATTATTTTAAAGATAAATTACACAATATAAATACACAAATTTAAAAAAAATAGTTATTTTTATTAAAAATATAAATTTACATATATTTTTTTAACACTTTTTTCATAATATAATTTATTAGATAATTTTAATAAATAATATTAAATATAAATATGATAAAAATTTAATATATTAACAAACTTGTTAAAATGATAAATGAGCTATAATTTAGATATAAATATTAAAGGTGTCTCTACCAATTTAAATTGGGGAGTAAAATAATAGCATTATTCTTTCTATAAGTAATTATTGGTTTTGATCTAATTTTCAAACCCTTGATCATAAAAGTTAGGGAAACATAATATTTTAAGATTTGATTTTGCCATGCATTATTAAGAAAGATTTTTGTGATCTATTTAATATATCAATTTTTTTTTTCTAAATAGGCATTCTAACAAAAAATTTTAAGAAAAACAACATTTTATGTTCATCTTGAGACCAAATAATTATTAAAATTTATAAATATGTAAATACGTAGATTAATAAGTGAGTAAATATTAAAATTCATTTGTTAAAAATCATGTTTATATATAAAAAATTCAATTATTTTCTTAATAAGTATGGATACGTTAAAATAGTAATTTTATTTAGACAGACATAGTCTGAAGAAATTAAACATTTATTAAAATAGTATATATATATATATATGAAATATTATAGCTGGTGATATTTACATTATCTCAATTGCTAATTCCATCTGCTTAAGCCTATTAATTTATAAAGGATGGATTGAACTTTAGAGTAAGTTTAGACTAGTGTGAATGTATATATCAATTCAATGAAATTTGAACAGTAATTAATAAGAGGTATATTGAGCAAGAAAGCATACCCCAAATTTATAAATGTCAAATTAATTAATACATCAGTCTTTCTCAAGAAACATATACCCATTGAAATTTTCACATTGGAAATAGAAATTCAGTTCATAACAAATCATTTATCATTTCTGTAGATTAGAAGGAACATCAACAATATGAAAAAAAAGTATATAAATGCATCTTTGAAGGGAATTCTCAATAAATGCATCTCCCATCTACTTTGAAATTTTAATTCATGATGTTAATGTTCACTTGTGATGTTAATGCCTAACAGGAAAGCAACTAATTTAATTATTGTTCCATTCAATTAACTTATAAATTCACTCTATGAATTAGGTAAATGGTGTTTGAGAAATATTAATTACAGTCATTATAAAGAGTGATTATAAAGAGTGATTGTTCAATAATCTTTATTTTATTAGTTAAAAAATATCAATAAAAATAATATTATTAAATGATATTTTTTAAAATGACTATAATTAATATTTTTTTTGATATTTTTTTATTTTAACTATTTAATATTTTATAATTCAAAGATTAAAAATTAATCTGAATTCATTGTGAGCAAAAATAAATTACTCCCTCTTAAATTATAAAAGTACTCTATAATTGAGTGTGGTTAAGAAAAAAAAAACCCTTACTGAAAATTCTTATTGGGAAGCACTGAACAAATGTATTCTTCATCATCAATAATATGCACATCACATCACATCACCGTCCATAATTAATATCAATTATCATTTACAAAATTGAATAATACCAATAACAATCCAGTAATAATGACAATAAACTTTAACAATTTGTAATTTTTAAAGTTCTTAACAGTCTGCCCTTTTTATCTTTGAATCAAGATTTCATTACTCTGGACTCATTAAATCTTTATACTTTCAACGGGATTATTAGATTCTTTGAAAACAATCCCTAAATTTTTTTTAAAAAAATTCCTTCATCTTGTAAACTCTTAAAAATAACAAAATATCTAATCATAAATAATCATGGGCTTTTGATAAAAAATATATATAAAAAAATTAAAAATAATTCTAAATTTATTATATTTATAAATTATTTATTAAAATATCAAATTTTATAAAATATTTTTTAAAATATTAGATTTTTATTAGTTTATAATAAATTTATAATGAGTTTATCACGTGATTTATTATGAATCTATAAATTTTATATAATTTATAAAATTTATAAAATTTATAAAAAAATATTTTTAATAAAAAAATAAAAATTTTAAAAAATATAGTGAAAAATATTATTTTTTCTATAATTATTTAGATGAACTCCAATTGATATTTTCATATATTCTTTAAGAGTGTTAAAATCTCTGTAATCATGAGATCATCATCAAATTTATGAAAAATGTTAGCCTACAATATTATTTTTGACCCATTTAACCTCCAATTAAAAAAAAACAGCAACTCCTCTTTGGAAGGACATGTTATCAATGGCAATTTGACTGTCAATTTCTTTTCCTCTAGTTGCTAACCTGTCTACACAACATTTTTCTGTAAAATAATTGCTTTCTTTTTTTAATTTTTTTTAAACAAAAAAGAAAAGAAAAGAAAAGAAAAAAGAAAACCCATTTCTTGATTCTGCCAAAATTTTGGAGTTGAGCCTGCAGATAGAGTTTTGGTAGTCCCATGCCCATAACTATTTGACATGAGAAATGCAACAGAATTTATATTAATATGTTTGAGAGCAATCACTTAACTGATTTAGGCTGACAGTCATTTAGTCAAAACTGGCTTTAAAGGAAACAGTATCCCTATCTCCTTATTCCAAAGTGAAACACTTTCTTCCACAAAATCTGTTTTTCAGGTTCCCTTCTGTAACCCATTATCTCCCTATTCCTCCATTATTTTGGTCTCACATAATTCTCATCCACACCATTCCCTCTTGCTTTTCACAATTTTTAATATCTTTTTTTTTTATTAATTACATATAAAAGAGAGTGACATCTCAAACTTAAACTCGAGAGTTAATTAATAGCAATATAAGCTCCTCGTCACCGAGCTATATCTTTATTATTATAATTTTTAATATCTTTTCTTGAAGCAATAGTTTATCCATTTTTTACTTCTACTCATATTTGACTATGAGATTTTTCTATCACAAAAATGACTATTGTATCAATAAATTAACAATGTAATAAAACACAGTCTAATTATAAGTATATATATTTTTTAGAATAATAAATTTCAGTTTAATTCTCTCCTTTATACCAACTTAAATTTAAAATGACTATAATACCATTAAATTAAAATGATGAGATATTAAGTATATAATCTTCTAAACAATACATCTAAAATTAATTTTCTCTTTGTTTATATCAATATTTAAAAAAATAAAGCAATATTTTATTTATATTTTTTGTGATATTTTATTTATATTTTTAATGATGTAATACGTATCAATTATTTTTAAATCTTTAAAAGATGTTCACCATTATATTTCATAACACAATCCTATCCAATGGTTTAAAATTAAAATTGCATTATTTATTATAAAAGTTGTTATTTTATTTATTTATTAATATGAAGTCACATTCAGAATAGAATAGCATCATGGGCCATAGACCTTCAAAATTTGACAAATATGGTGATGTGAATTAGGATTTTTTATTTTGTAATTTTATATATAAGAAGATCACATGGGAGTAAAGGACCATAGACAAGGTTTAGTGAGGTCAAATTCTTTTATTATTATTATTATTATTATTATTATTATTATTATTATTATTATTATTATTATTATTATTTTCTTTTTGAACTTGTCCTCTTTGGCAAGTTTTTTCTCTTCCCACTCTCCCACATGCTTATGGGTTATAATAAGCCTATCTTTCTTCTATATCTCACATGCAAATCTCTTTGCTTCTATGAGTCCTAACCCAAAAGCTTTATGGCTATGGCCTCTCATTTGTCACACAACATACCATGTGATCATCATATAATATATATCATCCACTTTCATATATATAGCCTCCTTTCGAAGAAATTAAAGGCTATTTTTCCAAGGAACTTAATATTAAGTTGCAAACCCCCATGTGAATTGTCATCTGTTTGCCAACGTATCTTGCTAAAGATAAGCATGAAATTCGGCCTAATCCAAATCTTGCATATATTCATAAGGATAAAGAAATTTGCTAGGGATAAGCATATTGGCAAAATCAATCTTATCCGATCACTATGCCGACTAATACAATTGTTCATATTAGTTTAAATAGTCATATTGATCGGCTTCATCTTGAAATTTTAATAAATTAATATTATCGATTTAGTTTTAATTTACATATTTTATAAGTTAAAACTGACCGAACTCGATGAAATTAATTGAAATCGACCAATGGTCAGTTTTATAAACTTTTCTCTTTTAAAGTGGTCAAAATTTAGAGTAAGAAATCTTTCACCAAACCGATGGTGATCTATTTGATAGACTCATAAAAGCCGACCAAACCAATCGATACACATTTCTAAAATTTGTATTTTTTTTATTCTTGAAAATTAAATTATTAGAGTTAATACCCAATAAATAATTTCTTACTGCATAGGCCAAGCATGAAATTATAGCTTTAAATTTGCCTAAAAATTTTAATATCGATCAATGTACAAACTGGCTCAAAGATAATTAACTGCAAAATGAAAACCCCTTTATTTTATGTATCTTTATTTTACTATTTAAATTTAAGTTACAACATTTTTTTACTCAAAAAATATATATAAAAATATAGGTAATTCCTAGCAAATGGTAAGCATCATTTGTAAAAGCTTTAAAAGAAGGAGGCACCATATACAACAAAGAAAAAAATGACAAGAAGGCTGCTAAAACCAGTTGCTAAAGACGGCAAAATAGATTGCAACCTCTCACCAAATACTGCAGAATCTTGACTCTGTTACTTCACTTTGCCACACCATTCATGCACTACAAAAATTATACACATATATATGAAGCTTCTTTTATGCTTCTACCTAGTTTAATTCTTTTATATTAAAGAGGAAGAATTACAAAATGAGTATCAATATATCCATTTTCATTCATTTTTAATTGTAACAATATATATATATATATATATATATCATATTGTTACATACTTTCCTACGGTCTTTATGGTTATTAATTAGCAAAATATTTGATTATAATTATCTTTGATATTAACAATTCTATCATATTTGAAAAAAAAAATCTCTCTGTCCTGAATTAATAGAAACAATCCCTATTTTATAAGAATAACAAAAATTAATTATTTTGATTTGAAATATAAATTTACATTTATTTTTTCCAGTTATTTTCATACTTTAGCATGAAATATACTTATAAATAATGGCATTTAAAATAAAGAATAATTAATAAAAATAATATTAAATATGAATATAATAGATATTTATGTGTGTTGTAATAGTAAATTAAAACAGATTCTCATGGCAATAGATTCATGACTTATTCCCCCGCTTTCCATATTATTACTAAAAAAAGGTTATAATAAACATTTAGCATATTAATTAACTCATTAAAATATTAAGTAAATTATAATGAAGACAAATCAAAAAGAAAAATATATTTATTACATTAAAACAAAAAAATATTGAACTACTAATATTATATCATCAATTGGATTCAATAAGAAAAATGAAACTTGTGAAACTTAAATGACATTTGCAAGTATTTGACCAAAGACTAATTGTAATAAAGTCAGAAGAACAAAGAATACTTGTTTTCACAATTAACTAATTAATTCAGAAAACAAAGGAAAAAAAAAAGGGAGAGAAAATAAATCAAAGGTATTAATTTTCAACAAATCAAGCCTAAATTGGTGGCAATCATATGACCAACCAAACCACCAAATCTTAATTAATTAATTTTCCCAATTGAGAATTTTGCATAACTCATAGGGATAAGAAGAAGTAGTTGGCATTTATATATGTAAAAAAAATATTAAATTCTTTCTTCAAGAAACTGAATAATAATAATTAATAAAAATAACAATAAAGTCAGGATGTATGAAAGGGCAGTTGCCAAAATGATCTTTCCCTACCTAAAATGCTTCCCTTCAAGTAATGCATTTTCAACCATTATTTTTGCAGGAAAAATATGTTTTTTCATATTAAGTATGTACTTGATGAATATAATAATATTATGTAATATAAAAATAAATAAATATGCATACTAAAGTAAAAGCACATTCTAACAATTAAGTATATATTCTTTTACATAATAAATTTAAAATTAATTCTTCATTTCTCATATTAATATTAAAAAATTATAAATAATTTTTTAAATAACATTTGTATATTAATTAAATATATGGCATGAAAAATATATATCTGAATTAATTTTTTTTATATATTTTTTAATTTCCATGAGACAAAGGTAACATATCATGTGGTATATTAATTTTTTTTTCAAAAAGCTTTAATTGTAAATGTGAGTAAGGTACAGACAGGAATTCAAAATTAGAATGTTAAACAAGACTATATATTTTATATTCTTTTGTATATGAGAAGTCAACTTCAATAGGGCATTAAGATCGGTTTGATATTGAGTTTATTTCATTTAAAACTCTCTTAGATTAATACTTAATTAATTAAAATAAATGTGGAATTGATTTATTCTAAAGAAACCTACCTATATAATTTATTTCTTTGCCCTTAAAATTGCACTATAATATATTTGTTGGTGTTCCAAGTCATTATTTAGTAGTTCCATAAGCAGTTGATCATTAATATTTTCTCATTTTTATGATAAAATAATACTCCGTACACATAATATTTGACTAGTTTAATACGATTTCCAAAATATATTAGTAAAAAATTATTCATAATACTATATAACAACAATTTTTTTTTTAAATAAAGTAAGAAAACAGACAATTAATAAGTTAATATTGCAATACCCAGAAGAAAAAGAACAATAGGAAACTTGTTAGAAAACCAAATAATAGCCAAATAGCAAAATTCCAAGAGAATATGGCAATACCTACATTATATCAAAACTTAATTTATTTTATATTCTAAAAAAAAGTTAATTTATTTTTATATTTTATATTTTATATAAGCTAGGACAAAGGAAACAACCTCTTCATAACTAATCAAATTATTATAATAAATTGTGATTTAATTATTTCTAATAAGAACATTTAAATATAATTAATTAGATTACATCAACAAGTAAGAAAAAACAAAAAGTTTAAAGCCATGTATAGATAGAGATGTCAACCAGTTTAAAATATTTAATATTTAAATGGGTATTTGATTATTTTAGTTTAGCTATTTACATATTTTTATTCAAACTCAACTCAATTCAATTCAATTTTTGTTCAATAGACTTATATTTGAGCTTGAATAGTTACATTTGAGTCGAATTTGTATTTTTTGTAAATTAAATTTGAGTAGTCTATAAATAATTAAACTCGGCAGCAAAATTAGAAGGTAAACGAAAAGAGAAAATTTTATAAAGTAATAAATAGATAAATTAAAGATAAAATTAAATATTTAAAATTAGAGTAAAATTTAATTTTTTTATTTTATATTATTTATTAAATTCTAAAAATTTATTAAACTTCTTATATATCTTTTTATTTTAATTTTTGAATATATTAATTTATTTAAAAAATTTTATTAAATTAAATTTTATAAAAATACTATTTTAAAGGAGAATATTAATTTTACCTAATTTATAATTCAATTATAAAATTCTAATATTAACCTAAATAAGTAATCACAAAAATTTTAAATAACTATTAATTAAAAATAAAATATACATATATATATGATGAAAAAAAGTCAATAATATATATAATTATATATATACTTATAATGATATAAATTATATACATTTATAAATTATATAAATTATAATTATATAATAAAAATTATAAATATAAATAACTATATATATATATGTATTGCACCCCCTATTAGACTCATATATTCTATATGAGTATATGGGATGGAAGGAGGTCCATTGCACCCCTACGACCCCTCCCCCCTTATTAGACTCATATATCATAATTTTTTATATATTTTATTAAAATTTCATTTATTTTTTTAATATATATATTACCATATATTGCATTTCTTTCTAATATTATGGATTTCACTCAATGTTTTTTTGTTTAAAATTTTAATAGCAATGTTTATTTGACTAAACATTTTATTACCATACACAGAATTTTTTTTAAAGGCAAGAGATACATTTGCATTTTTATTTTTTATATATATTATCATATGTGTATTCAAATATTGATGTATACATATATAAAAACAATATTATCACGTAATATTATATGAATTGAGTATATATATAGTATAATTATCAAGAATTTAAAATATTAATTTTATTTTAAAAAAAAGTCAAACGAACTATATAGCAAAAAATATATATCAATTTTAATAATTCTTATTAAAATTAATAAAAATTTCTGCCATTATTACACAACTTGAATTATTTTTCTATTGAAGAGAATGGAATTTTTCTTTTAATATAAGCTTAATTAATAATTGACAATTAATTAAACACTAAAATAAAAGTTGACTTTGGAGAGGTATGAATCAAGTAAAAATGATTAGATGTCACAAGCAAATCTAACAAACCAACTTGAGATAATCATTAATTCAATTTCAGGCTGGTCCTCTCTCCCTTATATGGCTTATTTTAATTGGTTCATTGCCACCTTTTTTCATAATTATTATAATTATTATTTTTCTACTTACACTTGAATGGAGAAATTATTAGGTGGAGGGCACATGCAAAAACTAAGATTTATTGATGTTGACATCTTCACTGTCAAGTCCTTTTAGTTTTTTTCCCCATTCATTAATTATTTTACTCTTAACATTATATATTAATCTAAATTCATAGTAAATATAATGAATAAAGAGATAAAATCATTTCTCATAAATTTTAAAAGTATTTCATACTCAAAATTTTAATTTAAAGCCTTTAATTAAAAGAAAATGCTCTTTTTAATTATTAACATTGAATGATATGATCCCTCTCTACCATAATATTTATCATTTAAAATTTTGATAGATTAATTTTGATATGAAAAATAAAAGTAGTCAATATAAATAATATAATGGAGAAATAAATGAGAGTAAAATAAAAAAAATACTAAATATCTTGTTAAACTTCTAAAAACATAATTATTTTAGAAATAAAAAATAAAAAATAGAAAAAATTCTAAAACGACATATGGGAGTATAAATATAAATCTATTATTATTGTTATTTAATTATTTGTATTAATGATATGCCTTGCTAAGGTTTTTTTTGGTTGTATAATTAGTTCAATTCAAAGAAAACGTAATGATTGGGTTAACGAACCATAACATACCACATTTTGGATGATTGCTCATGGAATGAGTTTTCACACATTAATTAGGAAATTTTTGGGGAAATTTACAAAACTATACTACAAAAAATAAACAGTTTTATATGGATGTAAAAAAAAAATAAAAATAAGTAAAATGTTTCTAAAATTACAAAAATATGGTATAATGTCATCTCAGTAAAAGCTCCATCATTTTTTGGACTTTCATAAATAATATATGTATTATGTATACATTGCATATATATATTATATATACGTTGTATATATATTGAGTTTTAGCTAAAAATATATATATTACTTTTATATTATAGGCTAAATATTGAATTCAAAGTGAGAATACATGCACTGTTATTAATAGTAGTACAAGTATATTATATATGTTGTGAATTTGTTGTGTATATATTGAGTTCTAACTGAAATCATATATACTACTTTTGTATATTTCTTATATATGACATATATAGAGTGTAAATATAATTTATATATTAAATTCTAAGTGAGAATATATTCGTTTTTATTAACAGTAGCATGAAATAATACATATGTTATGAATATGTTTTGCATATATTGTGTATATGTTATATATATTATACATATATATATATTTTTATGTCATCTTTAAATATGATGTATATATCGTGTAAATATTATTAATATAATGAATTTCAAATAATAATATATATACTATTATTAATAATAGCATAATATGATATATATATATATATATATATTGTGAATATGTTATACATAGATTATGCATTTGTTATTGATATAGGGATTTCTATAACTAATTTCAGCACGACTCAAAATATTACCATGTTGCAAATGATTATTTAACAATAAAAATCATAACAAAAAGAATTAGAGAATTTAATAACAAAGAGAAAAAAACAGTAGCAAATGAAAAAGAAAGGAAAATAGAAAAAAAAAATTAAAAATGAGAATCTTAAAAAAAACTCTGAAAGAAAAAAGTGCAAAGAAAATCATGAAAATATCAAAAGAAAAATAAACCATCAAATGTATATTTGCAAAAAAATAAAAAAAAATGAAAAAACAAAAAAAAGTTAAAAATGAAAAAAATATGTGCCGTAAAATGGAAAATGAAACTTAAAAATTCATAATCCATGTAATTTCCATAATTTTTTGTGTAATTCTTCTTAAGCTCTTTTTTCAGGAGAAATGCTTTATTATTTGTTGTATTTAATAAATATATTTATAACTTATAATTTATTTTTTTAATTTTTAATATTATTAGTTATTTTAAATAAATAAGAACAATTAAACAATTATTGAAAAAAAAGTGAATGCATAAATATAAAATAAAATTTGTTATTAATTTACTACATATTTTTTTAAAAAAATTAAGAATATCTCAATTTGAATTTTAAAACTGTTAATAGATAAACATTAATTTATTCTATGATAGTTCTATCATAAATATTATTATCCCAATTATAAAATACCAAAGGGATGGAATGAAAAACTAATTAAATTATAACACATGACAATATTGTTTTAAAAATATACTCTAAAATATTTTTGGGTGAACCCTTTAATTTTTTAGTGACGAAATATAAAAAATTAGGCATTATTCAATTAGTTTGACACTCTAGCTAAGATATTATCGTTGTATTATATAATTTTTCAAATGGATGAATAAAAATTTACACTTTTTTTACTCTTTTTCTCCTAACAAGAAGTAAATTGAAAATTAAAAGAGTGAGGAAGGATAAATAAAAGTATTGAAGGGCAAGAATTATATAATAGTTTAGAGTGTTTTTCTTCTCTTACGTCTACTCTCTCAAATATACCATTTGAATTTCCACAAGCACATATGATACAACTCAATTCCTTTGTAATAGTTAAACTCAAGGAATTTCACTCTTATAAATGTTAGGCTTAGGATATTCAACCGTACACTTTTTACAAGATATTGCAATCGAGGTTAGTTTTTTTTTTAGACTTTTCACAAATTACAGGCTTGTAAAAAGAAATAGATTGAAAGTGATTTTAGAAATATGCTTAACAAGAATTTGATCTTAGAGTGCTTGAGATCTTTGGATAACAAGAGTCTTTTGTCTTTTGAGGTTATCAAAAGTCTTAAAATAATTTGAATCTTCCTTCTTATATAGAAGTCAACAATTTAGGCTTCAAAAATCACTTTATCAACTTGAAAGTTGTGCCCAACAACTAGTTGGCTGAAAACTAAAATAGTCATGCTTGATTCTTGCACTATTAACCTGTATAATTATAAATTGGAACACTCGTGCTTTGTATGATACAACCTTGTAGTTCTTTCAAGTAGATATTTTTTATTTTATTTTTCTATAGAGTGTAAGTATTCTCTATTGAGAGTGATTATATGTTTTACTTTTATCTCTTTTCATATTCTTAGTTCTGAAAATATAAGCATTTTTTTTTGTTGAGAATGATCGTGTATCTTGCTTCTATTTCTTTTCATGTTTTCCAATTTTTTTAAGGGATTAGTGGGCAAAATTATAATGAAAATTTAACCGTCACAAAACCAATGTTGTGGGCATATATGTCAAACAAAACTTATACCAATCATATCAATATTACCATCCCGTACTGAAGAATGAAATGCATAAGCAGTAAACTAAAATTTACCTCTCACACTTAACATGTTATTTGAAAAAAAAAATAAAAGGGATATAAGAATGAGCGTCTATGATACTACTAAATATGTTAACCTAGTGTCCCAATCATTTGTCAGTAAATATGCTCATGTATTATAGCAAACATATAATAAATTATGAAAACATTTGGGGAATTAGTTCAAATCACATTAAACCTCAATCATAAAACAAATAAGAAAAACTTTAATGATATAAAGATGGGAACACAAAAGCTACTGGAATGAAAGAAAACTTGTATTAATAAGATATTCTAGAGAATGTAATGTTTAGCTTACTGATTACAAAAATTATTTATAGAATAAATCTAAAACAACTTTCTACAAATCTCTCCACTACTTAGCTCATACTCACCATTAAAGTAGAAACAAAACTAAGAGAATTAATGTGAACAAGCCTCAGTGGCAGAACCAGGAGAATATAGAGAGGGGAGGGGGGGCAAAATTTGTAAGAAAAAAATTACAGACGAATTTAAAATAAAAATTAAATATTTAATATAATAATAGTTCCACTTTTAATTTATACTACTATATTGACTACACCTACGATGTGGTAATTATATTCTACGAGTTTGCATTTTTTGAAAATGCTGCATAATAGTTTCATTTTCAATTTTTACAAAAATATCTCTCTCTAAATAACACACCAAGTAGTCAGTCAAAAAATTATCTCCCATCTTGTTGCGCAAATCCATTTTGATAATGTTCATTGCTGAAAAAGTTCTCTCAATAGTAGCAGTTACAACGGGTAAGACTAACACCAACTTAATAAGCAAATATACCAAATAAAACATAGTGCAGTATTCTGTCTCAACCATTTTCTGAGCAAGAGCTTTAATATCATACAAATTAGAGAAAGTTTCATTCCATTTTACATCAGCAATGAAGGTCTTAAGTTGATCCTGAAGTATTATTTGATCGGTGTTGGAGAAATCATGTGGATATAGTTCAGCAAGATGAAGTAATCTAGATAGATTGAAGTTAGAGAATGAGTCTCTAGGAGAAAGACAATCAATGCACGAAAGTAAATCCGTGCTTGATTCACAAAAATGACTATCCATTTTTTGTGTAATAAAATCAACAACTTAGTAATGAATGAAAGAAAATAAGATTATGAGGGTGTTTCTCAAAACTTAAAAGCTGGTCAAAACTGATTATAAGCCGCTTTTAGATTATAAGTTGTTTATTTAAGTGTTTCTGAAAATTTAAATAGTAGATTATAATATGTTTTTAATCAGTTTTTTAAAAGTTGGATTTTGCTACTTTTTTTAAGCACTTATTTTTTAAGCAGTTTTGACAAAGTAAAAGACCATACTATCCCTATCTAATATTTAATATTTCAAATTTGCCCACCCTATACACTTTAGTTCCCATCAAAATTCTTTTACGTTTATTATTATTATTATTATTATTAAATAAATTTTATTATTATTATTATTGCAAAATAAATTTTGAATTGACAGTTAAAAAATTATTTTTATACAATAAATAAACTCAGGGACAGTTTGGTCATTTTGACAATTTCTGCAATTAAAAACTGATAATAAGCTGATTTTACAGAAACACTTAACTGATTATAAACTGATTATCAGCTTATTATTAGCTAGTTTACAGAAACGCTTAACTGTTTATTTTTAATCTGATTATAATCTAAAAATCACTTATTCACAATAAGCTGAAAAGCTTCAGTTTTGAGAAACACTCTCTATAGCATAATAAATAGTTGAGTATTAGAAAAATGATTCATGAAAGGAAAAGAGTACCTGATAAAATATTTCAACTCGAAAGTGATGATAATAAGAAATAGGAAGATCAGCATGCTTAGAAAGCAGAAGACCTGGAATAATATCTTCCATATTAGGCATGGTCATACCATGATCTATACAAAAGTCATTAACAATTTCCAATAATTCATCTCATCCATTCTACCTAAAGTTTTGTAATTGTCTTTTAGTTGTTGCAATCAAATGTATAACATTGTAGACCACATAGAGAGAAGACACACAATTATTTTATAATGCGAACCCCAACGTGTGGTACTAGGTCGAGCTAAAATTATTTTTGATTCAAGCCTCTTCCAGTTTAAGTATCACCATTTTTCAAACATTAGACTACTTCATCATGTTATTTTTTACGGAGAGCATCCCTCCTTTTACATGAAGCTCCAACCATATTCACAATCATTGAAGTATAATAAAAAAATTACTCACATATCTATTACTCTCTGCTGCTGCAACAAGCACCAATTGAAGTTGATGAGTGAAACAATGAAATACCTTGCTTGGGGATTTTCATTTAAAATGAGGGTCTTTAACCCATTTAATTCACCTCGTATATTAGAAGCCTCATCATAATCTTGACATCTAACTCTACTGAATGATAACCCATGTTTCACAAAGAAATCATCAAGTGCACTTTTCAAAGATAGAGCGGGTGTATCACTCACATGTGCAACTCCAATAAATCGTTCAACCACTTGTCCCAACTTATTAACATATCTCAATACCACAACCATTTGCTCCTTCATTGAACTATCTCGAGCCTCATCAGTTAATAAAGAGTAAAAGTCATCTCCAATATCCTTAATAATGGCTCATGTCATTTTAAAGAACCAGCACTCACTATTTGCTTTTGGATATATTGAGAAGTGAGTTGATTATTTTCAGGAGCATTTGAATTAACTACTTTTCCTACATCAACATTGCATTCACTGTACCAATCAAGAAAGTCCAAGAAAATTATCCCTATTCAGTGATGTTTTTGACTCATCATGTCCTCAAAAAGTCAATCCGTGTAATAGAAGAAAATAAATAATATCAACAATAGCAGTCAAAAGAGTTCGGTAAAAAGCCTCCTGCTCTTGGCTGAGATTAGATAACATATGAGACACACTTTATCTTTGATTTTTGAAACTAAAATGTTGCACTCTTGCATTATTGTGTGGACTATTTAGCCCGCCAATATGTTCATTAAATTTTTCTAATGCCTTTTTTCAATTATTGACACCAATAATTATGAAGACATTATCCCCATGCTTAGGTCCTCTATTCGAGCTAAAAAGATAACATCAAAAAATAAAAAGTTGCATCCTTTGACATGTTATATTCTAGCCACTCATATTTAGAGAATCAAACATCTCTAAAACTCATTTTAATTTTTTTATATTCTATTTGTGAAAAATTATGTCCACAAGATTGACAAGATCTTTTGGCTAAATATTGTCTCCTAAATATCATCCCTAATCTCAACATTATAATCATCAATTGGTTTACGCAATGCCGGATCACCAATAATATCCTTAAAAGTAAACTCCTAACTCCATTTTCTACCACTAGATTTTCTTCCACCACTTGCTTGGCTACTTAATGTCTGGTTTGAGATAAAAATATTTGATGATTCACCCCGTACTTTCTTAGTCTTGATAAAAAAATTTATCCATATTTATTTCAAGAATTTTAAAATTATTACCCTGAATTATTACCCAATTTTTAATAAATATTTAAATTTATTCACCCAATAAAATCAAACTAATAAATTAAAAACAACAAATTAAATAATACAACTTAAAAAAAACTAATTTCAAAATATATAAATCACATACCTAAACCCCAATTTTTAATAAACATTCAAATTTATTCACCCAATAAAATCAAACTACTAAGTTAAAATCAACAAATTAAACAATAAAACTTTAAAAAATTAAAAAAAAAACTAATTTCAAAAATATATAAATCACATACTTAAACCCCATATTTTAATAAACATTCAAATTTATTCACCCAATAAAATTAAACTATTAAATTAAAATCAACAAATTAAACAATACAACTAAAAAAAAACTAAAAAAAATAATTTCAAAAATATACAAATCACATACCTAAACCCCACATTTTAATAAACATTCAAATTTATTCACCCAATAAAATCAAACTACTGAATTAAAATCAACAAATTAAACAATACAACTTTAAAAAAAAACTAAAAAAAATAATTTCAAAAATATACAAATCACATACCTAAACCCCACATTTTAATAGACATTCAAATTTATTCACCCAATCAAACTAATAAATTAAAATCAATAAATTAAACAATACAACTTTAAAAAATAAAAAAAAAACTAATTTCAAAAATATACAAATCACATACTTATACCCCAATTTTTAATAAGCATTTAAATTTATTCACCTAATAAAATTAAACTAATAAATTAAAATCAATACATTAAATAATACAACTTTAAAAAAATTAAATAAAAACTAATTTTAAAAAAATACTAATCAAATCCCTAAACTAATAAATTTTTAATAAACATTCAAATAAAATCAAACTAATAAATTAAAATTAATAAATTAAACAACACAACATAACAACAACAAATTAAGAATTAATTTGGTACTTTTTTAAAAAAATCTAAACCTAAATAGTAATTACCAAAAATACCTAAAATTTGTAATAATTAAAAAAAATTTAAAAAATTAAGATAACATACCTCTTGCCGTCGATGGACTCCGGCGAAGGCTGCGGCCTCTCCTCCCTCCGGCGGCTTGCTCGGTGGACGGTGGTCGGCTGCTTTTGCTCCTCTCTCGGTCTCTCCTCCCTCTCCTTTCTTCTCTTCTTTCTTTCTCTACTTCTGCTCACCTTTGTAAGTCTCGATCTTTATTTTTTTTTTCAATTGCCTTGGCTGAAATGACGTTTCAGCCAAGGCAATTATATATATATATATATATATATTTAAAATTCTTGCTGAAACGATGTCGTTTCAGCTAGAGTTTAAAAAAAATTACGACGTTTCAGCCAAAGCAGTTGAAAAAAAAATGAAACATGGTCGTCTTCTTCATCGTGCAGCAGATAAATCAGAGAAGAGAACGGAGGGGGGGGGGGGGGGCTGCACCCCCACCTCTGCAAGTCCGGCGAGCACAAGCCCCCCTATGGAAGCTTCTAGACACCAGCGAAGGGGGTTCATTGCCCCCCCAAGACCCCCTTGCCTCCGCCCTTGACAAGCCTCACGTAACTAGGTAAGCGTAAAACATATTAATCAATCCATGTGCAGTAAATTGCACTAATTTTTGACGCTCCCCTTAGTGCAAGCTTATTGTCAACAATTCCTATAGCGTAACGAAAGTATAGAAAATTAGGCTTCACCAAAGCCTTAGTGAATATGTCAACTACTTGAGCATTAGTACAAATATTTATTAGTTTAATCTCTTCACTTAAGACTTTCTCAAGGATGAAGTGATGATGAACTTTTCAATATGATTTATTCAACCGGATTTGATACAAGTTTGAAAGCACTTTCGTTATCACATTTGATTTGCACAACATAGTTAACTTCATATAATATGTCTCCAATTAACCTTTTTTACCAAATGCACTCTTGTGCAGCCATGGTTGCTGCAAAATATTCTACATCAGTGTTAGACAGAGCCAAAATATCCTACTTCTTACTATTCCACAAAATCACTGTTGAGCCAATATTAAAACAATAGCATGAGGTTGAATGACTATCATTTGTATCTTCTGGCTAATCTGCATCAGTAAATTCATTCAATAATAAGTTATCACATCTCTTGTACCAAAGCCCATAATTAAGAGATCTTTTCACATAACGCAATATCCTTTTTGCAGCATCTAAATGAGGAGTCCTTGGATTCTACATAAAATGTGAAACAACAAAAATTTAGTATGAAAATTTTGGCCTTGTGATGGTCAAATAAATTAAACTTTCAAAAAGTTGTCGAAATTTCTTGGTATCCTTCAATGGCGCCCCTTCATCTTTCTTTAACTTGATATTGGATTCCAATAGAGTAGCTTTTTCTTTTGACTCCCCTATGCCAAAACAGAGACTCTTTGCATAGCCTTATGAGAAACAAAATAACCTTGATCTTATTTTTCCATTTTTAGACCAAGGAAACATTTAAAGGAGTAAGTTACAGTAAATAGTTACAGTAATTAAACCATTTTCCATTTTCCACGTAAATAGTTGTTGACTAGGTAAAGGTAAAACAAACTAATTAAACAAAGTGTAATAAGTTGCAGTAATTTTTGACAACTCAAAGGAGTCGATCCTCCCAAATCTAGTTCTTTTGTCCAAATATTTTTCTTAAAATTCAATTCATGCGTTCGTTATCTCAATCTTGCTTGAGCAGCACTAACCAGATTAGTTGTAGTGTTGAGCGACAAATAAGTTCACAACCGTCATATGTTAGTCCTAGCTTATTATCATATCTCAATATTCATATTATAATCAGAATCTAGAATCATAATTCATATCACAACTTTACCCAATTTTGTATAATCTCAATCTCATTTAACATTTATATATAATATGTAATCATCAATCATAGCGTGATATAGCAAAAATGCCAAAGTATTTATTTGCATTAATAATGCATACATATACACACAATTGATTATCACTATGCTTAACCACGAACATAAGTTCAAGCCACCATATTAGTATATTATATATATATATATATATATATTACAAAAATTAATTATTATTTTATTGATAAAAATATTAAAAAAATAATATGTAATAAAGATAAAATTACACAAATTATTTTTTTCTTCAAAAATATTTTTTTACTATATTTTTTCAGTTTATGAAAATACTATTTTTAATTTTTTTTATATATTTTTATGATATATAACAAAATATATTTAATATATAAAAAAATATGTTCGACATATATTAAATATATATCGTATTTTTGTAAATTTTGGTACATATATAATATTTTTTGTAAAATTTTTGTTCAACAGTATTTTTATAATATGTTGTTATTAAAGTTATTTTTGTAAATTTCTCCACATTAAATCAAATAAATGTTTAATTAATTATTTTTCTTAAGAAATGTCATTAACTCTAAAATAAGTTATTCCAGATAATTAAATCAATTTATATTTATGATTGTTTTGCGAAAGCTAACATGGAAGGCTGCTCTAATTTTTTCCTAATTGATTTAGTAAATTTTCAAATTCATAAGAGAATGTCTTTATTAGAAACAAGGGAAAAAAAAAAAAGAATGTTTATCCATATGTGACTCAGCTTATTAAAATTAACCATTGAAAAACCATTAAAAAACAAATTTGTGTAGAAAATGATTTGAATTATACCTAATTTCCTAATCTTTTAGCCGAACTTAAAAAATGTTTGTAATACTTATTATGATAAAGTTAATTAAAGCTAGTCTTTGCATACTTATTCTAAAGTTAATGAAATGACACAACTTACTCAAATAACATTAATCAATGAATATAGTTAGGCAATAAACTTAGAAAAAACAAAGTAATTTAATTAATTTTTTTTAAGAAATAACATACAAAATAATAAAATGATGTTAATTTTATTATGACATGTTAATTAATATATTACTTAAACATATTATATATATATATATATATATATAAAAAGCTGAAATCTTTTATTCAGGACCTCTCACACACTTAAACCACGCCAAAATGCTATATCACAATACAATAAGATTCAACACGATTCAATATTAGTTTTTTTTTTAATTTAATTAAAAAAAGAAAAGCAAAAAAATAAAAATAAAATTAGGCATGGAGAAATGAGAAGAGTGATTGTGTACGGGCGCGCGTGCGGCTCGAGATTGTGCTCCCTTTCTGTGTGCCCCACTTTGAGTTAAAGCTCACCGGAGTTACGGACTATATCAACCGATGATTGCGGAGTTCCTTTTTTTTTTTTAATTTTTCTATTTTTATTTTTCTGGTTAATTTGTGGGTCCCATATCCCCACGTTGGATACCTTTACCTCTCAGTGTCTTCTAGCTTGTAAGTTTGTAAGTTGTGTCCATCTCATATCTTGCCAGTGGACCCCTGCTAAAATCTTCATCAAATCACAGCCGCTTATCACACCGCAAAAGCTTATATTCAACGCAAGCCCTAATTTCTCTTCATCTGTGTATTATTTTAGTATTTTGAGGAGATTATTGAATACACCTGATTAACATCAGAATATAATTTATTTTTATAATTTTATATAAAATATATTTCACTGAGAATATAAAATTAAATAAAATAAGTTCTTTTATTTTTTTTCAATCATATTTTTATATAAAAATTTAAATATAATGTGCATATCAATATTAGGTAGTTTTTATTCATTGATACTGATATCATATTTCAAATCGATAATATTCTGAATTTTAATTTAACTGAAATATTTTTTTTAATTAAATCAAAATTTTAAAGAAATATATATTTATTAATTTTTTTTAAGATTAGTATTAAAAGTGAGAATTAATTTTGAATATATTATTTAAAAATATATATATATTTATAATTATTAATGAGTTTTTAATTAAAAATATTTTTAGAATTAAAATATATCAAATTTAAATTGAAATTTAAACTATATATATAAAAAGAAATATTATATACTGAATTTATTATTCTCAACTGTGAGGGCAGGTAATCCATATAATTTTTTTTATGTTATCTACGCATGAGATACAGTAATATCCAAGGGCATTTATGTCTCGCCAAACAAAAAAAGTGGGGCCTATATTTCTCTCCCATGAATATTCCTCTTGATTTTCCTTTTGTCCTGATTTTGTGATTATATTATATTTCCTTGCTGTTAAAACAGCGTGAATTGTGGGACCAACACGTTTCTTCTATAGTTATTTGCATTAGATTCCGCTCTGATTTTGTACCCACAAAATAGCTCCATTCTAAATTTTTTATTTTCTCTTATCATGATTATTTAAATTTTTAATGGATAAATAAATCGTTTGGAATCAACATTCCAACAATATTTCCAATTTTAGTGTATTTTGAGTTATTAATAATTAAAAAATTCTCATTATTTTTTAAAATATTTTTATTGATTTATTTAATTTATAATTAATTATTTTATTTTTAATGTAAATAAAATTTAACTATCAAATCTTACCTTGGTGATAAAAAAATATTTTTATTCTCACTTAAATTTTATATTTGAATTTTATGTATTTATTCTCTCCACATATATTTAATAAAAAAAATTAATAAAATTTAATATAGGTGGAATTTGAATTATCTACATTGTTATCATATTTAATTATTTTGTTTTTAATAAATACTATATTTTAAATATTAGGGAGATGATTTAAATTGGAGTACAAAAATTATTAAATTTTTTTATGAAATGAAAAAAATATTAGTTTTTGAAAGCCATATAAATATTTTAAAGGAGAAAAAAAATCTATTTTTTATTTTTTAAAAAAAAGAAATAAAATAAATGGCATATTAAGTGCCACCAAGAAAACGGAAAGAGAATACAATTGAATATGATTGAGGGAAAATAGGTAACGGCCTCTAAAAGAGAAAAATAAAATTTTATTCAAAACACACTCGCATCAAAGAGCGAGTGGAAATGATCTCCGATCAATTGGGAGAAATCGGACTTCTAAATCAGGTAGACCCCACATATATCCTTGGAGCGTGTATAATACGTGCTAGGAAAAGCTTGTGGAAGAGCAGAACAGTAGCAGAGAAATCCATTTTAGTTTTCACACACATTAACAAGAACAACAACCCGTTAATGATGAGTTTATTCTAAAATTCCAAATAATACCCCTATATCCTTCTCTTTAAGTACTCATCCCTTCCTTTTCTCAGCCTCTCACATTCCCCCCATTGATATTCACTTTCTCTTTCCCTCTGTAACTTTCTCTTTTCAGATTCTGTTTCAGTGTTTTGGGTTTGGTAGAAATGGCGGTAGGTAGCTTGATTTTCATAGCAATGTCAGTAACGTGGCTAGTAGCTGAAGCTAGAATCCCTGGTGTTTACACTGGTGGTTCATGGCAAGGTGCTCATGCTACTTTTTATGGCGGTTCTGATGCTTCTGGTACAATGGGTATGTTCTTTTTTACCTACCCCATTTTGCCCAATTTAACCCAGTAGAAACAGAGTCGCTGCTCTGTCTCCATCGGAATTTTTTTTTTTTAAATCTGATGCGAAACCCATAATTTTGTTTAGCATTTTGGCTGAAATCTAATTTTTGAAATTTTACAGGTGGGGCTTGTGGATATGGAAACTTGTATAGCCAAGGATATGGAGTGAGCACTGCAGCATTAAGCACAGCTTTGTTTAACAATGGACTGAGTTGTGGTGCTTGTTTTGAAATTAAATGTGCAAATGACCCAAAATGGTGTCATTCAGGCAGCCCTTCCATTTTCATTACTGCTACAAATTTTTGCCCACCAAATTATGCTCTTCCTAATGATAATGGTGGCTGGTGTAACCCTCCTCGTCCCCATTTTGACCTTGCTATGCCTATGTTCCTTAAGATCGCTGAATACCGTGCCGGAATTGTCCCTGTTGCCTTCCGCCGGTGAGCTCTTCTTTACTTTTTTCATAAACATTCTCTAGTTAGTTATTTTAATTACAATCTCACTCTCTGTTAATTACGTAATAATATATTAAATATTGAGTAAGTTCTGCTTATAATTAAGATAAATAGAATAATAGTTACTAATAAAGTTTATTACAATTAATAAAAATAACTTTTCAAAGAAAAAAATAAAAAATGATTTATTTCTGCAGTATAAAACGTGAACTATAATTTAGGTTTTTATTTTGGTTAAAGATGTATCTTTTATTAAATTAAATCTACAAATATTAATGATGACATTGAATTTAATTTATTACGAAAGATTGGGTGTTGATATCAACTTAAGATTGTAAGTTGACTAAATAATATATTTTTGTTAAATAATTTAATTTTCTTTTGTCAAATATTCAAATTCTTTTCATATTTCAAAATATTTTTTGATGTCATTATTAAAAATATTTTCTTACTTTATTAACTAATTATTATGCATAATTTTTAAAAAATATAAACATAAAATTTTTAATTTCTAGCAAATCTAAAATAGAAATAGAAATATTTTATTTTTTAATAAAATGGAAATATGCTCTATTTTAATGGTAGTCTATTTTGGTACAAAGTAGAGTGGGTCGGATTCTGGATTAAGTTGCTTTTGTCATGTGGCGCGCAAAAGTATCTAACTTTTAGTAGGTTAAATGACCTAAATACCTTCAGTAATTCACTGAATTTACTAATTGATTGCTAATTTTTAGGTTAGTTAGAGCCAATTTTCTATTTTTGTCTTTTACCTGGCTTTGCAAATTTTAAATTACTAAGTTACCCTTGCTGTGGGGCGGAATAAGGTTGAGCTAGATACGGCTGATGACCTTTTAGTCCGCCTCCGAATATGTATTTTTAATATGAATTTTTATTGGCTAAAACAGTGGAGGTAATCTTTAGCCCCTCATCTCTTCTTTACATGTATTGAAAAAAATTTTACCTCTTTTTTTTTTTCGAATAGCTGATTCTGTCACTGATCTTATCTCTTCATTAATATTATACTTCTAATAATAATAAGAAAAGACATCAAATTAGAATCTATTTTTAATGTTTATGGCCCATAGATTTGATAGCACCTCTTCTACTTAAATAAATAAAAACTTATTGCAGTTGGTCCATAAATTAAAAGAATCAACTATTTTAGATAAGGTCATAAATTGCCGTTTTGACCATGCATGCAGATAATGGGACTTAAGGCTCGTACCGTACCTAACTGTTTACCTTTTTTATTCCTCTGTAACAGTGAAATTAATTCTACTTTTTGACTAAAAGAAAAAGGAAAATCATAAAAAAAAAAAAAGACACAGTAAGCAGCAAACCCAAAGACAAAAACCAAAACCAAACATTGTCTCCAAAGTCTGTGAATAGTCTGTTTCGTTGATATAATTAAAGGTGAGGGCTTACGTGCTGTGTTCCATGCTTATATCACGTCCGCGTTTCATGCTAGCATTTCATTCTCTTCAATGACTACATTGTCCTTACTTTTTTGTTATATTTACGCAGAGTGCCATGCCGGAAGAGAGGCGGAATCAGGTTTACAATTAACGGATTCCGTTACTTTAACTTGGTTTTGATCTCCAACGTCGCGGGTGCAGGAGATATCGTGAAGGCCAGCGTGAAAGGGTCAAAGACTGGTTGGATGAGCATGAGCCGTAACTGGGGTCAAAACTGGCAATCAAATGCTATTTTGGTTGGTCAGTCACTTTCTTTTAGGGTCACAGGCAGTGACAGACGCACTTCCACTTCATGGAACATAGTCCCAGCCAACTGGCAGTTTGGTCAAACATTCACTGGAAAGAATTTCAGAGTCTGATTTTTTTAAAAATTTAACTCCTAAAAAAATTGAAGTGAAAAATTCACATTTCCTGCTGTAATGTATTTCCATTTTTACCCCTTTCTGTTCAATTTTTTAGGACATGGGTGATGTTTTTGGGTATGGGGGATGTGAAAGTGGTAAGGGTGTTTTAGTCATTACAGTAATTAAGAGAGGGATTAAAAATGGAGACTTATAATATAAATATATATATATATATAATTTTGACTATGTGATTTGGTGGGTTTTGGCGTGTCAAGCTGTGAAGTGGTAATTAGTGAAGGGTTGAAGTGACTAAACACAAAATTGTTAGCCCGCAGCCTTTAATATTAATAGTAGTAATTAGTCTTTTTCATATATATTATATATAAATTAGTTATAGTGTAAGTTGATTATGGGTATACATTTGAGAAGTGTATTTGTATTAATTTATAGTTGAATTTGAGATGTGTTTATTTGGTTTGTCTTTTACATTCTTCCATTACCCATTTTGCACTTCTATACTTTCTTTTTCCAAGTTTATGTTAAATTTTTCATAATAATTTTTTGTTGTTAATATAAATTTTGTAGAATTAACTTAAAAGCTAACTGCAAGGGATGAAAGAGTCTAATTATATATTAACTTATTCAAAACTCATATATTTCTTGGATGTGGGATTATTTATATTTCACCATATGATAATATAGTTTAACAATATACTCTAATTTAGACAGCAAAAACTAATTCATTGAACATTTTTATTATAAAAGAGATGATAAAATTGATTTTCCCCCGAGTATAGTAAATTAGTTGCAAGTTGTTGACATATAATGTCCAACATTACGTAACACAATAAAATATATTGAATTCATAATTAGGTGAATTTTATCATATAAAATAAATTAAGTTATTTTAATTGGATTGATTTTTTTTTATTATAAACTCATTATATTTTTTTTATAATTATAAAATATAAGATTTATTTGTATTGTATTTTATAAGATTTAAAAAAATGGAATTGAAATAGTTAATTCACAACATAAACAGGAAAAAAAAAAAAGAACATATAGTACAATGGTACTACGGTATTCTAATAACATAATCATTTACTTGAAAATGAAATGAAAGGCTAATATAATCAATCCTTTGATTATACCTATATATGTATATGTGTGTATATATATATATATATTACTACAAAATAGTACTTGATTTGATCCAAACAAATGGGTGGGGAAATTTCCTTTGTGAATCTAAGAAGCTTAAAAGATTTTCAAACAAATTCATTTGTTGGAAGGACAATTGGAAATCTTTTCCATCATTTTCTTAGGAAAATAAATACCCATTTTAATCTCCAAAAAGCTTGTTCTTTATACCTTTTCCCCACCCATCTTTGTTTTTTTCATGGGTGAAGTTTCATTCATAAAAAAATAAAATAAAATTTCACTACTCAAATACAAAACAAGGATTTTTAGATAAGAAACTTCTAAGAAATGCTATTTGGATGTATCTCAAGTCCTAACAATTACTTTAACCCTTGGGCCTTCAAGAGTACCTAATCGCATATATTTTTTTTTTAACTTTTTTTTAAATATCTTATATTTTTTTTATATATTTTTTATATATCAATTATATACTTAATATTATATCTTTAAAAATTGAGTATATTTTTAGTATAATAAATATATATCTAAAATATATCCCCCAAAGGGATATTTTTGAAATTAAAAATTTTAAAAAGAATTTTTGAAATTGAAAAAAAAGTAGATATTTTTAAAAATATTTTTATTTTTTAGGATATTTTTAAAAAAAACCCCTAGGAATATGGAATCTTTATTGGCTTAAAACTTCTTAGACTTTGTAGTGAACAATAACTAAAATCCAAGAAAATATTACATAAAGAGAAATTTTTGTTGCTTCAATTGTTCAAGTGGTATGTGTATGTGTGTGTGTGTTGACATTAACGGTTGATTATGAAAATTCTTTATGCTTAATTTAATATGAATTTTGATATTTCATTTTTTTATTATTATTTTAAAAAATTTTATAATGTGTTTATAACTTAATATTTTTAGTTATTAATTATAAAATTTTGTTAAATTTTATAATATATTGGGAATACTAATTTTAAAAGTTAGTTGTTAAAATTAAATATATATTTCATATTTATTATACATGAGATTTAACAAAATTAGGAAATTTTCATCATACTTGAATTACTAAAATTTTAACATTGAATTCTAACTTATTGTTATTATTCAAAAAAACAATATTTCTTTATTGTTTAAAATATATATAAAAAAATTAAAATTGTTTAATTTTAAAGTGTGGGAAATGAAGTATATAATTAAATTAATTTCAAATATTTTTTTTTGCGAAAATTAAAATAATAAAAAACTAGAAAATGCAAAAAAAAAAAGTCACAATCATGATAAGAAAAGGCCAATGGGAATTGCATTAACCAAAGAAGCACATGGTGGGGTTGGTTTTAAGTTAATAATGTGTGTATGCATGTGATGTGGGGGGTAGAAATTAGAATGTTTTTTTGTTTTCCTTTTCATATTTGAGACAAAAAGATCTTAGGATTCTTATTATTATCCAAACTTAGAGAAAAACATTGGATACCCTAATTCACAAATTTCCTTTTTTTTTTTAAATTTTTATGGGTTGGGAGTCTCTTTGATGGAAATTTACTATCAATGTAAAGAAAAGTTTAATGATTCCTCATGACTTTAGTGTTGATCATGTTTCCAAATAGTAACTTTTTACCTTTTAATGTCGGTTAAATCAAAATATAAAATAAAGTATTTTTTATTAATATATAGGAAGACAAGCGTCTAAAACTTAAATTCGAGATCTAAATAAAAGTAATATATTTCTGGCCATAAAATTATGACTAGATAGTTAAAATAAAGCATTTTTCATGTTGAATAATTTAGAGAAAATTTCAATTGTAAATAAAAAAACTAATTATAATATATTTAGTATTAAATTGAAATTATTTTTCCAAAAAAATATTTTTTATGTTGAAAAATAATTTTGAATATATTGTTTAACTATTGTAAAGTTATTTATAATATAAATATATGAAATTTATTTTTCTATCAAAAAATAAATTTTAGAATTTGAATCTATTATCCAATTAAAAGTTAAAAGATACATTATCAATATATTATATTTATAAACATATATAAAATTCATTTTAAATGTATATTTAAATAAATACAATTAAATTTTTTAACATAATGTATTTTTTAAAGTATAACTCGGATTTAAATTAATATTATATTAATTTGGTGATAAATGATTTATGAACAACGTTTAAAATTGAGAATTTTTTTTATTGTACAATGTAAGCTTGATTATCTATATAATGAATGTAAACATAATGAATGTAATTTTAGTTGCTAAAATTAACAATTAAAGAAAATTCTAATTTCTGTCAATGATTTTCACTTTTTCACCAGATTTGAAAGTCTCTCCTTAATAATTGTGAAGCATATTGCCTATTTGAGTTGACAGGTTTTGTGTGGCTCTTATTTTGGGTTGATTACACCAATCATCCATGACTCTTTTTTTTTTTTTTGCATTATTATTATATTTAAATTGCAATTCATCTTAATAAAATTTATCAATTTTAATTTCTTTTTATTAAAATTTTATTTTATTTTCTGATAAAAAATGAATATATAAATTATATGCAGCATAACGTAGAATTATGTCTATAAAAAAATAAAAACCATTCACGTCAAAAGGTAAAAAAATATTTATTTTATTTTATTTTTAGAGATCTAACTTCACCTAAATCTATCAATATTTTAAATTAAATTAATTATTTATATATTTCAAAATTATTAAAAAAAAGAAAAATCTAAATATAAGGATGAGTATAATTTTGGTTAATCTATTTAATTTTTAATTAACCGATTAAAAATTCAGTTCGGTTAACTGACAGTTTAAGTAATTCAGTCGATTCGATTGAAAATTTTAGTTTATTTCAATTTTTAATTTGGTTAATGATTAACTGATTCGATAGATTAACCATTAATCAAAAATTTTAAAAAATTATTTAATTATTTATTTAATTCTTTAATTATATAAATTTTTATTATAAATATATTTTTTATTATAAAATAAAGTTATATTTTATTTAATTTTTTAATAAATTTTATTTAGTTATTTAATTATATTAATATTTTTACTGTAAATATATTTTTTTATTATAAAATAAAAAAATTTGGCCAATTCGATTATTTTGATTCGATTAATTAATTGAATTGATTGAAATTGAAAATTGATCGATTCGATCAATAAATTTAGTAATTGAAAATTTCAATTAAAATAAAATTTGATCAGTCAGTTAATCGACAGACCGAATGCTCAATTTGATCGATCGATTAATTGACAGACTGAATACTGACGCCTATCTAAATATTTTTTGAAAAGAATAGAAAAAAAAATACTATCCACCATTTTTTTATAAAATTTTTTCATATTTTATCAAAGATATTTTAGTCATTTTATAAAAATATATAATAAATTTAAAATAAATACATAATAAACTTATAAAAATTATTATAAATTATTATATGTATAATAAACTCATAATAACTATGTAAATTGGTAAATTAGTAAACTAATTATAAATCTTTATAAAATTAAACATATTTTGAAAATTTGATAAATTTAATTTTTTTTATTTTTTGAAATTTTTATCAAAAACCCAAAGAAATATCTAACTCAATCACATGAAAAAGGGGCAAGGGCAATTTTTTTCCTTTTCTTTTGGGACATTTACAAAATTACTTAAAAATATAAATTTTATTTTAAAAAGACTACAAAAAAATAAAATATTTATACTTTTAGAAAAAATAAGTAAAATTTCAAAAATACGTCACTCTCACTGAAATAAGATTTTGTTAAATACCTCTTTTCTTACTACAATCAATATTTTACTGTATTTTTTATTTTTTTCAAACTTGACTAGTAAACAAAAATATTCTAATAAAATAATAAAAATTAATATTTTAAGTAATATTTCAAGCATATGAAACTTATTGATGGGTGTCAAAGTTACCAAAATAAATTTTTATTCTTAAACTGAATTGATTGGAGAAGTGGTGAATAAGGTTGAATCTACAAAAAATTGATTACTTATTTAAATTTTTTTTTGAACTCAAAGAAAAACTAGAATAGAAATTAAAAAAAAAAGAATTTATAAATTCAAACTAAAATCAAAATTAAAGTTCTAAAATTAACTGCAACAAATAAAATATAGTAAATATAAATGAGAGTAATTTCAATTGAAGAGATAATTTCGATTTCAATTCTTGAATTGATTATTGATACAAAGACTCCCGTAAGTTTTTTAATAAATTAGTTCTAGCAGTTAGAAATGCTCGCAACGGTCAATCCTTCCTTTATTTTTAAATTAATTAGAAAATATTTTTTTAAATTAATTCTTGCTAATAAATAACTCTACATGAACATTCTTATAATTTAACCTACTAACAAAATTAAATATTAGAATGACCTAATTCTAAACAACAAATTCAACTGCGTGATTTATTTAAATTAAATTATGTATCTTCTTAGTATTACACCTATTTGTCACTAATATCAAAACATCAAGAATAATTACAGATTCAATTATTTTCGAATGGTGTTATATTGTTAAACTAATCAAACAATGTGCCCTATTAATCAAATAGCAAAACAATAATATAAATAAGCCACAAAAAATGCATAAATACCAAAAACTTTAAAGAAAAAGAGAAGAGAGTTTATTTATATCTCACAAAACCGTGATAAATTAAAATCTCAGTTAACCTTCAACTGATATAAATTTAGTTTCACATGATTTGAATGAAGAAAACTTGAATTAAGAATAAAAAAGAAATCTGAAAAATCTAAGCTTCACAAAAAAAAAATTTTCTATTCTTCTCACCCTTATATAGCATATAAGAAATAAAATCTAATTTTCCCTTTAGTCAGGAAATAAAAATAAAAATATTAAATATAATAAAATTCTAAAATAATATTTAAATAATAGTTCAACATAATATTTTGATATCTTCCAAATATTGCAATATATCTCTATCTCAATAAAAGTAAAAAATTTCAGTTGCAATAGTTTTTCTTTTCTAATAAGGTATGCTATTCATAAGCTTTGTCCTAGGTTTTTCAAAATTCTATGGAGATAAATTTTGATAGTGACATGCAAGACTACACGCATAGTTATGTGTCTGTTCATGCACATTTCTGCCTTTCAAAATTCTGTGAAGATAAATTCTGACTTTAATGTGCAAGATTACCTGCATGGTCATACGCTCACCTATGCATTCTTTTGCCTCTGAAAATTTTGAAAAGAAATTTTAACAGTTATGCGCATTATCATCTGCATATTCATGCATCTGCTTGTGTATATGCTCTTTTTAGCAGTTTAGGTATTTTTTTTAATTTTTTTTTGCTTATTTTGCCTTCTCAAGTTGCATCCTATATAAAATTGGGGCAAAATCAGTATAATCATATAGTAATCGGCTTAAATATTTTCACAAATAATGACAAAATTTACTTGTTATCATTTATTAATCTTTATAAATGAAAATTTTTACTTTTGATTATAAAAAGTAATTATACTCATAACAAATAATAAAAAAAATTAAAAATATATTAATAAAAATATTAAATTTATTTTTAAATAAATTTTACATATTATACATATAAAAAATAAAGTTAAAAAAATATTAATTTTAATATATAGATTTTTGGCAGATATTTTTATATATGTTTAATAGATGTTGTAAATGTTTGATAATATTGTATGTATTTATTATTTATGTTGTGTATATTTTATGTAAATATTATGTGAATATTGTGAGAATAAAAAATTAAAAATTAAAAATTAAAAAATATTAAAAATATTTTGTAAATATTTCTTAGATATAATAAATATTATTTGTTTTTGTTCGTATAAATTTTATATAATATATATATATTTATTTTTTATGTGTATATTGAAAATATGATATTAAAAAAATATATTTTTAAAAAAATATAAATAATAATTCAAAATAAAATAGTAAAAATCACTGTTTAAAAAACTAAAAATAAAATAAGTGTTGTGCGTGTTGGTATTTTGAAAATAAAAATTTTGTGCCCTAAAAATGAAAAATGGCCTACTAAATGCCGCGTTCATTTTTTTTTTCTTCTGGTTGAGTACGAAAGTGGCAAATTTGTGGACTTATAGTTTGAAAAGTTGTTAATGGCAGAGTATTTTGAAGTTTTAAGAAATACCCATTGGACCGTTGAGGTGCTTTCAAGATTAAGCTTAATCCATTGGACCTAAAAGATTTTGGGCTAATAGAAAACTAAGCATTGGACCTAAAGAGCTGTTAATACAAAATGGATTATGGGTTGGGAAACCCATTTTTCATTCACCTTTGCCATATTGGATCACAAATGAGTTGCGCATTGGTCCACTGTAAATATTTAATTAGAAAAATCACACCCTCCATCACATTTTTAAAAAATTTTATTTTTTTATTAGAGGTATTTTAGTCATTCTATTATAAACTCATAATAAGTTTATTGTAAACTGTATAAAATTTATAAACTCATGATAAACTCATGATAAACTTATTAGAAACTCATTAGAAACTCTTTGTAAACTAATAAAAATATGATATTTTGGTAAATATTTTATAAATTTTGATATTTTAATAAATATTTTATAAATATGATAAATTTAAAATTATTTTTAATTTTTTTTATATTTTTGTAAAAAACTCTATTTAGTCTCCACTAGGGAAAAAATAACACCGATTATCATGTTTTTTAAATTTTTTATTTTTTATACTAAAAGTATTCTACTCATTTTATTATAAACTTATTATAAATAATAAAAATTTATAAAATCATAATAAATCCATAATAAACTTATTACAAATTTATTATAAACTAATGAAAATATAGTATTTTGATAAATAATCTATAAATTCTGATATTTTAGTAAATTATTTATAAATATAATAAATTTATAATTTTTTTCAGTTTTTCATATATTTTTATTAAAAGAACAAAAAAAATTCAAAATGTTACTAAGAATTAAGAAAGGTCTCAAATAAAGACTGATAAAATATAGTTTAGCGGCAACATATCTTTCAATTGGAAGCTAAATATATATTTTCTCATTTTAAAATTAATATATATATATATAATTTTTTCACTTATCTCAAATTATAACTTATTTATCATTTTAATAAATTATTTAATATGCTAAATTTCTATAATATTTATATTTAATTTTATTTATTAAAAATATTTCATTTATTAAAATAAGGGTATGATAAAAATACATATATATATTTTCAAATAATTATTTTTTCACTTACATATGTATATTTTCAAATAATTATTTTTTTCTTAATTATTCTAAAATATAAGTGTACTTATCAAATATATGATAAAAATAAAAGAAATTATATCGAGATAATAATAATAATAATAATAATAATAATAATAATAATAATAATAATAATAATAATAATAATAATAATAATAGTGGAAAAGGAAAAGAATGTGATAAGAAATAATAGGTTACAATTAGCTTACCATGAGTCTATGAATTCATAATCTAATTGAAGAACGTTCTAAAGGGCCAAAAAAAAAACAAACTTAAACTAAGAAAGAAGAAACCTAAAATGATTTTTATTTTGCCTTTGTCAAACATGTATAAGATGTCCACGTGCAATTTCCAGTATTTACAAGCAATATCTATATTAAATTAAAGGGTAAAAGCTATATAAGCCTTTAAAATGTTTTCCTCATGATATGAATTTTCTTTCTTTAATTATTGATAGAACAAGAAATAATAAAATAAGCTTACAATGATATATTAATTAAATTAAAAAATTGCAAATTGTTTTTAGTCAAATAGAAGTTAATTAAGTTAAGTAATTATTATTATTATTAATTCATACCAATTGAATTATTTTAATTTTTAAAATTAATAAGAAAAAAATTATTATTATTATAGTTGGTAGTCTTGCATCATACTCCTAAATAATTATTTAATCTTTATAATTAGATAAATATACCTAATAAAATTTTCAATTATTGTTTGATTCTCTACAGTAATAGAAAATTTTCTATTATTGTTTGATTATCTAATGAGTGATTATTATCAATAATTGAAAATGATATTAAATGTTCATAAAGAGATAATCAAATATTAAGACGTTTTGATAAAAAAATTTTCAAGAAGTTGTTTGAAAACCTCTTAAGTAGATATGTTGCAAATAATTTTTAATTTATTTAATTTTCATTTAGGAAGTGAATATTCAGTGTACTCAATTAAAATTGAACTTAATCTTCCACTAATCAAATTTTTTAACACTTAAAATAATAATCAAACCATATTGAAATTAATAGGATAATTTAATATAACCGAAGTAAGTATTTAGATTTTGTATTTAGTTAGAACATAAATAACTACATAATTATAGTTCATTATTTATACAACGTGAATCAAAATATTTATGAAATATTATTAAGAAAATATAATTACTCCATTATATTTTAAAAAAGAGTCATTTAAAAGTATATATTTGGTACTACCCATAATAAATCAGACTCTAAATCCAAACTTGAATACTTAAACCGAGCTCACCACATGCGCAGACCTCATTTTTGAGCTTTATATTCAGTTGAAATCTTTCTATATTTAGGAGAGTATGCTTGATGTGACAGGAAGCATACACCTATACACTTGAAAAATTTATTGACCCTATAGATATTGTCCCCCCACTCTAACTATAAATAAGGGTATACCCCCACAGGTAAAATGATCTTCTCCTTCTCCTTCTTCTTATTTTCTTTTTTTTGATATACAAGTTCATCTATTCCACTGACTTAGGCATTGAAGTCTTTTCACTGGAGTTTGGTTATTTCCTTTGCTTTGTAGGTTGCAGAATTGACAAATCTCATACTCGAACTCATATAGGAGTCCTTAAAGTCCATCTTGTCATCAGTAGTGCAATAAGCGTGGACTAGCTAATATCTGAAAATGGATAATAGGACTCAAGACCTAACTAGTGATCCACAGAACCCAAACCAAACTCTATATAACAGATTACCCCCACCACCACACACACCTCAACACCCTATAGCTCAAAACACTGCAAACAATCACCAAAATGGACTGTCAATGACTGGACCTTCACCACCTGGGCCATTTGTCGTTATATTGGTAGAGTCAGCTTCTGACGAGCCCCCTACTCCACTTGCTCCACTAGCACAGATGGTCTCTGCAATATTACAATCTTCAAACATGTGTGAATAAGCAATTAGAGAGGTCGCCTCAATTCTTAGAGGCTTCATAGCCACTTTTGGACAGCATGCTGCTAGAAATCAACCCCAAACACAACCAGCATTGTCTGAGCATGAACCTAACCCTCCCCCACCAATATGACAGACCCCTCCACCCGTACCTATAACTTATCAAATGCTATATCCATATTATCAACCACAACCTAACCTTGAACTTAATCAGTATTACAGACCCATAGAAAAATCTCCTGAATCGGAGCTGAAGGCTCGGAGAAGGCTTTACTCACCTAAACATTCAACATCCCATACACCCACTAACCCCATATCAACTTTCGAACCAGTTTACTCTAAAAGAAGAGAAGTTATGATGACGACAGAGGACATCAATGCCCTAGTTGATGATAAGATAAAATGTATATGTAGAGGTATGACACTACAATATGGCTTTACAACCTTCTTCTCCCCTCTATCAAAATGGATCCTCAATGAAGTCCATCCGAATTTCCATATGCCAAAGTTGAAGGAATACAGTGGAACTATGGATCCTCAATCACACGTTAATAGTTTCTACAATACTACCCTGTTATATACAACTTCAGATGCTACTTTGTGTAAACTCTTCCCAAAGACCTAATCGGCAATGCACAAACATGGTATAAGAATCTGGAACCTCATTCAATTCATAACTTTACCTAGTTCACCGAACTCTTCATAAACAAATTTGTGGCCTCTATAGACCCCAGTCAAACTTCAGCAGATTCATTTAAAATTGTGCAAAAGCCTAAAAAGACATTACAGCAGTATGTGGATTGGTTCAATGAAGCGATGGGCTAGATTTTAAATGTGAACTTTGAGATTGCATTAGAAGCATTGATTCAAAACACTGAATGTCCACAACTTTCTTAGTCTTTGACCAAGAATCCTTTTCAAGACTTTGTAGAGCTCATAACTCGATCGTATAAATATATTTGTGATGATGAAACCGCTCGAATTTGGAAAGAGCTTCACCCCAACCATTAAAACCATGACCACACACTTAAAACCTTTGGAGGATCTAATAAACCCGAATTCTCAAACCAAATTCATCCAAGCTAGATGCAAGTAGACAATTCAAACAAAACACCCATTGGTGAAACTTTAACTCAAATTCTCCAGACCATCAGGCTAACGTTACTCCAATCGTACTTACCACATCATCCAAGCCCTTGAACAATTTACACCTTTAACCACTTCTAGGGCTACCATCTAGTGCTAGCTCGAACAAAATACAAAAGTAATTGGCCCCCACCAGTGAAGGATGATTCAAATAGAAATCAAGAGATGTACTGCAGTTTTCATCAGGGTCATGGTCATAAAACAAATGATTGTGTTAAGCTGAAGAAAGAGATCGAGCAATTGAAACAAGCCAGTCAATTAAACAATTCATTGCTACTTCCACCAAGCAATGTGACCAAGATGAACCACGCTCCCAGCCACCTACAACTTATAGAAAGGCTCCGGTAGGAGTAATACATGTTATAGCAGGGGGAGAACACTATAATGTCATTTATGCTTCTCGGATGCAGAAGGCTAAAGAAGGTTTTTTGTTGCTGAAATCTCAAAGGCTTGCTATCCGGTCATTGCTTTCAATCCTAAAGAATTACATCAAATTGCTGGTCCGCACACTGATGCCTTGGTAGTGGAAGCTGTCATTCAGGATTATTTGGTTCAATGAATTTTGGTTGACACGGGCAATGCCATAAACTTATTGACCTTAGATGCTTATAAGAATCTCAGTTTGTTACCTAATGCACTAAATCTTGTTACCTCCCCATTAGTTGGTTTATCTGGACACACAGTACCCGTGTAAGGATCAACCATGCTGAATGTACAGTTGAGAGATAGTCTAATTATAAGAAATTGCCGAATCTGCTTCATGATAGTAGATATGAACCTTGCTTATAATACCATTTTTGGATGGCCATTGTTAGTTGGCATAGATGCCTATATTTCTATGAAAAAGTTGCTTATAAAAGTCCCAATCCATTAAGGAGTGGCAGTCATGAAGGAAACCAGCAGGTAGCTCGGGATTCTTGCGCAGTCTGTAGACATTTAATTTTTAACCCACTCCAGTCCAAAGATTTTAAAACAGTCCAAAATAATTTTTTGTGGTATTTTAATATTTATTATTTATTTTAATAAAATTTATTTTTAATAAAATTTATTACTTATAAAATTTATTTTATTTTTATAAAATTTAATAGTTATTTTTAATAAAAATAAAAAATATCAAAAAAGAAAAAAAATAAAAAAATCGGCGATGGCAGAATCGGCGACGAAAGTCGCTAGCGAAGAATTGACTTGGGCCAATTCGCCGTAGGAACACCTACAGCGAAATTGGGCCCCGAGAGCAATTTTGCCCTCACCCCGTGCTTAATTTTGCCCTCGCCCAGCCCGATCCTGCCCAGCAGCGCCCAGCGCCAGTCTCGCCTGGGCCCGCGTATAGTTTTGGCCAAAATCTTATTTTACTTGATTTTTAATGTTTTCCTAAACAGTTTTATTTCCTTAACCAATTAGTATTAGATTTTTATTTTTTCTTATAAATATCACATTAAAAAAACACATGGAGGATGGACATGAACAATTTTATTTGGCCAGAAAAAAAAATTTACGGAAGAATTATTTGGACTTTTTCTTAGCAATTGGTTCATGGACTAGACTTTAAAAATTTAAAAGGAGAAAGCAACAAAAATAAAGGAGAAATCCTAGCAGCCAAAGAAGCAAAAATTATTGAATGAAGAAAGTAACTGGCAGTGTCAAGGCAATTGCCAAATTCCCAAACTTTAACTGAAAAAGTAATTGACTCAGGCAGTAGCAAAAATCAAATAAAAGCTTGGTTCAAATCTTTTAATTTTGGTGGAGCCAACGAACGAAGGTTTGTTTGTCTAATTCATTTAAATTATAATAGTTACATTATTGTTATCTCATGTATTAATTTACTAGACATTCAAACAAATCAGTAGCCATATTTAAGTTTATTTTATTAATCACAGTAGTGGATATTAAAATTCAAACTCTAATTTGAAATACATAGTGACCATATTTTTATCAAAACCCTAAACCCTAGCACTATCTTCGTAAAAGTTTCAAGTTTTTATCAAAACCTTAATTCTAATTTCTAAACTAAAAACCCTAGCCTTGTTTTTCAAAACCCTAACCCTATTTTCTAAATCTCTAACCCTAAAATCTTAATTTTCAACAATAAAACCTATAACCCCAAAAATCAGTTTTCAAAATTTTCTGGGGCACTGCCGTATGAGCTCGTCGAAGGGGTCAATATTTATTTTTGTATTATAAGTCTTTGTGTTTAACTTTCTTTATTTTAAACTCTAATTTTATTATTAAGATTCTAAAATTCTAATTTAAGACGTAAACCCTAAATTTATATATTTATTGCTTTATTTAATTTTAGATTTGATTATGTAATTTATTATATATTTTAATGATTAATTTATTTAATTTTAATACTTGATTTATTTAATTTATCATGGATGAATATTTTTTCAATTATTATTTACTTATTAAAATTTTAAGATATATGTTTCCATGATTGAGCACCTTATTAATTAATTTTTATATAGTTTAAATTATTTTTATATTTTGGAATTAATGTAAAGGACATATTTCCACCTTTTGGTGGATGTTTTATTTAGTTTTAAATATTGGACTATGTAAGAACACGTTTTCATCCTTGGATGGGTGTCCATTTATTTATTTTATTTGAACATTGCTTTGATTTTAATATAATAATACTTTATTTTAATTATTGCATGTAATATGGATAATATCGTTATATTTAAGAATTTTATAATATTAAGACCTGCAAAGGAGGCCGGTTCCAATGAACTGGGCGTTGTGGGGGTGCTAGGTCATTTCTCACATTTTCCATACATACCAAACTTTTCGAATCCATTAGGGGGTTGGGAATTCCTTAGGAATCGAGTTATCCACTCCTTTCTTTTTTTTTTTGGCCCCTTTGGGTGGCGACTCCATTTTTTTCGGATTTAGTCCCGTGTTCTTTAAGACTCTAGGCCTAACAGTGTCGAAGTCACAAGAACCATTTCACCGGAAGTAAAAAAAAAATTTCCGCTTACACAGTCCTTCTTAGAGACATCAACACGGTGCTCCCAGTGAATTCCCTTGCTCTTCCTAAAAACCCACAGTCTCTTGAAGAGCCTGTAGAGATGCTGAAAGAGATTAAGGTTGGGCTAGACAAAACATTCAGAATTGTAAGTTCATCTAGGCTTGAGAAAGAGATCGCCCTAACTCAAGTATTAGAAGAGCACCAAGATGTCTTCGCTTATGATTCGATGGATGTTAAAGGCATTTCACCCGAGCTTATGGTCCATGAGCTCCATATAAATCCTAAGGCTACTCCTATAAAGAATAAGAAAAGAAACTTGGGGCCAAAAAGACAATTAGCTACAAAATAGGAGGTTGCAAAACTCTTAAAAGCGAACTTCATTAAAGAGGTTTTAGTCCTGGACTGGTTATCCAATGTGTTATTGGTGAAAAAACTCAATGGCAAGTGGAGAATATGTGTAGATTTCACTGATCTAAATAAGGCATGCCCCAAAGACTCTTACCCACTCCCTAATATAGACTGCTTTATTGACCCTACGGCTAGATATGTAGAGTATAGTTTTATCGATGCTTCATTTGGTTTTCATCAAATTCCTCTAAAATTAGAAGATTAGAGCAAAACTTCTATCATAATATCAAAAGGCACTTATTGTTACAAAGTCATACGGCCTAAAAAATGTAGAAGCCACATATCAGAGGCTCGTTAACAAACTTTTTCAAAATCTGAAAAGTCAAACTGTCAAAATATATGTAGATGATATGATTATCAAATCTCAAAGTTCAGCCTAGCATTCTAGAGATCTAGCTGAAGTCTTTGCAATACTCAGGCAGGCAAACATGAAACTCAATCCGTCTTTTCTTTAGAGACTCAAGCTCATCCCTCATTTCCTCGTACACACTCACCACCCCAGCATATTGATCTCCCATATGTTCACATAGAAGATCATGCTACTAAACCATCACATCTTAATATAGATCATAAAATCAATATAACTAAGCTATAAAATCAATATAACTAAGCTTTACTACAAATACAAATTACCTTGGTCACTGTAGTTTGGTATCTTTCCAACAAATTTTTTGGACTCGTACTTTCTAACTTATTTTTCTGAGGAATATTCCTCAGATACTCCCTGTTGAAGTACCCGATTTTTACTTCATTAACGGAGAAGTCAGCATCATATCGAGATGTAAAAACTTTCACCATTGCTTCTATTTACTCTTTAGGGTCAACCTCGTGCTCTAGCTCTGCATCCCTAGATTGTGTTTCTTACTTTTGAGTCTCTGATGCAGTTCCCTTACCATGACCTTGTACTACAACGACGTCATCTCTACCCTGCTCTTTAGGAGATCGGCCACTCGCTACTAGCTAAATACCATGCACGTCAGTTGTAGCTTCTTTTCTTTTTTTTTTCCCTCTTTAAAGGTTTACCACCTCTTTCCCTGGAAGGAGAATCTACACTCCTTCTTTTCTCCTTAACACCTACTCGGGCAGTCTTTTCAGCCTCGACTTTCACCTTCTGGATCACCTTCACACGATCTTTCATTCCCCCTCTCTCCATATTTGCACATAACAAAAAATCAGAATATTATTACTGAATAAACTTACCAGAAAATAAAACAGAGGTATAACCAACTCAATCCTCAGGACGTAGTTCAATTGGATCTTTTCTCAGAGAAAAATATCTTGCAATTAAGTGCAGGACATTCAACTTCTCTATCTGAATGTCATGCGCTATCTTATCAAAGATAGCTTGGTCCTCTGGATACAAATTCCCCCTTTTTACTGTTGGCTAAGTCCCACCTCGACTCTACTTTGTAAGACACTCAAACCCTTCAGTTTTATCTAAAATGAAAAATCGATCTTTCCACCCTTTCATAGAATCTGACTTCCCAGTGAAGAGTGTAAGTCTTGATCGGGCTTGTAGAAATAAAAAATCTTCATCCGATTTTGGCCAAGCTTTGATAAAGCATAACGCGGCCAAAACCCTGGGTAAGACATCCACTCCTAATAGCTTTTACAGAAGCTCGAAACCTACAACGATTCGCTAGGTGTTTGGACTAAGTTATCTCGAAGATATACCATTTATATTTAAAAATTTTATTATGCTTGGTTAAAATCTTTTAATTTTGGTGGAGCCAAAGAACGAAGGTTTTTTTTTGTTATGTTTAATTCATTTAAATTATAATAGTTACAATATTATTGTCTTATGCATTAATTTATTAGACATTCAAACAAATCATTAGCCATATTTACGTTTGTTTTATTAATCACAGTAGCGGATATTAAAATTCAAACCCTAATTTGAAATACATAGTGACCATATTTTTATCAAAACCCTAAATCCTAGCATTGTCTTCTTAAAAGTTCCAAGTTTTTATCAAAACACTAACCCTAATTTCTAAATTAAAAATCCTAGCATTGTTTTCCAAAATTCTAACCCTATTTTCTAAATCTCAAACCCTAAAATCTTAATTTTCAACAACAAAACCTACAATCCTAAAAATTAGTTTTCAAAATTTTCTGGGGCGCTGCCGTATGGGCTCGTCGAAGGGATCAATATTTATTTTTGTATTATAATTCTTTGTGTTTAACTTTCTTTATTTTAAACTCTAATTTTATTATTAAGATTTTAAAATTCTAATTTAAGATGTAAACCCTAAATTTATATATTTATTGCTTTATTTAATTTTAGATTTGATTATGTAGTTTATTATATATTTTGACGATTAATTTATTTAATTTCAATGCTTAATTTATTTAATTTATTATGGATAAATATTTTTTCAATTATTATTTATTTATTAAAATTATAAGAGGTATATTTTTATGATTGAGTACCTCATTAATTAATTTTTATATAGTTTAAATTGCTTTTATATTTTGGAATTAATGTAAAGGACACGTTTTCACCTTTTGGTATGTGTCCTATTTAGTTTTAGACATTGAACTATGTAAGGATACGTTTTCATTCTCGGATGAGTGTCCATTTATTTATTTTATTTGAACATTGATTTGATTTTAATATAATAATATTTTATTTTAATTTTTACATGTAGTATGGATAATATCGTCATATTTAAGAATTTTATAATATTAAGACCTGCAAAGGAGGCCGGTTTCAATAAACCGGGCGTTGTGGAGGTGCTGAGTTATTTCTCACCTTTTCCATACATATCCAACTTTTTGAACCCATTAGGGGGTTGGAGATTTCTTAGGAATCGAGTCATCCACCCCTTTCTTTTTTCTGGCCAGTCTGGGTGGTGACTCAATTTTTTTCTGATTTAGGCCCGTGTTCTCTAAGGCTCTTAGCCTAACAGTGTCGAAGTCACAAGATTCATTTCACTGGGAGTGAAAAAAAAATCCTCGCTCACACATTCTTTCTTAGAGACATAAACATGGTGCTCCTAGTGAATTCCCTTGATCTTACTGAAAAACCCACAATCTCGTGCTGAGCCTATAGACATGCTGAAAGAGATTAAGGTTGGGCTAGACAAAACATTCAGAATTGTAAGTTCATCTAGGCTTGAGAAAGAGATTGCCCTAACTCAAGTATTAGAAGAGCACCAAGATGTCTTCGCTTAGGATTAGATGGATGTTAAAGGCATTTCATTAGAGCTTATGGTCCATGAGCTCCATATAAATCCTAAGGCTACTCCTATAAAGAAGAAGAAAAGAAACTTGGGGCCAGAAAAATAATTAGCTGCAGAACAGGAGGTTGCAAAACTCTTAAAAGCGGTCTTCATTAAAGATGTTTTATTCCTAGACTGGTTATCCAATGTGTTATTGGTGAAAAAACTCAATGGCAAGTGGAGAATATGTGTAGATTTCACTGATCTAAATAAGGCATGCCCCAAAGACTCTTACCCACTCCTTAATATAGACTGCTTTATTGACTTTACGGCTAGATATGAAGAGTATAGTTTTATCAATGCTTCATTTGGTTTTCATCAAATTCCTCTAAAATTAGAAGATTAGAGAAAAACTTCTTTCATAACAACAAAAGACACTTATTGTTACAAAGTCATGCGGCCTAAAAAAATGTAGGAGCCACATATCAGAGGCTCGTTAACAAACTTTTTCAAAATCTGAAAAGTCAAATCTTGAACTTCAGCCTAGCATTCTAGAGATCTAGCTAAAGTCTTTGCAATACTCAGGCAGGTGAACATGAAACTCAATCCGTCTTTTCTTTAGAGACTCAAGCTCATCCCTCGTTTCCTCATACGCACTCACCACCCCAGCATATTGATCTCCTATATGTTCACATACAAGATCATGCTACTAAACCATCACATCTTAATATAGATCATAAAATCAATATAACTAAACCATAAAATCAATATAACTAAGCGTTGCTACAAATACAAATTACCTTGGTCACTGTAGTTTGGTATCTTTCCAACAAATTTTTTGGACTCATACTTTCTAAAAACTTATTTTTTTGAGGAATATTCCTCAGATACTCCTTGCTGAAGTACCTGATTTTTACTTCATTAACGGAGAAGTCAGCATCGTATCGAGATGTAAAAACTTTCACCATTGCTTCTATTAACTCTTTAGGGTCAACCTCGTGCTCTAGCTCTGCATCCCCAGATTGTGTTTCTTGCTTCTGAGTCTCTGATGTAGTTCCTTTACCATGACCTTGTACTACAACGATGTCATCTCTACCCTGCTTTTTAGGAGATCGGCCACTCGCTACTAGCTGAATACCATCCACGTCAGTTGCAGCTTCTTTTCCTTTCTTTTTCCTCTTTAACAGTTTACCACCTCTTTCCCTAGAAGGAGAATCAACACTCCTTCTTTTCTCCCTAGCAGCTGCTCGGGCAGTCTTTTCAGCCTCAACTATCACCCTCTGGATCACCTTCACACGATCTTTCATTCCCCTCTCTCCATATTTACACATAACAAAAAATCAAAATATTATTACTAAACAAACTTACCAGAAAATAAAACAGAGGTATTACTAGCTCGATCCTCAGGGCGTAGTTCAATTGGATCTTTTCTCAGAGGAAAATTTCTTGCAATTAAGTGTAGGATATTCAACTTCTCTATTTGAATGTCATGCATTATCTTATTAAAGATAGCTTGGTCCTTTGCATACAAAGTCCCCCTTTTTACTGTTGGCTAAGTCCCACCTCGACTCCACTTTGTAAGACACTCAAACCCTCCAGCTTTATATAAAATGAAAAATCGATCTTTCCACCCTTTCATAGAATCCGACTTCCCAATGAAGAGTGTAAGTCTTGATCGGGCTTGTAGAGATAAAAAATCTTCGTCCGATTTTGGCCAAGCTTTGATAAAGCATAACGCGACCAAAATCCTAGGTAAGACCTCCACGCCTAATAGCTTTTATAGAAGCTCGAAACCTACAATGATTTGCTAGGTGTTTGGACTAAGTTATCTCGGAGATATACCATTTATATTTAAAAATCTTATTATGAATGGGCTCAAGGGAAACCAAACTCCTACCCTTAAATCCTCCTTGTATATTATTACTTGATCGACCCCCAGTGTATCATGGCTCCAATCATTCCTACAAGGCAGAATCATTTTGTAATCCACAATAATTTTATATTTCTCTCGAATACCCTTTATATCTTTCTCGATCAAGGGGGATTCAATGTCCTTGAAGCGTGCCTGATCCGAAGCAACCCGAACACTCAAACCCCCTTCCCCTTTCGTTTCCTCATCTACGAGCCTGGGTTGTGCTGTTGTAGTTCTTTCCTCCACAGCTTGAGCCATCTCAATACTTACCGAGCCACTTCCTTTTGATGAGCTCTCAACGTTCTTACTAGACCCGAAAGAGTTGCTATATTGTACATACTTTTCACTCACTCTTTGTTCATCTATAGGCACATATTCGCTCCCCAAACTCATTTTATCCAAACTAACCAACAATTATAGCAAACAAAAATTAATATCTGAAAGCAAAACTCACCAATTATCGCTATCACAGACCATGATCAGCAGACAACACTGGCTTACTCAAAATCAAACAAAACTTAAAATTTTTTGAAGCAACCGAACTCTCACAGCAATGGCATGTAGTAAATGATCAGCATCACATCCCCTTATTTATAAGCATCATCACCTTTGATGCACTTGGAGGGAAATCCGGGTGCATTTCCCGCCCAACCTACGCTATAGTAGATAGACCGTCATCTACTTCAACGCATGCCATGTACCCTACCGCACTTTGTTACTTGCCTCATCTTCTTGACATAAATGTCAGTCTTGCCAGAGGGGGACTAGTGGTACTACTCCCTACTAAATCAGGCTTTAAGTCCGAACTTAAATACGTAAACTGAACTAACCACACGTGCGGACCTCGTTTCTGAGCTTTATATTTAGTCAAAATATTTTTATATTCGGTAGAGTATGCTTTGATTTGACAGGAAGCACTACATCGATGCATTCAAAAAAATCTATTGACGCTACAGGTATTGTCCCCCCAATTGCTAAATATAAATAGGAGTACATCTCCACAGGTAAAAGGATCTTTCTCCTTCTTCTTCTTCTTCTTCTTCTTATTTTCTATTTTCTGATACAAAAGTTCGTCTATTCCACTGACTTAGATATCAAAACCTCTCCACTGAAATTTGGTTCCTTCCTTTGCTTTGCAGATAGAAGAATTGACAAATATCATACCTGAACTCAAATAGGAGTCTTTGAAGTCCACCTCGTCATCAATATTAATAATAAAACTAATATAAATAATATATTAATGATAAAAATATAATATGTATATTAATTGATAAAAATCCAATTATTTTGATTAGTTTAGTTTTTATTTTTAAGATATCTGAGTTGGTAACAAAAAAAATTAAAATCAAGTTTGAAATAAAAAATTTAATTTGATTGTTTCAATTTGATTATTTGATATAACTGCAATATAACTTTCATTCTATTAAAATAATTAAACTTTATTAGATAAATTAAATTATTCAATTATAACCGAATAATGCATAACCCTTTATTATTTTGCAAAATTTTTATTTGTATCCCTTCATTACTCCTTTTTAAACTTTCATTTTATACTGTTTTACAGCGATGAAATAATATCATGAGTCATATATAAATACATATAATCTCATAGCTAATACTTTTGAATTGATAATACTAAAAGAATTTTAATGTAAGGTATAAAATTTGTCATAATATTGGTGAATAAATTAAGAAACGTCCTGTATTTAAAAGAAAAAAAATTTAAAAATACCTACTGAAAATTAAATTTTCTGTGACATGTTGTTATTATTCATTATTTTTATAAAAAAATATTTAGAGAAATTTTATAATTTTATGAGTTTTTTATATTCCATAATTTCAATTTAAGTTTTTATTTATGTTGCATAATAAAAAAAATGAGAAGTTTATTTATATATATTCGAGGAAAAAGATTAAAATGCCCTGAACCTAATGCTTGATTACGATTTGAGTAATTATTATAATATATGATTCATAACATGAGAGTTTGAATCAATTTCAATTTTTAAATTAGAATGTTCTATTTTATTATGATGTTATAGTTTATAATAATTTTCAACATGATAATATCCATAAAGAAATAAAGAAAGTCAAATGCGTAAACTTTTAATTAATTTATATATGTATAGGTGTAGACGTAGTTGTCAATCTTGACTACAGGAGGAATATAAGTAATCAAAGTAATATTTCACAACAACACGAAACCATTTGACAACAAAGCATGACTAAAATTTAATTAATAATAAAATATACATATTTAATATATTTTAATTAATAAGAAAATTTATATATCTAAAATTTTGCATTGAGTATCCATATTTTGTACTGGCTTTTGGCTCTTGATGATATTGATTATTGATATTTTTCATGATTGATTATGAGTGATTTAGCCTCGTTAATTTTATTTGTTATTTAATATAAAAAAATATTTGTATGATTTTACTGTACTTATTATTCATTTTATCTGTGATATCTTAAATTGAGATTAAGATGTCAGATTTTATCATATTTATAGAAAGAGTAATAATGCAGTTAATTGTTTTGCCTTTAATGTTGTACACTTCCTGCTAGATTTTCATGAGTTAAATGATTCTCCTCAACCTATTATATGTTGATTATATTAGGACAAAATAAGTGTTGCATATAGTAGGATGATTTCTATCTAGTTTGTTTTGAGCAAGATTGGTTTTCTTGTATTTAAAAAAAATATTTATGTATTTAGAATAAATTTTAAATTTTTAAAATTTGTTTGAATTTTATTGGTTGTAATAATTGAAAAATAAATAAATAAATGTGAAAAAAAAACTAAAAAAAATGAAAAACTTATGAAAGAGAAAAAAGGGGCACACACTTTTAGCTTATTATCTAGAAAATGCTAAGATTTTCAACAAAATTCATTTGGATTCAACATTCAAAATTCCATGAGAAATACTAAAAGAAGATTCAAAACATTAAAACTATAATAAAGACTTTTCGAGTCTAAGCCTTACACAGAAAGCAGCAGCCATTGGATTCCATGAGCCCTTAATACGGAAAAAAACAGAAGCTAATTACAGTATTGTCAACAATGTTACATCTTAACATAATAATAATAATAATAATAATAATAATAATAATAATAATAATAATAATAATAATAATAATAATAATAATAATAATAATAATAATAATAATAATAATAATAATAAGAAAATTGACCATAGAAGATTCTTTAATGCTGAAAGGTTTTTTTTTGCCTATTATTTTTGGGGAAAAAAGAATTATATTTTGATTGTGATAGTAAAAAAAATTAACTTGAAATTTGTTTCTAATGTTTAGAATAGATAGATATTAGAAAATATTTTCATTCAAAATACAAAAAGATGAAAATATTTGAATGCATACAAACTTAATTTGTTTGTGATTCTATTAACTATTAAATTTGTGAATAAAATTAATTGTGTTTAGGAAATTGAAAAATCGATAATATAGAAAAGGAAGAAATATAATATATTTATTTAGTTTAAATGATAGGGAAGGAAAGATAATTATATTTATAAAAATTAAAAAATTCCCTGTACTTTATATTTATCAATATCAAGAATATAAACTTACTATTAAAAGTGATGTTTTTAAAACTGAATTGGACTGGTTGGTCGGACCAATTTAATTAAAAATTAGAGGCTGATTCGATTTAAAAATATTAAAAATCAGATTTATAAAAAATCAGCCGAAACTGGTTGGATCAAATCAGTTTTCTAAATTCAAGTATTTTTAATAAAAAAAAGATAAAAAATTTAAATCAATTTTTTATATGTATCATATTTAATATGCGATATTTTTAAATTAATAAAGTATATTTGTATTATTTTTAAACTTTTTATTTTAAATTTTTTTTATGATTTTTAGATTTTTTTTATTAATAAATATAAATAAAAATTTCATAATGTTATTATATTACTAAACCCGAGTTAATTCGGTTAAACCAATTAGAGCATAAATTAGAGTATGTTCATTTTCATTGTAGATTTTTTATTTTTATTTTTTGAAAACTAAAAACTGTTTTTAGTTTTTATTTTTATATTTTTTAAAAATCTGTTTTATATTTTTAAAAATAATATATCATAACTATAAAAATTTTAATTATTAAAATATAAAGAAATAATTTTTTTTAAAAAAAGATAAAATAAAAACTAATTTTTGTTAAAATAAATAAGTTTTATTCATTTAAAATGTCTTATATTAAAAAAGAATTTTATTGATATATAATGCATTTTCAAAATCAAAACCCTCAAAATCATATTTTACGGATTATATATTTAGTCTAAAAGAATTTTTATTTAATCAAGAAAATTTAAAACTTAATACTATTACTGAATGCATTTAAGTTTATTTTTCCTAAAAAATATAAACTAAAAAAACTAAAACTACCCCAAACACATATTTAATTGTCAATTTGGTTCAATATCTAGTCCAATTTTAAAAACAATGATTGAAAGTTGATCTCTTTTGAAAACTTCAACAAAAGAAATCACCAAACTCTTATTTGATTCCTTAAATACATAGGAAAAGAAAAAGAAAAAGAAATAAAGGAAAAGAAAAGTAAATAAAAAGTATTTAATTACTTTAATTAAATAGAGGAAAAAAATTAAAAAAATGCTATTTTCCATTTTCCATTTTATTTTTTCAATTTTCTCCATTTAAAAATTAGACAGTTAAAATTTCATTATTTTTTCTTAATTATTATGAAAACAAAATAAAAATATACTATTCTTTTTCATTGCCTTTATTTCCTTCTATAGATGAAAGTTATTTATCACCGATTGCAATAAAAACCAACCACTAGCCTAAAAATTAGACAAATGAATGAACAAATAATAAATAAATAAATAAAAGAAAAACCATTGTTTTGTTGGAAATACAAAAACAAGAAAATTGATAGATGACTTTAATATTGTAAAAAAGATGGTCAAATTTTAGAATTTGGTATAGAGGAGAGGCTTAGTACAAAGAAACAAAAGGAAAATGCTTCTTTTACATTAACATTGGTGAGAAACAATGATCTAATCACACATTATAAACACATGCCACTCATGCAATATTCATTTTATTAATTTAATGTCCCTTAAGATACTCTTTCACCCCCTTTTTTTTACCTAGAATCTTTTTGAAGCTACACTTTCGTTACACTAGAAAAAGTAAATAAAAAAAATAAGTATCTTTCAAAAGAATTATAACTATAAAACATATTTTTTTCATATATATGTCTTGAAAAAATCATATTAAATAATGATAATAATTTAAATACGTTTTATTTTCATTGAAATTTATTTTCATTAAAATTTGTTTATCTTTGCTGCAGACAGTGGGCTCTCTTGCCATCAAAGACATTGTTGCCGTCATTTTTAATGCCTTGTCCAATGCTCTCATTATAAAAATAATGAGTTTGAAGACACTATTTGAGGAAAAATAATTTTTTGTGGTTACTTTTAATATAAATTAAAAAATTAAAAAATAATTATTGTTATTAGGGACCAATATATTTATTGTCCCCAATATATTTCCTAATTATAATAGGAGACAAATTTTAATAGAATTAAAACTATTCTCTAATGTCCTCTTGGCATTCATAATTTTCACACAGAAAGAAATGTTGTAACCTGGGTGGGTGAACCCTCATAGATATCAGGTGCTTATTATTCCAATTCAGAATCTTGAATTATTACTGGAGTGCTGAAGCTCAATACTCGGTAAAAATTAGAAATAATGGTAGACTAGTACTAGGTAAGGTATCGAAAACTTTCATTATAAAACTGTTCTTATCAATGTAAATAAGTATTAATTCAATCCATTAAGATTTGTAAGAATCTTTAAACATCTTAATTATTCTTTTTATATCTAAGTAAAAACTACTTAAGATTATTATTACTTTGGACTAATATTATATTTTCACTCTCATTCCATCACATAATATCTCTTATCAAATATTTATTGGTAGATAATCATTAGCTTTAAGCTTAAATATAACAAAATAACTAAAAGATGAATATTAATAAATCAAATAATCATGAAGTTCTCTATAGATGAATCAAAGAAGAGTTTAACTCTAATTTAGGGTTTAGCGCACAAAGTTGAAAAATAACTAATAAAATAATCAAATACAACTAATAAAAACATTGAAACTAAAAGAAAAAAAGTAAATTAAACTCCAAATATTTTTTTAAATTGAATGGAACTCTTAAACTTGAATCTCTTCAATGGCTAAGTCTCCTTCTCTCTCTCTAAAGAATTCTTGAAAGCTTGAAAGAAAATTGAATGAATACTAGATGCTTCAAAACAAGGTAGGAGACTTTGCTTATATAGGGGCTTGGAGTCTTTTTGTAGGAGATCTTAACAGTAACCAACAAACAGATCAAACAGAAAATAAGAAAAAATCAACACAGCGAATTACTTGGTTCGGCTTTCACAAAGAAAGCCTACATCCAAGGAGGAGGAGAATCCCAGTTGATCAATCCACTAAGAACCGAACAAGAACAGAAGTTACAGATACAACCTCTCACTCAACTCTCCTCACACAGATCTACTCTTCCCTCACCCTTATCACTCACCAAACAAGAAGAAACACACTCTTGTTACAGATAATACTCAAGAGATGAAGAAGATCTAACAAACCCTAGCAGAGAAAGGAAAAACTGCCGCGTGAGAGAGAAAACAAACAGATTAGCAAAACAAAACCGTGCAACCCTAGCCTTAACATCAGCATTTATATGAAGCTACATAACCAATTATAACCCTATTACAAAACGCTGCGTTTTGCTTAGTAAACCAGCAAAGCCGAGCCAAAGGATTACAGAGTCAAAGCCCACACTTTTAAATTGATTAGGAATGCATTTAGGGTAGATTTAATGACTTCTTTCTTGATTAGAATCTAAATTGGACAAGAATTTGCATAACATAAAATCGTGATTTGGAGCTGCTTAATAAATCTCGCAATCATGCCTTTGAAACCCTTTGCTTGTGAATAATTGTATCACTTCGCATTTAAAAATTTTGGAAAATTCAATTTAAAGTCTAGGGTGGTGGGTTTTGAAATCCATGGCCCTGGAAATCAACTTTTTTCTAGATTTTTTTGTTTTCTTATCTACAATGATAGTCTTAAGTGTATAGCTATGTATGATGATTTATATAATTATGTAGTCATTTTCTTCCAATTTTGAGTCTGTTTAACTTCCCTTATATTTTGTATCTCTTTTCTTCAATTTCTAATAATTTTGGCTAATTTGCATTCCAAACTCAGATTTGTAAAGTCAAACCTCAAAATCATAATTTTTCTAGCTTTAACATCAAAAACTCATCATATTCAATTGATAACAAATAGAAGGAGAGTCTTGGTGCAACGGCAAGTATTATTGCCGTATGATCTGAGGTCACGAATTCGAGTCGTGAAAACAGCCTCTTACAATTGCGGGATCGTTTGTGCACCGGGTTGCCTTTTTTATTATTATTCAATTGATAACAATAGAAATACAACTAAAATAATTACTAAATTATATGCAAAGTAAGACTTTATCACATTTTCTACTGAAGTTACCAATTGGAATACTCGAGTCTCTAGAAATATATTTTTCAAGAAGAAAAAGCTTCTTAATAGCCAAAATGGTACTCAGATTGCAACAGAGTAGTTTGCATCACAAAATTTAAAGATAATTGAGAGGGAAGTTTAGAAAGAGCTGAAGGATGTTCTCTTATAGGAAGAAGTATACTGATTGCAGAAAGCTAGGTTGGATTGGAAAATTTATGGTGATAAAAATATCATTTTCTTTCAAAAATGGTCGTCCAGAAGCATAATAGGTCTAGAATTGACATGCTTAAGGATGAATGTGGTCTTTGGTGTTACAACACAACTAAAATAAAAAAAAAATCATAGTTACCCATTTTTAGAATCTCTGCTTCAACCCTAATGAGGAGCCAAGGCCACTTATCACAAGTACCTCTTTCCTTAAAATCCCGGACTCATTGCTATCTATCCTTGCTGGTTTTAGCTGATGAGATTTATGATTCTTAAAGGGAATGAAACCCAATAAAGCCCTAAGTATTGATGGTCTCCTAAGTTTTTTTTTTTCAGAAGCACTAGCTAATAATGGATAGAGCATTATGTGATATAATCTTCAGTATCTTCTTTAGATGCAAGATAGCAGCTGAGATCAATAGAACATTACTTGTCCTCATCCAGAAGGTAGAAGCTCCTGAGTTTATTTCCCAATTTATACTGATCACCTTTGCAATGCTAGTTTGACCAAGGTGATTGTTAAGAGAGTTAAAGATGTCATGTCAACCATTATTGGACCTCGCCAAACAAGCTATGTCTCAAGTAGAAACATCACAGATAATATTGTTATAGCTCAAGAAGTTGTTCACTAATAAGGCCAAAAATTGGTAAGAAGGGTCTCATGGTGATCAAAATTGACTTGAAGAAAGCCTACAATCAGCTGAATTGGAAATTCATTCGTTAAACACTATATATCTTGAAGGTTACAGATTATCTTACTTATGTTATTATGAACAATATTGAATATACTAGTGTGCAAGTATGTTGCAATGGCAATCTTTTGGAACCCTTCAAGCCTACCCATAGTTTGAGATAAGGAGACTCCCTTTCCTACTACATTTTTGTTCTTTTCCTTGAATGATTGGTTAATCTTGGATTTAGTTGAGCAAAAAGAATGGAATTTGATCATACTTGTCAAAAAAGGTCCCTCATTGATGCACCCCTTCTTCGCTGATGACATCCTCCTCTTTGTTGAAGCTACTCCAAATTAAGCTTCGATCATAAATTCTATCCTTTGAGACTTTTGCAATAGCTCAAGGCAATCACTCAGCAAGAAGAAAACATAGGCATTTTTCTCCAAAAATGTAACGTGATCCATAGGAAAGAGCCTTAGTGTTCAACTTAATGTAAACATGATTGATGACTTAGTGAAATACCTAGGGATGTCGCTTCTCCACATGCGTGTTACCACTTTAAATTATGGCCTAATCCTTGAGCAAGTAAAGAAAAAATTTAACTCTTAGAGTGCTTCTTCTCTACCCTTGGCGGGTCGCATCACCTGGTTAAAGCATGTGATTGCAACCATCCCTCAGTATGTAATGCAAATCGTGATACTAACTTAGGTTATTTACCGTAAGATTGAATAATTTTGCAAGCACTTTATCTAGTCAGGAAATTCTAAGAATAGGAAAGTGAATCTTGTATGTTGTAGTAGTATTAGCCAACCCAAAAATAGAAGAGGGTTGGGTCTAAAGAATCTCAGCCGCTTGAATGGTATGGATCATTTCATCAGACAGAGAGAAGTTGTGAGTTAAGGTGGTAAGAAACAAATATGGCCTCCAAGATCAAGGAACTCCTCATTCAGTTACCACTTCTAAGGGCTCCCATCTTTAGAGAGCTCTTGGAAAATTTTGGGACAAAGCATTTCAGGAAACTCTATGGTCCATTAATAATGGCTGTGACACTTTTTTTTTTTTTTTTGATATCTAGTTAGATGATAATAAGCCTCTTGTGGATTTCGCCTTGAACAGTATTCCTAGGAAAATCTTGCAACTCAAAGTTAGTGCCTTTGCTACTCTAGATGGTAACTTGAATTAGGATATGATTAACATGCATCTTCCTTGCAACATTACTTCAAAACTAGTTGCTATTACTCCTCTGATGCCAACGTTACCCAGAGATTCTCTCTATTGGTCTTTCTCTTTGACTGGAGAATTCTTTATCAATTGTGCGTATGGTATGCTAGTGGAAGATGATTGGGCTGTAAAGGACAAAAAGTGGGATAAAATCTAGGCATTGAAGGAGTTGTATCGTGTAGCATGCTTCTTTTCGATAATGGTAAATAATAGCCTGCTCACTACCATGGAACGATGCAGAAGAGTCGAAGACAAATTGCCATGGACAACTCGTGTCAAAGATGTGCAGCAGAATTCGAGAATATTATTCATGCTATCAGAGACTGCCTCATTTTTAAACAAGTTTGGTTTTCCATTCTCCACCCTGTCATTTAGAATAATTTCTTTAAAATGGATTTACATGACTGGATGGTCGAGAACATTACTGGCTTCAGTTCTTTGGGAGAGGATAAAGGATGGAATCTATTTTTTAGCTTTTGGTGCTGGTGCTTCTCGTATATGTTGAATACCTCTGTGTTTGAGAGTAAAACACCACGGGTGCAAGCTACTATAGTTGAGATTAGTGCTTAAGTGCATGAAAATTGTGTAGCCCTTGCAAACGCTGGATTATAGATGGATGTCACGCCACAATGGGTAGTTAAGCTCCTTAGTTGGTCCCTTACGCCTACTCATTGGTACAAGGTTAATACAGATGGTTGTGCTAAAAGCGTCCTCAAGCTGCGCTAGTGCGGGTGGGCTAATCCATGACTCTATTGGTAATTGAATTTCAGGTTTCAGTATGAATATAGGCACATTCTCAATCATGAGAGCAGAACTTTGGGGAGCTTTTCATGGGTTGGTTCTAGCATATATACTGGAATTAGGAAGGTAATTTTGGAAGTGGCTAACCTTTGTTTGGTTCATATGATTTAAGGCAAGAATAATGCCTAGTTCCGTAAATGCAGCTCTGCTAGTTTGTATTAAGGAGCTACTGAGTTTGAATTGGCATGTGAAGGTTGTTCACATCTACAGAGAATTGAATTTCTCAACATATTAGCTAGCTAATTATGCTTTAGGTTTCCCATTGGGTGTACACATTCTCTCAACAAATCTAAATGACCTCGTGAAGAAGCTCGGGAAGCAAGGGCGAAGCCAGACTTTAAAATAAAGGGGGGCAAAATTTTTTTTGCAAATTTTATTTTTTCCGTAATTATTTTATCTCTCTTTTTATTTTAATAGTATTTTATAAATTTATAAATTTATTAATAATATATTTTTATTATTAAAAAATTAATTAATAAAAAATATTAATATATATGTATATAGAATTTTAAATTTATAAGATTGTTCATAATAAAAATAAAAGAAAAAGAAAAAAATTAAATAATTAATATAATTTTTTAAAAAATAATTAAAATAAATGAGTACTTTAATTCATTAAATGAGTTCAAATTAATTTAGTTGAAAAATTTTTTTCTTTCTTTATTTTTTTTACATTTATATATTATTAATATTTTGTCAATTTTTTAAAGAAAACTATTGCATATAGAATAAATAATTTATTGTAATTTTTTTAACTTCTTGTAAAAATTAAAAAAAGAGGGGGGGCAATTTAAAATTTTAAAAAATAATTAATAAATAATTTAAAATTTTTTAAAAAATATTATATATATATATATAATTTTAAAAAGAGAAAGGGGCAGAAGGATTTGGTGGGTTCTAGTTATCCATGATAAGTTTTGGCTTAAGTTTTAAGGTTTTGCCTTCCCTTGTATTCCAAAAAAAAAAAATTATTGCAATCACTTTATAATATTTGTAGCTTTTTCATCAACCACTTTGAATTGCAACAAATTCAAATGAAAAAGAAATGCATCCCAATAAAAATTATAGCATTTATTACTGTTTAACATATGTATTTAGGATATATATTAATATTAGAAATATCCATATAACTTTTAATGAAATCAATTTTTAAATATTATATAATAAATTACTCTTTTTATCATGAATTGATAGACACACTTTATATTTTATAAGGATCAAGAAAAATTAATTATTGTTATTAGGGATGCAATTTTACTTTTATTTTTTTTATTATACTCTTATTTTGGTATGAGATATATTTATTAAATATTTTTAATAAACAACATTGAATATGAATACAATAAAGACTTAACATATTAATCAATTTACTAAAATGATTAGTTGTAATTTGAGATAAATAGAAAAGAAAAATGTGCTATTTATTTGAGATGGAATGAGTACTTTTTAAACATATTTTTACTAAGTTTTATAGTTAGATATAAAATTGCTGTTTTCATTTTAAAAGAACTCTAAAGCAAATACATTCTATTAATAGAATTGGGAATCCCAATTGCTATAATTCCTACAATAATATGAAAAAGAGAAACCTGGGCTGTTACATGAGATCCATAAATGGAGGAGGGATCATTGCCTTTACTTGATGTAATTATTTCAATCAATAAATTTTTTTTCTTTGTTTTTAGGTTGATTTCCTCTTTTAATAAGTAATTTTCAAATAAACGACTGCGATGAAAAGATATAATTTTAATTTGAATAAAATTCAAATTTTTGGAACTTATTTAAAAACTAAGAGGAAAAAATATAATTTTAAACAGAATAAAAATTTAATTAAAATAAGTATATAAATAAGTATGATTAATTATCATACCAATAATACTGTAAACATAAAAGATAATATACGATTTAATTATTGGAACACTTTCTCTCCCAATAAAAAGTTGAATTATGAGAAAAAGAAATAATTAATTTATTGCTACAACGGACCCATTAGATCTTTGTTTTAGTACAATTTAAGGCTGTCTTTGTCTGGATTTGATTGAGATTTCGAGGGTCAACATTACCTCTATTTGATGTACTTCTTCATTGTTTCTCCTTAAAAAAAACGTTATCTTGAGTTAGCAAGATAATTATATCAAAGTCATCAAAGTCGAGGGTTTGTTTAGCAATTTTTTTTCATTGACTTAATTATATCAAAAGTTATTTTGCATTGAGATACTTAAGGAAATTGTGACGAAAAAAGAAAGAAAGAAATTATATTGTATAATATATTTTTTAATTTTTTTAAAAAATTTTATATTCTTTATATATTTTTGATATATTAAATATATATTAAATATATCTTTAAAAATTAAGTATACATTTAATATATTAAATATATATTTAAAATATATTTTAAAAAAACATATTTTTAAAATTGAAAATTAAAAAAATGATATTTTTAAAATTTAAAAAAAGTGAGTATTTTTAAAAATATTTTTATTTTTTAGAGTTTTTTTTGAAGAAATCCCAAAAAAGAACTAATCTAATTATAAATTTCGATTTAAAAAATTCTCGACTTGAAACTAAATTATAAATAAATTATTAATTAATTATCCATTAATTGCATAAAATAGATAGTTAATTAATATTTTTTATTTTTTATTATTATATTATATATCTTTTAAAGTAAAATAATTTTGAAGGTGAAAGTTGAAAATTGAGTATTTTTGAAAGAAAAAAAAAGTTGATATTTTAAAGAAATCTCTAAAATATTTAGGAATTAGTAAAATAAAAATTAAGTTGATTGTCAATTCATGGAATCTCTTTGGTAAATTGACAGTAAACCCTCATAGAGTTGGAGGAATCTGTTGATAGTTAAAGAAGCTATTAAAGATGGGATTAGACGGCGCACTAGGAACCTTACGATTTGGGAAGATCGACGGGTGTTCTTTACCAAAATTAATTCTATTTCATGATCCTCAAGCGTCATAATACAATACTGTTGCTAATATCATTTCTGAACAAGGAACTTGGAACATGAATGCTATCAGTTCTTTATTTTTTGAAATCGATCCTAAAGCTATTAGAGCTATCCTTATATAGGAGTGGCAACGAGTAGCATGTCTGTAAAAATTATTAGATATGAACTCGAACTCATTTTATTTTTAAACTATTTAAATATATTTAAATTTGATTCTAGTTATATCCGTATCCGTCCCAAACTTATTTAATATTACTCGTTTGCTAGCCGAATCCGTTTAATTATTCGTTTAAATATAAAAATATAAAAATATTATAAAATTTAAAACATAAATTATAATTTTTTTAATTAAATAATTATAAATATATTAACATAATTTTATTAAAAATAATTTCATACTGCACAATTTTATAATTAAAATAAAATAAATATATAATTAAAATTTTAATAAAATATAATTAATATATAATTAAATTCGGATAACGGATACTTAAGAACCTGAACCCAACTGAACCTACCATGGATAATGAAAATGTTATCCGTATCCATCTAAACTCATTTATAAACTATATATACTGTATATAAATGGATCAGAATGGATCAGGTACCCTAAAATACCTGATCCGTTGTCACCTTTATTTTATAGCTCCAAGTAGGGCTGAGCATGGATTCTGAAAATATTAGAACCGATATGAATATCTAGACTGAAATATCCAGAATCGAAAAGATCCATTGACTTTTTGATTTTATCCGAACCGAACCGTACCCATTTTTTTTAATATGGAACGGTTCTGGATATTAGTCCATAACCGAACCAAGGATCGAACCAAACCGAATAACCAAAATAATATTCACATTATTATTAATAATATAAAATTATATTATATTTTAATGATGCATTATTTAATATTTGATATTTTTAAAATGTATTAAAATTATTTTATTAATTTATATTGTGTCATGTTATATATTCATTTTGAAATTTCTAATTTTATATACTATGCTCTCTATATACATTAGAAACTTTTATGTTTTATCACTAATTAAACTAAATTTTATAACCAAATATAATTTATTAACATATTTATATGAATAATTACTATCACTTTTCTAGTACCAATGATAGTAATTCATACTAATTATAGTAATCTGTATTTAATAAAATAATTTAATATAATATATTAGTAGTTTTTAAATAATAATAATAAGTATGCATATTAACAATAATTAATACTTATGATACTGATAGTGAATACAAATAATATGATATAATTTTTTATAATTATGAGTAATAACAATTAACAAATGAATAATTGTGAATGAATTTGACAAGAATATGAAGATATAATTATAATAATATGTTTGTGCATGTATATAATAACATATTTATATATTAGTAGTAAATAAAAATTTATATTACAATTAATATAGATTAAAAATAATTTAATTAATAATAATTTTTCGCAAATTATGTGTTAAAATATATCTATAATTGATTAATTTAAATTATTAAGATATTTAAATTTCAAGTTATTGTATTTTATTGTCTCATATTTTATTATATTTAATTATTTAATATATAAATAAATTAATGAGTAAATTAATAAGTAAATAAATTGGATAATTGAAATTGATTTATTGAAATAAATTAATTAGCGATTAATTGACCAAGTTATTATTATTGTTAAAATAAATTATTAATCTTATTATAAATTTATTAATTTTGAGGATAAATGTAATTAAATTTTTAATCTTATATTATTGTGAATTTATTTATTTATTTATAATTGTGAAGTTATTTAACTATGCTAATTCAACAAAATATGAATAGTTTGTAAAATATTATTAATTATTATTCAATTGTTTAAATTTTAAAAAAGTAATTTTAAATCTCCGAATCACCGTCTCCGTTTGGAACAGGAACTGCTCCGTTACGACCAAATATTCGAACAGAATTCAGTTCGGTTCAGTACGAATATTTTATATATTCGGTTCGATTTCGGTTCCAATAATTTTAAAATATTCGAATTTTGTTATGGTTTCAGAAATTTGAAAATCTCCAGACTGAATCGATCCATGCTCACCCCTAGCTCTAAGTAATGAAGATGATAGACTTACTTGGCATCCAAACAAGGCCGAGAAAATTTCAATCACATTTGTGTATCAATTTCTTTGTTGCTTCTAATAATCTAATGATAGTAGCTCTCTTACTAGAGAGAAAATCTCGTTCTCAATTTGGAAAATGAAAACTCAACTCAAGATTCAATGCTTTATTTGGAGATTATGTGTTGACACTCTACCAATTCAAGAGATGCTATACAAGAGAAAATTGAATCCATCTAATATGTGCCCTATTTACAAACTAGTGTAGGAATTAGTAACACAACTTCTTTTTGAATGTGAATAAGCAAGAACTTCTTAGTTCAGAATGAACTTAGGCCTTATTTCTATTGTTTTAAATATCAGTTCCTTTATAGAATGGTGGTCTAATATGTTAAATTATTGAATAGTATTGATAATCTCTCTGTTTTGGACAACATCAGTTGCTTATGTTTGTAACATCTTGTAAAAAAATAAAAAAATAATAATAAAATAAAAAATATATAATAAATAAGTAAATAAGTATTTAAAGTATTAGTTAGTATAATAATCAAGGAAAACCAATAATAAATAATAAATATAAAATAACTAAAGTTGAAGTCACTACACCAAATCCATAATTAATTGTCTAAAGAATAATTGTAAAACTGTGTTATTATAATAATGAGAGAGAGGATAAATTATTTAAATAGAAAAAGAAACAAAGAAAGAATAATAAAGAAAGAGAGAGAGAGAAACAAAGAGGGAGAGAGAGAAACGGGAAAGAGAAAGGAGGGAGGAGTTTAAATGGCAATGTGTTTTTGCTCCAATTTGTCGCCTTCCAGCGATACTCGTCAGACCACCGCAATCACCACTCAAAAACGAGTCGATGGCCACCAGAATAACCCCGATCAGCTACCGGAAGGCAAGCTACGCGCATACGAATAGGACGCCGACATAACTTTTCTGCTACAATTCTGATTATTTGTCGACTTCTTTTTTTAGCAGCTAGGGTATTTTAAAACCCTCTCTTCATAAACTTCAATTTGCTATCTCATTCGATAATTATATATAGATTTCAAAAAATTCATATATAAATATATATTCAATATTTTAAAATAATTATTATTATAATTATAATTAATGAGTTAAAAATTAATTAAGGTATGAGAAATAAAATGAAATTAAAAATAATAATTAGTTGATAAATTAGTTATGATTAGATTTAAATTTTCAAATGACATATTTAGATAATAAATACATATATATATAATTATTAAATTTAAAATGAACATATTAATAAATAAACTAAATAAAATATTTGAGTTGTAAATTTAGTAAATTGTAGAATAAATTAATTATATAGAATTAATGAGTTGGTAGTTAGTAAATTTAAGTTACCATTTAATTTAACAATTTTTGTTAATATATATAGTTATTTATTAATTGATTAATTATTTATAATTAGAATGAAAATAAGTATATATATGTAAATTAACTTTAGAATAAAAATAATTATTGTTAAAACAAGTTAAAATTTTGAATTATAAATTTAGTTAATAAAATTACAGAATAAATTAATTGTATTTAAATATAAAAAAATAAATAAATACATGTATGAGATAAATAAATAAATTGAAATAAAACAAAGTAATGGTTTGTTAATTAAGTCATATTAAATACTACTATTAAATTATTATTTATACAAAGAATTTATTTACAAATTTAATTAAGTTAATTAAATTATTTATAAATTAAATTAAGTTAGTTTATATTATTATAAATATATTTGTTAAATTATTATTATTATTATTTAAGAATGAATAATAATAAATAATTAATACTAAATAGTAATTAAATATTAATAGTATTCTTGTTATAGTAATAAAGTATTATTATTAAATTAATCATAAATTTATTATAATTATTATTAGTAGTAATTACTAATTTTATAATTATTGTTATTATTATTTTTACTACTATTACTATTACTAATATATTATATTTATTGCTTTTCAATTTATTATAGGTTTATTTCAATAGCTAGTATTATTAATATTATTACTACTAAACTTAATATAAATTATTATAGTTTAATTAAAGGTAGTTAAGTAATTATTTTTAAATAATAAAAATTAATTATATAATATTTAATTAATATTAATATTTAAGTAATTATTCTTATTATTAATAGTATCATTATTATTAATATTTTAAAAGGATAACAAAATTTAAACAAATAATTTTATAGATATTTTAATAAATTTTTATTATAATATGTTGTTATCATCATTATTATTATAAACATACTTATTTTGAAAACTAGGTTAAATGAATTTTAAATATATATATATATATGAATTAAATTATTTTAATTGAAAATAAATATAAGATTGTGTTTTCTTAAAATGCCAAAAATTAAATAAATATTATTTAAACACAATTGAATTAATTAACTAATTATATAAATATTGTCGTAATAATTATTATTAAACTATTAAAATAAATGAACTAAATTAATATAACTTAATTATTTTTTGAAATATTATAAATACTTAATAAATTTGGACATTCTAATTTACTAAGTTATTAAAAATATTATTGGAATATTTGATAAGTAAGTAGTTTAACAAATTAAGAGAATACTCATCAGAGTATTATTTTGAAATTTTGAGAACGAGCAAATTATGTCAGAGCTCCGCTGAAAATTTATTAGAATTTTAAAAATTATCCTCACGTTTTTTTTTCATGTCATTCACCTCATAGTAATTAATAATTCTAGATAATACTTTAGTAAATTATTATTTTTATATCACTTTAGGTGAGGATTCAACAATAATTATAAAATATAGAGGTGATCCATTTAATTAAATAAATTGAGCTATTGATCAAGGTGAGTGGATAATTATATAATATTAATATTTTATTAAATTATATTTATATATGATTTGTTAAAGTTATTTTATTATGAAATTCAGTTTATAAAAGAATTTAAAATGAGAAAACATATTTATGAATATATTTAAAATGAGAACAAATAATGATTTGTTGATGTTTGAATTATGAAATGATAATTATTCATAGAAACAACTGAATAAATACTCTAAATACACTCATTATATATTTTCTAATAGAGATACAAGTGATGACGGGGTGTTAAAGGAATTGACGGATTATGATAATTATACTGTCTTTGGGACAATGCTTGTTATTCATATAGCCTTTGAAGTGTATATCAGGTGGTCGCCCTTCGGGATAGCTTTGCATATGTGTATAATCATGAATATTTACTTTTGGTGCAACCATGTTCATCACTGCACCTAAGATGCCATGTTTTACTCTTAGGCTGCTAGAAAATATATGTTTACTTGCACCTAAGGTATTATGTTATCATGGATTATATATTTTGAGTGTATGAAATTATATTATTATATTTATGACATGATATTATGAATATATGTTTCATTAAGAGTAAAAAATTATTATGCAGCCGTATGAATTTTATATTAGTAAGTATATGAGAAAAACCTTATTTATTTTCAGTTTGTTATATAATTATCTTCTCACTGAGTATTAGACTCACCCCTTAATGTATTAACATTTTCAGATATTCTTGGAGCATAGATTTTCTCTTCTTTTCTTATCATCCACGTGTAGAAAAGATTGGACCAATATACTAGTATTTGTCATTTGGTTTTATTTAATGAATGTTTATATTATTGTTTGAACAATAATAAAAATATAATTTAAGATAACGATAATTATTAGATGATGATATAGATATGTGAATGTGAAGAATATTAAGTATTTGGTTTAATAAAATATTATTATTGAAAATTTTATATTATGATTTTCTTAAATAATTAGAAGAGACACGATTAAATCATAAGTTTAGGCATCCCTTAAGATTAGGAGAATGAGACGTGACAATGTTGAAGCTTATGAAAAGCAAGAAATAGGTTTTATTTTGATAGCATCATCCTAGATCTCGAAGTTATAGTAAAGAATGACATTTTTTTTTTTGTCATTCCTCCTTCTTGTTAGCAAAAGAAGTATAAGTGATTCAATTTAGGGTTGTTTAGCTGGCCTACAAACCTGGTGACCCGTCCCAACCTAGCTCGGTCCAATCAGATTAGTCTGAATTTTAAAGGGAATGGGTTGGGCCTCGAGGTTTTTCTATAAAACTTGAGATAAATTACATTGGGTCAACTTGGCCAGACCCGAGGTATTTTGTTATTTTTTGATTTTTTCTATATTAACAATTTTATATTTACTTTTAAATTTTCTCTAATTTTTCAGCTCTTAATTTTTTTTAATTATCACTCACTCTATTCTTCCTCTTTCTTCAATTATTTGGTTTTGTTCTTTTACTTATTTGTTTTTGTTTATATAATATATATGTGATAATGAAAGATAGATCTTTTTGTATCATGTTAATGAAAGGAATGTGATAATTGAGGAAAATACAATTGATAAAAGGTTTGAATTTTTTTTTAAATGCAAAATCTTGTAGGTTGGAAAACTATTGGGCATGAGTGGCTTAGGCCATTAGGGTCATAAGTCGGGCTTTGGTCTCTTATATATGGCCAAAGAGTACTCAAGTCGAGCCTCGAGCAAGGGCCAGGCACAACCAAGCTCAGCCTGGCTGAGTACAACCCTAATTCAATATGCCAGAAATAGTATATTATAAAGATCTCACAAAAGCCAGAGACCCTCTTACTGTTGAATACTTCCTCCTCTTAGATGGGTTAAAGTCAATGCAGATGCCAATTATAATTCTAGGATTTCTATGGCTGGGATAATAATTATTTTCAAAATACATAATGGGATTTTAAAGGAAGACTTTGCTTGTATCACAAAATCATTCTCACCACTTAGAAATGAGGTACAAGCTCTTGTATTGGCAATCCATAAAGCTTCCCTTTACTCCTTCCAAAGATCATTTTTGAATCGAACAATCAAATTTTGATTAATGTAGCCAATAGAATCTCAAGTTGTCCATGAGAAATTGAGACCGTAGTGGACTAAATTATTTTGTTAGCAAGTTGTTTTGATGAAAGTATTTTCTCCTTTGCATTGAGAATCTGTAATAAATCTACTGAGTGAGTGACACACTGTTATTTTAAATGCTAAACTTAGAAGGAATTGGGTAGTGATCAATATTGATTAAACCGAGCCAAATATCGAACTGAATTAATAATTAATTCATAGCTTAACCGGATTGATTCAGATTTAATAATATATTAATATTATAACTTTTTTATTTATATATATTAATAAAAAAGTCTAAAAATGATAGAAAATTTTAAAAATAATAAAAATATATTTTATCAATTTAAAAATATCATAATATATTAAATCTAATACATATAAAAATTAATCTAATTTTTTTACTTATTTTTATTTAAAATGAGTTAAAATTTAGAGAATTGGTTCGGCCTCGCTTAGTTCAATTTGACCGATTTTGATCAATTCTTATAAAATTGATTTTTTAGTATTTTTAAATTGAATTAATTTTTTTTAATTTATTCACTTTAACTAGCTGATATGGTAAGGTTTTAAAAACATTTTAACTACTTAGTATTCACTCCGTTCTGATAAAATTATCACCTTCAGCTCATATACACCTATAAAAAAATCATTAAATTTTTTATATATTATATAAAATTATTTTGGATGGACTAAAATATTATTTATTTATTCATTAATTTTATACTTTTATTTTATTAATTAAGTTATTAATAATAAAGATATAGTTAAAAAAATTAATTAATTTTTTTTATTCTATAAAATAATAATTTAAAAGAAATATTTTTTTTTATAAAAATGACAATTTTAATAAAACAAAGTAAATATTTTATTATTGTTTGATTGTTCTGCCGAACGAAATTCATTTATCTTATGCTGAAAAAAATTACGAGTGAAAGTGAAGAACAGTACTGACCAAAAAAAAATTTGAAGGAACAGAATTAATAAAAAGTAGTAAATGACAAAATACAAGCAATAATAAAAGTGTTATTTAATAAGTGCACCACCAAATGACTCGATCCTAAAATTATTTGACTGGAAATGGCATATGATTAGCATTGTTTGACTCTAATTAATAAAAAGGGGCATATTGATAATTTTACATGAACCCCTTTTGCAAAAAAAAAAAAAAAAGACAGTCTTGTCAACTTTAATAAAGTCTTGTGTGGTGACAGATAAGCTGCCAACTAAGCACAATTCCCATGGACACCCTATCTTTATTCTAACCTTTTCTACTTCATAAGATGAAATAAAATATATTTAAAATTTATTAAAAGAAAATAATATAAAAGAAAAAAGTAAAAAAAAGGAAAAGAAATTTTTTGGGGACAAAAGAAGAAGAAGAAGAAGATCTTAGTACATGCAGAGGTTGAGATTCTTCGCTTATTGATTTAGTTGGCGATGAAAACGACCTTAACAATGAATGTGCCAATTAACAATATACCCTTTATGAAATCAAATTCTTAGACACCCATTTTATTCTATTCTTTATGGTTCGCTTTTAGGAATTTAAGCTCAAAAGCTATGAAATCACCATTTTTATTAATCTCTCCTCCATAAAAATATGCTTTTTTCCCATTCAAATGTCTTTAAATCTGGATATGTCAACTTTCTTTTATTAAAAAAATTAATTAAGTTATTTCAGAATGAATAAAATAAGCTTCTATAACATATTATCAATAGATGGCTTGGTTTAAACTTAGAAAATATTTAAATTTTTAAAAATTTAACCTATTCATTGTAGATTTTTTTACTAATTAAGGTTTAAAATCAGCTTGTAGATAGATTTAATAATTAAGGGTGAGCAAATTTTAGTTTACTGATCAAATATTCGGTTAATCGATCAAATATTATATTTGGTTAATCGAATTTATTATAGATCGGTCAGTTTGGTTAATAATTTTAGAATATTTTAATTTTTAATTCAGATAATAATTAACCGATTAGGATTAGTGGTTAACCGTTAATAAAATATTAAAAAAATTATTTAATTATTATTTTTTATTTAATTATATTAATTTTTTACTATAAATATAAAATTTTATTGCAAAATAAAATTATTTTTTAATTTTTGAATAAATTTTATTTAATTATTTAATTATATTAATTTTTTATTATAAATAAGATTTTTATTATAAAATTTTAAAAAAATTAATCGATTCAGTTAATTAACCGAACCGAACCAAACCAATCAATTCAATTCAATTAATTAACTGAACCGACAAAAAATAAAAATTAATTAATAGATTAAAAAATTTTAAATAAATAAATTTGATTAATTAATTGATTCAGCCTGATTTAATTAACTAAACTGACCGATATTTAATTTTATTTTGTAATTTTATAAAAATAGTTATAGAAAATGTTTAAACCGCAAAATTTGCTAAATTGATATCTATATCCCTTTCTTTTAAGCTTATGCGTGAAAAAAAAAAAATTGGTCAAAGTATGGTTAAAAACTTTTATCATTAATTTATTTCCAAACAAAATAATTACATATTTTTTAAATAAAAATAAAAATAAAAATTAAATTCAAAATAAATAAAATTCACAACACACATTTATTGAGAATCCCTCTGACACCAAAGCCAATTAATCCACCAATCAATTGTCCCCCAGACCATTAATCAAAAGAATCCCAACTGTCCATCACATGTTTCTATACACACCCAACTTACACTAGAAAAGCCAATCAATTAAATGAAACATTCAGTGTCAAAAAAAAAAAAATTAAATGAAACATTCAACAAATTTATCACCGGTCATACAACGTGTTACCCGGAGGGCATTTTCGTCATTCTGTTGAAAGATTTGGAAATCTCCTGCATCGTCTAGAAATAAAAACCGTGCACCCGTCCTTAGGACAAATCGTTGGATTATAAACAATATCATCACAGCCGTCCGTTCTGTGTCTCTTAAAATCAAGTAATGTAGAAAACATCGCAATGAATAGCACCAGATGATTCAAAGCATACCTCTGGCCCACACATTGGTGGGCCCCAGCCCCAAATGCTAAGAAGTTTCTTTTGTACAATTGATCTTCGTGTCGCTCCTCTGAAAACCGGTCTGGATCGAACCGGTCCGGTTCAGTGAATCCTTGAAATGAACTCTCGTAAACCGACGGGAACACTATTGTCCCCTTGGGAATCGTGTAAGACTCCGTCAACGGAAAATCTTCAACGGCGATATGGGGAACTAAAGTCGCCGGCGCTCGGTACCTAACAACCTCACGCGCCACCGCTTGTGTGTATTTCATTTCTCTCAACTGGTCTGCAGTGATTAGCTTATCGGACTCCGGTGACCAGATGCGAGAAACTTCTTCTCGAACTCTAGATAAAACGTCGGGATGGAAATCGAGCAGCGCCACCGCCCATAAAAGAGAAGAAGTGGAAGCATCTTGAGCAGCAAAAAGGAAATCGAACAAGTAACCACCGATCTGGGCGTCGCTAGTACAAGACGGAGTAGGTTCACCGGCGTCTTTCGCGGCGGAGATTTCTCTTAGAGTTTCTTGCATCCAGAAATCAACCAAACAAGTGGGTTCCTCATTTTGCCCCATTTTTGCTTTGCTCTGTTTGGCGCAACCAGATAGCGTTTGAATAAGGCGGTCAACGGCGAGTCTGGCGTTTCGAAAAGCGAAACCAGGAAGATCAATCGGAAGTTTCATGAGACCAACATTGAATAAATTATAATCAAATTTGAATCTTTCTCGAGCTTCATTGCTCAAATAATTTCCAACCATTACAGTTTGAGAAGTTTCAAGATTCATATCACGAACTAGTAAACGCAGAGAAATGGGTTTATTATGATTATCATCCATGGCCGCCATTGATGTCCATTTCTTCAAATGCTTGAGAATTATGATTTGCTGTAACTCAGAGTATGCAGATAAAGCTCTAGGAGTGAAATTGGGGACGATCCGACGGCGGAGATCCTTATGTTCTTGACCAAACATATAGATCAAATTATGTTCTCCAAATAATTTTTTCCCAAATGGGTGGCCGACAAGCATGAAAGCATCAGGCCTGACATTAGAAAAAATGAGATGAGAAAGTTCAGTGTTGCGAATGAAGACAATGAATCTTCCAATTATGTAATTTACAGAGAAGCCATAGCTAGAAGAAAAAGCTGATTGTTGGTCCCAGAACTTTGTTGGATCTTTAACTAAAGAAATAGCGTTACCAATAAATGGAATAACAAGAGCAGGACCTAAAGCTTGGCGTTTCTTGATTAAATAAGAGATCTGTTCAAGAAAAAGAAGGAAGATAAAGAAGGAAACCAAGTATGGTATTAATGTCGAGAAGGGAACCATTTTGGGATATGGGTATAGTAGCAGAATATGCAGCTATGGTGATGTGAATTTATATGGAAATTTTTTCTTTTTTTGGGAATTCAAGATCGTAAATTAAAGAAGAAAAGTATTTTTTGTCGACTGGGGACGGCGGTAGTCAAAAGAGAAAGGTCAAATTTTTAAGCATTTTGAAATTAGAATCGATGCAAAATGCATAGTAGAGAGACTGTTCTAGAGAAAAGAACTTGAGAAGAAGAGAGAAAGTTATATATATAGGACGGCAAAAGATGGTTGATACAGGATGAGGAAGAAGAAAAGTGGCGTGGAGAATCTGAAGAATCGTTGAAGACAAAGAAAGGTTTTTGGACTTTGTTTTTGAGAAGTTATTGTGGTTTTTGATTTTAAGTTTTTTTGTTCTTAGTAATGGTTAGAATATGTGGAGGATTAGCTATTAGTTCAAATAGTAAAAAAGAGTTGGTAGAATTAAAAGATTTCGATTTTCAGTTAAAAAAAATAGGATAATACATGGTTGCTTCTTTTGAATTATGTAATTGCTGGTTTGCTTGTTTTACCATTTGCGTATATGCAGTTTTTGTTGAATTAAGAATTATGTAGGTGGCTGAATTCTGGAATTATTTGAATATTATATATTCTTTAGACTATCATAGAAGTTGAATATGCTTTATTATTTTTCATATTACATAATCATTTAACATGTAATCTCATTATTTATTATTATTATTATTATTATTCTTTTTTTGAAGACAGATTTTTGGAATTAGATTTTAAAAAAATTATATTTCAAATCTTAATTTCAAGAAGTAAGGTTCAAAAGAAAACTATCAAATTTACTTATTAATTTGATTCATTATAATTCTAAGCTGTAGTTTAATGGTTAGAAGTATGTGTTCATTTTATTTATGTTTACTGTTCGAGTCTTAAGTATTTCTCTGTTCTACTTATAATTAATAAGAAACAATTGAAGCTAACAATATAAGCTTTTCTTTCAAATGATAAAGAGTTATTTTGGAATCAGTTTATATATTAACTAAAATTTCACTAAATCTAAAAATAAATACCTAGATTTGATATTTGTTGATATAAATTTTATTTTATTTGCAATTACAAAATCAAAATTGTACATGCAAATTCAAATATCAAATAAATTTTCCACAATAGATTTTTTTATCTTAAAAATTTTACACAATAGATGGTGTTTCCTTACTTTCCACATTCTGATTGTACATTTAAATTGAATTCCCTCCTTTAAAGTGTGCGGAAAGAAGAAGGTGAAAAATGTGAAGTATATTCCAAATATTGCTGGCCTTTCATTGACTGGCCAAAGAAAAAAAATGAATGGGAACTCTTCGTTCCCATCCCATTTATCACGAGGCTATTTGCCGCTGTTGCTTCGACCCATCGTCAAAATATATTATATCAAAAACGCCTGAATTTTATGTTATTCTATAATTCTATAATTTTATTTTATTTTAATTTAAAATTTTATTTGCAATTTATATTCCAAATGAACTAAAACTGTCAAATTTTATACATATTTATCGCAAAATGATAAAGGTATTTTTCTTTTTTTGTTTATTCTAAAATATAATCGCATTACTTTATTTAGAATATAAAAACATTATAAATTAACTATTATACTCATATTTAAATATTTTATAATAAATAATACTGTATTTAATTATTTATATTTTTTTAAGATACAATTATTTTGACCCAATTAATAGCTATTTTGACTTTTAATTTTTACAATAATTAATAGCTATTTAGTATAAATGGAAGGTGAAATGGATAAATTATTAAAAAAAATTTTGTTCATCAACTAAATAATCTAATTTTTCTTAATATGTGTGAATGAAAAATGTCCCTTTCATTTTGGAACATAAGAAGTATAACTAATTGATATTTTTACACTATAAAATTATTATTATTATTGATATTTTTACACTACAAAATTATTATTATTATTATTGATATTGTTACACTATAAAATTATTATTATTATTCTTCTTCTTCTTCTTCTTCTTCTTCTTCTTCTTCTCCTCCTCAAACTTCATTGGATTAGTGAGAAAAAAAAATGATGGTTTGCTAGTTAAAAAAAACTCTACTCGTGCAAAAATTGCAAAAAGACAAGTTGAAACCTAAGCCAAGGCGCATATCTTCTAAGAATATTGAAACTCTAGCCAAGGTGTCACCTTTGCCACCACCACTAAATGAGCATACATGAAAAAAAAAATAGAGGTCGCGAGATTGAAACTATTATCAATCTAGAGTAGCCTATATCATTTTGAGATCAACTATTGATGGATAATATGGGCGTGGACCAGAATCTATTTGAAGGGCAGGATGACCTAGACCTAGAAGAAAGTAATGTGTCAATCACAAATATTGAAGAGATTCCATCAGTAGAGATCTCACAAAGAATTAGAGAGGTCCTTTACAAGCCATGACACACAACTGTAAATATTAAACTTTTAAGACATGCAATTAGATATCGTAACCTCTGCACATCTTGCCATCATTTGGAGCGATATATGAGTGGCTTCTATGTTATTGATTTAGATTGCAACTATTCCTTATTCAGTTTAAATATCCCCATCTGACATAGAAAAGGTTATGGCAAGAGGGCCTAGGATGATTATAGGGCATTACTTGGTTATGAAGGCATGATTTCCTGAGTTTAATTGTAACGCTAACACCATTCATTCGGTGGTGGCTTGGATTCGCCTTCCAAGCCACCCCTTCCATTTGTATCATAAAAAAAGATTGTAGGCAATAAGGAATATTGTTGGGAAGGTTGATAAAATTGATTGCAATACTAAATCTATTACTAGAGGTCATTTGCTCGAATTATTGTAGAATTGGACAGAAACAAGCCTTTAGTCTCAAAGATGAAAATTGATGGCAGAATCCATATCATAGAATATGAAGGCCTTCACAATATGTTTTCAACATGGGATATATGGATGTGTTTCCTATTTTTGTCCTGTGAATATTGGGGTTGAAGAATGCCCTAAGGTGATCCCTGATCCTATGCTTGACTAATCGGTTGTGAATGGAGGGAAAGTTGAGTTTGGGCTATAGATGCTCGTTGCTTTCAAGGGTAGGAGAACGATGACTAAAGGGTTTGATGTTAAGGAAAAGGCTAAAAATGTCAATTCTGATGAGACTAGGGTTGCAGGTGACTCGCGATTTGGAATCCTTGATGATATTGAGGAGGTAATTCAGGAGGTTCTAAATCTATCACAAAGTCAACCCTTAGTCTTTAGCCAACCTAATGACTAGAGACCTTCCTTGAATGTTCACTATGCCATATATGTTTGTTGCAAAATATTGGTTCTCTAACTCCTTCTATAATGAAGCTCAAGGTCTTTTAAGAGGAATCTGGGTTCTTTGGGGGAGATGATACAAAGGTTATGGTCCAAGAAATTCACTTTCAAATATACATATGTTGACTAAGGGTCCAAGCTCTGTGCCCAAACCATTATACTTGTAAAGCCTTATGGAATGAATTGTCTTGTTTAGCCTCGACAACATCCCCTCCATGGTTATTGGTTGGACATTTTAATGCCATCCTTTCTAGCTTTGAATGGAGAGGTGGTGCTACTAGAAGAAGCAGCGAATGTCCTCTTGTCAATCTATGGATTAATTTTTATGATATTATAGATCTAGGTTTCCAAAGCAAAAAAAAAAATTCACTTAGGAATGGAGTTTTTTTTTAGACAATGCTTAGATCCAGCATTGACCAACTAGGCTTATAGTAAAAAATATAGGAATGTTGTTATCCTTAACCTTTCTCGAGTTAGTTCTGAAGCTTTTGACTCTATGTCTCATTGGCCTCCTAAAGTTTTTAAGTACTTAACTCTTTGGATTCTTTATGGGGATTTTTAACATTTTATTTTGGAGTATCGGGACAATAATTCAAGATACTAGTCTGCAGTGGAATTATTCACAAAAAAGCTAATATTGCATTTGTTGGACCATAATCCTTAGAAAGTTGACTACATAATGCTATTTGACCAACAATATAATATTTGTTTCAAACAATTCATGTAAAATAAAATATTGGTCCCACTAAATTTTATCAACTAATTGGTAAAATATTTTACATATGGGATAGGAAAAAATATTTTACTGGAAAAAGAGATTGAAGAGTCTCATATAAAAAGATAATCATACCCCTGCTTTAATTATTCAATTTCACGCATGACCTAAATATAAGGTAGTTTAGGTATTACTCAAATTTTTCTGATAAAGTTGGATTGTAACTCAATAAGTTAATATTTTTTAAATTAATTTTCTTAGTGTTTTGTTGCATCTTCCAAACACAATAATATAATCTTTCTTAGGGGTGTACAAAATTTTCAAAACAGACTGAATCGAATATATTTTAGTCAGGTTTGGTCGATTTATATTGTATATACTGGTGAAATCGGATTTATATTTTTAAAACTTTCGGATTCGGTAGGGTAATCAGGTTGATATTTATTTTTTTGTTTCAACCCAAAGTCGATTGACAAATATATATATTATAGATATATATTTATGATATACATTATGTAACCCGACCTGACCAAATCCAAAAAATTGTACAATATTATATATAATTATATATTGAATATATTTATAATATATATTGTATATATTATATATCCAATTTAACTTGACTGAACCTGAAAATATATTGATCGATCGAAAATATATATAATTTCGGAGTGAAATTGGTTTGATTTTTAGTAATAAATTAAATTCAATTTGGTTAAAATATACCCTAAACCAAACCCAACCTGACCAATTCCCATCCCTAATCTTTTTTAGTAAAGTGTAATCCAAGTAATATACCTCTATAAAACACATTCATAGTAATCAGTTTTCTCAGTAATCTACCAAATACACTTAAGCAATGGAATGTTAATAATTTTAGGCACATATTTTTTTAGAAGAAGAGGGCATTAGCTAAGATCTAAGGGGTGCAGCATGTGCTTGAGAATTTTGATTCTCTATCTCTTAGAAACTTAGAATTTGATCTCAAAATGGAGTTGCATTTTCTAAGGCTAATTAAATTACTCATGAGAATAGGAATTCAATGTATTTTCATAAAATAAGTACCCAAAGAAGAAGATAAAGCTGCATCGAATTTCTAAGAGATGATGAAGGCCGCTGGTCCAATGATCACTCATATTTGAAAGGTATGACAATTAATTTCTTCAAAGCCTTGTACACCAGTGGTGACCCTCTATACGGCCACCCCTATTAGCTAGAAGGTTGCTTTCCTATGCTGAAAAATGATGACCTTGAGACTCCTAGTAAGCCAATTTCACATAATGAGATTCAAGCTACCCTTTTTTATGTGAAAACCTTTCAAGCACTCGCAATAGATACTCTTTTTAGAGTCTTAGTCCCACTTATAGGAATGGAATAAGTCTCACTGCTCTCTACGGTGAGACAGTCCCTCCTTAGAAGGACCGTTCCACCTAATATATTTTTACTTTTTTTTAGTGAGGGAAGGAGGTAGCCCCTCATTCATTAAAAAAATAATAATTTTTTAATAAAATAATAATTTTAGTAATTTTTTAAATAAGAATAATAGTTTTTATAAATGAAAATAATAATTTTTATAAAAGTAATATTTTTTAATAAAATAATAATTACTAAAGTGGGACTTAACTGTCACTACCTGAATCTAAGGGCACGTGACCGACACTAGAAAATAAAAAAGCACGTAGCTTTCGAAATCATTAGTCAGTCTGACAATTGAAAATTCGAGGAAACTGTACTATAATAATCATCATTATCACAGAACCAGGGCTATGGGCCTACATATTAAGTAAAATTTGTTTATCGCTGCCATAACTGGGCAATCATCACAAACCTTATCATCAACTTTAGACGTAAGTAATTAAAATAAATTTAACCAAACAATGGAACTACACAGAAAGATAGATAAGAGAAATAATATCATGCAAAGTTTTAAAAAATAATTATTACATAATTATACAATAAAAATTATATGAATAACACTTATGTAGGTAAATGAAAGGCATGATGACTCAATAAAAGATTTCTTCTACCCTCAACCTGTAACCTGGAGAAAAAATGGTGGACAATAATGAGCGTTCAACTCAATGAGCTATATAGCAATTAATATAATACATTATTCTCAGACAAATAATGCTCATGCAAATGATAACCGAATAAAACAAATCACAAAATCATACAAGGATCGGAGTCAGTCAATAAGGTTACACTAAACCTAAACTGAGGAACCGATTCTACTATCTGGCTCTATTAATCCACACATTTCTCTTAGAATCCAATATATAGGGTCTGCTGTCATGGCCCTAGCTAAGAAGCGCTATCTTATTAACAAGCAGCGCTGAGCTTGAAAAAGCTCCCGTCGTCACGTCAGTCCTAATCCCATCATCATATTATAACCCGTATCCCAGATCATATATGGTCATATATCATCTTAACCATATTCGACAAACACAAATGATATACACCAAGCATAATCAAATTATACACCGACACACATTATGCTTCTATAATATAATGTTAATGACGATAATTGAACTTATATTGCACAAACAATCAATATATTCATACAAATATAGCTATTATTGTAAATTAGAAGAGCAACATATTATATTAATCTATATAACTCAAAGTAGACAAAATCCAATAACTCTCATTGAAGCATCCTACTAACGATGAAAAAACACCTGTCTCGCCGAAAAAGGAGATTGAAAATTTGTTAAAAAGTCCATTAGAAGCTCATGGCCAGCAAACCAATTGGACGAAATGTAAGAAGCCTATCGGAGGCCAATGACGGTGTTTCAGGTGGTAATGAACTCATTTGAGGATAACACTCCTCCCTGGCCGGCATGTGGCGATCGGAGGTGGCCGGATGGCCGCAGATTGGAGGAAAGAAAATTTTAACATTTTCTCTCTCCATTTTTCTCCTTTTCTTTGTCACTCTCTCCCCAATAATTATTCTCTCTCTCTTTCCACTTAATATCTTCTCTCTCTCTCTCTCCATTTATTACAAAAACACACACACACACACATATATATATATATTTGTATTTAATTTTCTTTCTTCTTCTTTTTTCTTTTTTTGTAATCCACAATAAATAAAATATGAAATTTTTTTAAAAATAATTTCATAATTTAAATAATAATAAATTAATAAATAATAAATTAATTGGCCCTCAACATTGGACGACCAACTTTCACTTTTTTTGAGATCCAAATTTATGCTTATGTGGCATAAAATTGGAACTCAATGGTGGGACTTGCCCCTCCCACCATTGAGGGATGCTTTTAATGCTTCAGAAACAGATGTATTCATGTTTTTTTCTTCCAATAAGAATGGAGTATAGTTTGTCGTTCGGTATGCTCTTTTATTAGAAATATGTTTAATGGTGCAAGTATTACTAGAGACATCAGTTGTACGCTTATTGTTCTCATCCCTAATGTAGAGATCCCATATTATATTTCCTAGATTCGACCAATTAGCCGGTGTAATATCATTGTGAAAATTTTGACCAAAGTGATCACAAACAGATTTAAGCTGATTATGCCATAAATTGTAAGTCATAATTAAACTAGCTTAGTTCCAGGTTATCAAATAACTAATAATATTGTCACTGCCTAAGAGATTGTTCATTCTTTGCACACTAAGCAAGGCAAGAAGGGGTATATGATTATCAAGATTGATTTACATAAGGCCCATGACAAGATTAAATGGCAATTTATTATGGACATGCTCAACTACATGGTATCCCTTCCTATTTGTCTAATATCATTGTGAAGAGCCTCAAGTCTATGTCTATGCAACTCTTATGGAATAGAGACTTAATAGATTCCTTTCATCCTACTTATGTTCGTCAGGGTAACCTCTTGTCTCCTTATTTTTTTTTTGTATTATGTATCGAAAGAGTAGTTTAAGTCATTTCCCTTTCGCCTCTAATAATCGCTAAAAGCCTATTCGTCTGGGCAGAAATGGCCCTCTCTGCTTATTTATTTTGCGAATGGTATCCTTCTCTTTGAAGAGACATCTCTATGACAGGCTAAAATAATTAAATTGGTGTTGGAAGAGTTCTATGCTTGCTTCGGGCAAGTGGTGAGTTAGTCCAAGACATAGGTTTTCTTCGCAAAGAATATTTCTTCCACCCTCGAGCAACAATTAAGCAATGAACCGAGATTCTTAGTTACGAGTGATTTGGGTACCTACTTAGGCATGCCAATTCTCCATTTAATAATTAAACCTACTTTAAAATCTTGGATGGGGTTCAAAAGCGATTGCAGGGATGGATCTCATAGAACCTAACATTGGCGAGGCAATTGATGCTTATGAAGCATGTTGTGCAAATCGTACCTTTTTATGCCATGCAATATATTTCCTATCCTATTTAGGTATGTAGTATTATGGAGAAGCATTATAGGCGCTTCCTTTGGGCTAGGGTAGCGGACAAGGGGTCATTTAACCTTGTTAATTAGAATGATGTTTGTCATCCTAAAAATAGAGAAGGCCTTGGTCTTAAAAGTTTAACTGTCATGAATTCTACCTTCATTATGAAGCTTAAATTGGCTCTTCTAACCAAGCCAGACCAACTTTGGTTTAAAATTCTTAGAGTTAAGTGTGGGCTTGATAGGCCTCCTTTTACATATCAACTTAATGTTTCAAATGCTTCCTTTCTTTAGCACACAATAAATAAATACTGGACTAAAACTTGAGCTGGTCTTTAATGGATTGTATTTAAAGGTAAATTAGTGTGATTTTGGCTTGATAAATGGTATGATGATGTTGGCCAGCTCATCACATATGCCATGGGTAGTGTTCTTGTTAACCAGCATACTAAAATGGTTGGTGACTATGTGATTGTTTTTGGAACTTGGAAGTGGAATGAGTTTGAATTGCTTATGTCTATGGGTATTATTCTTTCTATTGCCTCTATGCTTCCCCCAACTATTTGTAATTTAGAAGATGAGGTGTTTTGGCACCTTACCTCTTCTAGGTTGTACACGGTTAAAAGCACTTACAACTGGCTTTTTGAAAATGAATGAGATGTGAAGGACCCTTGTTGGAATATTATTTGGAGCTAAAGGGGCCCTCCATTTGGTTAATACCTTCTCTGGTAGCTCTCATAGAGAGGTTAGTCACCAGTTTTGAGCGAGCCCATCATTATCTTGCCTCCAATGATTCTTGTCCTTGTTATGAGGTTATTAGTGAAACAATAATTGAATTTATGCATATTTGTTACTTGGCTAAAGGGGTTTGGATGTTGAATCACAGACATGCTGTCTAGAGCCAATTCTATAATTCCCACTTCAATGGTTGGTTTCTTTCTAACCATACTTGCGAGCATACTCTAGACAATGGGCTTCCTTGAAAGTTGGTCTTTGGTATTTATTGCTGGAAAATATGGCATGCCTGTAATTCTATGGTCTTCCTTTCTAAGCACCAAAGGGCCTAAGAGATTATTATATATGTTTTTAGTTGAGCATTTGATGTCAGAAAGGCTTAGAAGTTTTCCTAGAGCTATACCAATCCAAGAGCATCTCGTGTTGAAAAGATGCTTTCATGGAGCCTGCTTGCTAATGGGTGGTTCAAACTTAATTCAGATGGGCCTTTTAAAAGCTCCAAATGTTTGACTTATGCTGCTGGCTTGATAAAGGACTCCTTAGGAAATTGGATGAAGGGATAAGTGGTTAACATTAGGCATAGCTCCATAATGAGAGCAGAATTATTGGGTATATATCATGGCATTTCTATAGCCTAATAGCTGGGTAATCGACAACTCCTTGTTGAGATGGATAGTTTATGTTCTATATAGTTCTTGTAGAGGATTGCCTGCACCTGCAATTCCAACGCCCCCTTGTCCACCAGATACATGAGATGCTAGGATGGCCTTGGCCTACGAGAATGACATGTTTATAAGGAGGTTAATGGTTTTGCAGATTGTTTAGCCAACTATACAAGGTTTTTTACTCCTAGGGTTACGTATTCTGAAATTACCTCCTTTGTTTGTTCTCAATTGCCTCGCTCAAAATAGGATAGGGGTTGCTTATAGCAGGAAGGTTTTTGTTTAAGGGCTTGACCTTTTAGCTCCATTTATAATAAAAATTTATTTTTTTAATTCTTTAATAACTTAATAAAAAATTAAAAAAAGAAAATTATTTTCACTCAATTAGAGGAAAAAAAAAACATTTCTTAACACATTGAACTCAAAATTAAAAAAAAAAAAAACAAATTGGATTCCAAAAAAGACTAGCGATGGAAGTGATAATTATGCATTTTCTTCTTCTTCTTTTCTTGTATTTGTTTATTTTCTCCATCAAATAATCAAGTTAATTTATCTAAAATTATTTTTTTATTTTTCTTTTTTTATTACAATATTAAATTTTCTTATTTTTATTAAATTATTGATGGATCCCATAAAAATATTCTTTTTGTTAAATAAAAATGTCAATTAGATTTATTATATAAAAAAATGGATCCCACATATTAAATTTTGGTTACTCCTTGAGCAATTAAGACGATGTACGCAACGCCGATGGGCACTAGGTGTATCAAATAATCTCCCATACTCTAATTGTTATTCCATGGATGATTAAAAAAGGTTTTATGCATGGCATGTTTTGGATAGTACTAGACAAAACTATAAACACAAAGACAACTGTCTTCTCAAACTCAACACATTGACACATTATAAAAGTTCAGACAATTCTTGGATTTGGCAGTTTTAAGTTTTTACCAGAAAATTGCAACCACCCATCTACTTTTAACTCTATTGGGTAGGGCTGAATAATGTCCAGTATAATATAAAGATTTAAAAATCTCAAAATCAAAATTTGAAGATTTTAATATATATAGAATCAAAATCCAACCGAAATAAAATATATATATATTAAATTAATTTAAAAAAAAATCAAAATGATATGATTCGAACATTTAGTTCCAACGGAGTGATTCTTATTTAATACATATTTGAATATTTAAAATTAAATATAATACTACTTAATTTGTTTTAATAATAAAAAAATATGCAAAATTAATTTTAAATTAAATTATAAAATTACTTTAATTAATGATAAATTAATAATAATATTTTTATATTTTTTATTTATATTTTAAAAATTACTTAATTGTATTTACTTAGCTATTTATTTATATTTATATTATTTTATTTTATAGTTAAATTATGAATTTTTTTTAGTTATTTACATAATATTAGATATTACATAATAAATCAATATAGTAAAATATGAGACAATAAAATAAAATAATAAAAATTTTAATATCTTAATAATTTAAATTAACTAATTTTAGATATATTTTAATAAACAATTTATCATTGTCAAATAATTTATAATCTATATTAACTATCATGTAAAATTTTTATTTACTTCTAACACGTAATTATGATTGAACATATAGAATAAAAAATAAGGCATATATATATTCAGCATATTATAGAATTTTTTTTAAAAATAAAAGCATATTATAGATAATTAAAATATACAAAGTGAATAAATAATATTACATAATATGAATTAATATAATAATTCTGCCACATTAAGTTCGTAAACACAACTTACCCTATTCATAGACGCATCTAAATTTAAAAAGTGTTAATTTTCTAAAATTTCGATCCATCAATCCGCAATTTTTTTTAACTAATTAACACTCGCAATCCGATTCCTGACCAAGTCACATTTCACATTTCACCCATTATTTTGCTTTTATACTTTTTTAATCAGCATAATGAGCAATAATCAAATGCATAGATCATTTCATACAAGAAAAATAGTTTACAAGTGAATGAAAATTCTTGACCAACATTATCTCTCACCTGAAATTACAGAAAAAATAAAAGAAATATATATCCTGGTTGGATACCAGATTTGCCAAAAATAATAACACCCTAAATTGTCTCTTAACAAAAAAGAAGATAGTAATTGCATTCAACTACACTACAATCTTTTGGTAATCATTAGATCAGGCATGACAAATCAAAAGCTCCATCATTTTCTCATACAATTGCTCTACCTTTTTGTCTTTTTTCTCTTTTCCCCATCTTTCTAGATTATTTGGCTTCCTTTGACAGGTAATATACCCCATATAATAGCCATACAGAGCATGCCGAACCTGCAGAACATGTTTTAATAAATTCATAACAGCAATCCATAGCCAATTAACTGGAGAAGCTGCATGCCAAACTATCCACTTCGGTTCGATCATTTCTACCTGATTTCTCTTCTTTGTCAAATGGGAACGCTTGTCAATATTCTCAAAGCCCAGTGACCATCCGGCATAGGCATGGTTAAGCTTTGCTTTCAGATTTGTTTGTGGAAGCAGCAGAACTCTATGCTGTCATTCCATACTAGGACACTAGATGCTTCCTGCATACCCCAATTCGATTACACTTCAGGAATGTTGTTAATGAATTGCTACCAAAATGAATATTATAGGACCTACAAATTCCACTGGCAAAGATTTAACCAGCATATGAGTTTTGAAAATGATAATTGCATGGAAGCCAGAACCACTACAAAACCCTGAAAACTTGTAGGGAAAGAATAATGACTAAATAATACCTTCATCTGTGATGCAAACCCCCATCATGTTAATCCCAATGTGCAACTTTCTCAAGGCATGGAAAAGGCCGATATTATTTCTTTCCATGGTGTTGTCCGAGGCAAACAGCCCATCCTCAAGTTTTCCAAGCACATTTTAGAGTAAATGGTCATTTAGAACATGCAAAAATGGAGTAGATTTGTAAAACTGTTAGAATCAGCAGTAGTGAATTATCAACCAACACTGAAGAATATTCATTAAAGCTTCACTTGGTTACAAAATTGTAAATTCTGTAAGAAAAATTAAGCAAGATGGGGTTGGGGGGGACAATCCCATTAGGTAACGTTTATCGAAATCTCTATTCTAAATCACCTTGTTCTCCTTGCTACACTATATAAACATCACTATTTACATTCCAAACTTAGTAATGAGAAAACTATCATTATTTTAGGGGGACCTCACGAGAGATGCTGCTGCTGTTAATAAGTTCTAATAACATGCAAATAATGGATTTCAAAAATGTATGAAATAAATGCCTGTAGAAAAATATATTGCCTCTTATCTCACAAGATCAGTTTCTTAGGAACTGGAAAAAAAAAAAGGAAGAAAAAGAGAGAAACCATCTGATCTAAATTTGATAACCCACCTACAAATTCGAGTCTTCAAGTTTGCAGATGGCCTATAAATATTGTGAAAGAACAGCATGAGCAAATTTGGAGAGCATTTTTAGCCATTTAATCATCAGAATATCATTTTTGCTTTTGAGAAAATCATAGTTGGAGCCATTTTCAGAATCAGAAAAACAATGATGCAAAATCTCCAGAACTTACAAAGTTATATTAATCAAACATATCAGTAAGCCTCACTTCACTACATTTGAGTGCTCTTTAGAACCTTGGCACCATGGGCCATGGACTAGAAGGTTATCCATGTATGGCTATGACAAGCACTCGATGCGGCCTTAAAAGTGTGTATGGAATGGGAAAATGGGGGAAATAAAGGGGAAGGAACTGAAATGGAAGCCAAACAAGGGAAAGTGTGGAAAGAGAAAAATAAGGGCAGAAAAAAGAGTTCTTGGTCTTGCAATACACTCCAATTTCTACCCAACTTCGAGAGAAAAGGTATTGAAAGCCCAAGAATTTAAATTTTTGCCCCTGCTATTATGTCTTAAAGCTATAAATCTTAAGTACAAAAGTGTAGTTGTCTATATCAAATTGTTTTCTCACAATTTCATTCCCCTTTTGTCAAATATAATTTAAGAAAGCTCTTTTCTCCCTTTTTCCTTTTCCCTTCCCTTTCTTTCCTTAGTTAACTTTTTCAAATAAGCTATAGATTGCTTTGAGAGGACAATGAGCCTTGCCCTCAAAATATCCAAGAGAATTAAAAAGAAATAAGGGGTTATAACAAGAAGCAAAAACTTCATAAGTAAACCAGAAAATGCATTCCCATCTTACAAACAATTACGATCATGCAGCAAACCAAGGCTTGATTTCTATTTTACAAAACATCCTAAAGCAGTGGAGGGAAAGATGAACAGACATTCACCATGTAGAACCACTTGTCATTAGGGGAAGCATCGGTCGGTTCGGTTAATTAACCGACCGAACCGACCAGTTAACTGAAATGATTTTTTAAAATTTTTTTAACCGAATCGACCTATTTATTTTAAATTTATAATAAAAATTTTATTTAGAATAAAAAATTAATATAATTAAATAACTAAATAAAACTTATTAAAAAAACTAAAAAATAACTTTATTTTGCAATAAAAGTTTATATTTATAGTAAAAAATTAGTATAATTAAAGAATTAAACAAAAAATAATAACTAAATATTTTTTTTAAAAAAAAAGAGATTCGATTAACCGAACTGAACTGAACCGATTAACCATTAACCGAATTAAAAACCGAATATATATAAATTTTTTAACCGAACCGACCGAATTATTCTAAATTTGGTTAACCGAACTGAATTTTAGGTCGGTTAACCGAATTTTGCCCACCCCTGCTTGTCATTATCAAATGGTATCATCCACCGTTGTATTGCCTTATTTTAGAACATGAGAATCTGGCAGTCCAATCACATTCTGCCCATCTTCAATCCTTCAAAAGTTAGAATTAGTAAGTCTAGAATTTTCAAGATCATTAGGGGGTGTTAGTGAGATAGAGCACATAGTTTCATAGAAAAATAAAACCTGACAACAAAAAATTGGCTGACTTAAATTTTTAAAAAAAAAAAAACTTTTATGGTGTTGCTATTCTTTGGTTTCTAGCATTTTTTATTGTTTAACTAATACAAAGGCACCAAGAGAAGCAAGAAAACAAATGAATATATGTAAGAAACTTTCAACTAGCATATTAATCACTTCAATCAGACTGAGAAAGTATTATCAAAGAAAACATCATTGAAAAAAAAAGCTAAATGACAAAAAAATCCTGAATTTTGGATGGATTTTAAGTTTGGTAATTCTTTTAGTTTTATTCGTGTGGTTGTACTTTACACGTTGATAAAAATTTTTAGCCAGCTGATTAAAATTGACGTGAAAAAGAATTATTACTGACTCAATAAAAATAACAACTTTTAATGGTTTCTTTTCCCCCCAACACTCCCCTCTCTCTTAACACTCAATTTACTCAAAATACAAAACCTCAAAAATTTTGAATTTCAATATAAAACTATACAGAATTGGTGGATAAGATAAGGAACAAATGCATTTGTAGAAAAGGGTACAAGGCAGAGGAAAAAGTGAGAGAAGGGGCATTAAGAATTTATTTGGCATTAAGGTAAAAACTTTTTTTTTTTTTTCTGAAAACACACCATTTTAGATGATGTCCAGAAAAGCAGTTTGACAGTGTTTTTTAGATGTTTGAATTTTCAAGGTTATGATATGTGAAATTCATCTTACCATTTTCAAGTTTTCAAGTTTGGCAGAGGTTTCGATGTTTTGAAATATAATTAATATTTTCAACACAATGTTTTTCTGAACAACAGTTCAAACAACAATGCCTACCAAGTGCAAAATAGTTACGTTGAAATAGTAGGGGAAAATGAAGTGAGGTGACAAATTTGAGAGAAAGAGAGACTAAGAAGAGGTATATGAAGTCTGAAACATTTAGCTTAATTATTCCCTCAAGCTTGATGAGAATTTATACTAGAATAGTACTACGAAAAATAGAAAGATAGTCAAATAACAACTGTGATACAATAGCTAACAGCTAACCTAATTTATAGCTGACAACTAACCTGTTTTACAGCCTAAAATCATGCATATCACAACAGTAAGTTAATTATTTACAGCAATAATATTGACAATAATGCAACAGAATATTATAATTAAATATATATCTAACCTAGTGACATGAGGTACACTCAGAATGATGGGGGAAGTAGCGGAAAAGACTTAGTGACCTAATATTTTGCAAGATGTATCCCTTAAGCAAATGAAATGGAAGAAAATTATTTACATAGCTGCCCCTAATTAATTTGGAACTAACATTTGGTAGATTGAATTTTGGTTTTAAAATAAAAGAAATAATTGGCAATTTTAGTTAGCTTGCCAACATTGTTATCAATACTTAAAGTACAAGTCAAAATTAATAAAATGACAAGAAAATGTGCACAAAAATGCTAGTCAAGAATCTCGTGCTATTCAGAATCTTGCCCTTCACTTGCATCTTTAGGAGATGGATAACAGATCCTCTATTTATTGAACTCATATATTGAGATACTTTTCGGATGGTTTCAAATAGGATGCTTTAATTAGCAATTATAATATGAATGATAATCATGTTTAGCAGGAACATGGTTATTAAAAGAGATGGAGATGGTATTGGATTTTTTGGAAGCCCTTAATAAGTCATGCATTAGGAGGGGACGATGAAGAGAAGAAATTTCAGCATAATAATGTTCTTAAAATTTTATTAAGAGTGGGAAAGCATCCTTTTTCCATGCAAATTCCAGTTCAGAATGGCTCACAAAACTTTACTATTTGCCTGGGAACTCATACAGAAGCTGAGTTTGACAATTGTAATATGAGAATTGGGAAATGTATAGTAAATTGATGCTTTAATTGTAATAGATGTAAGAGGAATTGGTTACTTGTGTGCCTCTAGGCCCTCTACATTGTCAAGGGATGAGAATTTTTAGGTATTCACCATGGTCAAAGGACTAACAAATGCTCAAAAAGAAAAAAATGAAATCCAACAAAAAAATAGTAATAATACTAGCAATAATATTATCTCTGACATTTATATCAAATCATTGGTAAGCTCAGTTCATTGCTAGAAAGTGTATTTCCATTCTTACATGCTTGGGAGTCACTCAGGCATAAATATAACAAAAAATATATAGCACTGATGTCCAATACTATGCCTATAATATGATATCATAATTGAAAAAATAAAGTGACCAGGATCATAACACAAAGGAATTCTGAGGTGCTGTATGTCGTCGCTGTTTCTGAATCATAAGTAACATAACACAGCCATTATGGCCATTCAGTTGGTACAGGCTGCTTCTTTCCAAAATGTAATGAACATTTATCATCACAGTCTGCCCACAACAGTGAAAAAGGAAGACACAGGCAAAGCAACTGCATGTGTGGTTGTGAGAGAGAGAGAGAGCCAACAGAGGTGCGCATGAAAAAGAGATAAGAGAGGTTTGCCTGGCACTTGTCATTCATTTGCTTCCTTTCTTCTTCCTTTGTTTTCGTCTTCAAAGGTTGACCATAATGAGCCTCCTTTTTAGCTTTTATTTGTGCTATTATAGCAATTCCATTTAAACAATTGCCCTATGTGTATATCAGCCACAATTATTTAGCTGTTATTGCAAAATGTCCATGTTTGATAAATTAGTGAGATAATTATAACTAGAAACCTATAAATTCTTTTCCAACAACTAATTGTTTAAAATTTTTTTGGTAGTTCTGGCCAATACTTTGGTCTGCAATACTCTGATATCATGATGACACATCCAATACTAGTGCTGGTTGGTGCTGGTCAATACCATTATTTAAAACTCTGACAATGACCCGGAGATTCTACTAAAAGAGCAAAAAGGAATCAAAGAATTATGTTGGAAAACAAAGTCATGAATAAGAGTGTAGTAACATTTGAAGCCCCTGAAGATTTCCAGCATCTCTTGAAGATACTATAAGCAGAAAATGGTGCACTAGCTTTGTAAGTTCGGTTGATCCCACGCTCAACAAATCGTAGTATAAGGTTATCCGCCTCTATTGAGTTTCCTTCTAACATCAGTTTCTTGCTCACCTTTTCACACAAATTTAAATCAGGAATTAGATTCCTATCAAACATTCGACAAGCTACTCTGTACGCTGATAGAGGAATCCCTTTGCTCAAATAACTCTCTATTAGCACATGGCATGTATTAGCATCAATTCTTGAGGCTGTTCTCAAAACCTTGCCTAAGAGTTTCTCAGCTGCCTCAAGGTTTCGAAAGCTACATAGTTTCTCAATAACTTGATTATATGCAGTTCTGCATTTTTTCCTCAAAAGCATTTTCTCTAATAATTTTAACATATCTTCCACTCTACCCATCTGACAGTACCGATGGATGATGGTTCTATATGTCACAGGTGTAGGATCTAATCCCTTCTTAAGCATCTTCATAGTAAATTCAGTAGCCTTGTCTGTTCTACCTTTCTTTCCCAGTGCATCAATTATTGTCATATAAGTGACTACATCAGGGTGTTTGTTATTTAGATACATGTCGTCCAACAATGATAGAGCAGCATCTATATCATCATTCCGGCAAAATCCATGAATTACAGTAGTAAAGTTTACTGCATTGACAGCACATCCCCGGTTGAGACACTCCTCTATGAACTTTTTTGCCTTATCTACTTTTCTCTCCCAGCAGAGTGATTTAAGTAATAAATTAATTTCAACAGGAGTTGGGAAAAAACCCTTCCTAAGCATGTCCCTCACTACATCACAAGCCTCAGACAGCTTCCCCTCCCTTCGCAGCCCATGCATCACGACACTATATGTAATTGCATTTGGCGTCCACCAGTCTTCCTCACTAATACTCATCATCTTCCTTGCCTCCGATGAGTTCCCATTTCGACAAAGCCCATTTAACAAGGCTGTATAGGATACAGTGTTTGGCTTGCAGCCATGCTTGTACATTTGCTGAAGCATCTTTTTAGCTTCCTCTACGTTCCCAACCTTACAAAGTCCATTGATAACAGCAGTGTAGGTCACAACATCAGGAAAGCAACCTTTAGCAAACATTTCATTAACAATTGCTTTTGCTTGGTCCATCCTTCCCTGCTTACAAAATGAGTCAACTACAGCACTATACCCAACTTTATCAACCTGAAATCCCCTTTCTTCAGCTTCCTTTAAACACTCAACTGCCTCATCTGCATGTCCATGCTTGGAAAGCATATGGATTAAGTATCATAAGTAATCTGATCAGGAAACAATTTGCTATCCTTCATCATCTTCTCTATCAAGTGTTTTACTACTTCGATCCTCTTTTCCTTGCAAAGGAAACCCATTATAGTATAATAACTAACTTTATCTGGGAAACATCCTTTGGAAGGCATTTCAGCAATCAGCTCTATGGCATCTTCAACTTGATGAACATTACAGTATCCCTTGATCAAACAGTTATAAGTGACAACATTTGGCATGATTCCTACAAGTTTCATCCTCTCTAAAAATCTAAATGCCTTCTCCAACTTATTTTCCATTACCAAGACATTAATGGCCGTATTACATATCAAAAGATTAGGTTCAATGCCGGCTTTCTGCATCATGGTCAAGACCTGCATTGCTTTCCTAAGGTCACCTGCCCGACTATATGACACCACCACACAAGCAAAAGCTTCAGGCCGAGAGTAAATTCCCCTACATATCATGAGCCGAAGAACCCTTCTAGCACCTTGACACAACTTAGTTTTACTGAGAACCTCAAGCATCACATAATACACAACTGGGTCATGTCGATACCTCCATTGCCGGTCAGCCCAGTAGAAAAATTCTAAAGCAACCCTTTCATCTGTTTGGGACCGCAAAACGGCACAAACTTGTCGAGGCTTGAGGCTTCTTAGTATGCGTCTCATTTCCCCTTCAAGCTTAGGGTTCCAAGCCTGCCTAAGCTCAATCAACCTACAAATTTCTCTAACCAAAGGGTGTCGAAGTTCTTCTTCCTCCAACTCAATTCTCCAAACATCTTCCTTCTGATCATGATTTCTATTAACAGTATTCAAAATCATAAAATCATTATCACTATCAATGGGTGCTTCAGATCAAGGGTGCTCTGTGAAAATAAATTTTGAAATGTTTAAAATGTGGACAAATGGGGTATTTTTGGAAACTAGATATGAGAGTTCTTAATTTTTTAATTAGGAACTCTCAAATCTGTTATGAGAGTACACGTGTCAACAATTGAAGGCTGAAAAGCATCAGAGTAAGGTCAAAACAGCACATATGTCAAGCATGCGAGAAACTCTCAAATTCAGTATGAGAGTACTTGCAAAACGCGCTACTACAAGACAAAAAAACTCTCATATCTCATATCTAGTTTGAGAGTACAGACACACGTGAAGCATGCCAGAAACTCTCAAATTCAGTACGAGAGTACTTAAAATTAATAATAATTATTTATTTTGGTAATTTCTTATAATAAAATAATAATTTATAAAAATTAATTTTATAATTAATAAATTATATAATTATTTATTTATTTTAATAATAATTGAATGAAATATATTTAAATATTCAGTTGGATAAATTTTAATTATATATGAATTAATTATTTTAATATAAATTAAGGTGTAATTTAAATGACAAAATTCTTATTTTGTAAATAAGAGATACAAGATTTGATGCTCAATAGCCACAATTTTATTAACACAAATAAATATGAAGATGTTCATATTTTTTAAAATTTGATGCAGTATGTTGATATTGGCTCATGTAGGGGTGAAGTTATAACTTTAAAAGAAGGGAGACAAAATTTCTTTTATAAATTGTTTCCTTTTATTTTTATGTTAGCGCTCATTGTATTATTCATACATTATTATTATTTTGTGACTTTATGTAATTTATAAAAAAATTATTTTTATCTATAAAAAAATTAAACTAATAAAAAATATTAATATATATGTATATATATTTCTAAATTTATTTGATGATATGCTAAAATAAAAATAAAAAAATATTAAATAATAAATATAATCTCTTAATAAATAGTTAAAGTAAAAATTTTCACATAATATTATAAATATAATTTTTAAATTTATATTATTTCTCAATTTGTATTCTTCTTTATTATATTTTAAAATTTTTTCATAATCTCTTGATTCATTTAATGAGTAATATCATATAGGAAGAAATAACTTATTAAGATTTTTTTTTATGAGCGATAAAATAAAAGTAATTTAAAATTTTAAGAGAAAAAATTAAAAAAATTAAAAATTTTAATATATATATATATAAATATATATTTTAAAAGAAAATGGGGCAATTATCTCCTTTCTTCAACACGTAGCATGTCGGCGTGTGTAAGTCATATTAGTGCGTGTATTGACGTGGTATGCTAATATCAACGCCACATAATATGCTGATGTCCATAAATATACAAAATATCTTATTAAATTTAAATAAATCAATATGGTATATTGCATAAGTCTATGACTGTTAAGTATTTATTATTAATATTAAATAATAATTATAAATTACAATATATATGTCTTAGATGTTATAAATATAATTTATAATATATATTATATATTTAAATATTTAATCACATAATTTTTATTTTTTTTTGGCCTATTTAATATTTTTTTTATTAAGCAGTAGATTTTTATTAAAATATGATAAAAAAAGGTTACAGCATAAGCATTATGCAACAAAGAAATAAATTATTGCAAGACTACTACATAATAGTACAAAGATAAAAATAAAATTTCCAATAAATTATAAACAAAAGAGACTAGATATAACTTTTTTTAATTTCTCGGGTGACCATTTTTTTAGTCTCGATCTGATTGATTTCCTTATTCTTCTTGTTCTTTTTCTTTGAAGTTACCAGGGTGAAATCATCTTCAATTGGATATTCAAGATCATTAGTTTCTATCTCCCTGATGTCTTCATCATCTACTACAGGGGTTGGAAGAGGAGAATTGGAAGTTGAGGCTGCAGGGATTCTTTTAGCTTCAATGTTTAATAAATATATACAGTTGATTCTTTTAGCTTCAATGTTTAATTCAATGTTTATTTAATATACAGTTAAATGTTTAATAAATATAATTCTTATATTTTATGAGTTAACATTTTATAAATAATGTCATTATTTAGTAAATATATAATTAATATAATTATTTATTAATATCTAATAATTCATAACTTTTCTAAGTGAAAAGTATTATTTTTTTATCTATTATAATTATTTGATATGGTAAATTACTGAAATTAAATATAGCTCTTTTAAAATCTACAATCATAATAATTTATGTATTTTTTATGCAATTCTTTAAAAAATTAAAAAATAAAAAATTGAATCTTTTATTGATAACATAATAACTAAAGACGAATCTAAGTTTCTATAGCTATTTTAGTTATTTAGATCTGTAGTTCTGTACTCTGCTAGTCATCCAGCGACATTTTTTGGCAGGAAATTATCTGTCATCTTCTTTAATTTGAACTCTGCCATTTCAAATTTTCATTCTCACTCTTGCCGAGAATCTGTTCACTATTCACTAGAGAGAAAAGTCGAAGAATTAGGGTTAGAAATTACTAATTAATGGAAGGCAGTGAAAGCGAGGCACTATTTGAATCGCTGAATCTAAATCCCCGAAGTCTTGTCAACGAAATCCTTAATACTGTCGAGAATTTGTTCGATGACGCTTTCGATTTCTACCATCAGTTAGGATGGGTGTTTCAGATAAAGGGTGCTCATTTTTAAATTGTGGAAATAAATTTTGAAATGTTTAAAATGTGGACAAATGGGGTGTTTTCAGAAACTAGGTATAAGAGTTCTAAATATCTAATTATTATCACGCCTACAAATTTTAGGAAGCCTCGGATCCTTCACATGTGAGGAACCAAGAAACCGAGATGGAATTATGGGTCGTGGCCCAAGATCAGTATCAGCATCGCACACCTGTGGAGTGACTGGAGTCGTGAGGCCAGATGCGGGAGGACTGCTGACAACTAATGATAAATCGAGATCCACATTCTACCTGTGACTAGCTCTCCATCCACCCGTAAACCAAAAAGGACCTCCACGTCCTGCAAGGTGATGGTCGCCTCACCGAATAGTAGGTGGAACGTGTGAGTCTCTGGCCCCCAACGCTCCACTAAAGCAGTGATCAGGGGCCAGTCATAGAAAATGAAACCTATCCTCGAAAACAGCCCAAAACCCAACTGCTCAATGAAGTCACGGGTCCGCTGAGGTTCAACTGACAAATACTCCCAAATCTACGAATCAGCTCATATGCACTTCAATGCGGAATCAGCCATCCCATCGCCTCGGAAGACCTTGCCTGATCGATGTTTACCCTGTAGAATCAATAACTCATGGTCGTCTGGTCCCTGATTAATAATAGAACGGACCTGCTGTTGCTCCCCCTGTGAGGAACTAGACGATGCTCCGTCTATATCCATATCTGCACGTCGTGTAATTTATTATTATTATTATTATTATTGTTGTTATTGTTGTTGTTAAAAATATTATTATTTAAAATTCTTTTATATTTTTATTTTTAAAATTATTAATTTAATTAAATATTATTTCATATTATTCAATTAATATTATTTTTATTTTATTTAATTAACTAAAAATTCATATTTATTTATGCATAATTTTCTTATTTTTAATTAAATTAATTTTTAAAAATAAAAAATACACTTTATATATACAAAATCAATTGTGTGTCCTACAATTTCCATCTAAATTCACAATCTAGTAGTCTAACACAATCTCCAAAATAATTAAGATATTAAAAAAATAAATAAATTACTATTATTTATATTTAATTTGAATTAAGTAAAAAAAAATTTTATTATTAAACCAAATATTACATTATATTTATTTGTTATTATATTTTTTATTTAAATTATAAACCATAATATATGTACTTAAAATTATTTAAAATTAATTAAAATTAATTAAATTATTTATCAATAATACTATTCATAAATAATTAATTATAAAATAATTATACATATTATTTTTACTATTATTCAAATTATATTATTTTTAATCTATTTAATTAAAAAAATCATATTCATTTATACATAATATATTTTTTATTTAATAAAATTATTTTATAAAAATAATAAAATTTTTAAAATTAATTAAAATATTTTTCCTAATTATAAAATATGTTATATAAATAAAAAATATATTATAAAATAAAAAAAAGGGGATCATACTTTCAGTTCAGTTCACCTACGTTTTCTTACTCACCCACAACAATGACACTTCTCTTTCAGTTCAGTTCACAACCTCCTCTATATATATTTTTATTACTACTAAAAAAATAAAATACATAAACACTAGATCTACTAACCTCTTGCCGCCGGTCTCTACTTCCCTTCCCCACCGCCACCGCCATTCTACCCAGTTCAGCCGCCAGCCATCTATTTTTAGAGAGAGAAAGTTCTGAAATGGATATAAGAGAGAGAAATTGAAAAAATGGTGAAGAAACGTCATTGTCAGCTTCTGGTTTAAACTTAAATCTCATACTGAGTATGAGAGTTCTGATGGCTAGTGACGTGTCACCTTATGGTTGGACCTTTTGTATTCCTCTCTCTATACTCTCAAATTGAGTATGAGAGTATATTTAATCTGTCATTAAATTGTTAGTTGGCGGATAATTATTCTGATCAATGTTTTGTACTCTCATACTTGGTTTGAGAGTATATTTTTTACTTCAAAAAAAATACCAGAACTCTCATATCTAATATGAGACTTTCTTAAACTCTCATAACCAGTTTCCGAAAACTCCCTTCCGTGTCCAGAATTTAAAAAGGGACACCTTTTTTATATATCAAAACTCCCTATCAATGCCTTGTCCTTTTTCATCTTCTTCTTCAGTCTCATCAAAACCATCAATATTAGTGCTTTTATCTATTTCATGCTTATCATTATTGAAAACCATGTGTCTAAACTTGTTAAATTCATCATTCCTATAATGAAAATACTCTCTTTTTCCATCATTGGCATTGAAATTGAAATTAACAGTTGAAGAAGAACTACAGCAAAAATTTCTAGAATGTAATGAAGAGAAATATGAATTGAACAAAATATAAGCAAATGGATGATAACACATGTTCCCTTTCGCAAAAGAAACACACTCAATTCCATTAAAACAGGCAAAAAAATGAAAGAAATAGTCGAACCTGTGTGGATTAGCAATGGATTTGCCAATTGCATTATGAGAATTGAAACCAAAGAACATTTCAATATGGTAAATAGAAAAAAGGAAGAGTGGAAGAGAAATTACATAGAAGAAGAGTGAATTAGAGCTTATGGTTTGCCTGAGCATTCACTGTGCTGCTTCTCAAGCTTACTTGATTGGTTTCAACAAAGAGCAAGACTCCTTAGCCCTATTAAACAGGTTGGTCGATCCGAAACCAACCACCGGTCAGGTAAGTGACTCAGTGGGTCGTCGGGTCCAATTTGGCTAGAACTGGTTTAATTTAGATTGGCATTCCCTTTTTTTTTTTAACATTTACAAAACTAACTAAAACAATAAATTTTATTCTAAAAATATTACAATAAATAAAAATAATAACACTTCTAAAAAAATTAAAATAAAATTTCATACCTTACTTTTCACCGAAATGAAAATTTTTCTTTCAAAAATACCTATTCTTTCACCATAATCAATATTTTATTTTTATTTTTATTTTTTTCAGACTTCATTATTAAATAAAAATATTTTAATAAAATAATAAAAATTAATTTTTAAATTAATTTTTATAAAAATTTTAATTTTGATTAAAAACAACAAATAAACACTAAAAAAATATAAAAATATATTAATAAAATCATCAAATTTATTTTTAAACACATTTTAAATATTATACACATAAAAAATAAAATTAAAAAAAATATTAATTTTATTATATAAATATTATGTAAATATTCGGTACGTGTTCTCTGTATATTTAATGAATGTTGTAGATGCTTGATAGATATTAGATACATATTATATATTTGCTATCTATAATATTGTCTATAAATATTACGTGTATGTTGTGAAAATAAAAAAATTAAATAAATATTAAAAATATTATATAGTTATTTAGTAAATATGATAGATGTTATTAGTTTTATAGTTTGTATTTTATATATATTATACATATGTTGTGTATATATTTTTTTATGGATATTAAAAATATTATATTAAAAAATATTTTTAAATGAAAAAACATAATTAAAAAATAAAAAAAATTAAATTTAACGTTATAAAAGTAAAACTGAAAAAAATTTATTGTGTTTTATTAAAATTGAAAAAAGAAGAAGTTATGTTGGCCCACTAATTTGAAAATGGAAAATTTAAAGATATATAGTGTAATTTTTTTTTAACAAGAAATTCTAATTCACTCTATCAGTTAGACTCAAAACCGAAATCTACCTAGATTATCTTAGCCCATATTTGTTATTGTATTTTTTTTTTGTTTTTTACAATAAAACAATTATTTTTAATTTTATTTTATAATTTTAAAAATATATTTTATATTTTTAAAAACTATATCATAATTTTTAATTGTGCATATATAAATACAAAATTTATAATATTTAACAATAAATATGCTAAAAATAATTAATAATTACATTCTTATATTTAAAAAATCATCGATAATGAATACAAATAATTGATCAAACAAAACAAAAAATTCTAATTTTTTTCTTGAACTTTTTTTTTTAACTCTAAATAAGATTTGAGTAGTTGCTTTTTGAGAGTTTTCTCTTTATCTTTATATGATTAAATCATTTATCACTTTTATGGAATATTGACTTCTCATTTGTGATGATTTTTTTTTAATATTAAAAATCTTTAAATTGAATTTTTTTTTATAAAAGTAGTATTATGATTTAAATTATTAATTTCATATACTATAAAATAAATATTTAATCTTAATTATATACTATTTAACCAAATAAAATTGAACTTCACTAGAAGGCTTTGAAATGAAAACACCCTAACTTTCCCTAAAAAAAATCCTAACTTAATCTCATTATTCAAGTATTTGATTAATTATAATTTGTTATTTTATGACATTTAAATTTTAAGTATTGTGTTACTATTTTATGATATTTATATGGATGATGTGAGAATAAAAAATTAAACAAATATTAAAAATATTATATAGATGTTTAGTAGATATAGTAGATATTATTTATTTTATTTTTTATATTTTGTATATATTGTGTATATATTTATATTTTTATGTGTATATTAAAAATATTACATTAAAAAAATTTAAATAAAAAAACATAATTAAAACAAATAGAAAAAATGAAAAAATGAAAAAGGAAAAAAAATTAACTTGATAAAAGTAAAAGTGAAAAAAAAATTTCGTGTTTTTTTAAAATTGAAAAAAAAAAAGTTATGTTGGCCCACTAATTTGAAAACGGAAAATCTAAAGGAGGCATGCAGTGTAATTTTCTCTTTCTTTTGTTTTTTTTAACTAAAGATTCGGATTCACTTGATCAATTGGACTCAAATCCAAAATTTACCTGGATTACCTTAGCCCATGTTTGTTATTGTATGTTTTTTGTTTTTTAAAATAAAAAATTATTTTTAATTTTTATTTATAATTTTAAAAATATATTTTATATTTTTAAAACTATATCATAATTTTTAATTGTATATATATAAATACAAAATTTATAATATTCAACAATAAATATTCTAAAAATAATTAATAATTACATTCTTACATTTAAAAAATCATCGAAAATGAATACAAATAATTAAAAATTGAATACAAATAATTGAAAAATCATCGAAAAATGAATACAAATAATTGATCAAACAAAACAAAAAAATTCTAGTTTTTCCTTGAACTTTTTTTTAAACTCTAAGTAAGATTTGAGTAGTTTCTTTTTGAGAGTTTTCTCTTTCTCTTTATATGATTAAATCATTTATCACTTATATGGAATATTGACTTCTCATTTGTGATGAATTTTTTTTAATATTAAAAATCTTTAAATTGAATTTTTTTTTTATAAAAGTAGTATTATGATTTAAATTATTTCATATACTATAAAATAAATATCTAATCTTAATTATACACTATTTAACCAAAATAAAATTGAACTTCATTAGAAGGAAACACCCTAACTTTCCTTAAAAAATTCCTCACTTTTATTCTCATTATTCAAGTATTTGATTAATTATAGTTTGTTATTTTGTGACATTTAATTTGTAAGTATTGTATTGGTATTTTATGACATTTAATTTATTATTATTCTAGTATTTTCTTTTGTGGGTATTGTTTGTGATTACCATATCTCAATCTTCATATAAACATGTCAAAATCAAAATTTCTTCTTTTAACTCATCTTAAACTTGTAAAAGTAAAAAAAAAAATAATGAAATTTTCATGTGACACAAGAAAAAAGTATTAACAATCAACATCCTGTGAGATCATGGAGTGATAAGGAATCTCACAAATCATGGAGAGATAAGGATGATAATACTCACAGCGATATCAAAGGACATATAATTGGTGACAAGGACATCCAAATAGCAACAAATTCCTATATAATTGGTAGTTCAATAGATAAATGAAACTTTAAATAATGGACAGCTATATCAGATATTCATACCATCTATCAATTCTGAATTAGAGGAGATTATAATGCATTTCCTTCTTATTTTGTGTAACAACACCATCTGTATTAGCCTATATATATATCTAGCTTCCTAATAAGCTATAAAGTGTAGAGCCATTTCTTTGTAATAATAAAAAAGACATCTCTTGTTCTGCAATTCTATTTTTTTTCTCTTGGTATCAGAGCAGACACATTCCTGTCTTCATTTTTTTTACCATGACTTCACTATCTTTGAATGTTGGAAACTTTGTTACCTTAAAGTTCACCCAATCAAATTACCCATTATGGAGAGAACAACTTTTATGATTAGCAGAAAGCCAAGTTTTAGTTGATCATCTCACCAATGAAACACCAACTCCATCAAAATTTACTACTCCAGATCCAAATACAAATGAAAACACCACACCACAACTGACTCAAGAATTCATTGCTTGGCAAAAGTCTGATCGTCTTCTTCGGGGTTGGATCATCGACACTCTCTCTGAAGAAACTCTTAGACTTATCATTGGTTTAGATACCGCATCTGCAGTCTGGGAAGCACTGAAAGATGCTTATGTATAAGATTCTCAAGAGCGGGAATTTACATTGTGACAACAACTGACTTATCTTCGCAAGGATGATAACAAAACTATTGGAGATCACATATGCACCTTTAAGGGCATGTGTGATAATCTTACTGCCATTGGCAAGCCTATACCAGACAAAGAAAAAGTCTTCTGTCTTCTCACAAGTCTTGGACCACAGTATGAAACCTTTACAACAACAATGTTGAAACCTCCAAGACCAACTTATTTTGAGCTAATTTCACAATTACAAAATTTTGATAAGCGTCGTAATTGGTTCTCCAACTAAACAGATGCATCTTTCTCTCATCTTACCCCACACTTAGCCTTTTATAACCAGCAACATAAACAATCTTAAAATACCCCTTCAACGAATCACAACAGGCCCTTCACCTCCTCAGGTCATGGATTTCAGGTACAACAGTTATAAAACCGCAACCAACATCCTCCACACAACTCAACATCAGTTGCACAACAACAGCGACCACCACCTCCAGGTATTATTCAACAACGACCAACTCAACATCAGTTAAGAAATTTGATTTTTTTACTGCTTATTTAGCATTTGAATAATACATCTGAAGACAATTTAATAAAAAAAATAAAGATATTCCATTCAGATGGTGGTGGAGAATTTGTCAACTCTAGATTATCATCACATTTTCTTGTAACATGTATTGTTCATCAAATTTCATGTCCTTATACTCCAAAGCAAACAGGTATGGTTGAGAGGAGGCATAGAATTATTTGCGAACTAGGTATGACAATGTTATTTCATAGTCATGCACCCCTTTATTTATGGGTTGAAGCTTTTACCACAGCCGTGTTTCTTCTTAACAGGTTACCATCTTCCTCACTTTATTTTGACACTCCATATTTTAAATTACATGGCACTCATCCTGATTATACATCACTTCACGTCTTTGGTTCTAAATGTTTTCCATATACTTGGGATACAAGAACTCATAAATTTGATCTTAAGACTGTCTTGTGTGTTTTTGTAGGATATAGTGATAAATATAAACGTTACAAATGTTTCCATCCATCTACTAAGAAATTTTTCATCTCTCGCCATGTTGTTTTTTACCAAACAAATTTTCCTTTTAAATCTTCATATGTTCCTTCTACTGCCTCACATGTTCTTAATATTTTTTATTCTTGGTTTCCATCTTCTAACACAAATCTTGATTCAGGTACACCTTTACAATTGCCTCTCTCAGCAAATTCTAGTTATTCTAGCTATTCTAATAAAACATGGAGTATGCAAGATTCTAGCAAATTCTAGCTATTCTAGCTATTCTAATAAAACATGGTGATTACTGAGGTATTTTATTATCCTGAGCTTAAAAATAATTTACTTAGCATTGGCCAGCTACAAGAACGAAATCTAGCTATTCTAATAAAACATGGAGTATGCAAGATTTATCATCATGCATGAGGGTTGATTATGCAGACTCAAATGTCTACTAATCGGATGTTTATTCTTCTTGTTGAAATGGAAACACAAGTGCAAGCTCAAGCTCCTGCTCCTGTATGCTTCAAAATCACATCCGAAGATCAAACAGACTTATGGCATCGTAGATTTGGGCACTTAAATTTCAAGGGCCTGAGAACCTTGTCCTACAAGATGGTGAAAGACATGCCTTCTCTCAATGCTTCCCCTAAAATATGCACAGTATGTATGATAGGCAAGTAACATCGGGAGATTATTCCTAAGAAGAATTTATGGAGAGCTACTCAGAAGCTTTAACTTATACTTGCCAATATATGTGGTCCCATCACACCCAAATCAAACAGTCACAAAAGGTAAATAATCACATTCATTGATGATTATAGCAGAAAACTATGGACTTATCTCTTGAATCTTAAGTCAGAGGCATTTATTGTGTTCAAAAATTTTAAAAGTCTGGTAGAGAAAGAAACAAGAAATGTTATATGTTGTCTTCAAACTGACAGAGGTGGGGAGTTTACCTCACTGGAATTTAATGAGTATTGTAGCTCAAATGGTATTGCTAGGCAACTCATTGTGGTCTACACCCCATAACAAAATAGGGTTGTAGAGAGGAAGAACTAGACGATCATGAACATGGTATGATGCATGTTGGCAGAGAAGTCTGTCTCTAAAGAATTCTGGCTAGAAGCCATCAACTGGACTGTTCACTTGCTCAATCGATGCCCTACTCTTGCTGTGAAGGATAAAACCCCAGAGGAAGCATGGTGTGGCTTCAAACCCTCAGTGAAGCACTTTAAAGTGTTCAGTTGCATCGGACATGTGCACATTCTAGACAAGAAGAGGCAGAAGCTTGATGATAAAAGTCTCCAGTGTGTCTTCTTGGGCATAAGCAAGGTATCTAAAGCCTATAGGATGTATGATCCTATGTTAAAACAAATAATTATAAGCAGGGATGTGGTGTTTGAAGAGGATAAGAAGTGGGATTGGAGTAAAGCAGTTGAAGGACCTGGTTGTGCTACTCATGAATGGGGAGATGAAGATAAGCTGCAAGGGCATGCAGAGGAAGATGTGCATGAAGAAGAAGAAGAACCGATTAAAGATGGTGTTAACTTGTTCATCATCAAGTGAAGAGGATGAACATAACCTTGCTACTGGTTTTGGTTCTTCTTCAAGTGAAGAAGTTGCACACAACCCTCCAAGTTTTGTTCAATGAAGGGTAAGAAGGGCGCCAACTTGGATAGAAGAATATGTAAGTGGGGCAAATTTTTCTGAACAAGAAGAGAATAATTTGATGATGTGTACTGCCTCTAGTGATCCTGTGTCTTTCGAAGAAGCTATCAAGAGCTCAAAGTGGAAAAAGGCAATGGACTTGGAAATCAAAGCCATTGAGAATAATGGGACTTGGGAACTGACGACACTTCCATTTGGAGCAAAAAGGATAGGAGTGAAATGGGTATTTAAGACCAAGCTAAATGAGAATGGAGAAGTGGATAAATACAAAGCAAGGCTTGTGGCCAAGGGATACTCACAGCAGATTGGGATAGACTACACTGAAGTTTTTGTACCTATCGCTCGTTGGGACACCATTCGAATGATTCCAGCTCTTGCTGCTTGCAAAGGTTGGAATGTGTACCAGCTCGATGTGAAGAGCACTTTCTTGCATGGGGACTTGAATGAGGCAGTGTTTATCGAGCAACCTTAGGGCTATGAAGTGATACGGACTTAAACAAGCTCCGCGAGCTTGGTGCAACAAAATTGAGTCCTATTTCATGAAGGAAGGTTTTGAAAGGTATCTGAATGAACATACCTTATTTACAACGGCAAAAGAAGGAGGGAAATTGCTTATGGTGAGTCTTTATGTTAATGATCTCATTTTCACAGGGAATGATGAAGCAATGTTCAAAAAGTTTAAGAACTCTATGAAATAAGAGTTCGACATGTCTGATCTTGGGAGGATGAAATACTTTCTCGGTGTGGAAGTGGTGCAAGGTAGTAAAGGAATCTTCATCAACCAAAAGAAATACACCAATGAAGTTCTTGAAAGGTTTGGTATGAAGCACTGTAATCCGGTGAAAAATCCAATTGTACCAGGTTTTAAACTTGTGAAAGATGAAGGTGGCGCTGGTATTGATGCAACTGCTTACAAACAAATGGTGGGCAATCTCATGTATATGATTGCCACCAAACCCGACTTAGCTTATGTAGTGAGATTAATTAGCAGATTCATGGAGAGGACTGGTTTGCATCAACAAGCTGTAAAGAGGGTTCTTCGTTACTTTAAGGGAACTACTGAGTTGGGGATCTTTTACAACAGAGGAGGAGAAGAGAAATTGGTAGCCTACTCAGATAGCGATTATGCTGGAGATGTTGAAGATTGAAAAAGCACATCAGGGCACATGTTCTTACTCAGTTCAGGTGCAGTAGCATGGTCCTCAAAGAAACAACCAGCAGTCACTCTTTCCACAACTGAAGCAGAGTACATAGCTGTTGTCTCTTGTGCATGCCAAAGTGTGTGGATGCGTAGGATTCTTAAAAAGCTTGGCCATGAACAAGTTAAGTGTGCTGATATTTTTTGTGACAATAACTCTGTAATTAAATTGAGCAAGAATCTTGTTATGCATTGTAGGAGTAAACACATTGATGCTAGATTTCATTTTCTTCGTGATTTAACAAAAGATGGAGTTGTTAAGTTGATGCAATGTGGTTCAAAGGATCAGTTAGCAGATATTATGACTAAGCCTTTGAATCTTGAGGTGTTCATGAGATTAAGAGAATTAATTGGAGTTTTTTCAGCACCAGTGGTAAACTGACTACAAATTGCAGGTCAGTTTAAGGGAGGGTTTGCTGGGTTCGTTGAATTCTTGGTGGCTATGTCAAGTTGACTTGGTCCATCTTAGTTATTGCTTCTATTAATAATGTCCTAATTTGTAGGACTTTAGTTTAGATTTGATTTATTTATTCTTCAACTGATTACCATATCTTTAGGCCATGTAAATATGGTAGCTTTATTTCTGCAATTCTATTTTTTATATGACTTGCATAAAACCATAATATCTATTCTTAAATATTAAGAGTTTTCAATCCTCAGTCTATTTATGTTGTTTGATCAGAACTTCAGAGTATAACAGTCTTAAATTTCCTTTCACAAAACACTTTCTGATAATTTCTCAGCAATCAAGAAAAATTACAAATGGTGATGATTCCAAGATTCTTTGGTAACCAACGTCGCAGCACTTTCAATCCCTTCCCTTCATTTGATATCTGGGATTCGTTCAAAGATTTCCCTTTTCCTTCTTTATCTGGAAATTCAGCTTTCGTTAACACTAGCGTTGACTGGAAAGAGACTCCAGAAGCTCATGTCTTCAAGGCTGATGTTCCGGGGCTTAAGAAAGAATAAGTGAAAGTGGAGATTTATGATAATAGAGTTCTTCAATTCGGCGGAGAGAGGAATGTGGAGAAGGAAGATAAGAATGATACTTGGCATCATGTTGAGCGTAGCAGTGGCAAGTTCTTGAGAAGGTTCAGGCTGCCGGAGAATGCGAAGATGGAACAGATAAAGGCTTCAATGGAGAATGGAGTGCTTACTGTGACTGTTCCTAAAGAAGAAGCCAACCTGATGTCAAGGCTATTGAAATCTCTGGTTAAGTTCTACCTGATGTCAAGGCTATTGAAATCTCTGGTTAAGTTTTTCTTTTCTTGTCAATCGAATTAGGTGTTTGTTTTTTAGTTAAAAAAGTTCTCCTATTGGATTTTCATATGAGAGCGAGGAATGTGTGATGTAAAAATATTTGTGGTTATGTGGTGATATAACAGAAAGACTTCATATTTTTCATGATTCTTTTGCTTTGCTTGTCACTAAATATTTCTTTTTCTTTGATTTCACCATTTTGCAATGCTCAATGGAAGTGATGATATCTTGTCAAAGGGCTTTCTGCTTCAACACAACTTCTGTGTTTTAAAATTAATACATCAATCTGATTATGTTAATGACTAATAATGTTACAAAAATTCTATTAACTTATTCAAGGAATTGTTGGAGGAACCATGTTTCTTGAAACAAACCTCAACTTTTTCCTTCAAATCCTATGCCCTTTGCAACATTTCCTCCTACCATTAGTTTGCATTCTTTCTCTCTTCTCTACAATTTGTTCTCCAATTGCAAGCCTATATTCTAAACATGACTCCCATACCTTGCATTTACCCTTTGATCCCCAAAACATGGCCTGCATTATCATTGGAACTCCTTAGTTATATTCTCCAATGTTGAATTCCAACCACAATGATTACAAAATCTTCCCACTGCAGGATGTGCGAACACTTCTTTTTATGGTGCCCATTCTAAAATGCGGCTCTTCCTTCTCTTTGATAGAAACCATTAGGTAATAATTTAACCCATATAGTACCAAATATTGAACCAGGCCTCATCACTCGCAAGAAAGCCTGCTTCCTATTGACTACACCCTGACATGCCATTTCAGCCAATTCCCAAGCCTATGTAAAGGGCCAAGTTGAGATTTTGCTTGTCAAGCCATGAAATGCAGCTGTTGTCATCTTTTAGCAGAGTACTTTAAGATGGGAGTGCAAATTTGTAGTTTTAAGTAAGCTGGAAGATATATCAGGAGAGACATTAGGGAAGGCAATTGCTAACTCTTTCTCATGCAGCGGTTGTCGTAAGTTTCATTTATAGTACTGTGAAGCTTTGTAATTATTACTCTTTGCAATAGAGAGAGGTAATTATTCAGTTGTCGTAACATTCCTACCATAGAGAGGTACTTGCACTTTCCCACTCCATACATTTATCGAGAGTCTGAAAGTCCAGACTCCCTATAACTCAACAAGTTCTAGTAGGACTAGGACAGGTCATCATTTTTCCACGGCACAAATTCATCCCAGCCTGCATAGTAGCAACAGTTCGAGTCACACCAGATCACTAACACGGATCATATATCAAACAGATAGGAGGATACCCCAGTGCCCTAGGCATGTGGCTCTCTCCTGAACAGCTACCCCAACACTTTCTCAACTTAATCCTAATTGCTCTACCTTCCATGTTCACTAGTCCCACTGCCCCAACTACTCATCATCATACACTTTACAATATGCAATACAATCACACACCCTCTTCCTATCAAGTTTCATACTTGATGTACTGTAGTAAGCCATGCTACTAGTTTTGGCCTCCAACTATACTCCCTCCTGCTTAACCAACACTTCAATTGTACTTATTTTCATATATATATGTTTGCTGAATATACAATCAAAACATAGGTGCCCCACAGATTCAGCATGGTTTCATTTGGAGCTACCCAATTGTTTCAACCTCTCCTTTATGGTTAGCTTATTTCTCAATGCCATCCAAATTATAAAGGTCGACAATCAGATGATAGAGACCCAATTATTGTATGGTTTTCAATACTCATCTTGGACTATGTTTACTAAAATAACTCTTTCAAAATCTTTCGGTTCTAAACAGTCATCTTCTGTTCTAAACCCAGTATTGAAACCTTTGTTGATCATTGGCAGGAAAGATTACAAACCCATATAAGAGCATAAAAGCTATTTGTAAACAAAAACTTTTAAATGAATCCATTGATGTCACATCAAGAAGTGACAACATTTCATTCAGTATTTGTTCAAAATTCACTCAATTATTATTTAACTTTGCTTTCAAACTCCCATTCTGTAACAAAATTTTCATGTTCAGTATATGTACTAAAAAAAAGATGAATAAGAGGAAGAGACCAATGACATCCATATTAACTAAGGAGATTAAGAATAAGATAAACTATAATAAAAATATTTTATTTCACTGGAAAAAACTCAAGACATCAGCCTAACTGTATTTGACTTGAACCGAAAAAGAAACAATGTTATCTCCAACCATAATAGTGTGCCCTCCAGATGGCAAAATACTATAAGCACTATCATCTATGATATTTAAGCTTTTGCAAGCATTTAACTCAAATTTAACCTTCTCACTACTATTAGCTTTAATGAACACTCTCTTAAAGCCAATCACCTGCTTAATATTGACTCCTTCAATTCCTTCTGGAGGCTTGGAGTAGACAAGTATAACTTCACTTCCATCTCTTGAGCCATTATTTTTACTTCAATTTTAAACTTGAATTTTTCTTCAAACTAAATTGCATGAAGGTATAAATGCACCCTCTTTATATCTTAGGTGATGATAATGCTGAAAATTGTTCAATTTTATTTGGACTGAGTTTACTAAGGATATTAACTTGTAGATAAATTGGGTGTAGCTAAGTCCATATCCAAATGGGAAAACAGTAGAGCCATTAAAGAATTTATAAGTTCTACCAGGGTAGCCTAAACTGTCATTTGGTCTTAGTGTCAAAGATGTCATTGGCAGCTGATTTACATAATCATCTTCATACCATGTAATTGGTAATCTTCCTCCTGAAGAAGAGAAAAAGTAAATGATTAGTTAAAAAATTTGCAACTTCACAGTCTCAGATATATCAGTACCTTGTACAAGAATCAATTACCAGGGTTGTATTTGCCAAAAACAACATCTGCAATGCCGTGGCCACCTTCCTCATCGGGGTATCCAACCCATAAAATGGCTTTGATATTATCATTCTACTTTGCAAAAGTAATATCTACACCTCTTGCTGACATGATTACGAGAATAACTGGGCCTTTCGCAGAACTTGCAACTTGGTTGATTAGTTGAGTTTGGTAACCAGGAAGGAGGAGATCATTTCGATCTAAGCTTTCAGCTTCAATAGATAAATCTATACCAGCTACTATAACAGTAGCATCAGCTTGACTTGAGCTTGCATCCCCTTAAATATCAATGTATCATTCTTGCAAGCAATGTCACATCCAATTGCATAACTCACATCAACATATGTTGAAAAACCATCAAGAGGAGTGGTATATTGGCATGGAATACCTGAGATATCACGCAATAATTGGTTATTTAACTATACAATATCAATGCAAATATTGAATTATTTATGTGTCTATGAATACCTGCATAGTTTCCAATCATAGTTGTTGAAGCATTAGCATGAGGTCCTACTCAAGCTAGAGTTTTGATTTTATGATAGTTCAAAGGTAAAGTTTCATTGTCATTTTTTAGGAGGACAATTCCTTCTCTTGCTGCTTGTGTGGCTAATTCAATGTGTTGTTTAGTACAAATGTCTTTCTTGCCAAGAGATTTAAATTGAGGACTTCCATCAAAGAAGCCTAGCCTCATCAGTACTACATAAAGATGTCTAAGTAACTTGTCTATTTCTTCTTCCCTGACTTTGCCTTGCTTTACTGAGGATTCAATATTGTTTGTGTAGTATTCTCCATAATCCAAATCTAAGCCTGCTTTAAGGGTTCTTGCAATTGCATCCTTTTTTGTGTCACCAAGAAATTTATGGCTATCAACCATTACTTTAATGGAATCACAAGCTGAAACTATATATCTGCAAGTGCAAAAACAACAACAAAAATAAATGTTCAATTGTTCTATTATTGAAAATGTTTGTAAAAAATACTTATAGGATGATCAAACTATAAATTATATCCATGAAGACTCCAATCTCCTCTAATAGTTTGGTTCAAGATTTTAGGATCAGCACGAGTAGGTATGCCATTAACATGATTGTAAGAACACACAATACTGCTAACATTACCTTCTTTGACACACATTTCAAATGGTCTATTGAAAGTCTCCACCATATCTTGTTCTCTAACCTGTATTCAACCAAAAAAAAAAACAAAAATGTCTTAACCCTTTTGGTAAAATTAAATGATTATACATAAATTTGGAATCATGCTTTCTCTATATAGAACTTACTCTAGCATCAAAGCTTTCACGCTCAACTCCCTTCCATTTGTCAACATCATAAGCAGTAAAATGCTTGTAGCACGAAGAAACTTTAAGAGGTCTCGAGTTCAAGACCTTGTAATTCTCAGTCCCTTCAACATCTTGCAAGCCTCTTACATAACTAGAAGCATATGAGCCTACAATAAAAGGATCTTCGCCAGGTGTCTCAATAGTTCTTCCCCATCGAGGATCTCTTCCTACATTAATTGTTGGACTCCAATAAGTTAACCTAAATTGTACATTGCCCTCGCTTCAGTCGAAACAACCTACATTGTTCATCACGTACACATACATATTAATACTTAACAAACTATGCAAAAACCAACTCTAGTACTGAAAAAAATCAATGAAATAAATCATCCAGCAAAAACTAGTAACTAGAGGTCTCGAGTTCAAGACAGCATTTTACCTGACCAATATTTTTCCATAAAGACTCATTAAAAGAAGCTGTTGAGAGGATTGGTGTAGGAAAGCTAGTGACAGAAGGAACAAGTTTATCAAAGAAAGTTCCTGGACCAACATTTGAAACACCATGAAGAGCTTCAAACCACCATTCATATTTAGGTAGTCCTAATCTAGGCACACCATAAGCTTTATTTCCAAGTTGTTGCACTTTTTCTTTCAATGTCATGTAGTTTACCAAGTCCTTAGCCCTTATATCATAAGGCAAGGACTTGTCACAAAAGGCAAAACTAGACATATCCAATCCAAGGGCAGTGTACCTAGAAGGGTCACATACATAAGTGAAATTAGAACCTTTTGGTGCAGCATCATATTTGCCTAATGTGGTAGCAACTAATGTTGAATATGAAGATGGGTTTTTTACATTATTTCTAGCATTAGCAAAAATGCCAAGAAATGCAATAGAAAAATTTAGATAGATGAAGAGAAAAGAACTTAAACTTTTGGTCATGGCTTGGCTTTGTGTAATGTGAATATATTAGAGAAGCTTAATTACAGTTTGAAGTCTAATTACTTCGATATTTATACAAGGCCTTTGTGGTTTATTTTTATCTTCTTTTAATTTAAAATTTTTGAGGTTGTTAAGATGAGATAAGATTTACAGTTGATTGTTTATTCATTCTTTCTAGTGATTCTTTTTTTTAATTGTTATTTTGGATAGTTTCAAACAGTCAGAAGCTGTCAAGATATGTAGATAAAATCATCGACTCTTTTTGATATTTCTAGCTAGATAAATTCCACATAAAGAAATACTTCATTATTTCTTTTGTTTTTTCTTATAAGAACAGAAATACTTGTTTCTTAAAACTGGAAAGAATGTATCTAAATTTTATTTATCCTAAATTTTATTTTTTAAAAAAATTATTTACAATTGCAATTCGAATTATTGCTTTATAATTTTTTTAAATGATTGATGAATAAATTAATTTGTACTTGGATTTATGACACCAATAATTTTATCCAATTCACTAATAAAACAAATATTTTATATGATTGAAAATATAGAAAAATATGAAAAATTAAATTCATAATAAGAGTACGTTATCAATTCATGAGAACTTGTATTGATACAACTTGCACCGAGCTATATGCTCTGATATATGTCCATTTTATAGATATTTTAGTATTATTATTTCTTGTGTTTAGTGTGTTTTTATTATGTTTTATTATGTTATTTGTTTTATTTTTATTGTTATGTGTTTCAGTCCTTATGTTAGTTATTTTGGTTGTTTTGTAGTGTTTTTGGTGGAGAAAAATGGTTTGGAAAGGAAGTAGAAGCATGAGGAAGAGAGAGCTAGGAGGGCAGAATGTTTGACAGGGACCCTGTGAGATTGCTGGCAGCCTGTGAGATCTGGACGGCTCACATTTTAAAAAGACCTAATACTCTAATCCAAGGGCCACGAATTAACACATGTTTTGGAGGCCAAAAATAGACCTAAAATAGAGTGAAGGACGGCAAAACAAGGGGGATTCACGTTTTTGGAAGGGAGAGAGAAATAGAAAAATTTTTGGAGAGGTTTTTAGGGTTTTCCTAGTGGATTAAGGATTTGGAGAAGAAGAATACAATCTTGGATCTAAGAGTTTGGTTTTCTTTTCTTTATTTTATCTTTATTTTGGAACTATGTATTTCTTCTTGTCTTCTCTTTATTCTTCTATGGAGTAGTCCTTTTTATTAGGGGAAACATGACCCCTTGATTTGACAGGATGCAGTATTTTTAGAGTTTTCTTTTCAATTTGAGATTTATGTCAAAATTGGTATTTTCTTAATGCTTGGATGGATGAATTGATTTTATTACTTGATTGTTTTCTGATAGAATATTAGGTTTTGGAATTTAATTTATTTCATTCTTGATTTTATAATTCTGACATAACAATTTAATTTAGGTGTTTTCTGATAGAAGCCTAGGTTAAATTGTGGGTTTAACTTATTTCCTGATAGGAGAGTTATTAAATTAGGTTTTAATTTATGCGATTCATGCTCTAATTTTCCGGATAGGAGTTAGGCATGAATTGAGAATTTATTTTCGGATAGGATAAATTAGGCTTAATTAAGAAAATCTACCAATCTCATTGTTGATGTTTTGCGATTAACTTTGCATCCTATTAAGTCAAGGAGGAGTGTGGATCCTAACATTTTAATTATTGATTTCTTTCTCAAAAAGATGTTCAATTGCGTGTTTTATTTAATTTAATTATTTATTTTCGAAACAATCACTTAATTTTGTTGCTCAAATAATAGTAATAGTAGTAGTGAGATTGGCTTCCAAACTTTGGTCTCTTGGGATACGATATCGGGACTCCAAGTCCTATACTACTTGATCGACTAGTACACTTGCTAGTGTTTGCTAGGACGCGTCAAGTTTTTAGCGCCGCTACTGGGGACCATAGATTTGGTTGAAAATTTTCTATTATTTGTCTGTTACTTTGAGATTTAATAATCGTTTGTTCGAGTTTGTTTCCTTCAGGCCTTTGATTGGTTTATGACCAGAGCTAGCGGTTGGCTACTGGTAGAGTTTGATCCGGAGCCTGAAAAAAGTTTTCACTTAAGGAGAAGGTTAGCTAGACAAGTTACTATGGATGATCCACCGAATGATCTTGTGGATGTGGAAGGTGGCAATGGTGGCAATGGAAATCAAAGACCACAACGTATAATGCAAGACTATGTGATGGCTCAACCGAGTGGAGCATTACCATCCATAGTTAGACCTGCCATTCCCGCTAATAATTTCGAGATTAAGCCTCAAATCATCCAAATGATTCAGAATGGTTATCAATTTGGAGGCTTAGATCATGAAGACCCTCATTAGCATATTGCTAACTTTCTTGAGTTGTGTGCTACTTTTAAGTACAATGGAGTTCCTGATGAGGCTGTTTGGTTGAGAATTTTTCCCTTTAGCTTAAGGGATAAAGCAAAATGGTGGCTTACTTCTTTGCCATCCGGTTCGATTAGAACATGGGATGATCTGTCAAAGAAGTTTCTTGGTAAGTATTTTCCACCCTCAAAAACAATGAAAATTTTAAACGAAATTTCTTCTTTTGTGTAGGGTGATATAGAATCTTTACATGAGGCATGGGAAAGATTCAAGGATCTTTTGAGAAGGTGCCCTCATCATCAAATTCCTTTATGGATGCAAGTACAAAATTTTTACAAAGGAATCAACATCCATGCAAGAAATATGATTGATGCTGCTGCTGGAGGTTCTATAAATAGAAAGACACCTGAAGAATCGTTCGAGCTCATTGATGAGATGGTGGCGAATATGTTTTTATATCATGATGCAAGAGCACAACCAAGGACAGCAGCAGGGGTGTATAATGTGGATGCTATGACATCGTTGGCAGCTCAAGTGGAGGCATTAAATAAGAAAATTGAAGGGATGCAAATTCAGACGCCTCCAGCGGTTACAATAGCTTGTGATTTTTATGGTGGAGGTCACCCAAATCATGAATGTCAAACAGGTAACATGTTTTCTGTTAATCAAGTTCCTGATCAAGCTAATTTTGTGAATAATTTTTGCAAGCAAAATGATCCTTACAGCAATACATACAATCCTGGGTGGAGGAATCATCCCAATTTTTCTTGGAATAACAACAATGTGCAAAGACAACAACCACCAGGATTTCAGACTCAAGCTTCTTTACAATAACAACAAGCGAAGAAGCCTTCTATGGAAGATTTGATGTCGCAGTTCATAAAATCCACCGAGACAAGATTGCAGAATCAAGATGCATCGATCAAGAACTTGGAAGCGCAAATTAGGCAAATTGCAAATACGATTTCTGGAATATCACAAGGAGCATTACCAAGTACATTTGAGACAAACCCCAAGGAACATGTGAAGGCAGTCACATTGAGGAATGGAAGGGAGTTGGAGGATCCAAAGCCAAAAGAGAAGCTTAAAGTTCAAGAGGACAAGGCAGGCTTGGATGAGACACCTAAAGAGGAAGTGAGCAAGGAAGAGGTAAGTAAGCATTCTGACAATGCGAAGAAAGGTAAATCTTCTAACACTACCTCTGCGTCTATCTTAGATTTGAAGAAATTTCCATATCCTGATAAGATTAGGAAAGAGAAGTTAGATGCTCAGTTTTCAAACTTTGTAGAAATCTTTAAGAAAATTCATATAAATATTACATTTGCTGAGGCTTTGGCTCAAATGCCGAAGTATGCTAAGTTTCATAAAGATATTTTGTCTAACAAGAAGAAGTTAGAGGATCTAGGCACTGTAACATTGACTGAGGAGTGTAGTGCCATTGTGCAAAATAGGTTGCCTAAGAAAATGAAAGATCCAGGGAGTTTTACCATTCCCTGTGATATTGGCGATGTTGAGTTTGAGAAGGCATTGTGTGACTTAGGTGCTAGTATTAATTTGATGCCTTTAGCTTTATGCAATGAGATGAATCTTGAGTTTAAAGAAATAAGTATTTTGTTGCAACTTGCTAATGGTTCCACAAAAGTCCCAGCTGGGATTATTGAGGACCTCTTGGTGAAAGTTGGGGAATTTATTTTCTCCGTTGATTTTGTTGTGCTAGATATGCGAGTTGATAAAGTAACTCCTCTCATTTTAGGAAGGCCATTTTTGGCCACTGCTGGTGCTTTAATAGATGTGAGAGAGGGGAAGCTTACATTGAGATGGAATGAGGAGAAGATTGTCTTTGATATCAATAGAGACATGAAATATCCTTCTTTACATGATAATGATGTATGTTTTTCTATTGATTGTTTGGATGAATGTTTGAATGAGTATAAGCAGGATACATTTTGACAAATAAGGAGGAGCAAACAATGGAGCAATACATGGTCTTAGGAAGTGAAGATCATGGCGAGCATTCAGATGAAGAAGTCAAACAAGAGGATGAATCTCCATTGCCATTGGACCTTGAAAAGGAAAAGAATTCAAAGGATTTATCCAATGAATCACCTAAACTTGAGCTTAAACCTTTACCTTCTCATTTAAAATATTTTTTTCTTGATGGTGAAAATAATCCTGTTATTATTTCTGCTTTGTTGACAGATCAAGAAGAGAATGAGACTATTGAGGTGTTGAAGAAGCATAAGAAAGCAATTGGTTGGAGTTTGTCGGACATTAAGGGGATAAGTCAAAGTGTGTGCATGCACAAAATTTTGATGGAAGATGAATATAAGTCCACCATTCAACCACAAAAGAGATTGAATCCTGCTATGCAAGAGGTAGTAAAGAAAGAGGTGATCAAGCTACTTGATGCAACTCTTAGGCATCTTTTTGCTAAAAAGGACTCAAAACTTCGATTGATTCGATGGGTGCTGTTGTTACAAGAGTTCAATATGGAGATTAGAGATAAGAAGGGGGTAGAGAATGTAGTTGCTGATCATTTATCCAGATTGGATAATGACCATTCTTCTAAGAAAGATATTGTTTCTGAGTTTTTTCCTGATGAACGAATATGTGATGTTAAGTCTATTTCTACTAATGTTCCTTGGTTTACAAATATTGCCAATTATCTTGCAGGTGGATGGATACCAAAAGAATTCACTTTTCAACAGAGGAAGAAGTTCTTGGCGGATGCCAAGCATTATTTTTGGGAAGATCCTTACCTCTACAAGCTTTGTCCAGACCAAATCATAAGGAGGTGCGTTTCTGAAGGGGAGAGTCAAGATATATTGCATCATTGTCATGATGGAGAAGCTGGTGGACATTTTGGAGCTAATCGTACTGCGGCGAAGGTGCTTTAATCAGGTTTTTTCTGGCCTACTCTTTTTCAAGATGCTAAGAATTATGTGAATGCGTGTGATAGGTGCCAACGTTCAGGTAACATTTCCAAAATAGATGAAATGCCCCTTAATAATATTCTTGTTTGTGAGATATTTGATGTGTGGGGGATTGATTTCATGGGTCCATTTCCGTCCTCTTATGGGAGTATATCTTAGTAGCCGTAGATTATGTGTCAAAATGGGTAGAAGCGGTGGCTACTAAGACTAATTACTCTAAAGTTGTTCTCCAATTCTTGAGGCGAAACATTTTTACTAGATTTGGTACCCCTAGAGCGATCATAAGTGATGGTGGTAAGCATTTTTGCAATCACCAATTTAAAGCTCTTCTCAAGAAGTATGGGGTTAGACATAAGATTGCTACACCTTATCATGCACAAACGAGTGGTCAAGTAGAAGTGTCTAATAGAGAACTTAAGAGAATTCTTGAGAAAACTGTAAGTAGTTCTAGGAAGGATTGGGCACTTAAGTTAGATGGTGCATTATGGGCCTATAGGACAGCTTATAAAACACCTATAGGTATGTCACCATTTAGGTTGGTTTTTGGGAAAGCTTGTCATTTGCCCGTAGAGTTAGAACATAAAGCATTTTGGGCGACTAAATTTTAAAATTTTGACATTGAAAGTGCAGGAAAGAATCGTTTGTTGCAGGTGAATGAATTGGATGAATTACGTTGGTGGGCGTATGAGAATGCTAGTCTTTATAAGCAAAAGACTAAGCAATGGCATGACAAACACATTACAAGGAAGGAATTTGTACCAAGTCAGCAAGTGTTACTTTATAATAGCCGGTTGAGGTTATTTCCAGGTAAGTTGAAGTCGAGATGGAATGGTCCATATGAGGTAGTTGAGGTTTCAAGTTTTGGTACAGTTTTAATTAAACATTTGAAGTCAGGAGAGACATTTAAGGTGAATGGACACAGGTTAAAACCGTATATTGCAAACCGCTTTAAGCCGGATCTTGCGGTTTTGACTTTGGTGGATTAAAAAAAAATTGGAAAAGTCGAGCTAGGACTATAAACTAGAACTTTTTGTATTTATATTTGTGAACATTTTAATTTGTTTTCTTCTACTAATTTAACTTTTGCAGGGTTCAAAAAAAAAATGCACGTTTTTAAGCCAAATGGGCAGTAGGTTTCACAGGGTCCCTGTGAAAAATGGGTCTTTTTGCTCAGAAGGGCAGTGGATTTCACACCCTCCCTGTGAAACCCACTATTGAAATTTTGTTAAGACTTCACTTTTGAACCGTTTTTTCCTCTTTTAATTTATTTATTTATATAAAAAAAACTAAAACACGATTTCGTTTCCCCTCCTGAAACCTAACTTGGTGCTCTCACCCCCACGAAAATTCTCTCACCCTTCAACCCATCACCGATCGTCAATCCCATTGCTACCGCCGACATTGCTTACTGCCGGACTGGCCTTCTGTTTCTACTCCGGCGGCTGACCGTGCTGCTTCTTTTCTTCCTTCGGCGATTACTTCTCTTTCTTTCTGTTTTGCCTATCTCCGCCGATCGGTCATCAATTATTGCAGCACCGGTGATCGTTTCTGTTCAGGCGGCTTGACCTTGCCGTTTCTTTTTCTTCTATCGGCGACAACTTCAGCTTTAAACTATTCCATCAGCAGATCGGTCTTCAATTTTCGGGGCTATCTTTGGTCATTTTTTGTCGGTTTCTCCTCGTCGTCTTTGTTCAGCCGGCGACTAATTTCTCCTCCATTCGTTTGCAAAGACCTAGAAGAGAGAGCCTAAGAAGATTCCCCTACCATTCTTTTTCACCACCACTAGACAGTGATTTCCAGCTTTGCACGCCAACCTTCGCCGTTTGGCGACGCAAGAACGACGGTAGTAGCTTCCCTTCCATTCGGTTTCGTGTCCCGCTGCCATAGTCCATCACAATTCTTGGTTCTTCTTTTCTGTGTACTACAGGTTTGAGTTCCCAATTCATATTCTGTTATGCTCTTCTCCTTGTTAATGTTGCAGCCCTGTATCAATTTGGTTTCATATTATTTGCTGGATAATTTTGTTTGAGTGTTGGATGGTGTTTGTTTGCCTATTTCTGCAAATTTGATTATCATAGTGTAGGGTTTTTATTATTATTCTGTTGCTTGAAAAGTGATTTCAGTCTTATGGTTCTAATTGCTGCACCAGAACAGGTTCTCCTTCTTACTTTAATATTCGGCTCTTGTGTGTGAGATTGTGATGAACTGTGGATAATTTGGATACTATCTGTAGTAGTTTGGGAATTGTTTTTGTGGGTTTGAGCTGATGTTTCACTTTAGGCTACTTATTCTGGATAATCATTCTTTATATGCTATATGGTATTTGTTTGCCTCCTTTTGAAAATATGCTTATCATAGTGTTTGCTTCCCGAATTGTTTTTAGTTTCGTTTTTATAATTGTTGCACGAAAACTGGTCTTTAATCTCATTCGTTCGTTAATTTACGACTCGTTTGTGTGTAATTGCTACTACCAGTTTGTGGTTTAGTTTGTTAAATTGAGAAATTGGAATTCTGAATTGGGGTGCTTTGCTTGATTAGAATTACTTAACTTTTGTTTTGAGTTTGTTGTTCAATGGCACCTAGCAAGAAAGTTAAGGCATCTTCTACATCCAAAGTCGCTAAGGCACATTTGAAACAACCTTTGGTTGTTACTAAAGAAAAAGTGACTAGTAAGAAGAAAACACTCACATTTGAGACTCCAGCAGGTTTAGTATTTGAGAATGATGCTCAAAAACGCAGGTATGCTTTCTTGACTAAGCGAGAGATACAAACTACAAGGTATGTTGATGATTCTGCTTTGACTACTTTGGGATTATTGGATGATGTGCGTCGTTTGTTTGGTAATATTGGTTGTTCTACTTTTGTGAGTCTTAAATCACCTACTTATGTTGATGTTACTAGGGAGTTCTTGAGTTCATATTCATGTGCGCATAAACCCTAAACCGATGAAAAATGGATAATGACTTTTCGATTGAACAATGTGACAGTCACCAAATCTTTGTCTGAGATAAATGATTATTTTGGTTCTACTAATGACGGTCTTAAACAACTTGTTGCTCGTTTTAAAACAGAGGCTGTATGGAAAGAATTGTCAAATGGATCGGAGTCTAAAATTCATCGGTCCTCTGATTTGCATCCTGTTCATAGATATATACACTGTGTTTTAGCTAAGACACTTTTTGCTCGTAGTAGTGCGAGCCAAGTTAATGAAAATGAAATCTTCTTTTTGTGGGCTATGGAACGTAGTGAAAGTGTGAATACTGGTGTTTGGCTTATGAGAAGTTTTGAGCATATTGTTAGGGATCATGGTCCTATTGTTATAGGAGGTTTGATTACTACTATTGCTTTAGCCATGCATTATACTAATTTTGGAAATCCAGTTGGAAATTGCATTCTTGTTGATTTGCACATTTGTACATCGATGAAATTATGTGAGAACTCTTCTGGTGGTGATGTTATTAGCACAGGTGATGCTAACAGGGTAGATGCTGACGTAGAGGAGATCAAGACAGATGATGATGAGTCATCGTCACAGCAGGCTCTAGTGTCTAGCTCCGGAGCGGTTACTAATGAGATGGTTATGCAGAGGTTGTTGAGAGTTGAAGAGAAGCTAGATGCCTTCCAAGCTGAATTTCATGAGTTTTTACAGCGCCAAGGTCCACCAACAGATCGTTGAGTTTTACAGCATGTCCTCATATGCTGTCAGGGGGTTTTCTCAACCTTCTTGTTATTATTTCTACTTTTATGCATTGAGGACACTGCTAATTTTAAAGTTTGGGGTAGGGGAATGTTTTTGTTTGTGATTTTTGTTATGTTTTGTGTAATGTGAGTTTTTGTTTTGTTATGTTTTGTGTCTTGTTTAGTATATGTTCAGTATTTGTTAGTTGTGTCTAGTGTTGTGAGTGCTCAATTTGTTAATTGCGAAATTCTTGAATGATGCGATTGCTGAGAGATAAGATTTGAACTTGAAAATGACCGTTATTGCACTTATAGGAATTGAATAAACTTGTTTACACTTTACAGTCTATAATGTGTTTAATGCTTTGTCGAGTTTCTTTCGATGCATATTTTAGATGGCGGTTGTCAAAGATTGTTTTTGAACTTAAAATGTGAAATAGCTTCTAAAGAATGCCAGAACTCTTTTGATGTTCCCTTGAGGCGAAATCCTAGATGAATTAGGATGAATGAAATGATTTAGGCCATCTTTTGGACGGATTATATTGGACCTTTTATATATTTATCATACCTTTTACGTTACCATTCTTTAACCCCTTCTAGCCTACAAAGTATGATAAATGCGTATTTCAAAAAAAATTTTGTGTACCTCATTATAACCATATAACCCAAAAGCCCTTTGCCTACCACCCCATTTATAAGAAAATGAGTTGTTCCTTTTGTTTGTTGAGCATATGCATGTCATATTGGGTTTATTAGTATTGCATTTAGAGAGCAAAAATAAAAGCTAGCTAGAATGTGGTTTGAGGTTTTGTTTGTAACCCATGTATTCCATTAATTATCTATTGGGTTAAATTTGTTCGTATTGTCAATAGTTCATTGTGTTAGTAATTCTTGAAAAAAAAATATAAAAAAAAGAAAAAAAAAAGAAAGAAAGCAAGCAAGTAAATAGTTGGGTAGAGTGAAATAATTATCTTGTTAACATGTTTGTGATTCGAGCTAGTAAGTTTTGGGAAGTTGCCTTTTGGTTAGTACATTTTGGGAATTACAAAGTTTATTGCATTGCTCATTTTGAGGTTTATTATGGAATGACTTGTTTCTTTATCCTTACGCTTTACCCCTCATTTGTAACCTTACCGAACCTACCCATAATAAAAGACCTGTTGATCCTTCATTTTGATTTGTTTACATTAGTGGAGAGGGAATTGAAATGAGAGCCTATGGATATTCATCATATTTTTGTTTTATCTTAAAGAAGCTAAAAATGAATTTTTACCTCTTTGATTATTGCTTGACGAAGCGTGCATTGATTCAAACTTGACTAGCGCCGAACGCTTGTGGACTTTTTAGTGTAACCTTGTTGATTTGATCTCTATGATGATGGAATGATTTGGATTGGTTGAGTATGTGATTAAAGTGGTTAAGTTGTTTGGGAGGCTTGCAAGCGATGGATTGAGCATATTCGTTGTGTGTTATGTGTTGTGTCTATGTTTTATTTTTATGTTGGTTTTACTCGAGGGCGAGTAAAATCTAAAGTTTAGGGTAGTTTATATATGTCCATTTTATAGATATTTTAGTATTATTATTTCTTGTGTTTAGTGTGTTTTTATTATGTTTTATTATGTTATTTGTTTTATTTTTATTTTTATGTGTTTCAGTCCTTATGTTAGTTATTTTGGTTGTTTTGTAGTGTTTTTGGTGGAGAAAAATGGTTTGGAAAGGAAGTAGAAGCATGAGGAAGAGAGAGCTAGGAGGGCAGAATGTTTGACAGGGACCCTGTGAGATTGCTGGCAGCCTGTGAGATCTGGACGGCTCACATTTTAAAAAGACCTAATACTCTAATCCAAGGGCCACGAATTAACACATGTTTTGGAGGCCAAAAATAGACCTAAAATAGAGTGAAGGACTGCAAAACAAGGGGGATTCACGTTTTTGGAAGGGAGAGAGAAATAGAAAAATTTTTGGAGAGGTTTTTAGGGTTTTCCTAGTAGATTAAGGATTTGGAGAAGAAGAATACAATCTTGGATCTAAGAGTTTGGTTTTCTTTTCTTTATTTTATCTTTATTTTGGAACTATGTATTTCTTCTTGTCTTCTCTTTATTCCTCTATGGAGTAGTCCTTTTTGTTAGGAGAAACATGACCCCTTGATTTGACAGGATGCAGTATTTTTAGAATTTTCTTTTCAATTTGAGATTTATGTCAGAATTGGTATTTTCTTAATGCTTGGATGAATGAATTGATTTTATTACTTGATTGTTTTCTGATAGAAGATTAGGTTTTGGAATTTAATTTATTTCATTCTTGATTTTATAATTCTGACATAACAATTTAATTTAGGTGTTTTCTGATAGAAGCCTAGGTTAAATTATGGGTTTAACTTGTTTCCTGATAGGAGAATTATTAAATTAGGTTTTAATTTATGCGATTCATGCTCTAATTTTCCGGATAGGAGTTAGGCATGAATTGAGAATTTATTTCCGGATAGGATAAATTGGGCTTAATTAAGAAAACCTACCAATCTCATTGTTGATGTTTTACAATTAACTTTGCATCCTATTAAGTCAAGGAGGAGTGTGGATCCTAACCTTTTAATTATTGATTTCTTTCTCAAAAAGCTGTTCAATTGTGTGTTTTATTTAATTTAATTATTTATTTTCGAATCAATCACTTAATTTTGTTGCTCAAATAATAGTAATAGTAGTAGTGATATTGGCTTCCAAATTTTAGTCTCTTGGGATACGATATTAGGACTCCAAGTCCTATACTACTTGATCGACTAGTACACTTGCTAGTGTTTGCTAGGACGCATCATGCTCCAAGCATATTGCATATTAGAAAAAAAAAGGAAAAAAACTAATCAATGTATATATATATATATATATATATATAAAATAAAAGAATTTCAACTTAATATGGGAAATAATTTTTTTAAAAAATAAATATAGAAAAAAAATTATCTCATAAAAGAAGTTCAACTTCATATGGGAATTAATTTTTTTAAAACTTAAATTTAGATAAAATTATCTCATTTTTTCTATATACTATATGTTCTAATTATATTTTTATATTAAATTAAACAGTTAATATATAAAATATTTTTTAGTATTTTCAATTTATCCGTATATTTTATTTGCAAAGTATGAACAAATGTGCAAAAATGGAATCATTCCATTAAATTAGATATGCAACATGCTGAGCTTCAGTGTTGAAATGAGAAACAATGAATCTATTTATCCGAAAAAGTTAGTTAGAGAGACTAATTATTAGCAAAAACATATTTTTCTAAATTAAATTATCATCAAAATCTTCTTGATTGAATTGAATTAGTTATCCTATCATTATTAATTCATAAAATAGAAAACAACTTCATTTTTCTTTTCTTTATAATTTTATGCATACTTATCTAATATTATATCATTCTTGAAAATTATTTTCATTATTTTTTAAGTAAAAATAATTATTAGGTATAAATCCATAATTACAAATTGAAAATCTTGAAGTTGAACTAATGACTTCGTCTTTGCAATCAACACCAATAAGACGAATAAATTAATCATTAACAACTCAAAAAATAAAAACATAATGTATGAGCTCTCCGCTAACAATCTTTTGAAAGATAATATCATTTGAAAAATTATAAAATATAATATAAAAATAATAAATTATAAGGAAAATGATAATATAAAAATAAATAATAATATTGTTGTGGCTTATAAAATTATTCTGAATATATAATATAAAAATACTAAATCAAGAATTTCGAAAGCTTGGAAAGAAGAGAGAAGAGTTCTCTTAAAAATTTAATTGGCTTTAAAGATTGCTTCTTCGATCTTATAGCATATAATATATATGGTTTAGAGTTTCAAAAACCTAATACCTCGAATAAGAAAATTATTGAAAATGCAACATATTGCAAAAAAAGAAAATAAATAAAATGTAGATTAGAATAAAATATTTAATAAGACTGATAAAATATCATAAACAACATCCGATATATGAGATATTTCTATCACAAATAATTACAGAAATAAAAATTTGTTAAAAATTGTTGTAAATAGAAAATATGTTTTCAAAAAAAAAAATTAACATGCGTCAATACAAAACAATGAATTTGACTCACTAGCCTATTTCTTATTTAACTAGGCTTAAAACAAAATGCCAAACTGGCACTTCAATTAACTTTTAGCAAAAAATTACCAAACTATATATATATATATATCATTAGAGCAATTTTCGATTAAATTACTCTATAAATGTTTGGACCGTCTAGTCTACCTTTTGTTTTGCACCAACAGCTCAATACCTTTTGCAACATTTGTCTTCAAATAAGATCTTGTATCCCTTATCAAATAGTTAGCTCACACAACAGATTTTTAGCAACATCAGGGTATTATGGAAATTAGATTATTTTTCACCAATTATATATATAGTGTGTGTGAACAATTACACCAATAATTATATTAGGAATATTCATAGGAAAGAAAGGTGGGTCACAATAAACACATTTAAATACCGAATCTTTCCTTAGACATAATTTTTTTAGACATATAATTAATAGTACAAAATATCACTACAATTATACCTCAAAATAACTATTAAATAAACAATAAATAGAACACCATAATTTAACTAGGTTCTACCAATTTTGCCTACGTCCTCGGATACCACCAAAATAATTTTACTAATATCAAAGATGAATTACAAAAAAAAAAAAAGAAGACTTAATTATCGGGATATCTTCCAAATGAGAGATAAAGGGTTTATATAAGTTTCAAAAATTGGGTTGGTGAAATTAGGTACCCCTTTTACATAAGTTAGCCACCTCCATTTTTTACTTCTATTTCCTAAGTTAGTAGCTTCTATTTTTTACTCCAAAAACGGTTAGTAAATTTTCATGATAGATAAATGACCAAAATAACAATTCTCCACCATAGCTATTTTTCTATTTACAATATGTAAATATTCTCTCAATAGAAACTATTTTCAGTGGTATTTTCAAAATGCACTGTGAAGCGCTCATCTTCAATATCTCAAAATATTGATCAAGTTCAAACAATGATTGAACTTAATAGTTGTCACCACTTTTGTCAATACATCTGCGGAATTATTAGTAGTTCAAATTTTTTGAAGTAACATTTCACATTCCTCTAGAATTTTATGTACAAAGTAATGCCGAATATTGATGTGCTTCATTCTTACATGATAAAGTTGGTTCTTTGCTAAATGAATAGCGCTTTGATTATCACAGTGCACTTTAATGTGCTTTTGTCTAATTCTCATTTTACCAAGTAACTCTTGAAGTCAAATTGCTTATTTAACAGCCTCTGATAAAGGCATGTACTATGCTTCCATAGTAGACAAGGGAACTGTTGATTATAACGAAAACTTTCAACTAACCGGCCCCTTAGCAAGTGTAAATACATAACCAGTAGTTGATTGACATTTATCCAAATCACCAGCATAGTCGAATCATGGTATTTAACTACGTATTGATCATCTTTCTCATCCTGCTCAAATATCAATCTAATATCTATGATATTTAAAATATACTGCAAAATCTATTTCACAACTTGTCAATTCTCCTTATCAGAATCATGCATATACTTGCTTACAACTCTAACTGTCTGTGAAATGTCTAGTCTTGTACACACCATAGCATACACCAAGCTACCAACGACATTTACATATGAAACTTTTGACATGTACTCCCATTCCGCTTCATTTTTAGGAGATGGAGATATGTTAAGCTTCATATAAGGTGCAAGTGGTGTACTCATAGTTTTTGATTTTTTATTCAGGCCAAAATATTATAGTAACTTCTTCATATACTATTCTTATTCAAACAAAGCTTCTCTCTCTCCCTATCTCTGCATATCTCTATACCTAAAATTTTCTTGGCTTCACCCAAGTCTTTCATTTCAAACTCCTAATTCAGTTGAGCCTTCAATTTCTCAATATCTTCTAGATTTTTTGAAGCTATCAGCATATCATCAACATACAGGAGAAGATATATGAAAGCTCCATCTTGTGGCTTGTGTAAATACACACAGTGATCATATTTGCTTCTTGTGTACTTCTACCTCATTATAAAATTGTCAAATTGCTTATACCACTGTCTCAAAGATTGTTTCAATCCGTATAATAATTTTTTCAATTTGCATACTCATTTTTTTCTCCAGCAACTTCGAACCTTTCTAGCTGAGTCATATAGATTTTCTCTTCTAAGTCACCATGTAGAAATGCATTTTTTACATCAAGTTGAACGAGTTTCAAATCCTATTATGCTACTAAGGCCAATAAAATTCTAATGGAAGAATGTTTTACAACTGGAGAAAATACTTCATTATAATCAATTTCTTCCATCTGAGCATAGCCTTTAACTACCAACCTTGCCTTGTAGTGAATATCGTTCTTGTCAGAAAATCTTTTTAGCGAATATCGTTCTTGTCAGAAAATCTTTTTGTCTTCGTATATACCCATTTACATCCAAATGCCTTCTTTATATATGGTAGATTAGCTAGCTTACATGTCTGATTTTTTTAAGGGACTATATTTCATCATTCATGGCCTTCCTCCACTTGCATTTGATCATCCATGGCCTTCCTCCACTTCTCATTTTTTAAACTTTGGACAACTTCACTGTAAGTGTTAGGAATGTCATCATTTGCAATTATAGTTGCATAAGCCACCATATCATCAAATCGAGCAGGTTTGTGAATCTCTTGTCGTGGCTTATTTAATGTAATTTCTTTTGCTGTGGAGGTTATTGGGTTGGGACATCTTCTTTATCTAACTTCACCTCTACTGTAGGAGTGTTTACATCTATTTTATCATTTGTTGCTGGATCAACAATTATTCTTTCAAACTTTACCTGCTACGGAGTATCATCTGTCTGCTAAATAATTTTATTTGTTACCTTTTTCAACACGGTAGACTCATCAAAGGTAACATCTCTGCTAAAGATTATTTTCTTTATTTTTGGACATCAGAGGCAAAATTCTTTCACACTAGTGGTGATCCTCATAAGAGCACTTTTTTTGCCCTTGGATCTAACTTTGATTTCTTAACATGGTAGTATGTAGTGGAACCAAACACAAGTAAGGAATCATAATCTGTAGCAGATTTTCTAGATCATATATCCAAAGGTGTTTTACCACTAATAATTGTCGATGATAAGTGGTTAATGAGATGACATGCATGAGTCATAGCCTCAGCCAAAATTGTCTGCCCAACTCAGCATTAGACAACACACATTGAGTGTCTAACAATACCTTCATCTTAGCAGAATTTCAAAAATGGATCACTTTTATGCTCTTCACCATTATCTGTGCAGAGACATTTGACTTTTTTTGCCCATCTAAGTTTTCACCATCTTTTTTCATATGAGAAAAGCTTTTAACACTTCATCCTTTATTTTTATAGCATACACTCATACTCTCCGAGATAAATTATAAATAAAAGTTATAAAATAATGCTTTCCTTCTATTGAAGTTGTCTTGGAAAGACCCCATACATCTGAGTAAACATAGTCTAAAATACCTTTAGTATTATGGATTTTAGTACTAAACTTTACTCTAATCTGTTTGCCTTTGACACAATGCTCATAGAAATCTAGCTTCTGGGGTTACACTCCTTTTAATAATCATTGATCTGACAAAAATTTTAAAAATTTATCGCTAGCATGTCCGAAGTGCATATGTTATAACCTAGTTACTTCCAACTCCTGATCATTACTGGAAGCTATTGTTGTTATCCCAATAATTATATTATTCTGATAATAATACAAGTTATTATTCTTCCTTATTCATTTCATTATCACTAGTGCACCAGAGATGATTTTTATTACTCCATCTGTTGCATTTATAATAAAGCCCTTTGATTCTAAGACTCCCACAGAGATGAGATTCTTCTTCAAACTCGATACATATCGGACAATTGTTAGAGTCCTAATTGATCCATCATGATTTCTCAATTAGACTGAACCAATCCCTTTTATCATACATGAATCGTCATTTTCTTTATATACACTTGCACCTTCTATTTCTCTAAAGTCAAAGAACCAATCCCGATTGGGACACATATAATGGCTATAACCTGAATCAAGTATCCATACACTAGAAGAGCTTATTGATGACACAACAACTAATTAAAGGTCCGCGTCTTCATCATCACATTCAGCAATATTTGAATTCATGACAACTTTTTCTTTATCAAATGTGCTTTTATTTTTTAGCTTGGAACAATATATCTTCTAATGCTCTTTCTCCCGGCAAAAGGCATATTCATTTTAGCTGGTCTGAATTTTAATCTTCCCTTCTTTTCTCTCTTTTTATTTTAAGAGCGACCTCTCAATATCAATCCTTCTACTGCTCCACTCGAACTCTCCTTCTTGTTCTTCTTTTGCAGTTTGTAACTGTATAATGCAGTAGTTAGAGAGTCACTTTAGTCTTTCTATGAAGTAGAGTTATTTTAAGAAACTCAAACTCCTCTGTAAGGGATCCCAACAACATCAAAGCCAAATCTTTATCTTAAAAATTCACTTACAAATTTATCAAATCAGCTACCAACTGATTAAAATTGGTGATGTACTTATTCATAGTAGTACCAGAAACATAAATGAAGTGAAACAATCTCTTCTTCATAGGAAGCTTGTTCTGACTGCTTTTTTTAAAAATTTTTCCTCCAATACCTTCCACTATTTATTTGCAGAAACTTTCTTAGAAAAAGTATACTTCTATTCTCCAGAAAGGCATGATCGAATTGTAACACACGCCACACGATTAATGGATTTCTAATTTTTTCATCAATGTCTTTTGGTTTCTCTTCTTCAATGGGAATGTCTAGATCTTACTGGAAGAGAGCGTCTAGAATCTCATTTTGCCACATGCCAAAATGGCCTGTACTTTCAAAAATCTCCACTGTAAATCTAGCATTTGACACAACAGTTCTTGATCAAATTGATGAAGTGGATGTTGTCTCTTTTGTGGTGGATGATTTGCTTGAGTCATCTACCATATTTGCTTCAAAAAATTATTGAATAGCTAACAAATACGGAATACAAATAATCAAATAAAATCTTTTCTAATGTGGAAGATCATACTAGACTGCAACCACAGAGTATACTCAGAAAATCTTGGCTCTGATACCAATTATTGTAAAAATTGGATTATTTTTCACCAATTATATGTATAGTGTGTGAGCAATTGCACTAATAATTTTATCAGGAATATTCTCAGGAAAGAGAGGTGGGTTATAATAGATACACTTAAATATCAAGTCTTTTCTTAGAAAAATTTTTTCTAGATATATAATTAATAACACAAAATATTACTACAACTATATCTTAAAATAACTATTAAATAAATAATAAAGAGAACACCATAATTTAACGAAGTTCGGCCAATTTTGCCTACGTCCTCGGATACCACAAAAATAATTTTACTAATATAAAAAATGAGTTACAAAAGAAAAAAAAGAAGACTTAATTTTTGAGATATCTTCCAAATGAGAGTTAAAGGGTTACATAGGCTTCAAAAATTGAGTTGGTGAAATTAGACATCTCTTTTACCTAAGTTGGACACCCCTATTTTTTACTTTCATTTTTTAAGTTAGACACTTCTATTTTTTACTCCAAAAATGGTTAGTATATTTTCATGATAAATAAATTGCCAAAACAACACTGACAACATTTAAGACATTTGTGATCGGTGTCAAAATATTTTAAGGAACTTTGACACCTTCCCCAATAATATGTTTGCTATTTTTAAGGATGATTTTCAATGTGCAAACTCTTTCAGCTATTTGAAAAGCAATTTATTATATGTCATATGATTTGTACAACTAATATCTATCAACTAATAATTTCTGAAGGTGTTCCTGTCAAAACATAATGCTGCAAATAACACTTTCTCCTTTTTAGAAGTGTGCAATTTTTTTGAAAATTGAATGAATTTTGGTCGGATTCGATCTATATGGTACATATTCAAGTGGAATCAGATTTATGTTTTAAAAAAAAAATTAGATTTAATTGGGTGGTTGAGTTGAGATTTATTTTTTCGTTTGAACCCAAATCGGACCAACAAAATTATATAAATATATAATATTAAATGTATTATACATATATATTTATAATATATATTATATCACCCGATCTGATCCTACTACGAAAAATACGTTCATTACTAATGAAAGTTTTTGTTGGTAATTAAAAAAATCGTTTGTTGGTAATTAAAAAAATCTCTATTGAAAAGTAAGTTTATCGACATATTACCAATTGAAATATGTTGCCTGTGATAACCTTTTCGATAAAACACTTATCTTCCGTTGGTAGATCCCAAGAGTTCGCTATTAGTAATTATGGACTGTGAATTCGTCTGTATTTTAAATATCAAATTCCACACTAAGTTTAAAAGTTTCTGATAATCTATCAACAACTTATTTTAATATTATTTTAATAATTTCAAAGTCTATCGTAAAATTGTTGATAAAATATTTTTATATTATTTATCTTTAGATATTATATTGGTAATTCTATTAGTAAAGAGTCAATATTTTTATATGTTTGTTGGCAATTCGTCAGTAATTGAAAAATAAATTTTACTAATTTGTCAATGGAGCAGTAGATAAATATATAATATTTTCTAATCCGTCGATAATCTGTCAGTAATTTTTTATTTTTTTAATACAATTTTATAATTAATTGTATTTTATTTTATTAAAAATTTAATTATATAATTATATATTATTAATATTTGTTTTTATTATACTATTTATTTATTTATTTTTATATTGTTGAATTATTTTTATTAATTTTTATTAATTTTAATTTTATTATAATTTTTAAATAATAATATTTTATGATTTATATTCATCATTTTATTAATTATACGGGCTAAAAATAAATAAAAATAAAAATTTAATTGTTTATTTCATATTTAATTTTTAATAAAATATTTTAAAATTAAATTTTAATTATTTCTAAAATTTCTCCTAGTTTGACTAAAATTATATTGTTAGGTAATTTGGTGCAATTATATTTATGTTGGCAGCTAAATAAATTTATTTAGGTGTTTTAAAGTTTATGAAATTAAATTTATTCAAAATTTAGCTTAAAATCTACATTTATTTTTTTGGAATAATTCAGTGAAATTATCATCTATTGGCAGTTTTTTTTTTTTTTTGATAGGTGTTTTAAAGTTTATAATTAAGTTTTTGAAAAATCCTAACCATTTTTTAGGGGTAAAGTGGTAGAATTATTCTATATCGGCAGTTAAATTTCTTTTATAAGTGTTTTAAAGTTATAAAATTAAATTTTTACAAAATCTAATAACTTAAGATTTAATATCTAACATCCCTGCATAAAAAAAAATACACTTTCAATATTCCACCTTTATATCAACCAGACTTCATCAACAATTATACAATTCTACAAGCATTTCATATAAAATAAATCATATATACTTCAATAAAATAATATATAATGTAGCAAATGATCAAAATTCAATAAAAATAAAAGGGAAATTATAAAAAAATACTAAATGCCTAAATAACCCTAAAACCTGAAAATTTGTAATTATTAACTAAAAAAATTAATTTTTCCCCTACTTATCTAAAATTCAAATTTTTAAAAAAAAAAAAAACTCTAAATAAGTTAAAAATTAAATTATTTTACCTAATAATAAAAATTTCTAATTATTAGCTAAAAAATTAATTTTCATCCCTAATTGTAAAAAAGTCAAATTTTTACCTAAAACGCCTATTAAAAAACCAAAATTTTAAATTATTTAACCTAAACCCTAAAGAAATTCTAATTACTAGCTAAAAAAAATTATCTCTAGTTATCTAAAAGTCAAATTTTTACCAAAACTACCTCTAAGTGAGCTAACAAAATTAAATTATTTAACCTAAACCCTAAATTTTTCTAATTATTAGCTAAAAAGTAATTTTTATCCCTAATTATCTAAATTCAAAGTTTTACAAAAAAAAAATTTTAAATAAGCTAAAAATTTAAATAATATTACTTAATAACAAAAATTTCAAATTAATCCAACTACAAAAATTACAGTAAATTACAGATTTTTTTAAAAATTTTTGTGATTAACTTGAAGAAATTACAAAAAAATTAATTAAGTTCTATAATTAATCACAACATAAAATCACAGAAAATTAATCCAATTCCATATTTTCTTCAAAATCCAACAATAATAAAAAATAGAAATTATTCCTGTAAAATCTCATAACACTCAGAAAATAATAATTTCTTCAAGGTTAATAACAACAAAAATTTCTTCAACAATTAAAAGTTAAAAATTATAAACAGAAAATTATAAATGCAAATTTTACCAAATTAATACACAATTTCTTCAAAATCCAATAATAATTAGAAAATAAAAAAGAGAAAAATAAAAATTATTAAACTAACCTCGGTGTAGATAAAATAAAATTATAAAATTCTATCACCACCAGCTTCAACACTGTTGGACTAGCCGTCCCAACAAAAACAAAATAAGAAAAAAAAACAATTCAAAGAAATTATGGAGAAAGAAAATAAAAAATAAAAAATAAACTTATTATTGGAAAAAGATTATCACTGGAGGAGAAGAAACAGATAAAGAGATCAAAGAGAAGAAGAAGAAAATGTGGGAAGAAGAAGAAAATGTGAGAAGAGGAAGAAAACGTCGAGGAAGAAAAAAAATTAGTTTTATATCTATTATTACATTTGCCGACATAGGGAAGAGGAAGAAAATGTCTAAAAAAAATTAGTTTTATATGTATGATTATATTTATCGTCATATATAAATATCTCTCGGTAACTTTTGATCAGGTTCGTTTTAGAATTTTGCATATACCAATAGATCTATCATTATCTTGACACAAGAGACGTATGATATGTCATCATTCAAACTTTTATTGAGAGTATACAAACTCTTTTGGTAATTTATTTAAATTTAATATTCTAAATATTTATCTGAGAATATCAATATTTTTTCTGTAACAAAGACGTTTGAAATGCCAATATTCCTATTTTAACCAAGAGAATACAGAACTCTCAATATATATATTTTAGTACTCAAAATGTCATCTGAATTTAATTTTTTAAAAATTTATCGAGAGACTTAGATATCTTTCAGTAAATATTGCATTTCACATCTCACATCCCATCGTTTCCACATTTCTTGAGAGACTACAAACTCTCTTGGCAATTTATGACACTCAAAATATTAACTAAATTAAATATTCTAAATGTTCACTTGGCGAAATAATATTCTCTCGATGACTAAGACATTTAAAATTCCATGATCCCTACTTTTACCGAAAGAATTTGGCATTTCTTGGCATATTATGATACCCAAAATACTGTTTGAGCGAAATATTCTAATTGTTTACTGAGAAAAACAATTTTCTCTCTGCAATGAAGACAGATTGATATGCCATCATCCCTACTTTTACTTGGAGAATAGAGTATCTCTAGATATATTATGGTGCCAAAAATATAGTCTGAATTTAATTTTCAAAAAAATTTCCAAGAGAAGTAGGTATCTCTTGATAATTTATGGTGCTCAAAATGCCTGTTTGAATCAAATATTATAAATGTGGAAATCCCACATCTAACAGAAAAAAAAACTAATTAATATATCGAATTGGTCTTTACAGTCTTTAACAATTAGCTTTTAGAGTTACTTCAAGATTTATATTAAAGAATTCAAACCAAACCTATATTGAGGAAAAAAAATTTACAAATTGCAACCATATGCAATACGTTGGAGAATGACAGATTGAGCAAGATATATACTAAAGATTATTTTCAGATCATAAGCCACAGCTTGAGGATATTGTATAAATTCATCATAAATTACACAGACAGTTCCTTCCTTTGATGTTTCCATCAACTTTACCAAGCATTTCTTCAATGGTGCCTTCATCCCCTACCAAAAACTGGACAAAAGTTTCTACGTCCACAATTTGATCTTGTGTAAAATGAGAATTCAACTCCATTTATATGACCATATAATGTGTATTTGTTCCTGTTGAAGAATGATTCACAATTTGATTAAGTTTAATTTGTTTGATTATATAATATTTGTTGGTTTAATTGAATCAAGTTAATTTTTAAAAAATATTGATAGTTGAAATTAAAATGTTTGGTAGATTTTTTCAAAATTTTTAATTTTAAATTGTTATGTGATATAGCTTATAAAAAGGTCTTGTTTCTTTTTTCAACTGTGCTGAGTTAAATAAAAAGTTTATCACTTTATTAGGAAAATATCAATTATCATTAATTATAATTCTCTTATATGGTAAAGACAGATATTCTCATGTAATTAGCCTAAATTAAAGCTAAGAATTAGCTAGGATCACTTGTATAAATCATGTACAAATCACTGTTGTTAACATATTAGTATCAATACAATTTCCTTCTTTCTGCTGTATAATATTTTCTCATGGTATCAGAGCAACGATCCTACTGCTCTTGATAATCTGCATTTTCATTTTAACAATCATGGCTGGTGATGAAGTTGAATCTCCCAGCGTAAAAAACAGTTCCAAAAATAATGGTATGGATCCTTCACATCCAATACTACATTCACCACTCTGATCAACCTGGTCATCTTCTAGTTCCAACCAAGTTGAATGGAGTAAATTATCAATCTTGGAGCAAGGCCATGATCCATGCTCTCACTGCCAAAAATAAAATGGGTTTCATTGATGGGACTATCAAATGACCAGAAATAGAAGACTCTTCAGAATTTGCTTTATGGAATCAATCTAACAGCATGGTATTGTCATGGCTTACACACTCCGTTGAACCAGATCTGGCAGATGGAATAGTACATGCTGTGACTGCTCAACAAATCTAGGAAGACCTTCGAGATCAATTCTCTCAGAAGAATGCTCCTGCAGTTTTTCAAGTCCAAAAATCCATTGCCACCATATCTCAAGGTAATTCATCTGTTGCTGCATATTATTCAAAACTCAAAGGTCTCTGGGCAGCATTGGAGACTTATCGCACGCACATCCCATGCAACCAGGAGAAAAAGCACAATGATCAACATGAGGAAAATAAACTAATGCAATTTCTCATGGGGCTTAATGAAACATACAAGATTGTCAGATCCAACATTTTAATGATGGTTCCGCTGCCAAATGTACGTCAGGCTTATTCTCTTGTGATCCAAGAAGAGAAACAAATGCAAGTCACATCCGAAACAAGTGAGAATTTCTCAATTGTTGCTGCTGTCCACACAAAGCCGTCTTCATCAAAGGATACCAAGAATAAAACTTGTGACCATTGTAATAGATCCGACCATACCATTGATGAATGTCGGACACTAAAGTACCATTGTACATTCTGCGACAAAGATGGTCACACTGAGGATCGGTGCAGAGTTAAAAGTGCTGGAAATTTCCGTCCACCATCACAGAAATCATTTCATGGCAAAGTAAATGTAAGAAATAACAATCCATTGGCAAATGCAGCTGATGCCTCCCAATCAAGTGATACCTGACAAAATCCATCAAATTTCCTTCAAGGACTAACATCTGAACAAATCCAATAGTTTGCTCAAGCTTTTGCCTCATTTACTCAACATAAAAGTTCTGGTAATGATGACATTTATGTCAATGCAGCAGGTTTGTTATTCTCGAATGTCACAAAACCTTGGATATTAGATAGTGGAGCAACAGACCACATCACAACAGACAAATCCCTCCTTTCTCATATTCAAAGTCCACCTATTTCTCTTGTCAATTTACCAACAGGATCCACAGCTTCCATTTCATGCACTGGCACCGTTAACTTTAATTCACACATCAAGTTGCATGATTCTTTATGTGTTCCATCCTTCAATTTAAATTTGATTTCTGTCAGCAAATTATCCAAGTCATTAAATTGTTGTGCCGCATTTTTCCCTGACTACTGTGTTTTGCAGGACTTGGCTACGGGGAAGATGATTGGCTCGGGTAAAGAAGCTGGAGGTCTCTACTATATGACACCTGTGCATGCTGCCTCTGTCTCGCACCAAACCACACATAATTCTCATCTTTGGCATATGCGTCTTGCCCATCCCTCACCTTCCCGTCTAAAGTTACTAGCTTCTTTTTTATCTTTTCAGCCTAATAATGTTCCATTCAATAATTGTGATGTATGTCATATGGCGAAACAAACTCGTGTGCCATTTCCTTTAAGTTCAATACAAACTCATGCTGCATTTGATTTACTTCATTGTGATGTCTGGGGTCCACATTGAGAACCTACACATTTAGGTTCCAAATATTTTCTTACAGTCGTTGATGACTTCACACGATGTACCTGGCTATTTCTTATGCACCATAAATCTGACACTACTCACTTATTAGAATCCTTTATTACCTTTGCACAAAATCAATTCCATGCTACTGTCAAAGCAATCCGTACAGATAATGGCACCGAATTTCTTCCCTTGCAAAATTTTCATAAAAATCACGGCATTGAATCCTAATGTTCTTGCACTTACACCCCACAATAAAACGGTGTCGTAGAATGCAAACATCGCCACATACTCAATGTAGCACGAGCACTTCTTTTTCAATCCAAACTTCCCTTAATCTTTTGGGGTGAATATGTTCTCACTATCGTGTACTTGATTAACCACACTCCATCTCTACTTTTATCTAATAAAACACCCTTCGAACTTCTCTATAATCGAATTCCCACACTTGATCACTTACGGGTGTTTGGCTATCTTTGTTACGCAACACTTGTTCATCCTAAAGAAAAATTCTAGCCTCGTGCCACAAAGTGCATTTTTGTCGGGGACCCCCAGTGCCAAAAAAGTTACAAATTATATGACTTAGATACCAAACAATTCATAGTCAGTCGAGATGTACAATTCCATGAGAACATATTTCCTTTTGCTACTCACAACCATCCTTCCTCCTCAAATGAGCCTGTCATACCCAATCTGGCTATTGATATACCTCAACCTATTTCTGTTGAAACTGCCCTCTCTCCTTCATCAATTCCTTCAGCTCCATCAGTTCCTGACACTCTACATCAAACTCAATCTCCCACAGCCCCTTCACCTCAGCCAGTACCAGCCCTACGTTGCTTAACTCGTCCCAAACAGGTTCCTATTTGGCATGCTGATTATGACTTTCCTTCTCGAGCTGATCATCAGACTTCCTTTAGCACAAGTTCTCGCTGCAGTACCAGGTATCCTTTGTCACATTATATATCATATTCTCGTATTTCATCTCCACATCGTGCTTTCTTAGCCAATATTGCAGGTCATCATAAACCCTCTTCATATGAACAAGCTATTCTTGATCCCAATTGGCAGCAGGCAATGTCAACTGAGTTACAAGCCTTAGAGCACAATCATACTTGGACAATGGTTCCCCTTCCAGCAGGACATAAAGCTATCGGCTGTCGTTGGGTGTACAAAATTAAATATCGGTCTGATGGCAGTATTGAGCGTTATAAAGCTCTTCTTGTTGCCAAAGGATACACCCAAGTCGAAGGCATCGATTACAGAGAAGCATTTTCTTCGACAGCAAAACTTACCACCTTACGTTGCCTTCTTACAGTGGCAGCCTCTCGCCATTGGCACACCCATCAGTTAGACGTTCAGAATGCCTTTCTCCATGGCAATTTGCCCGAAGTTGTTTACATGACACCACCTCCTGGACTTCGTCGACAGGGGGAGAACATGGTTTGTCGACTCAATAAATCCCTATATGGATTGAAGCAAGCTTCACGTAATTGGTTTACTACCTTTTCAGAAGTGATTCAACGATCTAGTTATAAGCAATCTAAGGTAGACTATTCTTTATTCACAAGATTACAGGGTACTTCATTCACTGTAGTGCTTATTTATGTCAATGATATCTTACTCATAGGTAATTATCTGCAAGAAGTACAACGTCTCAAAAATTGCTTGCTGAAACACTTTCTTATCAAGGACCTGGGACAATTAATATATTTTTTGGGTATAGAATTCTCACGATCCAAGCATGGTATTTTCATGTCACAAAGAAAATATGCATTGGATATTTTGAAAGAAGCAGGATTAATTGGTGCAAAGCTAGAAAGGTTTCCCATGGAACAAAATTTGAAATTAACTCTCACTGATGGTGAATCATTACATGATCCGACGAGATATAGAAGGCTTATTGGGAAATTAATTTATTTGACAGTAACGAGGCCTGACATTATATACTCTGTACGAACCCTAAGCCAATTTATGCAAGATCCACGAAGACCACACTGGGACGCAGCAATGAGGCTACTTCGTTACATTAAAAGCACTCCAGGACAAGGTTTATTACTTCCTGCCAATAATGGTCTTAAGCTAAAGGATTTTTGTGACTCAGACTGGGGTGGATGCAAGCAAACTCGCAGATCAATAACAGGCTTTTGCATTTTTCTTGGAACTTCGTTGATTTCATGGAAGTCTAAAAAAAAGAGCAACGTATCCAGATCTTCAGCGGAGGCAGAGTATAGGGCAATGGCAAATACATGTTTGGAATTGACTTGGCTAAATTATATACTAAAAGACTTGAAAGTCGTTTCATCCGAGTCAACTCCTTTGTACTGCGACAATCAAGCAGCACTCCATATTGCTGCAAACCCAGTTTTTCACGAGCGGACGAAGCATATTGAGATAGACTGTCATATCGTTCGAGAGAAATTGCTCGCTGGTTTGATCAAGCCCTCTTATGTTTCAACGAAGCAACAGCTCGCAGATATTTTCACGAAAGCACTTGGAAGGGAACAATTTGAAGCATTAAGAGTCAAGTTGGGACTTCATGATATTCACTCTCCAACTTGAGGGGAAGTATTAGGAAAATATCAATTATCATTAATTATAATTTTCTCTTATATGGTAAAGACAGATATTCTCGTGTAATTAGCCTAAATTAAAGTTAGGAATTAGCTAGGATCACTTGTATAAATCATGTACAAATCACTGTTGTTAACATATTAGTATCAATACAATTTCCTTCTTTTTGCTGTATAATATTTCTCACACTTCCATAAATTTTCGAACAGTTCCAAAACTCTCAAGGCATATAGAGTTTCTATTCTTCTAAATATTTAAACACAACCCATTTGTTGTATTGTATTCCTAAATATCTTTTATCCAATAAGTCCTACGTTGCCACGGCTTCATCAATTGTCAAACATATGCAATAACAAAAAAAAATCAATAAGAGAATAATCACATCCATATTTACTAACGAAATCAAGAAAATAAGATGAGAAAAATTAATTAAAAGTTTATTTCCTGGAAGAAACTCAGACAAAATCTGTGTTAATGCTAGCTAATATCCGCAAGCTCAAATTCTATTTTGGTAACAACAATAGCCTAACTAAATTTGACATTAACTGGAAAAGAAACAATGTTGTCTCCAACAATGATAGTGTGCCCTCCTAATGGCAAATTACTATAAGCACTATCATCTAAGAGATTTAAGCTCTTGCATACATTGAACTCAAATTTAACATTCTCACTACTGTTAGCTTGAACAAACACTCTCTTGAAGCCAATCACCTGCTTGATATTTGCCCCTACAATTCCTTCTGGAGGCTTGGAGTAGACCATTATAACTTCACTTCCATCTCTTGAGCCCACATTTGTTAATTCAATTTCGAACTCGACTTTTTCTTCACAGGACAAATCGTTTGTTCGAACTAAAGGACATGAAGGTTTAAATGTATAATCTTTGTATTTTAGTTCATGGCAATGCTGAAATCTGTTCAACTTTATATAGAGTAATGTTGTTGATGATGCTATCTTGTATGCAAATTTTATATAGCTAAGACCATATCCAAATGGGAAAACAGTAGATCCATTAAAGAATTTATAAGTTCTTCCTGGGTAGGCTAAATTGTCATCTGGCCTCAGTCGCAAATAATTCATTGGCAGCTGATTTACATAATTAGCTTCATGCCAGGTAAGTGGTAATCTTCATCCTGAGGAAGAGAAAAAAAGTACATTATTAGTGAAAAACTTGCAACAATCTTGCATACAACTTTAGTATATATATCAGTAACTTGTATAAGAATTAACTAATTACCAGGATTATATTTGCCAAAAACAACATCTGCAATGGCTTGACCACCTTCTTCTCCAGGGTATCCAGCCCATAAAATGGCTTTGATTTTACTGTTGTTCTTTGCAAAAGTAATATCTATGCCTCCTGCTGACATAATTACAAGAATAACTGCACCTTTGGCAGCATCTGCAACTTGGTTGATAAGTTGAGTTTGGTTACCGGGAAGGAGGAGATCAACTCTATCCAAGGTTTCAATTTCAATTGATAAATCTATACCAGCTACTATTACATAGAATCAGCTTCCTTTGCAACTTGCACTGCTTGGAATATTAGGGAATCATTCTTGCAAGCAATATCACATCCAATTGAATAACTCACATTTGCATATTTTGAAAAACCATCAATAGGACTGGTATATTGGCATGGAATACCTGCAATATCATGCAATTTTGTTATTAATTTGAAAGTGATATGCAATATTTAGAACTCGAATTCGAGAACTAATTAAGCGGGAACAATAACACTCCTCACTAATGAACCAAAACTTGGTGGTTGACTCGAGTATCATTTTTTATTAATTACATGAGAGGAGGACAAACGTCTAAGACTCAAACCCAAAATATAAGTGGGAGCAACATTTACCATCAAGCTATAACCTGGTGTTTGACTCTAGTATCATTTTATTATATATGTATGTGTATATACCTGCATAATTTCCAATCATAGATTTCGTAGCATTAGCATTAGGTCCAAATAAAGCTAGAGATTTGATATTATCAGAGTTCAAAGGCAAAGTTTCCATGCAATTTTTTAGGAGGACAATGCCTTCTCTTGCTGCTTGTGTGGCCAATTCAACATGTTCTTTAGAATAAATATCATTCTTGCCAAGAGATTGAAATTTAGGACTTCCATCAAAGAAGCCTAACCTCATGAGTACCACATAAAGATTTCTAAGTGACCTGTCTATTTCTTCCTCCTTGACCTTGCCTTGCATTACTGAGGATTCCATATATTTTCCAAAGTAAGATCCACAATCCAAGTCTAACCCAGCTTTAAGTGATCTTGCAACTGCTTCCTGTTTTGAGTCATTAAGAAATTTATGATCTTTAGCCATTAATTGAACAAAATCACAATCTGAAACTATATATCTGGTGCAAAAACACAAAAAAATAAATGTTCAATTGTTCTTTTATCGACAATGTTTATAAAATACTTAAAATGAACGATCAAAACTAAATTATACCCATGAAGATTCCAATCTCCTCTAACTGTTTGATTTAGGATTTTAGGGTCAGCACAAGTGGGTATGCCATTAACACGATTGTAAGAACACATAATACAGCTAACATCGCCTTCTTTAACACACATCTCAAAAGGTCTATTCAAAGTCTCCACCATATCTTGTTCTATCACCTACATTGAGCAGGAAAAAAAAAGAAAAAAATATTTACCCATTTAGAAATAAAGTGATTATAATTAAACTTGGAATCATGGTTCTTTCTATAGATGATTTACTCTAGCATCAAAGGTGTAACGCGTAATTCCCTTCCAATTGTCGATGTCATAAGCAGTCAAATGCTTACAGCAAGAGGAAACTTTAAGAGGTCTAAAGTTCAAATCTGTATAATTCTCAGTCCCTTCAACATCTTGCAATCCTCTTACATAATTCGCAGCATATTTTCTTACAATGAAAGGGTCTTCCCCAGGTGTTTCAATAGTTCTTCCCCATCTTGGATCTCTCACTACATTTATGGTTGGACTCCAAAAATTTAATCTAGCTCTACCCAAATTGTGCATTTCCCTTGCTTCTGTTGAAAGAACCTGCATTATTCATTACATATTCATATTAATAATTAACAAGGACTCAAAATTTTCACCTTCAAGGGGTGAAATGAGATGGGAGAGGTCTCTTCCCTCTTAACTAGAGTTATCAAATTCAAGCTTAACTAGAGTTATCGAATTCGAGCTCTGAATATAGTTTAAAAATTGAGAGAACGCTCTACTCTCTCAATGCCCTTAATGACCCGTACAAATCTATACTAGTCTGCAACTTTTAGATTATAAAATATTGGATGATTAAAACAAACTCATTAATAATTAGTAACAAGTACCTGACCAATATTTTTTCATAAAGACTCATTAAAAGAAGCTATTGTGAGGATTACCGTAGGAAAGCTAGTGGCAGAAGGAACAAGATCATCAAAGAAAGTTCCTTGACCAGCATTGGACAGACCATGAAGAGCTTCATTGGCCCATCTATATTTTGGTATTCCTAATCTACGAACACCTTGAGCATCATCTCCAATGTTTTGCACCTTTTCCAGCAATGTCATATAGTTTACCAAGTCCATAGCCCTAGTATCATAAGGCAAGGACTTGTTACAAAAGGCAAAGTTAGACATGTCCAATCCATGTTAGATTAATTTTAAGTAATCTACTTTAAAGTGGCACATGTTATAAATAATATGCCTAATTCTAATATAATGGAAGACCCAATTTGATGGTAGTTGGGTCATGAAAGGGCATTAGAATTAGTTGGGTCATAATGGTACCATTTCCCCTCACTTTATGATTAACGGTTAAAAGAAGGCAGAGTTTAAGAAAATTAACTCCCTGCCATTTTGGTAACTGACTCTCATCGTTATTATAAAATAACGATTCTCCACCATCAGAGAATAGAGAAAAGAAAGGAAAGAAGGAGAGGGGAAATAATCTCTTTATCACAGATTAAGCAATGGATCAAGGTATGCAATTAAATTATCATTTTTAATTAAATCAATTCTAGGCAAGTATGATCTAGGATTTCCGCATTACAGTTTTTCTTTATGGCTTTCAATTGGTATCAGATCCTACTTGTTCTTGAATTGGTTGATTAATTTTTTATATTTGATATGGATCAAAAAATCTTTTGATTTCTTATCATTGTTTTGTTTCGGCATTAATTAAATCAATATTTAAGATGATGCGAATTGATGGTATCGACGATACTGTGCATAAAAGTCGATCTTGTCGTCCAGGGATTTCAATATGATTTAACTTCCATTTATCCAGAATTTAATTGATTTCATTGTGTTGTTTTGGAGGAGATATTATATGATTAATTAGCAATACAGTGTATTAAAGTTGGGTAAATCTTAACTGTTTTGATCCATTGAAGTTCGAAACCATGGATCGGTGGGATTTATCTACCCTGCTACATAAAGGACTTATAATATTAAATTTGTGTTGAAATGGTCAGCTGTCAAAAGGCAAAATCCAATTGGTTTTATCCCACATAATTGAATTGTTTGTTTTATTATGTTGAATTATTATGATAAAGCATACATATGTTGGTATGGACATGAATAGATGTCATTATTGATGCCATTAATATTACTGTTAAAAGAACAAACATTCTGCTTATTGATTTCTCACTTGATATGTACATTGGTTTATGTATGTATCAAATGATATGAGTTTATGATCAAATAGATTATGTTTTGTCCTTTATGGCATATGGTTATATTATTTTAGCATTATATGGAAAAAACCGAAACATATGATGGATGATTAAATGCTTATGAATGGTGGAGTTTATGAATTTTGTCTTCTTTAGATTATTTTCTGCATAATTGTTTATGATTACATGGTGATTTTATTTGACCATGGTTATTGGTTCTTATGGCATATTCCATTATCATTATATTATAATTAATTAATATTTTGGACATGAACAATTCATAATGTATAGTTAATTATGTCTTGTTTTATTGAATTGTTGTGCCAATTTATCATTTAATAGTATAATGGTATTGAAAGAATTTGAGATTTTAATTTGTCTTATAAAGTTTACATAGATTAAATGTTTAATGCACGGAAAGCTTGCTAGTCACCAAAGTGACCTTGCTTGAATTTTATTTAAACATTTAATTACATAATTTCAATTGTTCAATTTATTATGATGCTGATAGATGACATTAAAGTTTAAATATTGATTGAACAATTGAGTTTATTAATTATAATGTTAGGAGGTTACCCAAAGGTAGACCATTACTATAATTAATAACATTAAAGGGATTTTCATTTATACTTAGTAAATATGAATGTATATCCAAAGATAACATCCATATTCACTATAGTATTATTGAAAGTCTGTTAAAGTATTTATTTATTTATTTTTCTTTTGGCATCATTAAAGACTAAAGCTATGTGTTTAAGTATCACCCAAAGGAGAACTTAAATGCATGATTAAATTTAGAATTAGTTTGAATCCATTTAAATTTTCTCAAAGCATTAATGTGTGAGTATATGTATGGTGTTTGCAGCTTCTTATAATGTGTTTGCTATGGGTAATGGGTTGATTAAGTTCAATGGACTGAACTATGCTGAGTGGTCCGAGCAAATCCATTATCAGTTATGGATTTTAGACTCGGACTATGCAATAGTTTCTGAACAACCCGAAGCCATTACTGAGACCAGTACGAAAGCTGCAAAATCTCTTTACGAGGCTTGGCAGCGGTCTAATAGGCTGAGTTTGAAATTAATGAGGATGACTATGGCTGAAAATGTTAAGCCATCCATGCCTAAGACAGACAATGCAAAGGAGTTCATGTTGAGAATTAAGGAATACTCTCAATCGGACATAGCCGATAAGTCTATTGTAGGGACTCTAATGAGTGAGCTGACGACCAAGAAATTTGATTGGTCGCAACCCATTCATGATCATGTGACTAGTATGCAAAACTTGGCAGCTAAACTGAAATCGATGAGTATGGATGTGAGTGAGTCTTTCTTGGTTTAGTTTATCATCAACTCACTTCCTGTTGAGTTTGGCCAGTTCCAGGTGAATTACAACACCCTTAAAGAAAAATGGAACTTTCAGGAAATTAAGGCCATGTTGGTTCAAGAGGAAGGGAGATTAAAGAAGTTAAAGGATCACTCTATTCATCTTACATTTCATAATGAAACTGGTGGCAGCAAGAGTAAGCCGGGGAAGAAAGGCAAGAAAAGAGACAAGGCCTCAATGAAGGTTAATGAGGGCCAAATCCATAAGGAGAAGTGCTATTTCTGTAGGAAGACTGGCCACTTCAAGAAGGATTGTCCGAAAAGGAAGATTTGGTTTGAAAAGAAAGGTATTTATTATGTTTCTGTATGCTTTGAATCAAATCTTATTGAAGTGCCTAATAATACCTGGTGGTTAGATTCTGGTGCAACTGCTCATGTGTCAAATGTTGTACAGGGATTCCTTTCAATCCAGCCCATAAACGAAACTGAAAAGTTCTTGTATATGGGAAACAGAATGAAGGCACGGATAGAAGGAATTGGGACTTACAGATTGATCTTGGAGACTGGATGTTATCTGGATCTTGAAAAGTGTCTTTATGTTCCTGAATGTGCTCGTAATTTAGTTTCTGTTGGAAAGTTGGATGATGTGGGTTTTAGTTTCAAGATTGGTAATGGTGTGTTTTCATTGTATAAACTTAAGTACTATTATGGTTCTGGTACTCTTATTGACAGTTTGTATCGTTTTAATCTTGACAATGACTTTATTGAATCCCTGTTTCATGTTGAACATAGTATAGGTAATAAACGTAGTGCACATAATGAATATTCTGCTTTTCTGTGGCATCAAAGATTAGGTCACATATCCAAAGAAAGGGTGTTGAGGTTAGTGAAAAGTGAAATCTTACCTAAATTGGATTTTGCTGACTGGGACTTGTGTATAGATTGCATTAAAGGTAAGCAAACTAAACACATATCAAAGAACCCATCCATGAGAAGCAGTGAACTTCTTAAACTTATGCACACTGATATATGTGGTCCTTTTAATGTTCCATCATGGGGAAATGAAAGATATTTTATCACCTTTATTCAGAGGCGGAGATAAAGGGGGTCCCATGGGGCCCTGTTCCCCCCTCAGTTAAAAATAAAAAATTTTTAGGTATATTTGAGAATGAATATTACATTGGTTGAGATGGAACAGCTTGGCCTTACTATGTGAGAGCACGCAACTTCGATCCACGCTCCCAACATTTTTCATCCTTTTTTTTCCAATCTTTAAAACTGGGCCTTTTAATCAAGCCCATTACAAACAAACAAGATTTGTCAATGACTCTGCCCATTACAAACAAACAAGAATAACTTAATTTTGACTCTTTCTCTTCTTTCTCACGTTTCTTCTTCGTTAATTCCTTTTTCTTTCTTTTTTTTTTCAGATAACAGTTTCTTCCTTTTTCAATTTCATTCTTTCACCGATTGGCACCAGCAAGGCAGCGGCAACAAGTTAAGAATAGGTACACCACTTACTTTTAATCTCATATTTATTTTGTTGCAATTTTTTTATCTTGCTAAAATGAATTGAAATTTGAAAAATAATGAATTAAGAAATTGGCTTGAATACTTGAGGACATTATAAATTTGAAATGTTTAATTTGATTTTGTAGTATGAAGTTTTTTTTTTTTTGAGAAAAGTAGTATGAAGTTAAATTGAAATTATTATTTTTTTGTAGTTTATAATCTGGAATTTTTTTATTTTTTTTATAATTTGATATTTTTAATGTTTAGTATTTAAGTTGAATTGGACCCCCCTTATCTAAAATCCTGGCTACGCCACTGCCTTTATTGATGATTTTTCAAAATATAGTTATATATATTTACTGCATGAAAAATCTCAATCAGTGGACGTCCTAAAGGTGTTCATTAATGAGGTGGAAAGGCAGTTAAATAAAAAGGTGAAAATTGTGAGATCTGATAGAGGTGGTGAATTTTATGGTAAATATGATGAAAATGGACAATTTCCAGGTCCATTTGCAAAGTTCCTTGAAAGTCATGGCATATGTGCACAATACATAATGCCTGGTACACCTCAACAAAATGGTATAGCTGAAAGACGTAACCGTACTCTTATGGAAATGGTTAGAAGTATGTTAAGTTATAGTAATGTTCCTTTGTCCTTGTGGATGCATGCATTAAAGACTGCCGTTGATCTGCTTAATAGAGTTCCTAGTAAGGCAGTTCCTAAGACACCTTATGAACTGTGGACAGGAAGGAAACCTAGTTTAAGGCATCTTTATGTTTAGGGTTGCCCGGTAGAAGTAAGGATTTATAATCCACAAGAGAAGAAGCTTGATGCAAGAACCATTAGTAGTTATTTCATCGGCTATCCAGAAAAGTCAAAAGGGTTTAGGTTTTACTGTCCTAACCATAGTACGAGAATAGTTGAGTCTGGTAATGCTAGGTTCATTGAGAATGGTCAATCTAGTGGGAGTGGTGAACCACGTAAGGTGGATGTTAGAGAGACTCAAGTTGGAGATCCTATTTAGTTGGAATCCTCTACAAGTATTGTCTCTCCTTCGGTTTTTGTTCCACTTGTTGTATCACGTTCTAACAACATGACTGAACAACAAAATAACATTCCAAACCCACAAGACAAATACGTTAATGATGAATCTGCTAACAATGATCAAGTTGAAAATGAACAAGAGATTCCACAAGAAATAGCATTACGTAGGTCAGTAAGGCAAAGAAGACCAGCTATTTTGAATGATTTTATGGTCTACTCTCTTGAACATGAATGTGAATTGAGCATTGATAAAGATCCAGTCTCATTCTAGCAAGCCATGGAATGTAGTAATTCTGAAAAGTGGTTTAATGCTATGAAAGAAGAGTTGCAATCAATGGATGATAATCAAGTCTGGGACTTAATTTTGTTGCCTGAAGGTTCAAAGAAAGTCGGTTGTAAATGGGTCTTCAAGACCAAACGAGACTCAAAGGGCAACATAGAAAGGTATAAGGCCAGACTTGTAGCCAAAGGTTACACTCAAAAGGAAGGCATTGACTACAAAGAGACCTTTTCTCCAGTTTCAAAAAAGGACTCTTTGAGAATTATTATGGCTTTGGTGGCTCATTATGATCTAGACCTTCACCAAATGGATGTAAAGACCGCCTTTCTTAATGGTGACTTAGAAGAGGAAGTTTATATGGATCAACCGGAAGGTTTCGTGGCCACGGGAAAGGAAAACTTAGTGTGTAAATTAAAGAAGTCAATATATGGATTGAAACAAGCTTCCCGACAGTGGTATCTGAAGTTCAATGATACTATTATGTCATATGGTTTTGTAGAAAACACCGTTGATCGGTGTATCTATATGAAGGTCAGTGGGAGCAAGTTTATTATGTTAGTCCTATATGTTGACGATATTCTTCTTGCTGCGAATGATGTTGGACTGTTGCATGATGTTAAGGCTTTTCTCTCTAAGAACTTTGAAATGAAAGATATGGGTAAGGCATCCTATGTGATAGGAATAGAAATATTCCGTGATAGATCACAAGGATTGTTAGGGTTATCTCAAAAGGCTTACATTGATAAAGTGTTAGAGAGATTTAAGATGGAAAAGTGCTCTGCAGGTATAGTTCCAATTCAGAAAGGAGATAAGTTCAGCGGGATGCAATGCCCTAAGAACGATTTGGAACGTAAGGAAATGAAGTCTATTCCCTACGCTTCAATAGTTAGGAGTCTAATGTATGCTCAAACATGTACTCGACCGGATATCAGTTTCGCTGTCAGAATGTTAGGGCGATATCAAAGTAATCCTGGAATGGATCATTGGAAAGCTGCAAAGAAAGTACTTAGGTATTTACAAGGCACTAAGGATTATATGCTCACGTATAGAAGGTCAGACCATCTTGAGGTGGTGGGATACTCAGATTCAGACTATGCTGGTTGCGTAGATTCGAGAAAGTCTACATTTGGTTATATGTTCCTTTTAGCTGGAGGAGCAGTTTCATGGAAAAGTGGAAAGCAGTCTGTCATTGCTACTTCCACTATGGAAGCTAAATTTGTGGCATGCTTTGAGGCCACTGTTCATGGATTGCGGTTGCGGAATTTTGTCTCAGATCTAGGCATCGTCGATAATATTGATAGACCGTTGAGAATTTATTGTGATAATTCCGCAGCTGTTTTCTTCTCTAAGAATGATAGGTATTCTAAAGATGCAAAGCACATGGATTTGAAATATCTATCTGTGAAAGAAGAAGTGCAAAAACGTAAAGTGTCAATTGAGCATATTGGTACTGATATGATGATAGCGGATCCGTTAACTAAAGGCTTACCGCCCAAGACTTTTATTGGCCATGTTGAAAGGATGGGCATTATAGATAAGTCCTTGTTAGCATGATTTTCAGACTTGTATGTATATACATTATAGTTGTTTGCTCGTATTGTTATGATACTTTAGAATTCAATTAAAGTTTGTGTTTTTGCTTATTGTTATCCACATTATGAATGTATACGATTAAAGTTTAGTGTGATAACAATACTGGAGAAATTTTCATATTTCTCAACTAAAGTTAACGTAGATTGAATGGTTCTGTGATATATGGAAGGAATCTTGTTGATTATTGACTTGTGACCGCCATAATCCGATCGTTTCAATTCTACTTAAGGATAGTCTGATGAATCCATTATAAACATCCGTGATTCATCATATGGTTTACACATGTGCTAAGTGGGAGATTGTTAGATTAATTTTAATTAATCTACTTTAAAGTGGCACATGTTATAAATAATATGCCTAATTCTAATATAATGAAAGACCCAATTTGATGGTAGTTGGGTCATGAAAGGGCATTAGAATTAGTTGGGTCATAATGGTACCCTTTCCCCTCACTTTATGATTAACGGTTAAAAGAAGGCAGAGTTTAAGAAAATTAACTCCCTGCCATTTTGGTAACTGACTCTCATCGTTATTATAAAATAATGATTCTTCACCATCAGAGAATAGAGAAAAGAAAGGAAAGAAGGAGAGGGAAAATAATTTCTTTATCACAGATTAAGCAATGGATCAAGGTATGCAATTAAATTATCATTTTTAATTAAATCAATTCTAGGCAAGTATGATCTAGGATTTCCGCATTACAGTTTTTCTTTATGGCTTTCAATCCATACATGGGTGAAATTAGACCTAGTTGGTGTAGCATCATCTCTGCCTAATGTGGTGGCATCTAATGTAGAATATGAAGATGGGTTTTTCACAACATTTCTAGCATTAGCAAAAATGGCAGAGAATGCAATAGAAATTAGATATAGATAAAGAGAAGAAAACTTGAGCTTTTGGTCATGGCTTTCTGTGAGGGAGTGAAAAATTAATGTGGATATATTAGAGTTGCTCTCTAGCTACAAGTTATATAGGGTCTTACCATCTTAATTAGTGGTTCTTTATTTATTAAATTTCGATTTTGAATTTCAATCATCTTTTGGTTGTTAAGATAAGATTTATAGCCTTAATTACTGTTTTTTCCATTTTTTTCTTTTTAATTTTTATTTGAATAATTTCAAAAGTTTGAAGTTTGATGCATTTAATTAATCGGACTTACTTTTTGTCTAATACTTATTTTTAGTTTCTTATTTATTCAAGAGAAAGACCACAATAGACTCAAAGAATTGGAACTACAATAAAAAAAAATAGCATTTCCTTATAATAATTTTTAGAAACCCTTTTTTTATAGTACACTATATTTTAATTTAATAATAGTGTATCTCTTATTCATTAATTAATTAATTAATTAAATCAACTTAAATTAAAAATAAAAATTCAATTATGAATATGCCCCCAACAAATTTTCTTAAGAACTCAGTAATTAGTGATGAGCGAATGGCGAGTAGAGGTGGCAAGTGGCAACCCCCTTCCCAAAAAAAAAAAATCTACCAATTATGATTATTTTGGTTTTCGTTGTTTTTATTTTTTTTTTATTTTGGCTTTATACAAATAAAATAATAAATAATTTAATTGATTTCAGAAAAAAATTAATTGAATGAGTATTTTACATATTTTGTAATTCTGTGTATAATTCTCAAGCTTTTGTCTTAAGATTGTAATATATATAAGTAATAGCTAATTATATTAATAATTAATATTCGTCTAATCATATCTTAAATAAGTTTTATCAAAATAAATATATCTAAATTATGAATTATTATATTTGAAAAAATGACAACCTCCACTATATTTTTTTAAATTTTATTTTTTTATCAGATGTATTTTAGTTATTTTATTATAAATTCATTATAAACTCATTATAAACTGTGTAAAATTTATAAACTCATTATAAACTTATTGTAAAATTTATAAACTCATTATAAACTAATAAAAATCTGGTATTTTGATCAATATTTTATAAATTCTGTTATTTTGATAAATATTTTATAAATATGATAATTTTAAAATTATTTTTAATTTTTCTTGTATTTTTTTCAAAAGCCCATTATATTTAGATATATATATATATATATATAATTTATCCATGATAAAATTAAAGATGGATAATAAAATTCAAATTTAAATATACATTTTGCCATAAATATTTGTTTAAATGATATATTGTTTGTCTGTTTCAACGTAATTAGATTTTTTTTTATGGATATTAACTTTTGTTTTGATAATTATAAATATTAACTCAAAACATGTCCATACGGTATGGATAAGATTATCTATTGCTATATATTTTAGTATAAATTCAATTAAGCTTGTCGCATGAGAATTCTTGATGATCAAAGTAAGTAATTTCAAGTATAGTTTGTACAATAAAAGAAAAGTTATAAACAATGGCAGCATAGTGATATTATTTAGACAAAATCAAAATTAAATTAAATGATTTTTACTCATATGAACTGAACTTCAGTTATGAATTCAGTGATCATTGATTGGAATCAAACTCTCCCTTAAATAAACCATTATATTAAATAATTAACAGCATATTTATTATGGTTTGCCACGGTTCATAAAATAGAATATTGTTCATAAAGTATTGTTCGTTAGTTTGTAAGAAATTATTTTTAAAATATAATGCATGATAGGTATGGTGGATTTTCGCCTTAACAAAGTTATAATATATAATTGGAGATAGGTTTAGTGAAATAGACATATCTATAATGATGCATAATAAGGATGGCAGATAATATATCTATGAAAATTATATGATCCAAATTATTGTATTCGTTCTAAATTCGTTTATAATTATTTTTATCTATATCTTTTCTAAACCCATTAAATATTACTCGTATATTACCTAAACCGTTTAAGTATAAAAATTCAAAATTTTGATATAAAAAATTTAAATTATAAAATTATAATTTTTTAATAAAATAATTATAAGTAAAATATAATTTTATTAAAATAATTTCATACTATAAAATTATATAACTAAAATGCAATATATTAAATAAATAATTAAAATTTAATAAAAATACAATTAATAAAAAATTTACTGCATAAACATATTCACATATATATATATATATATATATATCCATATCCTACCTGAACTCGTTATAAGTAGTCTGTACTTGTCCAAACCATTTATAAACTACCTCCATTATATGAAGAACCACCTTAACCATCCATTATATGAGAGCCACCTTGCTAACCCAAAGTAATTAACTCAAAGTGTCCTAATAAACTTTACTAACTCTTTCAATCCATTATATGAAGAGCCACCTTCCCTTATTTCCAATTCCATCTTCTTCTTCAACTCTACAGCTCTCTGTCTCACCTCTTCTCCTTCTTTACCACCCATTATCCTTCTAACAACATTTTCTACTTCTCCTCTCTCCAATACTTCACTCTCCAATTGCAAACCCACTTTCCATACTTGACTTACCAATCTTGCAGTCAGTGGCGGAGCCAGGACCTGGCTGAAGGGGGGGCTGAGCTGAAGGAGAGGATTCTTCATTCATGCATGTGGACGTGGGGACTGAGGGAGGTCCTGGCTGAAGGGGGGGCTGGGACTGAGGGATTGAGGGGCTGAGGGAGTTGAAGGGCTGAGGGAGTTGAAGGGCTGAAAATTCTTCATTCTTGCAGTCACCTTCTGATCACCAAAGCTTGGTCTACAAATCAATGGAACTCCTTCACAAATACTTTCCAACAATGAATTCCAACCACAATGGCTCCAAAATCCTCCAACTGCTTTATGCTTCAAAACTTCCTTCTGTGGTGCCCATTTCACAATACAACCTCTGTTTCCAACACTTTCTTTAAACCCTTCAGGCAATACTTCATCAATCCAATCCAATCCATAAATCAATCCAGGCCTAATAACCCACAAAAAAGCTTTCTTGCTACTAGCCAAACCCCAAGCCATTTCTGCTATCGCTTCTTGCTTTATTGTAGCAATGCTTCCCATGCTTATATAAATAACAGAACTAGTTTTCTGCTTGTCAAGCCATGAAATGCAGCTATTGTCTTCTTCTAGTAAGCTGCTGCCATTATTAGAAAGTGAGGATGGTGGCACAATCTTGTGAATTGGCCCTATTGTAAAGATTGGAACATGACATTGTTGTTTGAGCTCTGTCAACGGCAACTCTTCAAGGCAGTTCACAGTATTGTAAATTATGGCCTTCGAGTTTCTGATCTTACGTGTATTAGTATGCCATTTAATGAAATTTGGTAATGGTCCGAGATTTGGAATTGCCAAATCCTTTATTCTGAGGAAAGAGTACTCTCGCATTGGTTCTTCATCTGTACGACCTGTAGTTTTTAAGATTCATGAGTTAGAGCTTGTTGGATATATAAATAAATTTTATTAAATTTTTTATGGAACTTATTTGTAAATTTATATATTTAAAATTCTATACAAATAAAAACAAAAATTAAAAAAATTCTTTCTAAAAAAGTTATATACATAAAATGTATAAAAATAACCCTGAACTATTTGAGATATCTCATTTTGAGTTTTAAAGTTTTTTTTAATCCATTGATCACCTTTTTTTTTTTTTTAATCAAAAATGGAGCAAACTGGACCTCTGTTAATGGAAGTTAATTTTTTCCTTTACTTTTTATGATGAGATATTTTGTAGGATATGCTATTTAGATATTTTAAATAAAAAGATCAAATATAATTTTAAAGTATTTTTTAAATCTCGAATTGGATTTTAAAATTTTTATAGTAAATTATTCTAAAAATATATATGTGTGATATCATTAAAAATATTTTTAAATCAATATAAATATTTAGATCAACTATCATAATATTTAATAATAAAAAAATTAAAAAGAAAATAAATAAAATTTATTTCAATTTATTTATTTATTTTATAATATTATTTATCTATTTAAGCTATTCACATAGTCATAGAGAATTTTTAACAAAATATTATCAATATTTTAAAACTATTACAACTATTTATGTCATCAACTATAATTTTTAATAATAAAAGAGATAAGAAAAATTGAAAAAAAAAATAAAAAATACATAAGATTTAATTATTTATTTATTTATTTTATGATTTTTATTTAATTTATTCACATTAATATATGAAAAGCAAATATATTTTTAAATTGTCTATATCACTTACCAATCTATTTATAATTTTTATAAATTTTTAAAATTTTTATATAAAAGTTAAGTATTAAAAAATAATTTAAAATAAGTGAGTTAATTAACAAGATAAATAATATAAAATTTTTATATAAAAATTAAGTATTAAAACATAATTTAAAATAAATATAAGTTAATTTATGTGAATAAATTAAAAAAATAACATTATAAAATAAATAAAAATAAATTTTGATAAATTTTATTTATTTTATTTTTAAATTTTTAAATTTTTTTATTAAATATTATGGCTGGTGATTTAAATATTTATATTAATTTAATAATATTATAAATAATATCACACATATATATATTTTCAGAATAATTCGCTATAAAATTTTGAGGTCCAATTTAATATATGAAAAATACTTTATAGTCATATTTGATCTTTTTATTTAAAATATTTAAATAATGAATCCCATGTAATATCATGTCATGAAAAGTAAATAGAAAAATTAACTTTGAGGGTCTAATTTGCTCTATTTTTTTATAAAAAAAATATATTATAAATGGATCAAATAAAATTTTAGGATCCAAAAAAAAATATTTCAAATAGTTTAACGCCATTTTTATACATTTTACCGAGTTTTATATACGTAAATATATATATATATATATATATTGTAGTAAGCTTAGGGAGTCAACTGTCTATGCATATATATATATATATATATATATATATATATTATGTAATTTAAGTTAAAAATATAGTACAGCATTGATTTTGTAATTTTTTCTTTAAAATTTTAATATCTAATAGTAAATAGACAATTAAAATTTGAGTTGGTTAAAGCAACTAAAATATAAGGATCCGCCCTATTTCTATATACAAAAAAGAATAAAACTTCTAATTTGTAAAAATTTAAAAATCATGCCAAATTTAATTTAGTTGAACCTGGTCCATTTGAAAATGTTTATACTACTTTTTATATAATTAGCCTAATATTTTAATTAATTAATTTAAAAAATTTTAATTGAACCTTAAAAATGAAATCTTTATAAATAATTTTAAATGTTAAAATTCTTTAATTAATTCTCATCCAATAGGAACGGAAGATCAATAACAATTTATTCAATTAAAAAATTTACATTTTAAAAAATATAATTAATTATATCATTTGAAGCAAAAAAATATTAATTAGAAAGTTTAGAAAAAAAAAATATTTTTTTTATTTTCCTATAAATTTTGGCTCCAAATAGAATTTTGTAATTCCACAATGCTTGGACTCCAATTAGTAAAATATTTCTTGTTGCTTTCCTCCATTTTAGTGGTATGAGATATTAATAAGTATTTCATTGAACCGTTAAACAAACTAATAAAATGGATTATAGTAAAACTAGGAAAAATGAAATTTAAAAAAAAATACTAATCTTTAAATTATAATAAAGGCTTAATACACCTATAATATTTGTACTTATCTATTTTAGTCAATTTTACTCTATATATTTATATATTTACCAGATTAACTCTTAAACTTATTTATTTTATTTCAATAAATATTTATATAATTACATATATTACTTTACTTATTGTATTTATCTATTTTATACTTAATAAATATTTAAATAAAAATAGTGCTATAAATATATATAAGTATTTATTTAATATAAAATATATAATTACAAAAAAAAGTAATTAATATGTAATTATATAAGTATATATTAAAATAAAATAGATAAATATATAAAATAATCTAATAAATATGTAAATACATAAAACAAAATAATGAAAACTGCTAAATTCAAATTCAGATAGTACTTGAAGTATTAAATAAATAATAAATAAAATTGATTATTCAAAAATATTATAATAATTTATATATTACTATATTTATTTAAGTCATTAAAATTTTTAATTATTAATATCCATCTGCTCTCTCATAAATATTTCAATTTTATAATAAACACACCGGCCCACATCAAATTTTTTAATATCCTAAAATAAGCTTCTCTCTATTTGAAAATGAAAGGTATTAATAATTATATATATTAAAATATTTTATTATCTCTAGTATTGCAATCGAGCCGAATTGAGTTTTAAAAAATTTAAGCTCGGCTCATTATAAAATAGTTAAAAACTCGAACTCAAATTGAACCTGAGCCGAACCCTAACTTATATCGATCCATCTCATATAATATGTATTTCGAACTTGAACTCGAGCTTGATTTAAATAAATTTAACGAATTCAATAAATTTATTTTAATTTTATTTTTTATTCATCTTTTTTTATATTTTTATAAGAAAATATACTAAAATTAATATTTTTATAAAAGATAAATAATATGATTATATATTAATAAAAATAAAATATTATATTACTATAATATTATATTTTACTATAAATTATTAATCTATTTTATATTGTAAATTATTTAATTTATTTATCATATATATTATATATTAATAAATTATATAAATTAAATTAGTTAAAAAATTAATATATTCACATACATAGTTTAATATATATAAATTAAAATATATATTTTTAATTAAACACACTAAATAAGCTAACTTATGAATTTAATTCACCAACTTTTTAAATGAATCATATCACGAGTTAACGAGCTGAGTACTTTTTAATTAAAATTGACTCATTTAACAAACGAGCCATTCAAAATTGAGTTTGAACAAGCTCTTATCAAATTAAAATCTAAATTAAACTCGAATGGCTTGTCTAATTTAAATCTCTAATTATCTCTCACCAAGGTACCCATAACTATTTAATTTGATAACAAATTATTTCTATCTTTTTGTATATGCCGAATGAACTGAACTTTACATGTCACATCAGCCATGTCTGTACTATCTTTATAATTGATTTTTGTAATTATGTTATTGGAAGTTTTTAGGCTGTTAATTCTTAGTTCTGAACAGTTAAAAAATTCTTATTTCTGATGTATTATTGAGATAATAGTACTTAATGAAACTTCATTATTTATAAAAAAAAAACGTTGAAATGAAAATAATACATAATAAGTGAATTAAAACATTACAAGATAGTGTTTATTAAGAATAAAATTAAAAAAAACACACACACATAGAAATTATTTGATTATGTGAATAAAATATAGTGATACGTTTATAAAAAAAAATGAATGGAAGTATATTAATATAAAAAAAGTAATTCAAAAATACCTTATTGAAGTGATTTGGCTATGAGAAAAAAAAAATCAGTGATATGCCCCTTTTTTTTAACGTATTAGAGAAAAATGAAAATTGCACTGTATATCACTGTTTTTAATTTTTTTTTAAATATTCTAGTATTTTAATATAACTTTAATATATTAAATAAATACCTTTGAATTTGTCTTTAATATATTAAATATATGTTAAAAGTATATTTTTAAAAGTTAAAGGTGTTTTTGAAATTACAAGTTAAAAATGAATATATTTGAAAAAAAGAAAGTGAATATTTTTTTAAAATATCTTTTTTTTTAACAAATTGGACTATTTTGAAGTAACAAAACTAATATGGGATAAAATGATTTTATAGCTCTACATGATCTCTCTCTAGAGATGTAACTATCTCTTATGGTGGGAAAAAGAGAATTTATATAGCAATCTAGTTAACTTTACTTGAGTTAAGTTGTTAAAAAAATGGCCTAATAGCAAAAACATCTACACACCTGGTAATAGAATTTTCCCTTGTAAACTGAGTTGGTAAGAAACAGTACCACGAACAAGAAAATTGGTAGCATGAGTTGTGCGAAATATGATGCTTGGAAGCTTCAGATTACAAGCAGCAGATTCAGAGAAGTAAGCAAATTCATCATAAATCATACACACAATTTCATCTTTCGATTCCTGAACTTCATGCATTAGATTCGACAAAGAGTCTTGAAAAGGAGCTTCACAATTGGCATTGAGAATCAAAACAAGAGCAGTTTTGTCTGGAGAAGAGATTTCATGAGCCAATAACCCATCTTCTATGAACAGAAACTGAAAATCAGGGTAGTTTAAAGGTTTTGGGGAGTTGAATTTGGTGTGAATAATGGTGATGAAGAAGCCATTAGAGTGAAGGATTGAAGCAAGTTGAAGCATTGGATTTATGTGACCTTGAAATGGGAGTGGAACTAGCACCACTCGGGAATTTTTCTTCCCTTGCTTGCTCATTATCTATGTTTCCTCTACTTCTCTCAATTAAATTTTGAGTTGAAATTATTAATTAATATACTATATAATAATACACTATATATATAATAATAATAATAATAATAATAATAGAGAAAATCGATTATAGATTTATTACTTAGAGTATGTGCATTTGCTCATAGATTATGTGCTGCAGCCATATATATATATATATATATATATATATATATAATGACTTAACATGGGGGGTGGATCTAGAAATTTTTATAAATAAGGCAATATAATTATTTATGGTCTAGCTCAACCTTAAATCATAGAAGGTGAATTTACATATGTTTGTTTGTTGGTTAAAGATGAAATTGCAAAAACTTGAATTATAAAAAATATATTTTTTTTACTTTATTAAAGATTTTCAATTTTAGACATTAAAATTATATCAATCCTTGAAATTTTTTATTTTTTTTCCAAAATTAAGAATATACATTTTTTATCCCCTAAATCTAATCCCTAGTGGAGGTTAATTATAATTAACGGATGATAGCAAAAAAAAAATTCAGTTAATTTCTAACAATTAAATTTTAAACAAATTATATCATATATCATTTTTTATTTTTTTTTTAAAAAATATCATACAGTTTTTATATATCTTAGAAAAAAATACTTCTGAAATATGTACTATATATATCCAATCGAAAATATGTTTTTTTTTTAAAAAAAAAAAGTTGAAAATGGATATTTTAAAAAATATTTATAAAATTCACTTAATTTGTCTATATTTATTTATATGGGCAGGATATTATATCATGTCATAGCCACAGGTCTTCCCTGTGATTATTTTACTTGCCAGCTTCCAAATAATATTGGAGTAGACAGAAGTAGTGATTTGGTGGCTGGTTTTGTCTTATTTTTTCATAATTTTTAGGCGGTCAGAACTTTTATGATTGGTAATTAGAATCTGTCAATTTGTGACAGGCATTGGATAGGCATCGGATCCAAATATCCAATGCTCTCACTAGTTTCTTTTTTTTTTTTAATCTCTAAATTAATTAAATAGTATCATTTTTATTTTAATTGATATCTTGTTACTAATTACTATAAGTTAACATTGATTTATAATGAATATGAAATATATTGTTTTTTTTAATAAATGAAATGTATTGTTAATATTTAATTTTTCTGTTATATATATATATATTTTGCATTTGTTATTTTTTTTTTATTTTTACGATTAATTTCAAGTTTTCTTCCGTTATTGAAGTAATTTGAAAATTTGAAACCTTTTTCAAGGATAGTTGAAAATTCATTAGTTTGGAAAAGGATTAAAATTTTTGACTTCTCTTTTTTTTTTAAAAAACTTTACTATTGTTTGGGATATTCATTTTCTATTCAACTAATACTTTGTCCTTTTTTTTTTCTTTTCTAATTATGAGCAACTAAATTTATATCTTAAAGTTGTAGGTGTAATTTTTTTTAATTATGTATAATATACTTTTAATTAACTGATCAAATTGCGAATTGTTTATGAGAATTAGCATATTATCTTTAAAGCTTAATTATTGTGCATAACTATTCATTATTTGCATGTTTAAGGTATTGTGTTAAGTAAAACAATTAAAACTCTTTAAACCTAAGTTTCATAATGTCTATATATAGATAAAATTTCTATTGATTTTTTGGGCAAGGAAAAAGGAAGAGAGTGAAAATGAAAGATATTCTTATTGTTTGATTTGAATTGATTATTTTTAATAATTACACGTAGAAAATGTAACGTCTAAAATTTAAAATTGAGATTTAATTAAGTAAGAGTAACATATATTACCGGCCGGCTATCAAATCATAATTTATATTTCTTTACGGATCTCAACTTATTTATCATGTTAGAGAGGTGTTAAAAATGTATTTATTTTTCTTTATTAGTGCTTTAGTATCTATTGTTTACAATTTTTATTTTTATTTTTAAATCAGTTTAAATAAAAAGTATATAATTTTGAGATGTTAAATTTTTCTATAATATAATAATTCTTTTAAATTAAATAAAACATTTGAGATATTGAGAAACTAAAATATTTTATGCTAAAATATTACAACACATATAAAGGGTTTTTTTACGAAGATTAAAATACATATATATATATATTTAATTAGATCTAGACGATGAAAATATTAAAAAAATAAGGTAATTTTTCTTTTAAAATAAATAACTAGTGAATTTAACCAATTTGATAATTTTCAGTATATGCTACAATAAACTCCTAGACAGAATTATCATTCCAAGTGAATTTTCAAGAAAGACTGGAGGGGTCATAAATGGTCCAACTTAAAATTCAGTCTCTTAGACAGAATTTACATGCACGATATATTTTCACAACTTAGACCCGTGTATATAAACAAAATAATATACATGAAGAATAAAATACACCCAAATAAATCGTATAAAACACTATAAATAAATCCGACAAATAATATTGAATATTATACTACAATTGAAAAAAAAACAACAACAATAATAAATAAATGAAAGAACACACCCGAAAATTTGATAACAGAGTTCGGCCAAATGTGCCTACTCTATGAGCACCACTCAAACAATCCGCTTTTATTTATATATGGGAGAAGAGTATACCATTGAGATGATATAAATGGGAGGAGGGAGGAGTTCTTAAATAACTCTCATTCTCCCCCCAAATTTCTTATCTCATCAATGTGGGATAAAGAAATGGTGTCAAAAGTCAACAAATATCCACCTTGGCATAATTTCCTATCCTACCAAATATAAATCTTTTCAATCAAACAAAAAATAAAACGGTCCTTATGGTGCTTCAAACTTGCGTCGTCAGGCGCCAACTCAAATATGCAGGATATTAACCAAGTCTAAATAATGTTCAAACTTGGCTCTTGTAACCACCTTGGTCAGCATATTTGCAGGATTTTTCGTTGTTTGAATCTTCTGGAGAAGTATCTCCTCTTCTTCGAGAATTTCCCGCATAAAGTGATAACGAACATTAATGCGCTTCATCCTTGTATGAAAGAATTGATTCTTTGCTAAATGAATAGCACTCTGACTGTCAGAATATACCTCAAGTTGTTTCTGACCAACTCCCAAGTCTTTAAGCAACTCATAAAGCCAAATTACCTCCTTCGCCATATACTCTGCCTCTGTTGTAGACAAAGTCACTGTTGACTACAAAGTAGACTTCCAACTAACTGGTGCCTTTGCTAAAGTGAACAAATAGCCAGTTGCAAACCGCCACTTATCCAAGTCACTTGCCAGTCAGAATCACAATATCCAACTATGCATTGACCAAATGATTCATCCCGCTCAAATGTTAAACCAACATCTATAGTGTCTTGGATATATCGTAGAATTCATTTCACGGCTTGCCAATGACTCTTGCCTGGATCATGCATATATCTTCTCACAACACTAACAACCTATGAAATATCTAGTCTTGTGCACACCACTACATACATCAAGCTTCCAACTGCATTAGCATATGGGACTTTCGCCATGTATTCTCACTCTTCATCTGTCTTTGGAGATAACCGGCTACTTAATTTCAAATGAGGAGCAAGTGGGGTACTTATAGGTTTTGAATCTTCATTCATACCAAAATGTTGTAGCACCTTCTTCAAATATTGATTTTGTGTTAGCCAAAGCTTGCCTCTCTCTCTATCCCTGCTTATCTCCATGTCGAGAATCTTCTTAGCTTCTCCCAAATCCTTCATCTCGAATTCTTTACTTAACCGAGCCTTCAATCTGTCAATCTCAACTTGGCTCTTTGCTACTATCAGCATATCATCAACGTATAAGAGTAGGTAGATGTAGGAACCATCTCGAAGTCTGTACAAATATACGCAGTAATCCTATTTGCTTCTTATGTACTTCTGAACCTTCATAAATTGGTCAAATCATTTGTACCACTGTCTTTGGAGATTGATTCAATCCGTACAATGATTTGTTCAGTTTGCAAAACCTAATTTTCTTTACCAGTAATCTTGTATCCATCTGGCTGAGTCATATAGATTTTCTCCTTCAAGTCACCATGTAAAAATACAGTCTTCATATCAAGTTGAGCTAGCTCCAAATTCAACTATGCTACTAAGGCCAACAAAATTCTAATGGAGAAATGTTTAACAACTAGACAAAATACCTCATTAAAATTAACTCCATCCTTCTAAGCGTAGCCTTTAGCCACCAATCTTGCCTTGTAGCGAACATCATCTTTGTCAGAAAATTCTTCTTTCTTTGCAAATATCCATTTGCATCCAATTGCCTTCTTGCCCTTTGATAGTTGTGTCAACTTCCATATCTTATTCTTCTGAAGAGATTGCATTTCTTCTTCCATTTCACCTTTCCATCTACTATTTTCTGAACTTCGAATGCCTTCTGAAAATGTGGATGGAACATTATCCACAACTGGAAGTGCATAAGCCACCATGTTAGTAAAACGAGTAGGTTTTTGAATTTCTCATCTTGTCCTTCTAGCTGCAATTGACTTTGATTGCTGTGGAGGCTCTTGGGTAGAAATCTCTTCCTCATCTGACTCTTCTTCTGCCATGGGAGAACCGTTGGTGGTACTTTTTGCTGGAATCACCACTGTCTGTTCAAACTCCACCTGCTTCGACGTACACTCCACTTGCTGTGGAGTACCTTCGGCCTTTTCTGGATTTACCTTATCTAATATGGAAGATTCATCAAAAGTAATATCCCTACTGATAATTGTCTTCTTTGTCTCTAGACACCACAAATGGTATCCCTTAACTCCAGCATTGAAGCCCATAAATAGAGCATTCTTTGCTCGCGGATCTAACATTGATTCATTCAGATGATAATATGCAGTAGAATAAAAAATATGTAAAGAATCATAATCTGTTGCAGGTTTCTTAGACCATAACTCTAAAGGAGTCTTGCCACCTATAGCAGATGATGGCAAGCAATTAATGAGATGTTGAGCATATGTCACAACCTCAGTCCATAATTTTCTGCCTAATCCAGCGTTAGGCAACATGCAACAAACTTTCTCCACTAGTGTCTTATTCATACGCTCTGACATCCCATTCCGTTGCAGTATTCTTCTTACTATGAAGTGTCAAACTATGCCACACTCTTGGCATATCTTCAAAAAAGGATCACTCTTATATTCTCAACCGTTGTTTGTTCGGAGAACTTTGATCTTCCTTCCCGTTTGGTTTTCAACCCGAGCTTTCCACTTAAGGAAAATCCCAAGCACATCATCTTTGTACTTCATAGTAAACACCCACACTCTTTTGGAAAAATCATCAACAAAAGTGAGAAAATAATGCCTACCTCCAAGTGATGGAGTCTTAGTAGGTCCCTACACATCTGAGTACACATAGTCCAAAATACCTTTAGTATTGTAGATCGCAGTGCCAAATTTCACTCTTTGTTATATCCCAGAACACAATTCTCACAAAATTCTAATTTGCAAGTCTTTGTACCTTTTAACAATCCTTACTTGACTAGAGTTTGCAAAGATTTTTCACCAATGTGTCCCAACCGCATATGCCACAGCTTTGTTGCCTCTCCATCCTTCTTGCTACTTGAAGTTGCTGCTGCTACTATCCCAATCACTGTATTACCTTGGTAGTAATACAAATTATTCTTCCTCATGCCTTTTAACATCACCAGTGCTCCTGAAGTTGCTTTTAGAATTCCATCTCGCATCATCACAACTACGCCTTTTGACTCTAAGGCCCCCAAAGAGATATGATTCTTGTTCAACTTTGGCACACACCGCACATCCTTTAAAATTTTGTTATTACATGGATTCTCATTACCCATGTAAACAACCCCGCCATTGAGTCCTTTAAAGTCAAAGAACCATTCCCGAATGAGAGACATGTGATAGGTACAACCTGAATCCAAAATACACTCATCTGGATGGGATGTTAAAGGTGAAACCACCAAAGAGATATCTAATTCTGCTTCTCTTTCTTCTTCAACTTTGGACAATCTTTCTTTCAGTGCCCTTTCTCATGACAGAAAGCACACTCATCTTTGGCAACTCTTCCTTTTGATTTGGTTGTTCCTCTTCTCCCCTTTGAATGGCTTTACTGACGGCCTCTTATCACTAATGCCTCATCTGCTGTAGCTATTTTGTTTTTCTTTTTATCTTATTTTCTTAATTCATGACTATACAAAGCAGAACATACAACATCTAAAGATATATTTTCCTTCCCATGAAGTAAAGTAGTTTCTAAATGTTCAAATTCATCTGGAATGGATGATAACAACATCAAAGTCAAATCTTCATCATCAAATTTTACATATAAATTGAACAGGTCTGCTACTAATTGATTAAACAAAGTGATGTGTTTATTCATAGTAGTGCCTGATTAGTAATCAAATCAAAACAACATTTTCTTCATAAGGAGTTTATTTTGACCACTCTTTTTCAGAAATTTGTCCTTCAATACCTTCCACAATTTGTGTGTGGAAGTCTCGTTCTTGAAAGCATACTTCTGCTCTCTAGATAGACAAGACCGAATTATTCTGCACGCCAACCGATTTATGATACTTCAATCCTTATCTTCAACGTCTTTCGATTTCTTTTCTTCAATGGAAATGTCAAAACCCTGCTGGAAAAGGGAGTCCAAGACCTCCTTGTGCCATATGCCGAAATGGCCAATACCGTCAAATATCTCCACCGCCAATTCCAAACTTGACAACAGAATCCTCGACCATAATGATGGGGAAGCCGATGTCCCTAGTGTTATATTTGAAGCAGTCTCATTTGTTTCTTGATCATCAATTGTCATTACAGACTCAAAATATGGTATTAAATATAATAAAAAATTATAAACAAACCAAGGATGAACCTTCGACTCTGATATTACTTGTTGAAAAAATCGGGTAATTTTTTCTTTAAAATAAACAACTAGCGAATTTAACTGATCCGGTAATTCCCAGGATAGGCTATAATAGTCTTCTAGATAGAATTACCATTCTAAGTGAATTTTCAAAAAAGACTGAAGGGGTCACAAATGGTCTCACTTAAAATCCACTCTCATAGACAAAACTTACATACACTGTATATTTTCACAACTTAGACCCGTGTATATGAATAGAATAATACACAAAAATAATAAAAATACACTCAAATAAAGCGTATTAAACACTATAAATAAATCCGATAAATAATATTGAATACTATATTACAATTAAAAAGAAACAATAACAATAATAAATAAATGTGGAATAAATAAAAGAGATAAGAAAAATATACATTTGAAAATTTGATAACGGAGTTCAGCCAAACATATTTAGTCTCTGAGCACCACTCAAACAACTCGCTTTTATTTATATATGAGAGAAGAGCATACTATTGGAATGATATAACTAGGAGGAGGGAGGAGTTCTTAAATAACTATCATTCTCCCTCCAAATTTCTTATATCATCGATGTGGGATAAAGAAATGGTGTCAAAAGTCAACATAAAGTATTGCTATATAAATTAAAATATCAAGAATTAAAATTATAATAAAGAATTAACTAGTTTAAATCAAGAACTAAAGATTACCATAGTGGCTAGCATGTTACAACAAAATTATTATAATTTTATTATAAAATATATTTAGTTACAGTTCCTCAAAAAAATAATAAATAAAATTACAATAGCCGGTTCTTATTTTACTAAAATAAAATATTTACTCATTAAAAAGAATAAGGTAACTAATTTAAAGCACTATATCCAAATTATTATAAATTCAAAACTTTTGCTCATATTTGACTTTGTTATTTGATTTTAAAAGTGAATAATTTATTGAAAAAATGAAAAATTACTCTATATATTATTTTTCTCCAAATTGAACAATGACGTAAATTTTTAAAAATCCTTTAAAAATATCTTCACAAAAATTATTTCCTAGAATTAAAAACAATAAGCGTTTGTTTGGTTCTTTAGTAGTGCAATTGGGAAAGAAAATAATAAAAGAGAAAACAATAAGAAAAGAAAATAATAAGAAAAGAAATCATTGTTTTAAATTGATAGAAAATAAATTATTAATTTTCTAGATCATGACTTTTTTATTTTTTTCACTTTTTTCATTTTTTCTTTAAATTGGTGGGAAAATTTTTTGGAGGATTGGAGAAAAATTAGAGTAAATTATTTTTATTATTATTTTCTTTTTTCTCTCTTTTATTATTATCCAAATAAAGAAAATGAGGGAAATAAAATTGTTATTCTTTTATTTTTTATCCATTTCCCTTAAAACCAAAAAAAGATTAAGAGTGTTAATAGTGTTAATAGCTTTAAACACGCTTTTGTGAGGAAACTTAAATTTATATATAATGGGCCTAATCAATCAAAATCCAAAGGGATCTTTTCAAAAATGTCAATATAGTAATACAATTAAAAAAATAACATTAAAACAATAATTTTAAAAAAATTAATAAATTTATTAATAAAGTGTGTACAATCTCATTTATCTCTCTATACAGCTATACAATAAATAGATAAAAACAACTTAAAATAAGAAAAAGAAGAATTTCTTATTTTATGCACTAATATATTGTATCATTTTTTTTATCTGCAAAAAGAAAAAATAAAAAAATAAAATAAAAAATAGAAATAATTTTCTTTATAAATAGGGAAGAAAAATCAGAAAAGGGGGGAGGGAGAGAAAAATTGAAACAAAAATTCACAAAAAAATAGAAAAAGGAGAAAATTCAAAAAAGAAGAAGAAAAAAAAGAGTAGAAAAAACAGAAATAAAAATTTCCCAGTTGAAAAATATTAGATGAGATTTGAATTCAAGTATATGAAGTGTATTTGGTGAAATTCGAAGAATAGAGCAATAACCAATAAGAACTCATCAATTCTTTGGAACTGAAGCTCACAAAATCAAGTAAATATCCATGAATCTTAAATTCTCTGTTGTTATTTTTTTTATCTTTTTTATTCTGCAATTTTTAGTATATATACATGGTTTAAGAATGTAGTTAGCAAGTAATTATATTGCACAAAATGTAAATAATAAATATAAACCCAAACACAAGAGAAAGATATAGAAAAAAAACTCAAGAAAAACACAGAAAAAATAGAGAGACTAAATAAATATATAGAGGTGGAGAAAAAAAAAACTTAAAAAAGCATACAAATATATAAAATTGAAGAAGGAAGGATAAATGGAATTTGAATTTTATTGGTGTATAATAAGAAAAATCCTTAAAGCAGCAGTCGGCAATGTGAGTTAAGAAAAATATACATATGAAAGTGATTTATTTACAAGTGAAGGAAAATGAAAGGCAGAAATATGGGATTGAATTTGTTGAAATAATGAAGTATATTTAGGTAAAATTCAGAATGAAATAACGGTAAATTTTTGTGTTTGTATACAAACAAAAAATAGATGAGTTTTTTTTTTTTTTTTTTTTTTTTTGCGTTAAAAAAAGAGAAATTTAAAAGCATGGACTGTCTTTTCTTTTTATTATATTTAGAGCATTAAATTAGCAATTATTAAGGGGAGTGACTCAAGCCTCAATGCAACATCAATTGCTTGGTGTTACGTGTGCCACCTGGCTTTTTCCATTTCTTTTTTCACTTTTATTTGGTTTATTTTATTATTATTATTATTATTATTATTATTATTATTATTATTATTATTTTAAAAAAACAAAAACACAGTAACAATGGTGTAAAATTGTGGACTTTGGTATTTTACCGTCCAAACACTTTTAAATGTTAAGGTTCTATAATTATTATTATTATTGAATAAATAAAACATAATGTTGCATTGTTACATTGCAAAATAATAATAATAATAATAATAATAATAATAAATAAATAATTTATTATATTATTTTTACTTGTTTGATTAATAGTATTTTTTACTAAAAATAAATAAAAAATTTAGTTGTCACTACTAAGAAAATAAAATTATTTTTTAGACTTAAATTTTATTAATTCTAATATGCTTTTAAAATTATGTTTCATTAACCATTTATAAAAAAAAACATCTTATATTTTATTGGCCATTAGTAAAATTAAAATAAAAATAGTTAGAATTATGATATCTAGATAATGGATGTAATAGTTATTAAATAAAACTTAAGTTAATAAAAATAAAACACATGCATGATATAATCCAATAATTATGTGCAAGAATTAGACATGATTATAAAAGTAATAATAATACGTATAAAATAAAATAACAAAATAAATAATTTGTGAACTAAAATAAGTGATATTAATAAAAAAAATTTAACAAAAAGGCTGAATTCAAAAAATGGACCTAATAATAAAAACAACAATAATTACAATAATAGTTGCAATAATAAACATAATCGAATTACGAGAACTTTAATTCTATTAAGAGAATACGTAAGCAATTAAAATTAAGTTTTGAATTTAAATCAACTTTAATAAAAAAAATATCTTTTCTAAAATATATATATTAACAAATTATAAAAAATATATAATATTTAATAAAAATATAAAATTAAAATAGTTATGTCCAAGAGTGGACATAATTTTAAAAATAATAATCATAAATTTAATAAATATTAAGTCATAAAATTTTTATATTTAGATAGTGAATACAATGATTAAATAATTAAATAATAAATAATATGTGCATATAAAGATAATAAAATTATTAAAAAATATTTATTTCTAGACAATGAATATAATAAGAAACTATAATTATGATTGATATTCAGACAGTAAATATAATTCTTTCTATAAATAAAAAATAGATATTAAATATCATAATAATTATAGTATCAATTTTTGACATTATAGGATATTTTTTCATCCTTGCACGTAATCAACCCCTCGAACCTAGAAATACAGACCAGAACTAGGTGTTCAATCAAATTTTATAATTGATTTGTGGCGACTCCTAACAAAAATAATAATAACTAAATATAAGCTGATAAAAAATCAGTTAAATATATAATATTTCACTGGCTCCTCGTTGTCTCATGTGTGACAGTAAAAAAATTAAATTTATCATATTTTTAAAAATATTTTCAGATTCATAGGAATTAATAATTTTTTTATAAAAATACCAAATTTACGTAGTTTATTATGAGTTTATTATGTATTTATTCTAAGTTTATGAATTTATTTTGGATTTATTATTAGTTTATTGTAAAATAACTAAAATTATTTTTATAAAAATGAAAAAGATTTAAAAAATTGTGTAGAGTATAAAATTTTTTCCAATCCAAAAATAGTATGGCCCATCAAAAAAAGTTGCTACTTCTATATTTTAAATATGTTTTCTATTATAAATGAATAACGCTTTATTTGGATGATTTATGGGGGGTAATTTAGTAGTGTATGATATTATATAATATTATATGATATAGTACTATATATAATAATTATCATGTTTATAAAGATAGTATGATATAATATGGTTAAGTAAAAATATTTTTATTTAATTTAATAATATTTTTAAGATTTTAATATGTTATGGAGATAAAAAAATTATTTGTTAGTATACATTTTATATTTAAAATTATAAATCATAGAAAATTACTAAATTAGTGGTATGAAAATCTATGGATTTTAAACCATAAGATTATCATGGAAAACAATACAATTAAGGATGAAAAAGAAAACAAATAAAAATTAAATTATACCATATATTATAAAACCGTAACAAATTGTAAAATAAATAAGGTGTAAATGTCAAAAACTGAAACTTTAGCCACTTTCTTTTTCTTTTCTTTAAGTTCTCATGTATTTCTTTTACTCCTTAATTTGATATTGAAACTATCGCCAATTCATTAACAAGCGGCATCCCTATCCATTTTTCTTAGTCTTTTTTTTTTTCTAATCAATTAATTTTTCTATTGTTTTTTTTCAATTTTATATATTTTTATTTGTGATTTATTTTTAAAATAATTTTCAGATAAATATAGATATAAAATTTAATATTTATTCTTATTTTCGTGTTCTTTAACTTTTTATAATAAAATTGAATGCGACTAAATTTCTAATATGGAGTTTTACTATTCCTCATTTAAAGTATATATGCTATCTTCAAATAGTTTTTTATTCTTCTCTAATTAAAGTTATTTATCCTTCTTAAATAAATGTATCATTCTCCTAGGGAAGGTTATTTAATATGTTTCTATAAAAAACATATGAAATAAATGTATTTCTAAAAGTTAGATTGCCCACAATATTTTATTATTATCCATTATTTATATTAAAAAAGTTTAGATAGATCAATTAACGTTATTAGCTTTATGTATTTTATGTATTTTAAAATTATATAATTTAATTTGTATCTTATAGATATATTTTTTAATTTATTAATGAAAATTTATTTTACATTAATATTTATTTACTGGTAATTTGATATCATATAAATTAAAATGTATTTTTTTATTTTTTTTTTAAAAATCTCAAAAAATAAATTATTTTTAAAAATATTCACATTCTTTAATTTTTATTTTTTTAAAAAAATTTTAATTTTAAAAATATCACTTCAAAAGTATACATCTAATATATTAAAAGTATATTCTACTTATATATATAATGCATTTAGTATATTAAACCAAAACAATGAAATATTTTTGAAAAATAATTTAAAAAATGCATAATTTTTTCTTGTTTTTAATTGTAAGATTTTTTAGGTCTTGTAAATTTTTTAAATATTATGAAAATATCATAAATGGGTCATGTGAACTGTACAGAAAGAAAAGAAAAATACTTTTCTAGGCAATTGCATACGTTTAAGAATTTATCATCCATGAGTTTTATTACTTGAAGGATTAATTAACAACTTCCACACAGGGAAAGACTTTGTGTCTTAAGTCAACTAAGCTCTCATTTTCATAAGCCACTCAGCAATAATTCTCAATAGAATTTGTAAAATGGGCCATTTATTATTTATTTGACTTGGCTCTATTGCTATTGCAATCTATCTTCTTTTTCTTGGAGTATTCAATTTTCAATTTTCTACAAATATAAATAATTGAAACCTTATTGGAAAATTCATCATCACCACCTATCTCTTTGTACAACCACGCATACAGTCACATCAAATTACAACAAGTCTTTGCTCTTTACTACCCTATAATTCAATTTCAGCATTTTTTTAATTTTTAAATAAAAACTAAAAATAAATGAGTCTTAAGCAAAAAAAAAAAAAAACATTTACTCCAATTTTTAATTTGTTTATTTATATATATCTTTTGTTAAGTTGATTAAATTTCCTAACAGTTTTTTTTAAAATTGAAAATGATAATTAAGAAGCATATAAATCATTAAAAGAAACTAAATATTATCTATGAATGCACATAATACCCTAAAAATAACAACAAAAAGAAATTTGTGTGTGTGTGTGTGTGTGTGTGTGTGTTTTATTGTACATGAGAATACTGCACTGAAAATATATACTTATAACTAAATTGTATTCACTATGCAACCAAAAGTTTATACTTAATTTGATGAAATTTCACTAAAATATAAATAATTATACAAGAATCCAACACAAGCAAGTAAATATTAATTCTTACAAATTATTATTATTCATGAAGAAAGCTAAAAAGAAAATAGAAAATCTTCAAATCCAAACTTATCATCAAGAAACCAAATAAATACTATTTTCCTTCCAAAATATTCAACAACTCAATGGAGGAAGATCAACTATTTTAGTAAGATTTTAGTCAGATGATTTCTTGAAAACCCTGCTACCAAAAATCAAGAAACCTAGAGGATGACCAGCCACAACCACCAAGAAAACACTACCATTGAAAGACATAAGAGCCAATATAACCAAATAGGCTAATCCAACTCTAAGAGTATGCATTAAAGATTGGATTAAACCAGCAATTAAATTATTTGATCCAGGCTTGATTAATTTACAAGGGGTAAGCTATTCAACAAGAAAAGCAAACACAAAAACAATTATTAAAGCTAAAACATACATACCAATTCTTGTTCCAGGCCAACCGGAGAAGAGAATTTCAGCATTTTTGCCCAGAAAAATGTCATGTGCATCATCATCTTATGATGCATCATGGTCATGTTGGTGGCGTTATTCATGGTCATGATGGTGTTGTTCATGGTTCACATGTCATGACCATTACCATGATCATGATCCATCTTTCTCTGTGAAAATTAAGTGTCAAAGAGTTCTTTTTCTTGGACAAATGGAAGAAATAGAAAACTCTTTTGCTTTGCTCTTCTATCATAGAGAGAAATTTTGTAAGATAGTTCAATACAATGATGGACCTGGGGGGGGGGGGGGGGGGGGGGGCAAATGACCCTCATCACCAGTGGCCAGAAAGCACTTACAGGGGGTGCTTTTGGCCGTCGGTGATGGCCAGCAGGGATGAGCCCCCTTGCTCGAGTTGCAGAGGCTGAGAGGGAGAGTGCAAGGTTGAAGAAGAGAGAAAGAAGAGAGAGGGAGTGAGGGAGAGAGAAGAGGATGGGTTGGACGGCGGACGAAGGGCTCACCGGTGACGGCGACAATGGAGACAACCTTCACCGGCGACGACAATGGAAACATCCCTCATCGTTGACAGCGAGAGGTAAAAATTTTGCCTTCCCTTCCACAACCATCTATTTTCGCCGCTGGTATAATACAATATGGACTACTATGTACTACCTAAACTTGAGATTGTATTCTCTGTGATAAGATGTATACCGAGAATATGCAATCGCTTTCCAATTTTATACTATATGCAAATAATATATTATAAGTAATAGAGAGTAAGGAAAATTAATTACTTATTTTTTTTCTTCCTTTTGCCTAAATAAAAGAGAGAAAAATAATAGCATTTTTTTCAAAAAAAAAATCCTCATTATTTACCCTTTTTTTTAATCTTTTTATTGTCCACGTAAATGATAAAAAGTAATTAATATATTGATTAGATTGAATATTATTGTCATTTATATATCGAGTGGGTTAGATTCAATAACTCCAACTTAAAAGGAAAAATGATACTATTCATCATGTTTTTTTAAATTTTTATTTTTTACCAGAAGTATTTTAGTCATTTTATTATAAACTCATAATAAACTCATTATAAACTATGTAAAATTTATAAATTCATAATAAATTTATGATAAATTTATTATAAATTAATAAAAATATGATATTTTGATAAATATTTTAGAAATTCAGGTATTTTGATAAATAATTTATAAATATGGTAAATTTAGAAATATTTTTATTTTTTTTATATTTTTGTCAAAAGTCCAACTTAATAGGCGTGTAATTTTTTTTTTTTAAATTGAGTTAACCTTGATAAAAAAAATAGTGAATTTACAAGTTTTTTAGTGATTTTTTTTTGTTTTTATAAATATTTGAAAATTTTAAGAAATTTTGTATTAATTTATTTTGAATAAATTTGGGAGTTGCTTCAAATATCTTAAAAAATAAAATATTTTAAAAAATACGCACCATTTTATTCCAAAAATACTCTTTTTAGAGGTATATTTTTAATATATATTTAACATATTAAAGGAATATTTTATTTTTAAAGGTAAACATTGAATTTATATTTGGTATATTAATATACTAAAAAATATATTTTTTATAAAAAAATATTTTTAAAAGAAGTTAAAAGTTGCTCTCTATGTATAGTCTAATTTTCTCTAAAATTAATAGTAATTCAAATTATTAGATTGATTGTTTTGCATTATTTTGATTTGATTTATATTCAGGCTAGCTGCAAATTAGGATTTGATAGAATGAGATTATTAGGTCAAACTTGTGAATTGGGTTAAAATTTACTTTCTTTACTTTTGACGACAAAATATTAAGGTAATATTTATTTAAAAATGTAATACATTGTGAAAAAATTTATTTACTTAATGTTACCTATTATCAGAAAAATATTAACGGTTGATTTGAATAGATAATTATTTAAAATAACTAAATATTAGAATTTATTATCATATTTATTTTTTATAATCATGTGCATGAAATAAAATTTAAATACCAATATAAAATAATTTTAAATGATTATCTATTCAAAGCATTTATAAAAAGATTTTATAATATCAGTTCAAGCAAAATGTGCATCATAAATTTAATGGCGCATTAATTTTGTGATTGCTTATTTTATTACATCACAGGAAGGTTGTTTCAAAAATTTTATCTTGATTTCATGTTTTTGTTAATTAAATATGAATTAAAGTATATATTTGGAATTATAAAAACATTATATATGAAACATGTTTTTAATATGGTAGATATGAACTAAGAAATATTATTGTGTTTGATAACATGATTTAACACTGAATAAAATTGATAGCACATAATTATTTAAAATTATTATTAAAATTTAGCTTAAACATTTCAATTAAATTAAAAAATATATCTTAAAATAATAATTTAAAAATTTACACTGCATATAAAAACACTTAAATATCAAATGATAAGTTAAAATTCTCTCTCTCTCTTTTTTAATAAAGGCTATTTATTCTTCTAATCGAATAGATGACAAATGATGGAATAAATATTCCATTGAAAGCAAGATTATCCACACGGTATATGCTATCAGTATTATCCAATATTTGTTTAAAAAAATAAAATTTAATAACTTCATTAGTTATATATATATTTTATATATTTTAAAATTATATGATTTTATTTATATTTTATAGATATATTTTTTATTTATTAATAAAAATTTGTTTTTATTAGAAAATTTATTTGTTTATAAATTATTTTATTTAGCTTAAATATTACTAAAAGAAGAAATGGTCGATTAGAGCAATGAACTCTAAAAGTAGTGCAATAAATCAAGAATTCAAAACTTCCTAGACTTTTTTTTTTTGAATATTATATACATTGAAAAAGATAAATCAATTTTAAATTTATTATCCAATAATATATTTGCTGCTAAATTATATCTTGATATACAACTTTATAGAGTATTTTTAAAATCAGTAATCATCAACAATTTTTTTTAATGGCTTCCTTTTATTTCTTAACCTTTGGCGTGACACATTATTATAGAAAAATATATACCACATACGTAACTACTTATTACATTTATTTTTGACATATTTTTATATGTGTTATATGCTTATTCCATACTATACATGTTAGTTGTCGACTATTTTTAAGTTTCGTTGTCCCACATTAAAAAATTGGAGAGATGGAGAAGAAGACCTAAGGCTATAAAAGGACTTCTCTTCCTTTAGTTAAAATCATCCTAAAAAATTAAGTCTTTTTCTTTATAAGGCTTTAATTTTTTCTTTTCTCTCTTTTGTATTTTTTTTATATTAGTAAATTTATTTTGGTGGTGTCCAATGATATAGGTAAAATTAGCCGAACTTCGTTAAATTTTAAAATTCTCTTTATTATTTATTTAATAGTTATTATTAGTTTTAGTTATGGTGGTATTTTATGCTATTAATTATATGTCTAGGAAAATTTTGTCTAAAAAAGACTTAGTATTTAAGTGTGTCCATTGTAACCCACCTTTCATTTCTAGAAATATTCATAGTATAATTATTAGTACTGTTATTCACACACTGTATATATTATTATTGAAAATAATCTAATTTTCACAATAATTAGTATCAGAGCCAAGGTTTTCTGAGTATACTCTGTGGTTGCAGCCTAGTATTATCTTACACATCAAAAAAGATTTTTTTAGATTATTTGTATTCTACGTTTGTTGGCTATTAAATATTTTTTTAAAAGCAGAGATGGAAAATGACTCAGGCAAATTGTTCACTATAAATGAGACAACATCCACTTCATCAATTTGATGAAGGACTGTTGTGTCAAATGCTAAATTTGCAATGGAGATTTTTGATGGTACATGTCATTTTGGCATTTGACAAAGTGAGGTTTTAGATGCTTTCTTCCAGCAAGGTTTAGACATTGCCATTGAAGAAGAGAAATCAAAAGATATTGATGAAAAAATTAAAAAAATTATCAATCGTATGACATGTGGTACAATTTGATCGTACCTTTCTAGAGAACAAAAGTATGTTTTCATTAAGAAAGTTTCTATAAGTAAATTGTAGAAGGCATTGGAGGAAAAAATTTGAAGAAAAGCAGCTAGAAGAAACTTAATATGAAGAAGAGATTATTTCGCTTCATTTATGTTCCTAGTACCACTATGAATGAGCACATTACCAAATTTTTTTCAGCAGGTAGCTGATTTGGTGAATTTAGAAGTGACTTTCGAAGATGAAGATTTAGCATTAATGTTGTTGGGATCCCTTTTAGAGGAGTTTGAACTTCTTGAAACAACTCTACTCTATAAGAAAGCTAAAGTCACTCTCTCTGAAGTAACTGCTGCAATATACAGTTACGAACTGCGAAAGAAAGACAAGAAAGAAATTTCAAGTGGACCAGCAGAAACATTAATAGTGAGAGGTTGAAATTCATACCAACTAAAGAAGAATGTGCCTTTTGCCGGGAGAAAAGACATTGGAAGATAGATTATCTTAAGCTGAGAAATAAAAAGAAATTTGATAAAGAGAAAGCTGTAGTGAATTCAAATGTAGCTGAGTGTGATGATGAAGACTTGGACCTTTCATTAGTTGTTACGTCATCAACAAGCTCTTCTAGTGTATGGCTATTTGATTCAGGTTATAACTATCATATGTGTCCCAATCGAAATTTGTTCTTTGACTTTAGAGAACTAGAAGGTACAACTGTTTATACAACAAATTAAAGGGATTGGTTCAATTTAATTAAGGAATCACGATGGATTAATCAAGACTTTGATAAATGTCCGATATGCATCGAGTTTAAAGAAGAATCTCATTTGTGTAGGAGTCCTAGAATCAAAGGGATTCATTGTAAATGCAGCAGATAGAGTAATAAAAATCATCTCCGGTGCATTGGTGATAATGACAGGAATAAGAAAGAACAATAACTTGTATTACTATCAGGGTAATATAATTATTAGGACAGCAGCAGCAGCTTCCAGTAATAATCATGAGTTGAAAGCAACCAGATTATGACATATGCGCTTGGGACATGTTGGCAATAAATCCTTGAAATTTTTGTCAGATCAATACTAAAAGGAGTGAAATCCAGAAGTTAGATTTCTATGAGCATTATGTCAAAGGCAAGCAAACTAGAGTAAAGTTTGGTACTGTAATTCATGATACCAAGGGTATTTTAGATTATATTTATTCGGATGTATAGAGTCATTCCAAGATAGCTTCAATGGGAGGAAAATACTATTTTGTAACTTTTATTGATGACTTCTCTCGAAGAGTATGGGTGTATCCTATGAAAATGAGGGATGAAATGCTGAGAGCTTTCCTCATATGAAAAAAGATGGTAAAAACTCAGACATGCAAAAAAATCAAATGTCTCCACACAGATAATAATATAGAGTATAAAAGTTATCCATTTTTGAAATTCTACTAAGATGAAGGCATTGTTAGACACTTCATAGTTAGAGATACACCACAACAGAATGAGGTGCAGAACACATGAATTGGACATTGGTGGAGAAAGTTTGGTGTATGTTATCCAATGCTGGGTTGGGCAGATAATTTTGGACTAAAGTTATGACTTATGCATGTCATCTCATTAATCACTTACCATCAATTACTACTGGTGGTAAAACACTTTTGAAGATGTGGTCTGAAAAATCTACTACTGATTATGATTCCTTACATGTATTTGGTTCCACTGCATACTACCATATAAAGGAATCAAAGTTAGATCTAAGGGCAAAGAAAGCACTCTTTATGGGAATTACCATTAGTGTGAAAGGATTTCACCTTTGGTGTCTAGAAACAAAGAAAATATTTTTTAGCAGAGATGTTACCTTTGATGAGTATGTCATGTTAAAAAGGCAACAAATGAAATAGACAGATGATACTCCATAGAAAGTAAAGTTTGAAAGAAGAATTATTGACCGAGCAAAAAATAATAAAATAGATGTAGACACTCCTACGGTAGAGGTGGAGTCAGATGAAAAGAGGTTCCAACCCAAGAACCTCAACAATAATAAGAATCTATTGCATTAAATAGGCCATGACGAGAGATTTATAAACCTGCTCGATTTGATAATATGGTGGCATATGCATCTTTAATTACAAATGATGACATTCCTAATACTTATAGTGAAGTTGTCCAAAGTTTAAAAAATGAGAAGTGGAGGAAAGCCATGGATGAAGAAATGCAGTCTCTTAGAAAGAATCAGACATGAAAGCTAGCTAATTTACTAAAAGAAAAGAAGGCAATTGGATGCAAATGGGTATATACAAATAAAGAAGAATTTCCTAACAAGAACAATGTTCGCTATAAAGCAAGGTTAGTAGCTAAAGGCTATGCTCAGATGAAGGGAATTGATTATAATGGAGTATTTTCTCCAAATGTAAAATATTCTTCATTAGAATTTTATTGGCATTGGTAGCACAATTAGATTTGAAACTCATTGAACTTGATGTAAAAACTACATTTCTACATGTAACTTAGAAGAGAAAATCTATATGACTCAGCCAAAAGGATTCAAGGTTGTTAAAGAAAAAAATGGGTGTACAAATTAAAAAAATTATTGTACAGATTGAAACAATCTCCGAAGCAGTGGTACAAGCGATTTGACAATTTTATGATGAGATAGAAGTACACAAGAAGCAAATATGATCACTGTATATATTTGTGCAAGCTACAAAATGGATCTTTCATATATCTTCTCATGTATATTGATGATATGCTGATGGCTGCAAAGAATCAAGGAGAAATTTAGAACTTGAAAGCTCACCTGAATCAGGAGTTTGAAATGAAAGACTTGGGTGAAGCAAAAAAAATTTTAGGCATAGAGATATGTAGAGACAAGAAGAAAGGGAAGCTTTGTTTGAATTAGAAATGCTATTTGAAGAAGGTACTACAACATTTTGGCCTAAATAAAAAGTCAAAACATGTGAGTACACTGCTTGCACCTAATATGAAGCTCAGTGCATCTTCATCTACTAAAAATGAAGCAAAACAGGAGTACATTTCAAAGGTTCCATATGCAAATGTTGTTGGTAGCTTGATGTATGCTATGATGTATACAAAGCTAGACATTTCACAAGCAGTTGGAGTTATGAGCAGATATATGCATGATCCTGGTAAGAAGTATTGACAAGTTATGAAATGGATTATACGGTATATTCTGAACACCATAGATATTGGATTGATATCTAAGCGGGATGAGAAAGATGGTCAATGTGTAGTTGGATACTGTGATTTCGACTATGTTGTTGATTTGGATAAATGTCGATTAACTACTGGTTATGTGTTTACACTTGCTAAGGCCCGGTTAGTTGAAAGTCTACGTTATAGTCAACAGTTGCATTGTCTACTACTGAAGCAGAGTATATGGCAGTATCAGAGACTGTTAAAGAAGCAATTTGGCTTTAAGGGTTACACAGTGAACTAAGAATTAGACAAAACCATATTAAAATACATTGTGATAGTCAAAATGATATTCATTTAGCAAAAAAATAAGTTTATCATGTAAAGACAAAACATATCAATATTCGATATCACTTTGTACGTGAGATTCTCGAGGAAGGTGAAATATTACTTCATAAAATTCAGACCTTGATAATTCCACAGATATGTTAACAAAGATAGTGATAGTTGTCAAACTCAACCATTGTTTGGACTTGATTAACATTTTCAAAAAATAAAGATGAGCGCTTCACAGTGAATTTAAAGATACCACTGAAATAGTTTCTTATAAGAGAAAATTTATAAATTATAAATAGAAAAATGGTCAATGTGGAGATTTGTTAGTTGTTGACTATTTTTAAGTTTTGTTATCCTACATTGAAAAATTTGGGAGATGTAAATTGAATATTAAAAAAATAGTCAATGTAAGTTTTGTTATCCACAATAAAAATTTATTGTTATTAGAAGAGTATTAAAAAATTTACTTGAATAGCTAATTATTTTAAATGATTGAACAGTTAAAATTTATTGTGAAGTTTATATTTCAATAATTTTACAAAAAATTTAAATATAAATTTAAATCTATAATCATTCGAATGATCATCTACCTAAATATGTTATAAAAACATACCAAATACATGTAAATTATTGCCGGTCATGCTAAGCCTATGGAAGTGTATGCTAAGTATAGTACAAAATCCGACCTAAATTAAATGTAAAATGTTGAATATATTTATATATAATTGAACTCTTTAACCTTATCAATAGCTAGTCTTTTAGGTTGACTCTTTCAAAAGTATATAAACTCCTAATATTTTTACAGATAATCTAAAATTTTAATTCAATCCCACTCAATTAAAGCAAATAGAATAGAATTAGATTGATTTTTTAAAAAAAAATTGAATCAGATTTTGCGTTAATATTTAAAATATTATTGAATATGGGATTAGATTAGGTCATAAATTAATCAAAAAATTAACGAATATACCCAACCGACCCGATTATATATATTTAATTACATAATATTAAAATGAATTGTTTTAATATTTATCCAACATGATATCGTTTTGATATTTGACTAAAACGATGTCATTTTGAATAAATATTATGACAATCTAAGTAGTACGAGTAAACTTAGCCGATTATTCAAACTATAAAATTGGAGTGTGAATGTGGCAATATGTTGCGAGTCATTTGGCAGATAAGGTCACAAAATGGGTTGTTCACCGCCCTTGCAAAGACTATAATGTTGTCGTTTGCTTATTTTGGTAAGGGTTGTCGTATCACTAAGCTATTCTTACTTTGTATGGAAGCATGCCTTCTTGGGAGAGAGCCTTAGGATATATTTGCATGAATTGAGCTTTGCTTTCCTTTTCTTGATGACTATAATTAATTATTAATTAGCCATAATCCAAATATGCTTAATTAGTCAGAAGGGCATTTAATTTTCTTTTTTCAACTCTCTTCCTGCCATCATTAAGCACAGACTTTATTAAAATAGAAATTAAAAAAAAATTTAGAGATATTTTTTCTTGTAAAAAAATTTGTAGATTCACAGTCTTTGAATTAATTCTTAATCCAAAATTCTATAACAAGAATGAAAATATTAATCTTACTTTTATAATTTACATTATGCCATAAACATAATTAAATTACTAACAAAAATTATCTAAATTTTCCAATAATGGACAATTTAATTGAATTAGTAATTTAATAAATTATTAATTATCTAAATTATCTACATCAATAATTATCTAAATTGATAATTGAATAAAATATCTAAATTCACCTACAAAAATTCTTCGATAAGAAACTAATATTAGCAGGTCAATTTATACAATGACAGACAATGCCGATTTTTTTTTAATTTTTTATATTTTTTTACAGTGACTTAATTTGAAGTTAATCAAATTATATTATTACAGATTTTCTTTCCTTTTTCCACCTCAATTTAGTAATTTAGTAATATTATTATTGCAGCGTCGTTATTGATGCAAATTTATATGTGTGGTTCAAATTTCAAAAACTTAACTTAATTGGCAACAAAATTTTGTACTAAAATACACATTAGTTAGTACAAAGTACAAAAAAAAAATTGTATATCTCTTTTAAAAACTCAAAATTCCCTTTCAATTTATCTATGAGATCTCCTTCTTTATATCATTAAAACTTAATCAAACACCCAATTCCCCAAACCCTAATTTTAATATATATATATATATATATATATATTTGCCAAAATGCATGACATGGGGAGTATGGCACCACCACCATCAACATCCACAAATACCACCACCGGAATGATGCACCGAAAAAGAATGATGATGATGCATATGACCTTCTATTGGGGAAAAAATGCCGAAATCCTTTTCTCTGGCTAGCCAGGAAAAGATATCGAGATTTATGTTTTATCACTAATAATTATATTCATATTTTCGATAATGATTGAGTATCTGTCTCATAGTCGTTTGATCAAACCGGGTGTTAATAATGTCCTAACTGGTTGTATACAAACATTTATGCATACAATAAGGATTGGTTTGGCTTACATGGTGATGCTTGCTGTAATGTCTTTTAACGGTGGTGTGTTTCTTGTAGCTGTTGGTGGACATTGTGTTGGTTTCTTGATTTTTGGAAGTAGGGTTTTCAGAGATACAGAGATGAAATTACCTTATGAGCAAAATTCGGATCTACCTCCCATGAGTTGTTAATTTGATCATTAATTTCTTTTTTTTATTAGTTTTTTAATATTGAGAACCCTCTAATTTAGGATCTAATGTATTCTTGATTTCTTTTTTTCTGTTCTAGTAAAAATTTTACTAGAATTGTTATTAGAATAGAATTTCAGTAACAATTATATATCTTTTAATTTTTAAAGCGTCTAAAGCTTTTTATTTTATTATAGATATTTGCATTTATGTACTATTTGAATTTTTAGAATATATGTTATATGCATATATTATCCTAGTTTTGATCAATATATATCCCTAAGTTTTCAACATATCAATAATTCATTATTAAAGGAGACTTATGAGTGGCTAGTACTGTTTTAAATTAAATTGAGAATTTTTTCAAGGAAATACCCTTTTACTTACTAAAAAAAATCTCAAATTTGAGTCACATGATCAAATTTGAAAATATATGTATAATAAATTTTTTTATAAGATTTGTTAATAATAGATATATAATTATTTTGTTGTCAACCCAGATATAATTGGAAATTTAGGAAGCAACAATGAAAGAAATAGAAAGAAAGAAAAAAAGAAAAGAAAAGAAAAGAATAAAATAAAATAAAGAGTTATATACAGAAAATACATCAACAGTGAAATTTTTTCAAAAATATCCACTCTTATTTTTCCTTTCAAATTTCTCAAAATCTCTAACTCTATCAAATTTACAAAAGTTGAATTTGAAATAAATATTTTTAAAAATTACAGTGTGCTTTTTTTTTATAGGATATTACAGGGTACTCTTAAAAAATAAAAAAAAGTTTCATTAACATGTAATTTATTTTTTTAAGAAAAAAAAGTAACCATCAAATTTTTGAAGCAGGCCATTGCAAAGGTTTTCTCAAAGATTTTTAATTGGGATTTTCACTTTTGGAAGTATTTTTGTACAAAACTCTTCCATTGAATTTTATAGTACTTAAAAAATATTTTCAACAATATTCATTTTTCATTCTTCTTTTGAAAATACTCACTTTTTAAATATCAATTTCAAAATATCTCATTTTTAGTGGTATACATGCATCTAGTATACTCAATGCGTACCTCATTTTTAAACACAGACATCTAGTATAATTAAGGTATACCCCACTTTGAAAAATATATATTTAATATATATATCTAATATATTAAAATTATACAAAAACTATCAAATATTTAAAAAAAATTAAAAAGGACATATTGTAATTTTTCTTTATTGGCTTAGTGCAAAATTTGTTTGAAAAGGTTTCTCATAGTTTTTTTATTGGGATTTTCACTTTTGGAAGTATTTTTGCTCAAAACTCTTTATTGAATTCCTTCATAGTATTTTTTAAAAAATAAAAATAATTTCAGAAGTACTCATTTTTCCTCCTTTTAAAAATACCAATTTTTTAAATTTCAATTTAAAAAAAGGTCCAATTTTCAAATATATATACATAGTATATTTCACCTTTAAAAGTATATGTCTAATATGCAAAATTATAAAATATTTAAAAAAAATATAACATATAATATAATTTTCTCATATCATACAATACCATATTTTACTAAATAATGTAAATAAAATAAAGTATTACGTCATGAAATTCTCTAAATAAAGTATTGCATCATCTAAATAAAGTATTACATCATGGAATTCTCTGATATGAATACTACACAAAATATATATAGTGCCATATGTCTTAATTTTCAACTCGCAATAACTCAATTTGAAATTAGTGAATTGTAGTGCCAATGTTTAAGTGCATTAGGGCTAAAAAAAAATTTGAAAGGTTATATTTTAATTGATATTTTATAGCCTTAACACTTTAAAATGTGATTGTCATGTTTGTTATATATTCATATTTGGCATAGATATTGAGTAGATAAGATTTTCATCAACTTAATAATGAAGAGCACATTGAAAAATTGGTGAAAAAGTGAGCATTTTAGCTTGGAAGTGTTTGTATTAAGAGGTTAATACATACTTTAATTGAAATGTGTTTATATGCACTTGAATAACATGTTACATTATTTATGAAAGTGATGACTATACTGCTTTAGTGTGTAAATACACATGAAAAGAGTATAACTATATCTTTATGTTATAAAATATATGTTGTGTGATTGAGTGAGCCACTTTAAGATGGCTATAAGCAATTAATAGTGTATTTGTAAAATATGTGTAATTATATCAATTGTAGGCATAATTTGGCCATATTGAGGATGTGTCAAGTAAATTGATAAAAAATAATAAAAATATGTGAAAATAATGAGAAAAGATGGATAAAATGCAAAAAGAATAAAAATTAGCATAATTGCCAAAATATAAGAAAAATGTGAATTTATGTGTTATGTGTGAAGTCTTATGTAATATCAATTTTTAGAGTATTGTATTTGGTGTTGGACAATATACCAGTTATTTGCCTTCGGGACAGATGCTGGGCATCATTATTATTGCCTTTAGATTAGACGTTGGACATTACATTTATTTGCCTTCGGGCCAACAGCTGAGTGTCAATATTATTTGTCTTCGGGCCAGACGCTGGGTATTAAATATTGGTCCAAAGTAATATCTCTGAAACTTGAATATTATATATAGTCATTTAGGCCTAATGTGTGTGAATGTGTAATGTGATGGATCAAAATTGATAAGTGTTTGTATTAATACATGATAATGCATGCCACTTCATAAACTTAAAAAGAAATTTTTTTTTACATCATTCTTATATTGTTATTTATATTAAAGTATGTATCACTAAGCATTTTGTTTAGCGCAATTTGTTTATCTTGCAGGTGACAGGGTTGATATAGAGAGCCCTATGGGACCTGTGCAGGAATAAAATTTTCTGCTTATTTTAGTGCTTTATTTTGCTACCACGGACCTAGACTAGTTGCAAGCATGTAATAATTTTATTTTGAAAACTTATCTTTTAATTATGTACATTCAGTTTGTAAATATGAAATTGATGTAAATTATTAAAGTTTGGTTTGACTTTGGGATTTATGGATATGTATATGTATATATGTGTATTTGAATATTTTGAAGAAATGAAAGGGTTCTTGAAAGTATAAAATGAATGAAAATATTTGGGAGTGTAATTTCTTACAAGTTGTGACAATTGTTATTTTTTGAAACATTCGTATTACAGACAAAACTATGACAAATTTTTTTCAGAGATTTTTCATTAAATTTGGTATTTTTAGAATTTAAATTACTAATGAATATTTCCATTTATGTATTAAGGCATAATTTAAATTATAATTTTTTTGTTAGATTGAACTACGATATTTTAGTACTGTATATGCATATTTTATACTCCCTCCGTATCATTTATATAGGGAAAATTTCCTTTTTTGGTGTATCTTTTATATAGAAAATATGCCATTTTAGGTAAATTTTGGGGAGTGGAATGAGACAAAATACCATTTATACCCTTGCCTTAAAAGTAGGTTTTGAGGGATATTTTTTTTAAGGGTATTTAAGTAAATAGAGATGGAAAAAGTGAAATTTTCTTAATTTTCGTGTCCATTTTACTTTTTCTATGTAAATGATACGGAGGAAGTATATATTAAGTATATGTATTATACGTACATAGAATATTATGGTGTTACATGTGGGTTCAAGCAGCAACACAATATGTTTTGATTATAATTAAGAGCTTTATGGGTCATTTCAAAAGAAGAAAAACATTTTCAAAAAATGTTGCAAAAGGGTTGTTGGAAGGAGCTCATAATCTCCAAGATTCTCTAACAATATATTATTGTATTTTCATTTTATTCCTTTTATTTTGGGATCTTTGTATAATGAATAAAAAAATTATGATTAATATAAGTGTGATGCATCTCTTGTAGTTTATATTGTTTTAAATTTTTTAATATTTTTTTTTACTAAGGAATAATATATATGGATATATGTAGGTATATATTATATATACTTTAACTAAAGAATGTTATTTGTAGATATATGCGAGTATATGTTTCATATACTTTAACTAAAGAATATTATTTGTAGGTATATGTGAGTATATGTTAAATCTACTTTAACTGAAGAATGATATATGTGAATATATTTAAATATATATTACATATACTTTTATTGAATATTACATATACTTTTATTGAATAATGCTATTTATAGATATATGTGAGTATATGTTACATATACTTTAACTAAAAAAATTATATATGTGAATATATATAGGCATACATTATATATACTTTTAACTAAATAATGATATTTGTATTTATATATGAGTATATATTATATATGCTTTAACTAATGAATGATATATGCGGACATAAATATGTATATATTATATATACTTTAACTGAAAAATGATGTATATGAATATATGTATGTATATATTATATATACTTTAACTGAAAAATTATATATGTGGATATATGTCAGTATATGTTACATATACTTTAACTAAATAATGCTATTTGTAGGTATATATGTGTATATGTTATATATACTTTAACTAAAGAATATTATTTGTAGATATATGTGAGTATATATTATATATATGTTAACTAAAGAATAATATATGTGGATATATTTAGGTATATATTACATATACTTTAATTGAATAATGGTATTTGTAGGTATATGTGAGTATATGTTACATATACCTTAACTTAAAAATTATATATATGGATATATGTAGATATATGTTATGTATACTTTAACTAAATAATGGTATTTGTAGATACATGTGAGTATATTTTATATATAATTTAACTAAAGAATGATATATATAGATATATATTACATATACTTTAACTGAAGAATGATATATGTGGATATATGTAGGTATATGTCACGTAAAATTTAACTGAAGAATGTTATATATGTTGATATTTGAGTATATATCACATATATTTTAACTAAAGCATAATATATATATGGATATATGTCAGTATATATCACGTATACTTTAACTAAAGAATGTTATTTATAGCTTGGGAACAAAAAGAAACCCACTGAAGAAAAATCTACGATCTCATAAATTAAAGTCCGGATAATATGGATGTGGAGAAAAACCAGCTGAGAAGTTTCAAATTCGTGAAGAAATGATGTCAAAATCGGCAAAAATCGATGGGTGAAGAGATCCTGATGAAATGGATGGCAAGGCTCTACCAGAGGAGAGCATATCCTTAAGTTTTTCGATTATTTAATTCTCCCTTTGAGTTTCCATTGAACCCTTCCTATAAGTTGATATGATATTGTCACATCCTAATTTAGTTTTCTCCAAGAGTAAAAGATGGGCTATTAAGGCCTAATTGGAGAACTAATCATCCCCACAATCTTCATGTATTATTACAAAATGATGCTTCTTAATATAATTCTCTTCTTTTGATTAGAAAAAAAAAGATGGACTATTAAATATAAGATTTCTTCAAAAATATCTACAAATTAAAAATATTCTAAAAATATCATCTTTTTTTCTTTTTAATACTCATTTTTTAGCTTTGAATTTCAAAAATATCCATTTTCATATATATATATATATAATATATATTTAGTATACTAAAGATGTATTCATTTTTTGAAATATATATCTAATATATTTTTGATATAAAAAAATATACAAAAATTATAAGGTATTTTTCCATTGAATATTAATATTAACATTTTGAACTATCCAATTATCCAATTGTGAGTGGCAATTCACCTGTCAAACTCAAAAACCAAACCAAAACCCCATTAAAGGCCCAAAAAAAAAACTTGAAAAAAAGATCCTTTCAACAGCCTGGAGATTCAAACAAAGAAACAAAGAACCCAACAGTTTATGCAATTACTCAAAACTTGGCCGTGTGTGTAGGGCAAAAAGAACCGAAACTGAAGATTCAGATCTAGCTTCCAAGAAAATGACAACCGCCCCAACTTGAAATTTCCTTATCAGATATATATATATATATATATATATATTGTAGTTGATATTTGCATGCACATGGGTATCTTAATTTTCACCTCAATTGAGACATCCCATGTTTGGAATCTTTGTCTATTTAACAGTGACTGTAATTTTATATGTTCCCAACTTCCAACCAAATTGGACCCATTCAATAAGAAAGGCTTAAATTATATCTCTTTCACTATCCAATCAATAATCAACCACTTGATCTAATTTCTCTATATACCTTACAATACGTTATACTAGATTTTTATAATTAAAAAATATGAATTTTATTTTTATTAAAATTTATTTTATTAACGTTTTTAAAAGTGTTTAATAAGAAAATTACATATGTTACAAAATAATTTTAGTAAAATTGAAATGCATCTCAATAAAAAATTATAGTATTTTTTATTTATTCAATATATATCTTACAATATTTTCCATACCACAAGTTGTCATATGACGTATGAAGTCTTTGCTTTGCTTATTTCAAACGTAAATCACAGGTTAGCTTGTAATTGCTACTTGTGGTTTTGCATATCTAATTTCCCTCAAAAGACGAATATAATTCACTTCAGTTTTTTCTCTAAACCTGAAAAAAAATAGGAAAAAACATGTAATAATAATTTACTCTACTAAAAAGCATAGGCATAGAAAGAAAATTTAAGTCAATAGGAGGAGGAAAACTGTAAGAAATATATATAAAAAAAACTGTTATATGAATTATTAATATTACGAAGCATCGACACTTCAAACAGAATTCATATATGCATTTAATGCTTTTCAGCACGAACACACAACCGACACATTTACTACGTGTCGAATAATGCTCCATATGTGTTTTAATTCTTTTTTAAAAAATTTTGATACAAATATGCTACACATAAAATACATTTAGACGCATTTTAGAATACTTCATAAAATTTTATTTACATGATATATTGGTAAATTATTAACTAAATAATTATAGTCCATTTTAATTATAAAGCTTCTTTTTCTATCATAAAAGATTTATATTTTTGCTTCTATAATTATATTTATTTATAAATAGACTAATATATATATTTATCTCTTATTATATTTTTATAACTTAAAGTAGATACAAATGTGTATGTATGTAACCCACTGGTATCGTATATCTATTTTTAAAAAATTATTATATCAATATATCCGTATTTTATTGTGTCTATATCTATATTTCATATTATTTTTCTGTAAGAAATAACACATAATATCACATACATAAAAAAATAATAATTAGACACATTCTACAATAAAACTATAATAATTTTATCGTGACATCCTAATTAATCAATATATTCTCTAAATATATACGTACTCTTTTTTAAATGTTGAAATACAATAGATCATGCCACTTAAACCAACTCCTGCCTAAATGTTTCTACACACTTAGATCATGCCACTTAAACCAAGTCTGAAATGTTGAGTAAATTGCACTATTTGAAGAGTCAAAAATGGAGGTTCATTTTTTGTCAAAAATAGAGGTACCTAATTTTTTTTTGTCAAAAATGGAGGTGCCTAAATTTTATAAAAAATGGAGGTGTCTAATTTTGTCAAAAATGGAGGTACTTCCAATTTTTGAAGCCTATATAAACCCCTTATATCTCATTTAGAAGATTATCCCAAAAATTAGAGAGTTTGAGAGTTTAAGAGAGTTTGAAAGAAAAACTAAGAAAAAGCTTGTAAAAGAATTTTTTATGAAGAAAAATTCTTAGGTATAATTGGGTGTGGGTTGTGAGTTGTAACTGTTGTAAACACTTTATATAATTTTTTTCCTTTTAGTAAAAAGATCTACAGCAGGTCCGGAGACATAGGCACAATTGGCCGAACTCCGTTATCAAATTTATGTGTGTATCTCATTCTCACAAATCTAATTTATAGAAAAATCTGTGTAATTTTTTCAACAACTGGTATCAGAGTTTCTGGTTGTGAATTCTGTCAATTTTTTGTGAGTGATTTGCAAGAATTGTCAGAAAAGATCTAGAAAAAAATTAGATTCGAGTGGGAGTGATAGCTGCAGATATGAAAATTGAAAAATTCGATGGTACAGACTTCGACTTTTGGAAGATGCAGATCAAATATTATCTATATCAGAAGAATCTTTATCAACCTCTTTCTAATAAGAAGCCAGATGATATGAAGGAAGAAGATTAAAAACTTCTAGATAGACAAGCTATCGAAATTATCTAATTGACGTTATCCCGTAATGTTGCTTTCAACATAGCAAAAAAAAAAAATCACGACAGGACTTATGAAGGCTCTCTCCAGTATGTATGAAAAGCTATTAGCCTCTAACAAAATTCACTTGATGAGGCGGTTATTTATTTTGCGGATGACGGAAGGCGCATCGGTAGCTCAACATCTAAATGAATTCAATACAGTCACAACCCAATTGAGTTCAGTTGGGATCGAATTTGATGAAGAAATACGAACATTAATACTTTTGTCTTCTCTACTAGAAAGTTGGAATGCTATTGTCACGGCTGTGAGTAGCTCATCGGGAAGCAATAAGTTGAAATTTGATGATGTTCGTGATCTGGTTCTCAGTGAAGATATTCGACGGAGAGAGTCAGGTGAATCATCAACCTCTTCAGATTTGCATATAGAGTCAAGAGGAAGAAATTCAACCAGAGGAAATGGAAGTGGCAAATATAGTGGTAGATCAAAGAACAGGAGGTCCAAATCTAGAAATCTTAACAATTTACAAAGCTCGAAGACTGTCGTGTGTTGGAATTGTGGGAAGATTGGACACTATAAAAATCAGTGCAAGAGTGCATTGAAGGACTAGGAGCCAAAAATAGAGACAAATATTGCTTCCACCTCAGGAAAAGATGATGCATTGATATGCTCTTTGGAGAGCAAAGATGAGTCTTGGGTATTAGACTTTGGAGCATCATTTCATGCCACTTCGCAAAAGGAATTCTTCGATAGGTATGTCTTAGGAAATATTGGAAAGGTATATCTTGGTGATGATCAATCTTGTGATATTATTGGTAAAGGTGTAGTGAAGATTAAGTTGAATGGGTCTATTTGGGAGCTGAAGGATGTCGGACATATTCCTGACCTAAGAAAGAACTTAATCTCAGTAGGTAGTTGGCTAGTGAAGGCTACACTATAATATTTCATAGTGATGATTGGAAGATTTCAAAGGGTGCAATGACTATTGTTCGGGGCAAAAAGAGTGGTACTCTTTACATGATGGTAGGAGCATGCTGTTCAATTGCAGTTGCAGCAGAAAATAAAAATCCTAATTTATGGCATAAGAGACTTAGCCACATGAGTGAGAAAGGGAAGAAAATTATGTACTCAAAGGAAAAATTTTCAGATCTTTTGCATACTTGGAAAGCAAAAGAGGGTCAGCTTTCAGACAAGTGGCAGAACCCCAAAGAAGGAAAGACTCGAGCTCATTCACTTTGATATTTGGGGACCAACGACAACTTCATCCATTGGTGGAAAATACTATTTCATGACTTTCATTGATGATCACTCTCAGAAAGTATGAGTTTACTTTCTAAAGCATAAATCTAAAGTGTTTGAGACTTTCAGGAGATGGAAAGCTATAGTGAAAAACGAGACAAGATTAAAGATTAAAAGGCTCAGAACTGAAAATGGAGGTGCATATGAAGACATCAGATTCAAGAAGTTCTACTATGAGCACTGGATTAGAAAGGAGAGAACCGTGTCGGGTACGCCTTAACACAATGGTATAGCTGGAATATGAACCGAACGTTGACAGAAAGAGTTAGAAGCATTCGTATACAGTTAAGTATACCGAACCACTTCTGGGTAGAAGCAGTTAACATAGCAGCTTACTTGATTAACCGAGGCCCATCGATCCTATTGGAGCATAAAATACTAGAAGAGGTATGAAGCGAAAAAGAGATAAAACTATCACATCTAAAAGTTTTCGGTTAAATAGCATATGTGCATATTAGTGATCAAGGTAGGAATAAGCTTGATCCCAAATCTAAAAAATGAATCTTCATCGGCTATGGTGAGGATAAGTTTGGCTATCGCATTTGGGATGACAAAAACAAGAAGGTGATTTGTAGTAGAGATGTGATTTTCAATGAAAAAAGTGATGTATAAGGATATACATAAAACTGATATCAGCAACATAAAGCAGAGTGAGCCAGTGTTTGCAGATATAGATGATGTCCCAGAAAGTCCCGTGATGGAGCCGATTGTAGCAAGTCCTCATCAAGAGGAACTCGTTGGGCAAAATAGTGTGCAACAATCCGACACACCGCAACCTCCTACTCCAGCTCCTATATTGAGAAGGTCTTCTTGGCCTCATGTGCCTAACAAGAGATACATGAATTATTTGTTGCTCACTGATTAAGAAGAACCTGAATGCTATGGTGAAGCTTGTCAGACTAGAGATGCTAGCAAGTGGGAGTTTGCCATGGAAGACGAGATGAAGACTCTGATCTCTAATCAGACATGAGAACTAGCTGAGTTATCCATGGGGAAGAAGGCACTTTACAACAAATGGGTGTATCGGGTAAAAGAGGAGCATGATGGCTCAAAGAGATACAAAGCTTGATTAGTTGTCAAAGGATTCCAGCAGAAGGAAGGAATTGACTACACCAAAATTTTTGCTCCTGTTATGAAGCTCAATACTATCAGATTAGTATTGAGCATTGTTGCTATTGAAGATCTTTATCTTGAACAATTAGACGTGAAGACTATATTTCTTCATGGAGATTTAGATGAAGAGATATATATGCAGCAGCCAGAAGGTTTTCAAGAAAAAAGGAAGAAAAACATGGTGTGCAGACTTAAGAAGAGCTTGTATGAACTAAAACAAGCCCCAAGACAGTGGTACAGAAAGTTTGACGGCTTCATGCATAAGGAAGGATTCCAGAGGTGCAACGCCGACCACTGTTGCTACTTCAAGAGATATAGCTCCAGTTATATTATTTTACTATTTTATGTAGATGACATGTTAGTAGCAGATTCAGATATAGAGAATATTAAAAGGTTGAAGCAACAGTTGTCAAAGAAATTTGACATGAAAGATTTAGGTCTAGCAAAAAGGATTCTTGAAATACAAATCGCAAGAGATAAGGAGAAATGACTTTTGCAGTTATCTCAGGCAGAGTACATCGACCGTGTTTTACAGAGATTCAACATGGGTAACGCCAAGCCAGTCAGCACACCCTTGGCTAGTCACTTTCGTCTATTTAAGGATTAATCTCCTCAGACGAAGAAAGAGAGAGAACTCAAGGCTAAGGTTCCTTACGTTTTAGCCATTGGAAGCTTGATGTACGCAATGGTCTGTATAAGACCAGACATTGGCTATGCAGTGGAAGTTGTGAGCAGGTTTATGTCAATTCCAAGAAAAGCTCATTAGGAAGCTGTAAAATGGATTTTGAGATATCTATAAGGCACCATAGAAAAGTATTTGTACTTTGGTAAATGAGAGTTAAATGTACAAGGCTATGCAGATGCAGACTTTGGAGGTGAAGTCGATCACCAAAAAAGTACCACCGGTTATATATTTACTGTTGGAAATACAACTGTTAGTTGGATGTCGAAGTTACAAAAGATTGTCACTTTATCCACTATAGAAGCTGAATATGTAACAGTGACTGAAGTTAGTAAAGAGATGATATGGCTTCAAGGTTTATTAACTGAGTTGGGTTTCAAATAAAAGAAGAATGTCTTATAAGGTGATAATCAGAGTGCGATACACTTGACGAAAAATTCAATATTTCATTCTCGAACCAAGCATATTGGACTTCTTTATCACTTCATCAGAACTCTGTTGGAGGATGATGTGTTAATACTGGAGAAGATCCAAGGAAGCAAGAATCCAGCAGATATGTTGACAAAGACAGTGGCTATTGAGAAACTGAAGTTGTGTTCAACTTCAGTTGGTTTGCAAGAATAACAAGACTGGAAAGACCTGCAGCACTGTGAGCAGGAATTTTTGCCTCCACTCCCGGTGAAATGGTTCTTGCGACTTTGGCACTGTTTAGGCTCGGGGCCTTAGAGAACACGGACCTAAGTCCGGAGAAAATGGAGTTACCACCCTGACTGGCCGGGAAAAAAGAAAGGGGTGAATGACTCGATTCCTAAGGAATCTCCAACCCCCTAATGGGTTCAGAAAGTTGGGTACGTTTGGGGAAGGTGAGAAATGGCCCAACACTCCCACAACGCCCGGTTCATTGGAACCGACCTCCTTTACAGGTCTTAATATTATAAAATTTTTAAATATAACAATATTATCCATATTACACACAATAATTAAAATAAAGCATCGATATATTGAAAAATCAAAATAATATCCAAGTAAAATAAATAAATAGACACCCATCCGAAGATGGAAACATGCCCTTACATAATTCATGCCTAAATAGGACACCTACCAAAAGGTAGAAACATGTCATTTATATTGGTTCTAAAATAGAAAAGCAATTTAAATTACATGATATTTAACTAATGAGGTACCCACCAAGTGAAAACATACCTCTTACAACATTTGGAAATCTAAATAAATTGATAAAGATAAATAACCATTCAAAATAAATAAATCATTCATCAAAGATATTAAACATCCATTGAAAGTAAAACATTCATCCATGATAAATTAAATAAACCAAGCATTGAACTTAAATAAATTAAAGCATATAAAATAAATCAAAGCATAATCAAATATAAAATTGAATAAGGCAAATAAAGATTCAAATTAGGGCTACTGTTTCTATTTAAGATTCTTTATTTAATGTGTTTAGGGTTTTAGAATTTATGGGTTCAAACTACTGTAAATTTTAAAAGAATTGAAATGAAGCAAAGTTTTATAATTTAAGAGGTTGATAAAGTTTTTTGATTAACCAAATTAATGTTTGAGGAGTGAACTCATGAAATTAGAGTTTGGATACTTTAAAACATTAGGTTTATGATTATTAGCTACTTACTGTATAGAATTTTAATTTTTAGGTTTATAAGGTTTAAAGGGAGTTAGGGTTTAAGAAAACTTAAGTTTTAGATTAGCTAGTTTAGGGTTTACTGTTTTGGTTTTAAAGTTGAATTAGGGTTTTAGAATTTTAGAATTAGGATTTCGGAGAATGCATTAGATTTTAGACTTTGAAAATCAATTTATGATTTTATGAAGCTTTATGAAGATAAACAATACGATTTAAGGTTTATAGAAACAAAAAAGATATTTTTTAGGGTTTTTAGAAAGAAACATATTCAATTTAGGGTTTTGAAAAATTGAAAAGCAAATTAAGGTTTTAAGATTTTGAAGAAATAAAAACAACAATTTTTGATATTGAGTGATGAAGCTACTGTAAATTAATGAAACAAATAAAGAAATGCATACCTTTGTTTATTGGTTCCACCAAAAATCACTTTTTGGATGAACAAGAACAAAGACAAGCTTTGCTGCCTTTGATGGATTGAATTGCTTGTTTGCTCTCTCAAAAAATCTGATTGATTCAAAGTTTTCCTCCTCAATTTTGATCTCAAATTTTTCCTCCCCTTTCTGTATTGTTTTTGTCCTTATTTATAGAAAATTTTTATGATTAATTTTAGTTATTCACGAAATCTAACATTAATTAAGAAAAGAAAACCGAAACCTAATTATATTTGATTTCGAAAAAATTTACGTCGAAAAAATTTCGTTGGCAAAAAAAAATTGCTGCGGAAATATTACGCTGGCGAAAAAACTGCCGCAGGGGGCAGCGGACTGCGGCGGGCGAAATTGGCCTACGGGCCATTTTGCCCGCAGGAAACTCCTGCGGGCGAAATGGCTCAAGGCTATTTCGTCCCACGCTGATTTTTGGCGACAATTTTTTCATCGCCGATTTTTCCGTCGCTGATTTTTATTTTTATTTTTTATTATTTTATTATTTTATTATTATTATCTTTTAAAAAATTATAAAAAATAAATACTAAAATAAATATTATTTAATTAAAATAACACAAAAATTATTTTGGACTAATTAAAATATATTAGACCGGACTGGGTAAAAAATTAAGGGTCTACAAGCACAGATCAAGGTGTGAAGATAGATTGAAATCAGTCTTCAAGTGGGAGATTGTTGAGTAAATTGCACCATTTGAAGAGTAAAAAATGGAGGTTCATTTTTTTTTTTGTCAAAAATGAAGTTACCTAATTTTTTTGTCAAAATTAGAGGCGTCTAATTTTGTCAAAAATGGAGGTGATTAACCATTATTAAAATTTTACCAATCCAATTTTTGAAGCCTATATAAATCTCTTATATCTCATTTAGAAGATCATCCCAAAATTTGAAGAGTTTGAGAGTTTAAGAAAGTTTGAGAGAAAAACTTAAGAAATAGCTTGAAAAAAAATTTTTTATGAAAATTTTTTTTAAAGTGTAATTGGGTGTGGGTTGTGAGTGTTGTAAACACTTTATATAATTTTTCTCCTTTTAGTAAAAAAATCTACAGCAGATCCAAAGACGTAGATACAATTGGTTGTATAATTTTTTTTTAACTTAAAAGGCATGAAAGACGCTACATGGCACTACAAAATAATTCATTATTGATTGTTTCTTATTATTTTTACTCATTAAAGGTGCTCAAGAGTTCTCAATTAAAATTTACAATGAATATTGAGATTATTAGAAAAATAATTAAGTTTTATTTTGTGTTTGAAATTAATTTATTTTTTTTATTCAAATTTGAATAGCTCAAATATTTATTAACAATTTATATATATATATATATACACACACACACACACGACGTAACTTAATGGAAAATTAGTGTATATTATTTAAGTTAACTTTGCATGAATATTGCAGCAATATTACATAAACACTAAATATAAATTGAGGAATAAATATAAGAACAAGACATATATAAACTTTGCTGATATTTTGCTAAATAATTACAAGGATTATATAAATCTAAATTCATAATTAAATAAATAATGATCATATATTATAAATTAATTATAATAGCCAGCCAGCAAGCAAACCAGAGGAAGGAACAGAGCTACAATTTCTCTCTTTTACAGACAATTTTAATAATTTTATTTTATTTTTCCATCTAAAAATCTTAGCCTTAATAATAATAATAATAACTATTAATATTTTTGTATATATAGTGGCTAAATGTCCTATTGTATGTAGTTTCCCTATATTTAGATATTTTTTTCACCAAAGTCTGTCCTTTTCCCTTCTTTATTATTCTGTAATCTTTCTTCTTCTTTTTTTTTTTTTTTAAAAAGCCCGAAAAAAAAAATCCAAAATATCATATATATATATATATATATATAAAAGTAGTAAGAGACAAGGCATGTGGGCTTTGGTTTCCAAGTCAATATGTCCATTCTTGAGGCAGACCCATCTCTTGATGGTTCATCGCCGGCACGACCGTTCGGCTCTGGCTCTTTTTCTGGTCTTGCAGCCTATTTGTCAAAACATCTACCAAAAACATAAAAAAAATTATAATTAAGGAAAATTTACAAATATTACTTAAAAGGAAAAAAATTATGTATACTGTGAAAATAAAAAAAAATATACAAAAATACTACACAATTAAAATTTTTACAAAAATAAAGTTTATTTTTGATATATATTAAATCTATGTTCAGTATATTTTTAGTATATGTTAAGTCCATTAAGTTCATGTATTTTTAATATATGTTAAATCTATTTTTAGTATATATAGTAAAAATATAAAAATTTTTGAAGAAAAAGAATATATATTTTTGATATATATTGAGTTTATGTTTAGTATATATTATAAAAATATATAAAAAATATTTTTATAAATATAAAAGTGTAAAATTGTGAAAAAAAATAGTACTTTATGCAATTTCCATTATAATTAAATAGGAAAGAGTCATCACATTTTTCAATTATTTTAAATATTATTAATTTTTATTCAACTAGATATTATCTTCATTGATATTTTGGTCTAATAGTACTTAAGATTATCACAAAAGTTGATATAATTATTAGTTAATTACTGTATATAACAACTCATAAAAAAGAAAATTCAGATAATTACATCTTCTTAAGAATTAAGATAAAGAAAAATCTTAATAATTCAGTTTAAAAAAAAAAGAAAAGAAAAATCTTAATAATTAAGATAATAAGGTACCTTGTTGAGCAAAATTGGATCTTGATTCAATACCCATTTTTTCAAAGTGAAGCTTTAAGGCTTGAACTACTATTGCTGGTATAAGAACAGTAGAACACCCTGTTCCAATGAAAAAAATAGAAAAAAATCAAACTTAAATACGAAAAAAAGTACTTTTCCAATATTAATAAAATTGTTTTTAATCAATCTAAGTTTTAATTACAACTCGTTGCTAAACTGGGTTTTAATTGATTTCTTCTTTTGGTTATTAAAATCAAGCAATTTTGAGGAATGACGAAACAGAGTAGCTTGAAGATTCCATTTTTATTCTTACTTATCGAACTTAATTTGGCCACTGCAAAAAATTGAAAGTTTTTAGACGAAAAGATTAGTTGGAATGTCTTTGCAGAAAGAACCCACGTTGGATTTCCACAAAATAAAAAATCATTTAAGTACAGAATCCAAACCTAATCTTTGTGAAAGTAACAAAGGAAATGTAAAACAGTCAACAAAAGCTACCAATTTCTTTAGCCAAAAAGAAAAAAAATCAAGATGACCCAGAATAAGGAAGAGATTTTTCTTTAGAAATTACCATGTTTCTTGCATGATTCGCAAGTTTTGCCGATTCCTCTTGGCAAGAAAACACCAGTCCCACAATACCTAGTTCTTAAACCAGAGTCACCAAGAAAAATTTCTGTCATATCTGAACCTGTTCTCTGCTTTTGTTGAAGATTAGCCCATGGAATCTGTTGTCCTCTATTATACCCACCACAAGCTCTCCCTTTGATTTGATGAATTTGCTTAAGTTGCCTCTTACTAAGTTCAATGTGATTATAGTTCCTATTTGATTGCTTTCCCCAATACAGAGAGTCCTGTTTTTGCTTCATAATTTGCTCTTGTTTAAGCTTATATAACTGCAAAATAAACCTCCAAGATTAATGAATAAGTAAAATTAATTTAGTCTGCAATTAGGAAAGTAAGTGAAAGGCACTAACTTGAATTGCTCTTATTTGGTGATCAATTAAAGCTTGTTTAGACTGAAAATCAAGATTTGAGCTTCTGGGTTTTCTCATAGATAAAGGTACTGAATTGAGTTCAAGAGAGGTCCCAAAAAATCTTTCACCATTGTTATACAAAAGCCTTTTTTCTTCATTTATCTTCGAATTCTCAAGCTTTCCTCTAATGGGTACCTCTTCTTGAGTTGATTGGTGAGAACTAGCCAAACTCCATAGCTAAAAGTCACAATATATTAAACCCCAAATCAGAAACTTAATTGAGGTATAAATGCAAATACGAGCCAATCACAAAGAGAGAATAACATATACCTCCTTTTCATGTCTGTTCTCATCATCTTGAAGCATGTTGTGAGCCATTTGACGAGTCAACTTAGCATTATAATTGTCGTCTTGATCACTTTCTGACTCAGTGAAACCAAGTTCTGACTCAACAGGTGAGCTCAGAGCAGACCCAAAAACTGAGGAACCAAAACAAGAAGAAGAAGAAGACCAAGTTTGGTTAATGTGTTTGTTGCTATTGTGAGTGTTCTGTGAGAGAATATTAATATTCTCATCAGTGAAAAACTGCTGGGAAGACTGAGAAGAAAGCAATGATGAATCTCCGTTTTGTAGGTCAACGGACATAATTAAAGAAATTTGAGTTTTTGCCCACTAAAGAATCAAGAGGAAAAAAAAAGGAGAAAAATCAGGTTGGAATTTTAATGATTTGCTATTATGGCTACACCAATTGTCCAAGAAAAACAATTACTACTAGTAGTATTTGGTCAGTTGTCACACAGACATAGAACGTGAGAGAAACAGAGTCATAGAAACACAGACTTCTCCAAGCTAAGCTTTTATCTTTTTATATTAATAAGAAAAACTAAGAACTTGTAAAAAAAAAAAAGAAAAAAACAAGATAGATTAGACAGTGACGGTGGGTATTGGTTGTATTGTGTAAAGTGGGTTACTGTGTTTTAGTTGGGCTTTAGTGGTTGGTCTTTAGTACATTTTAGTTCATCTATATATACAACTTATCTACCATTTGTTGGAAGTTGCAGTTGCCATTGTGAATTTGGCACTTGGATAATATTATATTATGGTCCATTTTTATTGATTTTTTATATCATTATAAAAAAATTATAAAAATTATCTGATTTTTAAAATATTTTCAAATTTATTAGAATTTTTAATCATTATACAAATTTACTTAGATTCATATGATATATACAAAATTTATTATACACAATATAATTTCTGTAAATTTATTGTGAGCTTATTATATGTGCTTTTGTAAACTGATAAAAAAAGTCTATAAAATATTTAAAAATTTTAAAAAATTTGATGGGAAACATAATTTTTCTATCTTTATTAGGAAAAATTACTTTACATGCCACTTTTAAAAACTTTTTCTTTTAAAATATCCTACAGTCCTATATATCTTTAGGCTTTAGTATATACCAAATGTATATTTTTAATATACTTAACATATATTTTTTTAAAAAGTAGATTTTTATAAAAATAAAAAATAAAAGTGAATATTTTTTAAAATATTTTTATTTTCTAAGATATGTTTTTTAAGAAATCCCTTTTTATAATTATTAGAGTGCAACTCAAAAAACATTTTTATTAAAATTTTGGAACTCCAACTTTATCTTATAAGAATTGGAAGTGGAAGATGCTTCAACTTTAAGCCTACAACATTATTCAATTTGGTATAATATATAGTTGTATACAGTTATTAATGTTGTGGTTATAATGTCTAGTTTATTAGTCTTTCATTTATGGTAGTTAATTACAAGCAGTTGAGGTTATAGTAAGGGTTGGTCTCACACCACTGCTTTTTGCTTATTAGGTTAATTTTTAGTTTTTTTTTTCTTCTGTTTTTGGCTTTTTCTGTTAATAATGTTGGAGAGAGAGGGAGTGTTATTAAACCATAAAAGGAAATTATAGTACAACTTTATTTCACGTTTTTTTTATTAATTACATGGGAGGGGAGATATTTAAAATTTAAAGTTGAAATTTAATAAGGAGTAATATATATTTTTAGTCACTAAATTATATTTTAATAGTTACTTATTTTATATTTTTATTATAAAATTATGAAAATTCTATAGACAAACTTTGACCTTTTTAAATTAAAAAATATATATATATATATTTTAAATATATTAATTAACATATCACAATAAAATTATTATATTTTTTTTATTGTGGAATGCATTCAAATCACTTATATATATAAATTAGGCCAATAGTCGGCAAATTTCAGCTGGTTTTTAAATTAATTAGCATTAGGTAAGCCACTCGAGTCCTCTTTTAAATGCTAAGTTGGTGAGATGAATTAAGTAGGAAAAATTTAGGGTTGGTCGGAAGTTATTAATAGTGGAAGATTGATTATAAATTAAAAGAATAAAATAAAAGAAAAGAAGTGTCTTTCTTAGATTTGATATATTGATAACTCTCAACGTTTATACATTAATTTCCAAGGCACACTTTCATTATTTTCTAACAAAATTTGGGGATTAATGAATGCAATAATTATATATGTGAGGGAAGGTGAATAATTTAGGATTTTTTTGTGGTTGGGTTTAGAAGTAGAATAAACATCATGTGTGTAAAGGGTAAAAATAATCTTGTTTTAATTAATTATTTCATTAAATTTTTAATGAATTTTAATCAATTCCCCTTGTTAGTTGTTATCACAACAAGAAATACTAGAATCAATTAACAACCAATACATTTTACAGCTAAAAATAATATCAACATTAATATTGTTAGAAATTTATGGTAGCAATAAATTAAATAAGATATATTACATCATATGCTATTCAAAAGTTGACGCTGTATATTTTTGGTGACAAATTTTCTCCCAGAAGATTAACAGAAAAAATGTCTCATGATATTAGATTATCAGAAAAAATAAGTTTCATGATCATATATTAATTAGCATTTTGGGAGTAACTTCATTAATGAATATGAAATGAATAAAAAAATAAGATGTGTAGAAAGAGGCTGGCTCTTAGGGGTATCAGTTTACAGTTTCTTAAGGTTTTATTCGAAGATCCTTTCGGGTGCTGTTTTTGGGTTTTGATAGTGGAGCCTTTTAATTTCTATTGATGCTGATTTCGAGTTCGTTTCTTAAGTTTCTTGTTCGCTTCTCTGCTATTTTGTTGTTCTAAGACCTGTAGGCTCATCATGATTCTGTTCTCCTGTGTTTTGCTGTGCTTTAAATATTCAACTTGGAATAAAGTGTTGATGTTTAGCTGATCTGGATGAAATTCTGAGCTAGGGGCTTCAACTACTGAGTAACAAGGAATAAAAGGATATTACACCTACTGTTCAATGAAGAGAATGGAGGTTTACCAAATTAGATGTGGACTGGCAGGGCTGAGTACTCTATTTCTGGGTTTGTTTATAGAGCTGCAGTGCAATTTTGATCTTCATGAAGGTGCAGCCCAAGCTAGAAAGTGAAGTGCTTTCTTGCTGCATTACAAGAGCTTCCTTTGGGTCATCTCCATGCCATCCGCTAATGACATCTAGATTACTTCTGTTGGGACCTCAATAGCTTAGTGTATTATTCATTTCCGCTGTTTGTAAAATTGACTTTGATAGCTTAAACTGATTCTGCTATCTGGTATTTTTAATAGGATGTGTTAAGGTGGGCTTTCGGGGTCACTATTCTGTTGAGATGTTTGGATTTCAATAATCATGTTGTATTCTCTGTAGTATTAATAATAAATAATAAAATTTTTTTATAAAAAAATATTCAATCTATAATTGAATTTATTCTACCAAATTTCATGTGGCAAATATAATTTAGTTTTTTTTTTTGTTAAAGAAAGTATTGTCAAAGAAAATGAAATTATATCAAAATGAATAGATTTTATAAAAATTCAGTGCTACTAAAAATAAAAAAAATACTATCATTTAAATAAAATAATACATTAGTAATTTCAAAAAATAATTTTTTTATAATGACATTCATAGTTGATGAGTATAAATTTTTTATTTGAAGGTGAATTAGTAGATAATTTGAAGTCGTAACAAATTTAATAACTTTCATATGACAGTTTTTCTTATTTCAAATGAAATACGATAAATTAAACATATTTTCAGAATGTCTTTTAAGGATTGTAAATAGACTAAAATTCAAAAACTCTGAACCCTATAATAGGAATACAACATCTAATAACTATAAACCTTAACATCCCATTCGAAAAAAAAAAACTCAGGGATACTGGAAAACACTGGCAATGGAAAGACTTCCGAAGGAGTTAGTCGCTGAAATTCTTTGCTGTTTGCTGGTGAAGCTTCTTCTGACATTAAGATGTGTTTCAAAATCATTCTGCAATATCATCGATTGCCTAAGTTTCATTAATGATCATCTCAAGAGATCTAGGGAAACAAGAACACATCGCCCACTGATTCTCCATGAAAATATTCACCCGGGTAAGACTTTCCCAAAAATATTTATTTTACAAATTTTAATGATGGACTCCAACAAGTCAAAATGCTCAATCACCCATACCCATCAAAAATTTGTTCCTATATTTGTGGTTCTTGTAATGGTTTACTTCTCTTGCTTATTCATAAGGCATATAAAACGGAGAGACTTGTTCTATGGAATTCATCCATTAGGCATTGCAAAAAGCTACCTTTTTGTCCAGTTAAATATTGTAAATTTGGATTGGGATATGACTATGTTAATGATGACTACAAAGTTGATAGGATTTCATTATATTCTGAGCAAAAACAAGTTTGGGTGTATAGTTTGAGATCCAATTCTTGGAAAAGGCTTCAAGTTTTACCTTATATAGAGTGTAAGGATTCTTATTTGATGGGTGAAGGATGCTTTGCCAATGGCGCCTTACAGTGGTGGTTGTTAAATAGAGATAATGAATCCATTATTACTGCTTTGGATATAGGATATTGGCAAGCTCTGAAAGTTCTACTACTAAGTTGTTTGGGTTACAAGTTTTGGAAGTATCTCTATTCGTGGGCTTAACCACCAACAATGTTGGTACATGGAGGATGCTACATGTTCAATTGTATGTCAGAGAGAATCATGGAAATGGGTTTACTTAGAGAAAATTATAAGCAATTGAGCTGGACCACCGCATTGTACCAGGGCTTACATAGATCAGAACAAGCCACGCATCTTGTCCAGACTCGGTATACAGGATTGATAGAATCCTCTTTGACCGAGCTTGTTGTTTAGGTTCGGTTTGTTGACTGGTGCATCGTTTCTTATAAATTCCTGATACCTCCTAATATTCCAGAACAAGCCACCCAGAGTTTGTCTTCCACCACCCGCAGAGTTTGTCTCTCATGTTCGGTAGAGTTTGTCTCCTACCACTGGTAGAGGTTGCGGCCCACCATTTGCAGAGTTTGTCTTCCACTATCTTCCATCTATAAACAGAGGTAAAATGCTACAGGTATGACATCTCATTCTCTTCTAACTATTAATTATCTACTATCTCTATAAGCCAGAACACTAACTTTAGCATCGGAGCTTCCCTACTGGAGCCCGAGAGCCCACTAGCCGAGCCTTAAGTCCGGATGTCCGCCTGGTCATCAGTGATGCAGCGAGTGTAGACTGGCTAATCCCCAAAGATGGATAACATGACTCAAACGCCAACTCATTCCAGAACAAACCACCCTCTCACACCACAAAACCAACACATTCAGTCTCCATACACCCTACAATGCCAATACGTCCCCCAAAATGCTTCATCTGATCATACCTTGAATCCCCTAGAGCCAGAAGCCATTGGCCCTTAGCAACCCCTGACCCCATAGCCGGACCCTCTATAACAAACCCTATTTAGTCTCATTCTCCCCTGGTAAACTTGAACCAAATACCAATACTTCCAGAAGGCCTAACGGAAAGGATGACTCAAGACATGACCGCCTCTATTAGAGATTTAATCTATTATAAGACATCAGATCGAGCAGCCTCATCCTGACCACAAGCACCCATCTACCCATCAAGCCCCACCTCAGATGACTTATCCTCAAACACTATCCTGGGCCAAATACCTTCCAACATTCTCTAATGAATTTGACCAGCATCCTGTGAGAGATGAATCATCGGGACCACAAAACCAAGTTAGAAGGAGACTCTATTCTCTGAAGACTCTAACTCTGAACCAGAGATCTCAATGCCCTTGTTGATGAGAGAATCAGGAAGATGTGCAAAAGAACCATACTATAGTATGTTACCACCTTCCGATCCCCATTATCCAAAGAAATTTTAACAGACACCTACCTAAGCTTCCATATGCCAAAAATAAAAGAGCACATCTGGTCCCTGAATACATGTTGACATATTTTACAATACCGCTCTGGTACATACCACTTCAGACTTGGCCTTGTGCAAACTCTTCCCCAAAACCCTAATCGATAATGCACATATTTGGTATAAAAGTCTAGAGTCAAACTCCATATTCAATTTTGGGCAGTTGACCGAGCTGTTCATCAATAAGTTTGTGACATCGAACTACAGCAGATCTGCTCAAAATTGTGCAAGAGCCCAAAGAGACACTCCGGCATTATGTTGAGAGGTTTAACCAAACTGTCAATAAGATTCCTAAGGTGAACTTTGAGCTAGCCATGGAGGCGATGATCCGTAATACAGAGTGCAAGTATTTCTCCAATTCCCTGAGTAAGAATCCTCTGGAGAACTTCGTTGACCTCATGGACCGAGCTTATAAGTATATCTGCATAGATGAAAATGACCGAATCTAGGAAGAACTTCGAGCCTCTAGGGTGGACTAATCGTCAAAGATGTCAGCCGAGCCATTGAAGTCAAGTACTCACAGACTGGACTACTCTAAGGCATCAAAGCAGAGCAGCTCATGGAAAGGTCATGGTCGAAACACTATGTGACCATCTCGCCAGCAGCATTTTCAAAAAGCTTATCACATTGCAGAGGCCCGAGAGAGTCTAACCTCGTTAAGTGCCTCACCTGCCACCATTCTGTGTTGGCTGAGGGACAACGCAAAGGTTAGCTGGCCCAAGCCAATGAGAGAAGATCCCAACCTAGACCAAAAATAATATTGCAGCTTCCACAAAGGCATCGACCATAAAACAATGACTGTACCAAGTTACAAAAGGAGATAGAAAGGTTGATATAAGATGGGGAGTTACGACAGTTCATAGTAAGACCCATGGCCACAGCAGATCAAATAATGATTCTGAGCCTTCCTCCCGATGCTAGAGAAAAATTCCAACTGGAGTAATACATGTTATTACAGGCAGAGAGCACTATGATACAGCATGTACCTTCAGAAAGACCAGTACTAGAGAGGTCCTTTCTGTAACTAAAGGTCATAAAGGTGAAAGCCCAGTTATTACTTTCCATGCTGAAGAATCCAATCAAGTGTCTGGTCCCCATGTTGATGCCTTGGTAGTCGAGGCTATGATTTAAGACTGCTTTGTTCAGTGCATTTTGGTCTATATGGGAAGTGCTGTAAAACTATTGACTCTAGATGCCTACAAGAAGCTCGGTCTATCCCTTAATATTCTCAAGCTAGTTTTGGCCCTCCTTGTAGGCTTATCTAAAAAAGCGGGTACCAGTAGCAGGGTCGGTGACCCTAGATGTTCAGTTGGGCAATGATTCGATAGTTCAAAATTGTTGGGTCTACTTCATGGTTGTGGATATGAACTTTGCGTATAATACAATTTTTGGGTGACCATTGCCTGTAGGAGTATATACTTGCATCTCTTTGAAAAGTTTGCTGTTAAAAATTCTCATCCGATCTGGTGTGGCAGTTTTAAGGGAAAGCCACAAGTTGCACGAGAATCTTATGCGGCACTTTTTAAAGATGCCAACATGGTGCTCCCAATTGATTCCCTGCAACCCTCAAATGATTCACGGTCTAGAGCCAAACCTGGGATATGTTGAAGAACATTGAGCTTGCATTTGGCAAAACCTTAAAGATCGCGAGTTCCTCAAGCCCTCAAAAGGAGCTTTCTCTTACACATGTGCTTGAACAATATGAGGATATCTTTACTTAGACTCTATCCGATGTTATAGGTATCTCACCGAGCTTATGATGCATGAATTACATTTTGTTGTCCCAAGATAACAATCAAGAGGGGGGAGTGAATTTGTTTGGCTTAAGAAAAGATGGTTAATTCAAAAAAAAATCAAAGATTAAAAAGAAGCGTGAAGATGTAGAAAAAGATTAAGTAGAAGATGGAACATAAAGATTTATAATGGTTCTGATTTACCTTAATCCTACATCCACTTCCTTAACAACTTGTTAAGGTTCCACTAACTTTAAGTTTTTACAAGCTTAACTCTAATTTGGTATTTTCTCTAGCTCACACCAAACTACTTACAATGGTTTGAGATTACTTCCTCACAATCCTTATAAGAATTTTTTCAGGCTCACTCTCACAACTTAAGTATTTCCATGCTCACACTCAAACTTAAGATGGTGTTTAATACTCACACCCAATACTCAATTAATACAAAACGTGATTTTGATGTAAAAGAAAGAAAGATGTTCAAGAAGGCTATTACAAATCAAAAAACTTCTTAAACATGAAGTTACATAAAGTATTTATAGCCTTCAAGTCAAGAATTAGCCATTTGAAGTTGGGACCAACATGTTTTATTCTTGTCTTCCACTAATTTCTCTGCCAGAGCAATTTTCTAATCAAACTTATAAAGGTCCGACCGATCAGAAGTAGTATGGTCCGGTCGGAGTAATTGAAATTTTACTTAATGCTCTTTCAACGGTTGGTCCACCTGGGTTCCACTTATTGAGTGTAGATCCAACGGCTTCTGACTTGAGTAATTTTTAAATAGTCTGATCGATCTTGCATTAGGTCAAGTCGGACTTTTCTTGGTCCGTCCAATTTTTGGACGTACCCTCAACCAAAAAATCTATGGATATTTTGGAGAAAATTGGCTCATATGGTCCAGTCAGAATATTATTGAGTCCGGCCTAACTTATGTAGTACTCTAAAAAAATGAGAGTACTTCTGACCGTGAATCCTTTTGTGTAATTTTACACTACAAGAATGAAGTGGATTACTAACAAAAATTTATCGAGAGAATTTAATTTGTTAGTAATACCGAGAGAAAATGGTAAAAAAATAATAAAAAATATACCGATAAATTACCGATAGAATAATTCACCAATAAAAATTTTATTGATAATTATGGCGCTAGATAATGGCGAGTAAACATACCAAAAAAATTTACCGACCGAAAAAATAATTCTCGTAAATACCGATCGAAAATTATTTCTCTCGCTAAATTTTAGCGAGAGAAAACTATTTCTATCGGTATTAGCAAGAGATAATATTTTCTCTCGGTATTTTTTGTTCATTCTTCTATTCATTTACCGAGATACGATTTTTTTATCGGTATTAGCTAATAAATTTATCGACAGAGATATTTTTTGTCCTTAATATTTACCAACAGAAATATTTTATGTCGGTATTAGCGAGAAAAAAATATTCTCTCGGTAAATGAATAGAAGAAGGAGGAAAAAATCTCACCATTCTAGTATTCATTTTGCGAGAGAATAATTATTCTCTCGCTAATACCAATAGAAATATTATTTATCGGTAAATGAATATAAGAATAGTCAATAATTAGTTAACATATTTACCAACAGATAAATTTTTGTCAGTAATATTTACCAACAGACACGTTTTCTGTCGGTATTAAAGAGAGAAAAATATTCTCTCGATAAATAAATAGTAGAAGACGGTAAAAATCTCGTCATTTTAGTATGCATTTAGCAAGAGAATAATTATTCTCTCACTAATAGCCAATAATTAGTCAATATTTTTACTGACATATAAATTTCTGTTGATAATATTTATCAACAGACAATTTTTTATCGATAATAGTGAGATAAAACTATTCTCTCAGTAAATGAATAGACGAATGACGGTAAAAATTTTACTATTTTAGTATTCATTTAGCGAGAGAATAGTTATTCTCTCATTAATACCGACAAAAATATTATCTGTCAATAAATGAATAGAAGAATATTCAATAATTAGTCAACACATTTACCGGCAAATAAATTTATGTTGGTAATATTTATCAAAAGACACATTTTCTATTGGTATTAGTGTGAGAAAATTTTTTTCTCGGTAAATAAATAGAAGAACGGCGGCAAAATTTTTATCATTATAGTATTCATTTAGCGAGATAATATTTATTCTCTCGCTAATACCGATAGAAATATTATTTATAGATAAAGTTATAATAAATGTTTAATAATTAGTCAACACATTTACTGACAGAAATATATTTTTATTGGTATTAGCAAGAGAATACATATTCTCTCAGTAAATAAATAGTAAAATGGCCGAATATTTGCTGTCTTTTATAGCCATTTACCGAGAGAATTTGTCTTCTCTCGTTAATACTGACAGAAACACGTGTCTGTCAGTAATTGAATATTATATAGTCAACTACGTATGGACATTTACCGACAGATAATTTTATCTGTTGGTAATTTTACAGATAGATACTTAAATTTGTCGGTAAAGGTGTAAAATAAATCGTTTACCCTTCCCCCATTTTTTCGATCGCCGCTCACTGCCTCTTCGCTCAGCTCCCTCTTTGCCCCTTCTCCCTTCCGCTCAGCTCCCTCTCTACCCCCTCTACTCACTGGTTTTGCTCGTCAAAGAAGAAGAAGAAGAAGAAGAAGAAGAAGAAGAAGAAGAAGAAGAAGACAGGAGAAATAGGTATTTATATGAAATTTTAAATTTTTTGTTAAATATTGTTATTGTTTTTAATTTTTTATTTATAATAAATTTTGTATTGTATGTTGAGATTGTTAAGAGTGTTGTAGTTTAGGTGACAATAACTCCCTAAATTCAATTGGTAATAGTCTTTGCATAAATACATGGCAATCATAACTCTTCATCCCAAACAATTTATATTTTCTCATATCAATACACCTTGATAAATTCGAGACATAACCGTCTGAAAATTTTAAATTTTTTACCTAGTGGCATATTAATTATTTTTTATTACAGTCCAATGTGTAATTAGCTTTAAGATACCTCCCAGTCATTTCATCTTGTTCTAATTCTGGCCTTCTATAAAATATCCTCAAGTCTTCTCTTGACTTAGCATTGTCTTTTATTTTACCCGGAATATCCATTACAGTATTAAAGATATTCTCAAAAATATTTTTTCAATATGCATTACATTTAGGTTATGTCTAATAAGATTCGAACTCCAATAAGGCAAATTTCAAAAAATATTTTTTTTCCATCCACAATTCCGACATACACTGGTAGTGAAATTTTTATTATAATCAGTTATCTTTTGAAGCTCCAATTGATCAATTTGGAATAATAAATCTTCCCAATTCAATATAAGAGGAGCATCTCTGCTTCTTGTAATGTTCTTTCCAAAATATTTTTGATTATTTCTGAATGAATGATATGCTTTTAAAAACTTCCTGTGACTATCAATTACCCCCATTTGGAAGAGTAAATACTTCAAAATCAGTCATACAGTAAGGACATGCTAGTTTACCCGTAGTGCTTCATCCAGATAACTAGCATATGCGAAAAAATCACTTATAGTCCGCATAAATGTTGTTCTCAAACAAAAATTTTGTTTCTCAAAATAATCAAAAGTCACGACACCTCATTCCAGAATTGTTTCAACTCTACTATCAATGGCTGAAGAAATATATCAATTTGATGTTTTGGGTTATTTGGACCAAGTACAAGTACAAGCAGAAATAAATATTGTTCTTTCATACACATCCATGGTGGCAAATTGTAAGGAGTAAGTATTACTGGCCAATAAAAGTATTGTTGTCCAGATGAGCCATTCAAAACATAATATATATATCTTATTTAACATAATGCAAGACTTTATATAAATTATGAAGAAAATCCGGCAGTATTTTCTCTAGTTTCTCTAAGTACACTACATCAAATATAATAAATATATAAAATTTTAAAATTTTAAATATTTATTATATTTGGTATGCACCCAAAGAATAAATTAAGAGAAATACAACAAATTTTTCACAAAATTTATATACTACTATGTCTCATATTAATGTTAAATGACAAATAGATATATATTGTTGATTCTAAACTGTCAAAACGAGATAATTCAGTGAGTATTATAACATCTCTGAAAGTTTCTCAAATTGAACATTTACAAGAAGAAATTTTAATAATTTTGTGCAAATTAGAGAAAATATTTTCTCCAATTTTTTTTTAATTCAATAGAACATTTACCAGTTCATTTTTTATATGAAGCTAAAATTGCTAGACCGGTGCAGTATCATTGGATGTATCCTTTTGAAAGATACTTGCGACACTTGAAAAAAATGTTAAAAATAAGTCAAAAGTAGAAGCATCAATTTGTAATGCCTTTATAGTAAAAGAGACATCAACTTTATGTTCTTATTATTTCGAGCCTAACATAAGAACGAAATTGCGTGAAGTCTCTTGGAATGATGATGGAGGTATAGAAGACCAATATGAATGTATTCTATCTGTTTTTAAATATCTGGTCTACCATATCGCAAATCAACCAAGATTGGAACAAAGAGAATATTATGCAGCTCATACTTACATACTATTAAATTATGTAGAAGTTACACCTTATATCAAATAAGTTATTCAATATAAATTAATTTAAAATTTTAATATTATGTCTAATAATAAATCTTTAAAATTATATTGGGGTGATAAATTTGATTTTGTAATATATTTCAGCTTATTCATTGAACACTTACGAGATTTGGATAAAAATATAGTCAGTTCACAAGTTGATGTTGAGGTCGAGAGTAATTTTCTCTTATGGTTTCGAAAATATGTAAGCATTAATTCGTTAATAGTGAAGCATTTTCCTTCAAACTTTCATTTGTTCAATTTGTCATCATCTGAACTCATGCATATTTTTTTCTTATTGATTTAGGCAACTGAAAATGGGAATATGATTTCTGATAAATATTTGAAGGATTTAGCCCAAGGTCTATTGCCAACTGTTCGATGTTATAAGGTGTATTTTGTTAATGGTTATAAATTTTACACTGAATCTCACTGTACTTTGAGAGCAACTGTAAATAGTGGTGTTTGTATAAATGGGTCCAACTATAGTAAAAATTCGTTTGATTTCTATGGTAGATTAATAGATATTATAGAGGTTGAATATCCAACTTTACCAATTAAAAGGGTGATATTATTTAAATGTGACTAGTATGACCCCATAAATGGCACAAGAGTTCATCCAGTATATAACTTAGTAGAAGTGAACAAAAGGAGAACATATGCTAAATATGAACCATTCATACTTGCTAGTCAAGTTGCCCAAGTGTATTACGTTCTTTTTCCTAGCACAAGATGAGACGCTTCTGATTGGTTGGCAATTTACAAAATTAAAGCTAGATCATGGATTGAAATACCTAAACAATCTGCCAATAATCATGAGATTGATACTGCATTTTAAGAAGATAGTCCTGAAAATGTACAAGCTATTGATAGGACAAATGATGTTGGTTCAGGTCCTTTAAATAATCCAACTGGACAACTTATGGATATTGATGCTATGGATGTAGAATCTGAATAAGATGAATCTTTACTTGACTCTGAATTTGAATCATCCCAATCAGATAACAACGATGAATAAAAATAATTAGTATGTGTAATTATGTTATATCTGTTACTGAATTTATTTCGATATTTATTATTTATTTTTAATTAATTATACTGATAATTTTTTTTATATATGTATCATGGACCTGGAAGAGGATTTGATCGATCGGGTTCTAGCGGTCGATCCAATGGAGGTTGAGATTTTAGTAGTACGGGTTAGCCATGTCTGCAGCTACGCGATGTCCCGGATGATGTATCGATTGAGAATTCTCAGACTGACAAGGCTACAGACGATGTGCCTAGAGAGGATCCTCCTTTTACTTCTCAACCGGGCAAGACAGAGGATCTTGCTTCTTCTCTCCAGGCCACTATAGATGCCCCTATTGGTGATGCTAGTACTGCAACATCAGTTGCAGGTCGTGATGATAGAATGCAAAATTTGACTATTTGGGAGTCTGAATAGGTATTTTTAATATTTTACATTAATTATATTAAATTATAAAGTAGATATCTGTTAATATATATTGCATATTATTAATTTTTATTCATTTTGTAGCTACATGATGGATCCAGCTGGGGCTTCCACTAGATGTATCCGAAAGGTTATGACATAGAAGATGAACCCCGCCGAAATTTCTTCAGAAATGAAAAACTTTTAGTTCGAAAAGTTTAAGGTCAAAAATAAAAATAAAAATAAAAATAATATTTAATATTTAATATATATGTACAACTTAAAAATTTACAAGTATCATCTACTAATTATCTTGGTTTTTTTTACAAAAATATTTTTACTGGGACCAGGCTATTGATAGCCTAGTCCAGATTACATTCATTAAGAAGGCAGCTATTCACTACAGCGATATGTCGAGTGAGGTGAAAGTTGTAGGGAAGTAGCCTTCATTTATTGATGATCAGTTATGGGCTAACCTGCAGGCCCTGTAGAACTCTCTCGAGGGGCAGGCACATTCTGCTGTTACCTCTCGTAACAGGATGTCTAGTATTATGGATGGTGCAGGTCTATCCACACATACGGAAGACAGCAGATCGTATTATGATCATGCTCATACACTCGTAAGTATATTCAATTTTTTTAATACATTTCAATTTATATTTTTTGTGTTATAAAACTAATACTATTTTTCATTAAATAGGAGTCTACCATAGGTCGGCCACCGAACAACTATGATTTGTTTGTGTATACACACACCCGGAGTCACGATGTCGATCCCAGAATGTCAATGTAAGTAATTCAATAATTTTTTAAATATTACTAAATTTATATTTAAAATATAAAGTTAATAATCTTTTTTTTATATTACATATGATCGTTTCATTGTATCTCATGAGGAGGCCTTTCAGTTCGACACGCCTGTTGACAATGATAGTTTATTTAGATCTGCTGTAGACGGAGAGAAGAAGAAGAAGCTGTATGGACTTGGCTCACAGTATGTCAACAAAACTTATTCTTCTTCTTCTTCAAATAATTCATCTGCTTTACGGGAAGAGATTGAGCATTTGAATGAGTAGTTGGCGGAGCATGATTGGACTATTTAGCAGCAAATCCAGGAGCAGATGCAGATGGTGGAGGAGCAGGTTCAATCTCGGATTCAGGCACAGATACAAATTGAGGTGCATAGATTGGTTTAGCAGTAACTTAATAAGTTTATTACCAACTTCATGTGAGAGAGCTTCGATCCGTCATGATAGTTTTCGCCTGATGGTGCTCCTCCACCTCCACTACCTCCTACCATTTGATTTTAGATTTTTTTTATCTATGTATGCTTTATATTTTAATTTCATATGATTATATACATTTTATTATTTTTATGTCCACCTATTTTATATTTGAATATTTATTGTATTTAAATATAAATTTTATTTTTATATAAATTTTATTTTTTCTTTTAAATATAAATTTGTACATATATTTATATATTATAAAAATTAAAAAGAATAATTATATTGCAAAATTTAAAAATAATTTATTTTTATCGACATGTTATATTTTATGTCGGCAATTTATTTTGAAAATACCGACATAATTATTTGGTCAAAAAATTTCAGAGAATACCGACAATAATGTTTCCATCATTAATATCGACTATGTATTATCGACAGAAAAATTTCTATCGATATTACCGACGAAAATATTTTTATCGGTAAATATTGCCGACTATTTATCTGTTGAAAAATTACCGAGAGATTAGTTTCTGTCAGTAAATTATCGATAGATTACTTTTTTCATCGGCTTTTTGATTATCGGAAAAAGATATAGTGACGGATTTTTTTATCGGTAATATGTCGATAAATATTATTGTCGATGAAAATAATAAGGATTACCGATAAATTTTTTCATCGGTAATCCGGTACATTTTTGTAGTATTAGCTCTTTTCTCATTCAAGGGTTTGGTAGGTATGACATATGATCTGGTCAGACTTCACATGGTATGGTGAGATTTTGGGAGTACTCTCCACCGTAAAATCTTCTGTGTCTTTTTGGCTGATTTGGTCATCAATGGTCTGGTTGGTCTTCTATGTGGTCTTATCAAGCTTTTCATATTTTCTTTAAAGGAAATAACTTTCTGCAAAATGAGACTTGGTGCAAGTATTATATAAATTTAATTTGATTGCCTAAGATGAAAAATAGGAGGGTTTGAGTAACAATCTTCTCCTTTTCGCCTTTGACAATTAAATTGAATTTGAAACTCTAAAAGTATAATAAATGTTTTATATGCTTCCCCTTAATGAATATTTTATTTGAATTGTTTATTTTACAATGTCTTTGCTTAATTTTCTAATTCATATGTAATTAGTGCATTCAAGTTTTTATTCAATTCAAATTTTTTAAGTTTTATTCTCCCCTTTTGACAAAGAAAAAAAAAACATGTAATTGTAATGCATTGAGTTAGACACCAAAAGCAATTTAATTAAGCAAAATTCAATAATAATTTCATTAATTTAGACAAACATAAGTACAATTCAAAAAAATATAATGTCTAATAATCATTTTTACTTTCTTCATCCTCTTCTTCTTCTTCATCTCCCTCTTCTTCTCCATGTTCCTCTTCTCTATGATCTCCTTCCTCAATTTTCCTTGGTTGAGAGGCAACAACTTCTCCTTCTTCTTCTTGAGGATAGGAGCCATGAATGGAGGGTGACAAATTAGATTCATCTTGAAAGCATTTTGCTAATCCTAATGCTTCTTGGATGGATTAAATGTCAAGGTGAAGATGAGAAATGTCACTTGTAATCTTGTCTATCCTTGAGCTTTGTGAGCTCATTTGTCCATGAATGTCTTGAAGAAGTTGAAGAATGGAGGATTGAGGCCTTAGAGTTAGGGTTCTTGCGAATTCTATTTGGAAAATCTCTTCATCTTCCTCTAGAATCCTTGGTCTTCTTTTTTTATGAGCCCTAGTACCTAGTGCTCCTAGTATGTAGACATAGTTTTTATCATCATTCCTTATACATTTGGTATATTTGAGATAGCCTATGTTTATGAATTTTTTAGTGGGATCTAAAGGATTGGAGAGGGTTACTTTGTTTGTTGGTGTAAGTGCACCAATATATTTTGCTATTTATGTGATTTGTGAAGAGAGAAGGATGAGTCCTAACTTAGTTTTCCTAATGTGTAGGAAAGTGTCAATGAGAAATTTTTTCTGTTTGGATGAATTGACCTCTAATCAAGCAAAATAGGAAGAGTAAATCCTTTTGGGTGACTTTCTCATTGCTCTCACCCCTAGCACTAATGGTATAAGTGACAATCCTATGCAACATCCAATAAGTGAGGGTTCTAAGGTTCTTGGCATTGGATTGTTTATGGAGAGAGGTTTCAATAAAAATTTCTTTCCAAAATTCTAGTTGAACTTCAGGAGTTAGGGGAGAGGTAGAGATTTGAGAGATGCCTTCAATTTGAAAGCCTCAAATGGATGAAAAATCTTCTAGGGTAAGGCCATATTCTTAGTTGAATAATCTAAAGGAAATACCATAATATCCTAATGGATTTGTGCTCTTTTAGCTAACAACCAAGGTTTTTAGGAATTCTTTTATCAAGGATTCCCAACCAAGATCATCACGCTCCAAGAACATGAATTTTTTCCATCCCAAGATTCTAAGACAACCCTTAATGTCATTCTCAATCCCTAAAGATTCTAGAGTGAAGGAGGAGAAAAGATAATTTAGTTCTACATGTTTATCTTTTAGGATATCATACATTTGTCTTTCTTCTTTATCTTTGGACCTTATCTTGAGGCTTCTTCTAGGAGCTTCTTTTTATTGAGAATGGGCAGAATTCCCTTTTCTTTTTCAGCTCTTGAAGCCTTCTTCTTGTGTTCTTTAGGTTTCATTGTTTAGTTTAAGAAAGAATAGATGAAGAAGAGAGTTTGATTCAAGAAAGTTTGAGTGTTTTTAGTATTTAAGTTTTTAGAGTTTGATAAAAGAATGTAAAAAACTGATATTGAGGGATATTTATAGTGTTTAGGATGAAAAATAGTTGTTTATAGTTGTTGGAGACAAAATATGCACGTTTTGATTGAGTTTCAACAACTAAAAATTTTTAAATTCAGAGGTAAAGTCCTGTTGAACTTTGAGAAGTCCGGTGGTAAAATTTAAAAATTTTGAAAAGTATGGCCGAACTATATAAGGCCGAACGAAATTTAACTTTTAAGCATAACGGTCATAAAATTTTAAAAAATTTCGGTTGTACCATAGAAAGTTTGGTTATACTTTTGCAGAAAAATTGAAATCAAGAATTTTCTAATAAGTGCGGTCGGACTAAAGGATGGTCCAATCGAAAAACTCTGAAAAATTAGAATTTTTTAAGAAAAAGGATATTTTTAAAGTGAAGATACAAATGTATGAATAAAAATAGATATTGATTTGAAATTTTGGATCAAGTAAAGTAGATTTTTTCAAGTAGTTTTGAGTTTATGAAATTATGCTCCCATCTAACATTCCTAAGTGTTATTTTATGAAGTTCAACCTTTCTTTATTTAGGGTTTGGTGAATATGTCAGCAAGTTGATTTTATGTATCAATAAACTCTAGGACGATATTTTGGTTTTGGACATTGTCCCTTAATAAATAATGCCTAATATCTATATGTTTTGACCTAGAATGTTGAATTGGATTTTTGGATAAATTTATGGCACTATTGTTATCAAACTTAATGAGAATGTGTTCAAAAGATTTTTCTTAGTCAAATAATTGTTGTTTCATCCAAAGAACTTGAGTATAATAAAAACATGCAGCAATATATTCAGCTTCCGCGGTAGATAGGGCAACCGACACTTGTTTCTTGCTAAACCAAGAAACTAAGCATTCACCAAGAAAATGACATGCCCCGGTCATGCTCTTTCTATCCAAAAGACTACCGGCATAATCGGCATCGGAAAAGCCTAATATGTTGAATGATGTATTCCTAGGATAGCAATGTCCTAAATGCAATGTACCATTCAAGTATTTCAAAATTCGTTTAGTAGCATTCAAATGAGATTGCCTAGGGCATGATTGAAATCTAGCATACAAACAAATATTATATATTATATCGGGTCTAGATGCAGTTAAGTAAAGTAAAAATCCGATAATATCTTGGTATTTCTTCTCATCTAGTACCTTACCACTTTCATCCTTGTCAAGTTTTAAAGATGTGCTCATGGGAGTTTTGCTTGACTTGCAACCATCCATTCCAAATTTCTTGAGGAGTTTTCTTGTGTACTTGGATTGGTTAATGAGGATCTCATCTTTGTATTACTTGATTTGTAGCCCAAGAAAGAATTTGAATTTACCCATCATGCTCATTTCAAATTCTCTAGTTATGCAAAAAGCAAATTCTTTGCACAAAGATTCATTAGTAGCACTAAATATAATGTCATCAATATAAATTTGCACAATTAATATATTATACCTATTTTTTTTTAACAAAAATAGTTGTCAACTTTTCCTTTTGAAAAATTATTTTCAAGCAAATATGCACTAAGTCTATCGTACCAAGCTCTTGGAGCTTGTTTCAATCCATATAGTGCTTTTGTAAGTTAAAAAAATATAATTTGAAAATTTATAATCTTCAAAACTGAGAGGTTGTTCAAAAAAAACTTTTTCATTAATAAATCCATTTAGAAATGCACTTTTAACATCCATTTGAAAAAATTTAAAATTCATATGACACATGAATGCAAGTAGTATCCTAATAGCTTCTAATCTAGCAACGGGGGAAAATGTCTCATCATAGTCTATACCTTCCTCTTGGTTATACCCTTTGGCTACTAATCTAGCTTTATTTCTAGTGATGAGACCATTTTCATCAAGCTTATTCCTATATATCCATTTACATCCAATAATTGGATGATTCTTAGGTCTAGGAACAAGTTCTCACACATTATTTCTCTCAAATTAGTTGAGTTCATTTTGCATAGCGATCTCCCAATATTCATCACTAAGAACCTCATCAATTATCCTTGGCTCAATTTGAGAAACAAAAACAAAATTAACATCTAAGTGTTTAAGTTTGGATCTAGTAGTTACTCCCTTTGATGTTTCACCAATGATGAGTTCTTTTAGATGATATTTCTTATATTCTCAATCCTTAGGTAGCTTTTGAGTCTCCTCATCTTGTTCATCATAATTATTCTTTAAGCATCAATTTATTCAAGTGTATCTATAAAATCATCAAGAACATTATCTTTTCTTTGATCAAGTTTAGAAGATTCATAAAAAACAACATGCATTGATTCTTCAACCACTAGAGTTCTTTTATTGAATACTCTATATGCTTTGCTAAATAATGAATATCCTAAAACTATGCCTTCATCCGATTTGGATAAGATTTTCCAAGATTATTCTTCGTGTTTAATGTAAAGCATTTGCATCCAAATACTCTAAGATATGAAATTCTGGGTATTCTTCCATTCCATAGCTCATAAGAAATTTTGTTTATCAAAGGTCTTTTATAGACACGATTTGAAATGTAACAAGCAGTATTAACTGCTTCCGCCTAAAAGTAAGATGATAGTTCATACTCATTGAGAATTATTCTAGCCATTTCAACTAAAATTCTATTTTTTCTTTCAACCACACCATTTTCTTGTGGTGTTCTATGAGCCAAAAAGTTATGTAAAATACCAAGTTTATTGCAAAAGTTTTCAAAGTTTATATTTTCAAATTCATTGCCATGATCACTTCTAATAGATATGATCACATAGCCTTTTTCATTTTGAACTCCTTTTGCAAATATTTTAAAATGGTTAAAAGCTTTATTCTTTTAAGCTAGAAAATTTACCCATGTAAACCTTAAGTAGTCATCCATAAGTACAAATGCATATAATTTTCCACATAGGCTAAAAACTCTATTTGGTCCAACCAAATCTAAATGAATAAGTTCCAAAGGTCTAAATGTAATTATAACATTTTTAGATTTAAATGAGCTTTTATGTTGCTTACCAAATTGACAAGGTTCACATATTCTATCTTTGTTAAATTTGAGTTTGGAAAGACCATCAACTAGCTCTTCTTTACTAATGCATTGCAAATAATCCATACTAGTATGTCCTAGTCTTCTATACCACAACCAAGCATCATTATAAATAGAAATCAAACATTCAAATGCATTGTTAGAATTTATGTTAATTCTATATGTGTTACTGATTCTAGCTCATTTGAATGCAATTTTACCATTTAAATTTGTAACTTTACATCCTTTAGAATCAAAATTTACATTATATTCTTTATCACACAATTGACTTATACTAAGCAAATTGTGTTTCAACCCATCAACATGCCAAACATTTTTAATCAAAATTTTATCAAGCATGCCAATGGAGCCAATGCCAATTTTTTTACATTTTGCATTATTTCCAAAAGTAACATTACCTCCATGCTTATAAGTGAGAGTTGTAAAAATCTTTGCATTCCCATCATATACCTTAAACATCCAATATCCATAAGCTAAGAACTCTCATTGATAGTAGATTTTAGACATACCTCATTGAAGTCCTTTTCATCCTTAATAGCCATGAGACATAGATTAGCAATTTCTTCCTCATCTTCTTCTTCTTTTTCACTTGAGAAAGAGTTATCCCATGTAGCTTTGAGTGATTTCTTCTTTTCTTTATCCCACTTCTTTTTATTTTTCAATTTGAAGCAATCCAACTTGATATGCCCGGATTTGCCATATTCATAGCATTTTACTTCATTCTTTTTATCTTTGAAGGAAGTTTTAGAAAGTGTACCTTTGTTAGTTTGCAATTTTCTCTTTCTCTTCCAATCATTCATCCTTTTAGAAAACATTGCCATTTCTTCTTCATCATCACTATCTTTATTGCTTGAGCTCTCAACTTCTTTGATTGCTTTGAGAGCTATTGTTTTTCTCTTTTCCTTCCCACCTTGTTCTTCATCTCTTTCGGTGTGCAATTTGAAGGTGAGTAGTTTTTTTGATAAGTTCATCAGTTCTCAAGGAACCTAGATCATGAGCTTCTTCTATTGAAGAAACCTTAGACTCAAAGTTCTTCTTGCCTTTAAGTGCTCTCAAGATTTTGCTGTTGACTTCATCTTGATCTTATGTATTTCCATATTTTCTTTAATTTGTTAATGATGGCAAGCAATTGATTTGTCATATCGGTGATATTTTCGTTATGCTTGATCTTGAATAGCTCATACTCATGTATATACATTTGCTTCTTAGTGAGCCTCACTTGGGTAGTACCCTCATGATAGTTCTCAAGAGATTTCTAAATGCAATAAGCACAAGTGAGATGTTGGACTTTCCCACCTTCTTTTCGTAAATAGAATTCAACAAGATGGAGGCTGCCCTATGGTTTTTGAATCTATCTTTTTATATTGGCATTTGACCATTGTAATTTGGGAAGAGGAACTTGGACACCCCCAACTTCATGAGTAGGAGGCTTCCACTCACTTTTAACATAGTCCCAAAGCTCTATTCCCTCACTATCTAGAAATAAAAATTTTTATGTTTCCAATAGGAATAATCGGTTTCATCAAAGTATGGTATGAGAAGAGAGTTAAGATTTTCATCAGAGGATGAAGAAGAGGTTGCCATTTTGGATCTAATTTCATAATTAAGTTTAAGAAATTGATAAGCTCTAATACCAATTGTTGTCCCAAGATAGCAACCAAGAGGGGAGTGAATTGGTTTGGCTTAAGAAAAGATGGTTAATTCAAAAAATTCAAAGATTAAAAAGAAGTGTAGAAGATGTAGAAAAAGACTAAGTAGAAGATGGAACACAAAGATTTATAGTAGTTCTGATTTACATCTACTTCCTCAACAACTTGTTAAGATTTCACTAGCTTTGAGTTTTTAGAAGCTTAACTCTAACTTGGTGTTTTCTCTAGCACACACCAAACTACTTACAATGGTTTGAGATTACTTCCTCACAACCCTTACAAGAGTTTTTCCAAGCTCACTCTCACAACCTAAGTATTTTCAAGCTCACACTCAAACTTATGATGGTGTTTAATGCTAACACCCAACACTCAATTAATATAAAAAGTGATTTTGATCCAAAGAAAGAAAGATGTTCAAGAAGGCTATTATAAATCAAAAAATTTCTTAAACATGAAGTTGCATAAGATATTTATAGTCTTCAAGTCAAGAATTAGCCGTTTGAAGTTGGGACCAACATGTTTGATTCTTATCTTCCACTAGTTTTTTCTGCCAGAGTAATTTCCTGGTCGAACTTATAAAGGTCTGGTCAAAAGTAGTGTGGTCCAGTCATAATTATGCATGGTCCGGTCAGAGTAATTGAAATTTTGCTTAATGCTCTTCTAACGGTTGGTCCACGTGCATGGCTTCCACTTATTGAGTAGAGATCCAACGACTTCTGACTTGAGTAATTTTTAAATAGTCCGGTCAGTCTTGCATCAGGTCCAGTCAGACAGTACTTGGTCTGTCCAATTTTTGGTCATACCCTCGGCCAGAAAACCTACTGGATATTTTAAAGAAAATTGGCTTGTATGGTCCAGTCAGAATATCATTGAGTTTGGTCAGACTTATGTGGTACTCTGAAAAAATAGGAGTACTTCTGACCGTGAACCCTTCTATGTGATTTATCTCTTTTCTCATTCAAGGATACGGTCGGTATGACATATGGTCCGACCGGACTTCATATGCTATGGTGAGATTTTGGTAGTACATTCCACCGTGGAACCTTTTGTGTTTTTTTGGCTGATTTGGTCATCAATGGTCCGGTCAGTTTTCTATGTGGTCCGATTGAACTTTTCATATTTCCTTCAAAGAAAATAACTTAATGCAAAATGAAACTTGTTACAAGTGTTAGATAAATTCAATTTGATTGCTTAAGATAAAAAATATGAGGGTTTGGTTAACACATTTAAATCCTCATTCCACCCCAGGCAAGTAGAAGAGAAGAAATTTGGGGCCGGAGAAACAACTAGCAGCCAAGCAAGAAGTTGAGAAACTTTTAAAGGCAGGTTTCGTTCGAGAGATTGTATTCCCAGACTAGTTAGCCAATGTAGTCCTAGTGAAGAAGCCTAATGAAAAGTGGAGAATGTGCATAGACTTCAAAGATCTTAACCGAACATGTCCTAAAGAATCTTATTCTCTACCAAATATTGATCATCTGGTGGACTCCACCGCACGGTACGAGGAGTACAACTTCATTGATGCCTCATCCGGGTGACACCAAATTCCCCTAAAGCTGGAGGACTAGAGCAAAACCTCCTTTGTGACTAATAACGATACTTATTGTTACAAAGTCATGCCATTTGACCTCAAGAATGTTAGAGCCACTTACTAGAGGTTCGTCAATAAGCTCTTCTAGGCTCAAATAGGCCATAACGTTGAGGTAAATGTTGATGATATGATTATCAAGTCTAAGACTTCGGTGAAACATCCTCGGGACCTATCAGAAGTCTTTAAATTAATACGACAAGCAAATATGAGGCTCAACCTAAAGAAATGTGCCTTCAGGGTTTAGTCAAAAAAGTTTTTGGGGTTTATGATTTCGAAGAGAGGAATTGAGGCTAATCCAGAGAAGATCCAAGCTATCCTAGAAATGGAGCCGCCCATGAACATCAAATAGGTCTAGAAACTTAATGGTCGAATCACAGCTCTCGGCAGATTTATCTCCTACTCGGCCAAAAGATATTTACCATTTTACAAGATCCTGAAGGCCTTGAAGTAGTTCCAAGGGACTGAGGAATGTCAACAAGCTTTTATCAAGCTTAAGAAATTCTTGAGTTCATCCCCCTCCTCAGTCGGCCGATTCACGTGGAGCTATTGTTCTTATACCTCTTAGTCTTTCCATCCGCTATTGGCTCGGTTTTAATCAGGGAAGAAAGTAACTAGCAGTACCCTATCTATTATTCTAGCCACACTTTGAAGGGTCATGAGCTAAGATATTCGCCTAGAGAAATTAGCACTGGCCTTGAAAGCCACTTCAGAGAGACTATTGTCATACTTTGATGCGCACACCATCATCAGTCGCACAAACTCTTGCCTTAAAAAGATCTTACAGAGACCAAAAACTTTAGGATGACTCACTGAATGGGCAACCCAGCTTGGATGGTTTGATATTCGGTATGAGCCAAGAAGAGCAATGAAGGCTCAAGTCCTGGCAGACTTTGTTACAGAGCTCTATGAGTGACCTTGCGAGTCAACTCCCAAAGAGGCTTAGGTGCTGAATGTAGATAAAGCGTCCTGCGGAGAAGGATCTGGTATTGAATTTATCCTCAAAGGCCCGAGAAAAATTATTATCAGGTATTAGCCATATTTGATTTTATGGCCTCCAATAATGTAGCGGAGTACAAAGCCATTTGCTTAGGCTTGAAGCTTACCTCGAAAGTTCTACCTGATAGTCACTTAATCCTATCTGATTCTCAACTTGTTGTCAGCTAGTTAACAGGAAAGTATGAGACTCTAGATGTGAACATGGTCTGCTACAAGGAATACATAGCGAAGCTCCTTCCAACTCTAGAGAGGCAAGATTATTCTTGGGAGTTTCATCAAATAATACGAGCGGAGAATGAATGTGTTGATAGGCTAGCTAAAGCCGCAGCTGCCAAAGAGGGTGCTCCTCACTATGGAGTCCTCACAGAAACCATTACACGACCCAGCTATAATGCAGTTTCTATCCTGGTAGCCGAACCCCTAGAAGGATGGAGATTATAGACCTACAAGTTCCTTAATTCTAGAGAGCTTCCAGCCTATATTTGATCTATGATGGGGTCTTATACAAGAGGTCTTTCTCTCATCCTTGGAGCAGGTGTGTATCTGAGGAGGAGGGAGATTACTTACTTAGAGAAATATATAAAGGGCTTTGTGGAGCTCATGAAGGGGCCCGAGCCTTGTCAAAGAAAGCACTGTTGTAGGGATACTTTTAGCCTTCTATGGACAACAACACAAAAGATCTTGTTCAGAAGTGTGACAAGTGCCAGAGGCATGCTGATCTACAGCACCAGCCCACCAATGAACAAAGACTTATCAGAAGTCCATGGCCATTTTCTCAGTGGGGCATGGACATTCTGGGACCTTTCTCTCAGGCTACAACGCAGAGAAAGTTCTTAATTGTCACAGTTGCTCATTTTTCCAAATGGGTCAAAGCCAAGCCTGTAGATTCCATCACTCCAACCTCTATAATCAAATGTTTTGAGAAGTTGCTAATCACTAGGTTTGGGATTCCCCATGTTTTGATCACTGATAATGGCAAACGGTTGGATTACAGGACTTTCAGGGAGTACTGTGCTGAGCTGAAGATAAACCTCAGGTTCACCTTGACATATCATCCTCAATCAAACAGACAAATGGAGGTGAAAAACTGCACTATATTCATAGGATTTAAAAAAAGGCTCGACGATGGCAAAGGCTTATGGACGGAGGAGCTCTATAATGTATTATATGCTTACTACACCTCACCCAGAATAGCCACAGGAAAATCCCCCTTTGCGTTAGCCAATGGTACAGAGGCCGTCATCCCAATCGAGATCGGAATCCCATCAGGAAGAACCCTCAGCTACTCAGAAGATCAGGACTCAGGCATCAAATACAACCTGGACATTCTCGAGTTCAAAAGAGAGCAAGTTATAATCAGAGCACAAGCCTACAAAGATCGGATTGAAAGTTTTCACAACAAGAGAGTCCGACATAAGCAATTCAACAAAGGCGATCTGGTGATAAGAAGGGTTATTGCGACACATGGAGTGGCAGGACTGGGAAAATTATGGGCAAATTGGGAGGGCCGGTATAAGATAGCTGGGATACTAAAGGGTGAAGCCTATAAGCTTCAGACTATGAATGGGAAAGAAGTGCCAAGAACATGGAATGCTGACAACTTGAAGAAGTATTTTCAATAGCCATTTCTTATGTAAAATGCTTTGAACAGTGCATTTGTAAACATACTTAGTAAAGGAAAAATCCCGGGCATTTACCAAATGTCTACAAAATAGAACTTGCCATCCGGACTACTTGTCTTTTTAGCACTGACTGTGCTATCATTGCACCACAGATCGTGCAACCACTTTCAACTCTTTAACTAAGCACTATAACTGCATATAATTATGCACCGAACTTCATGCTATAACCGTGCCCATATGGAAGCACTCCAATTGTTCAATCTTTAAAAATATTCCTACCACACATCTCGTATCGATGATCAAATAGGAATACTCGATTAAGCTCAATATGAATTTAAACTTTAAAACGAGCATCATGGAGGAAATTTCATTTAGACCAAGGTAGGACCAACCTCTTACATATAGACCTACTAAAGGCTATACAAAAATATCTACACCGAGCAAAAAAAAATAAAAAACAAAAAAAACAAGCTCTGTTCGAGCAAAGGAAAATAGGATGAACAAAATAAAAGGGACAAAGGCTTAGTTGGTGTCATTGCCCCCAACATTATTTGGAGCAACATTCCCCATCACCTCTTTATCATCTTCTTCTTTAGGCTCATCAGCTTGTCGATCAATATCAATAATCCATCATCCATGACAAGTACATGTCCGGATTCTCTTCCTTGAGTCGCTTATACATGGCTTGACTATAGCGATACACACCCCGAGCATATCTCACATTGCTCATTTTCCTTTCTTGCTCCAGCTCATCCAGGGCTGTCTTGAGAGTCTCTTGTGCCTCATGGAAAGCCTCACACTTGGAATTCAATGCATTCTCTAGCTCGACCACTCTTTTGCATGCCTAGTCAGATTCTTGATGAGCATGATGAAAATTTGTTGCCACATTAACCAGCAGCTCGACGGTATCATGGCAAAGCTAAGCATGATATAAAAAGAAAAATGAAAAGTTATTCAAGATCAATTCATATTAACACAACAATAATCAACAAACATATTAAACATACTTACCGCAGTCGCAGATACCCAAACTTTGGAGGCTAGAGCAATCGCATCCATTTGTAGATGCTCCCACCTCTCCCAGACCATTCCCCCTAGAATGACCGATAAAATTCGTTGCACAGGAGGATCTCTTATAGAAAACTCGAATTGGTGAAGACCTCTTAGCCTCTCCACCAACGCAATTTCCAGCCTCATTGACTGTATTGGCCATGTAATATCTCGGTTGAATAGGCACCCGATGCAACCAGACCTATAATCCCTATTTCAGGCGCCTTTCCCCTCCGAGGCTCTCGACTAGGACCACTAGCCTCTCGGTGTTTCCCCTTATCATGGTGAGCCTTTTTTTGTGCCTCACGTTTCTACAGGTTGCTCCGTGATACGCTAGAGTTCTTCTGAGGCAAACCCTTTTGCCATTTCTGCGCAAAAACAAAACAAGTTGAGTAAATAAACCCAAACATTATAAACTTAAAACTCAAAGATAAAAATATAGCCTCCCTCACTGCCCCGAACGATGGGAAATACTCTCTCACAAGATGAAGGGCATTCCTCTTCTCTCTCAAAACATCCTTCCTAATCTGTTCGTAATACCCCCATTCTTCAGGACCAAGGTTCTTTGCATTTATAACATGACTATTGCATGAATAACCTAGTCTGTTCGGCATCCAAAGCCTCCTTCCTTTTCCATAACAAAAACTGATCCTTTCAATTCTTCATAGAGTTTGGTTTCTCGGAGAATAGTCCTCGTCCATGCCTCCCTTACATATAGAAAAAAATCTTCATCTGCTCAGGATCGTAGCTTCAAAACTGAAAAGGCACCTAACACTCGGACAGAGAGAGGGATCCCTAGCAGCCCACACAAAATCTTAAATTCCACCACTGTCAGCCAGGCATTTGGGCTTAGCTACCCTAGGGCCAGATTGTGGAACTCCAAGAACTTTAGAATGAATGGTAGTAGGGGAAGCCTTACCCCAGATCACAGATCCTCTTCGTACAACATTAAATGATCAGCGGGAGGGTCTTCCATCACTTTAGTATGGTCACCAAAAACATGCATCTTATACACGGGAGAAATTTGATACTTGTTTCGGATGCTATCTAGGTCTGCAGTGCTGAGGCAAGAACTGATATTCCTAGCCCAAGCCTTTTTCTGCTACTACCTGATCTTCCTCATCTTCCCTTTCACTTCTTTCAGCAGGGCCTGATCGAGCTACAATAACTCTCTCTGGTATTTCCACCAGCTCCGCCATGGTATACTCCCACTACTAACATCTCCCTTAGTAATACAACTGAGCTCACTTGAACAATTTCCAGTGATTCATTACTCTCCCTGGAACTCAACTCCCTATAATTTATGAAAATGACACTATCCGAACTCATAATGCAAAGAGACAAGGAGAACTCACCCATTTAGTTGAGAAGCTTCTCAAACCGTTCCATACCTTGCAGCTGGTATGAACTCGTACAATTTATCAGAGTACCCAAACTATTGCTTAAGAGGTTTAGTAGCTATCTTCACTCCTCTTCCTCATTTATATAGGAAGAGAATCGAAAGCTGAACCAACATAATTAATGCATTGTGCTGGAAACTCAGAATTTGAATTTCCCGCTCCTGCCATACTTTTTTCTAGCTGCCATGATGTTCTTCTGCTCCAGTGCACCCACATTCCTTTCACTAAGTGGCTGGCATAAATGCCAGTACAACAGGGAGGGACTAGTGGTGTATACCTATAGATTGACGATAAGCAATTGAGCCGGACCACCGCATTGTATCGGGGCTTACATAGCTCGAAACGAGCCATGCGTCTTGTCCAGACTCGATATACGGGATTGATAGAATCTTTTTCGACCGAGCTTATTGTTTAGGCTCAGTTTGTTGACCGGTGCATCATTTCTTATAAATTCCTGACACCTCCTAATATTCTCTGGTACTCCCAACATCTGCAGAGTTTGTCTCCCACCACTTGCAGATTTTGTCTCCCATATTCGGCAGAGTTTGTCTCTCACCACCGACATAGTTTGCCCCCCACCATCTGCAGAATCTGTCTCCCACTATCTTCCATCTATAAACAGAGGTAAAATGCTATAGGTATGGCATCCCATTCTCTTCTAACTATTAATTACTTATAGTCCCTACAAGCTCGAGCACTGCCTTTAGTATCAGAGTTTTTCTACTGGAGCCCGAGCCTCCTCTTTATCTTGCAAGTCATCCCACAGTCACTGAGCCCAGGAGCCCGCTAGCCGAGCCTTGAGTCCAGAAGTCCACCTTGTCATCAATAAGGTTAATTAATGTAAGGATCGATTGGATTCTGTCATTTAGGTTTGGTATAACAACTGTCATTTAGTTTATGTTGAAGATTGTAATTATCAATAAGTACAGATACACTAATGACAGCAAAAAAAAGAAGTAAAAGATTGAAATAGTCGTGTATAGATGAGAATGAGGCTGGTAGGTGAAAATGTCTTTACAAAGTCAAGAAAGAGACCTGCTTTTAGAAGTCTAAATTAATAATTTCGGACTTCCAAGTTGCAAGAAATTGTAGGCTTCCAATGAAATGTTGGTTTGAATGGAAGAGGTCCCTCGGCCATTCAAGCTCATGTCCTAGACAATATTAGCAACCAAGCCAAAGAATATGTTCTTAACAATGAATATAATGAGACCATTAGGCAGGGAAGATTCAGATGTGCTTTCTCTTCTATGACAATGATGACGACATACACAGCAAACAAATCAAAATAAAAGCAAATTAAAAGTAGAAGACTTTCAGCTTCCCATGAAAAAAAAAAGTAAAAAAAAGTTCGAGAAACACTACACCTAAAATTCAACCAAGTACAAGAACAATCTCATATTTTAATAATCTCCTTTTCTTGGTCACATTTAAATAGAATTGAAGCTTGTTTTGTTAATCTTGAGGATTTTACTCTTTTTGAGGATTCGTATTCCAAGAAAAGATGGCAAAGGATAGAAATATAGGTGTGGCAATGGATTTTTCTAAGGGAAGCAAATTAGCTCTCAAATGGGCCATTGATAATCTTCTAGAAAATGGTGACTCTCTGTATGTTATCCATGTCAAGTCTTCACTAGGAGATGAGTCTCGCAATCTACTTTGGACCTCTGCTGGTGCTCGTAAGATCTAATTTCCCTTTCTTTCAATTTTCTAGCTTCTTGTATTTTTTTTCTTTCTTCAAAATTTCTTTTTAATTTGATCATATTCAGATCCAGAATTTGATCTGTTTATGTTCATGTCTTGCAGCTTTGATTCCCCTGGCAGAGTTTCGTGATCGAAATGTGGCACATAAGTATGAGATCAATCTTGATCCTGAGGTTTTGGATATGTTAGACACTGTCTCTAGGAAGAAACAGGTGATCCTTTTCCTTGCATGTTTCAGTTCGAACCTCAGTTAAAATCTAATTAACAAAATAAAAAATTGTATGCTTGTTCTTGATCAGTTTCTTGGTTTCTTAATCTGATCTTTATTATATAAAAATTGAAATTAGGTAACTGTGGTGGCAAAGATTTATTGGGGAGATGCAAGAGACAAATTATGTGAGGCAGTTGCTGATTTGAAACTTGATTGTCTGGTTATGGGTAGCAGAGGCCTTGGTTCAATAAAAAGGTATATACGTCTTTCACCATTTTTCTGCTATAAGCTTTTTTTGTAGTAATAGATAAATGGGTTGACATCAAATAACCCAATCATCATTATTGATTGAATTACAGGGTGTTGCTGGGGAGTGTGACCAACTATGTGGTAACAAATGCAGCTTGCCCTGTCACTGTGGTCAAGGATCCAAGTTCTCATGGGTTTTGATTAAAATTATGAACCCGATCTTTTCCTAGAGTTGTTTTTTTTGCTTTGTCATGCTTTGATTTATATTTGGTTGGATTAAAATGTGGTTGCTTATGGGCTTTTTTCCCAAGTTCAGAGGTTGTCTTAATATTATAACTCTGTATATATTTCAGTATGTTTGATGGTTGTAGACTCTTGTACAATTTAATAAAATATGCACCTTTGGATCTTACTCTATGCTGTTTCTAGTTCCTTTTTGCGACTGGCACCTATGGTGCTGGTTGGGTTGAGGTTGGTTAAGACTGCTGCATTATGCTAGTTTTGTGAAGTGTTCTGCTGTTGATAGACATAAGTTGTTCTGCTGGTATGGTAGGGTGGTAGCAGAGGTAGACATGGCAATTTGGTACTGGAATAATAATAGAGCTCAGCTGTGTTAGTTGGTGTATATTTTGCTGTACTGTGATACTAATGTGTGACTGGCATCTGCGGAGCTGGGTGCACTATGGTGCTGCAATGTGCCAAGTTTGTTGCAATATGCTAGACTTGTATGCTATTGCTGTACTATGCTGCCAAAATTATAAACCGTGATATGATGTATTAATATGCTTAATATAATATTTATATATATATAATTGTCAAATATCCGTACTGTTAAATTTTATTTAGTATTATATTTTAAAATATAATTGTAATTAATTAAATAACGAAAAATTAGTTAAAATTAAATTTTATAATATATAATACTATTTAAATTTACATATTTTCTTATATATAATAAAGATAAAAATTTATTATATCTACTTATATTTATTATATTTAAAATTTATTATATTTACTTATTTTATTATATTTAAGTGTTGTAAATCTTTTTAATATATATATTTATATTTATAATTAATATTAGATCACGAATTCAACATTCACTTAAATAATGTATAATGTATATAATTCTTTTTTTTTGTCCTTTTATATGCATATTATAATGCATATAATATGCATGTGTATGCTGCAATATATACACTGTGATATGCGTGCTTGTATTGTCTAAGAGAGTTAGTAGTCATAGATGATGAATTAATGAAGTTTTTTTTGGTGAATATCAATTAGATTTTAATGGCCCAATCAAGCCAATGATTTGAGACACAAAGTTTAGGATTAGTCAAAATTTAAGATTAGACTCTGATTTATGAGTGTAAGTCTATATCTAATCCAATTGAAAATGTTTAATATTAGAATATCATATAAAAATTATAATAATATAGTAATTACATAGTCAATTTTATTGTTTAATTAGTTAATTGGAAGTTTTTATTTTTTAAAGCATAAAATTTAATTGACATAATTTCTTACATAAAAATCTAAGAAAATGTAATAAATAATTTCCTAATGTTCAAAATTTTTATAGGTTTCATTCCCTTTCTCTATACGTTAAAAAAATAATATTAATAATTTAATATTGAACTCCTGCATAATCCTCGACATTAAAATATTTCTAAATCTCCATTTGAAAATTATAATTTTATGAAAGTTTAATTTAATTGAATTTTATAACCAAATTTCATGTTGCAAAGTTTAATTTAATTTTTTGAGTAGTTTTTTTTTTAAAGTATAGTCAAAGAAATGAAATCATATAGAAAAACGTATCAAAAAATTTGTTGAGCATCGGTTCTAGCCGAATTAATGAAAAAAATGAAGAGGATGGACACTAAAAGAATAGGAGATGGTTTAGCGCGTGGTACTCCCATGAATTTAAACACATTTTTCCTTTAGAAAAATCATGAATTTTATAAAGAGAGAAAAAATAAAAAAAAATAGAAATTCAAATAAATTTTTTTAAAAAGGAAAAAAAGTAAGTAGAAGATTTATGATCATATATTTATATTAGAATTATTATGGATATTAATATTATTATTATGTAAATTATTAATATATAATTAATTTAGTGGGAATATTAAAAGTCTTATTTTTTTTAAAAAAATTAAATTTCTAAAAAATATATATAAGGTAGTTGATGCCTTATCAAGGAGAGAGTAGCCTGAAGATGAGAAAGGTGATTGCTACTCCATAGCATCTACAATAGTTCCAACCTGGTTATGAGAGTTTTCAAATAGTTACAGCAAGGATGAAGAATGTCAGAACTTGATTCAGGTGTTAATGGTGGACAAAGAAGCTAAGCCTCACTGCTCTTACAAACATGGGATCCTTAGATACAAGGACAGATTGATAATTAGGGACAATGAAGAATTCAAACAGAAACTCATGGAGGTAGCTCATGATTCTACTTGGGGTGGACATTCAGGCATAAGAGGTTCATATAGTAAACTTAAATCCCATTTTTTCTGGAAAGGGATGAAATAAGATATATACCCGTGGGTACTCAAATGTGATACCTATCACAGGTGTAAGGCTGAAAATGTGGCTTATTCTTGTCTATTACAACCTCTACCCGTACCAAACAAAATGTGGGAATCCACTTCAATGGATTTCATAGAACAGTTGCCCAAATATGAAGGTATGGATGTTATTTTAGTTGTTGACCGTTTTTCAAAATATGCTCATTTCTTAGCCCTTACACATCTTTATACAGCCACCAAAGTAGCCCATCTCTTCCTTAATAACATTTTCAAATTACATGGGTTACCTAAGGATATAACAACAGACAGGAATAGGGTGTTTACCAGCCTCTTTTGCCAGGAACTATTTAAAATATTGGGTGTCAAACTTAATCTAATTTCAATTTACCATCCCCAATCTGAAGGGCAAACTGAGAGGGTTAATCGGTATTTAGAAAATTATCTCAGATGCACCTGTTTCCTTAAACCTGGGACATGGACAAAATGGTTAGGGTTAGCTGAGTGGTGGTCCAATACAACTTATCATTCCAGCCTTAAAATGACACCCTTTCAAGTTGTTTATGGGGCTGCTCCTGAAAACCTTCCTACCTACCCAACTATTGATTCATTTGTAGCCTCAGTAGAGTCTTTCCTCAAAGAAAGACAACGTATGATCAATTTTGTTAAAAGGACAATTATTGAGTATACAAAATATGTACAACACTACAATAATGTATTGAATTACTAAAAGAAATTTACTGAAAGAAAATTTTTTATTAGTAATACCGACATAATACCGAGAGAAATTATTAAAAAAATAAGTTAGAAAATATACCGACAGAATTCTAACAAAAAAATTTACCAATAAATATTTTATTAATAATATTAGCACCAGCAGATGGCACCAACAAATACCGATAACTTTATTGACAAAAATATCTAAGAGTTGATAATACTTAATGAGAATTATTGCTAATTTTTTAGTGATAAAATTTACCGGCATATATTTATGTCGGTAATACCGAAAGAATATATTTTATGTCAGTAATACTGAAAGATAAATATTTCTATCGGTACTACCGAGAGAATATATTTTCTGTTGATAAAGTTACCAGGAGAATATATTTTCTATCAGTGAAATTACTGAGAGAATATATTTTCTGTTGGTAAAATTACTGAGAAAATATATTACTGATAAAAATATGTGTCTTTCAGTAATACCGAGAGAACATATTTTCTGCCCGTAAAATTACCAAAAGAATATATTTTTTGTCAATAATATCGACAGATGGTTGGTTATGTTGAAAAATTTACTGACAAATACTTATGTCTCTCTGTAAATTTTACCTTTTAAAAGTAAATTATTTTTTTTATCCCATTTCTGTCAGCCCTTCCTCATTTTTCTCATTTTTCCTCTGCCTTTGTCTGTCTCTTTCCCCTTTTCTATTTTTTTTGTTTTGCTTGAAGAAAAATAAGAAGAAAAAAGTATTTATTTTGATTTTTTTAATTTTTGTTAAATTTTGTATTTTATTTATTTTTTATTTGTTGTTATTTTTTTTTATAAATTTGATATTTTATTTTGAGTTTGCGAGTGTTGTAGTTTAGGTCGATTATTTATATTTTGGTTGTGTATTGTTTAATTTTTAGGATATATTTTTTATTTTTAATAAATTTTAGGTAAAATTTATTTTATTTTTTAAATTTTTAAAAAAACAATAAATTTGTAAATTTATTTTAATTAATCAGAATATTATTTTAGAAATTTTTAAAATTTTCATAATATATTCAAAATTTTTTTGTATTTAGAAATTTATTTAGGGTATTTAAAAAATTTTAGGTAAAATTGATTTATTTTTATAAATTTTAGAAAAAAAATATAAAAAATTATTTTTTTTATTTTTTTAATGAAACAGAATATGTTTTAGAAAATTTTAAAAATTTTTGTTATATTAGAAATTTTTTGCTAAATAGAAATATTTGAGAGTGTTAGGTTTTTTTAAGGTATTTTTTATGATTTTTTAGAGAAAAAAAATTTAGGTAAAATTGATTTATTTTTGTTTTGGTAAATTTATATTTTAATTTCTTTTTAATATTCAATTCTTTAATAAATTAGATATATTATAATTTATAGTAAAAATTAAAAATAATAATAATAATTAATTAAAAAATAAAAAATAATAATAATTTTAATTTATCGATATATTTAAATCATCTATCAGTAAATTAAAAACAAAGATGGCACTGTATTGCTTAGACGAATTTGTATTCTCACGGTATGTTAGTGAGATGTTCTGTTGGCCTTACCGATAAAAACTCATAGAAAATTTTTTTATCGGCAATAACATAGGTACGTATTTGGTATTGCCCGACAAATTTGAAAGATTTTTATCAGTATTACTGACAGAAAAACTATTTCTCTCTGTAATTTTTGTCGACGATTAGTCTTTTAGTAATACCGAGAGAAATTATTCTATCGACAATTTACCGACAAAATTTATTTTTCATCGATATTTCCATTGCCTATAAAGGATATGGCTATAGAAATTTTTCGCCGATAATTAATTGGTAAATCAGATTACCGACAAAAAAAATAACGATTACTAATAGATTTTTTCGTCGGTAATTCATGATATTCTTATAGTACAAGCCACTGGCTAATGAGAAGAGAACAGATAGGCAATTTGAAGTAGGAGATACTGTGTTTCTTAAATTTGCAACCTTATAGACAGAATTCAATTTTAGTAAGAAGAAGCTTGAAGTTAGTTGCCAAATTCCTTGGGCCTTATAAAGTTGTAGCCAAGGTTGGGTCAGTAGCTTATCAATTAGAATTACCACCAAATTCAACTGTGCACCCTGTGTTTCATGTGTCATTGCTAAAAAGGTGCTTAGATGGCAGAATTAATAGCACTACTGAGCTGCCACAGTTGGATTGCTAAAGGAGAATTCAAATTGGAACCAGTGGCTATACTGGATTACAGAAGAATCACTCGAAAAAAGGAGGTGGAACAGATATTAGTACATTGGATAAACATGACTAAGGAAGAAGCTACCTGGAAAGACAAGCTTCATCAAGGCTCAATTTCCAGAATTTTTCCTTGAGGAGAAGGAAATTCTTCAGGGCCAGGGTAATGTTGGGTTCCTAGAGTGCCAACCAGTGAAGCAAGATGAATAAGTATTTAAGATGAGCCCAACTCCAAAGTCTCAGCCTGATCCAGTGGTCCAGCTCCAGCCTGATCCAATGATCTAGCTGAATATGAAGGACTTCAAATGGCCTAATCCAACTAAAGTTATGTAAAAGCTACTGATATAGATAATATTATAGTTAGTTAAGGGAATCTGATAAGGTGTAATGAGTGAGCTGTGAAATTGTGCTGGAGCGAGTCATTTTGTCCATTTGTCATTTTATTAGTTGCTAAAAGTAGAATACTGATAAAAGAAGAATTTATATTTAATCATTGTAAATGATTACAGAAAAGGCAATTAGAAATATAACCATTTGCTAATCATCTTTATTCTCTTCTCTCTCTCTCTCTCTCTCTTCTTTCTTACTCTCTGCTATTCCTTCTTTCTTCTATGTAATTCTACAGAATATCCAACCCACAGTCAGATCTCGGGACCCATGAACCAGGGACCTGACAAATACACATGGGTATAACCATCCAAACAAAATAGAAAAATAACCTCTTGGATAAAAAATTCAAAACAAAAACAGTTCCATAACATGCAAAGATGTAAAATAACAAACACATTTATTTCATACATATCAAGTTAATTCATGGGCAAAAACCCAAAATAACAAATCATACAATGATAAATCTACTCCATGCAAAACTCCATATTGTTTAACAGCTGCTAAATGCAAAAGTTTCATAATTTTTTTTCAAAGCAAGAAATCAACCAAAGTAATATTATACTTACTGTAAGTTATAATGTGAATGGCCTTATTTAGTTATGCCCAATTGCAAATGGTTCTTCTTTTTCAACTTCTTCATTTTGTATGGTGCAGAAAATTGTACAGCTTATATAGCCTTCATTTACTGTATCAAACCAATAGCAATATAAATCTGGATTTTCCTCTATTTCTTTGAAAACAAATTTCTTTCTAGTATTTTATCAAATATGTAGTGTGTATTTAAGTTTTAAAAAAAATCCCCAAATCATTAAATTTACAAACAAAAACGAAAATCAAAATCAAAACTTTCAGTAAAATGTAAAAATAAATCATAATTACATAAAAGAAATGAAATGTTTTCCTGACGATCAAATTAAAAACCCATATCCATCAAATTTCATGAAATTTAAGACATCACAATGGACTCATCATGTTGCTAACAATTTGTACTAGTAGATCTGAATACTACTGGCAAGCATTCTCAAAAACGACATATCTATCAAAGTTTGAAGAAACGAACAAAAATTTATCAAAATCAATGAGGATTTAGCTTTTTCTAGCCTGGCTTTTGGTGGAATCCAAGTTGTTTTGCATAAATATTCAAAAACTGAAAAGAAAAAATAATTTTTATCATTGTTGCTTCAACCCCACTTACTAAGAAGACATGGAAAGTGAATAGAAAAATGGGCCAAAGTTTCTACAGAACCCAGTAGTTTATTGTTATTATTTTTTCTTTTGTTAGGTTGTTAGTTTTTACCTCGGATGGCCAGCATACTTGAAGAAATGGAGAACACTTGGTTCCTTCAATGCTAGTGAAATAAATTTCCAGATTAAATTTGATTGGGAAGAGAAGATTGGAGTTTCAAGGGCATCCCAAAACTGGTAGCAAAGAAAGAAAAAAAAAAGAGCATAAAAGGAAAAAAAAAAAGAGCATAAACGAGGAGAAGGAAGAAAAGCAAAAATAAATGCACCGTATTTTGTTAAAAAGCAAAACATAAAAAAGAAAAAGTAAAAAAGTAAAAGTAAAATGTTAAAAATGAGAAAAATAATTAAGAGTAGTAAAATTGAAAATGAAGGTTGAAATGTAATGTATGGTGTAATTTCCTCGTATCAAAATGGATGGCTTTAATTAGCTAAAGGCTGCATGGCTTACAGGAACCAAAAGGATGGCCCAAAAATTTTTTTACTTACAATAGGAGTCCACAACTGGGACTTAAGAAGCTACTCTCCTATCATAAAAAACACCCATTACATCATGACTGAGCCATTATTTGATAGAAGAAGGGGCAGAATCCAACACAAATGTGCCGATTGGAAATTGTCAGGTACCTGGATCATTTTGCCTTCCTGACTTGGCTGAGATGCAGAGCTTCAGTAGAAGCTTCTGATATATTGAAGAGCACAGCAACAAAGAAGAAGGAAGAAGAAGAATTAGAGAGAGAAAGAGACTAGAGAAAGTCAAATTGTATTATTTCTCAATGATGATCCAATCACTGCATTTGGATTTCTTTTTGTAGACTTTTCTGTTAATAAATCTATAGCACAATCACAGTATAATACCTTGTAAATAAATAAAATAAGTAAATAATTATTAAAGATAAAATTTTAATAGTAATGTAATAATTATAAAATAAGTTGTGATAAAAATGATTGATATATGTGACAGACAAAAAAAAATTGATGGTAGATGATGATTTGAAATTTAAAAAAAATTAACAATTAAAGTTAAAGAATTATTTTAATGGGTCAGTGGGTAATTATTATGTTGATTAATTAGTGAGAAAGCTTATTAAATAAGAAGAAGGAAGAAGAGACAACGGAGAAAGAGATAGAGAGAATGGAGGGACAAAAAAAATTTTAAACAGTAAAGAGGGAGAGGGAGGGAACTTGGAGCAATAATTTTTTTTAGCTCCATCCATCATTTTTCAGTAGTCTTTAGTGGCACAGGCCGATCACCAAAAAAGCTACCTCGACGAGCTTTTTAACGCTATCTAAACTGCCGTGATCTGTCGCTAAAAATCATTACGCGTGCCCAGGGGCGAAACCAGGTGGGGTCGTATGGGGGTTGACGATCCTCTCTGGCCGGCAGCCGGACGTGCATTTTCAAAGGGAGATTTTGCTGGCCGGAGCAGCAGACGTGGAATTTCAGCCCCCCCCCCCCCCCCATCTCCTCCTTACGTGAGTTGAAGAGGAGTTTTGCCCCCCTCTTCCTGAGTTGCTGCTTCCGCCACTGCGCGCCGTTTGATTGTTTTATCGTAGCTCTCACCGTCGTCATTTTCGAAAGCCATTTTCAATCACTTTCTGGCAACTTTCTTCCATAAATCGGGTATTTTTAGAATCCTCTCATTTTAAGCTTCAATTTGATATATTATATGTGAATTATAGATGAATATAAAAAAATAATATATATGTGTATTTAGGAAAATTTAAAATAATTTTTAATTGGTTAAATTTTAAATTTATAAGAAATTTAGAATATAAAATTTAGGTAGAAATTTTGATTAAAAAAATAATTAAAGAAAAATAATATTTGAATTAGTATAAAAATAAATAATTAAATTTATAAATTTAGTAGGTTAAAAAAGAATCAATAAAGAGAATTAGTAAAAATAATAAATAGTTAGCAATTATTTAAAATTTTAATTATAGTTGATTAATTATTATTATTAAAAGAAAATTTAGAATGAAAGAGAATTTATATTGTAAAAATTATAAAGGCAGTAAATTAAAATAAAAATATTAATACTAAGTATAATTAAAATAAATTAAATATTTAAGTTTTAAATATTATTAATAGATTATAGAATAAATTAATAAATATAAATTGAATTAATGAAACTATGAATTAAGTAGTTATTAGTTATTAGTTAGTTATGAATTTTTATTAATATATGAATATATATATATATATATAGTTATTTAATAATTGATTAATTTGAATGAAAATAGTATATATATATATATATATTAGCTTAGAGTAAATATATTTATAGTTAAATTAAGTTCAATTCTTGAATTATAAATTTTATTATAATATAAATTAGTGGTATTTTTTAATATAAAGTTATAAATAAAAATATTATGAGATAATAAATAATAGTATATTAATATATATTAAATAATATATTAAGATATATTAAATACTATTATTAATAAGAGTTTTAAATTGTAAAATGAATTAAGATAAATAAAATACTTATAAATTAAATTGAGATAATTAATTAATAAATAATTAAATTGGATAGTATATAAAATATGATTTAAAAATTTATAGAAATTCATAAAATTAATTAATTAAAATTTATATTATTATAGTTATAATAATTAGGTTACTATTATTTTTTATTTAAACATGAACTATGATGATTGTTAAAATATAAATTACATTAAGTGATAATTAATTAGTATTATTATTAGTATTATAATAATAAAGTATTGTAACTAAAATTTTATGGTTATTAGTAATTTTTAAAAATTTGTATAAGTTAATATTTGGTTACTATCATTATAAATATATATATATATATATTAAGTTTATTATAAGTTTACTGAAACAATATTATATTTAATATAAATTATTAATTCTGAAATAATAGTAATTAAGTAATTATTTTTAAATAATTATTAGAAAATAAAAAAAATAAAAAATTATTAAGTAAATAAATTATATACTATTATTTTTATTAATATTAAAATCAATATAAATTATTATAGTTAAATTAAAAGTAAATAAGTAATTTTAAGTAATAAAAAATTAATTCATAAAATAATATTAATATCTAAGTAAATATAATTAATATCATAAAATATTACAAATTAAAAAAATTTAAGTAAATAATGTTATTGTTATTTTATTATTATTATTATCATCACAAATTTATTTATTAAAGCTAAAAATATATAAATATATTGTAGATTAAAATTAATAATATATACAATGTAAATGAATAAGTTAGTTAATAAATTAATATTATTAATAGTAATGAACTATTAAAATTAATAAATTAAAATAATGCAATATAATTTTATATAAAATTATTATAAATACTTATTTAATTCTTACAGTTAAAATTTTATTGTTGAAAATATTTATTAGAAAATTAGATAGATAATTATACTTTAGAAATTAGATAAATACTTATTATAATATTACTTTAGAAAATTTAAAAGTTGCAAAATTACCGAAATATTATTAGAGTTACCGCACTTATGGTTCTACCAAGCTCAACTCTAAAAAATGATTTACAAAAAAAAAAAAAAAGACAACTATCCAATTGTTGAAAATAGCAATTAGATTGCCACAGTGAGGTAACATGTAATAATTCTGATGTATGAAATAATTCTAATACTAAGCATAAACTTGAAACCCTCATCAAAATTTCCTTGAAAATCAAGCTACAAAATTGCCATATTAATCCAGAGAGCCTTCTTTTCTAACAAAACTACATGAGAATGCTCTCCATTTTCTATATATCCAAATAACAAAGTCTATATATATATAAATCCAATAATATGAACAATTGCTATATAACACATATAGATAGGAAATAAAGAAATAAAAATAAGTCTTCAATAAAAACCGTTATGATATCTAAAACACCAAAACTTGACTAAAACATGCACTACATCAGTACCTCTGCAAAAGTAACATCAGACTTCAATTAAAAAACTTTCCAGCTTCTACATCATCTTTTTCCTAAGTTGACAATTCTTCTGCAAAACTGAATTCTGGCTGCCTCTCCATCTTAGGTTGTTGAAGCCAGTTGCTCTAAATGCCTTTGAAAGCCCATCTATTAAAAATCCAAGATCCTAAAATGAACCATAAACTAAATTAACCACCTAAGAATGCTGAGACACAAAATCCAAGATTTTGTGCTAAATAATCTTCCCTATTTCCCTAAGAATGCTAAATATATGTTTTAGTGTTCATTTTTCATTTTGGAGTTGACAGTGTGAGAATATTATAATGAGTTTCCCTGTACATTGGGTAAAATGCTATGTACTTAGCGAAAAAAACCTATGAATAGCTTAACCTATGTACATTTAAATGATCATAGGCAACACCAAAGCAAAGGGGAAATAAACCAATAAAGGCAAAAAGCAGCACATGACCTCTGCATTTTAGCAACAGGGAACGCAGGCCTAATTCACAAGTTCACACCACACAAGTCATACGAGCCTACAGACCCACATTTTAAGTACAATTTAAATTCAGAACTTAGAAAACTAGCAATTTCTATCATGGAATTGAAAACTAGCAATATAGATTAAAAAAAAAACTTTATTGCTAATTAGCTGAAAATTTCAAATCGATCTAATGACCTCTTAATCTCTAGCGAAATTGCGAGAGGATGTTCTTTATTCACCATATAAGGTTTGTATATAAAAGCCCAATGATCTTAAAAATCACTAAAGAACCCAAATATATATAGAAAATGAAGAGATAAAAACTAATCTCATCTATGGTGATATATGAAACACTAGGACTTGACCAAAATAAAAATTCTATGTACTAAGCCAAAATATAACCAAGAACAACTCAATAAAAATTCTTAGTTGTCCATAGCCAACACCATAAACAAAATTCTGCATCAGGTTCTCCTTACCCGAGCAACAAAAGAATTCCCCCATAAACCCACTTCCTAATGGACAAAGCCTTCAAACCTGAGTTTGCAGCATTAAGCCAGAATACAAGATGACAAAATAATCCAGAGGAATGATTTTCTAGCTTAAACTATTGGGAAAAGCATATTTGTTGTAGGTTGGATGTATTGCACAATTGCAGCATATAAGAGTTGTAGCAGTGCAACAAGTGCGTCCCAGCAAGTGCAAACCCATACGGCAGCAAAAAAAAATCCCTATCAATTCAGGAACACAGTATTGACATCGGAGCCAGCACAGATACACCAGCATAGCACAAAAATGCATCACCTCTCAGGCAATCAAATAAGACCAGAATTATAAATAATAAAAAAAACAACCACAGAGCAAGGATAGCAGAGGATAGCAACCAAAATAACAAATCACAGAAGACAACCACCAGCATCTTAAAATAACATATAGCCAACACAGCTACACAAATCCAACAGCAGATTCAAGACCCAAAAACCAGAATTCACAAAAGAGGAAACAGAGGGTAGATCCATATCCATAAGCCACAAGCAAGAATCAAATAGGCCAACAAGTTGTATACAACAACTTCCTTCATAGCAATGGTTGGGCAGTAAACCAAGGACCATTATGCATCACAATTTGCAAATGTGATAGGTGTAGAGAAGTTACCAAGTATTGGTGGAAGGAATGGCACATTAAAAACATATGCCTTTTGACGTAGCGGAAGTAAAATAAGTAAAGGTAAAGAGTGTTATTCATGTTTAGTCTGTGAATGCCCAGAAAATAAATATGAAATGAGAGAAAATTCTCTTCTGAAATATTATTAAAATCTCAAAATTAGCTTACACTTCTTCAAACATTATATTATAAAGCTTTAGGGTTATAGAAAACCCTAATTTCAAATAAAAAAAAGTTTTTAAAACGTAACATATTGAGAAAATAAAAAAATTATAAGTAAAAAAAAAAATATTATTTAACGAGACAGACAAAATGTTCAAACAGCACCTTGATCCATGGGTTTTAAATATGGAAATAAAAATATGTCCTAAGCTGCCATAACAGTAAAATACATTCCTAAACGATGGAATTTGACAAAAAAATGACGGACCTCATCGCACAATAGTGATTTTGATTTGCTGGCCCATTTCCCATTGGGCTAGGCCTTTAGAATGCCCAGTTTATAAAATTAGCTTTTGACAGTAATCACCAAACTGCCATTATGGCAGTTTTTGGTCAAACTGCTCTATGAAAGTTAAAACTCTCTGTTCTATATCACATTTCCATCTATCAGAACCTTTCACTTGAGTTTAGTAGATCTTTTCCACCCATGACCTTCTGTCAGCAGCAGCCACACCCTCCTTCTCTGCAATAATACAAGCAACAAAGTAAATACGCACAGTAAGACCAGACATTCGCATCCCTCATCCATATGCAAAATAGACCCAACCACTCCCTTCCAAGCTTATAAATAGTCCTACCAAGCTTATAAATAGTCCTACCAAGCTATTAACCAATTCCACTAAGGTATTGTCTAAGCTTAGACAAAAAAAAGTTGTTTACTTTCATTTGGATTTGCTTTTAGGAAGAAAATTGTCTATGTATCCTTTCTAATGGTATTTAAAACCAATGCAATTCATCTATTTTGCAATGGAGAGTTGGTTCATTTTTATTGTGGCTTTGTCATGTTTTAATTTTTATGACTTTTAAAAGAAGATGGAGATCGGGAAAGTGATAAGAAGAAGTTGCTTTATTTTGATTATAGTGCCTTACAGAATTGGAGTTTCACTTCCAAAGGAAAATATATAAAATTATGTTCAAAGTCTTCACTCCAAGTGAAATCAAGAAGAAAATTATTTGGTCTTTAAAATAAAGAAAATTTTTAATAAGTTGAAAGAAACAAAACATAATTTAACCCAAAGAGAAGTAAACTAAAACCAAGAAGGAATCAAAAAGAAAAATAGAATAACATAAAGAAAAAGACTATAAACTGCATAAAGACAATAGAGCTTTAAAGAAACAAATTCAAGTTAAGATCACAACTGTCCACAACCAACACTAAAAACAAATTTTGTCAACTTCTTCTCCTCACCAATCAACAGCAGCAAAATCTTCCATATACCAACTTCTTGATTTCCAAGCCTCTGGGTCTGAGTTTGCGTCATCAGTAACCACAGTAGAGGAAACAAAATAAGTCATAGGGGTATTCTACCAGCAGAGAGCATTGGCGGTAGCAAAGATGCAAAAGGTAAGTTGCTGCACAATTGCACCAGGGGAATCCAGCAAAACACAGTCATACATCAGTACCATATCCCCATCAGCTCAAGAACACAACATAACAACAACTTAGCAACCAGGTTGTCTATACCAGCAGATCAAATTACAGCAGCCTAGAAGCAAAAATGCCAGGGTATATCAATCAGAAATAGTAAGCAATAGCATACCGCACCCAGAGCAACCAAAAGGCCACTAGGCAATAACAAGAATTAAGAACCAGTAGCCATTGGGCAACAACCAGAATTAAGAACTAGCATCCATCTAGCAGGGATTACAAAGGGCGGCAATTAGAACAACAAGGAATAGTAAAATAATAAACATTGTTGAAAATATTTCGTAATCCAGACACTTAAATAGAGAAAAAAAAAAGGTTAAATAGATAGCAAAAAAGAAAAACTGAAAAGTTTGTGTTCCGTAAGTAATCCCATTTATTATTGTGATCTCATATGCCCTATAAGTTGTATAAATATTACTACAGCCTTATAAAAACGAATACAAGAAAGTAAAGTCCATGAATCAGTAATCTATGAAAGTTAAGCAAAGACACGATTAAATTTATGTATCATGAAACTTTATCGTGGAGAAACTTTATTAATCTTTTTTTAATTGGTTCTTATATTATTCATTATTTTACCGTATGAGTATGTTTTCCCTCATTCAATCATTTATATTTATTTTGATTGAGAAATAAAGAGATAATTTTTCATTTATATAATAAGAATTTTGACCTAAATAAATATGAATCCCAATTAATTTTCTTGCACACATGAATAACAAGAGTTGCTCAAAAAGCTTTAGTTCACTTACTGATTCACTCTATTGGATGATTCTAGTCAATTTTCTCTATCAAGAGAAACATCGAATTCACTGTCATCCCCAAAAGAAACAAGACTTTTCCAACAAAACATGAATAATTCGTTGTTACTGCAAAACACACACATATGGATATGTTTTCCTTCATTCAATCATTTATATTGTTTTGACCGAGAAATAAAGAGATCATTTTGCATTTATATAATAAGATTTTTGACCTAAACAAACATGAATGCTTGCAAATTTTCCTGCATGGATGCTAGTTTTGACCTATAGTTAGTTTGAGCTCAAAAAGCTTGCTTCACTTTCCTATTCGCACCATTGGATGATTCAAGTCAGCTCCAACTACCAATTCATTATCAATTAACGTCATCCCAATGAAGAGCTCAATTGTATTCACTGTCATCAAATTCAATGTTATCCCAATGAAGAGCTCCATCATATTCACTCCCATCACCAAGAGATACAAGACTTTCCCAACAGAATATCGAATCGAGAAGCTGCCAATTTAAATATACACCATCAATTTCAACCGTTTCACCTTTCTTGTTGTGGAGATCACACCAAACAATTTTCTTATCAACTTCAAAAAAAAAATAAAAAATAAAAAATAACCGCCATTAGATGAATATAAATAAACTTAAACCGTAAGTTGATTTATATTCATCTAATGGCAGTTTTTTTGTGTTTTGCAGATGACTTATTCCTCTTCTATTTGGGAATCATAATTCTATAAGTTGGTTGATTAGGGTTTTAAGAACTTTGAATTAGTTTCTGGTTTACAAATAAATGTAGGCCAAGAGTTTTTTTTTTCAGTGGGGTCTGTTAAGTTTTAGTTATTCTAAATGTTTGATAATTTGTTATCAATCCTTTCAATAATTCTTTATTTGCAGGGATTAGATATTTATTTGACTTAGCCTTACCACATAATCAGGATAATTTGTTAGATGTGGGCTGTTTGTTTTTTCTTGTTTTAGTCTTGTTCAGTAATGGCTATATAATAGCCAAATTCGCTTACCAATAAAGATAATATTTTCTCTCTTAATTCTTGTATCTTTCTCACAAGTTTTGCTGGTTCCTAACATTTGGTATCAGAGCCTCAACAGGGGGCCCGGTAAAATTAGAAGCAGCAGTCTTCTACTTGTGTAGTAATAAAAGAATGATGACAAAGGGCTCTTTTGTATAGCCAGCAGTTTCAAAATTTGATGGGCACTTTGATCATTGGGCGATGCTCATTGAGAACTTTTTACACTCAAAAGAGTACTGGAGTTTGGTGGAGAATGGTGTTCCTGCAGCAGCAGAAGGTAGTGTTCTTACTGATGCACAGAAAAAGAGCATAGACGATCAAAAGTCAAAATATTTGAAAGCCAAGAACTATCTATTTCAAGCATTAGACCGGTTGGTCTTGGAGACAATCCTTAACAAGGATACAACAAAAAACATATGGGATTATGTGAAGCAGAAATATCAAGGTACTACACGAGTCAAGCGTGCACATTTGCAGACCCTTCGAAAAGAGTTTGAAATTCTCCACATGAAACAGGAGAATCCATGAATGAGTATTTTGCTCATACCCTTACCATAGCCAACAAAATTAAAGCAAATGGTGAGGACAAGGGGGATACTGTTGTTGTTGAAAAGATTTTGAGATCCATGACTCCCAAGTTTGATTATGTTGTGTGTTCCATTGAGGAGTCTAAGGATACAAGTCCTTAACCATTGATGAGTTGCAAAGCAGCCTGCTCGTGCATGAGCAATGCATGAACTCTCATGATGAAGAAGCACAAGCATTGAAGATTAGTCATGGAGATCAATCTGGAGGCAGTAGTCGAGGCCGTGGAAGTTTTAGAGGAAGAGGAAGGGGAAGAGGAAGAGAAAGCTTTAATCAATGTACAGTAGTGTTATAAATGTCATAAGCTAAGGCATTTTCAATGGGAATGTCAAAGCAAGGAGGAAGCTAACTATGCAGAAAATGAAGAGATGTTGTTGATGGCTTATGCAGATATGAATAGAGCCAAAAGAGAAGAAGATATATGGTTTCTTGACTCCGGATGTAGCAATCACATGTGTGGAAAGAAGGAATACTTCTCAGATGGTAGTTTCAAAGATTCTGTGAAGTTGGGCAACAATTCAAGCTTGGTGGTAAAAGGAAAAGAAAATGTACGGTTGTAGGTGAATGGAATAACACAAATCATCACAGGAATATTTTATGTGCCGGATCTAAAAAATAATTTGTTAAACATTGGGCAATTGCAAGAAAAGGGACTTTCCATCCTGTTTCAAAATGTAAAATGTAAAGTTTTTCATCCTGAGAAAGGCTTTCTTATAGAGTCAAGGATGTCTTCAAATCGAATGTTCATATTACATGCTATATCTCAGCCAATTCCATCTGTTTGTTTCAACACAATTACAGAAGGCTCGATGCAACTATGGCACTATAGATATGGACACTTGAGCTTTAAGGGCTTAAAAACTCTTCAGCAGAAGAAGATGGCGAATGGCTTACCATTATTTAAGTCACCCTCGAGGCTGTGCAGGGATTGTTCGGTAGGAAAGCAACAAAGGAACACATTTTCGAAGAAGAGCACATGGAGAGCTTCAAAAATTCTTTAACTAGTGCATGCTAATATCTGTGGACCAATCAAGCCCATTTTAACAGCAAAAAAAGGTACTTAATTACCTTTATTGATGATTTTAGTAGAAAAATATGTGTTTATTTTTTGGTGGAGAAATCAGAAGCTTTTATGGTTTTCAAAAGTTTTAAGAATCAGGTCGAGAAGGAAACAAACTCATTTATAAGCAGCTTATGTACAGATCGAGGAGGAGAATTTACATCACAAGAATTTACAACTTTTGTGATGTAAATGGGATACGAAGACAATTGACAGCTGCATATTCGCCACAACAGAACAAAGCAGCTGAGCAGAAGAATAAAACTATTATGAATATGGTTCGTAGTATGATTTCAGAAAAGAAAATTCCCAAAACTTTTTAGCCTGAAACAGTCAACTGGACAGTGCATGTCTTAAATCGAAGTCCAACATTGGCGGTTAAAAATAAGACACCAGAAGAAGCATGGAGCGGAGTCAAGCCATCAGTTGAATATTTCAGAGTTTTTGGATGTATCTCACACGTTCATGTTCCTGATAATAAAAGAACTAAGTTGGATGACAAGAGCTTATGTTGTGTACTATTGGAAGATAGACAGGAGGAGTACAAATTTTTTGTGGGTTAGTATTGTTGAGTACTCTAAGAAAAGTGTTGTAGCTTGGACTGATATATCAGGCCAAAAATGGAAGGGGATAAAAGACTTGGTCTCATGGAATGAAGCAGTTATGGATAAGCATGTATATCAGTGATAAACCATCAATGTGGACTACTTGGGTTGAAACAAATAAGCTAAAGAGATTGAGTCACGGGGATTAACTAAGCCACTGGATACGGGTTGGGTTTGAAGAATATAGCTAAACTTGAGGGAGAAATTGAAGCCTTTCTTCGAATATAAATTGGAGGGTAATCTTTCATTTCGGTTTGACTCGTGGGTGGATGGGGCTAGTTGGGCTGACAAATTTTCAAGGCTTGATATTGTATATACAAATGTTCCTACGAAAGCTAAAGTGCAAGCTATGGAGATATGAAGCTTAGAATCTCCCTAATCCACTAAATGAGATTACCGCTAATGCCTGGCAAGAGCTTAGCATATTTGCAATCCAATTAGGGGAAGCTGATGTAATTTCATGGGGGTCCTACCAAAAATAGTGTGTATACTATCAAAAGTGTCTGGGGTGCATTTAGGCCTAAAATGAGTGAAGTGGTATGGGGAAGACTGGTATGGGTGAGGGAAAATATTTCTAGGTATAGTTTTATTTGTTAGCTGGCAATCCTAGATAAATTGGCTACTAAAACCAAACTGCTGCAATGGAGGATGGAGGATGGTCACTGATGATATGTGTTTCTTTTGTAATAGGAACTCTAAACTATTAAGCATTTAATTTTTTTATTGTGATTTCAACAAGGGTATTTGGGCTCAAGCACTGCTAAAGAGTGAAATCAACAGAGGAAGGTTGACCCGGAGGAGATAAGTCAGTTGGTTTACCAAGAAAGCTAGAGGAAAGAGCTTGAAGGCAAGAGTTAGAAGGATTGCTCTGTTAGCTACAATTTACTGGCTTCGGGGGGAAAGGAATTCAATTGCATTTCAACAAGTTACTACTGATAAGAGTAAAGTTCATAAAAATGTCTTAACTCTGTAAAGCTCAATTTTGTGAATAGTATTTGTTTGACTGATGATGGAGTCGATGGGATTAAACTATGTATAGAGGTGCAATGTTGGGTGTTGGATGTGGCAATTAGGTGTATGGTTGTGTCACCGTGTCACTAATTTACCTCTGAGTTTAGTGCTTCAGTAGGGCATACCCAGCCCAAGGCCTTAATATATTTATTTGGCTAGTGGATAGACAAAGCTTCTTGTTTTATTCCTTAGAGATCATAAGTAACTGGTTTCTCCATGAAAGTTGTGGATAAGAGCAAGAAAGCCAAAACCAGAAGAATTGCTCTTCTTGCTACTGTGCATTGGATTTGGCTTGAGAGGAACAAAGTTGTATTCCAAATGTTGCTGCAGATAAATGAGGGTCTGTAGGAAAACCTCCTTCTCAGTTAAATATGCACTAGCGGGTAGGGGGCTTGTTAGGACTGATGAGGGCGTTGGGGGCAGGTTGAATTGAGTGCAGGTGCTAGGTCACTTGTTGCTGGGATGGGGCAGAGTGTTGGTGTGGTTAGTAAAAATTGAGCAGGTTATATGATTGATAGTTGGACGAGTGGAATGGAGACAGCTTGCTGATGTTGTCTGGGATGCAGCAGATGCACCTTGTTCTGGTGACGAGTGCAGCAGTGGTGTATGGCATTCTGAAGGCTGCTGGCTGGGTGTTGCAGTTCTAGTTTTGCCATGTACTGCTTCAGGTTGATGTTGCTCTGGTTTACAGATTCTGCTGGGGGGTGCTTGGGCTGATTATCCTAATTCTTGGTCAGCCCTCACTTGCCTTGATGTTCTCTCATAACCTGTTGATGTGAGTATTCAGGTATGCTGGTACTTGAAGGTTCTGCTACCTGGTTGAGTCTGTTTATGTGTGGTGCCCTGTGTTCCAGTAGCTACTGTATGGTAGGTGCAATTGTGTGAGTTGTGAATGTTTTGGTTGGTAGCTACTTGCTGCTGGATTGTGCTCAGCAGTGGACTGCTGATGATGCTCCCCTGTTGGCTGGAATGCTTCAGCCAGGGTGCTGGTTGCTGGGATGAGCAGGAGGGCTTTATTCGATCCGCTGTATGCTGGTGTAGTTGAGGCTATGGGATGTGCTCTCCTGGTGCCAGGTACCTTGTTGCTTGGATAGGGCTTGGTGTTGGTCTGATTAGTAAAAAGTGAACGGTCTGACTGAGAGTTGGTTGAGTGGAAGTAGAGGCAACTTGCTGGGCCTGTCTGTGATGCTGAAAATGTGCCAGGTTCTGTTGGTGAATGCAGCAGTTTTTGGCTTCCATGAAGGATGCTGGATGGGTGCTGCAGGTTCTGGTTTGATATGTACTGCTGCAGGTTGATATTGTTGGGATGAGTAGGAGGATCTGCTGATTGCTGGTTTTGTGACAGAATTTGTTGAATTTTGATTAACTGAGCAATTGTAAATTCAAACTGTATAGAACTCACACTTTTTTGGTAATAAAATTTGATTTAATTGATCAAACAAAAAGTAACTGGTTTCTCTTATTCAACAACAATATCAAAAAAGTAAAATAATCCTCTGTCCATGGCAAGTGGCCGTGGCCCTTGTTAGGCCTTAGCATTTTATTTTGCTTTCTACTTAGCTGCTAAATGATGGGGTATGTAACAGATAACACAAGCAAAATTCGAATTATTTTGCTTTCTTCTTTGCTGCTAAATGATGGGGTATGTAACAGATAACATAAGCAAAATTTTCTCATCAGCAAAATTTTCTCATCAAAAACCAAAACTTTTATTTCATAATCAAACTTTCATAATCTAAGCAAGTGTTCATAATCATACATAGCAAAAATAAGCAAATGCCCATTAAAAAAACAGAGAGAATAGAACAATGAAATATTATTTGGAAGCAGACTTGGTGGCTTGAATAAATTCCCTAATATGAGGAACATGTTTCTCTCTTGGAGGCAAACATCCCTTAACCAAATCCATATCAAGAAGCTTTTGAAACCATTTGTATAAATCAGGAAATTTCTCTTCAGTAATAAATTTCTCAATCATAAAATCTTGGCGCATATAAATCCAATAAATTATAAAAAATACTGCAATATCTAAATACCCAATAGCTTCACCTCCATAAAAGTCTTTTGCTTTCAGCTCACTGTCAAGACATTTCAGCCGCTGACAAATTTCTACAATGGCTTGCATTTGCTCTTTCACATCTTCAGCAGCACTTCCCTTAAGTGCAATCCACAAAATCTGCACAAAACTATCAATACCCTTAAACAATAATCAACAACAAAACAAGATTAAACAAAGAAAAAGTAGAAAATAAGTAATTATCTTAACTAATTACCTCTTGATCATCTACAAATCTAGCCCAAAATCGAGCCATGGCTCTGTCATAATGATCTTTAGGCAAAAGAGGGTTTTTTTGCCAGGTCTCGTCGATGTACTCAAGAATGAGAAGTGATTCGGAAATGGGTTTTCCATTGTGAACAAGAACAGGGATTTTTTTGTGAATTGGGTTATACTTGATAAGCACAGCGCTCTTGTTATGGAGGTCTTCTTCTATGTATTCATATTGAACTCCTTTAAGTTTCAGAGCTAGTTCTATTCTGCGAGTAAATGGACTTGCCCACATGCCCAATAGCTTCACTTCTTCAGCCATTTTTGAATTTTCAACGACAAAATTAAGGAAGATAACTACAGATACACAGAGATACAGAGATCCTTTTGGGTACTCAGTTCTTGTTCTTCTGGATGGCTACCTTTTCTTTTCTTTTTTTTTTTTTTTGAGGAATGAATATCGACTTTGGAGAGATGGAACAAAATAGTAGTTTTAAAAAATAGAAATATATATGAATTTATTAAAATTAAAAAGAGAGAGAAGAAAAAAACTCTTTATAAATTAATAAAAATCTAGTATTTTGGTATATATGCTACATTGAATATGGAGGAAGATGATCTTCTGACCAGGAGTAACCTGAGGAAACAGAAAGAGCTGGATAGAGTGTCAGAGGAGGAGAGTGAGGTAGGGAGTGGAGTTCAAGGAAGATCCTTTAAGGATACATTAATAGGGCAATCTGCTCCAGTTATGGCGGACTTTGAGGGAGAAGGTGCTGATGTGGGTGGTGGTGGGGGTTTCGATAGTGACGAATCTGAGGATGAGGAGGATGACGATGATAAGTATCCTACTATTAGGGTTTCTAGAACTGAGAAGGAAAGGTTGAGGAAACCTTGGGCACGTACTTTGATTGTTAAGGTGGTGGGACGTACCATTGGATATAACTACTTGTTGAAAAGGCTTAAAGATCTTTGGAAGCCTAAAGCATCTTTTGAACTTATCTCCATTGACAATGGTTATTTCTTGACACGGTTTAATCTTTCTAAGGATTATGATTTTGCTTTGCTTGAGGGACCTTGGATGGTGGCAGACCACTACCTGGCAGTACGTAAGTGGTGTCCGAAGTTCGACCCATGGACAGCTAAGATTGAATCCTTGACTGTTTGGATTAGGATTCCATGTCTTCCTATCGAGTATTTTGATGAGATCTTTCTAAAAAAAGTTGCGGGTAAAGTTGGTATTCCTATTAAGGTTGACATGAACACAAGCATGGTATCTCGAGGTCATTTTGCTAGAGTTTGTGTGGAAGTTGATGTTTCTAAGCCTTTATTGTCTAAGTTTCGTTTAAGGCGTCGTGTTCGCATGATTGAGTATGAGGGACTCCATATGGTGTGCTTTCAATGCGGGAAATATGGTCACGATGCTTCTCGCTGTTCGGGAAATAATGACGACTCCGGTGGTGGTCAGGGGAATGGTGGAGCTGATGGGGATGATGAACAGCCTGTGAACCAAATCCCTAAAGATCAGGAGATAAATCCGGCAGTTTTATAGGACTATGGTGATTGGATGTTGATCCGAAAGGATAGAAGGAAACAGAATCGTCCTATAATGAGAAAGGGAAGTTAACTGATCAGCAGAATAAGAGTTTCAATAATAGATTTGTTTCCTTGGAGAATTTGGAGGAGGAGAGATGTGATAATAACGTGACCATAAAGGAAACAAACTCTATGCATGTTACTCGTGTGCCTCCTCAGAGAAGGAATATTATTATAAGAGAGAATAATAATATTGCTATTAATAGAGAAGTGGGCCATGGGGATAGGAGTAGGAAAGGTAAGGAGGTTACAGCGGATAAGGCCCATACACCTTTAGCTAGGCTTCAAGCCCAGTCTCAAATGATGAACTATTCTACTGGGACGTCTAGAAGGGCAGCTGCTGAGTTGGACCATACTGTGGTCCGGGGAAGTCAGGATAATATTGGAGGTAATAGGTGGATTGTAACGAGAACAGATGGAAACCAAGGAGCTGGTACAGTTGAAGACAATTTTGTTGATTTGGTTTCACAAAATGTGAATATTCTGAAATCTCCAAACTTTGAAATGGAGGTTCAAAAGAATGATCTTGATCCTGGACAACTTGTTGAGGATGATGCTATCATTTTGGTGGCTAAAACTTTGGTTGAAACATGTGGAGAGTATAAGGAGATGGAGACAAATTTGGAGGAGGCTCCTATGGAGCTCTGATTTGTTTTTTGCTGGAGTATTTTTTCTTCTATGTTTGGTGGGGATGGTTACATTATTATTTTGTGTTTTGTTTATTATGATAGTTATAACTTGGAATTTTCAAGGAGCTTCTTCTCCTTTTTTCCAAAGAGCTTTTTTGGAGTATGAGAGAATCTTTAAACCTGACATCTTTTGTATCCTGGAACCGAGGATTAGCGGTTTGCAGGCAGATAAGGTTTGTAAAAGGTTGGGTTTTGGCCATTGGTTAAGGGTGGAAGCGGTTGGTTTTAGCGGAGGAATTTGGATTTTTTGGTCTGAACCTGATGTTCGCTTAACTGTTTTGAGGGCTCACCAACAGTTTGTGAGTTGTATGATTGAAGATCCTGTTGGTAAATGGATTTTAAATGTTATCTATGCTAGCCCTACTACGCATTTGCGTAGATTTCTAAGGGAAGAGTTATCTGCTGTTACCAATGATAATTCCGTGGGATGGGTAGCCATGGATGATTTTAATAGCCTTAAATCTGTTCAGGAGCAAGCTGGATATGTTACCTTTAATACAGCTGGGTCTAAAGATTTTAATGACTGGATTCAAGATAATGGTTTGGTGGATTTGGGTTATAAAGTGGAACCCTTTACTTGGTGGAGAAGGTATGATAATAATGGCATTAAGATGGCTAGGTTGGATAGATGCTTGGTGAATGAAAAATGGCAGCTGGCTTTTGAAGATGGTGAGGTTTTGCATCCTGCTAAATTATATTCGGATCATATTCCTATTGTGCTGCGGTTTAATCGAGGGAGAAGAGTTTTTGCCCAATCTTTTAAGTGTCAACTAGCTTGGTTTTCGCATCCAGATTTTCACAATGTAGTCTTGAGGAGTTGGGGGCTGAATGTTTCTTTTACTGATAATATTTGTAAGATGGCTGAGGATCTTAAGCAGTGGAATATTTTTGTGTTTGGTAATATTTTTCACAACAAAAAAGGGCTGATGAGGAGACTTGAAGGGGTGCAGAGTAGACTTGCTATTTTTCGTTCGCCTAACTTGGTTAGATTGGAGTATAATCTGCGCAACAAGTTATAGGAGGTGTTGCTTCAAGAAGAAATTTTTTGGTATCAAAAATCTAGAGAGGAATGGATAGTTTCTGGGGACTCCAATACCATATTTTATCATCTTTCTGCTAAGATTAAGAATAAGAGGCAGAGTGTGTCTAAATTGAAAGATAGCAATGGTTTGTGGGTTATAGATGATGTAGCTTTAAAATGCATGGTAAGGGAATTCTTTTTTAATTTATATTCGTTTGAAACCTCTGCTAATACGGTTGTTCTTGATGCGGGTTCCCGGCCTCGTATCTTGGATGAGTAGAGATTAGATCTTGACAAACCTTTCTTACCGGAAGAGATTTTTAAAGCCCTTTCGGGGATGGCACCTTCTAAAGCTCCGGGGAAAGATGGGTTTTAGGCAAGTTTCTTTCAAAAAATTTGGGATATTGTTGGTAAGGATGTTTCAAATTTTGTCATTGGTATATTGAATGGAGAAATGATTCCTAAGGAGGTTAATGAGACTTTGCTTTTTCTGATTCCAAAAGTGGGGAGCCTTGAGTTTTGCAATCAATTTTGACCCATTAGCCTTTGTAATGTTACCTACAAGCTCATCACTAAGACATTGGTCAATAGGTTAAAGGGGGTTTTGCCTTCGCTTATTGGCCCTGAACAGTATAGTTTTGTTCCGGGTAGACAGATTGTGGATAATATTGTTGTGTATCAGGAAGTCCTGCATACGATGAGACTGGCTAAAGGCAATACTGGTTATATGGCTATTAAAATAGACCTTGAAAAGGCATATGATCGCCTTAACTAGAGTTTTATTGAATGGGTTCTTAATACGGCAGGGTTGTCTAGTAGATGGGTGGAGAATATCATGCAGTGTGTCTCTACAGCTACAATGTCAGTTTTATGGAATGGTGAAGCTTTGGAAGAGTTTATTCCTTCTAGAGGAATTAGGCAAGGAGACCCGCTTTTGCCTTATTTGTTTGTGATGTGCATTGAGCATTTAAGTCATTTGATTCGTGGGTCTGTACGTCTTGGTAGTTGGAAACCTATTCCTCTCTCTAGAAATGGACCTCATATTTCGCATCTTATGTTTGCGGATGATATGGTTCTGTTTTGTGAGGCTTCATTAGACCAGTTGGCTTTGGTTCTTTACTTTTTGGATATGTTTTGTAATGTCTCTGGTCAGAAGATTAATACTTCAAAATCTTGTATTTATGTCTCGCCGAATGTGGATATGGAGCTTGCTAATCGTTTGGCTAATCAGTCAGGTGTGAAATTGGTTTCTGATTTGGGCGGCATTTAGGAGTTCCTTCGTTGCATAAGAGGGTTGATCAGTCAACTTATGGGTTTTTACTAGATAAAATGAGACAGAAATTGGAAGGTTGGAGAGCTCAAACTCTTTCCATGGCTGGTAAAGCGGTTCTTGTGCAATCTGCGTTAAGTACAATCCCTGTGTATTCAATGCAGACGACTGTTTTTCCAGTCTCGTTATGTACAAAGATGGAGCGCATTTGTAGAAATTTCCTCTGGCAGGGAGTTTCGAATGAGAGAAAGGTTCATTTAATTTCTTGGGATAAAATTGTTAAGCCTAAATAGTTTGGGGGTTTGGGTATTAGAAGTATGAGCTTAATGAATAAAGCTTGTGTTGGCAAGCTTGTTTGGCGTTTGAATACAGAGCATCATTCACTTTGGGCTCAGAGTATTGTCAAGAAATATATGGGGGGTGGTATGAATTTGAACTTGCAAGCTAGAACAGGTGCTTCTAGTGTCTGGAAGGCAATTTGTGTAGGTATGAAGATTATTAAAGTGGGTGTTATCAAAGAAGTTAGAGATGGGAGGAGTACGTTGTTTTGGCTTGACAAATGGACTTCCTATGGATTGTTGCTTGATTTTTCAATTCATCAGTTAGATGAGGTGATGATGAATGCGATGGTTCGTGACTTTTGGGACGATAGAAATGGGTGGAAAATGGAGGATCTTCGTCGGGTTTTGCCTGAGGCAATTATTCAGTTGATTGTGCCATTTCACCTTGTGGATGGAGAGGACTTGGCTGATGGTGTTTGCTGGCAATTATCTAATTCAGGTGCGTATACTGTTAAGTCTGGATATACTGCATTGTTGGGGTTAGATAATGTTCCAGCTGATTTGATATGGAAGAAAATTTGGAAATTTCCAGTTACATAAAGAATTAGATTTTTCTTATGGGAGGTTGCTCATGGAAAGTTAATGTGTAATGAGGAGAGAAGAAGAAGGAATTTTACAGGGAATGATCTTTGCTCTTTGTGTAATAGCCATGTAGAGTTAGTGCTTCATGCTCTAAGAGATTGTTTATGGGCAAAGGATGTGTGGAGGGCTTTGGGTGCTGATGTTTTTTGTCTTGATTTTTTGAAAGTCCTACTGCTAGAAGTTGGGTGGATATTAATTTGAGGAGAGGTATACTGCAGGCGTATGAAGTTGCTTGGAACGTTATTTTTTCGGTGGCTTGTTGGTGGTTATGGAGATATAGGAATGCAAGCATTTTTAATGCTAATGAAGATTTCAGTTTTGTGAATAAAGCTTTTATTTTGGGGCAGTCTGCTCAAATGGCGAATGTATAGAGGAAAAGAATCCAAATAGTGGGTCAAAGAAATGCTTCACTTCGGCTTATTTCTTGGCAGCCTCCGCCATTGGATTGGGTAGTGATTAACACTGATGAAGCTGTGAAAGGAGTTTCTGGGGAAGCATCTTGTGCGGGTGTTGTTCGGAATTCTTTTGGAGCTTGGATGGAGGGCTTTACTTGTGGTATTGGTAATTGTGGAGTTTTAGAGGCAAAATTATGGGGAATTTTCTTTGGTCTCCGTTTGGCATGGGAAAGGGGATGGAAGAAAGTGATAGTTCAAAGTGATTCTCAGGTGGCAGTTAATTTTTTACAGGGGGCAGCAGTTGGTCCTTTTAGGATCAAGAACTTGGTTATTAGCTGCAAGAGATTGATGAATGAGGATTGGGAGGTTAAGGTACAGCATGTGTACAGGGAAGCCAATTTTGTAGCTGATGGCTTAGCTGGTTTTGCGTTTGGAATGGGGTTAGGGTTGAGATTTTTTAGTTCTCCACCTGCTGTGGTTTGGAATTTGCTTGATGCAGATCGGAATGGGGTTGCTTGACCTCGGGTAATTTCTTAGGGTTCTATCCCTCCTTTTGGAATTAAAAAAAATAGTAGTTTTAAAAATTATGATAAATGAAATAGTATTTCCAGTTTTTAAAAACATTAATAATTTTTTTAAAAAAAATAAAAATTACAATTTTTGCATCAATTTTTATTAATGTTGTTTTCATAATTTCAAAAATCGTAAAAAATATATATATTTATTAATCATATATTAGAAAAAAAATAACAATTTTTATTTTTATTTTTTTCTTAAGAGATTTAATCTAAAAAATATCACTTTACAAGAGGTTAATATATTATAAACTCTATTAATTCTAAATAGATTTTTTTTATCATAATACCCTTCATCCTAAAAAAAAATTTCTCTTTCTCTCTCTCCTCTTTCTTTTTCTCTTTCTTCTCCTTTTCTTTCATCGTCGTTCTCTTTCAAAATTTTTTCTTTAATCATAAAATTCAAAATAATATTCATCTTTAACTTCAACTCTAACTTTCTCTCATTCACCACATATAAAGCTTCTTCAATATAATATTTATCCTTTCATTATTTTTTCTTTGATCAAAAAATTCAAAACTCCACTCATCTCTCCAACCTCTCTTTTTTCTCATTCATCATGTATTGAAGCTTCTCTAATATAATATTTTAGTAAGTTTATTTTTTTTCTTTTAAACTTAAGTTTTGTAAGGAAATGAGAGATTTTAAAATTTTAATGCATGTATTTTTTAAATGTTTTATATGATTGATTTATTTTATTTTTTAATGAGTTTGAATCTACTCCTCTGTGTATTCTTTTATTTTAATATCTCACATAAAATTCATAACACTTCATTCAACTTTTCATGTTGTGTATTGTTGGAGGATAGTATGGACTGTTAGTAGGTTGTTAGGAGCTATAATATAGTATTATGTTGTGTAATGTTTCAGGTTGTATGAGATGTATGAGGTGTTAAGGGCCTTTAGCTGTAGAAGAGGGGATGTTAGGGGGCGATATGGGTTATTAAAGGCTAATATGGGTATTAGGAGGCTGTTATTGGATGTTAATGATCGTTAAGGGATGATAGGGGCTATTAGAGGCTGGTTGGGACTGTTAAGGGTTATCAAGGGAGGGGTTATTAGAGGATATTAGGGGATATTAGAGGTTGGTAGTAGAAAGGATGTTATGATCTATTAGAGACTGCTAGAGGATGTTAAGTGCTATTAGAGGCTGATAAGGGCTATTGAGATTTATTAGGGACTGTTAAGGGACCATTAGAAGGGATGTTAGGAGCTATTACAGAATGTTAGGGGATGTTAGGGGCTATTAGAGGTTGATAAGGGATGTTAAGGGTTATCAAGGGAACGGCTATTAGAGGCTATTAGTAGAAGAGATTATGAGCTATTAGAGACTATTAGAAGATATTATGGGCTATTAGAGTCCAATAGGCCTATGATAGGAGCTGGTAGAGGCTGTTAGGGGTTATTAGGGGCTGTTATGGGCCATTAGAGGCTATTAGGGGGGAAGAGATGTTATGAACTATTAGATAATATTAGGGGATGTTAGGAGGGGCCATTAGAGGCTAGGAGCTGTTGACAGCCCCTAACAACCCTTATTAGACCTTAACAATCTATAATAGCTCCTAACATTTTCTAACAGTCTCTACTGTCTCCTAACAGTCTGTAATATCTCCTAACATCTTCTAACAGTCCCTTCCCTAATAGCCCCTAATAGCTTATAGAAAGATGCTTGCTTACATTCCATTTATAATATATATTATTTATGACTAAATCCCATGTATTTAAAGAGAAGATAGAGAAAAAAAAAAGAAATTGAGAACCTCTAAACAACATCTTAAAATTTTAGAGAGGTGATCTGTGATATGGGAAGCCAGTGCAAATTGTAAACATTATTTATCTCATAGTAAACTAACATAACATGCATTGGTTTCTTTTTAAACCAACAATGTGTGATCCTAATTGTTGAAATACTTCCGGCAATGCTTGGCCATATTGGCTTCTTCATCATAGGCCTGAATTGGAGAAGAAAAATGATAAGAAATTGAAAATTATCTATCGACCATCACACTTGTCCACAAATAGGATAGTTAATTTTTTTTATATGTTATTAAATTCATATTATGTATAAATTATATGGTATCATTGATGGCATTTTAATGATTTATTTTTAAGGTTTTAAAGTATGGACTGTGGTTATTTTGTTGTTAAATTCAGAGTTTTTTATGACTGATGAACTTGATATTTGAAACTGCATACAAGATCGTAAGGCTGATATGAGATACTACACAACCATGAGCTTGTGGTTTCATACTGCCAACAAAAACATGGGCTCTTTGTATAAAGATGACGAGTGATTCATACTTTGATCATAATATTACAATTTGATTTTATTGTATATAATTTTTTATTTGTATATAAATTTAGTTGAAGTTAATTATTCAAAGACAATGATTATAAATAGTATCTTTTATAATCATTTTTACTGCCTATTCAGGTTTGATGTGAATGTTTACTTGATTTTTAAAACATGTGATGTTGAACGATAGTTCAAATATATTTGGAATAGATAGTCTCTTTTATAATAATTTTTTATTACTTATTCAGCTCTGGTGTTGATGATTGATAACTGTTATGGGCTATTAGGAGCTGATATGAGCTGTTAGGGGATGATATAGGCTGTCAGGATCTGTTAGGGTGTGAGCTTCTATCATCCCCTAACAGCACCTTACATTCCATTTACAACATCTAGTTATAATATACATGTTAGAGTTATTTAACAATATAAACAAAAGTTTATAACATTTCTATAATAGCAACATTAAAATAGAGATCACAATTATGAATACAACAATCTTATTTTTTTAAAATATCTGATGACTGTGAAGTATTATTATTAATTATTAACATACCTATTAAAGAAGTATTATTAATTTTTAAATTTGTTACTAGAGGCTATTAGGAATTGTTAGGGAATGTTAGTCGTGAGCCTCTAGCAGTCCATAAGAGCCCCTAATAGCCCTCTAACATCACCTAATAACCCTTAACAATAGTTATTATGCTTTAATTTAATCTCATGTAGTGAGAATTGAGAAGGAGTACAAAATTATTAAAAAATAGAACATGCAATAGCCCCTAACAGCCTCCAATATACCACAATATGGACCCATAACAACCTATAAACTACCACAACTTGGATGTCATGTTATAATTTAAATTCTTATAACGAGAATAATTGAAATAGACTCATCAAAATATATCAATATTTATAACATTCAGTTACAATAAAAAATGAAAATTTATAAAATTTAATTATACAATAATAATAAAATAGATATTACAATTATGAATACAACAATATTATTATTTTTGAACATCCGATGATTGCAAAGTAGTATACAACGATATTGGATTTTGAGATGGCTACATTAAATTTTTCACCATAGTGGATGATAATAATTATGTCAAGCTTCATATCAACTCTTCTTTCTAAGAAAATATCCTACAATTAAAAAATAAAAAATATAACCAATCAACAATATTCAGTAACTACACAATAAAATACAATCATATATAACTTTTACATAGGTTGTTATTATTTATTACAGTATGTTACGGGTTGTTAAGGGCTATTTTCACACATTTTTCATTTGCATTACATAGTTCATCAAATATAATGTGTTCGAGATTAATATACATTGTTTTGATAGATCGTTATAGTCTGTTAGAGGTTGGTAGACTATGTGAGTGGCTGTTAAAGTATGTTAATAGTCATTATAGAGAGTCTGTTAGGGGTTGTTAGAGCTTGTCATGGGCTTTTAGAGTATGTTAGGGGGCTGCTATGGGTTATTAGAGTCTGTTAGGTGCTATTATGGCACATTTTATAGTTTCAGTACATAATTAAAATAAAAATAATATGCATTAGATATTAATATACAAAATATTTTTCTATTAGGGGCTGTTAAGGATTGTTAACAGCCCTTAATAGCCCCTAACAACTTCTAATAGCTCTTAACAATCTTCTATCAGCCCCTACCAACCTTTAATAGCCCCTATAAGTGCCTAACAGCAGCTCCTCTATAGCTAATAGCTCCTAACATCCCATACTAGCTTCTAACACTACACAAAATTAGTTTACATAAAGTCTATAACACAGTATTACAATCCCTAACGACTCATTACTGCCCCCTGTCAGACTAACAACATCTAACAACCTGCTAATAATCCATACTAGCTTCTAACAATAAATAATATTGCTTCACATAAATTTTATAACACTTTATTCAACTTTTTATAAATTCAAAAATTAAAATTAAAGACTAAACAAGGGAGGAGATTCAAACTTATGGAAAAATAAAACAAAATCAACCATATAAAATATTTAAATTGGCCATTTCCTTATAAATATTTAAACATACATGCATTTAATTTTTAAAATCTTTCATTTCCTTACAAAACTTAAGTTTAAAAGGAAAAAATACTTACTAAAATTTTATATTAAAGAAGCTTCAATCCATGGTGAATGAGAGGAAAGAGAAGAAGAAATTTGTTGAATATACAAAATTTTATAATGAAATTTTATAAAACTTGAGCTAGATCCACAATCAAAGAAGAAAAAAATAAAATGAGAAAAAAGAGAGAGAAAATGAGATGGGAGAAAGGAAGAAGAAAGAGAAACGGAAAGAGAGGGAAACTTTGTTTGAATGAAAAATAATATTTGAAGAAGGTACTACATCGTTTTAGACTGAATGAAAAGTCAAAATCTGTAAGTATACCGCTTGCACCTCATATGAAACTCAGCTCATCTTCATCTCCTAAAAATGAAGTGGAATGGGAGTACATGTCTAAGGTTCCATATGCAAATGTTATTGGTAGCTTAATGTATGCTATGGTGTGTACAAAGCAAGATATTTCACAAGCAGTTAGAGTTGTGAGCAGGTATATACATGACCCTGGTAAGAAGCATTGACAAGCTGTGAAACAAATTTTACGGTATATTCTGAACACCGAAGATGTTGGATTGATATTTGAGCGGGATGAGAAAGATTGTCACTGTACATTTGGATACTGTGATTCTGACTATACTGGTGATTTGGATAAACGTCGATCAACTACTGGTTATGTGTTTACACTTGCTAAGGGGCCGGTTAATTAAAAGTCTACGTTATAGTCAACAATTGCCTTATCCACTATGGAAGCAGAGTACATCGCAGTATCATAGGCTGTTAAAGAAGCAATTTGGCTTCAAGGGTTACTTGATGAACTGAAAATCAGACAAAAGCACATCAAAGTGCACTGTGATAGTCAAAACGCTATTCATTTAGTAAATAACCAAGTTTATCATGCAAGGATGAAGCACATCAATATTCAGTATCACTTTATACGTGAGATTCTAGAGAAAGATAAAATATTACTTCAGAAAATTCAGACCACTAATAACCTCGTATATATGTTGACAAAGGTGGTGATAGCTGTCAAGTTTAACTATTGTTTGGACTTGATAAATATTTTGAGAAATTGAAGATGAGAGCTATACAATGCATTTAAAGATACCATTGAAATAGTTTCTTATGAGAGAAGATTTGCATATTGTAAATAGAAAAATAGTCAAGGTGAAATTTGTTAGTTATGACTATTTATAAGGTGTTGCTATCCCATATTGGAAAATTAAGAATATGGAGAGGTGTCCTAAGGCTATAAAAGGACCCCTCCTCTTTAGTTAATTCTCATCCCAAAAATTAAGTCTATTATTACTCTAGTTGTGTGAAGCTACATTCATTGGCCCACATACATCAGAGTGGATCAGCTGCAATTTTTCTGAGGCTCTCCAGGCTTTATTTTTGGCAAATTGTAGCTTATCCATTTTCCCTAGTTGGTAAGACTTACAAACTTCATTAATTTCATGTATCATAGGAAAATCATACACATACCCATTCTGTTGCATAAACTTCAAAGTGTTGTAATTGTAGTGACCCAGCCTCCTATGCCACAACTTAGATTCCTCACTTTTACAACTGAACGCACATTCATATGTTGATTTTATGTTTAATGGAAAACTATTCTTAGCCATTTTAACTCTAGCTATCTCATATCCACTGGGATAATTAATAATACAGATATCATCTCTAAACAATAAGGAATAATGATTTTTTATCATTTGAGCAACACTCAATAGATTTTCAGAGAGTGAATGTACATAAAGTACATCTGAAATTATCTTAATATCTTTTTTGGTTTGAATTGAAATTAAGCCTTTGCATTCAACTTTCACATATTTTCCATCCCCCAACTTCACAGAAGCTGTGAAGGAATTGTTAAGGGAAGTGAAAAGTGATTGATCTCTAGCCGTATGACTAGTGCAACCACTATCAACTAGCCAAGTTAATATATTATTTTGCTTAATTGGCTGGGAGACCATGAACAATTTGGCTTCATCCAACTTTGGTTGTTCTTCTACTGCATTTTCCTGTTGCGGTTGATTTTTCCTTTTCTTGTCTCTACAACACTTCTCTGTTTGGCCATTTCTATTACAGAAATTGCAGCAAAATAGAGGTTTTCCTTTGAATTAACAATCCTTCTCAAGGTGATTTATTCTCTTGCAAATGGAACAAGAATAAAATTTTTGTTGGTTGTGAGATTCACCAGAGTTTCCAGCTTTTTGCTTGTCCTTTTCTGATGAAATTCTCTTGAAATCTCTACTAGTATCCTTTTTTCCTTTATGAATTACTTGAAAGGTTGTTTCCAATGCTTCTTCGCTTCTCATGGATGATCTTTGTTCCTGAGTTTGGAGTTTACTAATAAGCTCAAAAATAGTTATGGTTTTAAGCTCATAGGATTCTTCAATGGCGGAAATCTTGGCTTCAAATTTTTTTGGTAATGTAACCAGAATCTTCTCAATCACCACCTTTGAGTCTTCAAACTTCTCACCATATAATCTAATTTGATTAACCAGTTGCATGATTCTAGAGGAGTAATCCTTCACCAACTCTTTTTCCTTCATTTTCAACATCTCAAATTCTCTTTTGAGAGTCAACATTTTGACTGTCTTGACCCTCTCACTTTCTTCAAACTCTTCTTTCAATTTATTCCACTCCTCCTTGAGTGTTTCACAGGCCATGATCCTAAAAAAAAATGACCACAAACATTGCTGAATGAATGCAGGATAAAGCCTTTAGTTTTTTATCTAAATCCTCCTCATGCTTCTTTAGTTGGGCTATGGTAGGATTTTGTCCCAACTGCAGTGATTCCTCATCTGTTTCAACAACTTTTTATAAAGACATTGCTCGTAGGTAGGCTTTCATCTTGATAGTCCAAACTTGATAATTATCCCCAAAAAATATTGAAGGGGCAATTGAGGAGAAACTAGAACTTGATATGGAGAAACAACACACAAATCTCATAAGAAGTTTTCTTTTATCAATTGAAAACTCACAATATTGGATTAATTCCACAGCCCTTAAAGATCAAGGGAGCTAATACCACTATTGCAATTAGAAAACTAATTAAAAAGTATAATTGTAAACTTAGGAAAATGGAAGAAGAAACTTAGAAGATCTTTTACTCTTGTATCTTAAAAGTACATAAACCTGTCCTATTTATATTAGTTAAGGTAATCTTGAAACTTTAATACATTTAATTACATTTAATTCATAACTTACTTAAACTTTATTAGCACAGTTTATTTTATTAAATTTATACGTTAAACTACACACTTCATTAATCTAGACATAAAAAAATGAGTAATTAATAAAGAAAGTCTCTTCAATTCTAACACTTCTTCAACTTCTAGTAGACATTAATTGATATAGAATTTGGCTTCAAAACCACACTCCACTGAACCAAACACATTCCCTGGTCTTGTCTTGATTTCAATTCCATGTAATGGGGCTAACTATACATAATTCACCCTAAGTTCCGAAGATGTGGACTGCAGAGGTAGAGATAGTGGCAGCATGAAGGTAGTGAAAAGTGGAAAGACAAACTAGACCATCAATGATATATCAATTGATGCCATAAATTCTAACTCATGCGATGAGTTATAAGGATTTTTGTAAAATATCATGCTTCCATAAATTAGGGTAACAAGCTTAGTTGAGCTTTTAAAGAGAGAAAATCAATTTGAGAATTCTTGATTCGAGACATGAATAAGAAAGAGAGGAGTATATATTTTATACACACAACTATAGAGACCAAATTATCCTCAAAGCTTAACTTAAATTACAATCTTAACATCCATTAAGAAGGAGATTGATGAAGATGAATCGATTCCATCGTGGCTAGCAAAAATATGAGCTTTGTCACTAAAGGCATATAGTGATCTCTTGAGCTAGCACATCTTGAAGGAGTTTAGGTATACTGATTAAACTTCCTTCATCCAAGCATCCATACAGTATTGCATTGTTAATGTCTAGTTGATGTATAGGCCACTATTTGGCAGAAGCAACCTGAACAATGACTAATTTGGCAACAAGAAAGAAGATATAATTGCAGTCGACTCTTGCTGTTTGGTTGTAGCCTTGGCTACCAAACCTGGCTTTGTATCTTTCAGCACTCCCATCATGTTTAAATTTAACATTGTAAACCCATTTGCATCCTATGGACTTATTACTGGGATCAAATTTGTTATATCCTATGTTGATTCATTTTGAAAACAGTAATCTCTTTTTCCATTGCTACAACCTAGTTTGGGTTTGTTTTTTGCTTGATTCTAAGTTTTAGGTTCTTGGATAAGAGATGTATTAACTACAAATTGCATATAGGCTTTATCTAAGTAAGGTGTAATAATTGTTGGTTATATTGTCAAAAGTTTCAGAACATATAGGCTTTATCTAAGTAAGGTGTAATAATTGTTGGTTATATTAGAAGACATTACAAATAAAAAATTGTTTTATGAAATATTACATCCCTTGAAACAATAACACAACCTGTATATATCCAAAGAAAATATACTTAATTGCTGAGCAAATTTTATCTCAATAAGGTATTGCATTTGCTGCAAAACATGAGCAACCAAATGTTCTGAGAAAGGTATCATGTTTTGCATGCAACACTTGAAAAGGAATCTTCTAGTTAAGGATGGAGGTTGGAAGTTTATCTGAGAATTCTTCTAAGCTATACCACAAGTGCAAATTTGAGCTCTAATCCAAGAAAAAAAGAATTAGTTTCAATTAGAGGAGAGCTCACTGAAAGTTTGAGTTTTGCAGAAGAGGATCTCGGATGCTGCTAATTTCCATTGTTGTCAGATCTCTGAGCTCCTGTATTTGATGCCTCCACTTTTGTTGTAAGATCCATTTTAACAAAATCACCAAATCAAATCTTAGATATCTTCAATTCTTCAGTTACCTTGTTGATTCAATCACAAGCCATATTCTTATATTATGTGAAATCTCAAGCTTCCATGAATGAAGTTTACAAGTTCAGTTAGGCTTTTAGAAAGAAAAATTCAATTTGGGAAATTTTTTATTTAGCTTAACTATTAGCTGATATTTAGTTCTTTCAGTGATGTTAAATGTGGGTTTCTGTGCTGTTTGTTATTGCATTATGATCATTATTATGATTGCAAATTTATCTGTGTTTTTCTTAATGTGAATTTGTTAATTGGAGTGTGAAATAAGGAGAATTTGGTGGCAAAATCCAACTCTAAAACTTGAAGAAAATAGCAAATGTCATTTTGCTCTTGATAATTTGCCCTTGTTCAAATTACCATTTACCCTTTATTATCAGCATTTTCGTACTGATTTAGCTGGAAATATGACCCAACACTAACATTGCAATAGTGTTGAAAGTTCATCTGATTAGTTGATTAAAAAAAAAAAGAAGAGGAATATTTTGAAAAGGCTCATTAGATTAGTTGATTTGCTTTTTGGTAATTAGGCAAAACAATAACTGCTACTGTATTGCGTAGTGAAATAATTTCGCAGCAAAATTGGAAAAGATAAAAATGTTTATTAGCTTCAGGTGTTGAGTTACATTTCATTGAAGTCATAGAAAGCTGCCTAATTTTTGCTGCCATTTACACAAGTAAAAAATTTGTGAATATTCTCTTAACAGTTAGAAATGGTCAAAAGACTGACAAGGCCAGCAGTATGTCCATTTTAAAAGTCTTGGTCTTCTTCTTGCAATATCTTATTAGTTCACTAGCACTTTCCTATAAATTTTAAAAAAAGACTAGGCAGATTGCCATGACCATCTGGGTACATTCTATAATCCACCGCACATTGACCCAGAGAGCTAGCCACATAAACATCTCATTTGGCAAATATGGAATCTCAAAATCTGACCCAGAACCTCATTCAAGATGGTGCTAGATCATCATCTCTGATCTTTCTTGGGACTGGATGCTCCAACACTGTCCCCTTTGGATTGTGCCTTGTCCAGCCATCGGACCCGCCCTGCCATGTTTGCTCCCAGGCCCTCTCTGTACGACCTGAGAAAAATCCCAACTACAGGTTCTATTTCCTATTTAATTGCTTTACTGTGTGTAGTTATTTTTGAATTTCTTTTGGTTGCCATGTCTTGTTATTGAAAAGATTCAAGAATGATAAGTTGGTGTGCACATGTTTTCAATTATTATATAAAAGTGCAGGTGCAATACATCTCTTCTTATAGATTATTGCCAGAACAATGAGAAACACAGCTATATATTGATTGATATTGGGAAGACGTTCAGGGAACAGGTGCTAAGGTGGTTTACTTTCCACAAGATTCCTCGACTAGATTCTGTGAGTGATCTTTCTATCTTATTCTCTCTCTCATTGCTTTCAGTTACTTCCATTAAGGCATTTTCTCATATTTGTTTTCTGAAGCAGTCATAACAAGTGAGTATAAGAATTGAATAAACTTGGTAAAGATTGTCTTGAGAGTGTTAGGTCCCATTTTATGGAAAAATTTTATCCTTCACCAGGTGTATTTCCCCATATACCAAGCCGACATATTTTTGCCACTCAAATTGTTGCAACTTTTGTCTCCCAGACCTGCCTATAGACCAGACCTGAGTTTGAAAATGCTAAATTTTTCAAAGGCCTGGTATGCTAGCCTATAATTTTCTTTATCAGTTGAGACCCAGAGCTCAATCCATGGGCAGGTTTCCCACTGGCCCTCTCTCTATCTTCTTTAATTTCTCACTCAAGTCATAGGTTACACTCCATGTTAACACTATAATAATTCATTTTTTCTTTTTTATTTTAATGTCATATCTGAAGTTGTAATTTATGTGTATTTTGCTTCTTAAACATAGAATGATATTTATATAACAAAAAGTAAAAAAACAGCTACCTAACATAGACCACTAACATAGACAGCCACCTAATATTATTCCCTATAGCTAAGTATTCAATTATCATATTCTTTCCAACTAACACTCCACTTATACAAATAATATACATCTTACTTTAACACTCCCCTCAAGCTGGAGCATAGAATTTAATCATGCCCAGCTTATTACATAAATAATCAACCCGAGTCCCATGCAATGCTTTTGTGAAAATATCTCTCCATTGCTCTCCAGCTTTCACATAGCCTATGGAGATCAACTTTTCTTCAATTTTTTCACGAATAAAATGACAATCAACCTCATTATATTTTGTTCTTTTATGATATACTGGATTTGAGGCAATGTGGACAGCAGCTTGATTGTCACACCAAAGTTTTGCTGGTAATGAAGGCTTTATTCCTAATTCAGTCAAGATGTGCTTTATCCACAAAATTTCACATGTGGATTGTGCCATGGCTCTGTTTTCTGATTCTGCACTAGACCGAGATACCACATTCTGCTTCTTACTCTTTCAAGATATAAGGTTTCCACCAATAAAGACACAATATCCAGAAGTAGATCTTCTATCTACTTTCCAACCAGCCCAATCCGTATCTGTAAAATACTCAATATTAATATGTCCATTATTTTTGTAAAATATCCCAAGACCAAGAGCCCCTTTTAAGTAACATAAGATTTGCTCTAGGGCTGCCCAATGACTGACTATTGAGGAGGACATAAACTGACTCACAATACTAACAAAATGGGCAATATCAGGGCATGTTACTGTGAGATAGTTTAGTTTTCCAACCAGTCTTCTATATTTCTCTGGATCTTCAAATAATTCACCATCTTTTGTGAGTTGCAAATTTGGAGATATCGGAGTACTGCAAAGCTTTGCTCCTAATTTTCCCGTTTCAGTTAGCAAGTCAAGTACATATTTCCTTTGAGATAGGAAAATACCTTTATTACTTCTTGTTACCTCAACTCCAAGGAAATATTTTAACATTCCCAAATCCTTCGTCTGAAATTGAGTGTGCAAAAATGATTTAAGGGATGAGATACCCGAAGTATCACTTCCAGTGATGATAATATCATCCACATATACAACCACAAGGATAATACCAGCTTCAGATTGTTTATAGAATACCGAATGATCTAATTTGCTTTTCTTCATTCTGAAACTTTCAACTGCTTGACTAAATTTTCCAAACCGAGCACGTGGACTCTGCTTCAACCCATATAAGGATTTTTCGAGGCGACAAACTTTTCCATACTCCCCTTGAGCAACAAACCCAGGAGGTTGCTCCATATAGACTTCTTCTTGAAGGTCACCATGAAGAAAAGCATTCTTGATATCTAACTAATGCAAGGACCAATCATAAGTGGCTGCAAGAGAGATAAATAACCTGACAGAAGTTAATTTAGCAACAGGAGAAAAAGTGTCAGAATAATCAACCCCATATGTTTGAGCATATCCCTTAGCAACCAAACGAGCTTTTAACCTTGCTATTGACCCATCCTGATTCATTTTTACTGCAAAAACCAATTTACATCCAATAGCCTTCTTCCCTAGAGGTAAATTTACCAAGTTTCAAGTGCCATTATCATCTAAAGTATTCATCTCTTCTAGCATAGCTTCATGCCATCCAGAATGAGGTAAGGCTTCCCTAACAGTTTTAGGAATTATAATAGAATCAAGAGATGCAATAAAGGAGCAAGAAGTAGAAGACAAATTATTATAACAAACAAAAGAAGAAATAGGATAAGTACATTTGCGTTTACCTTTGCGAATGGCAATAGGAAGATCAGAGTTAGAGTCAGGATCTTGTGATGAAGAGGACGGCTGAGGACATGGATCTATAGAGTCAGGTACTGGATGAGCATCACTTGAAACTAAATCTGATAAGGGTGGAGGAGGTACAGACTCTAGACTAAGTATATCATTTCGCCTAGAATAGACATGGATAATAGTAGGTTTAGGCTTGGCTTGAGAAGCTGAAGATGAAACAGGAGGATTGGTAGTCATTGGAACTACGATAGGATAGACTAACAGATCATCCTCCTCCCCCTGGCTTATATGAACTGAAGAGAAAAAGAATAGTGTATCTTCAAGAAAAGTAACATCAATTGATATAAAATACTTATTAAGTGTAGGGCAATAACATCTGTATCCTTTTTGAAGTCGAGAGTAACCAAGAAAAATACATTTTAAAGACTTTGGATCTAATTTTGTGATGTGGGAGCGAACATCCCTAACATAGCATGTGCTATCAAAAATTTTAGGTTCAATGGGAAACAATGGCTTGTTTGGAAAGAGAGTATTGTATGGTGTCTTACCACCAAGAACTGTTGAGGGCATTCTATTAATGAGAAAGCAAGCAGTAAAGACAGCATCAGTCCAAAATGTCTTAGGTACATGCATTTTAAATAGTAAGGCTCTTGCAGTTTCAAGAAGATACCTATTTTTTCTTTCTACTACTACATTTTGAGATGGTGTATCAACACAAGATGTTTGGTGAATAATACCATTTTGAGTGAGGTAAGATTGAAAGGATTCTGATAAGTATTCTTTCGCATTATCACGTCGAAAAGTATGTACAACAGTATCAAACTGATTTTTTATTTCAGCACAAAAAACATTAAAGTGAGAAAACACCTCAGAATGATTTTTCATTAAATATAACCAAGTCACACGAGAGTAGTCATCAACAAAAGTGACAAAATATTTAAATCCAGTTTTAAACACTGTAGGACAAGGATCCCACACATCTTAATGCACCAGTTCAAAAGGAGAACTGGCTCTCTTATTTACTCTAGGAGATAGACTAACACGATGATGTTTGGCAAACTGACATGATTCACAATCTAACAACAGAAGGTTACAAAATTGAGGACATAACTTTTTAAGCAAAAGGAGAGATGGATGACCTAACCGACAATGAGCCTCAAAGGGAGTTATTGCTCCAGTACAAGCAATGAATTTTAGTCCTTGTGTATCAAGGATGTAGAGACCTCCTGATTAATGTCCTTTACCAATAATTCTTTTCGTCGCAAGATCCTGAAAAATAAAATGATCAGGAAAGAATGAGATACAACAGTTAAGGGTACGAGTAAGTTTACTAACAGAAATTAAATTAAACGAGAAATTGGGTAGATTTAAAACAGATGATAAAGAGATCAATGGAGTTGGATTGATGGTTCCACAACCTTGAACAGAAGATATTGACCCATCTGCTAAAGTAACATTAGGAGTAGATACATTTTGCAGAGGGGTAGAAAAGAGATTAGAGTTACCTATCATATGATCTGTGGCACCAGAGTCAATGACCCATTTGGAGGAGGAAGAGACAAGACATGTATTTGGTTTACCTGACCCTGCAATGGCAGTGATAGGAGTAGATGAAGACTTCAATGATTCCTGGTATTGAGAGAACTTGGCAAATTCATATGCAGAGATTAGGATAGACTTTTCAGATGTCTCAGAGGTAGATGCAACATGAGCTGACTGGAGTTTCTGATTCTTGTATTGTAGCTTCCTACAATCTCTTTTCATATGCCCTAGCTTGTGACAATAGTGACATATAATCCCTTCGGAATATTGTCCTTTGTTATTGGGACAATTCAAGACTCCTTTGCTGTCATTCTTGTAATAGGGACGTTTAGATGCATTTTCAACACTTCGACTAACTAATGCACCAGTGGATAGAACATATGGGGTACATTCTGTTCGGAGTACCCTACTAAATACTTCTTGCAAGGAGGGAATATCGGAACTCGAGAGTTTTTGAGATTTAGCAGTCTCAAATTCAGACGAGAGTCCAGCCAAAAAACTCAAGATAACCATCTTCTCTCTTTGAGCTTGCTGTACTTTTACATCAAGACTGAATGGTAACAACATATTAAGCTCCTCATAAGTCTTCTTAAAATCCATGAAATAGTAAGTAAGAGACTTGTCTTCCTGTTTTGTACGATAAAAGGCCTTACATACTTCATAAATACGAGAAATATTTCCTTTCCCAAAATATAAAAATTCTAGGTATTTCATTAATTTCTTAACAAATTCACAGTGATTAATCAAACCAATTACTTCACTGTCAATAGAATTTCTAATTTGCAAAAATAATCGAGCATCCTCCCTCATCCATGTTTGTTTTATCCCTCCCGTTGGAGGATCATCAATCAAATGATCATCTTTATTAATACTTCGTAAATACAGCCTTATTGTTTTACTTCAATCAAAATAATTAGTTCCATTAAACTTATATTCAGTGATTTTTGACATCACAGGAACTGCATCAGTTATAGCTATAGATTTTATCTCATTCTTATCTTCTGCCATTTTTTAATTAACAAGAATCAAAGCTATTTAACCTGGGTTTTAACCAAAAAATGGAAGAACCTGACCTGTGAGAGTAAGAACCAGCAGAAGATGTAATTTTCACAATGCTCAGATGCTTTGAAGCCCAAATACTCACTCCAAATGAAGCAATTAGAGTGTTCAATGGCTTAAACTTCCAAAAAATTTCAGCATACCCAGATTTTTTTAAATATCCGAACCTTGTTTTGACTAGAGGACCCACAACCGATAATGATTTCACTAAACCAAGCACATATAGTGTTGTACAAAGAGAGGCGACGCAGGTGAAGGTGACCGGCAAAATTTTCGACACCAGACTAGCCTCCACGCGCCGGCGTGTGAAGAAGTAGCATATTCTTCTGACAGCGCGTGCGGCTCACGCGCTGACCTCCCGGTCGCCGGATTCTAGGGAACGACTGAATTGGAGGTGGCGCTCCTCCCTACACTAGTTGTATTACTCCACGATCACTCCAAAGGGTGACCTTAAATTCACAGTACCGAAATTCTTTTTTTTTTTTGAACAGTGTTGAACAAACAGAAATTTGAACAATAAGCTAAATACCCAATGTTTTCAATGCTCTGATACCATATAATTTTTGTGTATTTTGCTTCTTAAACATAGAATGATATTTATATAACAAAAAGTAAGAAAACAGCTACTTAACATAGACCACTAACACAAACAGTCACCTAATATTATTCCCTACAGCTAAGTATTCAATTATCATATTCTTTCCAACTAACACTCCACTTTTACAGATAATATACATCTTACTTTAATAGAAGTGAAGCGGTATTATCTCTGCATGGTATGAGATTAATCTCAATAACTAGGAGAAGAATGTTATGGGTGGATTATATGGTTTAGCTGCTTTTTTATTTAGCACCCTTATGGGTCTTACAGAAATCTTAATGAGCACAAGCAGCAATTCCAAATCGGACTGCTTTCGTTACAAGCAGTGAGCATAGGCTCTTCTCAGGGGCAGGAATAAGTTGCAGATGTTAATGGTTTCCTGTGAAATCTCGCAACTGAAATATATCAGAGAGTTTTTACATGGTTCTGCATTTATTATGCAGTGCTTTTGCTGAGCATAATATTTTTCACTTTTGCTGAGTATAATATTTTTTATCTTCTTGCTTAACAATTGGGTATCCTTGTTTCTGGTAGTACTATATAGGACTAAGTTTGTGTAAACTGCAGATTATTTTGAGTCATGAACATGCTGATGCAGTTCTTGGTCTTGATGACATACGTGCTGTACTACCATTTCCTTCTGCAAACAGAATGCCAATTTACCTAAGTCAGTTTACCATGGACAGGTACCTTTGATATTCCTACTCAACTCAGTTGCAAGCATACATCTTCTCAACATATTTGATGCTCTAGTCAAGTTAATGATTATACTAATTTTTTCAGTTTATGTTGGTTTTAAAGATTAGCATTTGAAGTAGTTGAATTATAAATAACTTAGCACATTAATGAATTGAGAATTAACACGATGCTTGAGCAACTTAGATGTTGAAGATCTAAAATAAACTCTAAATAAAAATCAATATAAATTTCATAGTGTGCAACTTTTCGTTTCTAATTTATTTGTTACCTTTTGCTATATCAACTGCAATCTAACTCTTCATTTTGTTGTACCTTTGAAACAGTGTTGCTTTGAGATTTCCATATTTGATAAATAAAAAGTTATCAGAAGGCCAAAAAATAAGGCGGGTAGCAGCACAACTGGATTGGAAAATAATTGAGGAAGACTGTCAGAGACCATTTGTTGCATCAGGCTTACAATTTATTCCTTTGCCAGTTACTTGCTCTGAAAATTACTTCAACTGCATGCAGATAAATTCCCAAAAATACACACTATTTCTATATACACTTGTTTCTTAATTTGTTCTCTTGCAGGTGCTGCATGGAGAAAACTATATTTGCTTGGGTTTTCTCTTTGGTGAAAAAAGTAGAGTGGCTTATATAGCGGACATTTCAAGTTTTCCTGCAAAAACAGAATATGGTCAGTATTATTTGTTTATCCTGCTTGCTATGGTAAATTGTTATGCATATTTTATACTCTATGCACAAGTTCTGAGCTTCTCAAGTACTGTGAAATTAATAGAGATAAAGCCATCTTATATTTGGAGAAACACTAGTCTTAGTTTGCTGGAAGTGTTAAAATGAGGATGATTTTCTGAATATTTTATTTTATTACTTAAATTTTTTTTCTGATTCAATGGATCTTGGTTGTTGCAGTAATCTCAAAAGAGGAGGCTGGCCAGTTGGATCTTCTTATCTTGGATGCCTCTAGCAAGGTTAGTCAGAAAATTATGTTTGTTAAACTTTCTTAGATTACCCTTCAATAGTTTCAGTGAAAATTAAAAAAAAAAAAAAAAGCAGTGTCCCAGGTTTTTTCTGTTGCCATTCTGCTTTGTGCTTTCTCACTGTTTCAGTAACTGATATCATCGATCTTCTGCTTGTACTTTTTTTTCAGTCTGGGCTTCCTGGTGCTCACTTCCGCTTGCAGGAGGTTTTCTTTTTCCTTCAAATCTTCCATCATTTGATCTTTTCTGAATATTTTAAAGGCTTCTGCTGCCACTCATGCTGTTTAATCCATAGGCCCTTGAAGCTGTGAAGAAAATGTGTCCAAAGCAGGCTCTTTTTACTGGAATGGGCCATGAGTTTGATCATTACAAAGACAATGAATTGTTAGCAGAGTGGTCTAAAAGGTGCAAAGTTTTTGCTTTTAATGATCATGGTCATGATCATTGATTCCATGCATTAACAAGTACAATGCATACTGAAATGCTCATATCAGCTTGGTAGTATTTCATATTGCCTGGCATAGTTCAGTAGGATTAAGATGTGTTCTATTTTGTGTTAAGACCAAAATTTTTCTCTGTATATTTTAATAAAGCAGCTGTTGAAAAAAGAAAAAACACAAGAAAGCCACTGAGCTTTCTTCAATAAAGCTACCAACATTCTTTCTCATTAACAATGAGACCAGATGGTTTGCATTTTTCTTTTTAGTTATCTTCGTTAAAGACTAAGCTATTGACACTCTTTTGTTAATGTGTATACAGGGAAGGAATACCGGTGCAGCTTGCGCATGATGGTCTGAGAGTTCCTATAGATTTATGATAAGTCACTCCAAGCCAGTGTCCTTAAAAAGTAAATCTCTTCTATTAATGAAAGTATGCATGTACCTTATTGAGGTAGGATCATACTCTGCACTCTTGGTTGAGTTTCATGCACTGCACTGCTACAGTATACATCAAACACCCTATACATGAATCTTTCAAAACTTTAGGTCAAATATCAAGGCTGCACACAGCAGAAATAGGTTCTTATAAAATGATATTGTTGTGAAATGAAATTGTGTCCACTCTTGGTATTACTATGTTTCATTCGTATTGGAATTAAGTGGTTGCTCCAATTTAAAACGTACCTTTGCTCTTTAGTGGCAGGTTTTTTTTTGTCAGGTGTACAATTTGATCTGGCCTTTGTCTGAGGGCTTGATTGTAGTAAAATTATTGCTGATATATCATCAGAGCCTTGAACAAGTCAATTAAAATTTTCTTCCAGTAACAATTTTGGTTCCTACCACTCCAATTTTACTTCATCTTTTTTACTTGCATACCTTTGTCTGGCTTTTGTTACAAGAAAGATCAATTAGTCAAGTTTGTGATGAAATGGAATAGAAATAAATTTTATTTCAAAAAATCAACAATGTACTGTTGTTGTTCTTACTCCAGCAGGTTCGAAATAACTTTCAGAAAATTGAACATCTTCTAAATTCAAACCAACTCAAGCCTATTCTAGACTAAAATGAGGTCTTATTTGTTAAACTAGATACAATGTTTTGACATATTAATAGCCCCACAAAGGATGAGAGCTTTGGTTTTTAATGAAATGAAAGAATTGTTTTTTTTTTTTAAAAAGAAAGGGAAAACAAAATGTGTATTTGGTTAAATCTATTTTCATTTTCTAAATAGTGAGCAGAAACATTTATTTCTGTAGTAACTACATATTGGAATCTACAGTTAGAATTTTGTGAGAGGTTTTAATAAAAATGAAATTACTAACATATTACGTGACACATGGAAAAAGACAAATATATAGCTTATAAGTTGAATTATATACAGTGGCGGAACCAGGAACTTGTTGAGGGGGGGCAAAATTATCAAGAGTCTGTCTCTCTCGCCTGCTCGCCATCGCCGGTCGTCTCTGCAACTCGTCTCACCTCTGCTCTCTCTGTCTGTGCCTCTCTCCGTCGCGCTCAAGCCAGCAGCAGCCTGCTGCTGGCTTTAAATTTTTTTTTTTTACTCTACTAACTGAAACGACGCAGTTTCACTTAATAAAGGAAAAAAATTTTTTAAAAAGGTTGTCTTCAACCTCTCTGCTGAAGACTGCGTGGGACTGAGACTGGGAGGGGGGGCGGAGCAAGGCAGCAGCAGGGGCAACGACGGAAGGGGGGCGGAGCTCTCCCTATATATATGTGTGCATTGCCGCCGGCGAGGGGGTCGTCCGCCCCCACACGACCCCGCCCAGCTCCGCCCCTGATTATATATATATATGGCGGTCGCCAAATTGAAAAATCGCAGAGTGAAAGATCAAAATTTTGAAAATTTTAATATTTTATAAACCCAAACTGACTCATGAATGGGTTGAGTTACAAATAATAACAATGTAAACAAATTGACCCCATTATATATTATAAAATTGGATTAAATTCGCAGGCTATTAATTCATTGGATAATCTCAGTTGGAAATCACGAAATTACAGTATACGTTTTTTTTTTAATTTTCTTTTTCAATTATATTGTGGTTAACTTTTTTCATTTATATCCCTTTTTTTTAATATTTTATTTTTAGTTTTACCGCTTTTACAGTTATAACATATTTCTTCTGCTCCAATTGCGATATCGCTGCTTTTCTTTTAAATTTTACATTTTCTTTCTTTTTAAACACGTTTTCTCAATCTGCGAAGCAACTTTTAATGGGCAAGAAGTTGAGTATGAAGAATTGGATATTGAAATTTGATTGCATACTTCTATTTGTATAAATGCTTCGTATACTTTGTTTTAATTTTTTTTTAAAATTTTTAACTATAACGTACAAAATTTTTATTTTTCGTATTGTATTTTATATGTTCGATAAAATATTAAAAAAATAATTTTTTTATAAATTTTTTATTACTCTCCAATTTGTATTTCTTAAATGTGCATGTTTAATTTCTTCTTAATTGTATTTATTTCATTTTGATTGATATATTTGAATTGTTTATAATACAAGTGTTGAACACATTAAACAACATGCACATAAGTCAATTATTCAACAAAATAAAAATCCATTTATTATAGATTTAATCATCCCTTTTTTTTTCCATCTGTGTAGAAAATAGTGACTATTTATGTTCTAGGATAAGTCAATGCATGACTACTTAAAACCGTGGCACCATGGCATTAAAGTAAACCTCGTTCGAATTCTAAGATACTGCGAATTCATCATTGGAAGAAAATTACTCCAGAAATTCACATTTCATTCAGATCGTGATAATTAAATGAGTTGCGGTTATTGAATAACAGATTTAGAAATTCGAAGACAATGTAAAAGAAATGAATGAATGAATCAATGCAGACTTGGCTATTCATTTGAGGGAGGGAGTATATGTAAAATTAACTAGTGAAATAATCTTTTGAATCTCATGAAAAACTTTCATTACCTAAAGAAAAATTGTCACCCTATTTCTAATTTAAAACAAGAAAAGGCTTCAGTTTTTTACTAACCACTGAATTAGATCAGATATAAATATCACTCTATTTCTGGTTCATATTAATTAAAACAAGAAATGACTTCAGTTTTTTACTAACCACTAGATCAGATACAAAAACCGACAGTAAAATTTACCTGAAAATCAAAATGTTCAAGCCTACAGACTTGACCAGAGCCCTTGAATGCCACATTCGGAATCCTGATAAGAGCACTCATATGTTAGTTAATATCAATATACATCAAAATTAAAAAAAAATTAAAAAAAAAAAGAAAGAAAGAACTATGCCCTTGTTAATTAAGCACAACTCCTGATAGATTTGTATTAGTATCATGTTTTGTTTGATCAAGTCGCATCCAGTGTATCATATGCTACTAAATATTAATTTTATAGACTAGAGAAACATCTGTGTACAACCTATACACACACCTCTAAGCTAAATTATGTATTAGTTCTATTCTACATACTATATGAGAATCAACATGCATAAAAAGCCAATAGTGCTGAATTAATCGGTTGAAGGTGCAATGACTCAAACTAGCTAGGTTTTGCACTTGTAGGAAATGCTGAATTGCTCGGTTAAATAATTACTTTGCATTTTTATGCATTACTGATGGCCTTTTATACCTTAACTTTTCCTCCGTTTATGCAGCTTCCACTGCTTCAGCAAATTTGCTACTCCCTCCTTCAGTGATGCCTTTCTGTTCTCCTTGAAATTCCAAATCTCCCTTACTATGTACCTCCCACTTGGGTTATACTCATTTATTTCTCTCAAAGCTTTGGTCACAGAATCATAAACTTCATCACCATGCTCGCTCTTCAGATCTTTCAATTTTTCATCATCTTCATTGATAATCTCCTACGTAGCCACAGATTGAAGACAGTAGAGGTACATTAGAAGCAAAGATAAGGTAATTAAGGAGGGAGAGGGGTGCTGTTTTTGTTGAAAATAGAGGAAAAAAATGAAAGACATTATCAAAGAAAACTAGTAAGAAAAACAAACCTTCCAATAGAGACCAGGAGACATGGGCAAAGGTAAGACCAACACTCAATATGTTCCTTGCCATCTACACCAACTAAATAGAAATGTTCTAATAAAGAAATTTTAATACGAAATCCCAGCAATCTCCAACTACATCAATTTCTACTACCATCTTGCAATATAATCAAGCTAAGTGTTACTTGTAACATAATTCCATTAACCACAAACCTCAGCTAAGGTAAGAAAAGAAAAGGCAGAATAAATAGTAGCAGAATTTTCAAATTAAAGGCCAATGATTGACATAAGCAGAACAGTAATTTTTTGGTATTACGCTTGGTGAGTCTGCAATTCCCTTTAGTCAGGGAAGTGCTTTGATCAAACAAGAAAATACCTGACAATGTCCTTCCTTATTAGTGATGATCTTAAATGGATGCCAGCTAGGATCTCGGAGGTAATTATCCCAGTGTGAACATAGCTCTGCTGCTTTCTCATTGGCTTCTTCATCAGAAATTTTTCTCTTGGCTGCAGAATGGACTGGTCTACCATCAAGCTCTCCCATTGTCTTGACCCCAAGAAAAGCACGGGAATCATCCCTTAAACCCTATGAAACAAGGAATTAGACTTCCACCAAACAGTAATGCTATTATCACATGATGAAATATTTACTCTGAAACACATACCATTCTAATACTTTACCATCCAACTTAAAAATTAATTTACAATTTGAGCAGTACATTTATCTACCATATTTCTTTTCAAGAAAACTTATGATCAAAGTGATTATAGTTCCTAGGTACTTACACTTATTAACTCCTTGCGAGCATCTTGCAATTCATCATTATTCATGCGTTCCTTGATAATAAGTGTTTGACTAAGGGACTCCATTGCATCTAGTTCTTCTTCCTTATCTTTCAATTCTTCACGGATTGCTTCCATCCTTTTCTTCGCCTCCATGTCCTCATTCTCTCCCATTTGCGTCATTACTTGTAAAGCGCCCTTCATCCGCTCTATCTCCAACTCCAATGCTTGTTTGGCATCAAGTTTCTTTTCCAGATCAATAATTTTCTTGTGAAGTTCCTCTTTTTGTTTCTGCCATTAACAGTTTTTCAAAAACACAATAATGACATTACTTCAAGCAGTACATTTGGACATTCATTTTATATTCTGGTTCAAGAAATGAATGAAAAATGCACCTCTTGTTCTTTTGCCAACCTCAAAACATTATCATCTGCTTTTTTCTGCTCCAAGATTGCTCTCTCATTCTAAAAGAAGGAAAAAGTGATCTTAGCACATTTTAAAAATATCCATAATCATTTCTAAGGGTATTAAAATCGATGGCAGTTACTTCCACCAATAAAAGTCAATTTTGGAATAATATTCTGTTGTCACATGACGATAAAGCATACATACTGCCAGCATCCAATAAGAATACTGAATTCCGAAAGGAAATAACAAATATCATACAATAGAAATCAGTGTCGTCAGTTCCAAGAACTTATTCAAGTTATACATTCAAGAAGTAAACGGGCAGAAAGAGTAAGGAGAATTGAAGGAATATTCAGATGACAATGCTTATTATTTCCTCCCAAAGTTGTAATGATTTCTGAAACATCCCAAATATTTATTTTTCTGGATGAATTACAATGGTATCCAGAAATTAATAGATTATCTGATGAACGAAATATTCAAACAGGGCACTAATTATCAACCTCATTTATCACACAAAAGTCTGTTCTAGCTAGAATTTGACTCGAGATGGGAAATATGTTACCATTCTCTTGGCATGATTCAGCTTCCTCCTCTCATTTTCATTCCGAAAGTCACGTTGTTGCAGCTGCTTCTCACACTGCTCCAATTCTTCTCTTTGAGTTTCCAAATCTAGTGTAGCCCTCACATGCTCTGACAGCATCTTCTCAAAACGATCTCATTCTCTTTGCTTCCGTTTTCGCATTTCTAATGAACATAAAATCACAAAACAGAATAGAAAATAAATATAATCAGTTGCAGAATCTGTTTCTTGAAAGATGTAAAAATTGAAATGAATCCCATTCTTTCCCCTTTATTTAAATGACAGAATAAAACAAAGTCATACCTTCATTATAAGATATGCGAATAGCATCCATTTCTTTTACTCGCTTGTCCAAAGACATACTAGTCTCATTATATTTGATCTCCATTTCTTTAAGGCACTCATGCTTCATTTGTAAGGTATTTGTCAAATTGGTCAAAAGTTTTGAGTGCTTCTGTCTGTCCTCAGCTTCTTTACCAGAGACTTATTAAATCCCCATTCTTTCTCAAATAATCGCCAATAATACCTCTGGAGTGGTAGTCATCATCCCGTGCAACCCATCCAAACAACCTATCTCCCGGATGCTTTGGTGGAAGCTTAGAATTGTCTTCCTTCCCACAATGGTTGACTTCAAAATCCTTTTCAAACATTATTGCATTCTTGAAGCCATCCCAATCTTTCTTAAAGCATACAATCGCAAAACCAGAATGACTCAAGAAATTCCATAAAGGATGCACCCTATCTGGATCAAACCCCTTTCTTGTCAACTCATCCTTAAGTTTTGCACCACTCTCCCCAACACGACGACCATTTTGCAACTAAGTTTGAATGTTAGCAACAATGCCCACCCAAGGCCAACCAAACAACTGATCTCTATCATGTCCATGTATGATGGGAGAAATTTTTTCATCTTTATCATTTTCATGTTCAGTTGCAGAAGCAAATAACTGATCCTTATCATGTCTAAGCTTGCTGAAAGACTCAATGTTGCTGGCTTGTCTTAAACTTGCTTTTACGCTAAAATGCCTGTCATGTATGGTGGGGGAAATATTTTCACCTTTATTATTTTTATTTTCAGTTGGGGAAGCAAACAACTGATCCTTATCAAGTCTATGCTTGTTGAAAGACTCAGTTTTTGTGGGTCTTAAGTGACTCAAAGTCACCTGTGATGAATCTCTCCCTACTTATTTGAAACGGTGCGTTTTGTGTGTGCAGTGTTGTCTCGTGTGGATTTCCTGTGCACGGGTTTAGGGTTGATATAAATACCCTTGTTATAAGGGTTCTGTGTAATCTTTTCTTCTCTCTCGGCCGTCAGTGCGTTCTAGAGTGTTCTTTCTGTTTTCTTCTCTGATTTCTGTACTGATTTCTTTGATCTGTTGTGCGAGCCTGTTTTTCTGTGTTTTGGTTAGAGAGGTGAGCTTTACAATTTGTAATTGAGAGAGAGGGATTTTCTAAGACCTTGGCTTGTAACAGTTTCTACCGATTCTAAAGTTTCTAAGGGATTGACTGAGGGGTTTTGTCTCCTCGCCTTGGATGTAGCCTTTACTGTGTGTAAAGGTGAACCAAGTAAACGATTCTGTTGGTTGTTTGTTTTTTCTTTTTGATGCTTGTTTGTGTTCTGGATTGTGGCGATTACTGTTATTTTTCGCTATTCGATCTTATTTCGTCACAAGTGGTATCAGAGCCTTCATCAGAAGAAGATCGAATAGGTGGTCTCTTTCTTTTCTGTTAAACTTTCTCTTTGATTTTCTTGTTTATCTGTTTTAGGGTTACTGTTTGGTTAAGAGTGCTTGTTTCTTAACAGATTGAGTTTCTTTCCTTGTTTTCTGTTTAGATCTGGTACTGTCGATTATTTGTTTTTGTGACAGGAAAGATCGATTAAAGGGAAGTGAACTGAGGCTCTCTTGGAAAACCCTAAGTTTGTGAAGCATGTCTTTTGCTAAGATAAACGTAGAAAAATTCGATGGTAAAGCCGATTTTACCATCTGGAAAGAGAAAATGACCGCGATCCTGGTACAACAGAAGTGCAAAAGAGCACTTAGTGGCATTGAATCATTGCCTGAGACTCTCAGTGCTGATGATAAGCAAGATATGATGGATCTTGCGTACAGTACAATAGTACTTAACCTTTCTGATGCAGTGCTCAGAAAGGTTAGAGGTATAAAGATTGCTCCTGAACTCTGAAATAAATTGAATTCTTTATATCTGGTTAAATCTGTGTCAAGAACTGCCTATTTGAAAGAACAGATATTTAGTTTTAAAATGGACCCTTTAAAATCTGTTGATGATAACTGTGATAATTTTCAAAAACTTGTTTTAGAGCTAGCTGACAATGGTGAAGAGTTAAGTAATGAAAACCAGTCTATAATATTACTTAACTCTATACCAGAAAACTTTCAGAATGTGAAAGATGCTTTAAAGTATGGTAGAACTACTATAGAAGTTGAGGATATTACGAATGCCTTGAAGCTTAGGGAATTGGAAATGAAAAACACTGAAAAGAATGGTAAGTTAGAAGGTCTAGTAATTAAAGAGAAAATTAAAACCAAAAAGAAAAAAGATAGGTTCAAATCTGGAAATGGTAAGCCTAACCAAACTAATAACAGTGCTCAATCTAGTAATGTAACTAGTCAAAATAATAACAATAGTTCTAAGTTTGAAAGAACTTGTTATTATTGTAAAAAGAAAGGTCACATTAGAAGATTTTGCAGGAAAAGGTTAGAAAAGTTAGGGCAGAGTAGTGGTGAGGTTGGAGCAGTCAATACATCATCTCAAGATGATGATATTGAAGCTCTAACTATAACTAGTACAAAAAATACTGAAGTCTGGATACTAGATTCAGCTTGTTCATATCATATGACCCCTAACAGGGATTGGTTCTCCAGTTATAATAGTTTAACTGGTTCCAATGTTCTAATGGGTAATAATTCTTCCTATAATGTTATTGGTATAGGCACTGTGAGGCTACTGTTAGATGATGGGAGGCAAATAGAACTAGGGCAGGTTAGGCACATTCCAGACCTTAGGAGAAATCTCATTTCCTTAGGGTTCCTAGAAGAAAAAGGTCTATATCATACTGCAAAAGATGGAGCTCTGAGAGTATTCAAAGGGGACAAATGTATGTTAACTGGTCATAGAGTAAATAGATTATATCACTTAGATGGCAGAGTTGCTACTGGCACTGTTAATGCTACTGTGTCAGCAGCAAGTGACACAGTTCTTTGGCATAAAAGGTTAGGTCATATAGGGTTTAAAGCCTTAGAACACCTAAGTAGGAAGGGAAATCTGGAAATCACACAGTTTGTGAAACCAGATTCCTGTGAAGGTTGTATTTTAGGTAAATCACACAAACACAGCTTCACATCATCAAGCTATAGAGCTAAAGAGTGTTTGGAATATGTACACAGTGATTTGTGGGGTTCTACCTATGTTCCCATGTCTTTGTCAGGTTCACAATACTTTGTAACATTCATAGATGACTTTTCTAGGAAAGTATGGATCTATTTCCTAAAGAACAAACATGATGTGTTTAAAACTTTCTGTGAATGGAAGCTTTTAGTTGAAAACTTAAAGGATAAGAAGATTAAAGTACTTAGGACTGACAATGGGCTTGAATTTGTAAATCAACAGTTCAATGACTTCTGTAAAACAAATGGGATCCTTAGACATAGGACATGTACCTATACTCCACAGAAAAATGGAGTAGCTGAAAGGTACAATAGGACCATTTTAAATAAGGTCAGATGCATGCTTGTTGAATCAAGCTTAAGTACCAAATTCTGGGCTGAGGCAGCACATACTGCCTGCTACTTAATCAATAGATCTCCAACATCTGTTCTGAGTTTGAAATGTCCTAATGAGGCTTGGAGTAATAAACCTATAACCTACACACACTTGAGGGTATTTGGATGTATAGCTTATATTCATGATACACAAAGCAAACTTGATCCTAGAGCTAAGAAATGCATATTTTTAGGTTATCCCAGTGGGATCAAGGGGTATAAAGTGTGGTTACCAAAGGAAAATAAGGTTGCTGTTAGTAGAAATGTTACATTCAATGAATTACTGTTTCTTAGTACTAACATGCAGGAATTCAAATCTGAGGTACAATTAGAGAAGTCTCAAATTGAGGTGGAGCTAGATAGGTTTGTACAAACTGATCAAAATCCACCTCAAGTAATTAATGCAGGTGTAGGGATGGATATACAGGCACATGACAGATCAGATGAATCTGATCAAGAAGAGGAACAACCTGAACAGGTTCCTAAGCCTGAACTGGATAACTACCAGTTAGCAAGAGATAGATAGAGGAGACAGACCAGAAGACCAGTCAGGTTTGAGGATTACTCTTATAATGTTGTTAATTCTGAACTAACCTCCTTTGCTCTAGTTACTGCAGCTGCTGTTGAAGAGGATGAACCTCTTGATTACAAAGGTGCAAAGCAGAGTATATACTGGGATAAGTGGAAAAGGGAAATGGAAGAAGAAATGTCTTCTCTAAGGAAGAATCAAACCTGGAAATTAGTACCTAAACCATTTGACAGAAAGATCATTAAATGTAAGTGGATCTTTAAGAGAAAACCACCTATTCCTGGTCTTGAGAAGGAAAGATTCAAGGCCAGGTTAGTTGCTAAGGGTTTCTCTCAAAGAGAAGGTATTGATTACAATGAGGTATTTAGTCCTGTTGTGAAACATGTTTCCATTAGACTGCTATTAACAATTACTGCTTTGCTTGACCTTGAGCTAGAACAGTTGGATGTTAAAACTGCCTTTCTCCATGGTAATCTGGAGGAAGAGCTGTATATGTCACAGCCTGAGGGTTTTGTTGAAAAAGGTAAGGAAAACCATGTGTGTTTGCTATTAAAATCCTTGTATGGTCTTAAACAGTCCCCTAGGCAGTGGTATAGAAGATTTGATGACTTTATGCTTAGTCATGATTTTAAAGAAGCAGTTTTGACCCTTGTGTGTACTATTCTGTTGTATATGAAAATGTGTATGTATACTTGCTTCTCTATGTTGATGATATGTTAATTGCATGCAAAAATATGAATGAGATAGTTAAATTAAAAGGTATGCTTAATACTGAATTTGACATGAAGGATCTTGGTCTTGCTAAAAAGATATTAGGCATGAACATAGAGAGAAATAGAAATAAAGGAACACTGTTTTTAAATCAAAAGGATTACATACTGAAATTCCTAGAAACTTTTGATTTAAATAAGGGAAAATTGTTTCTACTCCTATTGGTGCTCATTTTAAGCTGTGTTCAATTATTAAACCTTTGAATTTGGCTGAATCAAGCTATATGTCAGGTATTCCATATCAGAATGTGGTAGGTAGTCTTATGTATGCTATGGTCTGCACACGACCTGATTTAGCCTATGGGGTGAGCCTGGTTAGTAAATTCATGTCTAACCCTTGTAAAGAACACTGGTCAGCTGTTAAATGGTTGTCTATGTATCTTAAAGGGTCAAGTAATGTTGGTTTGCTGTTTAAAAAGTCTGACTGTAATGTGTATGATATTGCTGGATTCTGTGATTCTGACTTTACAGCAGATCTTGATAAAAGAAGATCCTTGTCAGGCTACTGTTTTACCTTTGCTAATAATATTGTAAGTTGGAAAAGCAGCTTGAAGCATATTGTAGCTTTATCTACAACTAAAGCTGAGTATATTACCTTGACTGAGGCAATTAAAGAAGCCATTTGGCTAAAAGGTATAGTTGCAGAATTAGGTCTTCTGAATGGTAAGGTTTATGTGTTTTGTGATTCTCAAAGTGCTATACATTTGAGCAGAAATAATATGTTTCATGAAAGAACAAAGCATATAGATGTTAGGTTGCATTTTATAAGAAATGTAATTGCAAAAGGTGAGGTAAGTGTTGAAAAAATTCATACTGATATTAATCCAGCTGATATTATGACTAAACCTGTTTCTGTTTCAAAATTTCAGGATGCCTTGGGTATGCTTGGAGTTTTGAAAGCTTAAAAGTTATGTTTCTGAGTGGTGATTACCCGTGAAGAGGCATTTCCCAATGTCATTCCCTTTTGGAGACTTGGAGTCAAGGTGGAGATTGTGGGTCTTAAGTGACTCAAAGTCACCTGTGATGAATCTCTCCCTACTTATTTGAAACGGTGCGTTTTGTGTGTGCAGTGTTGTCTCGTGTGGATTTCCTGTGCACGGGTTTAGGGTTGATATAAATACCCTTGTTATAAGGGTTATGTGTAATCTTTTCTTCTCTCTCGGCCGTCAGTGCCTTCTAGAGTGTTCTTTCTGTTTTCTTCTCTGATTTCTGTACTGATTTCTTTGATCTGTTGTGCGAGCTTGTTTTTCTGTGTTTTGGTTAGAGAGGTGAGCTTTACAGTTTGTAATTGAGAGAGAGGGATTTTCTGAGACCTTGGCTTGTAATAGTTTCTGCCGATTCTAAAGTTTCTAAGGGATTGATTGAGGGGTTTTGTCTCCTCGCCTTGGATGTAGCCTTTACTGTGTGTAAAGGTGAACCAAGTAAACGATTCTGTTGGTCGTTTGTTTTTCCTTTTTGATGCTTGTTTGTGTTCTGGATTGTGGCGATTACTGTTATTTTTCGCTATTCGATCTTATTTCGTCACAGTTTTGCTGGCTTGTCTTGAACTTGCTTTTACACTAAAATGCCTGTCCACATACTTCTCCAAAGCCAAATGCCAAGCTTTCTCTTTGAGATCTATTCTATAAGAGCCTCTACCAAGATGATGTGCATGATGAACAAGCTCCTCAACATAGTAATATCCCCTATTCCCATGACAATATGGGCATCTACAAGTTGAATTTGAAACTTTGATTTTGATACTTCCCCTCTTCAACTCTTTATAATACCTATATTCGTAGTCTTCCAACCTAGGATCACGTTCTTTTTCTGAAGTAAGAGCCATTGCAAACCTGAAACACGAACATCGAATTCAGAAGACTCAGTCAAGTGTTTGAAAAGTTTCCAAATGAACAAACAGATCATAACAAAGAACTCTCTATAAAATGAGAAAATACTAAAAGTTGATAATCCCAGAAAACAGAATGTTGTAAATAATGATTTGCAATATCTCTTCCTTCCAGAAGGACATACTTATGTATATACACGTGTAATATTATGGCTTTAGAGCACTGAAAGACTGCCCAGCATCAAAAACCAATACTTGCTTATGCTCAACTGAGCTAGATACAAGTTACAAACATAAATTTATGTCATCTTAAAGCTTAGAACACAGACAGTTAAACAATTAGATACAGAAGCATCAACTATTTTTCTCAACAAGCAAATTACTCGCTAGAAAAGGTTCGAAACTCAAAAAAAAAAGATTTTTGTATATTGTAGTGCTTTTCCCTAAAATATATAATATCCAGTAAAACCATATAAAAAAAGAGGTTGAAATCAGTGTTTTAACTTTTCTCCGTCGATGGAGTGTCACTTTAATTAATCATCACAAAAGAGGAGGCAGATAAGCAGGTTTTTAAGAAATTACCAAAATCAGAGAAAAAAATAACATAAAAACCAAAATTTGTTTTTATGTTAAAATTATTAGATAGTACAGATACCTGCTCCTTAAGCATAATATAGATTCTCAAAACTCTATCCCTCTCTCTTTTCCCTCAGTTTCTCAGAAGCCAAACAGTTCAAAAATTGGGCCATAAGTATCACCAAAGACAACAACAAAAAAAAAGGAACACAAAAGGCACATAATTCTTAGAAACGGATTTCAAATCCCTAATCAAATCGAGAGTGGCGATTCCAATCAGCCAAAACACAGATAGTGACAAAAAGTGACCCCATTATATATCAGAACAGTAGATAGTGACGTCTTTTTGCTTTCAAATGATCAGCTACTGAATTCCACGTAGAATCATACATATATTCTCAAAACTCTCTCTCTCTCTCTCTCTCTCTCTCTCTCTCTCTCTCTCTTTTCCTGCATTTTTTTCAGCCGCCAAACAGATTCTCAAACCACTCTCTTTCTCTAAAAACAAAATGTTAAACCACTCTCTTGAACCTAAGTTGATCGAATGTCGGCACTGATAAAACTTTAGTGAAGATGTCAGCCAACTAAGAAGTAGAAGGGACATGAGAAGGAGAGATAAAACCCGTTTTGTATTTCTCTCGCATCAAATGATAACCAATATCAAGATGCTTCGTGCATTCATGAAAAACGAGATTGGCAGAGATATACAACGCAGCTTGATTTCACACCAAAGAGGAATAAGCTAATGAATAGAAACACGAAACTCCTAAAGAAGATACGTAATCCATTGAAGCTCACAAACAGTTGTGGTCATATTTCGGTATTCAGCTTCAGCAGTGCAACGAGAAACAATATTTTGTTTCTTTGATTTCCATGACACAAGAGCAGAGCCAAGAAAGATACAATATTCAGTGAGCGAACGATGTGAATCCTGGCAAACAACCCAATCAGCATCAGAATAAGCTTGAAGATGAAGATAATTAGAGCTAGGATAAAAAAGGCCTTGATCAGAAGTGCCTTTTAAGTAGCGTAAAACACGAAGAGCACAATCCCGGTGAGTATCTCGAGGAGCTTGAACAAATTGGCTCAATTGTTGGACCGCATAAGTAACATCTGGTCTAGTAAACCCAATGTACAACAATCGACCAACAAGACGCCTATAAGAATGTGGATCAGCCAGAAGAGCTCCTTCATGATCAGAAAGCTGAACAACTTTGGTGAATGGAGTAGAAGCAGGTTTAGCATCAGTTAAGCCAGCATCAGTAAGTAAATCCAAGATGTATTTTCGTTGATTAATAAATAAACCAAAAGTAGACCAAGCAATCTCAATACCAAGGAAGTACTTGGCTGGCCCCATGTCCTTGATTGTGAAAGCTTGATGGAGGTACTCTTTTATAGCGTTAATGGCTTGTTCTGGATCCCCTGTTATCAAAACATTATTGACATAGATCAGAAGAACCAAGAAAACAGAGGAATTATGAAGAATAAACAAGCAATTATCATGAGTAGGCTGAAGAAAGCCATAGCTAAGAAGCTTCTGGGTGAACTCTAAATTCCATTGACGAGAAGCTTGTTTAAGACCATATAACGAGCGCACCAGTTTACAGACTTGACCAGGTTGAGCTTTAGAATATCCTTGAGGAGAGAGCATGTAAAGATCTTCTTCAACATAGCCATGTAAGAAGGCATTATTGATATCCAATTGATGAAGCGACCATTGATGAGCAGCAGTAAGAGCTAAGAGAAACCTGACTGTAACAGTTTTAGCAACTGGAGAAAATACCTCAATAAAGTCCAAACCCTCCACTTGATTATAGCCTTTTGCTATCAATCGAGCCTTACATCTATCAACTGATCCATCAACTTTTTAATTTAAGTCTGTAAACCCATTTAAAACCTATGGCTTTCTTATTAGGTGGCAAAGAAACCAACTGCCAAGTATTATTAGCCTCCAAAGCTCTCAATTCAGCCTCCATAGCTTGAATCCATTCAGGAAACTTGGCTGCCTCTGCATAAGATCTTGGTTCCTGAATATTAGACAAATTAGCCATAAAACACATATGTGCTGATGTGAAATGGCTAGCAGTATTAGGTAATGGGGTTGAATGAGAAGAAAGATCAGTGTGAAAATCATTAAGCCATTTTGGTGGTTTGGTTATTCTAGCACTTTTCTGAGATGGGAATGAGTGGTAGTGGAAGATTGAATAGATAATGAGGTAGATGTAGTGGTTAAATGTAAAGATTGATCATGTATAGCAATGATTAAAAACAGTAATAGGTGATTGAGTTTGTAAAGAAGGCATAAAATCATCATCTAAAATAGGAATAGGAAGAACAGAAGGAGAAAGACAATTAGAAACAATAGCAAATTTGAAAGGAAAAATATTCTCAAAGAATTCAACATCTCTAGAATGAAAAATGGTGTTAGTCTGTAAATGAAGAAGTCTATAAGCTTTGTGGCTAGAAGAATGACCTAAGTAGACACATTGGGAAGCTTTAGGTGCAAATTTTAGTGTATGAGGAGTATTATCTTTAGCAAAGGCTAAGCAACCAAAAGTTTTGAGACAAGTATAGTTTGGTGGTTTAGAGAAAAGCATTTCAAATGGTGTTTTTCAATGTAGAATGGATGTAGGTAGTCTGTTAATGAGATACACTGCATGTAAAATAGCTTGACCCCGATATTTAATAGACAAAGCTTACTAAAAAAGTAAAGCTCTAGTCATTTCAAGGATGTGTCTGTGCTTTCTTTCAACCAATCCATTCTGTTAGGGAGTGTAGGGACCAGATTTTTGATGTAATGTTCCATAAGAGTGAAGCAAAGATTGACACTGAGCATTAAGGAACTCAGTTCCATTATCTGTTCTCAAAATCTGAATTTTGCAAGTAAATTGTGTCTCAATGAGCTTGAAGAATTTAGTAAGTATAGATCAGGTTTGAGATTTAGTATGCATTAGATAAATCCACACAACTCTAGTATAATCATCTACCAATGTAAAAAAATAATGTTCCCCTATGACAGAATCAATAGAAGTAGGTCCCCAAACATTTGCATGCACTAGAGCAAAAGGTTTAGTTGATATAGTATGACTGATAGGAAATGGTTTTCTTGTTTGTTTAGCTAAGGGACAAATGAAACAAGGAATAGAATCAATAGTCGTTTTATTCAATAGATGTAAATGTTCTAGTATAATATTTGAAGGATGTCCAAGCCTACTGTGCCAAGAAGCAACAGAGGTGGAGGTTGTCTGATTTACATGATAGTAATTTAAGGTATTGATAATAGGTGCAGCAGCTATACTAGTTGTATGTAAGGTACCAAAATTAAGAACATATAGGTTTCCAACTATTTTCCCAAAGGTCAAACTCTGATCATTCTTCTGGTCCTGTAAAACACAAGAGTGAGCAGTGAATAACAAACTCAGATCATTTTCTTTGGTTAATTTTGTGACAAAGATGAGATTATGATTAAAATGTGGTATATACAAAACATTGGTGAGGTGAATGTTGTTGTTTAGGATCACTGTGCCCGTAAAATGAATAGAAAGCACAGAACCATTAGGTAGATGTACTTGAATTTGATATGGTGTAGGATTTAGTCTATTGAACATATTCTTATAAGCACAAATGTGGTTTGAGACACCACTATCTATTATCCAGAGAGACCTTGATACATTATGAGATAGAGAATCAGTAAAAGTACCTGCAAAATTTTCCACTTGAACAAAGTTCTTAAAGCTATATGTGTTGATCCGTTGTGTGCTCTTCATATACTTTGTCATTTCTTGTTTAATGAATTATGTTATATCTTGTGAACTCTTGAGATTATGAGTTTCTGCAGATTCATTCTCTTCTACAGTCAATTCAGCCAGATTAACTTGAGCCTTGAATTGATCTCTTTGCCTTTTCTTCAAATCATTCTACCACTCAGGAATACCTGTGAGTTTAAAGCAAGTTTCCTTATAGTGGCCTTGCCTTTTACAATGTGTACAAAACTTATCCTCATTCCTTACATGCTCTCTTCTTCTGTTAAAATTATTTCCAGTTGAGTAACTTTTATCTCCAGCATTAACTCGTGCCAGTAAAACACTACCTTTTGCATTCTTCTCAAAACTAATGTTAGCAAGTTTTTGCCTCTCAACTCTAAGTATTAAGGAGTAAGCCTTACTCATTGATGGCAATGGATCCAACATAAGAATTTGATCCTTTGCATTTTCGTAGCCTTCATTAAGTCCCACTAGAAATTGCATTAGCCTTATGAGAGACACTGCATCTTCCAACTGTTTTCCTGCTTCACATTTAAATTTTCCACAAGTACAATGTGGTAAAGGACTGAGACAGTTTAATTCGTCCCATAGTTTCTTTAGTTTAGTGTAATACACATTCACACTCAGATTCCCTTACTTAATTGAAGTTATATTCCTCTGAAGCTGATATATTTTTGGTCCATTGCATTGACTGTAATTCTCTTCTAAATCCTTCCACAAATCCCTTGTTGAAGCAGTGTAAATGAATGCCTCAGCTATATCCTTATCCATTGAATTCAATAGCCATGATGTGACCCTTAAATTTGCTCTACTCCATTTCTCAAAATCTTTTGAATCTTCCTTAGGTTTTTGTGAAATTCCTTCGATAAAGTTCAACTTATCTTTGGCCTTTAGAGCAATCTTCACAAATCTACTCCAAGCCAAATAGTTAATGTCTATTCAATATAGAAAAAGAAAAAATCGAACATGAATCTATTCAAGGGATATGCATTTGCTGTTAATGTATTGATGTACTAATTTGTTTATATCTATTATATATGAATAATATGATTGCATTTTCATTATTTGTATCTATAGTAGAATGATAGAATCTTGATCCATGGTGAATTATGAACTTAAGTAATTATATTAAATTTTTTAACAATAATAAAATAGATATAGATTTTATCAAATATCATCCACATACTACCAGTTCAAAAATATAATTTGAATATCAGCGTTTGCAACCGTATTATAGATCAAAAATTATAAAATGTAGGATTTTATTTACAAAATTTCTAAAAAGTAAACAATTATTGATTTACCAAATTTTCAAAATATTTTAAATTTATCAAAAAATTTTAATCAATTTAAAAATTTATTAGATTCATGTAGTATATATAAAATTTAGAAATGACCCTAAATTATTTGAGATATTTCACATTGGTCCTTAAAATTTCTTTTTATCCATTTGTAACCCTGAATTTAAAAAACATAGAACAAATTAGATATTAACTTAATGAAGGTTAAAACATCCATTAATTTTGGATGGCATAATATTTTTATATTCAAAAAATTTTAAACAAGAAAATCAAACATGACCATAAAAGCATTCACAATGGGGAGAGATAGTCCCATTAAAATGCCACATAGCCATTTGATAGGATTCAAATAAAAGTAGAACTTGATCCTCTAATAGTTAGGATCAAATCTCACTTTAATAGATCCAATTTTTTTATTTTTTTATTTTTAATAATTAAAATTTAAATATTAATTTATTTTATGGTGAATAATAAAATTATTTAGATATGTGAATAATTTATTTATAAAAATTATTATTTTCTTAAAACATTTATTATTCTTATTAAACAGTTATTATTTTTATTTATAAAAATTATTATTCTTATTAATAAATTATTATTTTTACTAAAAATAATTATTTTTATTAAAATGTTTCATTTAAAAAGTTATTACTTTCATATAAAATTATTATTTTATTAAAACTTATTATTTTTTTAAAAAATAGTAAATTATTTATTTAAATTATTAAAATTTATTTATTAGTAAATGACAATCCCTTATTAGAATCCCATCAAGGACCTGGGACTTATCTCACAATGGAACAAGTCCCAGGATCCTAGTTTCTTTATAGGACTGCCATCCAAAAAGCACCCACGACATTATTTTTAAATTTTAAATTAAATTTTAAAGTTTTTATAGTAAATTATTATAAAAATATATGATATTATTATATATATTTTTAAACTATTATAAATACTTAAATCACTAACTATAATATTTAATAATAAAAAAAATTAAAAAAATAAGTAAAATGTATCAAATTTATTTAACTAGTTATTTTATAATGTTATCAAAATAAGTAAAAAAATTATTTAGTTATTTTATAATATTATTTTTTATTTAATTTATTCACACAAAATCTTTAATATTGACTTATCAATCTATTTATAATTTCTATAAATTTTTAAAATTTTTATATATTAATAACTTTATGTGAATAAATTAAATTAAAAAAATAATATTGTAAAGCAAATAAATAAAATTTAATATATTTTATTATTTTCTCTCCATATTTTCTTATTATTAAATATTATGATTAGTAATTTAAATATTTATATTAGTTTAAAAATATTAATAATAATATCATATATATGTATATTTTATAATAATTCACTATAAAAATTTTGAGGTCCAATTTTAAATATAAAAATACTTCAGGGTCACATTTAATTCTTTTTTTCTAAATTCATTAAATAGTAGGCCCTACAAAATTAAAAGATATTTTAACTTCATTTAAGTCAGGATTTGATTTGTTGAGAGTTTAATATCACAAAAGGATCAAAAGAAATTTACGATCCAATGTGAGATATCTTAAATAATTTATGGTCATTTTTATACCTTTTTCTTAAAATTTATTACAAATATTGATAAATTTTATAAATTTATTATATATTTTTATAAAAATAATTAAAAACTCCTTGATTAAAAATATAAAAATTTTAAAAAATGGGGGGGGGGGGGGGGGGGGGGTGGGTGTAAATTTCTCTTTAATATTATAATTATGAAAAAACGACTTGTAATCCATACAAATCAAGCCCATAGACAAATTGCAAAATCAGGCCCGGTTGAGGCCCGAAGAAACCTAGTAAGAGAGCTAGGGTTTCAGTTACACCACCTATATATATATTTCCTCATCCAATTTCATTTTAGGGTTTACAGATTGAGGGCGAGAGCAAGAGCGAGAGAGACTCAGGGAAACTAACGGCGAGGAAATGGTGAAGTTTCTAAAGCCAAACAAGGCGGTTATTGTCCTCCAAGGCCGCTACGCTGGCCGCAAGGCGGTGATCGTCAAGTCATTTGACGATGGCACACGTGACCGCCCCTATGGTCACTGTTTGGTTGCAGGGATAAAGAAGTACCCCAGCAAGGTTATCAAGAAGGACTCTGCCAAGAAGACGGCCAAGAAATCTCGCGTCAAGTGCTTCATCAAGCTTGTTAATTACCAGCACTTGATGCCCACTCGCTACACTCTCGACGTTGATCTCAAGGACATTGTCACCGCCGACGCTTTGCAGAGCAAGGAGAAGAAGGTGGTCGCTGCTAAGGAGACTAAGGCCAGATTCGAGGAGAGGTTCAAGACTGGCAAGAATAGGTGGTTCTTTACCAAGCTCAGGTTTTGAGCTTTGCTTTCAGAGTTCATTTCTTAGAATTTTCTCGGTTTCTTTCCTTTAGATTTAAACGATTATGTTTTGATTTAAGACTTGTAAAGTAGCAATCGTTATCTTGGATCTTATGATTTATGTGCTGTTTTGGTGAATTTGTCTTGAGTTATTTCTGAGAATATACAATGCATTATTAGCATCTGCCAAGATTAGATTTATAAGTTTCTATGAACGATTGTTAAGATGGGTCTATTATAAGAGGGATGGTTTGTTGGCTTGTAGTTATCAAAATGAGTTTTGGTGTTCATTGATTGGCTTAAATATTTTGCTATTTTATTAAATCTGCTCATTTTCGAACTAACAATGTTCTTAATTGCCTTTCTTTTGTGATAATGATGTGTTATTGACATTCCTTCTTAAAGTTTTGGTATATCAGATTCCTTGTTATTGGTTGAGTTGGCTTTTGGCTCTTGCGAAGTGAGTTCCTAGTCTAAATTCTTATGGAGTTGGAGGAATATGCACATAAATTTAAGTTTTGGTTCTGTTGGGATCTGCAATGGTTCAAATATTTTTGAATCAATTAATCTTAAATAGTTTTATGGATGCTTATTTTCTTACTTTATTATGAATTTGTTGAATGCTTTCTGTTTTCATTTTTCTTCTTTTGGGTTCAGTAATCGAATATGTTGTGCTAAGCTTATCATGGTCATGGTGTTTTTTACTGTTAGGTTCTGTGGAATGTTATAGTTTTCCTTAGAGATCAACCCAATGCCTCCATAAATTTAGTGTTATTTTAGGTCTAGCAGACATGGGCTTATATTTTTAACTGCTGTTTAGTTTTGGTACATTTTATTTATAGGGACTAGTAGTGTAGTACAGTTATGTTGCATTTGCTGTGCAGAAACTGAGATGAAAAGAAATTGGGTAAAAAGAAATGGGGTGAAATGGAGTTTGCTACCATCACTTGAGAAAAAGTATAGTTGATCCAACCCATTATATCTTGTTATTAGATACACATTGACTTGGTAGAATCATGTTCATCATTTCGTTCCTTGAAACTATAAATTAGCCAGATATAACATTTTTACACCTAGATAGAGGAGAGAGAACCCTGGTCTTCAGCCAAACTCTAAACACATCGAAGTTGTATTTTGCCAATTCTGTATTCTTGAAAATTCCAAAATTACAAAATTTGAAATAATTGTGCTGAGCAACCCCATTGCCCATCTTTGCTTTCTGATCACTGGCAAGGCCAATTACTGTTTTTCTTAACTCCTTTTTAATCTTTAGAGGTTTTCCTTTGATGTTAAATTTGTCAATAATTAAAAGAAAATAACATAAAAAATTGAATAGTTGAATGTTTCTTTCAATAACTCAATTCCTTGGACAGTGACAATGTGTGGATGTCGTGTTTACTCAGGTGGATGTTCCTCCAGGAAAATGCCTTCACTTCTATTTCTTCTTTCTTAACAAGTTATGTGCTTGGTCTGAGTGGAGATTTCACCTGGGCAAGCTCTGATCCACTAATTCTATTTTTTAGTTATAGAACCCTATAGTTTAGAGAAAACTCTGGAGTATTTGGTTTGATAGATTGGTACATGGATAGCTTGGTATCAAAATGTAAACTGCTCATTCAGTTCAACAAAAAAAATTACACTGCTCATGCTATGTTGTTGAGCCCATTAGTGGCGTTTTGCAATGTTGGTTACTTGTGTCCTGCGTTTTTGGTTATCTTTTTGGCCTTTGGGTTTTGGATTCAAGAGGACATCTATCTAGAGGTTGCTGGGGTTTTTTACTCTTTCCGCTTTTGGAATTGGCTTCTTTTAGGATTTATAAATGTAGTCTCAAAATATTAGTGTCAAGGGCCTTTCTTGTTTCTATGCCTTTTACTCGTACCTAAGTTTTATTATATTATTTGGTCTTGGCAGATTTTTTTAAAAAAATTATATATTGCTTCAAAAAGAACTGACGTGTAATAAGATGGAGGCCAATTAAGGCTAGTGCAATTTGGCATTTTGATTGATTATTAAATATGTTCTTGGATTGGTTAATAACTATTGGTTTTGATGTTCTTTGAGGACTTTTTATGGCTAATGTAGGCGTAAGTTGGAGTATGTTTCCCATCTTTGCAAGGTTCTACCTGTTTAATTTAGATGGAGTGAGGAGTATATGCTCTCTATTGATTTTGCAGAGTGTCAATTTAAGTTTTCAAATATCTCTCTTGGGATCTTGAGTGTTTTTTGGTTCTCTTTTTTAAATGTGATTTTAATGTTCGTATGATTCAATTGTCTCTGGTTTTATTGTCAATATCCTTTTATTGTCGAAATGTGGTTTATAGCTGTGGGTTTCTATTTCAAACTTCTTAAAGTGTTTTTTTTTTTTCAATTTAAAAAAAAATTCATTTTATTTTCAATTTATAAAAAATATTCATTTTATTTCAATTTATAACAGATGATGTATCAAAAGATTTATAATAAGGGACTTATTGCTTTTTAGGCTTTGTTTGGGAATATTTTCATTGTGGTTTTGTGTAGGTTAATATGGTATGGTTTAAAATCAAATTATATTTGGGAATATTTCTAATTTAATTTGATGGTTTAGTGACTGTTTGACAAGGGTAATTTTGGGCTACATTATTAAGTCATGGATTTAGTGTGTTATGATGGTTTTATTTTCTTATTATCAAAATTATTTTCGATCAAATTTAAAAAACTCAAATCCTATTTTAACATTTTTACTTCCCAACTCATCTTAAAAAAACTCTAATTCTATTTTAATATTTTTTTTCTCAACCCATCTTGGAATAATATTATATGATTTTAATATATTAATTATATTAATATTTTATAAATTATTAATTTAATTAAATTTTATTAATATTTTTTATTTTTTTATTGGTATGATATTTAAATTTCTTATAAAATTTAATTAATTTTATTATTATTTGAATAAAATATGTATTTGTTAAAAATTTTATTAGTTTTTAGATGGAGTGGGTTAGTTTTATTATTATAACTTAAATAAATTTATTTTAGTAAAAATTATATAAAATATTAAAGTAAAAGGTATTTTGGTTATTTTATTTTATTTAAAATAAATTAAATTATCAAATAATTTAATAGTAATAAATTAAATTATCATTTTTATTTAAATATTGTGAATATTATTTTGAATTTATTATATTGTATATTATTAATTAATGCTGAAAATGCTTCCAAATAGGCTCTAAAGCAAGGTCTTGGGTTGATTATTGGAAATAAAAAAAATTTACTAGTAGAGTTACTTTTTTTGAGATTCGATGGTAATCAAATACGAATTATTTGGGTAATGTCTCAAATACTGGATAGTTTAATATTATATATATATATATATATATATAATAAAGCTACTAAAGGTTTGTTTAATTTTTTTAGAAGAAAAATTTTAAAAATCACGTCAACTTTGTAAAAAAAGTTATTTAATTTTTGAAGAAAAGGAGACTTATGACTTTTTTTTATTATTATTTTAAAGGCAGGGCAACAAATGAATGATGAGAAAAATTAATCCACGATAAATCATATGAAGAAATAGTTATCTCTTTGCTAGCATGGAACATGTAAGTTTTGAAGAAATAGTTCTAAGAGAAGAAATAAAGGGGTGGCATGAAATGAAGCTATTTGTAACATGCTCGGATTGACTATGAAGTTTTTACACCTATTATACGATTTCAGTCCATTTAATTAATTATCTCATTAGTTGGATTTGCAGTCTATCTCAATGATTTTCTTGAAAAAAAAAATCTCTGTTGAACCATCTTTCGAGTGTATTGTCAAAGGGCAAGAAGACAAGATATTAAAGCTGAAAAAGGCGTTGCATCAAATGAGATATTATAATTATTTGACTATTAGTCCCCAAAAGCTAACTGAAGGGACTTGAAAACCCAAAGTCTATATAAACAACATACTAAAATTTCATTCTTTCACAGTGAAATTTACCATTTATTGAATTGAAACATGATCAAGATGATGAGTTTGCCACAACTTTCTCTATCTCCCTCTACAAATGTAGTTCTGCCAAATTTCACTGCAAAATCTAAAACCTTCACTTTGTAAAAACCTTCACTATGTGTAACTAATAAAATCATCTATTTTATGTAAATTTTAGAAAGTAATGTGATTTTAAAATTTTTGTAAATCACTGTTAATGAATTTATTTTATTTTATTTTATTCACAGATAAATATTAAAATTTTAAAATTTTTATGAATTGAACACTAGATAATAAAAAAAAAGCATAAAACATAACTCAAATAATTCAAAAAATCAAATATATACTTGATAGGAAATTTAAAACTTTTAAGTAAGTATATTATTTTTAATAAAGTAATAAAATATATTTTGTAAAACGTCACCTTTTTTTAAATATTACATTAGGAAAGAAAGAATCGATTTTAGATCAATAATTTATGAGAGAATGAGCGCTTTATCATTAAATTATATCTGGATGCATATAAAATATCACTTATTAAAATTATTAAAAAATGTGTACTATAATGTGATTGATGAAAATTTTAACTTACATGATGGATTTTTTGTTCATAAAAGTTTAAATCTTTACAAATTATTCTATAAGTTATGTTATATTTTTTATTATTTTGATTTATAGTCTTTGACACCAAAATCAATGAGAAAAACCCATTAATAACTTAATCATTATACTTTTAAAATATGTGAGAGATGGTTGTAAAATGAGAGTATATTTCAAAAAAGTGTTTTCTGCCTTAAAAGTTTGCAAAATATTCAAAGGAAAAAAAAATAATTCAAATATTAGTGGGAATAATAATTTAGTATACAATATTTTAATGACACTAATGATATGAATAAATTTATCCCTTATGTTACCTTTACAAATCATGTATGAAACACAATTACGATTACGTCAACACAATAATTTTAAAAAATAGAGACACATTACAGGTGAAATATGTTTATATATATATACATACATATATATATATATTAAGTTATAAAAATAAAATGAGATAAATTATATATTTATTTATATATCAATATAATTACACACACATTATGCAATTACATGTATATTCAAAACAAATATACATGCAAATGCATATCCAAGGATCAATCTCAATGATTACAAAAACAATTAAAACAGAAGAGGGAATCTATCTCTCATACAAAAAGAAAAACTCGTTGGCATATTGTAAAAAGATACAATAGAATTATATTTGCCATTAATTTTTTAAAATGAGCCAAAATGAAAAAGAAAAAGTATAGATATATTTCATAAAATATTGTATATCACTATAAATTATTTGCCTATTGATATCAAATTATTAATATATATATATATATATATATTTATGCTTTAAATAGGCAAAACTGCAAAAAAAAAAAAAGGTTCAAAAGATATATCTTATAATATTTTATCAACTATTATAATGTTAAACTAAAAATACAAAACTAATGTTTACATATAAATTAAAACGAAGCATGAAGAAATTCTAATAAGATATATATCTTATATAAAAATTCATAAATGTTTTTATTATCATCAAATAAAAAGTTTTTCATATATAACTGGAATTTTGATTTGTTTTAGATCGTAGAATTAATTGAAAAATTATCCAAATTCTAGTAAAATAAGTCATGTTTTTTTCCCATGTCTATAAAGAAAAATTAAAGTATACTATATGATTTAATAAATTAGATTACTTATCATGACAAAAAAAATTATAAATGTTTATAAATAATAATAATAACAACAGCAACAACTATACGAAATTATAGCCAACAATAAAAACGACCCAAACAATATTTTGTGAATCTTCTATTATCATTTTAGTATTATTTTTTATTAATAAAAATTTTAAAATGCATGCACAAAATTCTATAATATAAATTTGTTATGCTTTTAATTTATAATTAATGTGCTTATTAGTTTTTTTTAATGTAAAATACATTTTTATTAATGAATCAAAGAATATATTTACAAAGTACAAATAAAATTATATAATTTTTAAATACATAAGATATATATAACTAATAAAATTACTAAATATCTATGAAGTTCTATGACGCAAACAGAGAATAATAATATGTCGGAATCAATATGATTTTAATGAAGCACTCATTTTATCTATCAAAATGTTAATTGAATCCATTTACAATTTTGAGTGTCTAGATACATCACACTTTTCACTCGGGTCGAGGTTGCCACTCAGTCCTAAGACGAATCAAAGAAGAGTTGGGACTCTCGCTGGTTTTTAGAATTCGACATCATAAACTATTTTCACACCATCCATCGACATCGACTCTTCTCAATATTTAAGGAAGAGATCGACGATCCCAAATTCTTTTACTCATTTCAAAAAGTTTTTTCTGCCAAAAAACTCGTAAAAGGTGAAAAGGCCTCTTACTCCATCCCACACAGTGTACTACTATTGGTCCTACCAGGCAACATCTACTTTTACAAGCTTGATCAGGAGATAGGGAGGATCCGACAGAAATACAAAATTTCGATTGTTCAAAGAATCAAATTGATTTTATTAAAGACATATACATGATACGAGAAAAACGCCTCCATTTAAAAATGATATATAATCTCCGTTAAAAAATGATAAATCTCTATTTGAATATGACAAATAACTTTCAAATAAGAAAGAATAAAATTTTTTAATAAAAATTTAAATTACAGTCAGTTTTATTCTAAATAAAATAATAAAATAAAAATAGACACTAAATTTCATATCTATATTAATCTGTAAATTATTTAAAGAATAAAATAAAAATAAAAATACACAAAATTTTTAAAAAAAAAAGAACACAAAATTAGAAAATATAAAAAAAGATAGATAAAACTATTTCACTTTTAAATTAAAGAAAAAAATATGAAAATTTAAAATAAAAGGGTAATGTGCTTATTAGTTTAGTAGTATATTAAATTAATTTTCTCCTTATCGTGTAATATTTGTAAATATATTGTTATATTAGTACATCAAAATATTTATGTTATATAATAAAAATATTTTTGATCCTCAAAAATTTCTTAATAAACTTAACATTACTCAAATTTTGTCTTGCAATTTTTGTATTGCTGTGTTTTTTTTTTAAATTTAAAATAAAAGGAAAAGAAATGTCATAATACTAAAAATTGGATTCCTCGTTATCAGAAATTTATTGTAGAATAAAATTAAAAATATATTCTCTGGGAAAATTCTGATAACGAGGAATCAGAATTCGACCAAATACATACAACCATATCCATTGAAAATGAAGATGGTTTTGTTATTAATGTTTCGTCAGGGAACCAGTTGTGTTTTGTTGGAACATAAACATAATAATAATAATAATAATATTATTATTATTATTAATTTAATTGACATGTAAATTAATTTATTTAAAAAAATGGGTAAAAAAAAAAGGGCAGAAAAACAAAATTGAAACGACAAGTCACAGAAAACGTACTAAAGGCAATGGAAAGTGAAAAGGTTGACGCCCAGACGGAAGGGGAGGGCTGAAGGAGGGTCTAATCTTCTGTACTACGTTTCAGAATCCTGACATTATCATCACCCCCACTTGTCTTCTTTTATATGGTGATTTTCGCACGCCCCTCCTCTCCTTTTATTATTATTACCATCATCATCATCATCATCATCATCACCACCATATCATCATCGTCATCATCATCATCAAGACACTTTAGTTTCAAATTTGGCAATATGCATGAATATCATGCTGGAGGAAAATGACAATAAACCTCAGCTATCCACTAGATTTTTTTTCTTTTATCGGAAGTAAGTATCATTAAAATAAAATAAAGTTACATAAACTCATATGGGATTGGATAAGAATTTGGATAGGCAAAATACAACATTAAAAAAAAAACATAAGCAACAAAAAAGTGATAGCAACAAAATAAAAACATAAGCAACAAAAAAAACATAAGCCCATAAATTATTTTGACAACAAACACGAATAACTTAAGAAATGTTTACATAACTAACTTAAAATTAATTTTTATTATAAAAATATTATAGAAATTAAAAATATTTATATTTTTATAAAAAATTTATATAAAATTTTAAAAATACTTTATTTTTTTAATAAAACAATTTTTTTTTCAAAAATACCTTTTCCCTCATTATAATTAATATTTTATTTAAAATTTTTATTTTTTTTAAACTTCAATATTAAATAAAAATATTCTAATAAAATAATAAAAATTAATATTTTAAATTATTTTTCATCAAATAAAAATTATAATTTTTCATAAAAAATTAGTTTTAATTACAAAAAGGTAACACTAAAAAAATAAAAAATAAAATAAAATATACAAAATTTATTAATAAAATTTATTAAATTTATTTTAAATAAAAATTTTATATATTATACATATGAAAAATTAAAAAATACACATAATTTCATTATGTAGATGTATAATTGATGTGTTGTAGATGTATTATAGATGTGTTTTAGATATTATATGTATATTATATATTTATTATTTAATATGTATATATTTTATGAAAAAATTATTAAATATTATATGAATATTGTTAGAATAAAAAATTTAAAAAATTAAATTTAATAAATATTAAAAATATTATGTAGATATGTTGTAGATTTATTATAAATCTATTTTTGATATATTATAAATGTGTTTTAGATGTGTAGATGTAATTTATATTGTTTAGTGTGTATTTTATATATGTTATATATACGTTATGTATATATTATGTATATATTTATTTTTTTCATTATATATTATAAATATGATATTAATATTTTTTAAAATAAAAATAAAAATATAAATAAATTGAAAAATTAAAAATTTAAAAATTAAAAAAAAAGAAAAATTAACGTATTAGGGTTATAATTATAAATAAAGTGGGGATGTGAATATTATTGAAAAGGGGATTCTTTTTACGGTATACTCTATAAATTTCCCATAACTTAATGGTGGTTATCCCAAACCCACTAAGAAATACTGCTAAAAATTAGTTTATTTTTTAATTTGTCTCTCAAAATTAAAAATTAAAAATTTTTTCTCAAAAATTAAATTTTTGTAAATAATTTCAAATGTTAATTTTTTTTTGTCAGGAATACTCGAGAATAACATTTCAAATGTTAAAATTATTTAAAGAAGAAATTATATCGATAGTGTTTGAATTTATTTTTATTTTTTAATTTTATTTTGATATTTGTATAATTTTTTATATTAGTTTAATGTCTGAACTTTATTGAAAAGTTATATTTGAGTATCTTTAGTTATTTTACTCATAATTTCAATAATAAGTAGGCTAAGTGAATCTCGTTTTAATGGTATTGATGTGATGGAAATGACTTTTCTTCTTCTTCTCCTTTGTTCTTATGAAATAGAAAAACAAAAGAAAGAAATTTTTTTCATCCTCCTCGATACTGATCTTGATTCTTTGATTCTCTTTTATTACACACCGTTCACAGTGATATTTCAAATATATGTACAAGTATATCATTAAAGCTTTTGCGAATATATAAATTGGCCCTAAGAGTAAATTATAAAATTTCATAATAATTAATACAAAATCTGTAATATTAATATCAAATTTAGATAAACACACATCAAAATTACTGTTTTGAGATTTCAGATTTGTGTATATATGAATTTGATGTTGATATATTTTGTGAAGTGAGATATAATTTGGTGAGCAAACTCTTAAAACATATGATAAGTAGTTAGAAGCTAACTAAATCATTGAACTATTAGGAAATAAGGAAATCTTCAATGAAAATTTTTTTAAAAAAAGAAAGAAATGGAAGACGCAAGTAGGTAATCATGAAACCAATTAATAAAACGAAGATGCATGCAAAGCAAAATTGCAGGAAATGTCATAAACATGAAAGCAAGCATGCATTGAAAACAATGTTAAGAATTGATTAGGTCTCGTGAATATAGAAAGAATTGGAGTTTTATTAGGTCTTATATGTATAGATAGAGATAGCTATAGGAAAATGATGATCCATCCATTCTCCATTTGCAGAAACCTACTACGTATAGACCCTTTGTATAGCCGCAATAATTATCTGATATTAATATAATATGATGCAAAGTACAAACACGGGATCTGTAATCTGTTGTATTGTAATTTATAGAAGAAGGAGATAACCACATTTTTTCAGCTTTTTTTTTAACTTTACTTTTAGACTTCTACGTCCCAATTTTCATTTTCTGACAATTCAATTCCACAGTCTTCACATGCGCTGTATATACTCTCTTCTTCTTTCTAATTTTTCTTCTTCTTCTTTTTTTTAAGAGTTATTTCTTCTTTTCCATTATCGCAGTTATTATAGCCACTGCTTCTAAATGCTAAACCCAATAACCACCCACTCACCCCCTTTTTTTTTTTTTCTTTTAAAATTTCAAATATTTAAATATTATATTTCATTCTAATTTAGTTATATATGCAATTGGTTATACATGCGCCTAGAGATGCTAAAATAGGTTATGACTTATGAATACAATCATTAAAATATATAAAAAGTTATATATATATATAACTTTTTAAATTTATAAATTTTCATTATTTTATCTCATAAATTTTCATTTTAATTATTTTATTCTTTATTCTTTATTTATTTTATATTAATAAATACTTATATTAAAATACACTTTATCATTTTACCCATTATTTTTAAATATTTTATCATAAATTTTCATTTTAATTACTTTTTTTTATATTTATTTATTTTATATTAATAAATACTTATATTAAAAAATACTTATTATTTTACCTTTTATTTTTATATATTTTATGCTAAATTATTATATTAATAACTCAGTATGACTAAATTAATTATTTTACCATTTAAACTTTTAATTTAATAATATATTTATATAAAATCTTTTTTTAATTAGTAACTTAAAATTAATTTTAAATTATCGATATTAAAAATAAATATTTAATTTATAATATAATTTAAAATAACTTGCATGTCGGATTGATACAAATTTTAATAAAACTCAAAATAATTATATTATTTTGTTATTATCATGTCGTATTGCCCTAAAAGAATAGCAATAAATTATATATATACTTTTCAAAAATTTTATTTTTGGGCATCATTTATTTTCCTTTTCCTCTTAATTATTAAATTTTAATATTAAAATTTAAAATACGCTCATCACCTCTTTATATTTAATTGTATCTTTTTTTATATATTTTAAAAATATTTCTTTGATGTATTTGTATTTTCAAAACCACATTACTCATTTGAAAGGTCCCACCGTGATATAAAGTCTTTTCAAGAAAATGATGAAAGAATCCATTTTCATTATCATTTTATCTTGTGAAAAATATCTCAATTCATTATACTTTTTTAGACTTTAAATATTATACAAATTAAGTTTTTTTTAAGAGAATTATACAAATTAAGTTGGTTGAATTTTATAACTTATAAATAATTAATTTAAGTTCACGTGTTATATATAAAAAATATAAACATCATTAATAAATGAGCTATATTTATTCTGATCTTAAATCACATCAACCAAAGTATACTTTCTAGCTAATTTGTTTTGAAATAAATTTTTAGTATTAATTTTTTATTAATTAGTATCCATTGATTAAATACTTTTTAAATTCATTGTACTTATTAAATACCTTTTTAATTCATTTTTAATGCCTTATTAATTAGTATAAAATCTTTAATCACATGTTATATGTTCTTGCTAGCTAGTAACTATTAACTCTATATTATGTATGCATATATAAAATAATTTTTTTAATAATTAATACTAAATTGTAGATGAAATAAACTAGAATTTTTTTTATGTCTAATACAAATATATAAATAATATTTGCAAAAAAGATTCCAAATTTTGCATTGTTTTAGAAGTTTCTTGTATCCAACGAAGGTACCACAAACACCTCACCTCATAAGACTAGTCAACAACTATTAGCCTTTTGAATCAAACAAAGTAGCAAAGGGTTTTAAAAGAAACCGAAGGATCAATGTGTAATGCCAACGTGTAGTTGCTATAAACAGTTTAGCACTTTTATTCTTCAATTAAAAAAATATCACATGAGTACGACCATTATTAATAGAGTCATTATTTAATAAAAATATTTTAATTTTATTAATTAATTTGATATAAATATAATTAATTTTTATTCAATAAATCTAGCTAGAGATATTTAAAATAATAAAAATAATAATAAGAAAATCAATCTTTAATGAATCATCTAATAAAATTGCTGTCATTTTATTTTTAATTATTTAACATAGTTGCCAATTTATTATTTGTGGAAATACAAATAATAAATATATATATTTTTTTCTAATTGATATCATCTATATATTATTTGTGGAAATACAAAATCTTCAATGAATGGAGTCTTTTTCTTTTTCTTTTTTTTTCTCTCCTATTATTTAATCTATGTAATAACAATTAGATCTTGAAGGAAAACATCTTTCATGGTTGTAGTTTTTTTTTTGTTGATTTATTATTATTATTAATTTTTTAAAAAAAATTATTTTGTGCCAAAAAGTTTTAATTAATAACATTAGACATTTTCTATATATGTGAATATATGCACTTAAGTGGGATTTCAATCAAGACATATCATATCACATGCATTCTGTCGAGTTTTCATTGATTTGATTTATGGCTTGACCTAACAAATATTAATTCTTGTTTGTACCTTCATTCTCTCCTTTTCTGCTTGCTTATTTAGCTTTAATAAATAAAAACTAATTTATAATATTTAAAGAATAGCATAAAATCTTAAAAAAAAAAAAATTTATCCCAATTATATTCTACTTTATTTAATTCCGATTCAAATTCTGAGTCTGATTTCAATTCAAAAACTTTTATGTCTTATAAGTAAATTATAACAGTAAATTATTTTTTCGAAACAATGTCAATTAATAATTTTATTATTTCTTTTCTAATTCAATTTTTAAATAAGAGATGTCGTTATTTTAAAATAATTTAATATTATTTCATAAATATTTTAGTTACAGTAAGAACCAAGTAATTAACCACAAAGTTAAGTAGCATAATAAAGCATATAAATGCATTTTGATATGATAAAAGAGCATGCATATAACAAGAAGAAATATTCTACATATTATTCAGAACCCTATTAAAAGCAATTTACAGAACAAAACAAAAGAGTAATTAATGGACAAGCAAAAATGAGAAAACAGAAGGAACCCAACCGAAAGTTTGAATTATAACAATAACGCAAACTTGTACAAAAGCATCATCAAACTGTTACACATTAACCACATAGCATGCCCACTTTAATACTCTATATCACATTCAAATCAATACCATAAATAATTTTAATATAATATCTATATATGATTATTTGAAAAATAATTTTTTATAATATAACTGTTTCACTCCGTCTATACATGAGTTTTTTGTGTATAGCCGGTCTCAAATTCGAATAAAGGAGGAGGGTTGCAGTAGGTGACGGCTAGCGTAAAACTTTTGTCACATTTCATTATTATAACTGTTTAGTCTCAAAAATTTTTAATTTTAATTTAAACTGAGTATTTCACATTCAGATAAAAAAATCATCCTAAAATGACCTATCTATGTTCATCACAATATAAGAATAGAGAATATTAATATTAATATTAATCTTTATCATTATTGTTATTATTTACGTATATCCTGGAATATAATATGAAACAGTTTCAATGTATTATATTAATTTTTTTTTATTTAAATCCCTTCAAGAAGTAATGCTTAATCAGTAATATAATAAGCAACGCTAGTCAAATCTTAAGCAAAATTTTCTCACATCCACGGAGTGATTATAATTGTATTCATGTGAAAGATGATGCACATATATACTAAGAAATTAGTTATTAGCATTAATTATATATCAAGTTATATTATTTATTTTGAAAGAAAAATTCACATATTCTAAAAAAAAATTATATTTAACAAACAACATATAATTATATATAATATGTGTGGTGGTTAATTAAAATCAAAGAGAAGTAATGTAATTAATAAACTAGCTAGCAGCATTATCTTCAAAAGCCAAACGGTCACGAACTTCAAAGAAAGATCGATTCTTGACAACAATATCATACATATGAAAAGTCTTGAAATTGGAGAAATTTAGAGGGAGAGAGATTAGATGTGCAGATTGGTCAGACTTGTGGAATTGGAGAAGATTTGGTTGGTTTAAGTTATAATAACGAGTCCACCCAAGTTCGAGGAGTCTTTGTTCGAGTTCATCATAAGACTGAATGACTTGATTAGCGGGCAGATAAACAAGAACCCTTGGTCGAGCACCTGGTGCTGTGGCTGTGCCTGGACATGGTGGCTCTTTCTGCTCGAATGATTCTCTTGTTGGGTTGGTTATTAAGCGCGCTACACCTCTCTTGTCAAATATCCAAACGCCAGACATTGCAAGCACAGAGAGCGAGAGTGAGAGAGAGAGAGGCCACGGAAGAAAGAAAAAGAGAGAGTGCAAAGAGATTGTGTGCTCAATTGATATTATTTATAGCTGGAGGAAAAGCCATAGTACTCCACTAACGTGACTATTCATTAAAAAGTTTTGGTCGAAAATTTTTCACTTACAGTAATTTACAGTTCTCTCTCTCTCTCTCTCTCTATATATATAATACTTGCATTTGTATTGTAATTATAAGAAATATATTGTTTATTATTTACATGTATTAGGAATCCACAAATATACTATTCCTTTTTTAATAATTAATAGATTATATATGATAAAAGTGTTAAATTTTTTTATGGACAAAGGTCTAATTTAGACCATATATTATATCAAGTAGATCACTTTGGATCTTGAATAATTTTTTTTAAACTAAATTAAAATTTTTTCTTTTAAAATTATCACAAATCAACCCTTTATAACATAACTGATAGAAGAGTTTAATAGTTATTGGCATGATAACTTTTAAAGGTATATTATGGACTTTAGGCATGGATTGAGGTTGTAGTCCAAATTGAATCTTAAATTAAAATTTATAATTTATTAATATTATAAATTATATTATTTTAAAAAAATATTAATAAATAATTTTTTAATGTTAATAATTTATAATATCAATAATCAATAATTTTTATAATATTATAATTTATAATAATTTTATTAATTTATAATTTATGATATATTATAACAATTTTATAATTTATTAATATTATAAATTATATTATTTTAAAAATTATTAATAGATAATTTTTTAATACCAATAATTTGTTTCATTAATAAATAATTTTTATAATATTATAGATAATCATAGATTATAATAATTTATAATATTAAAAATAATTTTAATTTTACTTTAATTTTAATAATTTATACTATCAATTTAATTTTTAAAAAATTATAATATGAAAAATTAAATAATTATTAAATAATTTTTTTAATATCAATAATTTGTAACATCAATAAATAATTTTTATAATATTATGGATAATCATAGATTATAATAATTTATAATATTAAAAATAAATTTAATTTTACTTTAATTTTAATAATTTATAATATCAATTTAATTTTAAAAATAATTTATAATATGAAAAATTAAAAATTAAATAATTATCAAGCTCGAGTGTAGTAACTCAAGATCAAGAGATAGAATCAGTTGATGATTCTTAGCCTAAAACTGAAGACCTTGAATCTTTTAGTAAAGATATAAATCTACAAATAATTGTATAACACACTATTAATCTATAGTACCTAGAATGTCTACCCCAGACTTAGGTATTATAGATAAACCTAACACACTGTCACAGTATAAATATAATGCTTCTTCAGTATATGAATAAAATATTAATAGCCTGTCAGAATATAATATTCTGAGTCTTCTACAACAAATAACAATGGCTGTCATTGCTTATAGAATGCAAAATGATACATCAGATAGAACTATAGCAGAACTAATTATAGCTAGTTTCACAGGCCAATTAAAAGATTGGTGGGATAATAATTTTACTGAAGAACAATATTTAAAAATATTAAATGCTATAAAAATTTATGAGAATGAAATCTCTATATTAAATGAATATGGTGATACTATTCAGAATGCAGTGACAACACTGACTATATTTTTTCATTTTATAGAAGATCCTACTTATTTAAAAGATAAAAATATTGAATTACTAAGTAACTTCAGGTGTAAAAAACTTAGTGATTTTCAGTTTTGTAAAATAACCTTTCTAACTAGAATTATGCTTAGAGAATATTCCAACTAAGCTTTGTGGAAGAAAAAATTCTTAGCAGGATTGTCCTTCTTCCTAAGAGAAAATGTTAGAAATCATATAAAACAATAATATGAAAGCCCTATTCATTATAAAAATTTGACTTATGGTCAATTGGTTAATATTGTTCAGAAAGAAAGATTAAAACTTTGTCAAGATATTAAACTTCAAAAGCCATTAAAATTTAAAATGAGAAAAACTAAACAAGAATTTAGTTTATTCTGTAAATAGTTTGATTATAGTATAACTCAAAATTATAAAGACTGCAATGAATAATGTTCTACAAGGTATAAAAAATCATATAAAAAATTATAAAAGAAAATATAATAAAGAAGATTACTATGAGAAACAGAAACCTTATAAATCTAGAAAACTTATTAATAGAAAATTCTTTAAAAATAAAGATAAACAAATTAAATCATATAAAGATTTAAAATATTAAAACTGTGGTAAAAAAAGATATATTTTTAGATTTTATAAGTTTAATAAAAAAACTGCAAGAATTAAATCTAGAAGAGTCTGTATTAAATAAAATTTATAAATTATATTTAGAATATTCAGATTCTGAAGAAATAAATTAGATAGATGATATATGTTCAAAAATTAGTTCTGAAACTAGTAGTAAATCAATAAATATTTTAACTAAAGAATAAGAGTCTATTTTAGAAGTAATAAAACATATAAATGATCCAAAAATTTAAGAAAAATTCTTAAATAAACTATTAAAAAATTTTAATAAAAAATTTAAACATTCAATATTACCTAGTACAAGTAAACAAACATATGACTTAAATTCAATTTTAAATAAAAATAAAACATTACAAAATAAACCAATAATAAATGATTTACAAAAAAAAATTAAAGAAATAAAAATAGAACTAAAAGAATTAAAAATTAAATAGAAAAATGACTCTAAATTAATAAAATCTTTATTAAATTTTACTTCTTCTTATTCTGAAGAAGAAGAAGAAGAAGAAGAAGAAGAAGAAGAAGAAGAAGAAGAAGAAAATACTGAATAAATAAATAAAAAAAATTAATAATAATAAAATTAGTATATTAAGTAAAGATAAAATTTATGATAATATAATCTTTATGTTATATGAAATTACATCGAAAAAATATTTAATAAAATTAAAATTAAAATTTTCAGATAATTATAATCTAGAAACTATAGCTTTATTTGATACAGGAGCATATTTGAACTGCATTAAATCTAGCTTTGTTTTTAAAAGATTTTGACAAGAAATAAATAAAAAAATATCAACTGTAAATAAATCTAAATTAAATATTATTGATAAAATTGAAGCTTCAATAATTGATAAAAATTTAGAACTAAAAAAATATTTATTCAGACTAATAAAATGTATCATATGGAGATCTTAAGAGCTCTATTTATAAATTTAATTACACCATATTTTGTAAAAGATGATAGTATAAGTTTTAAAATAAGAAACCAAATTTTTTTTTTTATTTATAGAAAAACTCAAAATGAAAAATCTAAATTTGCTTAAAGCTCGTTCAATCTATGAACTACAAATAAATGCACTAATAAAAATAAAGTTTGAACAACTTTATAATTTAAAAAATAATTTAAATTTATAAATAATAAATAAATAATTAAAAACTAAAGTTATATAAAATAAAATCAATAAATTAAAGCTTCAAATAAAATAAAATTATGTGCAGATATTCCAAATGTATTTTGAAATAGAAAAGAGCACATGGTTGACTTACCTTATAAAATAGATTTTGATAAAAAGTCTATTACAACTAAAATCTGACTCATTCAAATAGCGCCTGTGTAAACCCTTAATTTTTTACCCAGTCCGGTCCAATATATTTTATATAGTCCAAAATAATTTTTATGTTATTTTAATTAAATAATATTTATTTTAGTATTTATTTTTATAATTTAAAAAAATAATAAATATAAATAAAAATAATAAATAAAAATAATAAATAAATAAATAAAAATAAAAATCGGTGACGAAAAAATTCGTCGCCGAAAGTAATTGGACAAGGCCAATTTCGCCCGCAGAAATTTCCTGCAGGCGAAATGGCCGGCAGCCCGCCAGCGCTCCCAGCTCTCGTAATTTCCTGACAGTTTTGGCCAGCGCTCGTAATTTCGCCAGCGAAATTTTTTCAACGTAATTTTTTTGAAACCAAATTCTATTTGGTTTCGATTTTCTTTTTCTAATTAATTATAGTTTTCTTAAACAATTGGAATTAATCTTCTAAATTTTCCTATAAATAACACTTTAAAACACAGAAAAAGGGAGAGGAAGGAAGAGAAAAAACTTTGGACTTGGATCGGATAGTGGAACTTCAGATTTGAAAGAAGCAAGAAGAAGCAATCAAGAATTCATCAAAGACAGCAACCTTACCTTGCCTTTGTCTTTGTTCATCCAGAAAGTAATTTTTGGTGGAACCAATAAACGGAGGTTTGAATCTCTATTTTCTTTTTTTTACAGTAGCTTCAATCACTGAAAATTAATAAATTATTTCTTCTATTTCTTCTAAACCTTAAAACCCTAAAATGTTTTTTTCAAATACCTTAAAAATCCTAATTCGTTTCTTTTGTTTCCAAAAACCTTAAATCATCCTTCTGTTTCCAAAAACTTCAAAAACCCTAAATCATTTTATTAATTCCCAAAACCCTAATCTCTATTCCAAAAAGTCAGTAGCCTTATTTTTTAAGCATTAAAAGCTTTAACCTTAATTAATCATTCTTTCCAAAATCACACAGTAAGCATTATTCTTTTAAAAATAACACTAGTTTCTTCCAATTTCAAAATCCTATTTTCTAAATTTTAAACCCTAAAATCTTAATTTTCAACACCGAAATCTACAATTATAAAAACCAGTTTTCAAAATCTTCAGGGTCCGCAAGGGGCACTGCCTCCTTGACCCCCGCCCACTAACCGGCTAGCGGAACCGCCATGTGGGCTCGGGTCAATATTTATTTGTGTATTATAAATATTTATGTTTAACTTTCTTTACTATGATTATTCAAAATACAATAGCTTTATTTAAAATACAAACCTAAACCCTAATTTATTCAAACCATAAATTCAAATTATGTTTTCAAATCTTCATAGTAGCTTTTTATTAATTTTATTCACTGGGATATTTTAATCTTTCATATAACTCCCTTAAAGACTTTCTATATTTGTTTCATCCAAAAATACTTAAGTAGTTATTATAGTCAATACTAAAACCATACTTACCTTTGATCACGGCAAAATAAAATCAAGGTTTCAAACCATAAAACCCTAATTTCATAATTTTACCCCTCAAACCCTAATTTGATCAATCAAAGAACCTTACTAATTTCTTAAATTATAAAACCCTAATCAATTTCAATTCTCTTAAAACTTACAGTAGCCTAAACAAATAACAATAATAATATCTTAAGATTTCAAAACCATAAAATATTAATTAAAGAACTTTAAATAGAAACAGTAAACCTCAATTTGTATCTTTACTTACTTTTAGATTTGATATGTAGTCTATTATATGTTTTGGTGATTGATTTATTTAATTTCAATGCTTGATTTATTTAATTTATCATGGATAGATGTTTTCTTTATTGTTATTATTTACTTATTTTAGTATTAAAAGTGTAAGAGGTATGTTTCCATTTTGTGGGTACCTCATTAGTTAAATATCATGTAATTTAAATTGCTTTTATATTTTAGACCAATGTAAAGGACATGTTTCTACCTTTTGGTGGGTGTCCTATTAGTTTAGACATGGATGATGTAAGGACATATTTTCATCCTCGGATGGGTGTCTATTTATTTATTTTGCTTAAACATTGCTTTGATTTTAATATAATGATGCTTTATTTTAATTGTTGCATGTAATATGGATAATATTATTATATTTAAGAATTTTATAATATTAAGACCTGTAAAGGAGGTCGGTTCCAATGAACCAGATGTTGTAGGAGTGCTAGGCCATTTCTCACATTTTTTACACGTACCCAATTTTTCGAACCCATTAGGGAGTTGGAAATTTTTTAGGAATCGAGTCATCCACCCCTTTCTTTTTTTCGGCCCATCCTGATGGCTACTCAATTTTCCCCGAACTTAGGTCCGTGTTCTCTAAGGTCCCGAGCTTAAACAGTGCCAAAGTAGCAAGAATCATTCCACCATGAGTGGGGGCAAAAATTTTCGCTCACAGCCTGATATGATTAAATTATGTAAAAAAGAAATAACTGATTTAGAAAATAAAAAATTAATTACTAATTCTAGAAGTCCATGGTCTTATTCAACATTTTATGTGAATAAGGCCTCTAAAATAGAAAGAGGAGCCCCTAGATTAGTAATAAATTATAAACCATTAAATAAAATTTTAAAATGGATTAGGTATCCTATTCTCAATAAAAAAGATTTATTAAGTAGATTATATTAAGCAAACATTTTTAGTAAATTTGATATGAAATCTGATTTTTGGCAAATTCAGATTAATTCTAAAGACAGGTATAAAACTGTATTCATTGTTCCATTTGGACAATATGAATGGAATGTTATACCTTTTGGTTTAAAGAATGCACCCTCTGAATTTTAGAGAGTAATTAATGATATATTTAACCAATACACTAAATTTTGTATTGTATACATAGATGATGTATTAATATATTCTACAACTTTAGATGAATAGTTTAAACACCAAAGAATCTTTTTTATGGTGGTCAAGAAGAATGGATTAGTATTACATAAAACTAAAATATTTCTATTTTATACTAAGATTATATTCTTAGGACATTATATAGAATATGAAATTTTAGAGCCTATAGAAAGAAACTTAGCTTTTGGAGATAAGTTTCCCGATCAAATTCTTAATAAAGCCCAACTATAGAGATTTTTAGGATGTTTAAATTATGTTATAGAATTCTATCCAAACCTGAATAGAATTATAAAACTACTACATGATAAGCTTAGAAAAAATCCTGGCCCATGGACTGAGGTCCATACTAGTATAGTAAAAAAGATTAAAATCCTAGTTAAAATCATTCATTGCCTACATATAGCTGACCCATTAGCTTCAAAGATAGTTGGGACTGATGCTTCAGATATAGGATACGGTGAAATATTAAAACAGATAAAAGAGGGTAGAGAAATCTTAGTACAATTTTATTCAGGATATTAGAGTCCAACCCAATTAAATTATTCTACTATTAAAAAATTTTTTGAGTATTGTATTATGTATTTTAAAATTTCAATATAATTTATTAAATCAAAAGTTTTTACTTCGTATTGATTGTAAAAGTGCTAAAGAAATTTTACAAAAAGATGATAAAAATCTTATCTCAAAATAAATATTTGTTAGATGGCAAGAGATTTTGAGTATTTTTAATTTTGATATTGAATTTATAAAATGAGAAAATAATAGTGTGTCGGACTTTTTTAACCCGTGAATTTCTTCACAGACAAAATAGAGAAGAAAAATAAGAAAAATAAAGAGAAGAAAATCCTAAAGCCTGATTCTCCTAAAACATTATCTGATCACTCAGATAATATTCTTAAAATTGTTCCTAAAGTCTTAAAACCTTAGGCCAAAGTGGTCGAAGAAGAAAGTAAAATTGAGATGAAAAAATGGATCTCTCAATTGGTCCACTCTCCAAAAGTTGTTAAAGCCCTTTTAAAGATGGGTCATGAACCCCCTCCAGGGATTTCAGGTAATGGTGCTCTTATTCCTTATTTAAAACAAGAGATAAGAGAATATTCAAAATCTAAAATCCTATCTCAAACTGTTTCTAAAACTGAGTTGGAAGTTTCAAACCCTTCAACTCAAATAGTTTTTTTAAAATTTTCATTAAAACATCCTAAATCTGAATGGTTTGCTAAAATATTTTTTAGTATAAAGTTAATAATAGAAAATGGACATGCTCAACTAAATTCATGAAAAATTATTGAATCTGTATATCTTAAAAATTAATTTTTTGAATCAAATGATTTATCAAAATCTCAGGAATATTATTTAAATATTTTAGAGGATTCTGATTCTATTTATTTGAAGAACAATTATAACCAGAAGGATAAGGCTGTCATAGCTTATTCTTCTTTTAAAATAAAAAAATTCTCCATCATTCTGAATAGGGTAAACCTTTGCATATTCATGTACAATTTAAAATCCTTTCTCAAAATTCTATATGCCCTTCTTATAATTATTGATATTATATAAAAGCCTGGACCAAAGTCTTTTTTTTTTTAAAATCCTGGCCAAACACTTTCCTGGCTCATATATTTTGATACTAATATTAAAAATGACAATATACCCATATGGTTTATTGACTAGTGGTATTATTATGGTAATGATGATAGAGTATTATCATAAGACGTACTGCTAGCTTTTTAATATTTTAAAGCCCATTTCAATCTAAGTCCATATGAGAAGAAATTTTCTCCTCATTTTCTCTTTTGTATGATCTTCTATATACCTTGAGTATACCAATGATATTTTGATACTACAATATAATCAGTACCAATATACTCGTAGTATTAAAAACTAAAATCAAATGGTGGAATTCCTTTTACAATTCTACCTATTGAGCACACAGTATAGCAATGACTTTTAAAGAGAAATCATGGTGCCTTTGACCCAAAGCTATCTATTTTCTTTGGAGCCCAAAAAGCCCAAGATATAGCCCTTCTTGTAGCCGCAAAAACTGCAGAATATTATAAAGCCTTGATGCAACAGATGGTTGAATATTTTTCTTTAACCTTTTAGCCCATAAAGCCCAGTAAGACTAGCTCTACTAGATCATCCAATAAAGCCTATTTTAAAAAAATCTAAAGCCTAGTCTAGAAGAAGAAAATTACCTTCCTCTTTTGACTCCTCTTCCTCATCGTCAATGACATCATCCTCCACTGAGATCACATTTGACTTAGACTATTGTCCCTATAACGAGAACGATTGTTATGGTGAATAAAAATAAAAAAAAATAAAAAAAATAAAAAATTTGACTCTGACACAAGCTTGTCAGAAAATTAAAGGCAGAAAGAACTTTATTCCTTCAGTGAAAAAAAGAATAAAAGTCAATAAAATTGGTGTTCACTGATAAAGTATTGTTCATCTACAGTATTTACCAGAAGAAAGTTAGAAGAATTGTTTTCTATAGTTCTTCATAGTAAAACAAATAGTATTCCGATAATGTACTATTTATCTACAGTTCCAGACGCGTGAAGGTATAGTAAATCAAATAGTAACGATAAAATTACTATTCATATACAGTACCACATGTGAAAAAGAACAGTGTAAAGCTAAAAGTCCTCTGTCTATAAAAGGAAGCCATTTTTAAAGTTTGAGAACACTTTGGAGAACCCTCTCACCTCCAAAAGCTCTGAAGAACTTCAAGCTCTAGTTTAGGTATTCCTTTCTCTTTCTTTTTACTAAAAACCTTCTTTCATTTATGTATCCCATTCCATTCAAAAACTCTCCTATAAGTTATTTATTTGTTGTATTTTAAAGTTTATTTTGTATAAGTATGCTCTGCACCTGCAACTTAGTTTAATCTGGTGCATCATAAATCTGTATTTAAAATTTTTGTATAATTTCTATATTTTCTTTAAAGCATTATTTTATAAATTTATATATATATATATATATATATATATATACTTTTGGTATATCGGTTGAAAATCCAGATATAAATTCAGGAGCTGAATCCAAATGGACAATAGTCTTGTCTATACTTAGGTGTAACAATTTCACATATCAGTAGCTTTAACTGAATTTTTGTATAATAATTTGTAAAACTCAATAGCCTTTGTTGAATGATTATTGTTTTCTGTACTGCAATTAGTATAAATGAATAATATGATATGTTTTCTATATATATTTATTTTATGTTTATATAATTTCTGTATATTCTTAAAAGATGTTAATAGATCTAAGAGTGAGGTTATTGTCTGATTGTTTGTTGATAATTTTATTTTATTTTATTTTTTATGGCCAAACTATACCTAAAAACAGCTCATGCAAGCAACACAAATCTCTCTACATATAAAAAAAGCCAGATAAAAAAATGAATTGACCAGATGAATAACATAAAATATACATAGAAGATAAATATGCATAGACTTATGTGCATGATCACAATAGACATTAAGGTTCCACCAATCTTCAACCTTGAAAAAATAAAAAGAGAATGGGAATAAAACAACTTCTTTCTAAGGCCTTCCTTTGTAGTGTTTATTGAATTATTATTATTTTAATTTCTATTTTTTTATCAAATAGTTTCTTTTGATATATTAAAAATTTATTAAAGAAATATCATAAAGGCTTAAAATTATGATCTTATGCACGATGAGATAAATGTTTGATTAGTGTTACTAATTGAATAGCTTTAATAAAACATTTTAAGTTCTACTTATTTTGGAAAAATGTTGGATTTGTTTTGTGTTTGAATACTTCCTAACTCTAAAGTTATATATATTTATATATTTTATGGCAAAGGCTAGTGTTGAGCAAGCATATTTTATTAAAGTTGTTCTCAATCAATTTTGTTTAAGCTCTGGGTAGCAAGTTAGTGCAGATAAGACTCAATTGTTTGTCTCCAAGAATGTTAAGGGGGGCTACAATGGCTGAAATCAATAGAGTCTTGGGCTTTTCAGTAACAATGGACCTTGGCATGTACTTAGGATTGCCTCTAATACACTCTAGAGTATCTTCATCAATATACAAGGAGATTTTGGATAAGGTAGCAAATCACTTGAACAACTGGTCTGCCTCATACCTTTCTTTTATAGGAAGAACAATTTTAACTCAATCACCTCTTCTCTCAATCCACCTCTATGCTATGCAATCAATAATGTTGCCAGTGGGATTTTGTAATGAGTTAGAGAAATTGTGCCATAATTTTGCATGTGGTAGAGGTAGCAATAATAAACATAAGATAACTTTGGTGAAGTGGGAAGAGATTTGCTTGACAAAAGATCTGAGAGGTTTGGGGGTTTAAGAAACTAGAACTAATAAATACAACTCTTCTCATGAAACATGCTTGGGACTTATTTCTAAATAAAGATAAGCCTTGGTCAAAATAATCATCTCAAAAGTCTCATAATCAACAACAGATGGTAGCTAGAGGGTCTAATTTTTTGCAAAACATGGCTAAACTTTGGTAAGAGGTTACAAATAATTGTAAGTGGATAGTAGAGAATGACTTAACAACCAAATTCTAGCTTGATTTATGGGCCACAGATGATCATCCCTAGTTCAGTTGTCTATCGGTAGTATTCCATAAAATCATTAAAAATTAAACTTGCTATTTTTTAATAATTTATTTTTAACAAATTATTCTTTTGTTATTAATAATGAATTATTAATTGTTTGTAATAAAAATCCGTTTATTAAAATAGTAGTTTCTTGTTTTAGCTTTCTAATTTTGTAATTATTATGTAGTATAAATACATAAGAAAATAAGTTGTAAGTCGTCGAATAAAAAATACAATAAATTTGAGTCTATCAATTCCTCTTTATTTCTTTCTTTCTTTTATTTTTTATTTAGTTTATATCCACCACATTTCCAACAAAGTGGTATCAGAGCCTAGATAATAAGAATGTCTTCAAATACAAATAATCTTTCTTTCCAATACCCTCAACTCACCAAACTCAATTATGAAAATTGGGCACTTCGAATAAAGGCCATCCTAGGTGCTCAAGGTGTTTGGAATGCCGTCGATAAAGGTTATGTGGAACCTGAAAATGCGGATGTTTTAGAACAAGCTGCGAGGGATGTTTTGGATAAAGAAAGAAAGAAGGATCAATGTGCACTAACTATTCATCAAGGCTTGAATGATGAGATGTTTGAGAAAATTGCTAATGAGACAAACTCTAAGTAAGCATGGGAAACTCTTCGAAATTCTGTAATGGGAGTAGACAAAGTGAAGAAGGTGCGTCTTCAAAATCTAAGGGCTGAGTTTGAATCTCTTGTAATGAGAGAAAGTGAATCCATTTCGGATTATTTCATAAGGGTCCTGGCAGTAGTGAACCAAATGAAGAGACTTGGAGAAAAGTTGAAAGATGTTCGTGTTATAGAAAAAATCCTTTGCTCCCTCAATTTTAAATTTGATCATATTGTGGTGGCAATCGAAGAATCAAAGGATTTAGAAGCTATGTCTATTGATGAATTAAATGGGTCTTTACGGGCTCATGAGGAAAGAATGAATAGAGGAAAGCAAGAGCACACAGAGCATGTCTTCTGAGCAAAACTTTCATTAAATAGCAAAGGAGAAGCTGGTGAAAATAGTAGAAGAGGCCTAGGATGTGGAAGAGGTCGAGGCCGAGGCCGAGGCCGAGGATGTGGATATAGTCGAGGAAGAGGAAGAGATGAGCGAAATTCTTACGAGAGGAAAAATCAAAATTATTTTAGAGGTCGTGGAAGAGGAAGAGCAAGAGGCAATTTTGAGAGGAACAATTAACCAATGATTGATAAGACCCACATTGAATGTTATTCATATGGAAAGTATGGACATTACTCTTGAGAATGTCAAGTCAAGAGAGGAGAAGAGACTAAGCTTGTTATACAAGAGGAAGATTTGGAGGAGCCAACTCTATTCCTTACATTCAATGAAGATCAAAAATGTGAAAGCAGTACATAGTACTTGGACAACGGAGCAAGTAACCATATGACTGGTGATAAAAATAAATTTGTAGAACTCAACACCAATGTGACTGGAAATGTACGATTTGGCGATGAATCCAAGGTTGAGATCAAAGGCAAAGGAACAATTTTATTTGAGTTAAACAATGGAAGTCATAAACTCCTTCCTAATGTTTATTACATACCAAAAATGAAAAATAATATTTTGAGTATTGGGCAGCTAATGGAGAATGGTTGTAAAATAGTTATGGAAGATCGTTATCTTTGGCTCAGAGATAAAGAAAGAAGACTTACTGCTAAAGTTTCTATGACCAAAAACCGTATGTTCTTGTTAGATATGAAGACAAATGAAGCCATATGTTTGAAAGTTTGCATGAAAGATCCATCTTGGATATGACATATGAGATATGGGCACTTAAATTTTGAAGGACTTAAAGACTTAGGAATGAAGAAAATGGTGAAAGGAATTCCAAAAATTGACCATCTAAGTCAATTATGTGAAGCTTGTTTACTTGGAAAGCATTCGAGAAAGAGTTTTTCGAAGCAGTCCGATTCAAGAGCTACCAAGCCACTACAATTGATTCTTATAGATGTTTGTGGACCAATCAAATCTGAATCAATTGGTAAACGCTCTTATTTTTTATTTTTTTATAGATGATTATTCACAAAAAATCTGGATTTATTTCTTAAAGCACAAAAGGGAAGCATTTGAAGCTTTCAAAAAGTTCAAGGCCTGTGTAGAAAAGGAGAGCAATTATGAGATCAAATATTTGAGAACTGACAGAGGTGGTGAATTCACTTCTAATGAGTTTAAAGCATTTTATGATACATATGGAATTCATTGTCTATGACCGTTCCTAGATTGCCACAACAAAATAGAGTTGTTGAAAGAAAGAACCGGACAATTCTTAATATGGCATAGACCATGTTAAAAAGAAAGACGTTGCCAAGAGAGTTTTGGGCAGAAGCAGTTGCATGTGCAGTCTATCTTTCTAACCTTTCACCTACTAAAAGTTTGAATAAAGTGACACCTCAATAAGCTTGGAGTAGAAGAAAGCCAAATGTGTCACATTTATGAGTATTTGGCTCTATAGCTTATGCTCAAGTTCCAGAACAAGAGAGATCAAAGCTTGATGATAGAAGCAAGAAGCTCATTTTTATTGGCTATGATGAGAACTCAAAAGGCTATAAGCTTTTTGATCCAAATAATAATAAAATTTTAGTCAGCAGAGATATTAAATTTGAAGAAAATGGAGCTTGGGACTGGAATAAACAAGAAGAAGCCATTTATGATTTTCTTCCATACTTTAATGAGGAAGAAAATCTAACACAAGAAGATCAAGGTGAAATTACAGACCCAACAACACCTGCTCCATCTCCTGCAACATCAATAACAGCTTCCCCTTCATCAAGTTCAAGTGAAGGTTCTCGAAGATACTGTAACCTTGCAGATCTTTATGAAGAAACTGACAGAATAGATGACAAAAATTTTTTGTGTCTATTCTCTAATAATGAGCCTTCAAGCTTTAAAGAAGCTGTGAAAGATAAGAGATGGGTTCAAGCGATGGAGAAAGAAACTCAAGCTATAGAAAAAAATAATACTTGGGAGCTTGCAACACTTCCAAGTGGACATTAAGCAATATGTGTCAAATGGGTATATAAAATCAAGAACTCAAAAGGTGAAGTAGAAAGATATAAGGTGAGACTTGTTACTAAGGATTATGAGCAACACCAAGGCATTGATTATGATGAAGTTTTTGCTCCTGTTACTCGACTGGAGATAATTCGCCTGTTACTATCACTTATGGCGCAGAACCAGTGGAAAATCCATTAAATGGATGTGAAATCTGCATTTCTTATTGGTTATCTTGAGGAAGAGGTTTATGTTGAACAACCTATGAGTTTTGTTATTAAAAACTCTGAAGATAAGGTGTTAAGATTGAAGAAAGCTTTATATGGGTTAAAGCAAGCACCACGAGCTTGGAATAGTTATCTTAATCGGTATTTGCAGAAGAATAGTTTCACAAGATGCAATCATGAATATGCACTCTATGTGAAAAAGGAGATAAAAAACCTATTATTTATTTGTATCTATGTGGATGATCTTATTTTCACAGAAAATAATCAAATAATGTTTGATGAATTCAAGAAGGCTATGGCTTGATAATTTGAAATGAGTGATATGAGACTCATGTCCTATTATCTTGGAATAGAAGTCAAATAGACAGAGGATGAAATTTTTATTTCATAAGAAGCTTATGTGACGAATTTATTAAAAAAATTTAACATGCTAGATTGTAATCCTGTTAACACACCAATGGAGTGTGGTGTAAAACTTTTTAAGGAGGAAAAAAGAGTGCAAAAGGTTAATCCAATATTGTTTAGAAGTCTTGTTGGAAGCTTAAGGTATCTTACTTGTACTAAACCTGATATTTTATTTTCAGTTGGACTTGTTAGTCGATTTATGGAGGATCCAACAGAAACACACATGAAAGTTGCAAAGAGAATTCTCCATTATCTAAAAAGCACTCTTGATTATGGAATTTTTTATTCACCTTCAAAGGAATTCAAGCTAACTGGATATTGTAATAGTGACTATGGTGGAGACATTGATGACATAAAGAGTACAACTGGATTTATTTTCTTTTTAGCAAATAATCTAATTTCTTGGTGCTCTAAGAAATAACCAATAGTAACTCTTTCAACTTACGAAGCTGAGTATGTTGCTGGCACTGCTTGTGCATGCCATGCAATTTGGTTAAAAATATTATTAAAGAAACTTTATTTTGAGGATAATGAGCCAGTGAAGAGTATAATGTATAATAAGTCAGCTATTACTCTAGCAAAGAATCCTGTATTTCATGATCGAAGTAAGCATATTGAGACAAAATATTATTTCATTCGTCAGTGTATTGAGAACATGCAAGGAGAAGTGGAGTATGTAAAGTTACTTGATCAAGTTGCTGACATTTTTACGAAACCACTCAAATATGATATTTTTCAAAAGATGAGAATGATGATTGGCGTTGAAAAAATATCAAGTTTACGAGGGGATGTTGAAAATTAAACTTGCTATATTTTAATAATTTATTTTTAACAAATTGTTCTTTTATTATTAATAATGGGTTATTAATTGTTTGTAATTAAAAGCCGTTCATTAACATAGTAGTTTCTTGTTTTATGATTGTGTAGTATAAATACATAAGAAAACAAGTTGTAAGTCGTCGAATAAAAAATACAATAAATTTAAGTTTATCAATTCCTCTTTCTTTCTTTCTTTCTTTTATTTTTTATTTAGTTTATATCCACCACGTTTTCAACAAAAACATGCTTTCAGTGAAAATTGTGGACTATTTTATAGCCAATGGTTAATGGAACTGGGACTGTTTAAAGAGCTACCTTCCAAATTCAGTCCTTTTGAGAATTGCAGCAATTCCATGTCCAAGTCCTTTAAGAGGGGCTGATTAATGCTTTTGGGCTCTCATGACCAGTGGAAAATTCATAATGAAAACAACTTATCATCAGCTACTCAAGGAATAAAGAATTCAGACTGACAACAAACTATAAGGTGGTTTGGAGGTGGCAAGGTCCCCAAAAGATGCGTACTTTCTTATGGCTGGCTTATAAAGAATGTCTCCTCACAAATATGGAGAGATTTTGTCATCATATTGCACATCATGATATCTATGATAGATGCGGGTTGGATAGTGAATAAGTTGTCCATGTGTTGTGAGATTGCCCTCATGCTAGCTATGTGTGGAATATGTTAATACCTTATGATATAAGACAGAGCTTCCTCTCGATGGATCTTCAAAATTGGTTGATGTCTAATATCTGCAATAATCTTAATATAGAAGGGGAGTTTGATTGGGCATTGTTATTTGGGGCTGTTTCGTGGTGTTTATGCAAGTGGAGGAATGAGGATTTATATCAGAATACTTTGAGTCATCGTGGTAGTATGTTAGATGAAATTAAACGAAGGGTCTCTAAGATATCAAGAGCAAGAGAGTTTGAGAAGGGTTGTGGTGGCCAATTGCAATGTAAAAGAGACGCCCTGGTATATTGGAGTTGCTCTCCACTTGGTTTTACTGAGGTTAACACATATAAATCTTTTAGAGGTGACACAGGGTGTGCTTCCGCTGAAGGATTTGTTAGGGTTGATCAAGGAAGATGGGGAGGAGGTTTTTTTATGGGCATCGGTATTTCTTCAATCATGACTATTGAACCTTGGGGAATCCTTCAATGGTTGTTGCTAGCATGGGACCTCGGTTTTAAGCCAATCCTCCTTGAAACAGGTAGTACTAATGCAGTAGAACTGATAACGTCTAGATCCACGGTGACTCATGCCAACTCTGCTCTTGTTGCTGACATTCTTGAAGTTATGGCTAGAGTTTGAGAGCTGGTAGTTAAGCATAACTTCAGGGAGTCGAATTTTATAGCAGACCATCTAGCGAAAATTGTTGTGAACATTCCCATTGGCGTGCATTACTTTACTTATCTTCCTTATACTTTTATTTCCTGGTTGAATCATGATCTTCATGGTGTAGCGTATTACGATCTAGCAGGTTAGGCTTGTTTTATTTTTTCCCCTTGTATAATAAAAAGTTATATATATATATATATAAAATAAAAAGTTTAGTAATTAAAGCAAGTCTAACTTTTTTTTTACTATATTCTTCCTAGCAAGACAATATTATGCTGAAAAATACTTAGCTATTAGAAATATACTATTTTGCTTATATAATAAACTTAAGTTATTGATATAGGTTGAATGGCATTTCTTAAATGTGAAATTTAAGTCTAATTTCAATAAATGTCTACTTAACATTACTTTAAAAAACCCATATGGGTTACTTATAAAATTTAACATTTTACTATATGCTTATTATCGAAATGAAAATTGTTTTTCCAAAAAAAAAAGTAGAATTTAACATTTGAGGTATTATTAGAAAAAGTAATTTGGTTATGTTTAAATTTTAATTAATTTATACTTACAAAAACACTTTTTTTTATTATAAAAGTTTAACAAATAGTACATATTTGGGTGTAGGAATTAAATAATTTTTCTAAAAAAAAGATAGCATTTATTTTAACAGAATTAGGTATATTTCATATATTGCTAGAAAAAGTAATAATTTGTGTTTTCTTAGCGATTTTTGAACATTTATGATTAAAGCATATAAAATTGAAAATGAGGATTAATTATAAAAAAGCCATGATATTTGTCTTAATGTGCATTTTGATCATATCCTTATTGTTTTAGTAATTCGATTCCCTAAGGATTTTCTATCTTTGCTTATGCATTTTCTCTCTCTTAGTAGAGCCATCCACCCAAAAAGGGGGTTTTCTCTTCAAGAGTCCTCACCATAGCCAAACAACCCACAACCTTTTATCATCCCCTTACCCTTCTTCGGTCCCCACACCTCATTCAATACTTCACTATCCCTTTCACCTACCTCAAACTCTATATTAATTCTCCTCTCCTATTATGGACCCCATCAATGAGGAGCTTGAAGAGCTTATCAACAAAACAAACTGCCTCTCCTGCACCGATATCACTCTTGATCTCTGACCAAACCCAAATACCATGACTGAAGCGAACTAAACTGCTTTAGCTGGTAAATTTTTCTCATCCAAACACCTTTATGCTCAAACCATCAAGAACATTCTAAGCAAGTCATGGAAATCAATCAGTGGAGTCAATATTGGACAAAGGGGCAAAACTGTTTTTATTTTTTGTTTTAATTGAGCCTCTGATGCTGAATGGGGGTTGTCGGAGAGGCTCCCTGGAATGTTGTGAGAGCTCTCCTTGTTCTGAAACACTTGGATCCAAAGGTACCCATAAAAAACTTAAGACTTTTCTCATTCCCCTTTTTAGATACAAAATCATCACTTTCCTTAATGACCATGGAGAATGCAAGAAAAATAGGAACACTGTTCAGTGATTTTATAGAGCTCGATATACAATTGAATGAGGAAATTGAGTGGAGTTGCAACTTTAGAATTCAAGTGAATGTAAATGTGAAAAAGCCACTCCTCATTAGAATTAGATATAAAGCAGTAAATGACGAATTGCATTAGGCCTCGATCAAATACAAAAAAGTCAGTGATTTTTGCTTCTCCCATGGAAGAATTGGGCACAGTACTAGGAGTTGATGGGAAAACTATTTTCCAAAAGATGAAACAATCTAAAATCTCCCCTTTGGCATGGAGTTAAGGGCCTCTCCGTAGGAAATATACCCAAAACTGACTTCAATAATCCAATGGGCAGAGAAACTCTTACACAAGGCACTGGTAAGAAGACCCATCTCAGCCTCCCTACTATGGCTGCTAGAGAAAGCTTAGCTAGTGAAAATTCATAGGCTCCACCCGAGAAATGCTTGGTGTACGATTGCACTGATATCCCACGTATATCCCACGTGGTAGTTTGGCATAACAAAAAGCAAAAAGTATCTGCATTGAAGAGCCAGTGAATAATTAGTTGATAGGAACCATATTGAGCGGTGAACCCATCAACCTATTAATCGACATTAATAGAGGATCTTCAAAACAAAATCTCGAGCTCACCAAAAGATGATTTTATGTTAGAGATTGTGATGGATATGGTACTAGAAGTTGCAAAGAAAGACCATGTCACAACATATCTTAAGGGCGCCAAAGAAGCTCCATTATCTAAAAAAGAGAGAATTAGGCCCCAGTTTAAGGGTGAAGAGGCCCACAAGGAGGTAAAAGAAACCATTAGCCCATTCCCCATGGAAATCAGGCCTAAATACCATTCTGGCAAAAAAAAAAATCCTCTAACATGAACTCTGAGCCCAACTAGTATAGTGTTGTCTATATAGATCCAAGCTCAAGTGCTCATTTCAAAAGAACTCGCGATGGAAAATAGGGTCCATCATCCCTAGGAAAGAAATTGAAGACCAATAGCTATGGGTTTAATTATGGCCCACAAACTCCTCCTTGTAGTCTGACCCCTAGCCCAACCGATCAAGTAAAGGAAACCCCCGACTCAATTATTGAAACCCCTGTACTATATCCCACTTCAGATAATCTAAAGTTAGACAAGGAAAATTCCCAAGCTTCAGTAAAGGCTAATAAGAGATAGAAGTCCCAAGCTCGGTTACAGTCATTAGATAAGATGATGGGGATAACAAAAAGGTGAACAGTGGCGGTGGTGGCTCACTTGAAGCCACTAGTGAACCATGATCTACTTATTGATGTTTAGATAGGACGACGGGCGGTAATGTGCCTCTTGAGCCTTCAGTTAAAGAATATCTAACCCTTATTTTATAGGGGAATCCCCTCCTATGGTAATGTTTCTTTGCTTGTTTATTCCATCTCATTAGGTAGTTTATTGTTTTGGTCCTTCACGACAATAGCCATGGGGATAGTTGCAGAAGTGTCTCAATCTTTTAGTTTAAAGGTAAACCCATTCCATATATATATTAAGATGGGGAAAAAATCAATAGGAAGTCCATTCCAACCCCAAACATTTTGTATCAGCTCTTTCCTCTATTTAAAGTTTTCACTTAGAGGCCCTATGTTATTCAGATAAATTTGCCATTGTCATGGATCCTTGTCGGCAAACTCATATTCACACGTCACACAAATATTGCTTTCATCAGTGTGGCCTCTGAGATTGTTATCTTATGTTGCTAAGGATGGAGTCCTTAGGCATCAGTGCCCTCCAAGGAGGATACACATTAAGGTGTTTCAAGAGGAAGCTCAACTCAAGATCTTCACTCGATGTGGAAATTATATGCCTGGATTATTTCTGATGAATTTTCTTATGTTTTTTTGGTTTTCTGATCAATTGTATCCAACTAAGTTCAGAACTGTTAGATTGAGATGCTTCTGTAATTCTGCCACAGATTGGCACACGCCTTTTCTTTGTGGAATTATGTATTGTTTATATTGTTAATCTAATTCCTAAGTTTTACTGGCCAAAAAAGTAATTTGATTCCCTATATTAACATTATTATAAAAAATAAAAGATTTTAAGAGATTAAAATATCTAAAATTTGATAATTTATAAATTAATTAAAATATAATTAATTTTTAAAATTTAAGAATTTAATGTATAATTTAGTTTAAGATGCCATCAGGAAGTAGAGTGTAGTATAAAATTGGTGATTTAATAATTAAGGACTAATATGTTGGGTTAAAAGCAAATTTCCTATACTTTTTAAAATATTAACAATAAATATTTTTCAATATAATAATATTACCAAATAAACTTGTAATTAATATATTTCCCCATGAAAATATAAAGAAGTAGATTACTTTTACAGCTTCGTTATTCACACCCGTGTATTTAAAACACGATCGGATTAACTGGTTGAACCGAGTTAACTATGAATTGGAGGTTGTTCTGATTTAAAACAATGAAGAAATTGAATATAAAAAAATTGGCCAAACCTGAAAAAATCGGTTGGTCAACTAAATGAGTCAAACCAGACTGAACTAGTTTTCTAATTTTTAAGTATTTTTGAATAAAAATCAAAGAAAAAAAACTTAGACTTATTTTTTAGTATATATTATTTTTAATACATGATTTTTTTGAATTGATAAAGTATATTGTCTTATTAATTTTAAAATTTCTATAATTTTTATATTTTTTTATTAATATCAATAAATAAAAAAATTATAATATTATATATAATAAATCCGAGTCAATACAATTGAACTATAAACCAATTATCACATTCGAATACACTATATATATATATATGTATGTATGTATGTATGACAAGATTATAGAGTTCTTTATGGTGTTAGAACACTGAACATTGCAAGTATAAGATATTCCAATTCCTTTATTTTCCCTGTTGATTGGTTATAGAAGAACCTAAGCTTAAAACATAATCATTCAATCAATGTGCCAATATCAATCAAACTAGTCTCTAATAACTATTCATGTTAGAGATCACAAATCATTCAACTATACAAGCAGTCTCAGTATGCTTCATTATTTAGAAATGGTGAAAAGCCTAAAATTTCACTAAAAGATGGAATTATGAGTCCAATTTATATTGGCTAGCAAATGAACTTCTCATTTCACGGTTGCTAGGCACAATAAAAGAAGAAGCTCAATCATTCATTACAGAAGATGTTACTACCTATTATATATGGAATCCATTGGAAGAACTGTTGCTGTCAACGTAATTGAAAAGAAAGGTCTTTTGAAAAACATGTTTAATGACCATCAAGAAAGGATCAGGATCCCTATACAATTATATAAAAAAGTTCAAATAAATTTGTGATAATATTATTGCCATATAAAGCAACTTCAAGTTGATCTCGATAAAATTCCCCACTTTGTATGCTGGACTAGGATAATGGCTTCCATTTTAATATATATGTATGTATATATGTTGTTAGACATAAATGGTTGAATATGTTTATACCCATATAAATCAAATGCGAAAAAATAAGAATTAAAAATACCCCTCTCACCATTGTAACTTTGTCAATTTGCCTGTGGTTCTTCAAAATCTAAGTGATTTTCAAAATTGATGGAATATTTGAATAGAAAATCACAGACTTAGAGGCCTGGCCAAGTTCATGATATATATATGTATAATATTTTGCATCAAAAGGTTATTGAAAGGACATATCCATATTGTAGAGACATGTCCATACTAAAGAGACATTACCATACTGAAGGGACACATCTGAAAAGGAATGTCCATATTGACGTGACATGTCCATACCAAAGAGACATGCCCATACTTAAAGGGACATGTCTATACTGAAGAGATATTTATACCAAAGAGACATGTTTTTTTTTACTTAAAATGGTATTTATGGATACTTTATTACGAACCATTTTTGGTTTATAACTTATATTATCTTAAGGTCCATACCAAAATGCTTATATATCATAATACTTATCAATCAAAACACTTAAAAGAGAAGCATTTTACATGAATCATGGTGATAAATCCTCTAAGGACAAGTATTATCTTCTATGTATCACAATACATCATGCCTTTCAAAACATGACTGTACTTCCCAATGAATAAACCCTTATATTTATTCAAGGTCTAAACATTAATGATATTTTTTAAATTAAATGCACAAAGAAAACTAAAAATGAGTAACATTAAACTTGATGGTACTTTAACTAATAACACTCGTTCTTATAATAAGATTACATAATTGTACCAAGTCTCATCCTATGTATATGATCCTCAAATTTAAATGGTCGCATGCCCTTAGTCAAAGGATCAAAGATCATCAACTTAGTGCCGACATGCTTAATGACCACTTTTTTACCTTTAATACATTCTCTTATGGCTAAATAATTAATGCCAATATGTTTACTTGGATTACCGCTTTAATTGTTCTTATCCATAAAAACAACAAGTGAATTATTACAATATGTTCTTAATGGCCTAGAGATAGGATCAATAATTTTAAGCTTAGATATGAAACTCTTAACCATACAATGTGTGAAGTGGTCTCAAAATAAGAAATCAACTCAGTTTCCATGGTGGAAGTAGTATTCAATATATGTTTAGTACTTCTCTAAGATATAACTTCATCAGCCATCAAAAAGATATATCCTAATGTTGATTTGCATGAATCAACCCTACCTGTAAAGTTTGAATCTAAGTACCTAACTACTTTTAGATTTTTAGTTTATCTGTATATAAGCAAATAGTTTTTAGTTCCTTAAAGGTCCCAACATTTCTACAACAAATGTAATGTCAGGCTTGATGCAAACTTGAGCATGCATTAAGCTTCCTATTGCAGAAGCATATGGAATGTTCTTCATTTGTTCTCCCTTAAAATCATTTTTAGGACATTGAATCAAATTGAATTTATCTCTCTTCAAAATGGGAGCTACACTTGGTGCATAGTCATTCATCTGAAATCTCTCTAAAACGTTATTGATATAGGTTTCTTGAGAGATACCCAAAATGCCTTATAATCTATCTCTATGGATTTTAATGCTAATGACATAAAATGTCTCACCTATATCTTTCATGTCAAAGTTTTTAGAGAGGAACTATTTCACCTCATGCAGCAAACCCTTATCATTAGCTGCAAGTAGAATGTCATCCATATACATAATAAGAAAATATATTTTACTCCCATTGACCTTCGAATATATATATATTAGTTCATTATGTTTTCTTCAAATCCAAATGAAGAAATTAGACTATGAAATTTCAAATACCATTTGAGCGAGAGGCTTGTTTGAAACCACAAATGAATTTCTTAAGCTTGCATACGAATTGCTCAAAATTACTAGAGAGGAATCCTTCTTGTTGTTTAATGTAAACCTCATAATCTAAATCTGCATTGAGAAATACAGGTTTCACATTCATTTTTTTTAACTCTATGTCAAAATGGGCTAATAATGCCAAAATGACATGCAAGGTATCTTTCTTAAATACTGGAGAAATGGTCTCCATATAATCATTTCATTCCTTTAGCAATGAATATTGCCCATTTAGTCTTTATTTATTTTAAAAGCTCATTTGCATCAAATGGCTTTTGCACTGTTAGACCATCAGGTAACTCAATAAGATCCTAGACTTCTTTACTCTTCATAGAATCCATCTCATCCATCATGACATTGTACCACAATTTTGATTCTTTACAATTCATGGCTTGTGGACTCAGAATCATTTCGACTCCAAATTTTATAGTCAAACTCTTGAAGATACACAATGTAATCACTAAGTATTGTTGATTTTTTTTATAATTCTAGTAGGTCTAGTTAATGTTGTATCATTATCATCCTTAGGAGCGTGTTGTATGACTTGTTACTCAATAATCTTAGGTGATTGTTGAGTAATTGGGTCTACTATATTATCATCAGCGACTTGTGGAACTTTAATGATTGGTTGGTCATCATTCATTGGAACTTGGGGAGTGCATGAACAACTACAAATCTATAATCTAAAGTAGAAGGTTGAAATTCTAAATGATCTTGCTCAAAAATTATATTTTTACATTGATTACTCCCACTAATCAAGTCTTCTTCAAGAAATTTTGCATTTCTTGATTCCACAACCATATTGGTGTAATCTAGAACAAAATCTATGTCCCTTAAACCTTTTGGAGTATCCAATGAAATATCCACTAATGGTTCTCGGGTATAGCTTCTTTTCTTATGGATTTAGACCCTTACTTTAGACGAACATCTTCAAATGCACACATGTCTCAAACTTGATTTCCATCCTTTGAATAACTCAAATTGTGTTTTTGGAACAACCTTGGCTAGAACTCAGTTTAATATGCCCACTGCTGCCTCAAGAGCTTCAATGCATAAGGATTTAAATAGCTTAGAGCTACTAAGCATGCTAGCACATATGGAGTAAGGTTTGATTCCTTCTTTCTGCTTCACCATTCTAGCTTGATGGACCAAGCATAGTATATGGTGCAACTATTCTATTCTCTTGAAGAAACTATGCAAAAGGACTAGGTGTGTAATAATTTGAAAAAAAAAAGAAAAAGAAAAGAAGAGAATATATATAGCATAGTGTATTGTGCAACTATTGCATTTTCTTGAAGAGACTATGCAAAAGGACTAGGTTTGTAATAATCTGAAAAAAAGAAAAGAAGAGAATATATATATATATATATATATATATGTTAAATAATACCGTGGATCGAACCTAGAACCATGGGAAGTGAGTGCAAGAGTTTTTATCATCAGTCTAAGTAGCCTATGCCTATTTAATAACCCTTTTAAATAATATTTAAAGAACCAATTATATTAAAAGTTTATTAAAACTACATTAATCAAGTCTGATCAAATGGTAAAGAGAGATAGAGACTAATTGAGGAGAGAGAAAGTGACAGAGAAAAAGAGGGAGAGAGAGAGAGAGAAAATGCATCAGTTTTGGTTTTTGCCATGATTTATTACCCTCTAGCAATCTTTAAGCTACGCACGCTACTTTAGAAGAATTGGCGTCGACCAATGAGTCCAACGCCATCGGATTAGTCGCAAATGGCAACCGGAGGAGGAGCCACCCGCCGTCCGATCAGTACGCAGGCCGTGGACTTTCGACAAGATTTTTAACCTTTTTTGACCTCCTTTTCTAGCTATTCTGGTATGGTTGAGACCCTCTCTTCACAAACTTCAATTTGACATATCATTTGTAATTTTTGAATGAGTTTTTAGAAAATACACATATATAAATTAAAATGATAGTAATAAATAATTAATTTAAAAATTAATTATTTAAGATTTATGAAATTAAATAAATTTAGAAATAATGATTTTAAGTAATTGATTAATTAATTGTATTTAAAAGGAAAATTTTAGAATGAATAAAAAAAATAAATAATAAATAATTAACAATAATTAAAATTAAAAATTTATTTATTTATGATTTATTGATTAAAACTAAATATTTGAGTTATAATTGTTGTTTATGATTGGGATTAATTAATTGCTAAACTCATGGTGTAATTTATAATTTTTTATAGGTTTACTGAATTAATTATACATGCATGGATTTTTGAATTGATTAATTAATTGAAATAAAATTTAATAGCAATTAATTGATTGAGTTATACTTATCATTATTGTTAATACAAAATTTTTAATATCTTTATAAATTTATTATTTTTGAGAATGAATATGATTAAATTAAATATTATTTATTCCTAGAGATGTTTAGAAAATATTATCTTAAAGTTATTTAATCTAGTTCAGAATCTATTTTAACATATTAAGCAATTGTTTTGTCATTTATATAAATGATATTATTGACATGATTGTTAGTTTTAGGTAAATTATTATTAAGAGTCAAGTAAATAAATTATATGGTATTTAGTTTTAATTATGAAATATTTAGAAAAATTTCCTTTTTAAAAATTTTGTATTTTAAGTCATGATTTATTTAAAATATTAAGTAATTATTTTGAAAATAAAATAAATAATATTATTGTTATTTTAATAAATTCATTTCATTATTGTCATTATTATTGTAAGTTATTATTTATGAAAATAAAGGAAATGATATATATATATATATGTTAATTAGTTTTCATTGGAGAACATTTATCAAATGTATTTTCTTAAAATTATTCAAAATTAATTTAAGATATATTCTAAAATTTTAAGTAATTATTTAACAACAATATTTAAGTGTTAAAACAAAGTATAAGTGCCTTATGAATAACTAAAGCAAGAATGACAAAGGATATTAAACCATAAGTGACAACAATGAGTTAAAATGTAAACCAAATTTATATACAATGGGTTAAAATGTAAATCAAATATATATATATATATATATACATGTAAATGAAAATTGGCATATCTATACATAACCTAAACCAAACTAAATGAAGGCATAAATGAATAATATAAATATGTCCTAAAATGTACATTAATGAATAAAAATAGTTAAATAACCTTGAATGACAAATAACTAAAAGTCCAATATCTGTGTAAATGTGAATATAGATTAAGTGTTGCCATAAAACCGATATAATATTATCAATGACCAAGAGGAATTAAATTTTTGAGTTTAAGGTGAGTTATAGTGTCCATATCTTCCTTTGTTGCTTTAGAATTTTTGATAAATTGAGAACTATTTGACACCTTTGTCAATTGTGTTCTTGTAATTATGAATTATGAAGCCCAATATGGTATCTTGGCTTATTTGATCTGTTGTTTTATTGAATGTTTATATACTATTATGACTAATATTGCAAGTGCATGGTATCGTTACACATAGTAAAGTGGGAGAATGAGTGTCGTGTCCATGAGAAGGTGTGTTTTGAGTAACTTAAATTCAATTTAGTTATTATCCAAAAATTACCAATTTGCAAGAACCAAAATGCCTAATTAAACTAGTTCCAACAATTACTTTAAATTGGATTCTAGATAATCAATTACGAAATAGTAGGATTAGTTTTCATTGGAGTTTTTATATGGGTCAAATTAATGGTTCAGTTAAGTTCATTTCTTAAATCCAAAATGTTTAGTATCACTAAATTCATCTACTTCTCTCTTAAGCAAGGGGAATATAATTGGAAAAGGGTTAAATCACTATTTCATGTCAAATGACCAATGCCCAATCCAAATAAACAAGATACCATTCTAGATCCTTGAGCAATTAAGTCATCTCTACGCTAATTAATCAAGGTTGATGATCCCACATGAAAAAATCATACTCAACTCTCGTATTTTATTTGATTATTTAGATTTTAATAATTATTGGCCAAGCAATTGCTAATCAATTAAATAAAAAATTATCAAATCAAGGATTAAAGAAAATACATCTATGTATATCAATGTATAATAATCAAACTTATAGTTTAAACATTCAAATTTATCTAATCTTACAGGGGGATTAGTTATTCATTAGCAAAATTAAACAAAAATCAAAAGGTCTATTAATTACTACTAAAATAATCATAAATCTAAACTAAAAAAAAAAGGTTTAAGTAATAATAACAATAAAAATAAATTATTAAACTAGAGAAACTCCCTCAAACTTGCTATAAATGTCTTACAAAATAAAAAAAAAACTGTCAAATCTACACGTTGCTTCCTTGGATGAGTGATTTCTCTCTTTCTTACTTTTATTCCTAAGATTGTCCAAAAAAAGTAAGATATTAGATAAGCCTCCAAAAAAATCCTAAACAAATGTATTTATAGTCTGCTCCAAAATGTCCTTAGGTGCCCTAGATTGAAGAGAGAGAAAAATTATTCAAAAATCTTGCTAAATATATGGGTACAGTTATGCACGAGCATGTTGATAAAGGTACATAGGTGTGTGGGTTGAAAAGTCTTTGAAATCTTGAAAAAATTTGAGTTTGGCAGAATTTAGAGAAAATATACAGGCATGTGGATTAAAATACACACGGGCGTGTTAATCTGGAACCTTCAAAAGCTTAACTTTTCAAAACTTTAGTAGACCCTAAAAAATATATATAGGAGTGTGGATGGATTTCACATAGGCGAGTGAAATTTTTAGCCTCTGTCTTTTTTTCTTTTCTTTCTCCAACAAGTATTTGATATGCACAGGCATTTGGATTCATAAGACACACCCATGTTTATCTTTTTCTACTATTTCTCCTCTTTTGAACTTCAAAATGCTCCACCTCCATCCTTAAATGTAATTTCTCCATCAACCTATCATCACAACACAAAATTCTATAAAGAATAGCAAAATATCCACCAAAACAATAACAAATGAGCAAATTATCATTACAATATAAGATCAAACATAAGATTATTAACTCCCCTAAACTTAGGATATTACTTGTCCTCAAGCAATGTGCAAGACTCAATTTTAAAAAAATTATGAACTCTTTTCTTTGGTTTTAAATTTATAAAGAAATTTCATGATATGCATTTAACATCCATGCCTCAATTTAGTAAGTCACGCATTCCTCGTTAAAACTTTTCTCCAATAGTATGCACAATTCAAAGATAAAGAGGTTGCACTTTAAATAGGCACGTACCCCCGCATTTTACCAAGAATTCCTTGTTCTTAGAGAACAAAACCTATCTTAAATGCATGCTTAGTTAGTCTTCTCTACTAATTTGTTTTGCTAATTCAAGAAGAATCATTAAGTCTTTAGAACCTTGTAACGTGCCTAAATAAGGTTTTGGCAAAAATGAAGCTTAAATTTGTCAATAGAAATGAACTTCCTAAGGAAACCACATATTTAGCTTGAGTGAAACTTCAATTTAATTCATAATTTGCTGCATCTTTCTTCCAACATTTATGCATTCAATTTGAGTTAGGGTGTAAAGATATTATTTTAGATTTTCCCCCAAACTCAAGTTTTTACTACATGAGGACATCATTTAACTTAGAGCAACCTTAAAAAACTTCATCTAATTCATCACTCTGATTCACTATATACTAAGGTTCCTTAAAGAAAGTCCACATCCGATAGGGTTATAACTTAAAGCTTCAAATATATCAAAGAAACACAAGCCAAAAATAAAATTTTAAGCTCAAAAGGGGTAACTAGTGGAAGATTTTAAAATTTTGGTGGTTGTATGGATTGAGATAGCCAAAAATGCCTATATCATTTTCTCCTGTCCTCAGTAAAAATCTCATTTAGTCTCAAAGACTAAATTAAGTATGTTCTAGGCTCAGACAAAAATAGAGGCTTCCTAGAAAAATTTAAGGAGCAAAAGCCATCTCTAAGTAAGTATTCACCTCTAAAAAATATTAATTAAATATACTAAAGGAGAAAAAAAATTTAATGAACAATAATTTTCTAACATCCTCAAGGACTATCAGTCAAATGTAAATAGAAATTTACACAATTTAAGTAAAATGTCAATTATCATTGAAAATGGTCCATAATGAGATCAAATCTTGCACAAGACTCTTCAAACAAACAATTCATATTTCATTACTCAATCAAAATGCTTTTAGCAAAGTTAAAATCAATTCAAGAACTATTCTAATCCTACCATACTTTTATCAAATTCACCTTTTCATTAGCAAACATTCCCACAATGCCAAATTATAATAATCCAACCCATCATTCAATCAAAATATCATCCAAGCAAATGATTAAAGACTATTATAAATTCCAAAATACTTATCCTAAATCCAAAAGAATATAATTCAACATAAACATTAAAAAAAAAACAAAACCATCCAAACAAGTCACAAAGTGCAAATATTCAAAGTACACTAGCAAATGAAATTAACAAATTAAAAACATGAAGAAGTTTGAAGTTGAAAAAAGAAACTTCACTTCGTGAATTCTCCCTAAACGTAGCATCGACGTTATCCTCAAGGTTCAGAGGGAATCACACATTTGCTTGGTGAGAATGTGGTGAAAAGGAATTGGTTGAAGAGGATGGAGCATTTGGATCCAGTGGACCAAGCAAGGCATATTGATGAAATGGAGCTAGTGGCTTCTGAAATTCTATATATGCTATGGAGCCTTACATATTCCACTCCATCTGATCTATGTGGCTATGCATTGCTGTGCTGAGATCGACCATATGTGTCTCCATGGTATTTACTTTTTGTCAAGTTGATCTTCAGAGCGTCCATCTTTGTAATTAGTTGCTATAAGCTTTGACTTTCTGATGGCGGAGGGGCTGTTCGGTCTTGAGGTGTTTGTTGTTTTGGGGAATGTTCTCTTGATACTCTCTTCTCCATTGGTTTTTGTTTAATAATTTACCTAGTCCTTCTGACTTCCACTGGTTTCATGGAAATCATATTGACAATTACGAATTAGATATTTTGAATTATGGCATGAATTCCATCTCTATGAATATCGGATAGGAAATAAAGAATAAAAAAAGATTCCTTTTTTTCCTATTGTAATTATAGCCTTTTTTTTTCATGGCTATCCTCATTGAACCTGCAACTGGCACTAGAGGTGAAATATCAATTCCAAAAGCCACAATAATTTTTGTTATATATCCTCCTATTTCTGTAGCACCCTTTTGTTATTTGGCCATAATGTTTAGCTTCCTTGCAAACTAATTTCCTACATCCTTTTATGGAGAATGCAAAAGAAAACCTAGAGCTCATAATTGTTTACTACTCATGTACTATCCCCTCTACCATACACTGAATGTGCTAGCACTTAATGTATGTATCTATGCACTGGATTATTAAACTTAGTGGGTTTTAAAGCACTAGAATTGTATTAATTACCGCCCCCTAATTCCACCCAAGTATCCTGTTCTTTATAGTCTACATCTTTTTCCCATGAACCTAGGTGATCCTCAATTTCTAAAATTTCATTAAGCTGATCAATAGGCAAAGTAAAATTATGATTGGCTAGTCCAAATGCAATTGATCTTGACTTCCTAAATTGTGTGTCTTGATTGATATATGTGAATGAACTATGAAATTTATAAACTAACTCTGAATATGTTGGGCAATCAATGAGTACAAATTTCCCTAAATTTCATTTGTTAAAATTTTCTAGTACCTCATTATACTATCTTAGTTTCCTCAAAGTATGTTCATCTATATATCTAGAGGGGACAATTTTTCTTTGGGTTAGAGCTTCATACCTCTTCCTTTGAGTATCATTTTCAAATACAATAGTGTGAGCGGAGATTTTCGCCCTCACTCCTGGTGGAATGGTTCTTGCGACTTCGGCACTGTTTAGACTTGGGGTCTTAGAAAACACGGACCTAAGCCTGGAGAAAATGGAGTCGCCACCCAGACGGGCTGAAAAAAAGAAAGGGGTGGATGACTCGATTCCTAAGGAATCCCCAACCCCCTAATTGGTTCGAAAAGTTGGGTACGTGTGAGGAAGGTGAGAAATGGCCCAGCACCCCCACAACGCCCAGTTCATTGGAACTGGCCTCCTTTACAGGTCTTAATATTATAAAATTCTTAGGTATAACAATATTATTCATATTACACACAACAATTGAAATAAAGAATCATTATATTAAAATCAAAGCAATGTCCAAACAAAGTAAATAAATGGACACCCATCCGAAGATGGAAATATGTCCTTACAACATCCATATCTAAACTAAATAGAACACCCACCAAAAAGTGAAAACATATCATTTACATTGGTCAAAATATAAAAGCGATTTAAATTACATAAGATTTAACTAATGAGGTACCCACAAAGTGAAAACATACCTCTTACAATTTTAATACTAAAACAAATAAATAATAATCATAATAATAAAGAAAATATCCATCCATTATAAATTAAATAAATCAAGTATTGAAATTAAATAAATCAACCATCAAAAAAAATATAATAAACTATATAATCAAATCTAAAATTAAATAAAGCAATAAATATATAAATTTAGGGTTTTAAAGAATTATCAATTGAATTTAGGGTTTCAAAGCTTAAGGTTTTAGAAACTAAAGTTTTATAATTAGGGTTTTGAAATTAAGATTTTTAGGGTTTTTGAAGCTAGGGTTTTGGAATTAGGATTTTTAAAACTAGGGTTTTAGAATTAGGGTTTTGGATAGTTAGGATTTTTGGATTTGACTTACTGCCTAAAAAAATATAATTTTGGATTTGAAAAAATAAATTAAGATTTTGGAAAAATAATCAATATTTTAGAGTTTAATAATGAAATGGTTTAGGCTTTTGGATAAAAATAGTTTGAGGTTTTGAGTTTTAATGAAATAACATAAGTTTCTTGAAGTTAAAGTAAACAAGATAGATTTTAACAATTAATTTAAATCATCGATAACTATTGGATAGCTTTATGTTTTTTATGAAATATGCCAGTGGGGTTACGAATACTAATTAATCAATGTGATAATTAAAGCAAATGATTAAAGTTATTAAAACAAAAACCAATTTACTGCATGTTCAAAGATTAATGTACTATATGTTCAAAGATCAAGTTATTGCATGCATGTTCTTATAAATCAAAGAAATGAAGCTACTGTGAACATAAATAAGTCATAATTAAAGATCAAACCTCTGCTCGTTGGTTCCTCCACAATTAACTTCTAGATGAACAATAAACAAAGACAGCGTTGCTGTCTTTGATGGATTGATGACTGATGAATGTTTGTTGCTAATCTTTTCTGTTTGTTACCGTCTCTCTTTAATGTTCCTTGCTATCTTGTTAATGTTCCTTGCCGTCTCCTGTTAATATTTTTCTCTTGTTAATGTTTTCTCCTCCTTTCTGGAATTCTAAAACGTTAATCTTTATAGTCGAACCTCACTCAAAATCCTTAACCTAATATAAATCAGTCCTTAAAATAAATTTTAGTTGAATTAGGAAACGTATTGAACCCATGTCGACCTGGTTGCCCTAGGTTGACATGAGACCAACCTCATGTCGATCCGAAGCATGGTCATGTTGACCTAGCTTGCCAAGGTCGACATAAAGCATGCTCATGTCAACCTAGCTTGCCCAGGTCGACATGAGTCCAACCTCATGTCGATCTGGGCTGCCAGATCGACATGAGGCATGCTAATGTCTCCTAAGCCGGCCTCACTTAAATTATTCTGGCATTTTTTAACTTATGGACCAAAAAAATTTTAATTTGGGCCAATTCCACTTGATTTTAGGGTTTTACAATTGAATTTATGCCTCTTTAATCCGAACCGACTCCTTTAAAAATTATAAACTAGGTTTAAATATTTAAAGACTGATCAAATTTATTTTAGCATCCTTTAATTAGAATCATATAAAATTGGGGTCAAAAATTAAGGGTGTAACACCCCTATACCCGGTATACGTACATAGCATGCTAATACGATCGTAATATACGTATACTGAATATAGAAATGTCGTGGTATACTTAACAAAAGACTCATCCTTTTGCAAGACACATGAAATAAATTTAAAACATTTAAAAGAAATTACAAAAGACAAAAGATAAAACATTTATTTAAAAACAGCGGAAACTGTAACAAATATTTGCAAACATATATATACATCAAAATTCAAGTTTTACAAAACATAAACTATATACATGTTTGGCAGTATGTCTTCGATCTTTAAGCTCCACTCTTAAAGTCTCAAAATCTAGACTCTACTCGGTCTAGCGGAACTTTCCGGTTCTTCTCTGTCACCTGCGCGATGAATCACAATCGCGCTAAGCCAACGGCTTAGTGGTACAAACTACAATAATAATATGTTTCTATGCAATGCCAATGTCACACATTTCAACAATTCATATAATATTCACAAATGATATGTACACATTGTTCATTAGATTACATTTTCTCATTTTATGATTTACATTGACACGAAGACACATATGGGCCCACAAGAAACTAATTTGTTATTCAAAATTCAGAGTTACTGCTTTGGTCTATAATCATAATCATCAAGCCCGTAGGCATCATATATATATATCTCTATCCATGGATAGTGTAACAGACCCAGTCTCTTGGACCTCAACCTGTCTAAACTCGAGGAGATCCTCAACCCAGCTAGACTGTTACTAGTAACAGACCCAGTCTCTTGGATCTCAACCCAGATAAACCCGAGGAAATCCTCAACCCGGCTAGACTGTTACTTTTAATTCACATTTCACATTTATCATTTCACATTTTTTTCCAACTGGATTCGGCTTACGACCCGGTCTTTTCACCTATCCAGTAATTCATTGGCATGCCACCAAACACAGAACTCTGAAGGTTAAATAACACATTTGACACAAAGTCTTTTCATTTATATCATTATACATTTCTTTCTCAAATCATTTCTCATTTCATTCTCATAATCAAATAGGTAATCATGCCTCCATTATAATTCATTTACATCATCATAGCCAACAATCATGGCTTTTCATCACATCAAAATAGTATACATATATCATCAATTACATTGAACATCATTTAGACATACATGCCTCAATCACATGAATTCACATCTCAACATATCTCAACTCATCATTTAAGTACTCATAATCAATTACATTGAACATCCATTAAGAATTGTCATCATATATATATGTTTAGCAATTTGCATTATTCATAGATTTATAACCTTCAATATACATTCCATATAATTCACATGATACACAATATAGCATTATTCATATGCATCATCAATGTTCACATTATATCAAACATAGCAATATAATTCTTAACATCATATGAATGAATGCAATAAGGTAGTTTGTACTTACCTCCAAAACACTTATACAACTCTATACTCTTCTTCTTCCAAAAGTTCCTCACTTTTTAAATTAGGGCAATTCACTTTCTTCCAAAACCTAATCCAAAAATTGATAAAATATATCAATTCCAAATACGAATACTCACTTAATACCCTCTTACTAAACCCTTAAATCACAAATTACACTTCAACATCACTCACTAAGGCCCACGGCCGTGGCCACCCCAACCCCCATGGGCGTGGGTTAGAAAATGGGTCTGCCTCCCTTGCTCCAAACCTCCACGGCCATGGCTACAAATGGCCACGACCATGGCAACCAAAGGCCACGGGCGTGGCATCCAAAACGCTACTGTTTCTGACCAAAATCACATATTCAATGCTTACAACTCAACCAACATCAACAACATGAAAATCTATGAAAATAATTGATCAAACTCAAGTTAAACATCACTTACCACTTCAAAACCCTAAAACCAACAACACTCCTACTCTTCCAACACCAACATCAACCCATCTTTTAATTTTCCATTCAAAACCAACATCACAAATCAATTTAAATCAAACACACACCAACATACTACCATAAACACAACCCTACTTTCAAATATCCACAATCAAACTCACAAACAACTTAAAATAAAACAAGAGAATCAAGAGAGACTTACAAAAAATAATGAATCTTCTTGGATTTCCACTTAATCACTTGAAAACTCCTTCAATTTGAGCTTTAAACACCAACTCACTCTTGCTCTCTCTCTTGTTTAGGATGGCTGGCCAACAATGGAGAAGGAAAGAAGAAGAAATGAAGAAAAGTCAAATTTGTCATCTCTTTAAACCTCCACCAAGTATTCTAAAAAGAAAATTACTTAAATGCCCTCACCTATTAATTTTACTTCTCTTTCACATATTACCCTATTTAGTAATTTCACAAAGAACAAAATAAATATCTTCATCCCTTGACCATCACATTGACTTGTATATATGTTGTATATATTTCCATTTACACAACATATACACTTTCTTTTAAATTTCTTTTCTCTTCCAAATTAACATATACATTCAATTCCAATTAAAACAATAATATTAAAACTTCTAGGGCATACATTGGGATATTACAAAGGGTCTACAAATAGGTGGAAATTGGTTTACTGGTGGAGATGGTGATCTTGGCATAGAAGGCGGTGTTAAAGATATTCTTGGTGGTAATGGAGATGGAGATAGATATGAATGTAGAGAGCTCTCCTCAAATGAAGAAGTTTGTGGGAGAACGATCCTTGCTTTTTCTTAGAGGTGATTGTCTCGAAGAAGAAGATTCCCCCTTCCTCTTTTGACCTCCCTTGCTAGCAAGAGTCTTAGTTCTTGTCCTTTATGGAATTTTGTCAAATACTTGGTGGCTCTTTGAATTTGCTCAACAAAGCAACAAATTTTCTTCTAACTACAATCCTTACCTCTTACTTTCTTCAAGGATTCTCCAACATGGTAGATGAGAGTGGGTTATTTGGACTCCAAATCTTCAACTTTGAGTACGAATCACCAAAATGCAAACTATAAGCAAAGACCCAAAATTATCCAAGCTTTAACATCAAGTTCGGAAAACCCAAGGTTGTATCCTCAAAAAATTGAAAATTTCACCTTAAAATGATGATTTTGGTTAAGATTTCATGAAAGTTAGTGAAAAATTTAGAAATTTCTTGAGTTTGGATGAATTTTGGGAGGAAAAATTTATGAGAATGGGGGAGATTGAAATTTTCGCACTTAAAAAATTTTGAGGGTTGAGTGGGGCGGCTAGGGTTTGAAATGAATGTAAAAATGTTATTTTTATAGATACAGATACATATGAGCATGTGTAGCTTAAATGACATGCCCGTGTGTCTGTGGTTTGAATATGCCAATCATCATGCCACTTCTCTTACAGTAGCAGTCTGATCCACACGGGCGTGCTAATCCTATAGACACGTCCCATGTTCTTAATTTTATATCCGCCTAAAGTTGATATTTTCATGGCCCAGATTCACAATGGCAATTTAATATACACGGGCGGGTGTAACAATTTAGACATGTCTACGCTCAAAATTTTTAATCTACCCACTTTCATGCTTTTAAATTTCAACCTTTTTGTAACAGACACGGGCGTGTGTGATTTATGTCACAAGCCCGTGTATATAATTTCAAATCTAACTTCTTTTGAACATTGAGATCTAGAGTCAATTTATTATAAACAGGTGTGTAGGACTCATGTCATGTCCATATATAATATTTTAGGTCTGATTTGATTAATTTAGCAGCTTGAAGATCCTACAAACAAAAATAATCTACCTGTCAATTCAAGGCATCAAAGAAATATAACAAGAATATGGAGAAAATCACTTAACATAAAGAAATTTTTTGAAAAATATTAAAGAAACAAAACTAATTAAAGAAAAACTTGTGTTGCCTTCCAAGAGCGCTTGTTTAAAGTCATTAGCTCGACTTGGTTAATGAAGGCTAACCTCTTAAATAACAATCTGACGCCTTTTAAATGGGTTTACCAATGAAGTAAGGCTTCAGACTTTGCCCATTCACTGTAAATGTCTCTTTTAAGTCGTTTTAAACTTCAACTACTTTGGATGGGTATACTTTCACAACATTGAAAGGTCCTGACCATCGAGAATTTATTTTTCCAAGAAAGATCTTAAATCTTGAATTAAAAAGAAGTACAAGTTATCCTTCATGAAAAGTTCTTTCCTGGATATTCTTATCATGCCATGCTTTTGTTCGTTCCTTGTATAACTTGACATTTTCATATGAATTAAGTCGGAGTTCCTCAAGTTGACTGAGTTGAAGTAGCATTTTCTCTCCTACGACTTTCATATCCATGTTTAAGTTTCAGATTGTCCAATAAGCTCGGTGTTCCAATTCAATCGGAAGGTGACAAGCTTTACCAAAAATCAATTAGTATGAAGACATCCCAATCGGTGTTTTAAAAGCAGTTCGATAGGCCCATTATGCATTATCAAGCTTCGCTGCCCCATCTTTTCTTGAATTATGTAAAATTTTCTCTAATATCCACTCGATTTCTCAAAATTTTTACTTGGCCACTTATTTATGGATGATAAGGAGTGGCTATCTTGTGATGGACTCCATACTTTTTAAGTAGTGCCTCAAAAAGTTTGTTGCAAAAATGAGATTCTCCATCACTAATGATGGCTCGTGGAACACCAAATCTTGTAAAAATATTCTTCTTCAAAAACCTTGACACTATCTTGGAATCATCGGTTGGACTAGTGATAGCCTCAACCCATTTGGAAACATAATCCACATCCACAAGTATATATTAGTTTTCAAAAGAAGATGGGAATGGTCTTATAAAGTCAATGCCCCAAGCATCAAATAATTCAACCTCTAAAATTAGGTGCAAAGGCATATAATCTCTTCTAGAAATATTTCCCATACTTAGGCAATGAGCACATCTTTTAAAAAAACTCATGTGCATGCTTATACATCGTTGGCCAAAAGAATCTTGATTGCCATACCTTAGTTTTTATCTTTGAAGAACTAAAATGTCCACCACACTTTTTGGAATGGAAAAACTCTAATATAGCTTAGAATTCCTCATTCGGAACACAATGATAGACTATCCCATCACTACAATGCTTGAACAACAATGGATCATCCTAAATATAGTGCTTGACCTCCAAGAAAAACTTCTTCTTTTGATTTGAATTAAATTCAGAGGGAATAACCTTACCTACTAAATAATTTACAATATCTGCATACCATGGCAACTTGCCTTCCATTGCATAAATTGCTCATTCGGAAAAGTCTCATTAATTGGAATATCTTCTTTATCCTTAGTCTTCAACTCTAACATAGAAAGATGGTCTACAATAATATTTTCCACTCCCTTATTATCCCTTATTTCAACATCAAACTCTTGAAGCAGTAAAACTTGGATCAAGCACGGTTTTGCTTCCTTTTTGCTGATTAGGTAACGGATAGCAGCATGATCGGTGAACGCAACTACTTTTGATCCAATAATGTAGGATCTAAACTTGTCCAAAGCATATACTACTGCAAGCATCTCCTTTTCAGCAGTGCCATAATTAATCTATGCTTCATCTAATAACCGGCTTATATAGTATATAGCATGACACTTCTTATCCTTCCTTTGACATAAATAAACTACAATAGAAAATTCATTGGCATCACACATTATCTCAAATGGTAAAGACCAGTCTGATGGAATACTAATTGGACTTGTCGTTAGAGCCTTCTTCAGCCTATTAAAAGCAATGAGACAATCATTAGAAAAATAAAATTCAGCATCCTTACTCAATAAATCACACAAAGTTTTAGAATTTTAGAGAAATCCTTTATGAATCTCCTATAAAAACCAGCATGTCTAAGGAAACTTCTTATTCCTTTGACATTTATTGGGAGGCAACTTTTCAATCACTTCAACCTTGGCTCTATCCTCTTCTATGCCTGCTTGAGAGACTTTGTGTCTAAAGATTATTCCTTCTTCTACCATAAAATGACATTATCCTAATTAAGCACAATTTGTCTCTTCACACCTTCGAAGCACTATTGCTAAATTCTGCAAACTAATTTTAAATGAATTACCATAAATAGTGAAGTTATCCATAAAATTTTTTTATAAATCTTTCAATAAAACCATAAAAAATGGCTAGCATGCATCTCTAAAATGTAGTAGGTGCATTACACAAACTAAATAGAATTCTTCTACAAGCAAAATTGCCAAAATAATAAGTAAAAGTAGTTTTATCTTGATCTTTAGGAGTAATGGGTATTTGAAAATGCCCATAATAACCATCAGGAAAACAAAAATAAGAACTAAATGCTAAACGCTCAAGCATTTGGTCAATAAAAGGCAATGGAAAATGATTTTTCCTTGCTTTATTAAACTTTGTATAACCATCAAGCAAATAAAAATAAGAATTACCTACTAAACACTGAAGCATTTGGTCAATAAAAGGCAATGGAAAATAATTTGTCCTAGTTGCTTTATTAAGCTTCCTATATTCAATGTACACTATCCATCTGGTAACTTTTCTCGAGGGAATTAACTCATTTTTTACATTTTTAATAACTTTCATCCCTCATTTCTTTGGTATCACATGTACCAGACTCACCCAAAGACTATTAGAGATTGGATAAATAATTCTTGCATCTAACAACTTGGTTATCTCAGCTCTTACAACCTTTTTTCATGTTAGGGTTCAACCTCCTTTGTGCATCTATAATTGGTTTACAATCATCTTTTGTTAATATCTTATGCATATACAAAGATGGGCTAATCCCCTCTAATATCTGAAGTAGTCCAACCTATAGCCTTCTTAAATTGCCTAATCGCTCCTAAGGTTTGTTCTAACTGATCCTTAGAAAATTTAGCATTCACAATTATAGGGAGGCTTTCGTTAGGTCCTAAAAAAGCAAACTTCAATTAGGAAGGTAATGGCTTAAGCTTAAGGGTTGAGGAAACTTCAATGGATAGGGATGGTAGTGGTGTAATTCTACTTATCTCCTCATATCTCTTAAAAGATATAGGAGGCATCGATTGCAAAGCATAAATTTATTCTGCAATTTCCTGGTTGTTATCCTATCCATTATCATTATTAATCAAACAAGCTTCTAGAGGATCCTCCCTAATTACTTTCTTAAAAACCTCTTGAACAAATTCATCAATCGCATCAACCCTAAAATAATTATCAATGAAACTAGGTTCTTTCATTGCCTCATTAAGGTTGAATTCTACCATCTCATCTCCAACTTACAAAGTGAATTTTTCTCCCCTAATATCTATCATAGCTCTTGCAGTAACTAAAAATGGTCTCCCTAAGATTAATGGTATTCCAACATCTTCGTCCATCTCTAAAATCATAAAGTCCATAGAAATATAAAATTTATCCACTTTCACTAAAACATTCTCTATAATTCCTAAAGGAAACTTAATAGATTTATAAGTCAGTTGTAGAGTCATCCTAGTGGGTTTCAAATCTGTATGCTCTAGTTTCCTACACATAAAATGTGGCATCAAGCTCATACTTGCACCAAATCACACAAAGCTTTATTAAAATCAACATCACCAATAGTGTATGGTATAGAAAAACTTCATGGATCTTTCAATTTGGATGGAAGCTTGTTTTGAATCATTGTACTATACCCTCCATGAGTGCAATTCGTGCATTATCTTCAAGGGATTTCTTCTTAGAAAGCAACTCTTTTAAAAACTTGACATAAGATGGCATTTATGCAAGAACATCTATAAAAGGAATGTTGATCCTTAGTTGCTTGAACACTTTAAGAAATTTCTCATATTGCTTCTCTAACTTTTGCTTTTGAAGCCTTTAAGAAAATGGTACAGGAGGTTCATAAGGCTTCACTTCTACCTTAGAAGGTAATGGTTCACTTTCCTCCTTTGTCTTGTCAACTTATTTTTCTTCTTTGACCCCTTCTTAAACACCTTCATTTTTTTTTCCAATTGTCTTTGGAACAATGTTTTGTAATTGCTTACCACTCTTTAGCATAACCGCTTTGCAATGTTCCCTCGGATTAACTTTGATTTTTCTAGGAAGGGCATCTTGATTCCTTGATTCGGAGGAACTAGTGATTTGCCTAATTTGCATCTCAAGACTTTTGTTTTAATTGGAAATTTGGTCCATCCTTGCTTTTAACCGGTCATATTACTTATCTAGCTTGTCAAACCTCTCACTAGATGCAGAAATGAATTTCTCTGAAGCATTCTCATAACCTAGTTTGTTGTCTTAGTAATGTGCTTAGCCTTGATTTTGATTTTGAAATGGTGGTTGATACACTCTCCTTTGGTTGAATTCATTCCTTTAGTTTTGGTTTCCTTGATTACTACCCCATGAAAGATTTGGATGGTTGTACCAATTGGAGTTATAGGTATTACCATATTGTGCTTGAGATGCCCATTTTTTATTACCAATAAACTGAACTTGCTTATACCTTTGGCATTCCATAGTTTGGTGACCTCCTCTACAATTTTCACAACTAGCAACATTAACAAGTTTCGCATGCTCAAACTTCTTAACTAAAGCATTAACTTTAGCACCCAAAAAGAGATATCCTATCAACTTTATAAATTCCAGCTACCTTCTTTGGAACTGATCTTTCATTATACCAATAGCAATTGTTAGTAGCCAGAGCTTCAAGAAGTTCCAAAGCTTTAATAAGACTTTTGTTCATTAGAGCCCCATCAATGCAACATCAATTGTGCTTCTCAAAGAACCTATAACTCCGTTGTAAAATGTTTGAATTATCATCCAATCCAGAATCCCATGAAATGGACACTTCCTTTGAAGTTCCTTGTATCATTCCAAAGCTTCATGCAATGGCTCACCATCATGTTGAGAAAAACCAGTAATATCATTTCTGTATTTGGCAGTAACTAGCTTTTTGCTCTATCCTTCAAGGTGAATGGAAAGAGTCTAAGATGGATAACATCATCACTAACACCATTAATTTTGATAGTATCACAAATCTCAAGAAAAACTTTGCAACTGACCAATTGCATCTTCATGATCATGCCCATAAAAGAGAATTTTTTTTGCTATGTTGATCACGGCTGGCTTAAGCTTGAAGTTGTTAGCATTCACTGCAGGTCTAGCTATGCTAGAGCCTACTTCTTTAGTTGGTATGGCATACTCTCCAAAATCTTGATTCTCTAGTCCTTCCACCATTTCTTCTTCACTATCAGTCATAAAATCTAAATCAATGGCTTCCTCAAAACTTCTATATCTCTTTGCCTTTCCCTTTCTTCTCTTTCTAAATGCAATCTTTCTCTTCGTGCTCTATTGTTTACTCTACACTGCCTTTTAATTTCTAGATTATAATATTTTAAAATTGCATGTGGATTACTAAGCATAAATTTCCTATGGAAAATAAAATTAAAAACAATTAAAAGAAAGCTCCAAATTAATAATCTCACTGAATTTTAATGTTATCAAAATTGTTGTCTTCCTTGGCGATGATGCCAAAAGCTTGTTGGTTTGATGAATGTTTGTATACTATTATGACTAAAACCATAAGTGCACATTATCCTTACACGTAGTAAAATAGGAAAATGAGTGTCATGTCCATTGAGAATGTGTATTTTGAGTAACTTAAATTCAATTCAACTATTATCCGAAAATTACCAATTTGCAATAATCAAAATTCCTAATTAAACTAGTTCCAGTAATTACTCTAAATTGGATTCTAGATAATAAATTATGAAAGAGTAGGATTAGGTTTCATTGGAGTTTTTATATGGGTCCAATTAATTATTCAATTAAGTTCATTTCGTAAATCCAAGATGTCTAGTATCACTAAATTCATCCACTTCTCTTTCAAGCAAGGAGAATATAATTGGGTAAGGGTTAAATCACCATTTTCATGGCAAATAACCAATGCCCAGTCCAAATAAACAAGATACCATTCTAGATCCCTAAACAATTAAGGCATCTCTAAGCTAATTAATTAAGGTTGATGATTCTACATAAAAAATTTTTACTCAACTCTCGTATTTTATATGATTATTTAGATTTTAATAATTATTCACCAAACAATTGTTAATCAATTAAATCAAAATTATCAAATCAAGGATTAAAAAAATACATCTATGTATATAAATATATAATAATCAAATCAATAGTTTAAACATCCAAATCCACTTAATCCCACAAGGGGACTAGTTATCCATTAGCAAAATGAAACAAAAATTAAAAAAACCATTAATTACTTTTAAAATATTCATAAATCTAAACTAAAAATGGTTCAAGCAACAATAATAATGAAAAAAAATTATTTAACTAAACTTTCTATAAATGTCTTACAAAATTAAAAAAAAAAAGCTGTCAAATCTGCACGTTGCTTCCTTGGATGAGTGATTTCTCTCTTTCTTACTTTTATTCCCAAGATTGTCCAAGGAAGGTAAGATATTAGGTAAGCCTTCAAAAAATCCTAAACAAATGTATTTATAGTCTGCTCCAAAATGTCCTTAGGTGCCCTAGATTGAAGAGAGAGAAATTTTTTTTCAAAAATCTCGCTAAATATATGGGTACAGTTATGTACAAGCATGTTGATAAAGGTACATAGGTGTGTGGGTTGAAAAGTCTTTGAAATCTTAAAAACTTTTAAGTTTGGCAAAATCTAGAGAAAACACATCAGCGTGTGGATTAAAATACACACGATCGTGTTGATATGGAACCTTCAAAAACTTGACTTTTCATAACTTTAGCAAATCCTGAAAACTCTACACAGGTGTGTGGATGGATTTCACATGGGAGTGTGAAATTTTTAGCCTCTGCCTTTTTTCCTTTTCTTCCTCCAATAAGTATTTGATATGCACAAGTATGTGGATTCACAAGTCATTCCTGTCTTCATCTTTTTTCTACTATTTTATCCTCTTTTGAACCTCAAAATGCTCTACTTCTATCCTTAAATGCAATTTCTCCATCAACCTATCACCACAACACAAAATTCTATAAAGAAAAGCAAAATATCCACCAAAAACAATAATAAATGAGCAAATTATAATTACAATATAGGATCAAACATGAGATTATCATGATCGTACCAAGCCATTTGTTTAGTCAATATAAAAGAATCCCAACTTGATGGGGGTTATACCATCAGGCTATGTGCACATAGAGACTTGTGATAAAAAGGGTATGAAGTTACTACCCTTATGTGTGTGTGATGTATAATAGCATTGGAATGTATATAGTAATATATTTTCTTCAGTGATATTGCTATGTGTTTATCTGTCATATTATTTAATTTATTTTTTATGATTTCAGTCCAGATATTATGGGCCTTTCTTGTGAATTAAATTTTATTGAAATATCTATCGTTTATGGTTTTAGGTAAAAGAGTACTCAGGTCTATCAACTTCTTGATTTCTTTCTTCTAACAAGAAGTTTAGCTATGGTTCTGCAAGATGCCTGGTAGCCTTAATCCTAATTGGACACTAGGGCCGTCACATTTCTGAAACTTAGACATGACAAGGTGCTTATCCATCTTTAATGTATCTACCATAATACTCTCCACCTCTATCTAATCTCACAAACTTAATTTGTTTTCCACATTTTTTCTCTACCTTAGCCTTAAAGACTTTAAAGGCATCCAAAGCTTCATTTTTGTTTTAAAACAAGTGGAGATACATGTATCATGAGTAATCATCTATGAATGAGATGAAGTATTTTTTACCAAGTGAGCCCATGTCTAAACTATATATATTAGCATGTATGATCTCTAATATGTTGGAACTACTATTGGCACCTTTCTTAGACTTGTTGGTATGCTTTCTGTAACATCCTTAAAAATTTACCAAGAATAAATTTAATTTAATTAATAAATAAGTTGAAAGGTTAAATGAAGGTATTGGAAATAGAAGAATATAAAGGTACATTTGAAAGATATATGCGATATATATATATATAATATATGGTCAAGTATTAAATGAGAAAGTCAAAGGTAAAATAATAATAATAAAAGGGATAGTGAAAGATGATGAGAATATTTAATTAATTAATTAATTAATTAATATATTAATATATGACTATAATTTAAAGAAAGAAAAGTCAAAAATAAAAGAAATGTCCATCATCATCTTCTTCTTTCTTAGGTAGCCGATTTTCTCCATGGAAAAAGGGGAAAATTTTTCTTTAAAAAGTCATCTAATTCATCAAGTTTTCAAAGGAATTAGGAAGTTTTAAAAGGAATTGCTTGATAGAGGTAAGAATTCTTTGATTTTGTTAGGTTTTTTAAAGATATATGAATATGTATAATTTAAAATTTTGAAAGAGTATATTTTAATTGTTGAATTGGATATGGAAAGTGTTCTTTTGATGTGGGTATGATTTTAAATTTAAATTTAAGAAAAAGTTGGATTAGGTTAGAGTTTGGAAGAAGAATAATGTAATTTAGGGTTTTGGAAGAGGTTGGTTAAAGTATACATGTTAATTTGATTTCAAGACCTAAATCATGTTGTTAAATGATTTTATGATAGAAATCAACTTAAATTGACAATTGAAATTGATTTAAATGAGAACCAAAAATTAAAGAAACATAGGGTAAAATTTGAAATTTTTAAGGAAATGTTAAACATTATATTTTAATGCTTGAATTGTGTTAAAATATAATTGAGCTTAAAACTCAATTTAGAATTGGTTGAAGTGGTTTTCCAAAGTTCAAGTTCTTTAAGGCAAGGAAATGAAAATTTGTAGGAATGTTTCTTAATTCATATTTAATAGCTAAAATGCATAGAAATGTGACTATAATTAATTATGTTCAATCACATTTTGGTTAGGGAGTGAGCAAAGTTAAATTCCCTTAACTAAGGAAAGAAGGGCAATAAGAAAAGATGATGTGGAGTGGAGCTTTGGCTCATATTTTTGCTTTAAAAAGGTAAGTACATACTTTGGCATCTAATTAAATTGATTGCAGTGTTTTTAAGCATAACAAATTGCATATGATGAATGTGTTATAGTACTTGGTTGATAATGTATATGTATGTATGGCATTGTTTGAAGTAACAATGCTTTGTTTGAATTGAATGTTATATGATAAAACCTTTAAAAATGGATAAATATAATGTTATGAAAAAAATGTGAATAGTACAATTATTGTACTAAAATATAAAATGAGCCACATTTATGATGTATGAGGAAACGATGTTAATTATGTGTAGTAAATAGAGAAATATAATTGCATGTTATCTTATATAGAGTCTGGTTCTATAATATTATTGTTGGATAGCATGACGACTTCGGATGAAACACATTCGTATTATCGATAGCACAATACCACACTGGTGTAAAAAAAAATAAATGAGATAGCCCAAAATAATAGTTTTGGAACTAGAATAGTATATGGGCCCATTGTGTGTGGATGATTGATATGTTAATAAAATTTTGTATATGTTGCTTGACATTGAGGCATAATGCATGTTATGGCATTACATATATATATATATATAACATCGTTTATTTTCTCTTTTAAATCAAAGTATGTACTGCTGCGCTATAAGCATAGCACGAGTGAAATTCATCGCGCATGTGATAAGGTTGGTCCGGAGGCTCAAAATAGTTCTGCTAGACCTGGTCAGGTCTAGATTATGGTTGATTACTTTTGGAGTTGGCTAGATAGCCGCAGACCGGAGCCAGGTGCATATATGTAAATCTTTTATTGTGAAAATTGTTATAACTATGTACATTATGTATATATATGTTTTTTTTTTAAATTGTAAACTTTAAAGGTTTTAGACTAATGTTGTGAATTGAGAATGTTATATATGGCAATATTTGTTTAAATATTTTGGAGAATAAGAAGAGTTAGTGGTATGTATGTGTTTGGGAGTATAAAATTTTTATTGCAGGTTGAATTGTATTTTTGGAAAAGTCCAAAATACAAATAAAACTCTGGATAATTTTTTTCTAGAGATTTTTCTTTAAAAATTTGTATTTTTGGTAATTATATAACTAAGATATACTTTTATTTGTATATCAAAGTGCATTTTAAGATTTATAATTATTTTCTTATAATTATGGAAAACTTTTTAAATGAAAAAAAGGGCGATATTCTTGTACTTTATGGGTGTTTTTTATATATACATGTTATATATACGATACATATATTAAGTATAAGGGTATTACACTTTTACTTAATGCAGTCTACACATGTTTCAAAATCAGTAAACTCAAGTGCATTAAGTACTCTATCTTTTACCAATCTTTAAATTCTCTCTATGGAAACATATCCTAATTTATGACACCATAACATAGAGTTCTCATCTTTAACACATTTTTTGAGACTAGTGTGAATATGCATAGCATATGAATGGAATCATTTTGCAATTCTATAGCAAAAAGACCATTAGACAAAGTAGCATATCTAATAACATCAAATTTATAAAGCAAACTAAAAGATGTTTTAGAAAAGTTAAAAGACTATCCCAAAGGTACAAGTCTTAAAATAGAAATCAAATTTCTAAAGAAATTTGGAGTATAAAATGTGTTTTATAAATTCATAATAAAACCACCACTTAAAACTAAAATGCATGTCCAATAGCTTCCATATGTGAATGCATCTTATTTCTTGAATAGATGCCTTACTCACTTCCCATTGGCTCCCTTAGATTTCTTATATCCTGCAAGGTATTTGAAATATCGATTATAGAACTAGAATCAATCCACCATGTATCATAAATAACAACAACTATATTAGATGCATAGCTAACCAAAGAGATTGACTTACTGTTCTTTAGAAGCTATTTTTGAAATTTGAAACAATCCTTCTTCATATGTACCTTTTTTTTTTCCCAAAATATACACTTAGATTCATTCTTGATCTAAGGTTGGGGAGGTATCTTTCCCTTTCCCTTTTTCGCTTGAGTTTTGTCCTTTTTATGTGTAGTTAGCATTTCACTCTCTCCCACTTCCATCATGAGCCTCTCTTCCTCTTGAACATGCATGGTCATGAGTTCATTGATTGACCATTTGTTCTTATGTGCATTGTAAGAGATCTTAAATGACCCATATTATTATGAGAGAGTATTAAAAATATGGTGCACTAGAAAGGATTCAAACATCTCAACCTCCAAGCTCTTGAACTAAGGTACAATGTCTTGCATTTTCATAATGTGCTCATGCACACCTTTCACACTAGTGAGTAGCATTGCACTCTCTCCCACTTCCATCACGAGCCTCTCTTCCTCTCAAACACATATGGTCATGAGTTCATTGATTGACCATTTGTTCTTATGTGCATTGTAAGAGATCTTAAATGACCCATATTATTGTGAGAGGGTATTCAAAATATGATGCACTAGAAAGGATTCAGACATCTCAACCTCCAGGCTCTTCAACTAAGGTGCATTGTCTTGCATTTTCATGATGTACCCATGCACACCTTTCACACCAATGAGTTATAAGGATGAAAACTTCATGATTAAGGTGTTTGCAAGTGCTTTGTCTAAACACTAGTTGATCATATATAGCCTTTAGCATAACATGAACCATGTCATGCTGATTGATTGAACCACAAATATCGGTTAATATTTTAATCTTTATGAATATTACACTAAGGCGATTAGATAGCTCACATCATTTATAAAGAGCATTTTGTTCTAGAGTTCTAGTATTAGTAAATATAGGAGGCTCATCTTTCATAATAACATAATTGATGTCCATCCACCCTAAATGAAGAAGCCTTCCATTCCTTATAGTTACCACCCTTTAGTTTGGGAATATCATAATGAATATCAGAGATATTAGTTTTTATAGTTGTATGCAACTTACATAAAACAAGCTTATAAGGCCAAAAACAAAAATCACAATTTACTAATATAAACTGTAAAAAATTTAATCTAACATCATAAATTGTTTGTTGGCTAAACTTTTAATTCATTTAGATTTGAACAATATGATTGAAATGTCAAATTATTTGACTAATTAATAAATTTGTAATAATTTAATATTTTGTCTTAATTTTGATGATAAATTTATTAATTTATAAATCATAATTCAGGCATGTATCATGAAAAATAATTTAATAATTTATCCCAATTAATCATGCAAATGTAACAAAACTTCCTATGAAATAATTTTATTATACATTTCATAATTAATTACAACTAATATCTATAATTTTCGATATATAATTTTATTTAATTAAAATATTGTGGCTAATTTTCAACTAAAAAAATTATATGGATGACTAGATATTAATCCCAAATAACTCTATCCATACTAAATTGCAAATTACAATATGCAATATTACAAATATTAAAACTAAATATTACACACTTACATGTTCTTCTCAAAATTGTATACATAAAAGTAAAACACATATAATAAACACTAACACTTAAATGCATAATAATCTTAATATCCATAGATACACAAGAAGAAAAGAATAATGATGAATCTTATATTCAAAATGCCTAAGAACCACATATGGTCCAACAGTGGAAGCATATTGATTTCAATGAGTGGTCATGGGTTCAATTCTTATGGCCACTTTCTAATGTATTATTGTTTTTAAGGTTATTTATTTATTTATTTATTTTATCTTCTTCAACCTAGATATGAATTTTATGACCTATTTAGGATATGTTTAAAAAAAAATTCAAATTTAACCATTATAACCCAAAAATTAATGGTTCCAATAAAAAATTCTTATAAATTAAATTTTGCACAAGAAAAATCAAAATAGAGATTTGAAAACCATACTCATATATAATTATGTGTAAAGAAAATACACAGACATTAAAAATGCAAAGCAAAGGTACAACCTCGCTCTAATTCCAAATGTTAAACACAAATGATTCAATATACTTATAAACTCAATAGAATATAAATCAAATGTGGAAAAAATAAGAATTAAAATTACTTCCCACCATTGCAATTTCTTCTCAGTAATTTCCGTTTAAACTCTTTCAATGTGCCTTGGGAGATTTTAAGTCCATGTGATTTTCAAAATTGATTGTATATTTGAATAGAAAAATCATAGACTTATAGACCTTGCCAAATTAATAATATATACAATGTTTTCCATCAAAATGTTATTAAGGATATGTCCACACCGTAGATACATATCCATAATGAAGGGACATGTTTCTAACTTTATATATATATATATATATATAGAGAGAGAGAGAGAGAGAGAGCCCATACCCACACAAGAAAGAGATTAGGTTTTCTAAAAAGAGTTTTTCAGAGATAGGAGCTAGCACACAGCTGGCAGCTGCTACCCATTATCATATTTGTTTATTTATATAAATACCTTAGAGGGTGCTCCTGATTTACAAAACCTTGGTGATCCATTCATTCAATCAAGGGATTAATATATATCAGTTTGTGTTTTCACCTATAATAAAATAAATCAATTATCTCATCCTTCAATTTAATCAAAATGCATGAATTTTGGTGGGGTTTTATGGATTTTATTTTATTTTTTAATCTTTGTTGCATATCTCTTATATTTGTTGCGTTATGCTTAACTTTATTCTTGCAAATACACAGCATCGCAATTAAGTAATAGAGTGTTAAGTAGAGTATCATTCCCGCAAGGAATGATTAATTTCAAGTGTCAAACAATCAAATTATTTATTATTTAGAAAACTCAATTGATTTTAATTTTAAGTAAACTAAATTGATTAAACTAAATACTAATTAAATTTAATTCTTATATTTTTGAACTTAGGGTTAGACTTCTCAATTGGTTATTTTATAGTTTTCCTAAGGTATTAGCTTAATTTTATTTTTCTTTAATTGTTAGTTGAATTCTCCTAATTTAAGTTCTAGCATCTCTCAAGATCTAAAACTAATATTGATATTAATTCTTAAGTCTACTCTCATTATCATAAGAATTAATTCAATACATTAAGAATTATGGGAATCATTTAAACAATCTTTTAAGTATTTTTCTTATCTCTAAGCAAAAACTATTAAAGATTATTATCTCCTTGAACTAATATTATTCTTTCTCTCTTGCTCTATCACATAATATGTTAGATCTAACAATTATTGGCCAGATAATTATAGCTTTAAGCACAAAAATAATAAAATAATCAAGTAGAAATAATTATGGATTTAAATAGACATGAAATTCACCATAAAATAACTAAAAAAAAATTCTAACCCTAATTAGGGTTTAGTTAAACATAATTGAAATTAAAAGAACAAAGAAATAAGATAAATTGACTTAAAACATTAAATTTAAATTGACCTAAAAAGAAAAAAAAGGTAGAAATAAGAAAAATAAAACTTGGATTGAATGGGGCTCTTGAACTTCGCTTGAATCTCTTCAATAGGTAAGCCTCCTTCTCCTTCTCTCCAAAGAAAATCTTGAAAGGATTGAAAACTTTTGTAGAATTAATGATTAAAGGAGGATAAGAATAAGCCTTAGAGGCTTGCTCATATAGTGGTCTTGAGGACTTTTAATTTGATTAGGACTAGAATTAGGGCACCCCTTGAGACTTTTAAATTAATTAAGAATAAATGTTGAGCAAATATGAGGACTTTTTTCTTAATTAGAAATCCATATTTAGCAAGAATTTGCATAAAATAAAAAATTTCAGCTGCTTAATAATTCTCACGATCATGGCATTTAGATCCCATGACCGTGCATAATTACACTTCAGTTGATCTCGAAAACCTCTTCTTCAGGAAGAAGACAAACAGACTCTATGGGCGTGGTATTGAGACTCTACAGCCATGGACTTGAATTGGCTACTGGAACTATTGCTATCTCTTTTTCTCTTTTCGAACAGTTTTGAGATGAAGTCCATAGTTGTGTACTTGGATTTCCTTCTATTTTAAGTTGTCTTACTTCCTTTTTTTTTTGGCATTTCCATCTTCTTCATCATATTTTGGTCAAATTGCATCGAATAGTCATGATTTGTAAAGCCAAGCTTCAATATAATAATTATTCTAAATTTTATAATAAAAACACATCAAATTCAATTGATAACAATAAAAATATAACTAGAATAATTAGTAAATTATGGGTAAAATATGGTCTTATCAATGTTCGATCCATAAACCCAACAAAAACTTATAGCCTAGTCATTCACTACATTATAATTCAATTGCTCATAGCTCTTTCCATTTCAATAAACTAGTGCATGAGACAACTTGATGTGAAAGCACCTTTTTGCTTAGAAATCTCAAGGAAACCATGTATATGGAGCAACCTCCTTATTTTATAGATCCTTAAGACTTGATTATAAAAGCCTTCTTCATAAGTCCCTTTATAGCCTAAAACAAGCTTCTCGAGCTTGGTTTGATTATTTATCTTAGTTTCTTCTTTGCCTCAGTTTCTTTTGCAGCATAGCAAATTCTTATTTATTAATTTATTGTTAAAAATTGGCTATGATACTACTTCTTATATGTAGATGACATATTAGTGACTAGAAACAATGACTTGCTTATATCTAACCTAATCCATAAATTGGCCTCAAAATTTGCCATAAAAGGCTAAGTTTTGTTTTAGATGTTAAAGTTAAACATTTCATTAAAGGAGTCATACTCTCTTAAGGTAAGTATATTAAGGATCTATTTAACTACGCTAGTATGGTTAATTGTGCTCCTAATACTGTTCCTACAATCCTTAAAGAAAATTCCTATGACTCAAAAGAAAAACTGGTAAAAACTGGTACCTCACTTTCACTTCACCAAACATTCAATCTACAATAAATAAAGTTTATCTATTTTTCAATACTTCAATAGAATTACATCTTGGAAGTCAAGCAAATTCTTTGCTATCTTAAAGGGACACATGGTTGTAGCTTGCAATTTATATCTCACTGTCCTCTCTCCTTATATTCATTTTCAGACACTACCTGGGCCTGATGGCCCTCAACAAAATGAAGCACAAGTGTGTTTTTTATCTCTTCTTAGGTGCAAATTACATCTCATAGTGTTCTAAGAAAGAAATATGTATGTAATAGCCCAGCTTGAAACTGACTCCAAATAATATGCTATCCTAAAATAATTAACCTAAGTTATTTAAATAGTATTGAGTAAGTCTATATAAACTACTTTTCACTTTCCTACACAATCGATGTGGAATATCTATTTTCTTGTATATATATGCCTTGTTTTTTAGTTTCATATTTACAATAAGATTATAGAGTTCTTTATTTATCAAATCCATAATTAATATCAATGTAAACCAATTTTCTCAAATGAATAATGAATAACATTTTTGTGATAAAATAACAGACCTATGTGATATTTTAAAAAAAAAAACTACCACTTTTTCTCTCTATTTTTCCTTTAATTTTTTTTCTAAATTTTATTGTTTGATGTGTCACCGATCTTCATTCTATCAATGGTAGTTGCTTTTATTTAGTTTGTTCAATTTTATATTTAATAAATACATATCTCTATTGATTTATTAATATGTGTCTTAATTTATAGGTATGGATACAGTTTTGTCTTTGTTGTTTTTTGTTTATTTTCTTGGTTTTATTATTCCTTTTATGGAATTTAGTAAATTTTCTTTGATAAAAATATTTAGTTTTCTTTTAATAGAAATATTATGTTCCCTTAGATTTTTGAAAGTCTCAAACTAAAATATTTTTTTATTTTGAATTTATCATTGATATTCAAGCAATCGAGTTTGTTCAAAACAGAAAAGCCATTTGTGGCAAAAAAAAAAATCCACCAGAAAAAGAATTATTGGATGCTCCCTTATTTTAATATTATGTCCCCTCATTTTCCACCGTGTTGCCAATTCTAATGCTCTACTTACACGGCTAGAAATTATTGGATGAAATGTTTTATCAACATGAATAGTGATCATTAGAAGAAATTTTAAAAATATTTCCTTTTTTAAAATTTTTCTTCCTTTTTTAAAATTTTTCTAGATGTATGATTTTATATTTTTATAAGAATAGAACCTCGCACAATGTTGTAGATATTTTTATTTTTTGGATTATATGATAATTTTAAATAAATAAATCATAAAATTTATTATTAAATTTAAATTAAGTGGTGATCACTTAATTGAGAAATAAATATTAAATTTATTATTTATTAAAATATATAATTAATTTATTATTAAATATATTTATTTAGAATATTTAAATATAATTATAATATTATATATATTTGATATTAATAATAAATAGTTATTATCTAATAAGAAAATAAGTTATTAAAAATTTATCTCTTAACTCTTTAGATATTTATATTTATATAAATAAATATATATTATAACAAATAATAAATTAATTTTTAAAAATATTGGAGCACTTGTTATAATATTATGTCAGCGACAATAATTTTAGTAATATATATATATATATTCTTAAATTAAAATGTACTTTTATCAATATGAATAAAAATTTCATATTTTTCCCAAAAAGAAGGAAAAAAAAACGGTGGTTAATAGCAAATGATAAAATATGTTGCATTAGCTTCCAATATATTGCCATATGAATAATAATTTTATTATTAGATGTTTTATAATTAGTTTTTATTCAAATATAAACAAGTAATGAATTTTTTTAACTTCTTAATTTTGTTAAGAACTCAATCCTTTAATCTTTATTTAGAGAATTAATAAAACTTTCATCATATTTTAGTTATTGAAATTTTAAATTTTATGATTAGTTAATAAAATTTCAAAATATAATATATTTTAATCCTTAAATTAATATAGTCTATTTTAAAACATTTCAAGCTTATACTTTTTTTTTTATTAAAATTGAGGTAGGGACTAAAAATATAAATTAAAATGTTAATTATGGTAAATTTTAGAAGATTTATAATAATTTCCTCATTGTTCATTGAATGAATGTTAATCATAATGTAGAAAGTAAATAAATTTAAATTCTAGTAATTCTCTTACTCTCAAAAGATTCTCAATAAAAAGTTTATAGAAATTTTAAAAAAAAATCAACTTCTAGTCTTCTAAAGTGGATAATTTTCTCAGCGTTTATCTATTAATTTAGAGAAATACTTAACAAATAAACACGTATTAGATAATAGTATTTATATTTCTTACAAGATATAAAAAGAATATAAGAGTCATAATTAATTAAATATTTTTTTTATTAATTTGGGTAAAAAAATGTTAGCAATTTAGGTAATTATTAGAAAAATACTAATGCAATGTCGTGGTTGTTTTCTCTCTCTCTCTCTCTCTCTCTCTCTCTCTCTCTCTCTCTCTCTCTCTCTCTCCAAATAATTTATAATTATCAAATTGCAATGCAAAAATAGGGACTTGCAATTCTATAATTGTTTCATAATAATTTATATAAATATAGAAATTGTTTGTTAAATCATAGCCAAAATCAAAAGAGTCATGTCAATAGTTCAAAATAGCAATCCCAACAATTCTAACAAAATAACTCTAAACATCGTAAAGCAAGCCTAACACTATAACCACACACACACACACACACACACAAAAGATTAAATTAGAAATCTTGAGAAGAATCAACATCGTTAAATATAAATCCAAAAATCAGCATCCATTAAATATAATAAACCAATTTCAGAAACCTAGAATTATTATGTGGACTATTAAAACTGTCAACATGGTCATTAAACTTCTTTGTGACTTTTTTTCAATTGCAAAATTCAATGTGCGTGAAAATATTACCCCCCCCTCCCCTGGCGTTGCTCCTCTGTTTGAGCTCAAAAAAATAACACCAAAAATAAAATGATGTATATTTAAAAATACTATATTCCAACCACTTAAATTTATAAAACTAATTATCTTGAAAATTCCTCCTAATTTTTTCAAATTATCTATGTGGAAAATTATGACCAAATGGTTAGCAAGTTTCTTTAACTAAATATTGTCTCATAACATCATCTCTAATTCCAATATCAAACTCATTAAAGGGCTTACACAATGATAGACTACCAACAATATCATCAAAACTAATCTATTGATGTTCTTGCCTAGCACTAGTTTCCTCCCTACTTCTATGACTACTTGCTGTTGGAATATTCGATGGTGGTTGTTAGAATATTCGATGTTGTACTACATTCAGTCCGTATCATTTTAGTCTTGATTATAATTTTATCCATACTTTTTTCAATTCATAAATATTTTATACTTTATATTCAATTCATAATTTTTAATTTATATTTTTTTAATTAATATTTAATTATAATTTATAAAGTAGTTTATATTTCTCAATTTATAATTATATTAAATTTAATAATTTATAATCAATTTTAATTTATAAATTGAATTTTATTAACATAATTTATATCTTACATTTTAACTTATAATTTATAATCAATTTTAATTTATAGATTAAATTTTATTAACATAATTTATATCTTACTTTTTTAATTTACAATTTATAATTAATTTAATAATTTATAACCTAATTTATAATTATATTCAATTTAACTTAATCATAATTTATATTTAATTTATATTTTATAACTCAATTTAATCTTAAAACTTTAATTACAATTTACATTCAATTTATATCTTAAATTAAATTTATATTTTGAATAATATTAACTTAATTTATATTATAATTAATTTAATAATTTATAATAAAATTAATAATTTACAATCAATTTAACCTAAATTCCAAATCATTAAAACAATTCAACCTAATCACAACAACATATTCAATAATTAAAAAAAATTAACAACATTCTATATTAAAACAAATTCTCCAATATAAATAAACCCTAGTCACAAAATAAAATAAAAACAACACAAATTGATTCAAAGTTTCAAACTAATCACAAAACCATAAAAAATTTTAAATAAATTATTAACTTAATTATTATACAAGACAAACTATATTATATGTTTTAAATAAAATTCCTAAAATTTTTAATTAAAAAACCAAACAACACATAAAAAGCAAAAAACAAAGAAGTATAAATAGCACTCCGGCCGGCGGCGGTGCCAACGTTGGTCGGTCAAAGCTCCCTCGCCTTCCTCATTGTTCCAATCGGTTGTCGCTCTTCATCTCTCTCTCTCTCTCTCTCTCGTTCGGTTTGCTCGCTGCACAATAAATGCAGCGTTAAATTTTTTATACTTCCTTGACTGAAATGGCGTCGTTTTAGTCAAGAATGATTATATATATATATATTAAAAATCTTATGACTGAAATGACGTCATTTCATTCATAAGGTTTAAAAAATATATATAATGGTTTCTGACTAAAGCGACGTTATTTCAGCTAAAGACAATTTTGTAAAAAAAATAAAATTCTCGTCTTCAACCTCTTGCCATCGCCCGACACTAGTGGCATCTTTCCTCTCTTCTCTGCAACCAGCCCCCTCCCCCTTCCTCTCTTGGCTGTTGGTGAGGGCTATGGGCCCTCCGTAGGTTCGTCACTGCTTCAATGGCAGAATTTATAGGTATTCGGAAGGCTTTAAGTTGGCTTAAAAGAAAAAGAAAAATGGCTAATGTGGTGATCCAAGGTGATTATCTTATAATTCTTTTAATGATGACTCATATTTTGATAGTTATTGATTGTGTAACTCTAATAAAGGAGTTCATTTCTTTATCTTTCTTGTTTAAGAGGAAATAGTCGAATCTACACATATTCTTTAGCTTGGGCTGGTATTTTTATGACTGATTTATTAGAGTGGGATCCTATCTCTTCATCTATTATTTATAATGTACTACTTCGTGATGCTAATAATATATAAGTGATACTTCCTATTCAAAAAAATTCACCAAGGGAGTGATTTAAAAAGACGTTAATTCAATTATTTTCTCAGCTTTTGAATTTATATGCACACATATATAATAAATATATAAAAATAATTGAAAAATAAAATATAATAACTTTACTATTTTATATACTGTTTCAAACAATTTTTATATAAGAATCCAATTTAATTATATTTCTTAATTATTAAATTAAAGTGCAGTTAAAAATTTTATTTTATATGACCAACAGAATTATTATAGATAGAAAATATTGATTAAAAGTCATTAAAAATTATTGTAATGTAAATCCAACATGTTGCAGTTGAAAACTTAATAATAGGAAAGTTAAACTGTAACTTTCTTATGAAATTATATATTTGTCTTGTTCTTGGTTAGGCTAAGAAGGGACACTTGCATCACTCAGGACCACAGCCTATTTTTATTTATTTTTTGCAATAATTATAATTAAATAATGATTTCCAATTAATAATCAAATTTTCAAAACATAAACATTACATGTTTATTATATCATTTTCAATCTTTTATAGTTAATTTTTTTTAAAAAAAAAAGGTACACTTTATTTTCTAGCCACTTATATCAGAAATTATTTTAATAGTAATACATACAGTCCAATCGCAATTTGTTTTTAATTTATTTCTAGATTTTTTAATCTTAAAAATCATTAAAAATTAAAATAATATTGTACGATATTATTTTTATCAAATTTTTACTGAACGAAATTGATTTAATCAATGATGCAATTCAAATTTGATTAATTGATTTATTTTTTATTGATTAATCCAGTCCTATGTGTCGGTGTTGGACACAATATTTATACTTGTCTTATTATTTTTTTATTTTTTTTATTTTTTAAACATAGTGAGACATGACAAAAATATAACGGAGTCACATTTTAAAATATTTTAAATATATTTTAAAATATATTTTAATATAAAATTTTATTTATATGGTATTAATAAGTTATTAATTAGATAATTTTAATTAATTTTAATTATAAAATTTATTTTATTGTAATAAATTTTTTTATTATAATTATATTTATATATAAATGAACTAATATATATTTATTTTGAGTATATATTTATTTATTATTATATTTTTATAATTTATATATGTATATATGTATAATTATTTTGAATATATATTTATTTTTCATTGTATTTTATAATTTAAAAATATATATATATATATAAATATGTTCCACTCATATTGTGTTCGTAATTTTTTAAAAATTATCATATCAAAATATTTATATGATATGGTGTTCGTATTTTGTGTCCATATCCAATCTTCACAAAATTATTCTAAAGTCAGATGGCATTTAAAAAAAAATCCATGTACTATTTGCCTTTTGTGCATTTGTTTAATTTTGCTTACACCATAAACAACGGTGTAGTTTTGGAAGGAGAAAATAGAAGATGTGGTCTTTTATGATGAAGTGGACAATATGGAAACTTGGTTTGTCCAAAATATATTATAAAAATATTTCAAAAAAAATTCAAAAATATCCACTCTCAAATTTACTTAAAATTTAGATTTTCAATTTTAAAAACAAATATTCACTTACAAATTATAACAATTGATATATCAAATAATATTATGTACAATATAATAAAAATAATTGGTGTTTCTAATTTGCAGTCAAAAAATATATATAATATTTGTTGAAGAATATAAATAAATCTCATATTGAATAACTATAAGAAAGAAAACATATTGATATACAAGTGGTATAGATTAAATCTTAATATAAGTCAATTAATTTTATATTAGATTAGATTCTAACTAGGGAGTGCAGATCCTAAAAATATTTGAACCGATTGATACATCTAGGCCAAAATATCTAAAACTGAAAATATTCGTTGATTTTTTTACATTTTTTAGACTAAACTGTATCAAATTTTATAATGTTGAACTATTCTAAATATTAGGCTATACTCGTACCGAAAATCATACTGAACCAAATCGAATAATTAAAATAATAACTGATTTATTCATAATAATATAAAATTATATTTTAGTATATTGATTTATTACTTAATATTTGATTTTTTTTAAAAAATGTATTAGAATTATTATATTATTTCATATTATATCATGTTATTTATTCATATTGTAATTTCTAATTTTTTATAATATGTTTAATTTATATATATATATACCTTATTTTTTTTATTATATTCAATAATAAATATGTTTTAGCAATAAATAAATTTTACATGATAATTAATATAGATTACAAATTATTTGATAATGATAAATTTTCACAAATTTTATGTTAAAATATATCTAAAATTAGTTAATTTAAATTATTAAGATATTTAAATTTGAAGTTATTTTATTTTATTGTCTCATATTTTACTACATTGATTTATTATGTAATAACTAATATTATGTAAATAACTAAAACAATTTTCTTAATTTAACTACAAAATAAAATAAATAGTTAAATAAATACAATTAAGTAATTTTTAAATATAAATAAAATATATTATTATTAATTTATCATTAATCAAAGTAATTTTATAATTTAATTTAAAATTAACTTTGTATATTTTTTATTGCAAAAATAATTAAGAAGTAATACATCACTTAAATTTAAAAAAAATTGTAAATATCCGAAGACTTGAATTAGAACTACTCCATTAAAATCGAATCTTCGAATTCTATTATTCTGAATTTTTTTAGAACAATACAATATGGGTATTTTTTTTATTATTTAGGTTTAGTTTCAATTTTAGACATATTAAAATTTACAAATTTCAGTTCAAGTTTAGAGATTTTTGAATATTCATAATGAATCGGACCGCACACTCAGTCTTAGTTTTAACCCCATTTATATGGCTACTATATATTTAACCCGACACTCTCAAGATCCATATAGTTTCTACATTATACAACTATATAATATGCAATATAATAAATATATATAATATATTTCAATTAAATTTGAACAAAACTATTTTTAAAATCTTCTGAAAATTAACTTTTTTCAACCCAAGTTACATTGATTTTAATATTTTCAAATGAGTATATAGACACATGAAAACTAGAATTCTGAATTCAGGGCCACACTCTTATCAAACCTTTCTTTCATTTTCTAATTATTAAAAGATGTATACCTAATTCAGAAGTAATAAATGTGCAAATAATAATTATTTATTAAAAAATAAAATACCTTCTTTATAAATCACTGAACCCCAAATCAATTTTAAAAATATATGACATTTCCTAATTGGCAACTCATTTTTCCTTTTGCACTTTCAGCCTTCATCTATATTAATTTCATAAATTTTCATTTTTCATAATCTTTTTTTTTCCATATAAATTGGATTACAACTATGATTCTAACTTTTACCAGGGATAAAATTATAATTTTTTCTTTGATTTTTTTCCTGCTTTTACCAGATTTTTCCAGCATCTGTCTCTTCTTTATCTCTATACATACTCTTAATCCAAAGCTCTCCTTCCTCCTCCACTGTATATTAGCCTCCACAATAACTGACAGATGCAAAAGAGTGTTTTTTGATTTCTTGGTCGAGATGTATTAGTTTTTGCAACAATAACGACGGTGAAAAGAGTCGTTTTGGACGGTGAAAAGAGTCGTTTTGGACGGCAGGCCAATAAATCTAATGACTATATGCATGATGGGTGCCGGAGGTTTAATAGATTTTCATCTTTATGAGAAATTGTTGAAGATTTAATTATTAATCTGATAATTTTTTTTATAAATTTATTTTTCGTTACTTTTTTCCGGCGACCAAATGGACATCAGGTGATTTACTAAAGAGATGTTCTAAACCATTATCAAAGTTAAAAGCCCTGTACTTAGCTGTTCAATATTTATCTTTGCTTTTTTATGTGTTTCTTTTCTTGTTTGTTTATTTTGATGAAAGATATTTATATAATAAAATTATTATAAATTTAATATAAACTTAATATAAATTTAACATAAATTTTTTATAAATTTTTTATAATTAATTTTATTTTTTAAGTTAAATTGGTACAAAAAAAATAAAATATAGAAGAAGGTAAATTTACAATGAAATTATTAAAAGTGTTAAAAAATTAAATTGACTTTTTATCCATTTATTTTTTCGTTCTTGAAGAAGGTAAAATTTTTCCTACTTCTTTATATTTTATGTTATTTTATTAAAATATCTGGTATTTTGAGAATATTTTTTAAGAAATGATATATTTATTAAAGTAATAGGTTTTTCTATTAATCATGTCAAAAGCAATTTTATTTTCTGTTAGTTTCATTGTCATGCTGGTATAATTATAGTAAGTTGTGTTTTTTCTGATATTTATTTAAAGAAGCCATAAGTTTTACAGTAAAATTGTAATTTCGATAAAACTGTAATTTTTTCAAAAAAATTGATATATAAGCGTAGCATTCTGTTATTTTTCTGGCAAAATTGTAAAGACCCCATTTTTAAACAGTCATTTGCACACAATGTGCAAGTGACTTTTTTTTTATATATTACGTTCACATTCAGTCTTTTGCTGCTTTAGTTTTCACAGCTTTTCTACCAACACAAATTCATACATCGAATATAGAACCAATACAAGCAACTAAAGAACTCATAGCACCTTCTTTTGTTTTTTTGTTTTTTTTCTCTTTTCCAAAAAGAAACAAAAAACAGTAGTGCAAATATATGTGCATATATATAAAGGATTGACAGATCCATTTGAGAAAAAAAAACAAAAAACAATATTAAACATATCAAATACAACAAGCCAAGCTAGGAGCAAATAAGACCAACTAGTCATACAAGAGCATTTTCATCTTCGATTAAGTTGTTTCCAAGTATTACATTGTGATGGATCTATAAAGCATATAACAATTTGTGAACTCGTGTTAATAAGCTGACCTGGAAATTTTGCCAGCAGAAAGGTTGCTTTTGCATGCAACAGCCGGACAAACCCCGAATTGTACAGTCAACAGAAAAATATACTCAAGTGCCTGAGTTGCGGCGATAGTTGCCAACCCGCCTGCTTTGTATGGATCGAGCTATGAAGAGATGCAGCTTTAGTCAAGCTCCTTGTCCCTTGATTCCTTTTTCAAGTATAAAGAGGGGAGGCCGAGGGACGAGGATAAGCAACTGCAGTCCTTCCACCACCGACATCATCTGCACTATGTCTACGCATCCTTGGTGCATTGCCTGAAGGGACATTAGTGCTTCCAGTTTCCTTGGAATCCTGGAGTTGCTCCAATGATGTCACAACCTCATCCATGTTTGGCCGGAACTTGGATTCTGTGGATAGGCAGCATAGTGCAAGAGTAGCTGCCTTGTAGGCAATGTCCATTGAATACTGGCCTTCAAGACGATTGTCTAGGATGCGAAAAATCTTTCGTTTGTTTGCTAGATAGGGTTTAGCCCATTCCACTAGATTCTGTTCTCCAGATGGACGATTTTTATCAATTGCTCTCCTGCCAGATAACATCTCCAACAAAAAAACACCGAAGCTATAGACATCACTCTTGGCAGTTAAATGACCTAGTCAGCGAGGAAGTTCAAGTGATTATCAGAACATGTACATGCAACACCAATGAAAAATGAGCAAGAACATAAACATTTGCACATACAAGTCCTGAAAATAACAAAAGAAAAAACACCTGGAGAAGGTTATGTTAGTTGGCGAACTAATTTAAGTAATACCTGTGGCCAGATACTCTGGAGCTGCATATCCATAGGTACCCATAACCCTAGTAGAGACGTGGCTCTTATCACCTGTTGGCCCATCCTTGGCCAACCCAAAATCAGAGAGCTTTGCATTGTATTTCTGTGATAGTAACACAAAAGAAATTCTGAGAAGAGCTAACAGAAAGTGAGATGAACTTTTAGGAACCATCAAATAACAACATTGTGAAAGTATCAAAAAAATGTATTCTCCTGCCACACATACCGAATCAAGTAGAATGTTGGAAGTCTTGAAGTCCCGATATATAACTTTATTTTCAGCACTATGAAGAAATGCAAGCCCCTTTGCTGCACCAAGAGCAACCTTCATTCGGAGATTCCAAGAAAGAGGTTGGAAGTAAGACCCTCCTGGTAGAAAAACAATTAAAACTATGTGAATTTTTTGAAATGCTAATAGAAGCCAATTTAGCCCAACATTGTTCAGAGATGGAACAGGTGGAACTCACTCCTAAATAAATGATTTTCCAAGCTTCCTCTAGGCATGAACTCATACACCAAAAGTCGGTGTTCATCCTCTAAGCAATAACCAATCAGCTTCACAAGATGAGGATGATAAAACTGCCCCAGAAAATTTACTTCAGCCTACAGAAGAGTGCAAGAAAAAAAAAAGGTATACAAGTGAACATCTGCATCCACAATAGTAAATTTTGCAATCCCTAAAAAGAGCCAAAATGATCAACAATGTCAATCCTACAAAATGATTTGTGGATATTTAAAGGTACCAGCACAGTGTCCACCTTTACCTTAAATTGATAGTCTCTTTCAAACAAGAAGAAATCAATTATTATATTAGACCAACCCTCCGCCATAGCAGAAATTTCTTAGGAAGGAGAAAATGAACTCACCAGCCACTCCTTGTGACCTTGGAAACTCTCTTGGTTAAGCTTTTTCACAGCAATAACCAATCCAGTTCCAGGCTTGGCAGCAGAAAATGAATGTTCATCAATCCATCCCTTAAAAACTGAACCAAAACCACCTTCTCCTAAGACGCTATCAGGACGAAAATTCCCGGTAGCCATCTTGAGATCAGCAAAACTGAAGCTCTTCAGATTGGATGACTGCAAGATCTCACCTTCACTTCGAGGAGTTGGTGGCACAGAAGCTGTTGAGACCTTGCTACTCGTACTATGATCATTAACATCTGTGCTAACATATTTTGAACTCAGCCCTGCACAAGCCAATTATCACTCTCTGTATCCACACCCCTCGTGCATTATCAGATTTTAGCAATACTATTTTGGAGAAATGTAAGCTCCAAGTGCACACACAATAGACAATAACAATTTCCAGATTGACCAGCTACCAATTTTTGCTCAAGCACATTAAAGAAATATTATTACACACCAATTTGATTGCCAATAAAAGAAAATGACAAACGGATAAAACATGCTCTTCTTGCTGTTCACAATTAGTAGAATAACAAATCACATTAATTAAGACATAATTAAGCGGATCACCCTATCTCTGCCAAGCCAGACCCCATCAGATTCATTGTCCTTTTCTTTCACGATTTGTCAGCAGTCAAAAAGACCATGATGACAAATGAGAGATCATTTTTTCAAAGTCATCCAATCTCAAAAATATTAAATTCAACAAATTATACCTACTCGTAGTAGTAATTGGCTAATTGTCAAATAAAAAAAACAACTCCAGAACAAGCATACACAATTGGACACCAAATCCAAAAACAGCTAAACTTAGTTGAAACCAACAGAAAATAAAGTAAAGCATCATCAAAAGGGGAAACAAAATGAAAGAAAGTAAGGAAAAGCCACACTCATCTGAAAGGGAAAAGAAAGTGAGGAAGAAAAAGGAAAAAAAAACAAAAATTTCAGTAAATCAATCAAAAAGTAAACAGGTAGCATTATATCCAAATAAAGAATAAAAGGTTTGAAACATGTATAATATACCTGTATTAAATGAGCTCTCAGCTTTAATTTGGGCGCCCAAGCAAATCCCCATCAAACTAAATAAAGAAACAAGGTTACCCTTTTGAAGCTTTCTTCCCACGGATCAAAAAAAGGTAGGAACTTGAGCTCCTGAAAACTTTAAAAGAACAAGAAAATTCGAACAGCAAAACAAAAGGGTGGATCTAAGTGGGAAGCCAAAACAGTTTCTTTTTTATACAAGTAAAAGGTTATATCCAGAACATAAACTCACCACCAGTGGATTGCCTCAGAGAGCAACTTTAATTTAGAAATTAAATAGGGAGAAAAACAAATAATTGAAAAAAAAAATTAAAAAGGGAAAAGAAAAAGGAAAACCCGAAACGTCATGAACGACAACATAAAGAATTCAACAACCCAACTCTAGTTTTTGTTAAAACAATAACGAATTACATCAAAGGAATTAGAAAGAAAAACAGAGAAAAGAGAGAGAGAGAGAGAGTTGACAAGATTTTTCTTTGAGTTAAGATGTGGAGCTTGGATTGAAAGAGAGGCTGAAGAAAGAAAGAAATGCATTAATGGCGGGCTGGTCCCACTTTAAAAGGCCAACACTCAACAGTTTTATAAGCAGCCTGCAAATTTTCTTACTATGGTTGTTTATTTTGTCTTTCTTTCTCTAAAAGAAAACGCAAGTCATAGGATAAGCCTGGCGAGGACAGGAACACTGCCACCATTCTCCACCGTTGGATTTTTTTATTGTGATTTTCCACAAAAGAATCCAACAATTCCTTGCTAGATTCGTCAACGTTATGGTCTTTCTTTCTTTCTTCTTTAGTCCTTTTTAGCTCTCCGGCTTGGCTTCAATGCAGAGTTTCTTCTTTTTCTTTTGGATGTTTATTATTTATTATTTTCAGCTTTTGCTGACGATGACTCTTGTTCCCCACCAAACTATAATCTACGGCACGCCCTACGTTACCCATATGTAACTGAACATCATCTTATTTATAGGTTATTTATCACAGAAATTCTTATGTATATTGGAACACGACCCACTAATGTATCTACTCAACAATAGTAGATAATTTAAAGGGATAATGACATAAATACTTTTAAAAGAAATTCGATTTTTAAAAATATTATAGTTAAAAAAGAATTTCATTTTTATGGAATTAATATTTTATATTTACAAAATTACGGTTCTTGTTGGTATCAGTAGGCTCATATTCAAAGGCTCCTTTAAATATCCTTAAATATCTGACTGTGATATATTTTCATTTTCTTCAAATATTTTCTTTGAGTTTTTAATAATTATATATAAATTATTTTTAACATTTTTTTAAAAATTATTTTTTAACATTTAATTATAATAATATAAATCAATTATTTTTTCAATTAATTAATATTGATAAAAACATTTATTTTCTAAAAAATTAAAAAAATAATTAAATGAAAATAAGATTCATAATTATACAAATATACTTTTCAAAAAAATTATTATTTAATTTATAATTTTTAAAATAGTTTTAACATATACTATAAAAATTATTTTAAAATGTTTTTTCTTAATATATAACATGATTCACACGTTTATGCACATATATTTAGTTATATGTAATATATACCAACATATACTCATATATGTTATTATTTTTTAATTAAATTATATATAATATATACCGATATATATTAACTTATACTGATATATATTTATATATAATATATATCGTTATATATTTACATACACTGAAATATACTATTTTTCTTTAGTTAAATTATATATAACATATACTGATATATACTAACATATATTCACATATATCTAGTTATATGTAATATATACCAACATATAATATTATTTTTTCAATATATCTAATTATATATACCATATTTCCATATATAAATAAATATATAAAATAGTTATATACCGATATATATTTTATATATACCGATATATATCTATACATATCCATATAAACCAATATATATCGATATATATTGTTATTTTTTATATATGTAGATATATATTATGTATATTTATATTTATAATATATATTCGCATATACCTACAAATATAATTTTTCGGTTAAAATATATGTAATATATACTCATATATATCTACAAATATAATTCTTCAATTAAAATATATATATAACACATACCTAAATATACCCTAATATAACTCATAGGAAAATATGAGTTATAATTAAAATTAAAATTTTTAAATATGTATGACACATACCTAATATAACTCATAGGAAAATATATTTGTTTGTCCTTGTATAAAAAAATAAAAATAAAATTAATAAAAAAAGAAAGAATATAGAAATTTCCTCCATAATAATAAATAATATTTTTATGAAAATTAAAGGGAAAAAAGTTATAACTTACACGTTAAATTATTTTAACAATTATTTCATAATCATTATAATGTAAAAAAATTAAAAAATGAAAAATATTTTACTTTGTAGTATGAATAATTCGAATGTTAATTAATATAACATGGTATGGTAAAAGAATATAATATCACTTTAATATTTATTTATAATTCAAGTTATTAAAAAAATATAAATACTATATAGTACTTTTCTCTAAAGAACTAAAGATAAAGAAAAATATCAAAGAGCACAAAATCAAAATATGCATTAAAAATTTTCAAAAAATAAGAAGACAAACTTGACCAAGTTTTGGCCATTTTCAAATTCAGGGTCCCAAAGAAATGGCCAAATACAAGTTGGACATGAAAAATAAAAAAAGTTTTTAATATTATATATATAAATGCACATTACAATAATATTGAAAAAGCTAATGGCAGCCACTAGCCATTATTGTGATAAAGCAAGTATAGCTCTTGAAATGGCCCATGCAAATTGATATAATTGAAGAAGACCTCTCAAAGTACCAACTACTTGGAAATTTTAGTACCCATTATCTGGAAAGTGGTCCAATTGGATTCTTTCATGTGGCCAAATATTGTTCTTCTTCTTTATTATTATTATTATTATTATTATTATTATTATTATTATTATTATTATTATTATTATTATTATTATTATTATTATGCCTTTCTTTAATTTTTATTTCAAGTTGTTCTTCCAACAGAAAAAAAGAAAACAATACAGAAAGTTATTAAATAACACCAATAAATCAAAGCTAGGGCATAAAATTAATTTTTCTGGCTAAAGTTAATTAATTAATTTATTGAGAGGTCCAACAAATTTGGAGACTTGAATAGAACTTGAGAAATTCAGAAACTTATGGATTTTTTTAAGTCAAATTCAGAATATGAAGTTAAAACAAGTTCAGAAGGGAAATGAATGACGAATGATATTCAGAAAACGTAAAAAAGGAGTTTAAGCATGATCAGCCAAGTCTCACAAAGTGGTGAAACATGCAGGAATTACTAGTGAATATTTCAAACTTCAACTCATACAGTAACTACCACTCAACAAGTTGAAAAATTGAAGAGGTAATTGCATAACATAAGGACAACCTTTCATGCAAATACAATGAAAGGAAATGAACATATGAAAGCATTGCATCAAGGATGGCACCATTGTACTAAAAATATGTAGGGAAGCAGTACCAGCCAACAAATCTACAACAATTACTATGATTATGGTAAGAAAGCACGAAAAACCACGTAAGCATCCATAAAAAAAATATAAAAGAAACTACAGAATTCTTACCTCGAGAAAGTTTCCTGAATGAGAAGCTGCTCAATTGCACGCTTTGTTTCACTCTTCCATTCAATAGCTGGGGGATCCTTCCTCAAGGAATTGATCTTGTCAAAAGTATGATTCTTCCAATTTAAGCACAAAAATCAGACTTATATATCCAACACATCCTAGGATAATTACTATATTATACTTAAGACCACAAATTATAACATCTCAAGCAACAACATAATATAATGGTCCATTAAACAACCAACATGCAAACAAAGAAGGCATTTTGTGCAGTCAAAACGAATGTTTGTTAGTAGTTCATGAATAACTAAAAACGACTCCAATACACTGCAAATTATTGATATGACCATATGAAAAATAATAAAAAATTAGACAAATATATTAAAACGTGATATGGTATCATGATTCCATTTCTTCTGGAAGAAGACACCAAATAATTACTAAGAATAAATAGAAGACAGACAGGAGGGAAGGATTATATATTATACATATAGTTTTGTATTGCATTTTCACTACCAATATCCAAAATGTATATGGTGTTATGCAACAAAGCGAAAATTCACCGTTCAATGTAAATTCAAAAAACAACATTGCCTAACACAAGAAAATAACTAGTAGCAAACTACCTCTTCCAATTTGCTAGCATCTTCATAAGAGACACCATTATCATTATTAGCATCATCCATATCACCTTCTGCAAGAGCATTGAAGGATCGATTTTTCATCTTGAAGAACCGTGAGAGGTTCGGCTGCCAAAACATTTGGTAGGTCAATTCCAGTGGAGAACAAGTAACTAGGGGGAGGTTGGATGAGAATGAGCTTGTTGTATTTGAGACAGTGGAGCATGCATTCTGAGAGAGAAGAGGAATGTCGTTACACTGATAGGGAGTACTTCCCCCTTGGGAGGGCTCCAAAGGAGATTCAGCCAGAAAGCCGGACAGATATGCTCTATGTTTTAGCACTTGGTTTTTCGCTTAAGATTAATGTGTTAAGCGTTTGGTTTTAAGTGTTTGGTTAACTTGTGGCTCAGTTGAATAGAAAGAGGCTTGAGATCAGCGAGCAGAGAACTTAAATGCCTGGCCGAGAAGGAGGCAAGAAGAGAGGCTAGGAAAAAGGCCAGGATGGCTCGCGAGCAACCGAGCGATCTAGCTCCTGGGACCAGTTCTGCTTGAGAGGAAGAGCCTGTGGTAGACTTGGCACTCTCCTCAGAGGTAATACTAGAAAATAAGCCACACGGGGAAGTGGAAGAACGCATGCCTCACACAAGAGTAGATGAGAACCTTCCTCAGATCCAAGTGGAGGAAGACTTGCCTCAAAGAGAGGTGGGAGAATCCCTGGCCTACGAGTATAGCATGGTCCGGCTGGTGAAGGCGGTGAATGAGAAGTTGGCCGGCCCGCATGGCACCATATACTCAGTGTAGAACGTCAGGCCGCAGATGGCTCTGAAATAAATTTACCAACCTATACCAAAAGAGATGTTCGAAAGAGCTCGGAAGACGTGGCGAAGGAGATGGTGACAATGTCTAACATGGTAAGCAAAAATCCGAACATTTGTACTTCGATTAAAGTTTAGTATGAAAATGAACTGAATGAAATTCTACAGGTCGCCCAGCTTGCGCATACCATCGAGGATCGGGTAGAGGGCATGGCGGCCAATTTTGCTCAAGTGACGAGGAATTGCGTAGAGGAGATCGCCAAGAGACAAGAGTTGGAGAACTCCTTGAAAGAGAAGGATGAGGAGAAAAAAAAAGTGCAAGAAGCTTTGAGGAAGAATAATGAGAAGCTCAACTCGACCAAAGAAGCTCTGAGAACTAAAAACAAAGAGTTGTGCTTGGCAAAGGAAGCTCTAAAATCTAAAGATGACGAGCTATGCCTGACAGAGGAAACTCTGAAAGCTACTAATCAAGGATTGATAGCTGAGTCCAAAGGAGTGACAGGCGCTATGCTCGAGGTGACTATGCCTATCAGAAGGCTGTGTTTGACCGGTTGAAGAAAGAGAACCCGGACATGGACTTATCTTGGATTATGGAGAGTGACATCGATAAGCTAGCCACCGAGCAAGAGGCAGAAGATGAAGATGAAAAGGAAGAGAATTTAGACCAAGAAGACGAAGTCCGGGATGACGAGGTCTAAGAGTTGTGAAAATTTCTTTTAACTATAGGATGCTTGTCTATGCTCGGTCTATTAGCAAATTGTAAAGACCGGACTCTAAATGTAATGAACTATTTTCTGATTAATGAAAAGTCTTTCTTTTGAGCTCGAATTCAATAGTTGTGTTTGATTGATTCATTGTGTGATATGCTATATGAATTATATACTTGGCTTGACCATCAACCGAGATTGGGATATGTTGTGTGATGTTAACATATTTATGACATTTATTCATAGTGTGACCTAGGCACAATTTTATTTAACCTACTCGGGCATGGGTACGCGAGCACTCACATACTGAGCAACCAAACAAACTATAAAATTAAAAAATAAAAAGAGTGAGCATTTGATTAAATACGTGCCATGTGCGATGTCGACCGAACAAGAGTTTTCTGGTGACTATTGGCTTGAGAGTTTAGCCAAGCTGCTCGGGCTCTATTCTCAACCAAATTCTTGGTTTCTTCATGGTGCAAGACATTGGTCCATGCTATCAATGTGATTATAGTTCGATGTGGGGGAGTGGGAAGTTCATTCTGATGAACTTGAATACCAGTTCGGCTCTATGCTCGGCTCTTGGGGATGCCATTGCTCGGTGATTAAAGATGTGTTCCCTTCTTTATTGTCTTGACATTTATGTCAAGCAGTCTCTTGGGCTATCTTTCAGAGGGCTAGTAAAGCACCTAGCTATACACATTTATGCTTCTTTTGTACAAAGGTAGTGGTTTGCTTTTACAAAAGAATGTGGGCTTAGAAACAACTATAAACAGTGGCACTACACATGCCCCCGAATTTACAAGTGCAGAAGATAAATAGAAAATATTATATTAAGAGCATTGACACTCGATCAGCACATAGAAGCTCGACCCTCTATAAGGGGTTACAACAGTGATGCACATGAAGGTATTATAAGTGGATCAATGCATGAGAAAGCAATGGAGCAGTTCAGTGTGCGTTAGGGCACTATAATATTCAAATCAATAATGCAAGTTTGATGTGCGCATGGGCACTATGAGATATAAATGAATAATACATGTTCGGTGTGCTCAAGGCACTAAACAGTTCGGTATTATAAATAAAATAGAATAGACATATTTATGATCTTTGTTGAGAATTTAAGGTGCGACTAGGGCGCTATTATGCACAACTAATGTGCTCAAGGCTTAGGGCACTACAAGGGCCCGATTGTATGCATGATTAGTGCTTGTAACTCGATGCACGGCTAGGGCGCAATAGTATGCACAATTAGTGTTGTTAGCTCGGTGTGCGACCAGGGCGCTATAAGGAGCTGAGAGCTCAGTGCATGACTAAGATGTTATAAATATGCACAATTAAAGTGCTAAAGATTGTTGTGCGGCTAAGGCACTGTAAGGCTCAGTGTGCGAGGCATGGAGAGTCGCATGTGTATAGTTTTATAATGTACGTGAGTGCTATGAGAGTTTAGCGTAAGAGCTCATCATGAGTGTTTAGTGTGCGAGCGCTATAATACAAAATATTAAATCAGGGCACAGTTAAAGTGCTATTCTTATAAGAGCTATAAGATGTACCTGAGGTTTCATTGCCTTTGCTAGGGAATAGTTTGTCCACGTTCACTGCACCAATGATGATGGGCTGATCCTCAGGGGTCCTAGCTCCTACAGCTTGGGCTTGGATCCTACCATTGTTGTTACTCTTATACCTGCAAGATAAGAGAGAAGTGGAGACCAAGCTCCCCGGGGAAGGTTTTGATGCCTAAATTAGAGGTTGGTTGTCCTAAATATAGAGAGAGAGTAAGAGAGAATGGGATCCAATCCCAATACCTATGGGGTAACCCCTATTTATAGTTGACATGGAGAGACAGTGGAAAGACAGAGTCTAATCTATGTTATCTGCTGGACATCTGGAGCTCAGTGGGACTAAAAGTGCCCGAAAATGAGGTCCGCATACTGTCGAGAGCTCAGATTAGACTGGGTAGCATTAGTAGTCATCCTCAAGTCATTTGATATTTATGTCAAAATCATATATAGGAGCTCGGAATAGCTCTGTAGAAAGTGTATGTGTTGAATCATGAAATAGATGTTGTATGGTAGTAGGCAGGGCTATAGTGCAGTGCTCAAGTATAGAGCTCGGGCAGAGAGTGGGAGTTTTATTAATATATATATATATATATATATGAAAAAAAATCAAACTTTGTAAATTTAAAAAATTACCGTAACATTTTTAAGCAGATCATATGTAACATCTCGAGCTCTATATGCTTTTGGATGCCATTTTCTTTGAGACAAGTCAACATGAGTCACTGACCATTTAGCAAATCTATCTGGATCAATCATCTTAATTCCAAACACACAAAGCCAATATAAAAGTGGATCTATTAAAACTATTTTATAAATAAAATAAATGTGAAAAATTCTTAAATTTACTAAAATTTAGGTTGATATTCCCAAATTTACTTTTAAAAATTGAACAAAATATCATAATAAAATATTACAAGAAGAGATTTAAGAATTGGTGCACTAACATTGAAAAGGGTTGGTAAGTAATGCTTGTCAGCGTAACAATTGTGCCTATCTATATTTGGCTGCATAGATAATAACTAAGATTAAAGGATAATTTATTTTAAATTTATTATTTAAGAAAATATATATTTACAGTTAGAATATGTCTTAATATACAATACTATTAGTTTTGGATCGGGTCTGCCCATGACCGGTGGATAGACCCATGAACCAATATGTTAATAAATATTATTTAAATTATGATATTTATTTAATTAATATCATCAGATAATATTAAGATAAATGAGAGGAGATAGTATCCCACAGTGATTAGGATAGTCAGAAAAAGTGTTTGATTTTAACTCTAAAATCAAACACAAGTCCTTCTAAGAAAAGGACACTAATGCTATAAATACGTCAGTATTTGTTAGCTTTAGAAGGTTGGCTGCTATAATTTTCTCTTATATATTCTCATACTCCAAAAATGTGAGATTGAGGGGGGGTGAAACTTGATTTTTAGATTGTAGAAAGTAAAAACTTTCCTTCTCTGTGATTATTCTTCGAGATTGGTAGTACAAGCACGATGTTATTCTTCCGTGGGCATCATCAGAGCTAAGATCTGAATCTCTATTTATTTAGAACTATTGTTCTTATATTGATATCAGAGCATTAGTTGCTTGTAATCTAGTTTTATGAACTTTTATGTTGATTAGTTGTTTAAAAATAATTTTTTATTGAATTATTAACAAACTTGGTAATCAACTCGTATGGGCATATTTAGGGATGAAAAATACTGTCATATTGCTTTTTTTTTGTGTGATTTTAAGTTTCCATATGATATTAGATATGCATATCTTCGATTTGACATATTATTTGCAAAAATCGAAGTTTAAATGAGCAAGATATGGCCTTCTAAAGTTGAATGTTAGAAACTGAATTTTTTTAATCTACCGTGATTAAATTTTTAATTAAAATTAACCTATTATTATACTATAACGATAGGATAGGGTGCTATAAAATTACTTTTAACCACACCATTGGAACCCCAGACTCCAAAAATCCCCCCACCAGAAAAAGGCTAACAGGCCGGATTGGCCTGCAAAGAGCCACGCATCGCGTAAGGAGGCTGAGATTCCCAGCCAAGCATGTGACCCCCTCCTGGGCCACACGACCAGTGCAAAATGACAAAGTCTTTTCCCGCAGGCTAGCTGGCGTGTCTGGCATACTAGCTGGTGAGTGCCAACAAACCAAGAGCTGCCTCGTATTGGCCGGAACCTATTTTTAAAATTAAAATCCATCCAGACCTCATTTTTTCCCTTTTTTTCACATATTGATTACAAATTATCTTCTGAAATTTTTTAAAAAATTTATTTTACTTTTTCAAGAACTTTAAAAATTATTTTTATTTTTAAGAATACTTTTTAATTAATAAACATTAATTTTTAATTATAAAAATTTATTTTTTAAATGGAAAAATTATTTTGACTTGGAAATTTTATTTAATATCTATAAAATATTAAATAAAATTTTATTTATTTTTGAATATGTGTGTGCCTATTTAAAGAAGATATGTTCTTTATTAATTATACTATAATGTATAATTGTGTATTCTAACCAACTTTTCTTTGTGAAAAGTTACAGTATATGGCTATCATCGTCAGGATATTTTCTGTGGCACGTACACCTGAGCTTAGAGCTAGGAGAAAGGAGAAATTGATGGTTCTGAAAAATAAATTAAAAACTCAAGAAATACGTTCTAACAGTCATGTTTGCAACTTAGATTTTCTCGTGAGACATGTATTGCGTATATATACAATTTATTAAGAGATGGTGTGACTAATGGAGATTAATTCTCAAAGATCAATGTACCTGGCATTGAGGGATTTGTTTATTTATCTAGCATTGCGTGAGCTGCTTGATCGAGAGTGGGGTCAATGACATAGGACATATCAAGTTGTCCTCATTTCCTTCTTTAACTTTTGGTGTTTCTTAGGGGTTGTGAGGAAATCTTACTCTAAGCAAGAGGGTATGATACTCCGTAGTGGGGTCAAGGTAGTGGTCAAAAGATTTTTCAAGCAACACCATATATTACTTATCTATTGATCTAAGGAAAGTCCTTTGGCTTTCAGCTCCTGTTAAGAGTCAGGTCATCCTTAATTTTTTAATTCAACTTTCAAATCCTAAGTTATTCTTTTTTTTTTGTTAGTAATAAATAATGATAATAAGGATTTTTTCAGTGGATTTTTTTATTTCAGGCCATGTTTGTTTGTTTATGGTTTATCTATAAATTTTATTATTAATGGAATATGTATTTTTTTAATTATTTGGTATAATTATTTTCTTTTAAATGCATGACATTAATCAAGTTTTATGATTATTCAATTTTATATTTTTTTAAAAACTTAGTTTGAATAATTGTATAATTTTGCATATATTTTATATTAATGTTAATCATCACATATTGTCGAGACAATGATTGAAAATGTTGTGACCTTTTGACTTGAGATCGTATGTGTGTTAATATTAATATATATATTACTTGTAAAATTATAATGATATGTAAACTGTGGCATTGATAATTTCGTGTATGGAGCGTTTAGAAGAAAATCCTCCATTTTTAATAGTAAAATATCATCTACTTCTAAGAACATCATCGTTGAATTAACAAGGGTGCTAAGTTATCTAGAGATAACTATGAGATCTGGAGCATGAAAATTAATTACTTGCTGGAAGAACAAGAGACACTAAAACCTTTTAGTTCCATCATGGAAGTACATGACCAAGAAGGAATCACTGCCCAATATAGGCGTGATCGTGATGCCTTCGCTGTCTGAAAGAGGAAAAACTCGCTCGCTCGCATCACTTTGCTAAGCGCAATGTATTATGACATTATGAAGGAATTTTGCAGATATGAATATGAAAGGGACATATGGGTGACCCTCAAAGAAAAATTTAGTGAAATTTCACTAACTAAGTTGTGCTCACTCACTATCAAGTTCGACACTTATAAGAAGCATCCTAAACATAACATGAGGAAACATCTCAGGGAGATGTCCAACATGATAAGCAAGCTTCATAATGCCGATCATGAGTTGACTAAAGAGCATAAAATCCAGGCAATCATCAGTTCCTTATCAGATAGCTGGGAGCATATGAGGATGCACTTGACTCATAGTCTAGCTATCAAGACCTTTGTTGATGCCTTCCATCACTTGGAATTGGAGGCTGACAGACTTACAACTATGAAAATTAGTGTAAAGGTACATCTAGTCCAAGCCAGTCTAAAAGGGAATTGTGGCACCAAGCGTAAGTACTATAATAATAAGGGCAAGGGTAAAGCTAAGGATGGTCAAGATAACAATAAACCAAAGCAAAACATGAGGAAGTGTACTAAAAAGAGAAACGTTGCAAAGGTCAAATGTTTCAATTGTGAAAATAAAGGCCATTATACTAAGGATTGCATTGCACCTACGAAGATTCGGGAGCCGTTGACTGTGTAAAGAAGAAATGTGAAGGCTTCGTTGAATTATGTCAATTACCAACAGGGGCGAGATGAATTTTCATTAGGAATAATGCTCATGTTGAGGTGAAAGGAATTGGCACCTGCAAATTAATGTTGCGTGGAGGTCAAACCTTGCTGCTTCATGATGTTCTCAATGTCCCACAAATAAGATGGAATCTTGTTTCTGTTATTATTTTACTTAGATTAGGGTTTTCACTGAATTTTCATGAAAATACAATACTTTTAAAATTTAGGGCAAACTTTTTTATGGTTTCGGATATGTTTTGGACAACTTTTCATATTGGATATTAAACATGGTTCTATTTCTAATAACAACTTTTCTATATTCACCATTTCAAGTAACTTTGATGATGATGTGAATGTATGGCATGCCAGACTAGGTCATATTGGCCAATAACGTATGGATAGATTAGCAAGGGCTGGTCTCCTATCAAACTTTAGTAAAGTAGAATTACCTACTTACGAATTTTGTTTAGCAGGAAAAGCTGCGAGAAAACCCTTCGGTAAAGGCACTAAAGCTATCATTCCAGTGCAACTTATACATTCAGACATTTGTAGTCCAATGAATGTGAGGGCTAGGCACGACGCCTACTATTTAATCACCTTCATAGATGACTATACTAAGTAAGGTTATGTCTACTTGATTGAACATAAATTTAAAGCATTAAGTTATTTCAGGAACTACCTCAACTTAGTTGAGAATCAACTAGACAAGAAAGTGAAAGTATTTCGAACCGACAGGGATCGTGAATATTTATCTGATCAGTTCAAACAACTATGTGATGAAAAAGAAATAGAACATTAGCTAACTACTCCTTGGACTCCACAACAAAATGGTATTACTGAAAGGAGAAATAGGATGCTCCTAGAAATAGTTAGGTTTATGATGGCACAAGCTAACTTGCTCGTTGTTTTTTGGGTTGACGCATTATTAACTGCCATATATGTACTTAACCGTATGCCCTCCAAATCCATCCCATTAACACCATATGAGTTATGGATAGGATGGAAACCCAACCTGAGCATCCTAAAACCTTAGGGATACGCTATCTATGTTCACGATACCTCACACAAATATGGAAAATTAGGCCCAAGAGGTAAAAAAGAGTATCTTTGTAAGATATTCTGACCTATCCAAAGGATATGTCTTCATAGGTGAACAAGACAATGGGAGAATAACTGAGTTTGAATCACGTGACGTCACATTCTTAGAGAATGATTTTCCTAGGCAAGGTGACCTAAATTAAGAGTTCTCCTATGAGATTGAGGATCAAAATTCACAAGGATCACTTCTTCCGAGTGGAGGATTTTTGTGGACTTGCAACTGGTTCAGCTGAAAGTGATCTTAGTCCGAGTGGGAGTACGAATCTTAATTCCAGTGGGAGTCTTATGGATCTTGATTTAGTTGACGTTCTAATTTTTGAACTTCAAGAAAATATTCCTGAAGATTCTAATTTGAGGCGGAGCAATCGTGAACCCATTCCTCATCGTTGATTTAATATCAAAGGTAGTGATGAGGTATTCATAGTTATATCTCAAGATGATAATGAGCTTAGAAATTTTAAAGAGGCTCTCTCATGCCCGACCAAGGATAATTGGATAAAAGCAATGGAAGAATGGTTAGACTCCATGAGATCAAACCAAGTTTGCCATTTGGTTGATCTTTCAAAAGGTAGCAAAGCCATTGGGAATAAATGGGTTCTCAAAATCAAGTGGAAGGTTTATGGCAGCATCAAAAGATATAAAGCTCATCTTAAAGCAAAGGGGTATACACAATAGGAAGGAATTGACTAAGAAGAGATATTTTTACCTGCTGTGAGGTTTACATCTATAAGGCTGATATTAGCAATTGTGGTAAAACTAAATCTTTAGTTGCATCAAATGGATGTGAAAACTGCTTTTCTCAATGGAGAATTAGATAAATAAATCTACATGGTCTAACCAGTAGGTTTCATCAAACAAGGCTAAGAAAATAAAGTATGTAGGTTGAAGAAGTCAATTTATGACCTAAAATAGTATTCAAGACAATGGTACATTTGTTTTCATAATACAGTTATATCATATGGTTTTATCATAATATATGAGGACCATTGTGTCTACATCTAATAATTGTAAATAAAATTTGTCATAATGTCATTATATGTTGATAACATATTAATTGCTGAAAATGATAGAGCATTTCTAGATAACATAAAGGGTGGTTATTAACTAGTTTTGAAATAAAAGATACGGGCAAAGCCACATATATTCTGGGAGTAAAGATTTCAAGAGATCGTTCGAGGAAATTATTGTCTCTTTCTCAAGAAACGTACATAAAGAAAGTACTTAAGCGATTTAATACGTGTGATTGTAAACCCATAGATTCCCTTATTGCCAAAGGTTAAAGCCTAAACCAAAGGATGTGTCCCAAAACTTCGGAAGAAATAGAACGTATGAAGAATTTCCCTCATGCGAGTGATGTTGGAAGCCTAGTGTATGCAATGATGTGTACTAGGCCTGATATTTGCTTCACCTTTGGCATGGTAAGTAGATTTCAGTTCAATGTAGGTTCAGGACATTGGCAAGCAATTAAGAGGATTTTAAGGTACCTAAAGGGCACTGACGATTACTCATTGTGCTATGAAGATGGAAGTTTAAGCTTGAAAGGCTACATGGATGCCGACTGGGTGAGAGACGTGGATGAAAGAAAATCCACCTCAGGATTTGTTTTCCTACTCAACAAGGGTGTTATCTCATGGAGTAGCAAGAAACAATCATGTATAGCACTTTCGACTATGGAAGTTGAATTTGTAGCATTTTCAACTACGATACAAGAAGGTGTTTGGCTTAAGAGATTCTTAGATCATTTGGGTGTTGATGTTGTAATTGAGCCAGTCATAACACACTGTAACAATCAAACAACAATTGTCTACACCAAGGACTCAAAGTTCCATTGTAAGACTAAACACATTGATATCAAATATAATCATGTCAAAGACTTGGTTATACGAAAAGAAGTGGACATGAAATACATCTCTACGCATGATATGGTTGCTGTTCCTTTCACAAAAACCTATACTTAGAGACGTTTTTATTAAACACACTAAGTCTTTAGGCTTACATAGACATTGATGTGTTTTTTTATTTTTCCCAAACATTGTTCACTTGTTATTTATGCCAATACGTGATGATTGTTTTGGGTTTACATGATATTTTTTAAATGTTTTTGTTTCATTTGATGAGCATGTCAGACAAGATAAAATTGACCTTCTCACTAGGCCAATTGCCTTTGTTAGTCTACGTGACAAATAAACATGAGACCATTTCAAATAAAATTATCTAGGTGATAATGAGCTCGTGTTTGAAGCATGATGGTCGTCTCTTTTACTGAGACTCCTGAGGCTAGTTTATTGTGACTATGCCTAATCTTGTCTATATCGCTAAACATGAGTTCTAACATAATACGGGTAGATACGTGAACTCAAGGTTGATTACTGGGTGTGTCTAACCTATTGTCTGCATAGTATTTTCTTTTGAGGCATGCACTCCATAGGAAAGAAAGAACACTATAGCATATGATTCATACTACATGTGCATTTTTACGACCACGAAGGGGAGGACAAAAGAATATGATCTCTATTTTTGTCAAAGTGAGACCCTTAGAGAATTTTAGATTCTCGAAATTGTTACCTTTGTGACTTTTGGTTAGTTTTCGGGGTTTTGATCAGATGTTTGCTAACTTAGGGTGTGCCAGAGGGTTATGAGTGATTCAATCCAATGAGATATTTCTAGAAAGCAAGTCTAATTATTATCAAGTAAACTAAACTAAAAGGAAGATTATTGAATTATCACTTTATTTTTATATCCACAGGTCGATTAATTATATTTGAAAGCTTACATAATTGTGAATGCAAATTGTATTGGGATTATATAAGGACAATGAAAATGTGATAAATAATATGGAATAAAGCATACTATATTTACTCCGAAATCATTTCAGCAAAACGAGATGCTATATATCCCTAACAGGTGTATAGTTTAGAGCTCTCATAGTATGCCGGTCGCACGGTCTATTAATCTAGTATGAGCTGCCTTAAACTATAACTTCATTTTAAGCATGTATCACATCATATGCGAGTGTAAGGACAATAAGATATTTCTAGAAAAGCAAGTCTACTTATTATCAAGTAAACTAAACTAAAAGGAAGATTACTAGATTACCACTTTCTTTTTATATCCACAAGTTGACCAATTATGTTTGAAAGCTTATATAATTATAGGTGCAAATTGTCTTAGGATTATATAAGGATAATGAAAATATGATAAGTAGTATGGAGTAAAACATACTATATCTACTCCGAAATCATTTCAGCAAATGAGACGTTATATTTCCCTAACAGGTGTATAACTTAGAGCTCTTGTAGTATGCCGATCACACAATCTATTAATCTAGTATAAGCTGCCTTAAACTATAACCTCATTTTAAGCGTAAGCCCCGTCATGTGCGAGTCATTGATGGCGAGGCTTTCTCAGGGAGGGAGGGTCCTAGCTCCTACTGCTCGGGTTCATTGTCCGTAGCTGGTGTTCGGTGTTGCTACTACTGTAGCTCTTCTACTTGCAAAACAAGAGAGAGAGAGAGGGGACCAGGCTCTCCTGGGGGAAGTTTCAATGTCTTAGTTCAATCACTCTAAATCAAGAGAGAAGAGAGAGAGAAAGAGAGGAACCCTTTACCTGTGGGGAGAATTTCTTATTTATAGTTGAATGTAGAGAGACAGTCTGAACTGTGTTAGCGTGATTTACGGGTGTGTTAATGGAGTGTCTGCTGGACATCAGGAGCTCGGTGGGCATGGGTGCAGGTACCGAGGTCTGTCATATTGACGAAAGCACAGCCACGGCAGTGATAGGACTCAAAGCCCGGTAGGAGAGCTCGGTACAGTGCGGGTAGTATCATTAGTCCTCTGTTAGTCCATTAATATTTATGTCAAGATACAGTCAAGTCGTGCATGGAAGCTCGACAGAAGGTGTTGAATTATGACACATGGAGACCATGTGACATGTATGACTCTAGTGCAGAGATCGATAAGGAAGTTCGGAAAGTAGGAGTGCAATTATAGTCCCTCGCTGGTCATTTGACATTTATGTCAAACTATGATATGTCTCAAAGAAGCCAAACTAAGCTTGGTCAGAGCTGAAGAAAAATTAAGAAACGCAAGATGGAGCTCAAGAAAAAAGCTCGAAAAATGAGAGCTCGAAACGCTCGGAAAAGGAGAGCTCTTGGAGCTCGACGAAGAGCTCTTGGAGTTCAGGGACAAAGCCTAGCTATCTAGGGGTAGTACATGTAGTACCACTCATTAAGCTGATCTCTAAGATTAGCCATGGAAATTTTTGAATTTTAATTGCAGAAATCACATGATTGGAAGAAGATTTAATAGAATGCTAATGGCTAATCATGAATTACACTGATAATAATACTAAAAACTGTAATAACTTGATAATCTGCTCTCTTTTCACAAGACTTTTTATTTACCCGGAGCCTGCTAATTTTTCCACATAATTAGAAGTTTCAATTTCATGGAATTTATATGTGCCATTTTCTATTTTTGACTCCTATTCCAATCATGGCCTCCTAGGAACTATTGTTTTTATTTTTCTTTCATTTACATTGACAATATAATTGAAATTAATATATCTATTGTTCCAGTAAAATTTTAAGCAAAATACATTCATTTGATGGGTAAAAAAATAAGGAAAATCATGAAGTTATTTTTGAATTTTTAGTCTAAAGTGAAGAATATTAGAAAAAATGATTTGATTTTGCGTAAAATGAAATTATATAATTTTGAGGGATTTTTTTTTATAAAATTACCAAAAAAAAATTAAAAAAATTATAAATTTAAGATTTTTCAAAATTTTTTTAAATTTATTAAAATTTTTTAATCAAGTGACAATTTGAGCATATTTATGTAGTATAAAAACTTATTATAAATTTATTATACATTTATTTATTATAAGCTTATTATATATTTTTATAAAATAATAAAAAATTTAAAATTTTTAAAAAATCTGACCCGACATGTAATTTTTTTAAATTTTATTTAGCATTTAATTTCATATTCTCATGACCACATTGACTATTATTATAGTAATATGTAACCAAAGTTTATTTATTGATTAAATTAAAGTGCTCTAAATTTTTATATATGAAGATTTTTTTTTCGGACAATATTTATATATGAAGATGGATAATTCGGGAAATGGAGATCTGCCTACGCGGCAAAACATAAACCAATAAAGAAAAAATTCACGTGGGCCATACCTCGATTTCATTGCCGACGTGGCACAACAAAGTCTAAGAGAAATAGAACCATCGTCATCTAGCTCAGGCATCGAACTGCTCCTTCTCCAATGGCGGCTTCTTCTTTTGCTTTATTCAGAGGACCTGAATTTTTGCGTTCCCAGAACCCTAATTTCTTGCTCGGTACCTGTAAACTTGCCAATTATAGTTTCATCGCCGTTTCAATGTAAACAGAACAGTCACAGAGCTCCGCGAATCGTGTTCTCTGTTTCAATCTCTAGTGAGCCGGAAGTGCAAACCGGACAATCCGACAATCTTGTAGCTTCGATTCATTCTAAGGTAATGTATAGATCTTGAATTGATTGAAAAATTTGGCAATTTTTTTTATTTGTTCGAACAAGAAGTAATGAATTGAAATATTAAAGAAAGTCGTGAAGGGGTTGCTGAAGTTGCTCAGAGATTGCAGCAATATTATGTAGCAGAACTAGTGAAAAATCCACTTATTTTTGGAGGTAAATTGATTCAAAATAATTACAAATGTTAATTAGAGTTTGATGTTAATGGAGTGAATTTGTTAATGCACAGAGTGGTATGTGGTGTACTGTTCAACACCGACTTCGCCAGGAGGTGGTTATAGAAGTGCTTTGGGCCGCCTTGTGTTTAGAACTAAGGAAATGGTTCAAGCCATTGATGCTCCTGATATTGTAAGGAACAAGGTGTCCTCTCTTCTGGGTTTTCTTGATGGAGAAGTCTCTCTCAAAGGTAGACCTTTTTTTTGGTTTATTAATTATATGTGAGGGAGGGAAACATCTAGAAGTCGAGATCTAACCGAGAATAGCAACAACTTGGTGGTTACGTTGGCCAATTAATCTGTAATTTGGCTCGAAATCTTACTGTCTATATAGACTGATTTCAATACCCATGAGCTAATTGCTCTTTAATTTGCTGATACCATTCTATAATCTACGAATGCTGCCTACTAAAGTTTGTTGCCTTTTGATCCACAAACTCAAGTTTGGAAAAAGACATTCTTGATCTGCTACTGCTACTGGCCACATTACAATTTGACCTAAATCTGTAAAAACTGGCATTGATTTCTTGTTGCTTTTTGTTTCACAAACCCAAGTTTAGCTCCATTGGAAAAAGAAATTCTTGATCTGCTACTGCTACTTGCCACTGCTCATAGATTATAATTTGACTTGAATCTTTAAAATCAGGCATTGATTTTTGGTTTTTAACATAGAAATGCATAATGTCTCCTTCCCTTTATGAATATACATTGAATGATGAATTAAATTACTTTAGTCTATGAATATTCAGCTAAATTGAAGGTTTTGGATGAAAGTTGGATTCAAGTTATTTTTGAACCACCTGAATTGAAGGTTGGAGCAATGGAGCTCAAGTATGGTGGTGAAAGCGAGGTTAAGTTGCAGATAACTTATATTGACTACAAGATTAGGTTGGGAAAGTGCTCCCGAGGTTCTTTATTTGTTTTTCAAAGACGCAAATAAGTTCTCTGTTCATTTCTTGATCGCCATAAAAAATGGAATAGTACTTCTTGCGAGTCTTTTTGATTTACTCTAGTAAATCAGAGATACTGTAATTTCCTCTTGTTTTTCCTTTTCTTCTCTGTGTCAATTCAAATTATGATTTATTTGGTTTGAAAAAGCTAAAGTTATGATGAAAGCAAATTCAATGGCCGCAATTGCTAGCATCACATTAATCTCAGAATATAAAAGAACAACAGACAAGCAGGTGATAGACGCAAGCTGCCTATATTTTATCCTATGATTACTAAGCAGACAACTATAAACACACTCGGTCATAACTGAAGCAATTACAACTCGAGTAATTTGAACAAATACTTGACAAGAGAATCAACTATTGATTCTCTCTTTTTCATTGTCAACAATTGAGAGCGTTTCTTCCTGCTGCCCTTCACTAGGAGTTAGTAACAATCAACATGTATGTCCTTAACTATTGATTTTCTTTTCTATTGTCAACTCAATAGTCATGTTTGACATTTAAAGACTGAGATTTTTGGTCTCGAGTCAGTGGAAGAACCTTGTCGCAGCCCTGGCATTGATACCTTTCTCTTTCCTTGCTCTCCATCTAATTCTGTTTGCTGTTTACGCAAATTTTATATACCTTCTGTTTGCTCTTTTCTCAAATTTATTCTCAATTACATATGCAGATGGGTATACAAAAACTGGTATGGTTGGTTGCCAAGATGTGTGGCAGCAATGAGTGTTACAAAAAGAGTTAGCGATAGAAACTGAATTGGGAGATAAAGTTGGTTATACCATTTGTTTTGAGGATGAGTGATGAATGGCATAACCAGCTTTAACCTCCAATTAGTTTCCATCTCCTCGCTAACTCTTTTTGCATCATTCATTGCTGTCACACACCGTGGTTTGGATGCAACCAACTATATCAGTTTTTGTATACCCATCTTTGTGTGTAATTGAAAATAAAATTTGAGAAAAGAGAAAACAGAAGGCATAGGAAAGAGCAAACAGAATTAGATGGAAAGCAAGGAAATATATAAAAAGCAATTCAATTGCTAACTTAGCCTACCTAAGAGGTACAAAAACTAAACAAAAATTCGATCTAGAAATCAGCTGGAAATAGAAATTGTAACAGCCTATACAAGTTGATAAAAGAAAGCAAACTAAACCCAGATCAAATCTTGTGACATAAACCTTAGAAACTAAACTGAAACAGCAATAACAAATTGAAAAACGATTAAAAGCCAGTTTCTGAACTTATAAACAAGAAACCCCTTAAATAATTTTCATAAAAATTGTGACTTTCAAGAGAATTACCTCTTGTTCTTTGAACAGAGAGGTGACCCAGAAAATCATGTTTGATACTTGACAGAAACATTAACTTATTGTGAATTTGTAAGAATGTGTATAATTCATATGACCGGTAATGGAACAATAAAGAAAACAAACACATTTTGCATTCTTCGTATCGAAGGAGAGGTGTAATAACTTTAAGGGTAATTAGTAATTCTTTATTATGTTTATATCATGTATTTATACAAACAATAGTAGAGTGATATACAAGTAACAGATAATCTAATCAAAGTAGGAAACAGAGTCCTAATCCTTATCACTTCCCCGCAAGCTGTACCGGAGTAGCATGAAGGTGCAGCTTGTCTCGAAAAAATTGAAAACGAGACTTCGGCAAGGGCTTCGTCAAAACATCAGCGACTTGACTTTCAGTACTAAGATAATGAACACATAAGTGCTTTTTCTTGACTAAATCACGAACAAAGTGAAAATCGATCTCCATATGCTTTGTGCGGGAATGGAAAATGGGATTGGCTGTCAAGTAAGTAGCACTCAAATTGTCACTCCATATGGTAGGGGCTGTGGGCAATTGAATTCCAATTTCTGTCAACAGTGATTGCAACCAAACCAATTCAGACGCAACAGAAGCAATAGCTCGGTATTCAGCTTCAGTTGAAGACCTTGACACCGATTTTTGCTTTCGGGAAGACCATGAAATCAAAGAGTTACCAAAGTAAACTGCGTATCCTGTAGTGGACTTTCGGTCATCAACAGAACCGGCCCAGTCAGCATCACAGTATCCATGTAACATAGAGGCCGGTTCGGTAGAGAAAAACAAACCATGACTAGGTGTAGTTTTCAAGTACCTCAAGATACGTTTGACAGCTATCCAATGATTTGTGGTTGGTGCATGCATAAATTGAGCAACTTTATTGACAGAATATGCAATATCTGGACGAGTAAATGTAAGATATTGCAATGCACCTACCACGCTGCGATATAAAGTATGATCATGAAAAGCAGTGCTATCATTTAAAGACAGTTTCTCCTTTGCATTGGATGGTGTATTGACTACACTGCATTCGGCCATTTGCGTCCGATTGAGAAGATCAGAGACATATTTCCTTTGATTCAGGTATAAGCCATTCTTGCCCCAAATGGCTTGAATACCCAAAAAGTAAGACAATCGGCCTAGTGGTTTTACTGCAAACTGATCCTGAAGTGTCTTAAGTAAGCTGGCAGCAAGTGAGGAATTATTTCCAATGAGTAAGATGTCATCAACGTACACTAGACAAAATAATTTAATGGAACCGGTTGCATAGTAGAACAATGATGTATCAGTTTTAGAATTCTGAAATCCAAACCGAACAAGAGCTTTAGTGAGTGTTTGATTCCACATTCGTGGGGACTGCTTTAAACCATAAAGAGATCTTTTCAAATGGCAGACATAATCTGGTTTGTGAGGATCGACAAACCCTTGCGGTTGAGCCATAAAGACATCTTCTTCCAAAAACCCATGGAGAAATGCATTTGAAATATCCAGCTGATTTATTGTCCAATTATTCTGTAAGGCAAGAGCTAGCAATAACCGAATGGTGGAAGGCTTGACCACCGGGCTAAAAGTATCATCAAAGTCGATTCCTGGACGTTGGTGATATCCCTTTGCAACTAACCGGGCTTTGTAACGGTCAACCGAACCATCAGGTTTTAGCTTGGTGCGATACACCCATTTACATCCAACAATGTTTTGAGAAGGGGTTGGAGGTACCAATTGCCAAGTACCATTGGAAATGAGTGCGTTATACTCTTCTGTCATTGCGTGCCGCCATTTTAATTCCTTTGAAGCTTGAGTAAAGCTGGTTGGAGTGGAAGTCTTTTCAACCGAAGTATTCATGGAGAATGGTTGTTTTGGTTTTAATGTCCCAGTTTGAGTTCTTGTAATCATATGATGCCTTCGTGATGGCGGATCAGGTGAAGCCGCCTCTGCAAGTCCGGCTGGATTAGGTTGGACAATTTGTAATGGTTCCGGAGTCGCAATTGGCATTGATTCTGCTAAAGATTCAGGTGCAGATAGTGGTGGATTGACTGCCGAATGTGAACCTGAAGGAGAGGCTGGTTCGTTGTTGCTACGAGATGGCCTTATTTGTTGAATTGGCAGATTTCTGTGTGGGAGAGGCAATGCATAAATCAGAGCAGAAGCTGTTGGCGAAGGGATAGTGGTACTAGTCTTCGGTTGACCAATAAACGGGAAAACCTGTTCATCAAACAAAACATGACGTGAGACAAAAAATTTAGAAGATGATATATCAAGACATTTATAGCCCTTATGTTGACGACTATAGCCTAGAAAAACACATGGCTTGGAACGAGGTTCAAGTTTACTTTTGGTATAAGGACGCAACCAAGGATAGCAAAGACACCCAAAGACACGAAGGCTAGAGTAATTTGGTCGGGTGTGGAACAATTTTTCAAAGGGTGAAATATGATTCAATATAGGTGTGGGTAAACGGTTGATAGTATAAACGGCGGTTTCAAAAGCATTTGTCCAATATTGTTGTGGAACTCCTGAATGTGCCAAAAGTGCACGTCCAGTTTCGACAATATGTCTATATTTCCTTTCAGCACATCCATTCTGTTCTGGTGTATGGGGACAAGACACTCTTTGTTGAATTCCGTTGTCTCGAAGATAATTAGTCAAGGCTTGAAATTCACCTCCCCAATCAGCTTGAAACATTTTGATGGGTCTTTCAAAATGCTTCTCAACAATAGTGAGAAACTGCTTAAAGATGGAAAGAACTTCAGATTTAAATTGCAGAAAATAAATCCATGTATATTTAGAATAATGGTCATAAAAGATAACATAATATCTGTAATTGTCACATGAATGAATTGGAGCAGGACCCCATAAATCTGAACATATTTAAATCTAAAGGACCAGAAGCTTTATAAACTGAAGACACAAAAGGAAGTTTATGACTTTTAGAGACTGAACAAGCTGAACATAAAGACGCAGGTAACTTAGATGACGAAATAAATCTAGACTCGATAGCCTTCTAAACGGTAGGAAAATTTGCATGCCCTAGACGAGCATGCCATGTAGTGAGAGACGCCATATTTGCTTGAATTTTGCCAAGTGATTCGTCTGACAATGGATATAACCCTCCTCTACTCGGGCCTTTGTGCAGAAGTTCCCTCGTTGCCAAGTCCTTAATTTCAAAACAATGAGGAAAGAATTTGGCCGAAACATTGTTAGCAACACAAAATTTATAAACAGAAAGAAATTTTTGTATAGCATCAGGAACACAAAGAATATTTGAAAGAGTAAACTTACGGTTAGAGACACGAATAGTAGAATTACCAACATGGGAAATTGGAAGTTTTGAACCATTACCTAATGCGACTTCTTCAGGACCTGTATATTCAGAGTGAATGGCGAGGTTATCCAGATCATTAGTCAAGTGATGAGTAGTACCACTATCCATAAGCCAAGGAGCGGAGGATTGCACACGATTGGTTGCCATATTTGCTCTTGGTCGAACGTGATTACGATTTGAAACAGAATCTATCTTTGGTGAGGGACAGACACGAGCAACATGTCCCTGCCCATTACAATTGAAACAAGTAACTGAAGGAGAATCATATTGTACCTGAGATTGAGTTCCATAGGTCTGTGATCCACGACCTCCATATGATTGATAAAAATTATTATCAGAACCGTAGCCTCTACCATAAGTATTCCTGCTACGGCCACGACCACGTCCACGGCTTCTTCCCCGGCCGGTTGTATATTGTGATTGTGAATATTGTGCCGTTGGCGTTATAACAGTCATCTGTTCGTCCTTTTTCAACCGTCTTTCTTCTGTAAGAAGACGAGCATGCAGGTCATCAAAGTCGACGTCAGCATTGCTTTGATCAAGCAATCGAATAAAGCCACTGTAACTCGGTCCTAGACCGTTACACGCAAACTCCACAAGCTGATCATCAGAGACAGCATGTCCAAGAGCAGACAAACGATCAGCCAGCAATTTGATATTAGACATATATTCTTCAATTGATAAGTTCTCACGTTGGAGATTATGGAGCTGTCCTTGAAGCTCCCTGATCTGTGATTTATTGCCAGAGGCATAAACAGTTTGAAGTTTATCCCAAGCTTCTTTGGCCGTTTGAAGACCAACAATCTTAGCTAAAATTCGTTCAGACAAAGACGAAGCAATCCAGCTGAACACTAATTGATCGTTAACTTCCCAAGTCGCAAACGCAGGGTTTGCAGTTCCATCTTCATTGGTAGACGCCGGTGGAGGAGTACTATGATCAAGATGATGTTTAAGGCCACAGCCGCTGACCATTGGAAGAAATTGAGTTTTCCATAGAAGATAGTTTGCAGAGGTTAGCTTAATCGAGATCTGATGATTAAGCTGAGGAGAACTGTGATGGTTGCCTGATGTCGTTGCAAGCGCCATTGAAATTTTTTTTTTGGTGTTTAAACCCTAATTAGCTCTGATACCATAATAACTTTAAGGGTAATTAGTAATTCTTTATTATGTTTATATCATGTATTTATACAAACAATAGTAGAGTGATATACAAGTAACAGATAATCTAATCAAAGTAGGAAACAGAGTCCTAATCCTTATCAAGGTGAAACCAGAATTTAAAGTTAGAGAGGGCAAATATAATACCCTTTTTTAAGGATACTATTTTTGTTCCATTGGAGTTGTGACCTTTAATTCATGCACAAATAATTATTATATCTTATTAATTCTATATAAAATTATTCTAAATAGACTAAAATATCATCCATTAGTTTATTAGTATTAAAATTACTATATTTTTATTTCATTAATTAACTTGTTAATATTGAGGGTATAGTTAATTTTTCTAAATTTCATAAAGTGAAAATTTTAATGGCATAATTTTTTTAAAAAATGACAATTTTAATAAAACGAAAAAAGTAACATTTAAACAAAAAATTATTTGTACATATAAACTAAAATGATTAGTTAAATAAGGGAGTAATTTAATTTTTTCAAGAGGGATAATAATACATATTTTTTTATTGAAATGAGTACTAATATCTGAATTATCTAAAAATCAAGGTGGTTAATTGCAATGAAAGAAAGAAAATAAAATTTACTCCTCCCGGTCCACTTCAAGCATCGTATAAAAAAAATTTTATTATTTAATTTTAATTGTCACTTTATAAATTCAAGATAAAATTTACTCTTATGAGATAAAATTAGTTATTAATAAAGAGATAATAGTTAAAAAAAAATAATTAAGTAAAATGTTACTCTTTTCATTCTCTTTTCAGTGTCCACTTTTACTATTTCATAAATATTAAAAAAATTATTTATTAACATTATTTTTTACTCAAATATCCTTTAACAAATAACTTTAATGCATTTAATAAGCAAGTAGTCATATCTAATAAGTAAGAATAATATTGAAATAAAATGTATAATTATATCTTATTTTTCTAAATGGACACTTATTTAGAAATAAAAAAAAATTCTTAAATGGATACTTAAAAGGGAATGGAGGGGAGTGTAATTTTTTATAAAATTTATAGTTACTAATAATTAACTTGATATGTATAATTATTTATAAAACGGCACTTAAAAGTAAAACGGAGGGAGAATAACATTACTAGCTTGAGCTAAATCGCTTGAATGTGGTTAGTTTAAGCATATGCAAAGTGTCCCTATTGTTATTATGTGACTTAATGTGTGTCTAGTTTAAATTTCGAATAGATGGAGGATTGAATTGGCGTTGCTATAATTAGGGGAGAAGAAATTCTTAATATGCTACTGCTACTAGCCACTGCTCATATATTACAAATTCGACTTAAAATCTTTTAAAATAGGCATTGATTTCTGATCTTTAACATACATAGACATGTCTAATGTCGTCTTCCTTATGTATATTATCATGAAGAAAGCAAATTCAATGGCAGCAATTTCTAATATCACATTAACTGTTACGAAGGTAGAGATAAAATAAGCTTTACAAAATAAATTGACTTTTCTCTTTTTCTTGATGGAGGAGAAAAGTAACACAATGAATCTCAGTAACTTAATTCATAAGGTAAAACTTGACAAACAGTATGATAACCAAGAAGACAGCTCTTGACGCACAAATGCAGCAAAAACATGTATGCAATTACAATTCGAATAATTTTGCCCCTCCAAGTTGGGTCAAAGTTTCAGCAATTTTGCATTTCCAAACTGGGTCAAATTCTGAAATCAACTATTGATTTCATTTTACACTGTTAAATACCGAGTTAGTAACAATCCACATGTCTATCCTTTAACTTGATTTTCTATTGTCAACTCTACAGTCATGCTTGACATTTACAGACCAAGCTTCTTTGGTCTCAAGTGCAAGAGCCTTGTTGCAGCCCTGGCATTGAAACTTGCTGTTGTTGTTTTGCCCTATTTTGCCTTTCTTTCCTTGCTCTCTCTTTCTACTTCTGCTTGCTCTTTCCTCGAATTTTCCATTTCCTCTTCCATTTCTGTTTTCTCTTCCATTTGCCTTTTCATATGATCCAACATGGATGCATCTGATTCCTTCACAGAAAAAAACATTGGCCCCAACTCAGCCAACCACTGGGGCTCCACTGCAGTAGCACACTGCATATACTCCTTTGTAGTCAAGATCAACTCATGATAGACTACATACTCTGGAGTGTAACCTAAACCATACAAAGCTATACTTGGGTGAAGATGACATGGCATTCCATTTCTACAATTGACATACTCTCCAACACCCTTTAATCTTGCTGCATTATGGAAATATTCAGAACAAATGGCTTTTCAAACTATATCCCAATCATGCCCGCAAGAAGTTAGCTGGATTTTCAAAGTCTTAAGGATATCCAACAACTGGGATCTGACTTCCCTAGCCTTCCGTAATCCTTTGACATGCAGAAAATGATCATTACACCAATCTCCCCGATACTGTTGCTCTTTCCATTGCAAATAAACATTAAGCAGAGTTAAGTGGTCAGATTCAGGAACAAAGAACTTTTCTCTTGCAGCATCACTTTCCTCTGCCCTATAAAGCTTTAGGCCGAAAAAACAGAGGGCACTGAAAGCATCAACACAATTGTCAAAACCTCATTAATGCACCCTAGTTGTTCTCCCATCAAGAGCATCTGAGCAATTGGGGGGGTCTAATGGGAACTCCACCATTTTCCAACCAAGATCAGTAAGGCCTCTGACATTGTTAAGCGCACCCAAGACCCACAACTGGTACATTGAATTGAGGATGTTATCCTGTGGAGGTGGATCCGTGAAATCAAAATCTAGCAAGTTGTCGATTTTGAGAGACTTGAGCAACAAAACCACATTACCAAGGTTGGTCCTTTGGATCTATGGCACTGGACTGGGAAGCATTTCATTTAAATATGCACTTTCAGTATAAAGCCTATAACATGTGCCAGGGCCAGTTCTACCAGCACGTCCAGCTCGCTGATTAGCAGCAGCACGACTAACAGGAAAAACCTGGAGAGCATTCATACCCATCCTAGGATTGTAAACTTTCATTTTACCATACCTTGTGTCAATAACATATAAAATCCCATCAACTGTCAATGATGTTTCAGTAATGTTGGTGGCAACATTGCATTTGCGGGCTCCATCTCCAGCTCTTTGGAATATTTTTAAAGGCTGATAGATAGAATTACATACATTAGAGTACATAGTAAGTAGAATACACTCATACTTGTATATAAATATAATACAGTAAACATAGAGAAGTGAGATGAGATTTTTCCAAATATTCAAGAATCTCTTCATGGTATCAGAGCGGGAAAACACAGAAATCCAGATCTGAAACTTTCTTTTTTACCGGAAATCAACCAACAATGGCGGAAACACCACCAACAATAGTCATGTATGCTAATAAGCAGGGGCAGAATTCATACCAGAAGACTGGAGGCAAAGATTCTAAGCATGCAGGCAAAAACAAGGCTGACTTGTATTGTGACTATTGCAACATGAATGGACACACAAGAGAGGGCTGCTTCAAGATCATTGGATACCCTGACTGGTTCAAAGGCCTAAAGAAGAAGAAAATGCAAGCTAGTAACAATGTCTTTGTGCAGGATGAAAGGAATGAAGATTATAGAAAACAACCTGCTGTGAGTACAGATATGGCAAGACTGATTCAGCAGGAAGTGCAAAGAGCAGTGAGGGGTAAGACAATGCTTGAAGATCCATTGACAGATGCAGCAGTAGCACATACAACTTCTTTTGCAGGTATGTTATCTCATTTTCACAATAATAGCATAGATGTAAATGATAAAGGTACTTGGATAATTGATAGTGGTGCAACAGACCATATGACCCACCTTAAAACCATCTTCAACTTTCTAAAACCTCTAAAAAAACCTAGACCAGTCAGATTGCCTGATAACACATATAGGCAGGTTACTCATATTGGAGACATAACATTACACAGACATATGACATTGAAGAATGTGCTTTATTTGCCTACATTTCATTGCAACTTAATTTCAGCAAGTGTGTTAGCAAAACAGGAAGGTATCTCCATAAAAACTCTACTTGATCATTGTCTGTTGCAGGATTTACAGACTGATACATTAGTGGCTGTGGGAAAAGAGTTTGAAGGCTTATATTACCTAGACAAATACTGTTTCTTAAAAGAGCAAATAGCTAGTGCAAATGTTATGAAATGTAATCAAGATCATCAAAAACATATGAAATTTTTGTGGCATGTAAGATTAGGCCATATATTAGAACTTAGACAAAGTCATATAATAGTTGATGATGATATAAATAAAGGCAATTTTGATTGTCATGTCTGCCCTCAATCCAAACAATAGAGATTGAGCTTCCCTATCAGTTCAAGCAGAGCAGAGGGCAATTTTGATTTGGTGCATACAGACCTATGGGGACCCTATTACATACAGTCCATAACAGGGGCCAGGTACATGTTAACATTGGTTGATGACCATTCAAGGTACACTTGGACATATATGCTTAATAGCAAACAACAAACTTATGGTGTTCTAGTCCATTTTGTACAACTCATTGAAACCCAGTTTGACAAAACAATAAAAAAATTCAGATCTGACAATGGATCAGAATTTACCAACAACCAAATCCAAACATTTTTCCAACAAAAGGGTATTATACACCAAACCTCATGTTCCTATACACCCCAACAAAATGGAAGGGTGGAAAGGAAACATAAGGAATTACTCAATGTGGGGAGGGCTTTATTAAAACAGTCTAGTTTACCCCAGTATTTTTTGTCTGAACTCCTTCTTACAGCTACCTATCTCCTCAACAGGGTTCCATCTAAACTCCTGTCTTGGAAAACACCATATGAACTTTTATATAATACCAAACCTAATCTGGATCATCTGAAGGTCATAGGGTGTCTATGTTTTGCTCAAAACAATCAACCAAACAAGAAAAAGTTTGATTCCAGAGCCTATCCAGGCATTCTCTTAGGCTATGCACCTCAAACTAAAGGATACAAAGTTTATTGTTTAGAGACAAAGAAAATCATCATTTGAAGGGATGTTACATTCAAAGAAACAATTTTCCTTACCAACATACACCAACACATCAAACACCATCCTTTACATTACCTAACTGCATACCAGATACTGAAACATATGATGAACCAAATATATCAATCACAACCAGCCCACAGTTCATACAACCTTCATACTAACCAACTGAATTAGATACACAAACACATCATAACCAACCACCACATATTGAAAACAACAATCAAATGACTCAAACACTGCCAACCAGAATCAGTACCAGAAATAAAAGGCAACCTGTGTGGATGCATGATTATGTTACCAATTTTACACAAATTCCTTTTTCATACCAAGCTTTTAGTGCCACTATTAATAAAATTCATGAACCTTGTTCATTTAAACATGCTATTACTGATGAAAATTGGGTAAATGCTATGCAAAATGAGTTGCAGGCCCTGGAGGATAACCAGACTTAGACTTTAACAATACTACCAAAGGGGAAGACTGCAATTAGCTCCAAGTGGGTTTACAGGGTTAAGTACAAGGCTGATGGTACTGTTGACAGATATAAAGCTAGATTGGTGGCTAAAGGGTTTAATCAAAAGCTGGGACTAGACTACAATGATAGTTTCTCCCCTGTTGCAAAGTTGGTGACTGTGAGATTATTATTGGCTATAGTGGCTCAGAATAAGTGGCATCTACACCAACTGGACATTAATAATGCCTATTTACATGGGTATTTGGATGAGGAAATATACATGAAGCCTCCTGAAGGGTATCTAAAAGCAAGTAAAGGCCAAGTATGCAGGTTGCATAGATCCCTCTATGGTCTTAAACAGGCAGGAAGACAATGGAATAAAGAACTTACTCAGACCTTAATTGTTGAGGGATTTAAACAATCAATTAATGACAATTGTTTGTTCATTAACAAAACTCAACATGGACTGATTCTGTTAATAATCTATGCAGATGATATCCTCATCGCCAGTAACAACATCAATTTAATCAAGCATGTAAAGGACTTATTACATGCAAGATTTACAATAAAGGATCTAGGACAAGCTAAATACTTCCTGGGTTTAGAGATAATACAAACACAGCAAGGTATACTTCTGTCACAACAAAAAAGCATTGCAGATATGTTGAAAGATGCTCAAATTAAAGATTCACAAAGCAGAGACAGTCCGTTAGCACAAGGAACTAAGTTGGTACCTGAGATGGGGTCAATGTTACCTGATCCAGAGACTTACCGGCGTTTAGTAGGCAACTTCTATATCTTGGGTTCACACGTCCAGATATAGCGTATTCGATACAGCAACTAACACAGTTTATGCAAGAACCCAGAACGGGACATTTCAACGCAGCAATACACTTGTTGAAATACTTACAGAGCACATCAGAGCTTTCATTATTCTTCCCAGCAACAAAAAGTAGTAATCTTTATGCCTATTGCGATGCTGATTGGGCTGCGTGCTCTGTCATGCGCCGATCTTTGACTGGCTATTGTGTGTTTTTCTGAGGGACCTTGATCTCATGGAAGACAAAGAAACAGACGGTTGTTAACAGATCAACGGCAGAGGCGGAGTACAAAAGTATGTCAAATATTGACTGTGAGCTCTTATGGTTAGATCGAATATTACAAGAAATGGAAGTGAATGTTCAGAAACCCATACCTCTTCAGTGTGACAATCGAGCGGCTTTACACACGCAGCGAATCCTGTTTTCCATGAACGCATTAAACATATTGAAATTGATTGCCATATTATGCGCCACCAGATTCAGATGGGTTTTTTGAAGGCTGATCATGTTTCAACACATCTTTAGTTAGCTGATCTATTCACCAAAACTCTACCTATTCAACATTTTCAAACATTACTCTCCAAACTGGGACTTGTCCGTTGTACTAGTCCTCAGTTTGAGAGGGGGGTAAAGGCTGATAGATAGAATTACATACATTAGAGTACATAGTAAGTAGAATACACTCATAATTGTATATAAATATAATACAGCAAACACAAAGAAGTGAGATTAGATTTTTCCAAATATTCAAGAATCTCTTCAATTTTTGCTTGCAGATCAGCTGGTAGTTGAGAGTATATTGGCAATATTAAAAGTTTAGGGACTGCTTTCTTTGTGGAAGAGATGAGTTGTTCCATGCGCTCAGCAAGGGCATAACGGGCTCCTTCAATTTCATCTTGTCCAGTCATAAATATCAGAATATCGCCTGGTGGACTGGTAATGTGAATGATCATAGCCTGCTTCACTGCAGCTTCAACATACTCCTCAGAGGGACTTTTACTGTACAAGGTATTGACAGGGAACGTTCTTCCAGGGATGTGGAAAATCGGAACACTGCACATTTAGAAAAATAAATTTGTATTAAATATTATGCAAGGCAAGTAGATTCAAGAAATGCTGCCTTATTTAGATAGCAAAAAGGAAAATAAATTACTTTCCGAATAAATTGGAGAATTTCTCAGCATTTAGAGTTGCAGACGTCACGATGAGCTTGAAGTCACGACACTGGGCAACCACCTTTTTCAATATCCCAAACAACACATCTGTGCTTAAAGACCTTTCACGAGCTTCATCCATGACCATGACCCTGCAACAAAACCATGAAATTATATACTTTTTTTCCAACAGAATAATGAGTTGCTCAAAAACAAGATAAAAACAAAATAACTTCTTACCTATACTTGTCATGATCAGAATCTTTTAAAGTTTCACGCAAAAGCACTCCATCAGTCATATACTGCACAATTGAGCATACAAAAATTTAGGAGTGTCACTGTCTTGTACAAGTCAGAACTGAGGAAGGAATGATAATTCCTACATCTATTAATCTTCACTGTAATTATGAGCATTATCAATGACAACATTAAACTTAAAAACAAATCATAAAGCAAAATTTTCAAGATCTTGGACTCTGTTACGTATGGGTAATTCAAATCATTTTCAAAGCTTAGCATTGTTTTAAATTCTATATTTATGTATGGTATCATAATTCATAACTATTCATGTTTCTCCCATACGCTTCCCATTATTTCTTCAGCAATAATACTCTTTGAAAAAATGCTTGCACAAACCATCATTGCACGGAGATTTTACCACAACTTTGTTTTTATCAAAGTAGATGTAATTTATCAACAATGGACCTTCATAGAATGAAAAAGTTGTGAAACTATCTAATCAAGCAAGGTGAAAACAAAGTTACCTAAAAAAAATTACATTAGAAAGCACCCATTGCATATAGTCGTTACCGCAATCACCTTTGGCAACAACAACAACAACAACAACAACAACAATAATAATAATAATAATAATAATAACAATTAACTATAACAATAAATTAGTAAACAAAATCTTAACATTATGTTAATAATGCTACCAAATGTTCGTAATAATAATATTATGAATAATTTTTTAACTATGTTATACATTAAATAATAATGATACTACTTCTTACCGGTATTATTTTTTTTTTCTATTTTTAACAATGTATCTATATATTGTTAAAAATGAGTTATTTTTAATAGTGTTACAGGTCTAGTTATTATTCATACTAAAAACTTAATTAAGACTCACAAAATCAATTAATTAAGTGACAATCAAACTTAAAATTAAAAAAATAAACAGTCAATATTGAAATTATAACTAAATTTAATCATCCAGTATATGAGTTAGATTAAACAGCACATCCAACAAAAGCAAAAAAATAAATTATATAAATTATAACTAAATTTAATTTAATGAATCTGATAGTCAAACATGTGGTTTTAGTCTTATTATTTTAATTACTGAAAAGTGATATTTAATATAATTTTTTGAAATTTTATTATTTTATATAAAATATTTTAAAATATTTCTAGAAGTATTTAGGTTGATTTCCTTAAAAAAAAAAAGTACTTAGGTTGACAAAAGTCTTAGAGAATGCTTTTTTTTTTTTGGGATTTTGGAACAATTAAATTAACCACATTTATTATGCGAGCATTAATCCAAAAGATTTTACTTTAATTATGACGTATAAGCTTTTAAAAAGACATTTAAAACATTTATTACATAATTACTTATTACTAAAGTCATGCTAGGGATTACTGTTTATATTGTAACTAAAAAATATATATCTTAAAAATATTAATTAGATATAAATTTATTTAAAATAATTTTTTTATATTTTAATTTTATAAATTTTAAAATAATTAAATTATTTTTCTTAACATCTGAAAGAGTTTTTCTAAAAAAATAAATTCAATCACCAAGTTAAACAAGTTCGATGTGATTATATCATGTTTCTAATCTAATGCTTTACAATTTAGAAATCAAATAATTTAATTTCAAAATATATAATAGATTTTAAATTTTATTTTAAAAACATATTAACTATGTGGATTGTGGCTATTTTTATTTTTCAAATCTTATATGAATGGTTTCTTCTCTTTTCCAAAACAATATTTAAAAATTTCATTAACTTTTCTGAAATTTTAGTTATAATTAATTCTTTAAAAAAATATTTATGCTAGAAATATTTTTTATAAAGAGAAAATTACATTATATACAATTTTTTAAACTTCTCTTTTCACTTTTACGAATGAATTTTTTTTTTCAGTTTTAACTTTTTCTATTTTCATTTATAACTTTTTTTATATTTTATTTTTACAAAAGTAGGGCATTTTGCATTCTTATCTTTTAGCACCCATGCTTCTTCTCCATCACTAGCTTTTTCTCTTCCATATCTAGTATACTTATCAGGATTATTAGCTTGAAATCGAATAGCAACCCAGACACCAGTAGGCACACCAACTATATGTCTTTCGACATGATCAACAAGATTAAAATTTTTGTGGTAATTATTTGTGTCAAAATTCCCAAATCCTTAACCTATAACATAGAAATTATAGCCATGCAAGTGAAGAAGGTGACTTTCATTACCAAGAATGCTAGTATCTGCATAACCACCTCAACAATTGTATTAAATGACAGAACCACAACTTTAGTCTCATTTTTAACCATAGTATTATTTGGTGAAGTACCCATATAATTAAATGGGATTATTGGTGTATTAGGGAAATTAGTTGTAAGAACACCGTTGAATTTTCCAAAAAATAAGATTGTAGCATAGCTTGTGTTGGTAATTGAAGGATATATTATTCATAGAAGCAGCAAATTTGGTTCCATTGGGTCCTTGACATGCCTGATGTTTAGGACAAGGGTTGGCGTTAATTCTTGTTGTTCTAGATTTTATTTTTAAAAAGTTTTGGACTATAATGATTGATGATATTTTTGTTCTTAAATCTAAATGCACACTATATATTTGATAAAATATTTTAAATAAATAATTTTTTATTTTTTATCATATTTTTTATTGTATGTTAGTATATTCTGATATATGTCATATAAATAATTTTTTACTTTGTATTCTCATGTTTGTTCTATAAATCATAAAATATATATTACATATATCACCATATATCAGTATATAACATCTTATATTTTCATATTTTTTTTCTTTAAATCATATGATATATGTTTATGTATATTACATATATTAGCATATATAATTATATATAAATATATAACATCATATATTAGTTTGTATATTTATTTTTTATTGCAAATTACATATATCAACATATAATACTTTGTATTTTCATATTTCTTATCTAAATTATGTGATATATATTGATATATATTATATAACACTTTGTATTCTAATTTTTTTCTCTGAATCATGTGATATATGTTGATATATATTACATATATTAACATATATCAGTATTTAACAATATATATTATATATAAATTATATATAAATATATAACATCATATATTAGTTTGTATTTTTATTTTTTATTGAAAATCATCTAATATATGTTGTTATATCAACATATAACACCATATTAAACTTTGTATTCTTATATTTGTTCTATAAATCATATGACATATATTGATATATATTACATATATCAGCATATAACACTTTGTATTCTTATATTTCTCTCTAAATTATGTGATATATGTTGATATGTGTTACATATATCAACATATATCAGTATATAATACTTTATATTATCATATTTTTCCTTTAAATTATGTGGTATATGGTACATATATCAACATATATCAGCATTTATCAAGCATATATAATTATATATAAACATATAATAATATATATGAATATTTATTGATATTTTATCATAAATTAATTAATATATGTTATTATATGTAATATATATGAATATATAATAACATGTATCAATTTTATATTTTAAATATTATCGATTTATAACTTGGATGGAAAGAAATTTTAATTTTTAGTATGATTTAGTTACCAATTTAAGTATATAAAATAAAAATATATAGTTTATAATATGATCATTATAATTATCCCGTGAATATACAATAAGCCAATAAATTAAAATGATAGTTAATAATTAAGAGCAGTTATTTTGAAGAAAAATTTTAAAATGAATGAATGAATTAATTAAGTTAGCAAGTGTGTAGTGATTTAAAATTGAAAGTACTGAGTAAAAGTGAAAGCGAAGGGACAAGGCAGCATCACAAGCATGCGAATAATGAAATAATTCCATTTCTATCTATTGCTAAAGCGCATTAAATGTGAAAACATGAAATAAGTGGGGCCCACTTCCTCGCTACTAATATAGTTTTCCGAAGGGTTTTTAGTGACGTTAACTGTGCATTGAGTAGATTTTAGTATTTTTGTAAGAAAAACATTTGAAAAGCGTAAAACTGAAAAAAAAAAAAAAGTTAGCGATCGTAAATTTGAAAATAACTTTAGTTTTTAGGGTAGTTTTATAAATATCCTTTTTATAAATCAGTTTTTATATATGTAATGAAGAAGTTAAATATTATTTTTGAGAGAATTCAAAAGTACATGTCATGCCTAAATATTGAGCAGCATGCAACTGGATCAAAATTTAATCACACCAATCTAGCATTTATACTATACTTATAACCTAATTTACAATAAAAAATCAAATTAACAATAAAATTTAACGAAAGAATATTTTTTTCATAGCTAATTATTGATAGTTAAATTACAGAATAGCGATGGAATGAAAAATTTGATTATTCTTTTAATATTATTACAAAATTATCGAGGAATTAACTAAAAAATTTAACTAGATAATTTCTCGCTAAATTATGGTCCTAAATAATGGTGCAGTTTTTTTTTTTAGAAAAATATGGTATTATTTTTAACAATAGATTAATGAGTGTTTAGCGATAGAAATAATTGAAGTATGGAATAAAAATAATGATGAAAAAATTTTTCTCATTAAATTAATTTATTTTAAAAAATTTAACAAGGGATTAAAGAGGAATTTAAGGAAAATTTTTTATTTTGATAAAATAATTAAATATATCTTAAATTTACTAAGGGATTTTTTGAGGAAATATTTAGAAAATTAAATATTTAGCGAGGTATTCAGTCCCTCGCCAAATGTATAAGAATTTTTAGGAAAATATTTTGTATAGAAGTTTAACGAGGGATTTAGCAAGGAATATGCACAAGATCCCTCGTTAACTTTTATTTGAATGCAAAGAAAAAATCAAATAAATAAATAAGTTAATAAGGGAATTAGTAACAGATTTTTAACAGGTAAATATATTAGCGAGGATTGATATCTCTTGTTAAATTTCAAGAAATTAAATAAATAACTATTAATAGAATTTATATTCAACGAGAGAATTAGCGACAGATATGAAAAAACTATATAAAGTTAACAAGTGATTAGTTTCCTTGTTAACTTTATTCGAATTTGAGGAAAAAAATTAAGTAAATAAATAAGTTAATAAGGAAATTAGTAAGGGATTCTGAAAAAAATAAATAGTTTAGCGAGGGATTTTTATCCCTCATTAAAGTTTTTAAAAAATTAAATATGTAATTATTAGAAGCATTTATATTTAATGAGGGATTTGTAAATAACTATATAAAGTTAACAAGGAATTTGTTTCTCTCATTAACTTTATTGGGATCAAAGGAAAAAAATTAATTAATTAATTAACGAGTGAATTAGCGATAGATTTTGAAAAAATAAAATTTTAAGGGATTATTATCCCTCATTACAATTTTAAGAAGTTAAATATATAATTATTAGTAGAATCTACATTTAACGAGAAAATTGGCGAGAAATTTGTAAAAAACTATATAAAGTTATTAAGGGATTGATTTCCCTCGTTAACTTTAACGGTGGATAATTGTGGCCAAACCAAAATTTCACCGAGGGGGTCAAAATTTTAAAATAAAAAAAATTTTATATTCAACATGTAAGTTTATTACAAATAAATTCAAGATAAAATTGAATAAGACATATTTGTTTAAAGTAGGACACCATTTTTTGCGATTTTCATACAAATTATTCAACCATTTGTGGTTTCTAAATTTATCGAATTCATTCAGCATTTTATCCCATGTTTGTTGAAATTCAATTTTTGTTTCACACCCTTGCAAGCATTTATAAAATATTTAGCAAAATTCAAGATTTGAATTATAACTACCCAAATGAGAAGGAGCATTTTTAGTAACATGGCATAAACATAAACGATGTCGGCTAATTGGAAACACTTCTTTAATGACATTAGCTATTGATGGATATTTATTAAACAAATATAATATTGCTAAATATATTATTATTAATATCATTTTAGATACAATTATTAATATCAAGCCAAGTTCTGCAAGTGACAGGAGAAGAACTACTCCTATGGATTCTATAGTTTTTACATCTTTCTATATAGTTCGCTTTTTACTAAAGCCTTGTTTGTTATAGGGAGGATTGTCCCTGTTTGAGTATGGTTTCTGATTTCTGCAATTCTTGTTTGTGTCGCCCTTTTACTGATTGAGTTTGTCATCTTAGCTTTCAGTTGGGCTAGTTCCTGGTTTAGTTTCTTTGGCTGGTATGTCATCCTCCATATATGGGAGTTTGTATTGTTTTATTTAGTTTAATGCAATTTTCTCTTTTCTGGGAAAAAAAAAAAGGAATACAAATTGAAAATAATTGAACATAATAAATAGGTGGAATAGATTTATCAATTTAAAATATATATTAAATATAATATAATATGAGTTTATAAATATCAGTATCATCATAATTACGAGTAATATTTTTTATTAAAGTTAAACTTGTAACTTGTAAGGGCTAAAAAATTTTAAATACATTTTTTATATTATTATCTGATGATTTTAAATTTTTCTGTCAATTTATCATGCAATTTAATATTCCAATTTCATTAATCTTAGGTTTTTCTTAAAATTATTAGTTGAAAATTTTTATAGAAAATGAAAATATTATATCTCAATCAAAAGTATGATTAAATAATAATAATAATTATTATTATTATTATTTGAAAAAAAAAACTAAGTCTAAAATGGGAGGTTATATTTGAAAAAGAAATAATAAATAAAAATTGCTGGCTATTATTATTGAAAAAAATTTAAATGTGAAATGTTCATAGTGAAAGATTCCAAAAAGAGAAGAACTAATTTATTAAAATAACTAAAATTAAATATATATGTTTATATATTTATAAATACATACATTTATATACATATGCATATATATATATGTATTTACATATATATACATATGTACATACACATACATACATATATATGTATATATGTATGTATGAACTAGGGGTCCATGGACTCTCGTAACCCCTTTGGTTCCACCATTGGTGGCAAAGGAAAACAAATTAAATAAATAAGCAAGTTAACTAGGAAATTATTGAGGGATTTTTAAAAGATAAATGTTTTAGCAAGAGATTAATATCCTTGGTTAAATATTTAAGAAATTGAATATGTAACTATTATAGAACTTGTATCAGTGAGAGATTGGTTTCTCTCATTAACTTTATTCGAATTCAAGGAAAAAATTAAGTGAATAAATAAGTTAATAAGAAAATTAATAAGGCAATGTAAATATATATATAAGTTAGCAAGGGATTGTTAACCCTCAATATATTTTTAAGAAATTAAATATGTAATTATTAATAAAATTTATATTTAACATAGAATTAGTGATAGAGTTATAAAAAAAACTATATAAAGTTAACGAGAGATTGATTTTCCTAGTTAACTTTATTAGAATTAGAGGAAATAAATAAATAAATAAGTTAATAAAGGAATTAGCAAGAGATTTTGAAAAAATAAATAAGTTAATTAGAGAGAGATTGTTATCCCTCATTAAACTTTTAAGAAATTAAATATATAATTACTAATACAATTTATAATTTTTTTACTAATTAAACTAACTTTTGATAGTATTTGATTTTAATCACCCTTGGCTCAATTCTTCAAGAAGATGGGGGTTGTGAAGAAGATTTAAATCATAGGATTAAAGCTGGTTGGACGAAATGAATGGTTGCTACAGGAGTTCTATGTGATCAAAAGTTGTCAATTAAATTAAAAGAAAAATTTTATCGCACTGTAATACAGCCTGCTATGATGTATGGTAGTGAGTGTTGAACAGTAAAAAGACAACACATGAGTAAAATGCATGTTGTGAAAAATGAGAATGATAAGATGAATGTGTGGTCATACTATGATGGATAGAATCCGCAATGAGTGCATTAGAGAAAAATGGGGGTAGCACCTATTGAGGATAAGATAAGAGAGCATAGATTGAGGTGGTTTGACCATGTGAAACGAAGACCTAGCGATACGCCAGTTAGAAAAACCGAACAAGTTAGAGTAGATATAACTAAGAGAGGCAGAGGTAGGCCTAAACTGACTTGGTCAAAGGTGGTCCAAAATGATCTTATGATGTTATATCTATCAGAAGAGATAACCTTAAATCGTATTGAGTGGAAAAGAAGAATTCATATAGCCGACCCCAATTAACTTGGGATTAAGGCTTTGTTGTTGTTGTTGTTGTTGTTAATTATATTTAACAAGTGTTTTAATTAATTGAAATTAATACAAGATGTCAATAAAAAGAATATGCTATATACTTTAGTATTAAAATATTAGAAGAGTGATTATATTAATGTGTTGACAATTATGAAATGTTATATTAGCTAAATTGTGTTTGATGAGATGTTTTCTTAGTATGAAATAGGTGGGATGTTTTCTCAAAAGTACTAATAATCTAAAACATTAATATTGTTAGTTTCCTAAGATTTCAACATTGTTAATTATAAAGAATTTAAGTAATGGTCAAATTATCTCACCAATATGAATTCAGTGAACAATTTATGTTTTCTTATTCTTATTTTTTTTAGAGATTTATTATATTTTACATTATTATTTCACATGATAAATAATTTCTCTTTAATTGTTTGTTAGTGCTAATTTTATCTCATTGATGCACTTAAAAAAAATATTCTTTGAATCAAATCGATTGAGTTTCTATTTAGTTAGACTATTTAATTATATAAGTTAAATATCAATTAGAAAATAATAATATCTTTTTGTAATGATCTTGAGTCATGAATGTAACACACCTAATTTTTAAAAATTAAATAAAATAAATTAAAATTAAATTGGATAAATTAAATAAATGATTTAATGAAAAGTAAAAGAATTTTAAGTGATAAAGTAGAATGTATATTTGAAACATATTTGAAGTAAATATGATATATACATATATCTAAGATATACATCACATATATATTATGTATAATTATTTGTAAGGAAAGTTGATTTTAATAATTTAATAATAATAATAATAATGACAAGAGAGAGAGAAGAAGTGTATAGTGATTATAATATATATATATATATGGGGATAGAATAAAAGGGAGAGGTGTCCCTTTTCTTTCTTCTTCTTCTTCTTTGTCGTGAGTTGAGAGAGAGAGAGAGCAAAGAGAGCTTTCTTCTTCTACCATACACCAAATTTACAAGGAATTTCAAGAGATTTAAAGGTGGATATTGCAGGTTTAACAAGAATTTAAGTAAGTGTTTATCTCTAAGCTTGTTTCTATATGATTTCATATAAATATGCATAATATGGTTAATGAGAGAAAGTGATCATTGATTGAATAAGATGATAATTATGAGATGTTGGAATTATATATGTGTTGAATTGATGAGTAAATCATGGGCATAAACTAAAGTGATGAATAAGGATTATGTAGAGATGAGTTTGGGAATGATTGTGTTAAAATGGTTGAGTGTACGAAATGCAAAAATTTTGCCTGACATGACCATGTCGTTGGGCATGCCAATGGTGCTGAGTTTTAATGTTGATCACACGACCAGTAACACAGTCATATCTCTGAGCATGTCGTAGCTACTATAAGGTAAAATAATTGGCATGGCCAGTAACACGTCCGTGTTGTTGGGCGTGTCAAAGTTTCTGTAACTCAGGAGTAATGACAAGGGCAGCGACATGCCTATATCGTTGGACGTGTCAAAACTTCTATAAAAGTGGATTTATGATACGGTCATTAACACGCCTGTGTTGTTGGGCGTGTTACTTGAGGAAATTGTCCAAAATAAAATTTTTCTTTGTCTTTCATTTGTAATTCCTAATTTAAATGGTTTGATGTTGAGAATGTCTTAGAATGTGATATTAAATGGTTGTTTATGATCACATTTGACTTAGGCATTGAGAGAGAGTAGTTTGCCTAACCTAGTATTGAAGGGCAACTTGGAAGAGAATGTTGGAGGGAGTTTTGAAGCTTGTTTTGGAGTACTTTCTAAGGTAAGTACAAACTTTTGATAAATTAAATATTGTGGCATTAGATTAGGATTAACACATTTTGGATGAAAAATGTGTTAAGCTACTTGATACATGAATATTGTGCCATGACATGTAAATTGTTATATATGCATTATTATGCATTATGAAAAGCCATTGTTAATGGCTAGATTAAATAAAATGTGAATTATGTGCAAAATGTGAAAATGACCCAAAGTGTTTGGGTAATATGATTTCGTTATGAAATATCCTATGTTGTGATGAAATGTTGAAATGAAATAACATTGATATGACTTAGAAAAATGGGAAAATGAGAAAGGAATTGAGGATGAAAAATATGAAATAATTGTGTGTCTAGTATGTTATTCAATTTTCAGAGTTTTATATTTGGCGGCATGCCTATGAGGTTATCCTCACTATTTGCCTTTGGGGCTAGACGGTTGGCATCACTGTGATATGATTTACCTTCGGGGCTAGCTTTTGAGTATTACTTGATTTTCCTTCGGGCTAGACACTTGGTGTCATTATAGACTAAAATAGTAACTTTGGGATTTGAATAATGTATTAGTTTATTTAGGCCCATGCTTTTATATGTATTTGTGTGAATTATTAAGTGATGAAATAATATATTTAATAGTGAGCTTGGATGCCATATTGTGACATAGCATATAAGTATTTTGTATTGGCATTGTTTTTAAGTTTTATTATTATCAAAGTTTGTATTACTGGACTTTTGGCTTAGCGCGATTGTAATTCATTGCGCAGGTGACAGAGGTGATTCGGTAGAGCCGTAGAGTTCTACTAGACCTGGTCAGGTCTAGGCTTGCATTTGTTGAGCTTGAAGTGTGTTGCTACATCAAGATCAAAGCTATTTTGCCAGCATGTATATATTTTATATCATAGTACTTTTTGATATTATATATATTATATTATGTTTTTGGAGTATAAATATAGATATTGTAAATTATAAAGAATATTTTGAATAATTGAGTAATGTGAGGTTTTATGTGTTTTGATATATATATATATATATATATTTGTATAAATGTTTTGAGAATTGAGGAAATATGAAAATTTTTATTAAATTCGGTTGCCACATCTTTATATCGTATATGCATATTTTACATATATTGTATTTGTATTATACGTTTATAGGGTATAAGTGTATCACATTTATTTTGGTATCAGAGCCTAGGTTAGATGGGTTGTTAAGAGAGAAAATGGGGATTTTAAATATGGTTTTCTATTGTGATACATGCATTGACACTGACATCTTTTTATTTTTGATGTGGCAATTTCTACTGTATTTGCAGAAATAGGCAGTTATGACATCTCAGATGTACCAGCCTGTAGAGGGTAGTGCTGAGAGTGTCGCTCATGATGAGGGTAGAGTTGAAGTTAGTGTTGAGTCTACTGGTGAGGCATCTGCTTCTATGCCTGTTGTTCAACAGCTGAGGATATTTCGCCGGGTTGGGTACGATATATGGTGGAGCTATTGAGGCAGACTCCAGTTCAGCAGTCGCAGCCTCCACAGCAGCAGCAGTTGTTGACGCGAAAATATGACAAGCTAAGGAAATTTTGAGCTACAGATTTTGTTAGCACTACAGACCTTGTTGTAGCAGAGCAGTGGGTGGACAAGATCCAAAGAGTATTTATTCAACTGCAAGCTAGTCCAGAGGAGAAATTTAATTATGCTAGATCACTTCTGCTGGGGGATGCCTATAAGTGGTGGAAGACAATTCTCCATGGTACAACTGATCCACCAGTTTTGACTTATGCCGATTTCATAGGGGAATTCGAGAAGAAGTATACTCCGAGGGAGTATAAGGATGCTAAGAAGATGGAGTTCCTGAGTTTGAGGCAGGACACCAAGACAGTGATAGAGTATGAGATTGAGTTTATTCGGCTGAGCCAGTATGCTGAAAGAATTATTTCAGATGAGTTTGACAGATGCCAGAGGTTTGAGGAAGGGCTGAGACCCTCTATCATGTGTTTAGTGGCAGGTTCTTGGTATCATAATTTTTCTCAGTTGGTTGTAGCTGCTAGGAGTATAGATAGGGCACAGGGACTTACAACAGCAGCCAGAGTAGAGGGGAGCAGAGGTAGGAGACCCCAAAGTGAGACAGGGTCTTCATCATCGAAGAGAGGCTGAGAGGGATATCCTCAGAGCTTCAGTAGGAGCCAGGGGCAGCCTGATAGGTCAGCACAATAGCAGAGGCAGAGACCTGCAGTCTCAGTGGCTAGTGCTCCCACCCCAGTGACTAAGAGGTCAGCTCCACCCACCTATGTTCATGGTGATAGAGCACATGGAGGTGTCTGCTGGAGGATGGGTGCACCAGCAGTGTGTTATAGATATGGATCACCAGACCATTTTCTCAGAGATTATTCAGAGCCACCAGATGACAGACAGATAGATACAACAGTTTCTAGACCCAGTGTCAGAGGGGGTCGTGGTGGCAGAGATTTGGGTAGAGGTAGTCGATCAGGGTTTGGTCAGATAGGAGTTCTACAATAGGGAGTAAACCAGATGATGCAGGGCTATCTTAGTGGGTTTATGTGATGCAGAGGCAGCCAGTTACTTCAACTGTTATAGCTGGTACTTTTACTTTATTTGGTATTATAGTTCTTGCATTGATAGACCCTAGGTTGACTCATTCATACATTAGTGCATCCATACTGCCTATGAGTGATTAGCATTTTAAGTTCCTAGGATTTGATATTTTGGTTATAAATTCTTTAGAGCATAGTATTGTGGTTAGCAAGGTGTACCGAGATAGTCTAGTTGTTATTCAGGATGAGGAGTTTCTCGATGATCTGATTGAGATGCCTTTTAGGGAGTATGATTTGATTTTAAGCATGGATTGGTTATCCAGACATGAAGCTATGGTAGACTGTCAACAGAAACATGTTACCCTGAGAACACATGATGATAGAGTTGTGGTAGTATTTAGTGAGCAGAGACATCTTTCATCCATGTTTATTTTAGCTATATCAGCTAGGAGGATGATCCGGAAGGGATGTGAGACATATCTTGCCCATATTATAGATACCAGAGTAGTAGGGTCCCAGCTCGACAGTATACCTACAGTTGCTGAGTTGCCAGAGATGCCTCCTGAGAGAGAGGTGAAATTTGGTATTGATTTGTTGCCTGGTACCACTCCCATCTCTATTACCCCTTGTCGGATAGCACCTGCAGAATTGAAGGAGTTGAAGGTACAGTTGCAAGAGTTGTTTGATAAAGGATTTATTCTTCCTAGTGTGTCCCCGTGTGGAGTACCTGTTTTATTTGTGAAGAAGAAGAAGGATAATACCTTGAGATTATGTATTAATTACAGGTAGTTGATAAGGTAACCATTAAGAATAAGTATCTATTACATTGGATAGATGATCTCTTTGATCAGTTGAAGGGAGCAGTAGTATTCTCTAAGATTGATCTGAGATCAGGGTACCATCATTTGAAAGTTAGAGATGTAGATGTACCCAAGACAACTTTCTGCACGAGGTATGGGTATTATGAGTTTATGTTGATGCCCTTTGAATTGACGAATGCACCAACAATATTTATAGATTTGATGAATAGGGTATTTAGACCATACTTAGATCAATTTGTGGTGGTCTTTATTGATGATATTCTAGTATATTCACGTAATAAGGAGGATCACGACAGGTATTTGCGGATTGTATTGCAGATATTAAGAGAGAAGCAATTGTATACTAAGTTGTCTAAGTTTGAGTTTTGGCTTGATCAGGTAACTTTTCTCAGTCATGTGGTATCAGAATAGGGTATTAGAGTTGATCCGAGTAAAGTTGAGACTATCTTGAATTGGAGTCCATTGAAGACTATAACAGAGGTTAGAATTTTTCTGATTTTGGCAGGCTATTCTCGTTAATTTATGAAGGGTTTTTCTATGATAGCTACATCACTCACCAGATTACTTCGGAAAGGAGTTAGATTTATGTGGACAGATTGGTGTCAGACGAGTTTTGAGCAGCTGAGGGAGATGTTGACTCAGACTCCTATGCTTACCCTGCCTGTAGAAGGTAAACCTTATGTGATATACAATGATGCTTCACATAGTGACTTAGGTTGTATTCTGATGCAGGAGAGTAGAGTCATTGCTTATGCATCTCGACACTTAAAGCCACATGAACTGAATTACCTAACTCATTATTTAGAGTTAGCAACCATAGTTTTTATATTAAAGATTTGGCAACATTACTTGTATGGGGAGAAGTGTTTCATTTATACTGATCATAAGAGTTTGAAGTATTTAGGTATTCAGAAAGAGATGAATCTTTGGCAGAGATAATGGTTAGAGTTGATTAAAGACTATGACTATTTGATTGATTACCATTCTAGCAAGGCAAATGTTATTGCTGATGCCTTGAGTCGAAAGTCTTTAGTAGGTTTGACTGCTTATTTGCTCTTATTGCTTGTTCAATTGAGAGTGTTGCTTGCCAAATTTGAGTCTTGTGATGATGGTGCATTGATGGCTCAGATGAAATTGAGGCCAGTGTTGCTGGATCAGATTAGGGAAGCCCAGTTAGCAGATGAGAAGATCTAGAAGATTGTGTTAGATTGCCAAAAGGGGGAGAGTCGAGACTTTCACATGAGAGATGATGGTAGTCTATGGTATAGAGATAGGATGTGCATTTCTGACGATGCAGGATTGAAGAGAATGATATTAGAGGAAACACATTAGTCAGTTTATGCTATACACCCTCGTAGTACCAAGATATATCAAGATTTGAAATAATATTATTGGTGGTCAGGTATAAAGAGGGACATAGCATATTTTGTGTCCAAATGTCTCACTTGCCAGAGAGTGAAAGATGAACACAAAGTTCCTTTAGGGTTGCTTCAGCCATTGTCAGTACCAGAGTGGAAATGGGAGCGAGTGACGATAGATTTTGGACTGGATTACCTTTGACCCAGAAAAAGAATGATGCAATCTAGGTGATTGTTGATCGAATGACGAAGATAACTTATTTTCTTCTAGTTTGGATAGATTACTCACTTGAGAGGTTGGCTAAGCTGTATATTAATGAGATAGTGATGTTGTATGGAATCCCAATTTCTTTGGTGTTAGACCGAGATCCCCAGTTTATATCAAGATTTTAGAGGAGTTTTCAGGATGTATTGGGTTCTCAATTGTATTTTAGTACTGCTTTCCATCCTCAGATAGATGGATAGTCAGAGAGAGTGATACAGATTCTAGAGGATATATTGAGGAGTTGTATAATTGATTTCACAGGGAGTTGGGACAGATTTTTGCCACTGATTGAGTTTGTGCATAACAAAAGTTATCAGTCCAGTATTGGAATAACACCTTATAAGGCCTTGTATGATAGAAGATGTAGAACACCTTTGTGTTGGGATAAGATTGGAGAAGGTAAACTAGTTGGTCCTGATTTGATTAAGAAAACAGAAGAGAAAGTAAAATTGATACGAAGTCATCTAAAAGAAGCTTCATATAGATAGAAATCCTATACAGATTTGAAAAGGAAGGATATAGAGTTCAGTGTATGAGATAAAGTATTTTTGAAGGTATCTTTGTGAAAGAAGATTTTGAGATTCGGTCGCAAAGGGAAGTTGAGTCCTCGTTTCATAGGACCATATTAGATTTTAAAGAGAGTTGGTCCAGTAGCTTACAGGTTGGCTCTGCCACCTGAGTTAGACCGGATACATAATATCTTTCATGTCTCTATGCTTCAAAGGTACAAGTCAGACCCATCTCATATTTTATTAGTGGAGTCCATTGAGATGAATTCGGATCTGACTTATGAAGAAGAATCCGTAACGATTTTGGCATGAGAAGTGAAAGAGTTGAGAAATAAGAAAGTACCACTTGTGAAAGTTCTTTAAAAGAATCATACCACTGAGGAGTGACATGGGAGAGTGAGCAGTTGATGCATAGTCAGTATCCCCAGTTATTCCAAAGTTGATAGCAGGTAATTTCACAGACGAAATTTTTTAAAGGGGAGAAAATTGTATACTCCTAATTTTTAAAAATTAAATAAAATAAATTAAAATTAAATTAGATAAATTAAATAAATAATTTAAATGAAAAGTAAAAGGATTTTAAGTGATAAAGTAGAATGTATATTCGAAATATATTTGAAGTAAATATGACATATACAAGACATATACATATACCTAAGATATACATCACATATATATTATATATAATTATTTATAAAGAAATTTGATTTTAATTATTGAATAATAATAATAATAATAATAATAATAATGACAAGAGAGAGAAGAAGTGTATAGTGATTATAATATATATATATATATAAGGATAGAATGAAAGGGAGAGGTGTCCCTTTTTTTTCTTCTTCTTCTTTGCCGTAAGTTGAGAGAGAGAGAGAGAGTAAGAAGAGCTTTCTTCTTCTACCATATACCAAATTTACAAGGGATTTCAAGAGATTTAAAGTTGGATATTGAAGGTTTAACAAGAATTCAAGTAAGTGTTTATCTCCAAGCTTGTTTCTATGTGATTTCATATAAATATGTATAACATGGTTAATGAGAGAAAATGATGATTGATTGAATAAGATGATACTTATGAGATGTTGAAATTATATATGTGTTGAATTGATGGGTAAATCATAGGTATAAACTAAAGTGATGAATAAGGATTGTGTAGATATGAGTTTGGAAATGATTGTGTTGAAATGGTTGAGTGTACGAAGTGCAAAAATTTTGCCTGATACGGCCAGTGACATGGTCATATCGTTGGGCATGTCAACGGTGCTGAGTTTCAGCATTGATTACGCGACCAGTAACACGGCCATGTCTCTGAACGTGTAGTAGCTACTGTAAGGAAAAATAATTGACACAGCCAGTAATACGCCCGTATTGTTAGGCGTGTCAAAGTTTCTATAATGCAAGAGTAATAACATGGGCAGTGACACACCCATGTTATTGGACGTGTCAAGGCTTCTATGAAAGTGAGTTTATAAAATGGTCATTAACATGCCCGTGTTGTTGGGCGTGTTACTTGAGGAAATTGTCCAAATAACTCTTTTCTTTATCTTTCATTTGTAATTCCTAATTTAAATGGTTTGATGTTGAGAATATCTTAGAATGTGATATTAAATGGTTGTTTATAATCACATTTGGCTTAGGCATTGAGAGAGAGTAGTTTGCCCAACCCTAGTGTTGAAGGGCAACTTGGAATAAAAGGTTGGAGGGAGTTTTGAAGCTTATTTTTGGAGTACTTTCTAAGGTAAGTACAAACTTTTGATAAATTAAATATGTTGGCATTAGATTAGGCTTAACACATTTTGGATGGAAAATGTGTTAAGTTACTTGATACATGAATATTGTGCCATGACATATAAATTGTTATATATGCATTATTATGCATTATAAAAAGCCATTATTAATGGCTAGATTAAATAAAATGTGAATTATGTGCAAAATGTGAAAATGACCCAAAGTGTTTAGGTAATGTGGTTTCGTTATGAAATATCATATGTTGTGATGAAATGTTGAAATGAAATGACATTGATATGAATGAGAAAAATAGAAAAATGAGAAAGGAATTGAGGATGAAAATATGAAATAATTGTGTCTAGTATGTTATTTAATTTTTAGAGTTTTGTGTTTAGCGGTATGCCTATGAGGTTATCCTCACTATTTGCCTTCGGGGCTAGACGCTTGGCGTCATTGTGATATAATTTGCCTTCAGGGCTAGCTTTTGGGCATTACTTGATTTGCCTTCGGGGCTGTCATTATGGATCAAAATAGTAACTTTGGGATTTAAATAATGTATTAGTTTTTTTGGGCCCATGCTTGTGTATGTATTTGTGTGAATTATTAAGATGAAAGAATATATTTAATAGTGAGCTTGGATGCCACGTTGTGACATAGCATATAAGTATTTTATATTAGCATTGTTTTTAAGTTTTATTACTATCAAAGTTTGTACCGCTAGGCTTTTGGCTTAGCGCGATTGTAATTTATCGTACATCTGACATGGGTAATTCGATAGAGCCAGAGAGTTCTACTAGACCTGGTCAGTTCTAAGCTTCCATTTGTTGAGCTTGAAGTGTGTTGCTACATCAAGAATAGAGCCATTTTGCCAACATGTATATATTTTATGTCATGGTATTTTTTGATATTATGCATATTATATTATATTTTTGGAGTATAAATATATATATTGTAAATTATAAAGAATGCTTTGAATAATTTAGTAATGTGAGATTTTATGTGTTTTGATATATATATATATATATATGTATTTGTATAAATGTTTTGAGGATTGAGAAAATATGAAAATCTTTATTAATCAGATTGCGACACCTTTATACCATATATGTATATTTTATATATACTGTGTATGTGTATTATACGTTTATAGGGTATAAGAGTGTTACAATGAAGTTCTCAATATGTTAACAGAATGAACTAGAAGCTTAGAGAGAGGAAGAGAGATAGAAGGAGGGAGAGAATCTTGTAATTGAATTGGAAGAAGAGAATGAATTTTGTTATTATCTTTTCCATATTCTGGTATAATGTAATCTATTGTTTATATACATTGTAGTACACTGAAATAATTATTCATAACAAACTCTTTCAACAAGTTGCAACTACACAACTAATCTAACTAATGGATTACATAACTATCATTGATCTAACTAATACACCTGGCAATCCAGAAGCTTCCTCTTTCTTTTGACACGTGCATCACTTCTTGATATGAATCCTTCACTATCACAGGTCCTGACATTACACCACCCCCTCTTAAAGATTTCCCTTATCCTTATGGGAAAATTCAGAAATTATCCCTTAATAAAATCGATATCCTCCCAAGTAGCTTTATCCTGAGATAGATGAGCCCAATGTACCAATATTTGCTTGACCCTTTCTCCTCAGTATCTGTCTCCTAAGTATTACCAAAGACATAATTCTGAATTCACCATTCTCATTCAACCTAGGTAATTTAGTGGCTAATACACACTGATTATCCACATACTTCTTAAGCAATGACAAATGTACAACTGGGTGTATTGTTGCTCCATTTGGAAGTTCTAACTTATAAGCAAGGCCAATTTTAGCTATAATTTTAAAGAGACCAAAGAACTTTATTGACAATTTGATTGATTTCCTAACAGCAACAAAAGTTTGATGATAAGGTTGACGTTTAAGAAGCACAATCCATTTACCTCAAAGCTCCTTTCAGAGCATTTGGCATATGCAAACTGCTTTTGTCTATTTTGAGCTTGAATGAATTGCTCTCTGAGTAGCTTAATCATCAACTATCGTTCTTGCAAAAATTCTTCCACCGATGCCACTGATGATCTATCAATATGAATGGTTGGCAACTGAGTTGCAAATATCCTATGAAGTGCCTAGAAGGGAGTCATCTTAAGGCTGGTATGGTAGTTACTACTATACCACCATTTAACCAATGCTATCCACCGTGAATAAGTCCCAAGCTTAGTGAAACATCTGCATTGCAAGTAATTTTCCAAGCACAAATTAACCCATTCTGTCTATCCATCAGACTATAGATGATAGGTTGTGCTAAAGTTGAGTTTAACTCCAATGAGCTTAAAAATCTCCTTCTAGAAAAGGCTGGTAAACACTCTATCCCTATTAGTTGTTATGTCCCTTGGTAACCCATGAAGCTTGAATATATTGGTGAGAAAGAGTTGGGCCACCTTAGTAACTGTAAATGGGTGCAAGATTGGCACAAAATGGACATATTTCAAAAATCAATCAACCACCACCAAGATCGTATCTTTGTTCTCTGATCTCGGTAATTGCTCTATAAAGTCCATAGAAATGGAATCCCAGCAACTATTAGGCACTAGTAATGGTTGAAGTAGCCCTGGGTAAGAAATGTTTTCATGCTTGCAATGTTGACAAATTTCACAACTAGTTACCCATTTACAGATATCAGCTTTTAACCTAGGCCAATAAAGAACCCTTAATTCTAGCATGGCCCCCTAATGAAGAATTATGTGCAGCTACCATCAATCTTTGTCTCAACTCAAAAAAAAATTTTCAACTGCAATTCTACTCTTGTATCTCAGTAACCCATTAGTGAAAAAGTAGTTTAGCTTAGCTGCTTTATTCACCATTAACGCACGTATTAACTCCTCACGCATTTCATCTTCTTCATAGCTAGAAATCACTTCTTCCATCCATAATGGAATCACCATAGAAGATAAGGCGTAACAATTTGTCTGCTCCTCAGTCCTCTCCCTCCTTAAAAGAGCATCCACGGCCTTATTAGCATTTCATTTTCTATATAAAATACTATAACTCAATCCCATCTTAGTTAACCCTTTTTGCTGAACAAATGTGTGAATTCACATTTGGAGCAAATACTTAATACTCCGGTGGTCGGGTTTTATTATAAAATTTGCATTGTCAAAATAATAGTGCCATTTACTTACATGAACAAGATTGCAAGCAATTCTTTCTCGTGCACACTTATATCTTGATTCTTATTACTTAATGCCTTACTGATAAATGCTATTAGTCTTCCATTTTGCATTAGAACCACACCGATACCCCTGTTGCTAGCATTATTTTCCAAAACAAAGGGAATTGAGAAACCGGGTAAAGCCAAGATAGGGGTTGTACTCATGGCTCGTTTGAGTCAATTAAATGTTTCTTCTGCCCCTTCATTCTAAGCAAAAGAATCCTTCTTCAATAAACACATCAATGGTCAACTGAGTATCCCATATCCTTTTATGAATTTGCAATAATACCCAGTGAGGCCTAGAAATCCTCTCAACGCCTTTAAGGTTTTTGGTCATGGCCAATTGACCATTGCTTTAATTTTGGTTATATCCATACTAACTCAACCAGCATCAATGATATGTCCTAGATATTCCACCTAATTTTGTGCAATGTACATTTTGAAAGTTTAACACAAAGCTCATGCTTCTACAAAATCTCTAGTACCTTTTATAAATGAAGCTCGTGTTCTTCAATTATAGCACTATAGACAAGAATGTCGTCAAAGAAGACCAACACAAATTTTCTCAAATACAACTCAAAAATGGTGGTCATTAGAGAATAGAATGTCGTTGAAGCATCTGTAAGCCCAAATGGCATACCAAGAACTCGCAGTGTCCACTATGAGTGGGAAAAGCTGTTTTATGAGTATCAACTCCCTCCATCTTCATCTGGTGGTAACCCGAACGCAAATCCAATTTGAAGAATAAAGTAGCATCCTTTAATTCATCCAAGAGGTTATCAATTAACAAAATAGGGAACTTGTCCTTAATTGTGATATTATTCAGTTGGAGTAGTCGATGTAGAATTGTCAAGTACTATCTTTCTTCTTAACCAAAGACATAGGTGAAGCAAAGGAATTGGTACTGGGTTGAATAATACCCCTATCCAACATATCCCTAACTTTTTTTTTCAATCTCATTTTTCTAGTAATAGGGGTAGTGATAAGGTCAGATATTGACTGGTATAGCTCCCTCTTTTAGGGTGATGGCACGCTCATAAGAATAAGAAGGTGGTAGGGTTTTTGGTTCTTCAAATATATTGGAATAATGAAGGACCTGTGTTATGTTTTCGGGTATTTTAGGTGAAAGAGGTGTTGTCATTTTCATTGGGTGATTTCGTAACTTATTAGTGTCGTTTTGATCAAACGACACATAAGTAATAGAGAAAATGAAAGGCCCTTCCTCGTTGACACACTAACCTATTAGCTTCTGTAAACTCTTCCCAGTCATAAGCTTTAGTCCACCATCCCTAATGAATCCTGTTAGCTCAATTTCATGCCCTAATCTCCTGAATGAAAGAGTCATCTTCTAAAAATCAAATAGGATAGGGCTATAATATCTCATCCGATCAACCCCTATAACCATATCATGCCCTATAAGCTTTAAAACTCTAAAATCAAATTCAAATTTATACCTTGGCATATACCACTTAAATCCCTTATATTATGACTTACTAACCATGCTTTGGCCATTAGCCATGGTGACAAGCACTGTTTTAGCTTTTGAAATATTAGCCCCAACATCTCTTACCATCTTGTCATCCATAAAATTGTGTACACCATTGCTATCCACTAGCACCACAATCCCCCTCCTATTAATTTCTCCATGAATCTTCAATGCATTAGCCGCTTTTGTCCCCTCAATTGTTTATATGGAGATTTCCACATTATCTCCTTCTTCAATTTCTTCATCATTCCTAGACTCGGTACTGGCTTCATCTACCACATCTTTGACACCTACTAACAACCTTAATTGCTTATTTTTGCATTTATGGCCTATAAAAAAAAATTTCCCCATTTGAAATAAGGGCCAAGGTTTCTCCTTAGGTAATTGGTGATTGATTAAGGATGGAATTATTATCAATGGAAATTGGGTTATTAGTCTTGGTCTTATCTTACAGTGATTCTGATTTTCGTTCTAGAATTTGATTTGGGTTTGGAAGTGATAGCTAAAAGGTATTGATGTATCTAGGATAATGCTTGGCTATGGAATTCATTAGCTTAAAAGGAAACTTGTTTTTGAATTTAGCTTAAAGGGATTGTTCCTATAAGCTTGCCTGTTCACATGCTTAAAAAAGGGTTGTTGTCTTGATCTCCTTGCCGAGACCACTGACAAAACTAGACACAAAGTAGCTTTCATCTAGCCACAGATGATGCTTAAGCATAAAAGACTTCAATTCTTCAAATCTTTTTGGATAGTTTGCTACCGATCCTTTCTGCTTCATTTTGTCAAACTCTTCAATCAACCTCAGATATCCATAACTTCCCAAATCGCATGAATAAATACTCTGCAAACTCATCCCAACCTCGACCAGGGTTCTGCATCTGCTACCCTTGATACCAATTATTTAGCCTCTCCCAAAATACATTGAAACAATCTCTATCATTTGGTCTTTTGAAACTCCATACAATTGAAAATATTGGCTCATTTCCTAATCCAGGTTCTTGGATTGGTGCCATCAAAGTGGGTAAGTTACACCTTTGGGTCTCTACTGTATACGGATATTGATGATTATCCCATTGTGAATTGGGGTTGCTTATGTGGGGGTTTGGCAAAATTCTATCTCCTTGTTGGCGATGGAAATTTGCAATCACTGTGGTAGAACCGAGCTATGGAGCATTATTGTGAATGGGAATTGAAGTACTATTTAGGTAACTAGTTTGGATAGGGTGGGATGGTACTTGTATTAGGCTGATTGTTATTGGGTTGGTTAATGTTTTGGGAAAGTTGAGGGTTTGATGAATTGGTTGAATTTCGACCTTATTGTATGGCTTGCAGATGATCTGATAGGGTTCTAACCATATCCATCATCTGGTCCAGTTGCTTTTGGATTACATTTTCAGCTAGATTCTGATCATGGAGTTGTTTACTTTGAATCTCAAATCATTCATAGACCTCTTTCATGGATTCTTGACTCTTTTGATCCATGAATTAAACTTGCTCTTCCATTTTGTTGGATGTATAGCGCCTCTATGACAACAACCTTACTCTTTCTAGTCATGTGGGCCAAAGAAGCTAAGGTGGGATCTCCCTATTAATCAGATGAGTGCTCTGATACCAAGCTATAATGATCTTGAGTTATGAAGGACTTAATTTGTTATCATAATGAACTAGAAGATGAGAGAGAAGAAGAGAGAGAGAGAGAAGGAAAGAGAGAATTTTATAACTGAATTGGAAGAAGAGAATGAATTATGTTATTATCTTTTTCATATTTTGGTACAATATAATCTATTGTTTATATACAATGCAGTACAATGAAGCAATTGCTCATAACAAACTCTTTCAATAGATTGCAACTACCCAACTAATCTATCTAATGGATTACAACAACTATCACTGATCTAACTAGTACTGTTGGCAATCCGGAGGCTTCCTCCCTCTTTCCACATGTGTATCACTTCTTGATAGTAATCCTTCACTATCACAAGTTCTGACATTTTTTGTCACAATAAAAAAAAAGAAAAAAGAAAAGAAAAGAAAAGAAAAAGTAGGGATAGATCCAAGAGATACATTAACCATTGATGCTAAATACAAATAGGGTTTAATTAAGATTTTGTTCTAAGATTATTGAAGGATAGTTGCTAGATTTTGTTATTAACTTCAACTCTTTCAATTCTCCTTAATTAGGCTCTCATCAATCCTTACTTATATTCATTGTAATTTCTAGACCAAGATTTTGAAGGCTTCTAGTGTTGGATTTGTGATTAGCTCGCCTCTAATGGCCCCGTAGGCTCTAGCTCTTTTCCATGCTGCTGCCTCTTACTCTCCAGCCTCTCATCATTGGAGATCTATCTATAACTAAGTTACTAGCTAATTTCCACTCTTGATTAAATAGGTGTCTTTTTTACACTCATTTTGCTGAATATGGACCCCCACTTGCATTACTTGTGGCCCCACAAAAAATAGTATTTAAGTAAGATATTTTTTTCATTTAAGCATAAGTTAATTAAGCAAAGGTATTGTGTGGTCGACTGCTTGTTCTCCATGACGATAACTTTGATAATGAAGCTATAAGTTGATGTTGGTTCCTAATAAAAAAACAGAATGAATCTTGGTGACTTTTGTTTAAGATTTTTTTTTTCATTTGTACCATTAATATTTTTTAAATTTCAATTTATCTTGATAAAATCTTCAATTTCAATTTTTTCTTATTAAAATTTCTAATTCTATTTTTTGACCAAAAAATAGTTATATAGATTGATTCCATATGGCATTACATATAACTATATATCCAAAAATTACATTATTTTTCCTTATCCATGTAGAAAAGTATCTTTACCTTTGATTTGGATGTAGAAAAATGACATGAGAACTTTTTTTTTCACATAAAAGTCACAAAATCAGCTTTTGGTTGAAAAATAAAATTAAAAATTTTAATAAAAATAAAAAATTTTTATGAAAACAAATTAAAGTGTAAAGATAATATCGGTGCAAATAGAAAAGTTAAACAAGTGAAATGAACTTGAATAGTGGTGTGTGTTCATGTGTTATCCGTGGGCTTAAAATGACTCAAATATATATATATATATAAATTAATGGCTCATAATTATATAATAAATTAATAAAGCTCCCTGATATTCTAATAGGGCGTTGCCAACTTGGGGCTTGGCAATCATTTATCCAAATATATTTGACTTTTTCAGCCTCAAAATCTTCCATTTGTATAGGGGTCCTACACGTGCACAGAAATTAATTTTTTTCTTTTTTTTAAAACTCGGGAGCCGGCCAGCTACAGCTTGGCTCGGATATAAAGGCGGCGTCGTTAAGCCGTCGTAGAGGACGAGTCATCCCTGTCAACGGTCCACCCGTCTCTATAACCGTTGACACATTATGACAATTCAGGATTTAATTAATTATTTATATATTAAAAGTAATAGTTTTTCCTAAAAAAATGATCACTCAATTAAAAAATAAACATATTTTTTTGTGATTAATATTTAAAACTTTTTAATTTTCTAATTCATGCCATGAAAAATTCAATCAATTTATTCTATAACACAATAACACTCTTAATAAGGTTCAAAAATAATAATGCTCTTAATATAGTTAGAGAAAATACTATATATTCATATATTTTGATTCTTTTAATTATTTTTTATGTGACTTTTTTTATTTATAATAATTTTTATGCACATAAACTTGTTAGTTAAGTTTATATTATTTTTTTGAAGCCAGTTAAGTTTTTATTTAGTTTAATGAAATGTTCAAAGTTTTCTAAATTCCCATGAGTTTATTGGATTTAATAGATTACAAACGACAATTTTTAAAATAAAAAAGGTACTTTATAAAATAAATGACCTATGAAATACATGTAATTTTTTTAGAAGTAAATTAAATATAAACGTAATTTTTATAACCAAACCTTTTAAAATTTTAGGTTCTGATATTGAACAATTTAATTATAAAAATATTTAATTCAAAACTCAGATAATATTTGCATTAAAAGAAAAATAGATGCAAAAGATGAAAATTAAAATTTAAGAGTTGAACGCTGGATTAGTATCATCTCATGTAAATAACATCAATCGACACATTGATTGATTATTTATCTCATATTATAAGTCTAACAATCTCTATCCAATTTAAAAAAAAATTAAATTAAAATTATATCCTTAAAAATTTCATCCATAAAATATTAATATTGATGTATCCTAAAAATTTAAATGAGTTGTTTGATAATTAAAATTTTATTTTTAAAAATTTTATGCATAAGATATTAATATTCTCGAATTTTTAATTTTAATTTCACTCATAACTCTGTTCATAAATTCAGGGGTATTGAATTAAAATTTTATTTATATTTATATAGTATTGAAACTAAATATTATGAAAAGTCATTTGATAAAAAAAAAATTATGAAAAAGTCAATTAATGCAACGACAGTTTCATCGAATGATAGACGAGATTGACGGCCACTAAATTGGATTTCCGTACAGTCCACCATTTTATTATTATATATATCCATATACAATTATACATCCATATACGTATAATTTTATTATTATATACTTCCCAATTATACATCCATATATATATGAGGTCAAAAAACCATAAAAAAAACCCTAAACTAATTGGCAAAAATTATTTTGGATCCTAAATTTTTTTATTCAATTATACTTTTTTTATATTAAAATTATATCAATTAAGACCCTAACCTTACAAAAATTATTTCTCCATTAGCTTTTGCCTACGTGGCACCATGAGTTTTTTTTATTACATATGTCATGTTCTTATCGAATTGTAAAAATCTAATAATAAAAAATAAAATAATAAAAAATAAAAATAAAAAAATCTCTTTTTTTTGTGGTTCCGACACAATCAATACCATTGCATATTTTAACTAGACAAATTCTCCTTTTCCGTTGATCTAAGTGATTCATAATAAGACCAAAGATTATTTTAATTTTAAACTTTTACAAACTAATAAAAATATGATTCTTGTAAAAAAAAAATCCACAATATCACGTAGGCGAAAGCTAATAGAAAATTAGTTTTTTGTAACATAAGGGTCTTAATTGACATGATTTTGATAAAAAAAAATATAATAATTGAAATAACAAAAATGTTTAAGGTCCAAATTACTTTCCCCCAATTAGTTTAAGGGTTTTTTTTTGTATCTTTTACCATATATATATATATATATATTAAATATAAAACAGAAAAAAATATTTAATTGATTGATATATCATTAAAATCATCATTTAAACTCAATTAAATTCTATTTTAATGATTTAATTAATGAAAAATGTTCAATTTGTTTTTGTTAAATGTACTCACACAATACTAATTGGATATTTAATAAAAAGATTATATTTATGAGTTTCACAATTTAAATATCTTTTTAATTTTATTTGTGATTGAAGAATTCTATGATTAGAGAGAGGGAGAGAGAGGTTGAAGGTTTGAGGAAATATGATAGAATTAATTCCATCTAGAAACAAAATATTATACACAATTGATGAAAAATACTAAAATCTCCATACAAACAATATTATTCAAAACAAAAGAATATGCCTCAAATAGTAATTATATAAGAAAGTAAACCCTACACAAAATACAAAAGTATTAATATTTAATTGCATATAATAAATTATCTTAACATCCCCTTAAGATGGAAAATGATAAATCAATCTTATCTTGGATAATAAGAATTCCAAATTCTATGCACTGAGGAACTTTGCAAAGAGGTCTATAGCTACTATTTAAAAGGAATGTGAGAGGCAGTAACAAGACCTTCTTAGATCTTATTCCTTAATATGTAGCAGTCAATGTCCAAATATTTGGTCCTCTAGTGAAAGGTAGAATTAGCAGTAATATGTATGTTGCTTGATTTTCGCACTGTAAATGAATAGACAACGACACATACATATGGAAATCTTGAAGACAATAATTGATAAATTGCAATTCACATACTGTAGTAGCTATACTCTTATAATCTGCCTCAATAAAAGACTTAGAGATTGTAAATTGCTTCTTTGTCTTCCAAAAAATCAAACAAGAGCCCGAAAAAACACAATATATTGTAATTGACTTTCTGGTTAGTGGACAAGTGCCCTCAATCAAAATCACAATAAGTATTCAATTTCATGCACAGATGTGTTGTGCGGTCGCACAATCGGCTCGCGTTCAAGCTTCATCGTATGCCAAGACTACTATTTTTTCAATGACTTTGGTGATGTAGTTTTAATGAGTTATGCAGTCGCTCAAGGGTCTTGGGCTGTCGCATAAGTCTGGTCATGTAGTGTCTACAAAAACAAATTTGATTGAACTTATTACCACACATCAATTTGACTGTCAATGATCAAAATAGAGTTTAATTGTCTAACAATCTCTCCTTTTTTTACTTTGGCAATCAAATTGAATTTAACATATATAAATTATAAATCAATCAAGTGCATGCTTAGTTTGGATCAATTGGAATACAATGTCCTTGAATGCAATTGGAGTTCAATGTCTTTGCATGCAATTTGAATGTAATGCCTTTTGTTATTTGATTGTAGTTATTTCCCTTAAATTCAGTCTCCCCCTTTGTTATTGTTATAATGTAATATGTGATGTAATTCAATTTATTACATCTCCGCCTTTGACAAAGGCAAAAAAAAAAAAAATGGAGAAGTCATAATGAAACTTAGTAACAAAAAAACTAGTGAAAAAAAGATCATTGCATTAAATTGAAAAGGAATTACAATAACATTATAAAAGAAAGTAGAAGCCATAAAACAAAAGAAAAACAAACACAAAGAAAATTTAATCTATAACTTTTTCTTTTCCTTTACTAGTGGAGAAGGAGGAGGAGTGCCTTCATCATTATTAGAATATAGAGTAGGAGAGTAGCCATGTGAGGATTCTTCATAGGGGCTCTCAATGTGCTCACTCACATCTTAATCACTAAGTGCACATTGAGAAAGATCAAGCTTCCCTTGCATATCATAAATGTCATGATGAACATGGGATAAAAGATCAATTTTTTGTTAAGCTTGTTCATCCTCTCAGTGACATCCTTTTTGAAATGGGTGAATTACTTTTGGAGGGAGGTGATAGCTTTGAGTATGAGCTTCATAGTTTTAGAGGATTCACCATTTTCCTTAGAAAGTTTGGTTAGTTTAGGAGGGTGCTCAACTTCAACATGGGTATATTCTTCTCCTTCTTCTTCTTCTATAATGATGTACCTAGGTCTTTTCTTTGCTTTTTGAAGCACACCTTTGCCACCAAACATGTATTCATAGTTATCATCAATTTTTTGTATACACCTACCATGTACAAGGTAATCAAGGATGATGCAGTTTGTGTCAAGGGGATCACTTAAAGTAGGTAAGTTTTCAGGGGTGAGTAGCCCTAAATGTCTAGCTATTTAGATGATTTGAGAGGAGAGAAAGAAAGTACTAGCCCTATACTTCTCATGGTGAATGAACATGTCAATAAGGAATTGGGCAGATTGGATAGGCTCATTATGCTTTAAGGCATACAAAAAGAATAAGTCATGTTGAGTGACTTTCTCATTGACATCACTCCTTTGATGGATGGTATAGGTGATGATCCTATAAAGGATCCAAAAGATCAAGGTTTTGAAGTGAATGACTTTAGACGATCTATTGTCATACTTTGTTTCTATGCATAACTCATTCTTTTAAAGGGAAGTCCTTATCAAAATAGGAGAAGGCTCCATGAGTTTGAAAATCCCAAATTTCAATAAACTCCTCTAAGGAGAGGGCAAAGTCTTGGTAAAAAAGCCTCAAGTAGACTCTGTAGTACCCAATGGAAGCATTGTGATTCTTTTTTTTTCTTAGGGGCATCAAAAATTCTCTAGAAAGACTAGGGTATCCTAGTTCACTTGGGAAGAAAAAATGTTCCCACCCTATCCTCTCAAGGTACTCATAGATATCTCTTTGAATGTGAAGGGTTAGGAGCATCTCTTTAGCTGGCATTTTGGTAGGTTCAAGGTTTTTTCTTTTTCAACATGTAGTATTTGGTCTTCTCATCATCATTTTTATATTTGAGTTTATGTGGTTGAACACTTTTTCTAGTGAAGTATTTGGGTTTAGGTGGAGGGTCACTAATGGCTACTCCTTTTCCTTTCTCAATGTGAGAGGCTTTCTTCTTGGATGTCTTAGTTTTAGGAGCCATAATGAAGTAAAAACAAAGAAAACAAAAATGTAGAAGAGAGAATAGAAATGTAGAAAAGAGAGTGTTGATGTAGCTTGAGAAAAAAATCTTCACAAATCTTCTTCTTGATGAACAAAGCTTGAAGAAATGTTTGTTGATGTGTTTAAGTGTTTGCAAAGATGTATTTTTATTCAAAAGTAGGGTATTTATGGGCAAAATTTAAAAAACTAGCCATTTCTGACCATTTGGGGGGCAAAATGGACACAATTTTGAAAGTTTAAACGTTTAAAAATTTTGGCAGTTATACTTCGTGTGCAGTCGCCCAACTTGTTGTCAACCGCAAGACAAGTCTTGCGACCTCTACGGGGAGTGGACGCTTGCACAAACCTGCATAGTATGTAATGGTCGAGAAATTTCAAAGATTTTGAAATTGAGCGACCGCACTAGATTTTGTGCGTTTGCGCAAGAGTGAAGTATGAGGCTCGAGTAACATAAACTCATGTGCGACTGCATAATAGTATTGAGCAATCACATAATTTAAAATTGTAAAAAAATATTGATTTTTAAATACAAATGATCAAAAATAGGTTTGGAAAAGTTAAGGAGTGATCATTCAAGATATTTTCCATTAATCATATGAATGTGTTGTTTTATGAAGTTTAATTTTTCTTCATTTAGAGGTTTTGTAAAGATATTGGTAAGTTAATTTTAGGTGTTAATAAATTTTAAAAATACATTATTATTTTGAACATAATTTCTTAAAAAGTAATGCTTAATGTCTATATGTTTTAACCTAGAATGTTGAATGGGGTTCTTGGATAAGTTAATTACACTTGTGTTATCACATTTAATAGGAATATGATCAAATATTTTTTTCACAATCAAGCAATTGTTGTTTTATCTAAAGAACTTATATGCAATAAAAACATATAGTGACATATTCTGCTTCTGCGGTAGATAAAGCTACCCACACTTGTTTCTTGCTAAACCAAGAAACTAGGAATTTACCAAGAAAATGGCATGCTCCGGTGGTGTTTTTCTTATCTAATAGGCTACCAACAAAATTCACATCCGAGAAATCTAAAATGTCAAATGATGTATTTATAGGATACCATAGACCTAAATGTAATGTTCCACCCAAATATTTTAGAATTATCTTAGTAGCATTTAAATGTGATTCTTTAGGACATGATTGAAATCTAGAACATAAACAAACACTAAACATTATATCGGGTCTAAAAGCGGTTAAATAAAAGTAGTGATTCGATAATACCTCGATATTTATTTTCATCCACTATCTTACCACTTTCATCTTTATCAAGTTTCAAGGATGTACTCATTGCAGTCTTGCTTGCTTTGCAACTATTCATACCAAACTTCTTGAGGAGTTCCTTTGTATATTTGGATTGGTTGATGAAAATATCATCCTTGCATTACTTAATTTATAGACCAAGGAAAATTTTGAGTTCTCATATCATGCTCATTTTTAATTTTTTAGTCAAATAAGAAGCAAATTCTTTGCACAAAGATTCATTAGTAGCACCATATATAATGTTATCAACATAAATTTGCACAATTAAATTGTTATGCATTTTCTTTTTAACGAAAAAAGATTATGTCAACTTTGTCTTTTGAAAAAATATTCTCTAGCAAATAAGCACTAAATATATCATACCAAGCTCTTGGAGCTTGTTTCAAACCATACAATGCCTTAGATAATTTAAAAACATGATTGAAAAATTGAAAATCTTCAAAACCGGGAGGTTGTTCAATATAAAATTCCTCATTAATAAAACCATTTAGAAATGCACTTTTAACATCCATTTGAAAAAGTTTGAAATTCATGTGACATGCAAATGCAAGTAGGATTCTAATTACTTCTAATCTAGCAATGAGAACAAATGTCTCATGATAATCAATGCATTCTTCTTGGTTATAGTCTTTGTTTCTTGTAATGAGACCATCTTCATCAAGTTTATTCCTATATACCCATTTGCAGCTAATGATTGGATGGTCTCTGGGTCTAGGAACAAGCTCCCACACTTTGTTTTTCTCAAATTGGTTGAGTTCATCTTGCATTAAAATCACCCAACATTCATCACTAAGAGCTTCGTCAATAGTCTTTGGCTCAATTTGAGAAACAAAGGCAATATTAGAATCTAAATACTTAAACTTTGATCTGGTAGTTACTCCCTTTGAAGTGTCACAAATGATGAGATCTTTTGGATAATTCTTTTGATAATGCCAATCTCTGTGTAATACATGAGTCTCTTCTTATTCCATGATTTGTTCTAGCTCATCATTGTTTTTCTTTGGATCATTATTTGTCTTATGCTCTTTAAATGTACCTAAAAAATCATCAAGAACACTACCTTTCCCATGATCAAGCTTAGAAGATTCATTAAAAATAACATGCATTGATTCTTAAACTACTAGAGTTCTCTTATTAAATACTCTATATACCTTACTAGAAGATGAATACCCTAATAATACGCCTTCATTCGATTTGGATGAGAATTTTTCAAGAGTGTCCTTGGTATTCAATATGAAGCATTTGCATCCAAATACTCTAAGATTTTATTCCATTTCATAGCTCAAAAGAAGTTTAATTAATCAAAGGTCTTTTGTAAACACAATTTGTAATATAACAAGCGGTATTAATGGCTTTCGCCCAAAAGTAAGAAGACAAATTATACTCATTGAGCATTGTTCTAATCATTTCTACCAAGGTTCTATTTTTCCTTTTAACCATACCATTTTGTTGTGGTATTCTTGGAACTAAAAAATTGTGTGCATTGCAAAAGTTTTTAAAGTTATCATTTTTAAATACTTTGCCATGATTACTTTTAATATATGTAATCACATAGCCTTTTTCATTTTGAACTCTTTTTTCAAAAATTTTGAAATGGTTAAAAGCTTCATTCTTTTGAACTAATAAATTAACCCATGTAAATCTTGAGTAATCATCAACAAGTACAAATGTATACAAATTACCACCTAAACTAACAACTATATTTGGTCCAAATAAGTCTAGATGAATTAGTTCTAGAGGTCTAGATGTGCTTACAACATTCTTAGTTTTGAAGGAGCTCTTGTGTTGTTTTTCAAATTGACAAGGTTCACATATTTTATCTTTATTGAATTTTATTTTGGAGAGTACATCCACAAGTTCTTCTTTATTTAGACAATGCAATTGATTCATATTAGCATGTCCTAATCTTTCATGCCAAAGCCAAGTATCATTACTAATAGTGACTAAATATTCAAATGCATTATTATAGTGTAGGTCAATTTTATAAGTGTTTCCAATTCTAGTTCCATTGAATGCAAGTTCACCACTAGAAGAAATAATTTTGCATCCTTTAGAGTTGAAATTGACATCATATTCTTTGTCATACAAGTAACTAACACTAAGCAAATTATATTTCAGTCCATCAACCAACCACACATCATTAATCATGTTCTTCCCTAGCATACCAATAGAACAAATGCCTATAATTTTTTTTAGCGTTATTTTCAAATGTCACATTACCTCCATGCATGTAGGTGAGAATTATGAAAAATTTTGCATTTTTCGTCATACGCTTTGAGCATCTACTAGCTTCAAGCCAATTACTTTCATTGATAATAGACTTCAAGCGTACCTACAAGATAATAAGTTTTATCTTTTTTTAGGTATCCAAATGAGCTTGAGTACTTGGGGGTAGTAGTAGAGGAATCCTCTAATTTAAGATGATTTTTCCTAATGTAACAAAATGCACTCTTATGACCAAATCTCATACAATAGTTGAATTGGTATACGACTTTATACTTTTACATCCTTCATTTATTGAATTTTAAGGAGTTAAATTTGCAATCACAAGTGTGTAAGGAATAGGATTGTCTATATGCATGCTTGTGATTATGTTTATGCCTTATGTACATGTATGCATAATTTGCTTTTGACAATTTTTTTTTATAGCCTAGTGGACATTGAGTAGTCTTTTTAGTACTCTTAAGATTAGCAAGTGAATTTGTGTTTTTCACAATTTCAATATTAGATGTAGATGCTTTGACAAATGTTGGTGCTTTTGATGAAGTAGTAGACGATCCATTAAATCCTAAACCATACTTAGAGGAAGGTGACCTTTGAATACTAATCAATGTATCTAAGGCTTCCTTACCTTTATGAAACCTAGAGATAGAATTCTTTAGTTCATTTATTTCTCCTTTTAAAACTTCATTTTCCTTGGAAATCTTCTCTAAGCTAGGTGATTTTCTAGTCATTTCATCAATAGATATTATTCATTTGATGTCTTTAATTCTATAGTAGAATTTTTTAAAGAGACAAAGTCTTTTCTAACTTAGAGCATTTTTTTTTATAGAATTTCATCTTAGAAAAATATTTTTGGGCTCTTAGATTCATATGCTCAACTAACTCACTAGCATTCAAAGTGTCATCAATACTGTCACTATATGCATTAGAATTTAAGGATAGAGTACCTACCTCATTTGTGTCATCATTATCAACTCCAATAGCCATGAGACATAGATTTGCAATACCTTGCTCTTCCTCTTATTCTTCTTCACTTGAGGATTCATCATCTCATGTGGCTTTGAGAGACTTTTTCTTCTCTTTGTCTCATTTCTTCTTGCTCTTCATCTTGAAGCAATCCGTTTGATGTGACCCAGTTTGCCACATTCATAGCATTTTACTTCATTCTTTTTCTCCTTTTCTTTAAAAGAGATTTTGGATGAGTTACCTTTATTTACTTGTCATCTCCTCTTTCTCTTCCAATCACTCACTCTTCTAGACAACATGGCCATTTCTTCATCATCGTCACTTTCTTCTTCACTTGAGCTCTCTACTTCTTTGGTGACTTTGAGAGCTATAACCTTCTTAATGTCCTTCTCACCCTTATCATCTTCTTTTTCGGTGTGCAATTCAAAAGTGAGGAGTTTTCTAACTAGCTCATCGGTCCTTAAAGTACTAAGGTCATGTGCTTCTTCAATTGAAGATACCTTAGACTTAAAATTCTTTTTGACTCTAAATGCCCTCAATATCTTGCTATTGACACCACCTTGATCATACAATTTGCCATATTTCTTTAGGTCATTGACAATAGCAAGTAATTAATTTGTCATATCGGTGACATTCTCGTTGGGCTTTATCTTAAAGAGTTCATACTCATGCATAAGCATTTGGGTCTTGGTGAACTACACTTGAATGGTGCCCTCATGATAGTTCTCAAGGGTTTTCCAAATGCATTGTGCATATGTAAGATGATGAACTCTGCCACCTGCTTCTCTAGATATGGAGTTCATTAATATTGAAGTTGCCCTTTCTTGAACATCGGTCTATTTTTCTCTTAGAAGAGGCACTTGAGTACCATCAACATCATGTGTAGGAGGTTTCCACCCATTCTCCCTATATTTCTAAAGCTCAATTCTCTCACTATCAAGAAATAGATACATCTTATATTTTTAATAAGAATAATCTATTTCATCAAAGTAGGGTCTAAGGTGATGAAGAGGTTAAAGCATTAGAAGTGGCTGCCATGGTGAATCAAATTTCATAATTAAGCATCTTGAAATTTTAAGGCTCTGATACCAATCGTTGTCCCAGGATAGCAACCAAGAGGGGGGTGAATTGGTTTTTAGAAGAAATGGTAGCAAATTAAAAACTTAAAAGTAAGATAAAGAAAATGAGTAGAGTAGAGAAGAATGGACAAACGAGATTTATAGTGGTTCGGATTCAACAATCCTACATCCACTCTCCAACATTAATTGGGTATTCCACTATACTTGGAGTTTTGGAAGCTCACTCCCAACTTGGTGTTTTCACAAGTTTACACCCAATTTATACAAGGTTTGAGTATCTTCCTCACAATCCAACAAGATTTTTTTCAGGCCAACTCTAAAATCTAAGTGTTTTACAAGCTTACACTCAAACTTACAATGGTGTTTGATGCTCACACCCAACACTCAATCAATACAAATGTAGATATGAATATAAGGAATTCAAAGTTGTTTGCCTTAGCTATAATAATCACAATTACCCCCCCCCCCCAAAAAAAAGAAAGAAGTTTCTTAGGGTATTTATAGCCATTAGTACTTAAACGAGTCATTTGAAGTGGTTCCCACATGTTTAACACTTGCCTTCCACTTAATTTGTTGCCAAGATACATTATGCGGTTGCAACATATAACATGCGGACACACAATTCAAATATCTCTCTAACGGCTAACTCCAATGATAAGATTTGGTTGTCTGACAGAATCTTATTAGCCCATAATCTCATGTCGTGTGGTTGCACCACCATTTATGTGGTCACACAATATGATGTTTACCATTAATTTTGAATTTCTTCTTCCACATATTCAATTTTTATTGATTATAAATGTTTGGCGGTAAATGTGTTGAAATGATGCAGTCGCACAATAGGCTCGGACAATCGCGCAAAGGTTTGACCGTCAAGTTTATACCGCATGAGGTGACCGCTATTGCTTCTGCCACTTTTAGGTTTTTAGGTCATTGCTTTGTGTAGTTGCACAAGTGTTTCCTATGGTGGCATAATGTGTTGATGTTCCAGCTTCACCGCAGGACAAGACTGTTATCTCTTTTGTGCTTTTTGAGTTTTTAGTTTATTACCTTATACGGTTGCACAGATGTATTGTGCAGTCGCATAATCGGCTCACGTTCAAGTTGCATCGCCCACCAAGAATGCTATCTTTTCTGTGACATTGGTGATGTGGTTTTAATGAGTTGTATGGTCGCTCAAGGGTTTTGGGCAGTCACACAAGTTTGGTCATGTAGTGTCTATAAAAATAAACTTGGTTGAACTTATTAGCACACATCAATTTGACTGTTAATGATCAAAATAGAGTTTAATTATCCAATAGTATTCAATTGTAAAGTAGAAGTAACAAAGAAAAACAAACCAAAAGATGGACTACTTTTAAGTACTTGATAATATGCAAAGTTGCATCCCAATGACAATCTCTGGAGCACTCATAAATTAACTCAATTGCTAAACATAAAATGAAATATCCAATCTAGTCAAATTCAAATACAAAAGCCTACCAACTAGCCTCTTAAATTTATCAAGATCATTTAGAAATGGTGAGGTTCCATTAAACAATTTCAAACTAGCAAGTAATGGCACCTCAGTAGGTTTACATCTAGAAAAATCAATATCAATTTAACAGCCTTCTTGATAACAGCTACACTAACAGCCTTCTTTGCCTCTTTCTTAGCCCTCTTATATTCCTCAAAGGCCTCGCTATTAACCGCATTCGGTAACTTTTTATACCATTCCCTCTTAGCCTTAATAGCCTTTTGAACCTCCTCATCCCACCACCATGCATCGTGCGGTCGAGGCCCTGCCCCTTTAGAGATCCCCAGCAATTTACTACCTGCTCATGGCAGAGCCTTAGAAGGGATTTATCAAAAGTTAGGTACTAAAGAGGGAGAAATGGGCATTTATAAGATTGCAAGGATGAGAGAAAGGAAAAGCAGAGATTTAAGCCAAGTCAAATGTATAAAGGATGAAGATCAACGGGTGTTGACAAGAGATGTTGAGATTAAGGAGAGGTGGAAGGCTTATTTTGAGCAGTTATTCAATCCTGAACATGAACAAGATTTTCAAGGTCTTCATGCAACAAATGATTATATCAGCTGGTCTAGGAGGATCTTGCATAGTGAAGTAAGAGAAGCCTTGAAGTATATGAAAGTTGGTAAAGCTTGTGGCCCGGATGGTATTCCTATAGAGGTTTGGAAGAACCTTAGAGGTAGGAGTTGCCTGGTTAACTAAACTCTTTAATGCTATTGTGAAAGGACGTAAGATGCCGAATGCCTGGAGGAAGAGTATCATGGTACCCATATATAAAAATAAGGGAGACATTCAATGCTGTACAAATTATCGGGGTATCAAACTTATGAGCCATACTATGAAATTATGGGAAAGGATTATTGAACACAGATTGAGGAAGCTTACAAGAGTTTCGGAGAATCAGTTTGGGTTTATGCCAGGGAGATCTACCATGGAGGCTATTTCTCTTCTAAGAAGACTAATGGAATTGTATCAAGAGAAGAAGAAAGATCTCCACATGGTATTTATTGACTTGGAGAAAGCCTATGATAGAGTACCAAGAGAAGTGTTATGGTGGGTTTTGAAGAGGAAAGGAGTCAACGGCAAATATATCAACATCATCAAGGACATGTATGAGAATGCATCCACTAGTGTGAAAACACCTGGTGGAGACACTGAGACTTTCCCTATTACTACCGGATTGCATCAAGGTTCGGCCATGAGTCCATATTTATTTACCCTGGTTATGGACGAGCTAACCAGAAGCATACAAGACGATGTTCCTTGGTGTATGTTGTTTGCTGATGACATTATTTTAATTGATGAGACTAGTGCTGGTGTAAACCGTAAGTTATAAGTGTGGAGAAAAACCCTCGAGGACAAGGGTTTTAAGTTAAGTAGGAGTAAAACGGAATATATGCACTGTGAGTTCAGTCTAAGGAAGAAGCAGGAACATGAGGTTAAGTTGGATGGAGTTTTGGTTCCTAAAACCAACCACTTCAAATATTTGGGTTCGGTGTTCCAGAATGATGGCCGTATAGATGAAGATGTGGCTCACAGAATACAGGTAGGGTGGTTGAAGTGGAAGGGTGCGACTGGGGTTTTATGTGATAAGAAAATACCTCTGAAAGTGAAAGGTAAATTCTATAGGACGGTTGTTAGACCTGCGATGCTCTATGGTAGTGAGTGTTGGGCACCAACGGGACAACATTTGCATAAGATGAGTGTGGCAGAAATGAGGATGCTAAGATGGATGTGTGGACATACCAGACTGGACAAAATTAAGAATGTTCATATTCGACAAAAAGTCCAAGTAGCGGACGTCGGAGATAAGGTGAGGGAAGGAAGACTTAGATGGTATGGGCATGTTTTAAGAAGACCTCCTAATGCTGCGGTTCGTAAGTGTGAGAATTTGTTGATTGAGGGGGCTAGAGGTCGTGGCAGACCTAGAACTGTGTGGAAGGAGGTGATAGCAAGAGACTTACGTGCCTTAGATCTTGATGCGGATTTGATTAATGACAGACTTGAATGGAGACGTAAAATCCGTGTCTTGGAAGGGGCCTAAGGCTGGAGTTTTTTTTTTTGTGTCTTTTGAGCTTATTTTGTTGAGAATCCATACAGCCGACCCCAATTTGTTTGGGATTAAGGCTTAGTTGTTGTTGTTGTTGTTGTATATTTCCTCTGATTTAAATACATACCCTGTATTATACTGTGTATTTCCAAACCCAATAAATACTTAGCCAACCCAAGATCTTTAATAGAGAAAGCATCACCCAAACTCTTTTTAATAGTAGATATAGCATTACATTAATACCAATTATCAAAACATCATCCACATACATAATAAAGAAAAGAAACACAGTGGCATAAGATTTCACAAACAAACAACGATCATTAGAGGATTGTGTAAAACCCATACTTTGTAATGTAGTAGTGAACTCAATGTTCCACTACTTGGATGCTTGTTTCAAATCATAGAGTGATCTTTTAAGTCTACAAACTATACTAAAATCAAAAATTCTATATCCAACAAGTGGGGACATATATTTTTCTTTATCAATAAACTCATGTAAAAAGTATTGTATGTTCAGCTGGTATATAGGCCACTATTTAATTGTAGCTACTATAAAAAATAATCTAACAGAGTTACAAACTTAGTTACAAGGGAGAAATTATCATGATAATTCACACCTTTTATTTGGTTGTACCCCCTTAGCTTAATCTTGCCTTATACCTATTTACTATACCATCAACCTTATACTTAACTTTATACACCCATTTATAGCCTATTGGCTGCTTTCCAAGTGGTAAATGTGTTAATTCCCAATTATTATTTTGTTTAAGGGCAATAAGTTTTTTTTCCCTAGCTTGTATCCAAATAGGGTCATCTTTAGTTTAGCTGCAAATCCTAGGTTCTTATATAATAGACACATTTGCTATAAAATCAATATGAGTATTATCAAGGGAGGATTGTATGAAAGAAGCCATTGGTGACATAGGGTAGGGAGTAGAATCTGTATGGCTAATATTTTTATGCTTCACATTAGAAACAAAGCCATCAAGCCATTTGGGTATAGTTCTTTGTATATTACTTTGCCTAGGGCATTGGCATTATAAGTTAAGAATATCGAAAGCTTCAAGAGAAGAAGTTATACGAGGAACATCATTAGAAAAATGAGGAGAAGAAGAATTTGTGGAAGGGGTAGAAACAAAAATAATGTTTTCTAAAAGTGTATTAGATGAAGAAGGTTCTAAATTTTCTAAGATAAGAGTATTAGAAGATGAATGAGGAGCTATATAAGGTGAGGGATTAGAAAATTTTATGAGAAAATTGAAATGAAATAGGATCAAATTGAATAGGTAAAACCAAAGGCATCACTATTTAATTGCTATTAATAAGTTCAAAATTGATGAAGGGAAAAATATGTTCATAAAAGATCTCATCTCTAGATATACGGATAAAATGTGTTTGTAAATTGTAATTTTTGTATGCCTTTTATCCATGTACATATATGAAAAATGCATTTGGCTACCTTAGGTTCAAACGTGTCTTTGTGAGGTATGATATTTGTAGAATAGCAAAAGCATCTAAAAACCCTTAAAAATTGATAATCATTTGATTTATTATGAAAATTTTCAAATGGATTTAAAATAGATGTAGGTAACTTGTTAATAATATGAGTGGCTGGAAGAATGGATTCACCCTATGATTTTAAAGTAGGTTTCCTTGAAATATGAGAGATCTAGTTATTTCTAAAAGGCGCCTATGTTTTCTTTCTACTATCCTATTTTGTTGAGATGTATGAAGGATAATTTTTTGACATATGATTCCTAGGCTAGAACAATTTGTTGAAATTAGCCATTCGTAAATTTTGTACTATTGTTAGTTCTTGAGAAAAATTGAACTTTGGTTATAAAAGAAAATATTTTAGATAGGTTATTGTTTATGTTTTTTGACCTAATAAAAATGTCTAGGCGGCTCTATTATAATCATTCACCAAAGTGAAAAACATAATGTGCCCCTAATAGGGTAGTTGTCTTATAAGGTCTCTAAAGTTTTATATAAATTAACTTAAATATATGGGTGGTCTGAGTAATGCTATTAGGAAATGGCAACCTATAATGTTTAGACAATAGGCAAATACTATAAACACATGAGTTTTCAAAACAATCTTTCGATACAAAAGGTAAGAGTTAGATTTTCTTATGTGAAGTTTGTCCTAATCTTTTATGTGATAATCATAGGACATAAGAGCACAAGGAGAAGCAGAACACAAATTATGAGAAGGGTAAGCATGATTATTAATATAATTAGAAGCATAAGCAGAAACAAAATTATAAGTGTTATTATTCAAAGTTGAAACAGAAACAACATATTAATAAGATTTTGAATTTGCATTGTCTATCTCAACAATATTCAAGAGAAAATATGACTTATTTTTTAATATATTTATGGGACTTACAAGAAAACTAGAATTATCAAGAATCTATAACCCATCATGCAGCTTGCCCACTGCTATAATATCTCTAGTCAAAGTGTCTTGAAACAAACAATGGGTTTTATAAAAGGCTACTTTAATATTAAGGTCTTTAGTGAGTTGGCTAATGAAGGGTAGATTAAATTTGAATTTTGTACTATTAAAACTTTTTTCAAAACAATCTTTGATTCAAAATCATGTTTCCAATGTATTTAACTAAAGTAAAAGTTCTATTAAGTAAATGCACAGTAGATGCAGAAAGTAATTCAGTTAGGTTTGTCATGTTTTTACTGGTATAACTCATATGATTAGTTTCTCATATATCCACTATCCAATACCTACTAAGGGCATATACCTGCATAGTTTGCCAAGTGTGCAGAAATTGGCTACCTTTCCCTTAAGATATTTATTAACCACTAAGGTGATAATGGCTAGCTAATCTGGTTTCGTAGGATGTTCTACATTAGTAATGCCCTCTTTAAGTGATTTCTCTACTTAAGCTATAAACTAAGATTGTCCCCTTTTGTCTTTTAGAATCAAAGTACCAATCTAGGTACCTAATAAGCTTGAAACATCCCACTTTCACAAGCCCTTTCATTTTGCAATTTATGCAATATTTGTCTTCCTTATCTTTATTAGGTTGCCCTCCTTATAACTATTATTTCCACTTTGATCTCTCCCAAATTCCCTTGAACTTGGTTGTCCTCCATGTAGCATCACATTAGTATTTCCATTATTAACACAAGAACCATGCACTTCCCTCTATTTTACAACATAAGAACCATGCACTTCCCTCTATTTTTCAACTCTTAGAACCAGAGAATGTACTTTGTTAACATTGGGCAAAGGTTCAATTAAAAAACTCTAGTTTTTGACATGATCATATTGATCATTCAAATTCATTAAGAACTACATTAACCAATTCAAGTTATTCAGATTTATTGTGTCTTTAGTTGCCTCACAAGAGCATTCTAAAATATGTATCATGCATGCTAGTTCATCTTAGAGCCTCTTCAACTTAGATGTCTCTCTGAATGTTATATACCATAAGCCTATCACTCTCCCCATATCTACTCTCTAATTTATCCCATAGTTTCTTTGTTATATCTATATACAGAAATACATCTATTAAATCTTTATAGATATAATTAAGTATCAAGGAGGTAAATATAATATCAACTCTCCTCCAATTCTCAATCTACTGAGCCTACATCAAGTGTCTTATATCTTCCATTTATGAATCATAATTTTGTCTTAGCACCTAAAGCTATCTTCTTTATTCTACTCCATACAAAGTAATTAGACTTAGTTAAGGAAGAACTCATCAAGAACATCCTAAGATGATCAGAGTTTTGCAAGTGAAGTGGATCTCCAATATCTCAATTTTCAGTCCCTCGGCTATGTTGTGTAGCTATTGCATTAGATATCTCAGCTTCATTAGCTATTGTAATTAACACCAAAAATACCTTTCACACTTAATTTGCTTTGAAATTGAGTGTTAAATGATTTTAATTTGAGTTATTGTGTTTAGAATCTCAATTTAGGGTTTCAGTTAGGGTCAATGTTAAGGATTGAATTTGGTGGTTTTGGTTAAGGCTTCAATTTAGAGTTTTGGCTAAGTTCCAAATAAGGGTTTTCAGCTAGGTTTTCAATTAAGGCTTATTGTTAAGTTTCAAATTTAGGGATTTTGTCTAATTTGGTGATACTTATGGTTTTAGTAAAGATTTCTGGTATATTTGTGATTGCACAATCAAATGAATGTGAGATATGGAGGTTTAAAAGGTTTAATGACTTATTTTGGCTAGGTTCAGTTTCTAAGATCTCAAATCCATCACGATTATAGTTTCTTTAGTTCTACATGTGTATATCTAAGAAAAAGGAAAACTTTTCTAGGCTATTTGAGGGCTTCGATCGAGGTCTCAACAAGTACGAAAAAAATAGGATTTCAATGATTATCAAAGATAAAAAAAATTAGTTTTCTAAGATTCTTTCAAGTGATTTGAGTTGTATCTGGCTAGACCTACTTATTGTTCTTAGGTTTGGGCATAGATTCGATTCGCATGCTCATGCTCATGCTCTAATACCATGAAGAATTCTAGAGCTACAGAGAGAGAGCTTTGAGTGGTTAAAAAAATGTTTGATGAAATCTAATGTGCACCCAATCACATAACTAATAAAGAAATTAAATGCTTATATTATTAAAAACTTAAATTCCATTATTAGGTTTATTTTGATTTTAGTATTTATCTATTCAATTGATTTTCAATTTAACGCCTATAAGAAACATTGGAAAAAAATTACATCAATGCACACATTAGCACTTGGTTAATTTGCACAATGATTCCAATACATAAAATTAAGCAAAAATGGTAACTATTAATACATCAATAAAGTTGAAATTAAACATACAAATACTTTTTTTTTCTTTTTCAACTTCTGAGAAAGGGAGTCTCTTTCAACTTTTGAGAGAATTTTTCTCTTTTATGCCAAAAAAGTCCTCTATTTTTGTTCCAGATCTAAGATTGTTGTTGGCCATTTGGCCGATGACAGCTTTAGATTTTTCCTCTATTTTTTTCCAAAAATTATATATATACACATATAATATGAGACAATTACCGTTGCGTATAGTTTTTTTTGTTCCATCTTTTCAATAGATATGTACCCTCCTTGGCTTCATTGTATATTTTTTAGGTATTCTTGATTTTCTTTTTATTTTGGCATTCGTCTATATGTGAGAAATGTCTTTTGCGCCCTGCGGTGAAGATTGTTAGCCTCATGTTCTCCTTTTGTGCCCTTGATGGTTTCTTCAAGCCTTTTAAAGTTGTTTTGTACTCTTTCTTAATTTGTTTAATGAAATCATCTGTTGCTGATAAAAAATAATATATTTGGATTAGTTGACATAAATAATTCTAAAATTAGAAAATGTCAAAATAATTATTTAATTAATGCGTTTTATGTGATTTTCAAGTTCTAAAGGAAAGGGTCGGTTCCTTTGATAGTGAAAGTTGATGTGGTTAGCCATTTATCTTTTTCCATTGGGATTAGATATATATTTTTATATATCCTCTATCATTGAGTATAAATTTAGCTTTTTTATGAAATAATTTAATACAAATTAAATTTAAATATTAATTTCATTGTTTTAATTAAATTATGCGAAATAATCAAGCATTTATAATTAATATCACTATACAAAGAAAGTGTTAATTATTATTGTATAAAAAAATACTTTGTTTCAAATTAATAGATTTTATTTATTTATATTAAATTATAACTCATTTATTATTTTAATATATTAAATTTTAATTATACTCATATTTAATATTACTTATTAAAAATATTCGATAAACACATGGATATATATTTTGCTCTGTATTCATTATATCTTGGTTGATTTGGCCTAGTTAAGAATATCTACTTTTTCCAAAATCTAAAAAAGTATTTATTAAAAATATTTAATAAATATATTTCATACTAAAATGATGATATCATAAAAAATGTATATTTATATTTTTAATAAAAATAATTAATTTTTGTTAATTTCATAAAATATAAAATGTAACTATTAATATGTGATGAAGGAAGTATTTGTGAATTTCAATATTCATATTGTGGATTATATTATGTGTATTAAATTAATTTTTGACATAAAATTTTAAAAATATTATAGTTTGTTATAAAATATGTGGATGACTACTTAATTAGATTAACTTTATTCTATCAAAATTATGATTAGTTCTATCCTATTTAAATTAGGATTTAATTTGATGATAGTTGTAATCTTTTATTCTTATCTATACTCTACTTACACCACTATATAAACCCTCATTATAGGTAGTGCAAAAGAAAAAAAATTCATAATAAAGAGATTCCTCTGATTTTTCATTCTCTATCTATCTTCTCTTTTCTTTTATTTACAACATGTTATCAGCACGATAGCATTTACAAATTATAATAGTGAAGAGAGCAAGATCTAATTTTTTTAAGAGAATTTTTATATCTCTTAAATTAAGATATGCTACCACATTTTATATTTTTTAATGATTTCATGATTAATCTTGATTAGATTGATAATTAGAATTTTATTTATAAATAGTATTTGAGCTCTTCATATTAAATCATTAAGAAATTTTTAAGGTTATAATATATATATAATATTTGTTCGAAATTTTACTGTATATAATTTTATTCATGTTTGTGAGATTACAATTATCCATAACTATAAAATTATTGAATTCATGAATTGGGTAACGCATACAATATTTTGTTCATGTTTGTATATGTATGAATAACGCATACATGTAAAAAGAAAGTTGGATAATCTTGATATTGTATTTATCCATAAGGCTACCGTTTGCATATATTTATGTAAAGAAGAGCTGAAATTTGTATTGGCTTTTTAACATGGATTCATAAACTTAAATAATAAAATTGACAGCATATACAACATATAATGATATTACAGTTTGTGAATATATATATAATATATTGATTTGAGAAACATGTATTTTAAGTATATTAACAGTATTTATATACTATTAAACAAATAAAATTTTAAAATTTTATTTGTAAAATTAAAATTTATAGTTATTTTTGTTTATGGTTATATATCTAATAACATAATATAGTATATGAAAATAAAAGAGATATAAAATTATAAGTAAATATTTGTGTATTGAAGTAAAGTTTGTAAATAAATTGATATTTACTATGATTTGATATAATTTTAGAGTTATGGTATTTAAACTCTAATTATATTATTTGGTCCTTATTTATTTGATGAGCTCTGTAATTTATCTAATTTATAATTTTTTAATTTGGTATATTTATAATGTTAAATCTTATAAAATTTGAATTTATTATCCTTGATATTTTCTGAAGAAATTATCCGTTATAGGTACTTGATAATTAGATTCACCTTGATATTGTGAATCTTAGATATATTTGAGAAGAAAATCAAGCATCCCTGCAGGATCGCTTAGAAGTAATGATATGTTTTTTTATTATTCAAACGAGAAATTAAAAATTGATTATCTTATTATTAATAATTTATTACAGTATTTTTGATAAATATTAAACTTTTTATGCCTCAAATATGCCCGTGCAGTAGCAATATTGAGAGTATAGATTTATAAAATATTTTAAACTAATTTTTTGTTTACCTGTAGTTAAACAAAATTATTAGCTTTTGATAAAAAAATCATCAAACTCGTTCAATTGGCTTAATATCATTTCTTGAAGTGAATGTACTATTTTTTTCAAGACTATAGATGAGATCTTGATAAAAAGAGTTGTGGTGAAATCTTTTTTTTCCTACCAATTTTGAAATTAAAAAGTATTAATAACTCTCATAATTATTCATGATCAGAAAATATTTGTTATAGTTAACATTAGCATAAATTAATATTAACATGATATCTAATTCTGCAAATATGGTTGAAGACTCCAGAAGAGTCCATCTTATATTCTGAATTTAAACATTCTAAATTTGAGTAAAATGATATTTCGATGATGCATTGTATTCAAGTAAATCCTGGAGAAATCTACTAAGTTTTAAAAAATACATCACAATGGATATTTTATTGAAACAAAGTAAAAGAGATATTGAATTTTTATGTGTTAACTCTACGCATTTGAACCAGAAGTTCATATTTAAAAAATTTTAATTTTCTTAACTAGATTCTACTTTATAAAAAATAAAGACAGTTGAGTTACACTATATATACCGGAAGTGCATAGATCTCAAAATTTTTATATTTTGACATGATCGTCTTGGTCATCTAGGTTCAAACATGATATGACATATTGTTAAGAATATAAATAGACATCCACTGAAAAATTAGAAAATTCTTTTGTCTGATAGTTATTTTTCTGCTTCTTGTGCTCAAGGTAAATTAATCATGAGACCTTTACTATTTAAATTATATTTAGAGTCCCTTAAATTTCTACAAAGAACACATGAAAATATTGATGGTCATATCCTTCAATCTTGGAGATTATTTAAGTTTAAATTAATTCTTAAACTCGAGGGTCACATGTTTGTCTATTGTTAACTCGTAATATTACTTTTGCTAAATTTCTTGCTAAAATTATAAAAGTTAAGATCAATATTTTTTTATTATCATATCAAGATAATTTATTTAGATAATGCATATGAGTTCACTTAAAAAGTATTTTATGATTATATTACCATTAAACATTTTATTGCATATGTTCATACTTAAAACTTTCTATATTCATTTGGATATATATTTGAATACATATTATAGTTTATATTGCATCTTTAATTTATATTTAACTACCTACACATTACAAGTTTTCACTTTACAACTTGTACTTATCTGACATTAAAATTTGTGATATTAAAATTTCTTATTTGAAGTGTATATGTTTTAATTGTATTCCCTCAAATAACTAAAATGGATTATCAATATTATCTTAATATCTATGTAGATTTTGATTGTTTATATTTGATATTATGGACCTTTAACGGTAAATTTTTTAAAGCAAGTAAAGGTCTAAAAGCACGTAAAGGTCTAAAAGCACAAGAGATTAGTTGAAATATACCAATTTTATCCAATCTTGATACACGCATATATCAATATAAACTGAAAGTTCAAAAGCTAAATCATTTGCAGAATGTTGCAAATCAGTTACCAGATATCTTTACAGATATCCAGAAGGTATTTAAATTACATATTTCAGCTACTAATAGTCATGCTAGATTGATTATTCCTGCAGGACATCTTATTAATATGGCATCTAATGAATCTAATATACGCCTAAAGTGTGGTAGACCACTTGGTTTAAATTATTATTTTTTGAAAGAAAAAGAATGAATAATTTTAAAATGACACTCATGAAGAGGTCAAAAGCAACATAAATCAACAACTCATATTTTTAGAGAAGTAACTCCAGAAATGATTTCGGTACCGAAAAATTATGAGATCTCATTAAAATCTAGAAATATATGAGAAAGATATAAAATTATTATTAATAATATATTTGCATATGTTGCTATTGAAATTATCAAAATATGCTTAAGCTTAAAAATATTTAAAATTATTGACGTCGAAGTGATTGGCCACAATCGAAAGAAGTAATTCGGGCTAAGCTATATTTATTTGCTGAACGTATAATATTGGATTAGTAGTCTAGACACCAGAAGATGTCAGATTTATGAGGTATTATATATATAAATAAATAAATCAAATGAGATTATAAAAAGAGCACATTTTCTATATTATGAATGCAATTACTTTTAAAATTACTTTGGTAGCCCCTGAAGGGCTCAACATTATATTATGACAACTTACTCATATGGCTCGTAAGAGAAATTATTTAAATGAAATTGTGAGGTATAAGGCATGACTTGTGGTATAAGGATTCTTACAAAGATCAAGTAAATATTATGATGAGACATATTTCCTTGTCATGGATGTTATTACCTTTAGATTTTTTATATGTTTGGCAACATCTGAAAGGCTCGACATATACTTGATGGATATTGTGAAAATTTACTTATATGGTTCGTTAGATGATGGCAAATATATGAAAATTTCTGAAAGATTTAAGATTCATGAAGCATCAAAATGCCTGGAGCATATAATACCTTGACAAATATACTAGATTGTGCTCCAAAATCCTGGTATGAGCTAAATCAATATAGGCGGAGATGGTGTAATCGCCTATTTGAACACTTAGAGAAAATGGATATGAAAAAAATTTCATTTGCCTATGTATTTTTATCTATAAGATAAATTCATAATTTACTATAGTTGCAGTTTATGTTGATATAATGAAAACTCCATAAGAGATCTTAATTACTGCAAATTATTTAAAAAAGAAATTTGAAATGAAGAATCTTGGAAAATAAAATTTTGTATTGGTTTCAAGTTGAGTATCTGTCAAATGAAATTATTTTCCATTAAGAATAATATATCGAAACATTTTGAAATAATTTTGTATGGATAAATATTATCCATTAAGCACTCTAATGGTTCTCTTGATGTAAAAGGAGATCTTTTTCACCCATAAAAAGATAATAAAGAGATTTTTTATCCTGAAGTACTATATCTTAGTATAATATGGATAATTTTATATATTGCTAATAATATAATACTAGATATTATTTTTGTTATTAACTTATTTTGCAAGGTTTAGTTCTACACTAACTAAAAGGCATTAGAATAGAGTAAAACATATTCCATATTATATGCGTGGCACATCTGATATGGTTCACATGTAATAATATTAATATGTTATGGCGATATATAAAGCATACAATCACTGTTACTTCACCAAATTATTCAAAAATATTAGTTATTTATGAATCTAGTCGTGAATATGTATGGTTGAGGACCATAATCAAACATATTAGAAGAGCTTGTGCATCACCTATTATAAATCAACAAACCAATAATATTGCATGAAGATAATGTGGCATGCAGTGCATATATCAAGAAAAGCTACATAAAAGGTGACAAGACTAAATATACATCACTAAATTTTTTTATACTCATGAACTTATGAAGGAAGAAAAAGTCGATGTTTGCAAAGTTCGTTTAAGTGACAGTGCAGCAGATTTGTTCACAAAAATACTACTAACATCAGTCTTCAAAAGACATATATATAATGTTGGGACGTGTTTACTTAAAATATCTTTGTTAGATGTATTTTTATGGAAAAATTACCTATGAATATTGTACTATTTTTTCTTTGTTAAATTTTTATCCCATTGAATTTTTCTTAGCAAAATTTTAACGATGCATATTCATAGAGATAGTCATCTAAGAAAAAGTATTATGAAATATGTGGATGACTACTTAATTAGATTAACTTTATTCTATTAAGATTATGATTATTTTTATCCTATTTAAATTAGGATTTAATTTGATGATAGTTGTAATTTTTTATTCATATCTATACTCTACTTATACCACTATATATATTCTCATTATAGGTGGTGTAAAAAAAATTTATAATAAAGAGATTCATCTAATTTCTCATTATTTATTTATCTTCTCTCTACTTTTATTTACAATAATAATTTTTTTAATTTTTCTTTTTTTTTAAAGAAGAAGTTAATATAGCTTAAAATTAAAAAAACCAACTAATTTGGGCATAGCAGGTAGGGATTTGGATGTAATTTTTAGCCTAATAATCTTTGGTTGAAAATGGAATTTTAGAGCCCTAAAAAAGAATAATGATAAATTTTTAGAAAATAATGCTTTCTGTCTCTGATAATAAAATCCAATTTAATATTATCAAATAAGTCTTCTAATTGGTGGCATCCAGAATCGTTGACATTTTCAACAATTTTTTTTTCTTTTCATTGAAATGGATGTGTTTAGTAAGAAGTACTCCCTTTGTTGTAATTTAAATATTATTTTAAAAAAAAATTATTTGTGTGAAAAATAATTAATTAGAATTATTAATTTATTTTTATTAGTAGTCTTTCCCTTCAATATCTATATCTTCATAACTTTTTCATCAATTAATAATAATATTAAATAGAAATAATAAATTAATAAATAATGTTAAAACTTTGCTTGATATTACTAAACGTCAAATATTTTTAAAATAAAATTATAACTCTAAAATAACATTTAAATTAAAACGAAAAAAGTATATATTAGTAATCAAAACCACGAAAAAATGAAATGACAAAAGAAAAATATGCATATTGTATAATTAGTTTATTGGTTAATCTGCTACAAATAATCACGAGTTTAAACTCTATTTTCATAAATTATAGAGTAAATTTAAAGTTTGTTAAAAAAAATAATGTATTTCACAAGAATCTAGTTTTTGTACAAATAAATTTGATTTTATGCAAATGAATTTAACACTATTCATTTATAAATCCATGTATATACACGGCTCATAAATTTTAATATTTTTCAAATTGAAAATTTTCAGCTCATATTCTTAGATTATAATTTTTTCATTATAAAACTAAATAAGAGAATTTCAAACTTTTGATATCTTTAAATCTTTCTACAATTTAAATTCATTAATATAAAAACATAAAACAAAATATTTTGCATATCTATAATTCATATAGTTTATATATAAATAAAGAGTAAATATTTTTTTATTCATAAAATAACAATTTTACTTATCAAAACTAAACACTCATTGACATAAAGTATTGACAGTTGCATGAGCTCAGAATGGATTGAGCTTTAAAATGGTTAATTATAATAATATATTCACAATAAAAATTAAATAAGTAACTTAACTATAAAAAAAAAGGACAAAAGAAAGGTCTAAAGAAATCTCGAAAAAAGAAAGTAATTAGAATTTGTTTAAATTTTCTTAGTTAGCTGCTTGTATTTATTATTTTTTTGTTTGGTTAGTTGTATGAGTATATTGATTTTTATTTGTTTACTTTGTTCTTGAATTTTGTGGATTTTTAATCTTCTGCTTTGAGTTTGATTGTTCTGTGTACTCTGACTCGACCAGCCTGGGGGGACCGAGTTCACCACGAGACACAGGCTAGATTACAAGCTTTTCAGAAAGACTCGAACCTATCTTCACGGAATTGCGCAATAAGTTAAAAATCTAGCCAACACGACCCTTGTCATATGGCATCCAAGTGACTCTACAAATGAAATGACCTTGAAGCCGTCGTGTTAGGTACATTTTTCACCAAATTGGAAGTACTCAAAAAAAAAATTCTAATAATCGATTGTATTAATGATTTTTAATTTTCTCTTGAATAATTAGTCATTAATATAATATTTTAATATTAATTAAATAAATTATATTTATAAATTTTAATTTTTTATAAATTAATTATACATTAATATAATTAAATAATATTTATTGCTTTATATATTTTCTTAGAAATTTGAAATTTTTATAAAAATATGATCCTTAAATTTTATAATAAACTAATTAAAAATTAAAAATTTATTAATTAAAATGAGTAACAAGATCTTTAGGAGTGTTTTCTATAGATAGATTAACTTTCTTTCTTATACCTTTCAAAAAAAAAAAAAACTTTCTTTCTTATTACATACATATATATCCCTAAATAACTCTATGGCTCTAATGCCACTACATTTATTCGAGATTGAATATACGAGAAGTGTTTTTATTTAAATCATAAATTAATTTAAATTAATTAACTAGATATCTCTCATATATAGTATTTCTATTTAAAAAATTTAAAAATTAAACAATATTAATATATATATATAACTTTTGACATTCCTAATAAATTAATTATATGATAATAATTTATTTAAATAATTAATTAATTTAATTAATAATTTATTTACAATAATAATAATTAATTAATATTTTTTAAAAAATTTTAAATTTAAAAAAATAAAAAATATATATATATGACTTTAATCTTTTTAATAAATTAATTATATATTGATGATTTATGTAATAATAATATATATATTAATAATAATTTCAATATAAATCTAAAATTATAAATCTTTATACTCATATTTTTTTCCTTATATTTTTCTTAATATTTTAAAATTTTTGCTTAAATTTTTATTTTTTAATTTCTCATTTTATATTTTTAATAATAATAATAATATATATTTTATTTTTAATTAATAAAAATATCAAATTATAAAATAAAAAATTATATTTTCCCATCAATATTATTTTAATAAAATTATCATAAAAATAAATATTTTATTTTATATTTTTTATAATAATTTTTTTTATTAATTTACATATAAATAATTTTATATTTATTTATTTATCATATTTATTTGCACTTTATTATTTTCATTCCCGCTCATTGCGTAAGTAAAGGACTAGTTTCAAAATAAAATCTAAGCAAGCAGCATCAATGTAAAACAGACGAGGCTCAGAACAACATAATGTCATTAAAATTCTCAAGATAAAAACCAATGACGGGAGATCGATTTATTACATCTTGGTCACTGCAGGGTCAAAAAAAAAAGAAAGCCAAGAACGTTTGCAAAAAGTTACATAAAAGCACTCAAAGTAACTTGAGCAGGTGGCTATAGATCTAATCACTCTTCTTGACGGTCGCAGCCTTGATTATGTCAATGAACTCCGGCTGATATAAAAGGAAATATGGGTAAGAATCAAGCTATTAAAGTTGACAAACAAGAATTCAAGTAAGAAACCAGAATGATGGCAGTATTAACGGAAAAATAATCACCTTAAGAGATGCTCCACCAACCAAAAATCCATCAACATCTGGTTGTGCCGCCAACTCTTTGCAGTTTGCTCCATTTACAGAACCTAAATTGAAGCAAGATATGCAGTGTTAAGTTTCAGCAGAATTTTATCATTCAGATTAATAATATAAGAAAATCACGTGGAATGGAAAATAAAGGATATCCTCTCCTAAAAAGGAAGGTGCTTCTATTTATTCTTCTACCCAAATTATTCTTCACTTACCTCTCCCTAAACAGAAACAAGTGAGAGACAGGGCAACATAGCCAAGAAAGTGAAGCTTGCATAAGCTTTGTAAAAAAAAATATCCAAAGGCGAAGTACAAGCAAAGGATGAGCAACAAACCCTCAAAAGCTTCAGCTTAGCATAAGACATAAATAAGCAAGTGCGAGAACAACTGTCATTGCCATCATATCCTCAAATACACAGTGGGACTCACAATTATGATACTTGTATATGAGCATTGGCAGATGATTAAATCTAACAGTGGTCTAGTTTAAATGTTAAAGCACTATAGGTTGACATTACCTCCATAAATAATTCTAGTTGATGCTGCAACTTCAGCACTAATGTTATCATGAAGCCACTTCCTTAATTCATGATGGACCTGGAATATATATCCACCAAAGGAAATAAAAGACATCAGTTTAAGTACTTCAGCTGCTCACCATAAAATCAATGAATGCCCCTAGCAAAGACTAATTGTATCATTTAATTTAAACATCATAAAGGGTTTTTAAGCTCTGAGAACATCATGAGTTATGCATCATCATAAATATATAAACTGAATAGAATATACATTAAATAATGATCCCAGATACAAAACATTGATTAAACAACTCAGTCAACTTAAGACTTACCTCCTGGGCCTGAGCAGGTGTTGCAACCTTTCCTGTGCCAATGGCCCAAACCGGCTCATATGCCAAAACAACATTAGTCCAATTTGATATTTTCTCTGCAGAAGAAGGACAACTGATTGTTCATCAAGTGTAAAAATACAGGAAAAGACAAAAATGAGAAAGTAGAATGAACAATGCATCAAGAAATGTTTAAGTTTGGGGGAAAAAGGCACATGTTTCACTAAAAAATATGTTCAGTTTTCTACTAATGCCAAATGCCAGTCACAAACAAGCTGCAAAACGAGCTTCTCTAAATACAACCATAGTTTATCCTACCTAATCAATACATAGAGAACCAAAGTACCAATATTCTAATATTGAAATTTGCATCTCCAACTATAAGTACCTGTAATTGCCTTTGTTTGTGCAGCGACAACGGCCATAGTAGATCCTGATTCCCTTTGCTCAAGTGTCTCACCGATACAAGCAATCACTTTTAAACCTTTAGAAAGTGCATATGCTACTTTATCTGCGACAAACTGCAATAATCAAGCCAAAGGAATAAATTAAATAAGTAATGCAAAAAGAAAAGCAATTGCACACCAATAACAAGTAATCCAGAAGTTGTACATTTTAAATAGCATATGGTTAATTAATAAGATATGCCAATGGCAATTTGACATGCTTACTTCATTTGACTCGTTCAAAAGAGATCTACGTTCAGAGTGGCCCAGAATGACCCATGGAATGGACAAATTCAGTAGCATCTCAGCACTGTGCAACAAAGGCAAATCAACTTCAGACAACCAAATGACAAAAGAAAAAAAAAGGAAAATGATCACATAAAACAGTTATGCAGCTTCCGGAAAATAAATACAATTGTTAATGCAACAATAAAAGGACAGAAGCATACAATGATTACTTCCTAAAAGTAAAGACCAAATGAACAGGTACAAAATCTTGATTTTATAGCTCAGAAAAATCTTAGAATTCAATTGTTATAGGAGCATGCATCATTTCTCTGGAAAGATATCAACATACACAGTGATTGGAAACTGTTTGCTACAGACAATGTCATGGGTGAGCAGAGAAGGGCGTAAAGCTGCCTCATAAAATCAGAAGCATAGCTCAAACCGTTTCAACCATAATAGACAAAAACACACTTGAGTTACTAAGCATTTTCACTAGCGATAATATACAGAGTACATCAACATTAGTATGTGTGAGCAGAGAAGGGCATAAAGCTGCCTCATATAATGAGGAGCATAGCTCAAACCCTTTCAACCATAATAGGCAAAAACACACTTGAGTTACTAAGCATTTTTACTGATGATAATATACAGAGCACATCAACATTATCATGTGTATTTAACAGAAAAATAACAAAGTTTATAAAAAAGAAGATGTTGCCTTATAACAGATATCAGCATATCATGAATCAGAGAAAAATAAACATACTGAATCTGAGAGAAACAAACATACCTAACCTCTCCAGTGAAAGCACCACCTTTGCGAACCCAACAGTTTTGTGCTGAAACCTGGAAGTCGGGCCTCAACAAACTCTTCACAAGAGGAAGAAATACAAAAGGAGGGCTCACAATGACCTCTGAGGTAACAAAAAAGAGAGCACACGATCAAAAACTTGAGATTAAAATGTATAAAATTGCACATACATGATCACAGAGAAACAATTGGAGAGGAAAGCAACTTGATGACTATTACACATTACATCAACGAAGTGCATTATCTCTTCACTTAAATACTTGAATCACTTGAAAAGATGTAGGGAAGTACAGTACAAAGTCAACAAAATCTATAACTTAAATTTATTTTCTTCTAGCAAAGCATAGCAGATGTAAGATTCAATATTACTCATTACACGCCGCAAAAGTAAAGAAATCCAGGTAAAAACAGGACAACATTTCAAAACATCATGAATTAGAATATTCTTTCTAAGTAATGAAGAGCCTCCAGAGAAATGACCAATATCTAATAAGCCAATCTAAAATCCAAAAGTACACTGCAAATTACAACTTAGTTCTACCCAATAATTTTTTCATTTAGAAAGAATGAAATCTGAATCAATTTCCATTTTTCAATACCAATTTTAATTTCATCTTTGGGTTCAGAAACTTACCGACAACATCGTCAGAAGGAACATCAGCTTCGTTCAAAGTGGTAACAATCTTCTTCACCTCCTCATTGGTTCCATTCTGCAACACCAAAATAAATAAACCAATTAGCAAACAATCGCATAGTGAAACTGTCTCTCAACTCTCAAGTAGCTTATCATAAGCAAATGTGAGAACAGGATTAGAAATTTTCAACCCATCAGATCTAATAATACCCAGAAAAATCAAACACGCATAAACAGGAGAGAGAAAGATAATTCAAATCACTACGATATGGTAATCACCTAATCGAAGTTCTAGATCGGCAGAATTCCATATCACAAATTCTCAGAAAATTAAAAAAAAAAAAAAAGGAAATCGAAAGCAAACTGTGAAGAATAACTAAAGATAATAAAGAAATGGTTAAGAAAATAGGAGGACATACGCATTTCCAGTTGCCGCCGACGAAGAATTTTCTGGCCATAGTTTGGACGATAAAATTGAGACCACAAATCGATAATAACCAGAGCTCATAGATTTGATTTCAGTCTGCTGGCGGCTGCTTTTTTATACTCAACACTTTTGCCCACTGATCGAGGTGGGTGCTCTGCACGTTTTATTGTTAAGACAATAATGCCCCCGCCTTCATTTTCTTTTTAAGAAATTTTTTCCATAATAAATTATTTAATTTTGTAATTGAATGAAAATTTCTACAACTAAATAAAATATATTAGTGAAATATACAAATGAATTAACTGATTCAATTTTTGTGCAAGAGTATACTTGCACATAGAATTATAGAAACATCAAATAATCATGATGATCCTTATAATGAAGAAATAATTAAGGTTTTACATCTACATTTCACAGTATAACAGGAATAATTAAAATTTATAATTCTGTTTATAAAATTTTTTGAAATTTAACCTCAATGTTATTGTGATGGATCCCATTATATACATGACCTGCCGTATAATATTTTTTTCTCGTAATATATTAGAAAATTTATTTTTTAATTTTATTAATAGTAGTTTAAAAAAATTAAGAAAAATGACACTTTTTACCATATTTTTTAAAAAAATTTTTATTAAAGATATTTTAGTCATTTTTTTATAAATTCATAATAAATTAATTATAAACTATGTAAACTTTATATACTCATTATAAACTCATGATAAATTCATTATAAACTTATTATAAATTATAAAAATTTGATATTTTGATAAATATTTTATAAATTCTAATATTTTGATAAATATTTTATAAATATAATAAATTTAAAATTATTTTTAAATTTTCTTATATTTTTTTTTGTCAAAAGCCCATAAAATTATTGGCTTTCAAAATTAATAAACTAAACATTGATCTGGGCGATGACGGATCTATTTGAGTCATAATGGGATCCATGGGCCTCAATTATTTTTAATGCAAATGCACAAATAAAATAAAGGGGTGGGTCTTTGATTATTGGACCCTAATTAAATAAGAGGTCAGATTCCATTTAAATAAAAAAATTAGATATCAATTAAAACAAATTAGACCCAATTAATTTAAACTTATTAAAAATACAACATATACAACTATAAATTATACCTTCTAACTAAATCTAATTAGTCTAAAAATATATATTTTATTAAATAGCTAAAAACTCTTTTTTCATTCAACAAAAATAATATTATCACTTCTCATCATACATTGTAATACTTTTGTAAGACAAGTGTAAAATACTATTAATGTGTTTAATTTTTAATTTTTATTATATTTATATATAAATATCTTGCTATTTTTTATGTTTAAATTCAATATATGGATCCTAACTAATATTTTTTTTGAATTCACCATTGATGCGTGAATATAATATTGCGCGGATATAATTTGATAAGTTTATTATTTTTGTTTATCATTGAAATTTATAGAGTATTTTATAGAGTTTAACTAATTATTATGATCATTTTACATATATTTTTTAAGGAAAAGATTTTTTCTAAAATTATTTTTAAACAGACATTATAAACTTTGTTTGCTTAAATTATATTTTTCCAAGATGAAAGATACCTCTGTTAAATACTTTTTTGGTTATTGAATTGCTCAAATTAATTCATATATGTAGCCGTTACTTCTATGTAACAACAGTCATACTATTAATTGCAACACTAGAGTAACAGTAAAGCAATAATTAATTAATACAATCTTTCATATCTTTACTGATATTATCAATCAATTTTTTCATAATATAAAGTCAAATTATGAAGAAGACAAATGAAATAAGTATTCTCAAAAACTGATTTTTCAAACCATACAAAAAAGACAAAATTGACTCAAAGAGTCCTTCAAACTAGAATTCAGAAACCAATACCAAATAAGGTAACCACTACTATCGGTAGGAAGGCTACCGTCAAATCACTATCGACAAACTCAATAAAAAACATATTCGAACAATTTTCTTTTATAAATTCATAAGGTAAACACTTTTTTAAAGAAAAAAAAAAGGCCAATAACATTAGATGTTAACAAACACTATATTCAGAAGAGTAAACAATGTCCATAACAAACACTACATTCAGAAGAGTAAATAATGTCCATAACACAAACCAATTTAAACCAAAACAGAAACTCCAAACAACAGTATATTTCATGAAGTATCGATATGGTCCCCTAATTTTCTAGCTGGGTTACCTTTTTAATAGTTTGGGTGGCAGCTGAACAAGCATATAACCCGAGATCACATTATAACATGTAAATTCAAAAAACAAAAACTTTAACCTACTGAAGCAGAAAATAATATAAACATTATCTAGAAATGACCAGTGTTCATGTGGCAAAACATAGCAAGTTTGTAACTTCCAGTTAGGTTTAATAACACTATAAAATCAGGAAGCAAATCAGCAAATAGGTGATGAACATGCAGCGAGATAAGGCTCAATAGGCAGCACCGGAGAAATTTTGGATGTTTATGATACTATCATGGCCAAAATATTTGAATGATTTTTATCTTGTATTTTTTTTTACTTCTATTTTGTTATGGTCATGGAAAAAGGATCATGTCACAAAGGGATTGACTATGGACTTTCTGTTAGTTAAGCTCATCAAATGGAGCTTAAATCTTAAGCTCATCAAAGGAAGTTTTAACTTTAAACTCATCAAAGAGAGCTTTAACCTTAATCCCATCAAAGAGAGTTTTAAACCTTGGATCTTGTTAAGAGAGAACTCCAGACCTCTATAATTCTTTTGATAAATTCTGCTTAGATTTTTTGTTATTCATGAAGTCCTTTAAATAGGACAAGTCTTATTACAAAAATAGGAAAGTTATATTATTCTAAACTTCCTACTCTATATTTTAGGTTTTCTAAATAAATAAATATATTCTAGGAAAAAACCCAACAATAGGAAATAACTCATTAATAAATAGAAATCCTAATTAATTAAAATAGGAAATATAAGAATCTAGTTTTAAAATTAAGAGAATAGATTCTTTGAGGCTAAAATCTATTTTTTTTTCTCATGATTATTATGGTCATGCCTAATGCATCTTTTTAGGCTATTTCTAAGGTTGAGTTAGGGTTGTTGCATTTTTCTCTTCTTAATTCAACCTTCTCAGGGAAACATAGATTTAGAGGAGAGCTTTGTGGGCATGAATCTAGAACGCAAAAAACTGGATGCTTTTTTAGCTAATCCAACAGCGCAAACAGGTAATGATTTTGTTTATGACCTTTGTTTAGTGGGTAAGCTCTTCACAGATCGAAGAATTAACTCCGGAGCCCTTCAAGAGATCATGGCATCTGTCTAGAGGCTAGGGAGGGGGTTGTTTATGAAGGAGTTGGGGGAGAAACCTTCCTTTTCCAACTCTTCCATCAACGGGACTTGCAGAGGGTAGAAAGTGGAATGCCATGGACATTCAAGAATCATCTTTTGGCTCTGAGAGGAATAACAGAGGGTGACGACCCCTTGATTCTTGATTTTAATCATTCAGAGTTTTGGGTGCAGGTTTTAGATCTGCCTATTGGATATATGTCAGAATTGTTATCCATTCAGCTTGGTAATTTTATAGGTGGATATATACAGTATAGATAAACAAGTACATTGGCTATTAATCAATGTTGTATGAGGATTAGGGCTCAACAGAACAACAGAAAACCTCTTAAATGGGGAAAGATGATTGGGAAACATGATGATAGTATAATGTTGGTGAAATTTAGATATGGAAAACTCCCTCTCTTTTGCTTTGTTTGTAGTATCATTAAGCATGCTGATTTAGATTTTTAGATTTTGTTCATTGATCCTTCAGTAGAATTGAAGAAGGGATGGGGTGCTTGGCTTCGTGCAAAGGTGATGGCCTATAAAGGGAGGCCGATTGATTGTTAACTGCAAAATCTTAAAGGGAAATCAGTGGCCGAGTTTATCGCAACAATCAAGCAATGATTTTAAATTCAAATAAGGAAGGTGGTCATATAATAAATGCCCTATCTTTAAAGACTAACGAATTAATAGGGGATGTGTTTGTAGAAAATTCTGATGGCCCTAAAATAGGTGACAACATAGTCTTTCGCCAAATCAGACAGTAGGGGATGATGAGGATGTTATAATGCAGGTAGATGAAACCAAAAAAAAATTAAGACAATATGAAGGAATTGGGAATATGCAACATGTTAATGTTACCCCCTATGTAACTTTCTCTAAAAAAGAACTCAGAAATGGCTGGCTCCGGCAAGTGTCATGATATGCTAAAGTTAGAACTACAAAGGGATGGAAAACCCTCATGTAGTTCGTGTTCTCAAGGATTTGATCTTTTCTCATAAACCAAACCTTATTTTCCTTATAGAAATGCTAGTATGTAACAAAGTAATGGATAAGACTGCTAAAGATTTAGGTTCTCTGGAAATTTTTATGTTGATAGATTAGGAAGGGGATATAGGATAGTTATAATGTGGAAGGATGTTGATAGCATCATTATTACTAGCAATTCTTCTAACCATATTGACCTAGAAATCTCTCAACCATATGCATCCAAGTGAAGATTTATAGGTTACTATGGTTATCCAAAAGAAGTCGAAGGGCAAATTCATAGAGACTCCTGGAGACTATTTCTCGTTCTTCATCATTACCTTAGGTCATCGTGGGAGGCTTCAATGATTTAATTTTGGTAGCAAACAAGCGGGGTGGGAATGAGCACCTGAGTAATCTTATACTGGGATTCAATGAAACACTGTCAAAGTGTGATTTAATTAATATCCCTTTGCTTGGTTTTAAATACACTTGGAATAGAGTTGCGAGATTGGATTATCAAATCCTTGAGAAGATTGATCATTACTTTGCAATACATACTAGGCTGGAGCTTTTCCCTCAACATGCAGTGTTCAACCTTGTTGTTATTGTCTTTGCTCATACACTATTAACGTTAATGGTTGATAGTTCGATGCAGGTACGTGTGAAGAGAAGATTTAGGTTTGAAAACCTTTAGTTACTTCATGATGATATTACTCATATTGTGCCATCATCATGAAACCAGGACAGGACTTTGCCTATTCTTGATAAAACCAATGCTTGTGTTATAACCTTATCAATTTGGAGCAATTCTATTTGTGGTAATTTTTGTAGAAGAAAACAACAATTACAAATGAGTTTCTCAATGCACAATCTTGTAGTAATTGGATTCGATTAAAGAGCTTAGTGAAGAGTTTAATCTTTTTCTTGCCCAAAAGGAGTGTTATTAGAGGCAGAGGACTCATAACTTTTGGCTGGAAAGTGGTGAAGCTAATACTCATTTTTTCCACCAATAAGTTTCAGCAAGACGAAGAGTGAATTCTATTAAAATGCTCAAAGATGTAGAGGGCAGCTGCCATTAAGATATGAAAGGCAAGGCTTTGGTTATCTTTGATTATTTTACAAATCTATTTATTCAACCTAGTGGCCAATATGATGAGGTTTTGAATTGCATTTCTGTGAAAGTTAATATCACTATGAATAATTCTCTACTAGCTCCTTTTTAAGAATATGAGTTTAAGAATGCACTATTTCAAATGCACCCTAATAAGACCATGGTCTAGATGGTATGAATCTGGGATTCTTCCAAAAATTCTGGCATGTTATTGGTTCAAATGTGGTGAAGAGCTGTTAGTACTGGCTTTCCCATAATAAATTCCTTGACGGTTTAAATAACATTATTCTTGCCTTGATCCCTAAGGTGGCATGTTCTGACAACATAAAAGATCTCCAACCAATTGCTTTATTTAATATCATTTATAAGATTATGTCAAAGGTACTAGCTAACAGGATTAAGAAATTTCTTCCCTCTTTTATTTCCTTGACTTATTCAACTTTCATCCCAGTACGACTGATTACTGATAATGTGTTGGTAGCTTTTTAGGTTATCCATTTTTAAAAAAAGAAAACTAGAGAAAGAGTAGGAAAGGTGGCACAGCAAATAGACATTAGTAAAGCATACAATAAAGTGGATTGGGAGTTTATGCGATTGATGCTTCTGAAGTTAGGGGTTCATGAGAATTGGTTAAGATTGATCATGCTTTGTGTGACTTCTGTTAGGTACATTGTTTCATTGAATGGTAAGGAGATGGGTCCTATTATCCTATAACGAGGCCTCAAACAGAATGACCCTTTGTCTCCTTATTTTTTTTTATTTTTCTATGTAGAAGCTATGTCAGCCTTGTTTTCAAAAGAAGCAAGGTTGGGGAAGATACATGGATGTAGGATCTGCAGATAAAGTCCTAGTATTTCTCATTTATTATTCATAGATGACAGATTTTCTTTTTTTAAAGCTAATGAAAAGGAGTGTGGAGAAGTGAAGAATATTCTACAGTCTTATAAGTTGGCTTCTGGTCAGATAATTAATTTTTAGAAGTGTAGAAGTATCTTCAGTTCTAATGTAGATTGTGATACAAGGGTTATGGCTCAACAGGTTATGAGTGTTAACACACCATTTAACTATAGCAAATATTTAGGGTTACAATCTTTAAAAGGGAGGAATAAAAAATAGATCTTCTCTTTCCTCAAGGAGAGGATTAGAGCACGAATTTTAAATTGAAAAAACAAATTCCTATCTAAAGTTGGTAAAGAGGTGTTGTTGAAAATAGTAGCTCAATCAGAACCTAATTATTGTATGGGAGTTTTTCTAATTCCCACTTCTCTTTGTAATGATCTTCAGAAGATGATGAAATAAAAAAACTGATTGAGAAATTTATGTTTTCATTAGTTGAAACATTATGCAGTATACAACTATGGGTTAAGTAAAGAAAAATTGGCAGATTCTACTAATAAAGCCAAAAAAAAAGTGGAGAGAAAATAAGATACAAGCTAAACCATTAAAAAAATTTGGAACCAACAACTCATATAAAGGTTTGCCTTAAATAAATAGCACAACAAAACCACAAGTAGTTTTACACTCATATTTATTTGAACTTTTTTTCTTGGAAAAATCCAAGACTAGGACAAAGGAGCATTGCAAATATGAGTTGTCGATAGATATTATTAAAATTTATAGCATTGGTGCTTGAACTTGTATTTTTTTTTTCTATTTTGGTATTTCTATAATTTATTTTTCCAGTTTAATGTATGAACTTCAGTAGCGAGCAATATTTGAGTATCTCATGCCATTGTACTCAAAATTCTGCTGATGACTAGACTAATTGGGTCTCATTTTCAACTGAAAAACTTGTCATATCATCTTTTAATAGTAAATTAACTAAAATGCCCTCACTTTACTCACTTTATCAAATGCTCTTTTTTTTCTTTTGTTAATTGAATATTTAGGGTTTAGTTGCTATTTTTCTTGAAATTAAGAAATTGAAAAAAGAAGAAGTAAGGATTTAACATTCTATGGATCGATAGCTAGTGTTGATATTACTTGCAGATGAACTTGCTCTTTAGATTGGTTCTAAAACATGTTCATCAGCCACATGATCATCTTCTTCAAATTTAACCCCAGTGGTAGAATGAACTGAAGAGCGGTAAGTGAGTCTAATTTCACTGGAGTTGTGTGGTTGAGAAGTATGTTGTAAAACTCATCTTCAATCTGGCACAACAATTTGAATAATGGAGTTGATTGTATCTTGATCATTGGAGATGGAAGTCGACGGCATAGATTTTTAAACTTCATCGACGGCTTTTAAGTATCAATCCACCTAATCACGATCACCTTCAAAGATCATCCTTTCTCTAGCTTCCTCTGAAGCCGTCGAATCCCACCATGAAGTGATCTTCTAGGCATCTCCAAAGGCCACAGCTTCACCACTAGCAGTACTATTTTTCGCCGGTTCTATGATTGGACACAACTTGGCTCTCTTGAAAGCTTAAAAATTAAATTTTTATAGAATATTTCAAGAAAATGGGAATAATAACAAGGGAAATTAAAAAGGAATAATCTTTTTTTATTTATTTTCTCTCAAATCTTGCATACATAACTGAGAAAAGTCAAAAACCTTAATTGAAGTAATAATAGATTTAATATTAATTGATAAGGAAAAGTAAAGTTGTTTTTCTTTTAAAATACCCAAAAGTTAAACTTACTCTAAAATCATTTTTAGAAAAAACTAAGTTGATGGGTATTAGTTAAAGCTGAAAATATTTAAGAAAGTTGGAAACTTTTGGTGGTGGTGCGAAGAAGACTAATTTATGTATAAAAAAAAGAAAAATTTAGACAGTAATTTGTTTTGGATTTTGAGGGTAAGAGTTTTTGTTTTGTAAGATCATAAATGCTCAATCCTCACTTCTTCTTCTTCTTCTTCTTCTTCTTCTTCTTCTTCTCTTTCAATTTCTTAATTTCAAGCAGAATAGCAACTAAACCCTAAATGGTCAATTAACAAAAGAAAAAAAAAAGAGCATATGATAAAGTGAGTAAAGTGAGGACATTGTAGTTAATTTTCCATTAAAAAAATGGTGTGGTAGGTTTTTCAGCTGAAAATGGAACCCACTTTAGCATAGTCATCACTGAAATTTTGAATAAAACGGTATAAGACACTCAAATATTACTCATTATTGAAGTTAAGATATTAAACTAGCCAAAAAAATTATAGAAACATAAAAATAGAAAAAACATGTTAGTTCAAGTACTAATGATATAATTTTTCCTAGATATTAGCACATGCATCATAGAAAAGAATAAACAAGTAGGCAGACGTTCACCTAGGTCCTATATTCTTCCCAAAAGGAGGAGATAAATTGTTATCGCATTATCATGGTACAAATTATAACTTGCTATCATTTTCTAGTGCATTAACTTGCACATACTTTCCATCTATATACTAAGGGATAAGAGATTTCCAAATCTTTTTCTATTACAATTATATAGAATCATAAAAATGGCATCTCAGAAATCAGGTGATAGAATTATTCTCAATAGATTTAATATATTAATTGCTCCATAAACTTAATAACTTTGGTCATTTTATTCCTTGTATTTATGCATTTGCTAGATTAACTCATGTATTTGTCTATTTTGTTCCAATAGGTATTTATATTATCACATATTAGTCACTTTATCCCTTGTACTTATATATTTTGTATCAAATAGATACTTACATGCAAATATACAAATAAATACTTACATACAACTGTAATACTATCTTTGTATAGATATCTATCAAGTATGAAATAAATAAGTATAATGGGCAAAGTAACCAATATATAATTATACAAGTATTTATTAAAACAAAATAGATAAATATAAGCGTCAGTCTAGCAAATACATAAATACATGGAGTAAAATGATCAAAGTTGTAAGTTCAAATAATTACAAATGTATTAGGTCTTCTCAATATTCACTATTTTAAATTTTTGGATGATCATTGGATTCCTGTGCTGGATTAAGTAATCTGTCCAGCACCTACTTTATATAAATCTGAATGGATTAACATTAATAGTGTAAACATGCCAACAACACTGAAAATAAAAAACCATAATGATGAATCATGTGGTGTATGCGATCACAGTTCAGTTTAGTTCAACTTCAAGTTCATCAGCCTTCTTGAACGAACCTTGGACCAAATTAAACCTCCTGTTGTTACAATCCAGACCAAAACAAAATTGGAGATTCTATGCTTGTCATATCAAACAATTGAGATCCACTGCTGCAATTTGAGAAAAGACGACTATAGACTGGTTATATAGGTGATCATTATTATTTAACAAAGGGATCATGCATCCAAAAGTTAAACAATTATCCCAATTTTCTAATGAACAAAGAAACAATAACTTGAACAAAAATCCAGAGCGACTTTCTTTCGAAATTGTAAGGTTTCATCTTCAAGCATAAGAATGAATCCATGCAAAAATTATAAAAGACAATCAAGAATTATTCTGAAGAAGAAAATTCTTGATGTTCGGAGTTAGGATCAATTCATATGGCAATTCAGTTGAAGATCAAATTGGCTGTGATTTTGCTGGTTGTGTTTTTGGGATTTGCGTCCCTTCCTATTTGAATTAAGCAAATTACATGCTTGTCAAAGAAAGTATTCAATGTACTGAATTCACGTAACTCAGAAAAGAAGGAAATTATTCTTGTTCAAATTTCACTCAAAATCCAACTAAAATACAACTGAGAGCTGGCAGAAAACTACCCAATACATAAGGCGAAAACTAATCCCATATTTCTAGATTTTAAGCTACCCGCAAGAAGAAACAAAGAAAAAAAAAAGATGAAGATAAATTAAACACAACTGTGCCCAATTTAACTGCCCCTTCTCTTGCGCCTATGACAAAAATATCTAAAATGCCTGCCCCATATTGAACTCTGTTCACTCGCTTGCTGCTTACTCCTAATCAACAATATTAAACCTTTTGAGTGTTATCTTACTTCATGCACTATGAGAAGACGAAACAAAAATCATTAACAGTGTAAATGAAGAATCTACAAAGCCCCACCCGATTAATTTTGGATTTAAGGCGACTTCAGTATTGAAATTGTGAGATTAAATTAAAGGGTATGAAGAACATTTAATTTACATTAAAGGATTAAACCACAAAATTTCTCAACAAACCAAGCAATCATAAAAGCATTGCTGTCATAAAAACAAATAATAATTAAAAAGATTTCTTTGAAAAAGAAAAAGAAAAAGAAAATTTATGCTGAACATTAAATACAAAAACTTACATCAATTAACTGAGAAAAGAAATTTGACCGTATCAACAGTGCCGGCCATCGCACCAGAGCTTCTAACCGTATCTTTAATTTACAGAGAATTTTATTTTATATCTCCAACCTACACTAACACTTTCTGTCTTCACTTCTATATCTAGCCAGAGAATTTCATGTCCTTAACTCTGTGCCATATTTGGCTTTGGAGATCATGTTATAGATGGAGACTGATGGCTTTAATCCCAACTCTATCATCTTGTTTACTATGGCATCCGCCTCTTGCCACTTACCATCCTTGCACAGAACTCCAATGGTAGAACAATAGCTACCCACATTAGGAACCAGTCCTTTATCCTCCATTTCTTGGAGTAACCTCAAGGCCCTAAAGGAGCTGCCTTCCTTGCAGTAACCATTGATCATTGTGTTGTATATCACATCAGTAGGTTTTAACTTCATTTCGCCCATTGATCTGAAAAGTTTTGATGCTTCATTCATGTTACCTTTCATGCACAACCCATGCAATAACACACCATAGATAAAGACGTCAGGCACCAAACCAACCTTCTCCATAGAGGAAAAAATTTGAAATGCTTTCACCATGTCCTCAAGCCAAACATGCGCATTAATTATAATTGTATATGTCACCTTAGAAGGAGAAATGCCTCTCTCCTCCATCTCTCTTGCTAAATTCGTTACAGCCACCCAATTTCCAGCGTTGGAATATCCTTCAATCAGAATATTATAAGTTACCAAAGATGGAGATAGACCATTTAACTTTAATTGGTCGAACATATTCAAAGCTTTATCTAACTTATTGACACTACAAAACCCATGTATTAGTGTGTTATATGTGACTAAAGTCGGATTAATGCAAGCTCTCTTCATTTGCTCCATCAGCTTCTCAGCTTCACAAACCCTCATCTCTCTACACAAACCACCAATCAAAGTATTGTAGGTAACAACATTGCATGTTACACCTCTCTTAGACATTTCATCGAACAGTTCATAAGCTTTATATATTTTCCCTTCATTGCAGCGCTCATTCATGATGCAATTGTAAGTATATAAATTAGGAAAAACCCCATCAAGCTGCATCTTCTCATATAACTCAAACCCATCATTTTTAAGTCCGTTCTTAAAGAACCCATTAATCAAAACTGTATAAGTATAATGGTTAGCAACCAAACCCAGCTCTCCCATCTTAATAAACAACAGTTTTGCTCTTTCAATATCACCATTCTTACAACAACCATCAATTAAAGTAGTATATATAACAACATTTGGAGAAAAACCAATCTCCTCCAACTGAGCCAATAGCTCAAAACCTCTATTCAAATCACCAACCTCACAACAACCCTTGATCATTATCCCATAACTATAAACATCCAACTGAACCTTTCCTTTTGTTTCATAAAAAACTAACCAGGATCTCTCAAAACAGCTTGATTTAATGAGAGAATCCAAAAGACTATTAAAAGTATTTGGTCTAGGAACAAGGCCTTTATCAACCATTTGGTTAAAATAAAACAGAGCTTGCTCTGGTGAGCGAGAATGCACATAAGCATTGACGATTAATTCATAGAGGAGGGTATTGATAGCTAGGCTCGGATTGGAAATGGGTTGTGTTAGATGGTGGAGAAGAGATGAAAGGGTGAAGAATGGAGAGGAAATTCGATTAGAGAGACACTGGAGAAGGATAGATTGGGCATGGGATAGAAAGTTGGAGTTAAGGAGATGGTAAAGAATGAAGGAAATGGATTGGTGAGTGGGGTTAATGCCTTGGTGAATTGAGGAATTGAAAAGCCCAAGAGCCTTTAATGGTGGGAGTTTAACCATTTTTGGAATGAGAAGGAAAGACACGGGAGTTTGTTGATGCATTGTTGAGATTTGAGAACTGCAACTGGCAGATGCAATTTCACACAAGGCAAGTTTGGAGTAAATTTCCCCCTTCCTCCTCCAATTTGAGGCAACGCTTACCTACAACATAGAGAACATTTACCACATGATCAATTACACTAATTAAAAATTAATAGTTATTTTCTCCAATAAATTAACACAAGAACAATCATCTCTTTTTCATCAATCTTCAACAGAACAAGTTTGAACCTTTTAAGCCAAAAAATAAATAAATAAATAGACCTATTTGAACTTCTACACTTGGAAAACCTATTGAAGAATGGAGCCACAGACTGAGTAGCTTTTGTATTAAAAAAAAGGGGAAAATGCATTTTGAGCCCCGAGCTTGGTAACTTTTGGACATTCTAACAGAATTGGCTAACGGCACCAATACCTCAATTAACAAAATATTTGATGCCGTTAGCTAATTCCGTTAGAAAAGGTTCTAAGAATCACAAATTGTGAGGACTCGATATCACCCAAGTGAAGTGAAGTTAAGGGGGCTCAATATCAAAAAGTTGTCAAATTCAAAAGCTCCAAAATGCTTTATTCCAAAAAAAAATTAGGCATAAAGTCGATGAAAATCCAAAATCATCTTAGCAGCCATGCATTACGAGATTTATTCCAGATATGTAACTATTACTATAAATTGTTGTCACTGAATCCACAACATATGATCTTGTCTAGTACCCATATGAAAATCCAAACTCACTCAAAATACTCTGTGATCCTATCATGTGTGATTGTTCAATAAATCGATTTTATCTTCATTGTTTAGCAAATATACTTTTATTAGACTTTATTTGTATTAATTTTAACAAATTAATTAAAAGCCAATTGATGCTATGACATTGAATAATATTTAAAGAAAGAATAAAGAAAAAAAATATAATAATTATTTTTAAGCAAACAAATAAACTAAAGGAAAATAATTTTCTTAAAAAGAACATAGAGTTTATGTTTGTCCAAGTGCTTACAATATGAAATTCCCATTATTAAATTTTATAAAGTAAAAAAATAATAATTATGAAAGAAACTTATATTTGATTTTTCTGAAAATAAATTTATATTTGATTTTTCTAAAAAATAACCATCGAATTAAATTGAGTAAATAATTAACCAGATCACACTATTAGACAAATTGAGAAAATGGTTTTTTCAAAAAGAATAATATAATTATAACGAAAAATACAATTAGATTTCAATTACTCAGTTGCTACTTGCTAACGACTTAGTGGTTATTTGGAAGAAAACAATAGGTCTTTAAGATTTGTGGGGCTGCTACCGGCTAGATGTGGCAATTGGATTTGAACTTTTATTTATTACTACTTAATAAACAATACCTTTTGGATTGAAAATTACAACCCTTTTTATTCTTTATTTGTAGTTTTTTAATTAAAGTACTATTAGGTTAAATTTATCAATGTTATCATTATATTTAGGATGGATTTTAGTTTTTTTAGTAATTTAATCGAAATTGAGAAAAGAAGCATCTCTAGAAAGGATAGGGTTTGAATTGAATTACAAAAATTAGAACTATTCATACAACTAATGTTTATTTTTTACCAACTTCAATTGTGTTATAATTTGTAATAAATATTTTTTTATCAATTTAAGTTTGACTCATTTAATATTTCCTTTCATGTGTCAAACTGTTAAATTGGATTTTAAATTTAAAACTGATTTTTCCTTTTCAATACTTAAAAGATTATATACATTACCTTTATATTTTCAATTATTGAAATGAATCTAAATTAATGAACTTACCACTGTATGCAGAATTTACAGTTATATTATTTTATATTGCTAAATACATCAAATATTACTGTTAATAACGAGTAAATGAATTGATAAATAAACTTTATTATTTTTTATAATTTTAGAGCTTTATTTTTTTCATAATTAAATATTCAAGTTTTTTTCATAAGATTTAAATCTTTGACCAATATTGAGAATTATTATATTAATTTAAAAAATAAAGCATCATATTGTAATTAAGATTGATTGAGAATCACGAGCTAATCTGAATCTATGAAAAATAAATGCAAATCGAGCAAATACTAAACAAAAAATTTATCAGTTTTAATGAGGGGTATAACTAAACACTTTCATCCATACAGTAGACAAAAACTCACTGGAGTTACGAAGCATTTTCACTAATGATAATGTATAAAGCATATCAACACCAGCATGTGTGTTTAACAGAAAATAACAAAATTTATAAAAAAAAAAAAGAAGGTGGTGCCTTATAACAGATATCAGCATATCATGAATCTGAGAAAAACAAACATACCTAAGCTCTCCAGTAAAAGCACCACCTTTGCGAACCCAACAGTTCTGTGCTGAAACCTGGAAGTCGGGCCTCAACAAACTCTTCACAAGAGGAAGAAATACAAAAGGAAGAACACAATCAAAAACTAGAGATTAAAAGGTATAAAACTGCACATACATGATCACAGAGAAGTGCATTATCTCTTCACTTAAATACTTGAATCACTTGAAAAGATGTAGGGCAGTACAGTGAAAGTACAAAGTCAACAAAATCTTTAACTTAAATTTATTTTCTTCCAGCAAAGCATAGCAGATGTAAGATTCAATATTACTCATTATATGCTGCAAAAGTGAAGACATCCACGTAAATACAGGACAGCATTTCACAACGGCATGAATTAGAATATTCTTTCTAAGCAATGAAGAGTCTCCAGAGAAATGACCAGTATCTAATAAGCCAATCTAAAATCCAAAAGTACACAGCAAATTACAACTTAGTTCTACCCATAATTTTTCATTTAGAAAGAGTAAAATCTGAATCAATTTCCATTTTCCAATACCAACTTTAATTTCATCTTTGGGTTTAGAAACTTACCCACAACATCGTCAGAAGGAACATCAGCTTCGTTCAAAGTGGTAACAATCTTCTTCACCTCCTCAGTGGTTCCACTCTGCAACACCAAAATAAATAAACAACTCAGACAATTACAAAATAAACCAATTAGCAAACATTCGCATAGTGAAACTGTCTCTCAAATCTCAAGTAGCTTATCATAAGCAAATGTGAGAACAGGATCAGAAATTTTCAATCCATCAGATCTAATAATACCCAGAAAAATCAAACACACATAAACAGGAGAGAGAGGATTCTTCAAATCACTACAATATGGTAATCGCCTAATCGATGTTCCAGATCGGCAGAATTCCATATCACAAATTCTCAGAAAATAAAAATAAAAAAAAGGGAAATCAAAAGCAAACTGTGAAGAAGAACTAAAGATAATAAAGAAACGGTAAAGAAAATCGGAGGACATACGCATTTCCAGTTGCCGCCGACGAAGATTTTTATGGCCATAGTTTGGGCGATAAAATTGAGACCCCAAATCGATAATAACCAGAGCTCATGGACTTGATATCAGCCTGCTAGCTACGGCCCTTTTATACTCCACGTGCTGTTTGGAAGGAATAAATTCCCAATTTAAATTTGTGAAACTCAACCCGTGTAAATCAAATTTTATTAAGATAAGTGAAATTTATAAATGAATTATATAAAGTAATAAATTTATTTTTTATTTATAAAATTATTCTTAATAAATTTATATAATCTTTTTTCCACTTTGTTCTTTCATATTTTTGATATATTATATACATATATATATTTCTAAAATTAAAAATTAAGAAATGAGTATTTAAAAATAAAAATGATTTTTTAAAAATAATTTTATTTTTTAATATGTTCAAAAAATTTAACTATACTATCCAGCTAGAAAACATAATAATCATGGTTTTTTTGGTTAATAAATGGTTATTTTTTTGGTTAAATAAAAATGTCAATCAAAATATATTTACGATTTTTTTAAAAAAAAATATTTTACAACATAAAACAATATATTCAATGAATCATAATAATAATAATAATAATAATAATAAACTATTTTAAAAAATTCATTATTATTCTTTTAAATATTTAATTTTTTAATTTTTAATTTCAAAAATATATATACGATATATCAAAAATATAATATATTATATGTACTAAAATTGATATTTACTACTTTTACTATAATATTATTATGTTATGAGTATATTTTAAAAAAACTAAATAAAATTTTTTTTATTTTATTTTAAATAAAATTATATAAAATATAATTAAATTATTTATTTTAAATTATATTGTATTAAATATAAAAATTCATTAATAAATAAATTTTATATAAAATTTATTTATAAATAAATTTTATAATTTAGATTTATTTATTTGAAGTATAGTGTCAGACTTTTGCCAACTGATCAAGGTTGGTGCTCTGCACATTTTATTGTAAAGGCAATAATGCCCTCTTAGGCTTCTCCTCTTCAGTTCTATTTTTTTATTTTTTTTTTCTATTTTTTCAGTTTTCATAACAAATTATTTAATTTTTTCAATGAAAATTTATATAACTTAATAAAATATTTTAGTAAAATATATAAATGAACTAGAAAAAGTACCCTACGCAATACAGCGAATATTATTAGTGATCATAAATATTTTTTATTTAATAATTAATTTAAATTTATTAATAAATATTATGTTTAATAGTTTCTTCAAATATACCTGCTTTAAATAAAATAAATATTGTAAAATTTTTATTAAAAATTTAAAATAAACATAATTTATTGAAGTGTCTTATGTTTCATTATATAAAGTATGAAAAATATACCATAAATATAAATATACACCATAACATATTTATGGTGTAGATTTATGCTTATATTTAATCTAAATTAGTGTATATTTAAACAAAAGCATAGGACCATCACAAAAATAATAATTCTCATCAAAAACAAAATTGACAATCCAAAAATGCAAATATACAATTATCTACAAAAGTTCGATGAAAAAATAATTATAATAGTTTATAAACACTAAACTGAAAAATAGAATAAAAACTCATAAATATAAACAATAAAAACTTATTAAAGAATTAATAATATTTAACTTACTTCGTATTTCATCAAAAACAGATTGCCAGATGCCATGCTGTTGTGAATGAAGTATTAAAAAGTTCTATTTTTTTATAGTGATTTTTGCTGTGCAGCGGGTGTTAATAATACATAAATTATTTACTATTATATAAGTAAATAGTATATGAAATATTGTACTAAAAATAAATAACAATAAAATTTTTAGAAAAAGCTTGAGAGATCACAGACAGTTCCGCTTAAAATTCAGTCTCTTTAAATAGAATTTACTCAGATAATTAATAGTACAATATAATAAAGTAACTACTATTGATAATAGTTATAAAATTGAGACAAAATAGCACATCAGATTTAACATAGTTCACCATTTTACTTTAGGTTACGTTCACAGAACAAACTCAAAAAAATATTCTTCTACTATTAAAAATAGTAGGATTACAAGATAGATACTTCCCTAGAAAAATTTTTAAAGGTACAATAATTTGGAATTCAGATAAATAAAAATAATGGCACTCAAGTATTTTTTAAACACCCCAAAAATTAAACAACTTCACTATTTTGTCACTACCCAAATAATTATATCTCAATTTTTACTCAACTCATCAAAGTAATTTTACTTTGGCTTATACTTCTTATAAGTTTTTTTTTCACTCTTGCTTCTCTCCTTGGTGTATTAGAAGAGGAAGGGAAATGTCATATATATAGATCTTTCCATGTGGTTGTTGACCTAATTTAATTAGGCCAACAACCATTTTCAATTAATTTTATTTTTATTTTGTAATTAGTCATGGAAATACAAAACAATGGTTGGTAATTACTAACAATTCTACTCTTACCAACCATATGGATTAACTGTCATTCCTGCAGATGATCGATAGAATTTGAACTTTTTTTTGTAAGAATTTTTATTAACATGTCTGCACTATTATCTTCAGTATCAATCTTTTCAAATTATAAAAACTTCTTCCCCAACACATCTATGATCCAGTGGTATCTCATATCAATATGTTTTGATCTAGAATGGAAGAAGAAATTCTTTCCAATATGAATGACACTCTGACTATCACAATAGAGTGATATATCTGCCTTGTTGAAACTCAAGTTCTTCAAAGAATTTCCTCATTCACAGCAGCTCTTTGCATGCTTCAGTTGCACCAATAAATTTTGCTTCTATTGTTGAGAGAGCAATACATTTTTGTAGCCTTGACTGTCATGACACAGCTTCTCCTGCAAATGAAATCAAATAACCTGATGTAAACTATCTTGAGTCAACATCACATACCTTATTTGCATCTGTATATCTAACTAACACAGGTTTATCACCTCCAAAGCATAAACATATTTTGGAGGTTCCACAAAGATATTTCATAATCTATTTCACCGCAACCCAATGTTTATTACCAGAATTAGAAAGGAACCAACTCACTACTCCCACTGAGAGAGCAATATTTGGCCGTGTGCACACCATGGCATACATCAAATTACCTACTGCTGAAGCATATAAAACTTTATCCATCTCTTCTTTCTCTTTTTCTGTGGAAGGATACTGTTTCAAAGTTAATTTAAAGTGGTTAGTAAGAAGACAACTAACTGCTTTAGCCTTGTCCATATTAAACCTTTGAAGTACTTTCTCAATGTACTTCTCTTGTGACAATCACAATTTCTTAGCACCTCTATCTCTGATTATCTTCATGCTGAGATTTTGTATTATTGGCCCTAAGTCTTTCATAGCAAAAAACTTGCTCAACTGTTTCTTCAGATTGTTGATTCTGAAAATGTTCTAGCCAACGATTAACATGTCATCCACATAGAGTAACAGAATAATAAAATTATCATCAGAGAATTTCTTTACAAATACATAGTGATTTAAAGTAGTCTTCTTGTAGCCTTGCTCCTCCATAACTGACTCAAACTTCTTGTACCACTGTCTCGGTGCCTGCTTCAAGCCATATAAACTTTTCTTTAACTTGCATACATAATCCTCTTTTTCATTTTTTTTTTTTGAAATCCTTTGGTTGTTCCATATATATCTCTTCCTCGAAGTCACCATGAACAAAGATAGGCTTCACATCCATCTGCTCGATTTTTAAGTCGAGACTTGCAGCTAATCCCAGCACTGTACGAATGGATGTCATCTTCACCACTGGTAAAAAAATCTCATCAAAGTCAATCCCTTTTCATTGGCTGAATCCCTTAGTAACTAATCTGGCTTTGAATCGTGGCTGAAAACTGTATTCTTCATTCTTTATCCTGAACACTCATTTATTCTTCAGAGCTCCCTTGCCTGTTGGCAACTTCAACAGCTCAAAAAATCTTATTCTCATGCAAAGATTTTAATTCATCTTGCATGGCTTCAACACATTTCACCCTATTTTCATCTGTTATAGCATCTTGGTAATCCTCAGGTTCTCTCCCATCAGTAGTAACAAATATTGATAATTGGAGTATCTAGTAGAGGATTGTCTAACTCTAGTAGATCTCCTCAATGATTCCTGAGTTATATCCGGTACTAGTGGCTGAAAAACTTCTTCATCAGAATCTTCATTTTATTGATTCTAGATGGGAGCATCATCATCGGCAGTACTCTGCTGGTTATCTTCAATTTCATCTTCAATCTGCCTCAACACCGCTTTCGGAGGAACTAATTCAAGATTTGTTGAACTTCCATCGAAAATAGAAATATTTTTTTGGACCTTCTCAATATTTTTAATGGTCTCATTTTCAACAAACATTGCATAATGGCTTCTAATAAACTTTTTCTAATTTGGATCATAGAATCGATAGCCAATGTCATCTTGACTATATCCAATAAACACACTGTCGTGTTTTAGCATTCAGCTTCGACCGCTCATCCTTTGGTATGTGCATAAATGTCTTACACCTAAACACTCTTAAGTGATTATAAGAGACATCTCTTCTAGACCATATTTTTTCTAGAATATCAAACTTCAAAGGAACATACGGTGAAAGATTTAGAACATAAACTGCTACACTCAATGCTTCTGCCCAAAATGACTTTGGCAGCTTCACATGTGATAGCAAACATCTAACTCTCTCAATGAGAGTCATATTCATTCTCTCAGCTACATCGTTCAACTAAGGAGTTTTTGGTGGTGTCAGCTTGTGTCGAATGCCCTGCTCCTTGTAATACCTCTGAAGTGATTCAATATACTCACCCCCATTATCTAACTTGATACACTTCAATTTCTTCCCAGTTTCTCTTTCAACTAGGGCATGAAACTGTTTAAATACCACTATAAATTGATCTTTATTTTTTAAGGTATAAACCCACAGTTTCCTTGAGCAATCATCAATAAAAGTCATGAAATAGGAGGAGCCACCAATTGATCTAATTTTAAAAGGACCGCACACATCAGAGTGTACTAGTGGTAATATCTCTGACTTCTTTTCATAATGGGTAGAGTTCTTGAAAGTAACTCTGTTCTACTTTCTTGCTAAGCAATCAGCACATCTGTTTAAATGAACATTGCTCAAGCCGACTATATTCTTTTTTCTAACCAGCATTGACACTCCTTTTTCGCTCATATGTCCGAGTCTTTTATGTCAGGTCTTAGCTGCATCATCTTTATCTACTACATTAACTATGCTCTTGGAGATTTTAGCTTGCATCAGATAAATAGTAGAGAATTTCTTGCCTCGGGCTACAACAAGCGAACCTTTGGTGAGTTTTTCACTGGGCATTTTGGAAGGTATTGCAATATTGTTCATCATCAAGCTTTCCAACAGAAAATCAGATTAAACCTGATGTTAGGAACATGCTTCACATCTTTTAACAACAGCCTAGTGCCATTTTTGGTCTCCAAGTGAACATCACCAACACCAACAATCTTAGCAATATCATTATTACCCATTTTAACTGTTCAAAGTCACCTGGTATATAAGTAACAAAGAACTCCTTCCGGACTATAGCATGAATAAAGGCACCGGTATCAATCACACAACTGGTCTCATGATCAACTACATTGATCACATCATCATTGTAAATGAGGAGAAATTCATATTCAGTTGTAGCGGTAATTCTCTCATCACCGCTATCATCTTTCTTTTTATCTTTCCCTTTCTCCTTTTTTCATTTTCGGCAATATTTCTTAATATGTCCCTTTTTATGACAATGATGACATTCAAAATTAGCAAATTTATTAGACTTGCCACAACTAGCTTCTTTATTTTTATCTCCATTATTTAAGCTCCTATTCTTGTTTCTTCCCCTGGTGGTTGTAGCCAGAATATTTGAGTGTGAAGAGGAAGCACCTTGTGAGCGCCTCCTCATATCTTTATTTAGGATGCCACTCTTTACTAATTTTATTTTAACAACACTATTAGGAGCAGAATCAGTTAATGAAATCTTCAAAGTCTTCCAAGACTCTGGCAATGAAGCAAAAACCATCAAAGCAAACACTTCATCATCAAAGGTGACACCCATGCCGAACAACTGATCTATAATTTCTTGAAACTCATTCAAGTAATCTGCAACGGAATTGTCCTCTCTGTATCTCATTTGCATTAATCTTGTGAGATAAAATAATTTATTATTGCCGGTCTTTGAAGCATACAACTCTTCAAGCTTATTCCATAATGTTCGTGCATGGGTCTCTCTACAAATATGGTTATACACATTATCTTCGACAAATTATCGAAAAAAAGACCATATACTTGCTCATGCTCAAATTTTCAATCTTCATTTGTCTTGTCGTCGAGTTTACTCGTACTAAATATCGGTAAATATATTTTCGTCACAAATAGGAGATTCTTCATCTTGGATTTTCAAATGTGGTAATTTGTGCCACTTAAGTTTATCATTTTGCTTGTCTTTGCCTCCATCTTTTCAAACCAAAAGTATCTGATACCATTTATTGTGCAGCGGGTGTTAATAACACATAAATTACTTGCTATTATATAAGTAAATAGTATATGAAATATTGTACTAAAAATAACTAATAAGAAAATTTCTAAAAAAGGCTTGAGAAATTACAGACAATTCCGTTTAAAACAAAGTCTCCTTAGACAGAATTTACTCGGATAATTAATAGCATAATATAATAAAATAATTATCCTTGATAATAGTTATAAAATTGAGATAAAATAGCACACTATATCAAATGTGGTTTACCCTTTTACCTTGGGCTACGTCCACAGGATAAATTCCGAAAAATATTATTTCACTATTGAAAATAGTAGGATTACAAGAGAGATACTTCTCCAAAAAAATTTCTAGAGATATAATAATTTGCAATTAAGATAAACCCAAAATAGTGGTACTCGACTGTTTTTCAAACACCCCAAAAGTTAAACAACTTTACTATTTTGTCACTTCCCAAATAATTATCTCTCAATTTTTACTCAACTCATCAAAGTAATTTTACTTTGGCTTACACTTCAGACAAATTTTTTTTTTCACTCTTGCTTCTCTCCTTGGTGTGTTAATTAGGCCAACAATCATTTTTAATTATTTTTATTTTTATTTTGTAATTAGTCATGAAAATACAAAAAAATGGTTGGTAATTACCAATAATTTTTACTTTATGATTAATAAAAATAGAGATATTAGAAAGCAAATTAATAATAACTTTATGAAGGTGATTGAAAATATAACTTATTAATGGGCGAGTGATTTCTTATAGAGAATATGATATCTAAAAAATTAATTTATATTATTAGATAATAATTAATTATTATCAATATCAAATAAGATATTCTAATCATATTTAAATTCTCCAAATAAATATTTAATAATAAAATAAAAAAGAGAAAAAATTATGTTTCTATTTGAAATTAGAAACTAATAAAATAAATAAATTTTGTTGACAAATAATTCTTTTATCTTTTTTTCTTATACTCTAACATAACGACTAACAAATTATACTTGCCAACTTAAAAAACATACTTTTATAAAAATGAATCATTAAAAACTTATAATAATGACCGAATCAAAATAGGAGGGTAAACTAATTAATTTCTCAAAATCAGTTAAAAATTTAATTTCTCAAAAAATAAAGATAAATTATTTAATTAAATTAAATTTTAAAAGTTAATTAATAATTTTGTTAAGAAAAAAAATTCAAACTATATATATATGGATGTGAAAGACACGCTAATTTTAAAATTATGAAAAGATTATTCCTATTTGTATAGCTCTATTTATTACTTTAAAATTGTAATAAGTATATTGCAAACATGATAATCAAACAAAAATATATGAAAAATAAATAATTTAGCAAAAAAAATATAGAAAAAAATATAACACTCATAATACTCCACTTATTTTTCTATTTGCTTTCCTATTGCACCTCCACAATCACCTATTGGATTCTCAAACCGCCGGCTACTGTCAATTAAACCAGAGCTAAGCCATCATCTCAACCAGTGTTAGTCCACAATTGTTGCCAGCCAGACGCAATAGTGAGTCTACAATTTATCTGAGGAACTAATGAACAAGTGAGGTCATAATCTCTTTTAAAACCAATATGGATTGTTAGCCAAATAATCTCAATTTTGATCATTGACAACTTAAATTGAATGACTTATTTAACATGTGTTTAAAGAACCTTGTTGCAGGATTAGGTTGTTTCAAATAAGTTGAACATGGCACATTTAGCGATCGCACAAACCATGGAGATGACCGCCCCATTGAATTGAAGGATGAAACCATATCACATTAGGATTCGCGGTCAGAAACTCGACCTCAGTCGCGACCGCCCATCCACATGAGCGACCGTCCAATAAAAATGGATGACCGCAACAGGAGAAACCTAAATCATCCAAATTCCAGTAAGGTTCACAGTGACAAAAACGGTGAATAATACGGTCTCGCTTACTGATATCGCGATCGCCCTTCAGACTCTGTGACCGCTCTGCTGATTCAAGAGAAAACTACTCAAACTGACAGTAGTGTTCGCATCCTCAGGTGCGTCCAGAAGTTCGATGCGAGTCTCTCAATTCGATCGCGAACTGGCACCTAGGGCGACCGCAAAATTCATATTTAGGCAGAATTTTATTTTGCCCAGTTAAAGAATGTCACGTGTGATGACCATTATAAACCCACTTCAGCATTCAAAAAGGGCGACCGAACCCAGCTTATGTGCGACCGTCCCGACAACCACAACATGGGCAAAATTTCAGCAGCTGAGCACTTAAATTCAACCGCTGAAGCAAATTTGAATGCAACGACCGTCCTAGTATCAAGAACGACAGCTAACTGCTTCGAACAGTCTATTAACACAAGGTTTAAACTACCAAGACTTATTTCTCACTATCTATAACGGCTAGTTAGACCATATTGGCTATAAATACATTATTATTCTGTAAAGAAAATAAGAGATTCTGAATTTGATAGTCAAGCAACATATTTTCTTTTATTACTACAATTAACATTTGAATTGTAATGAATGTTAGGTATAAGCATTAAAAACATCATTGTAAAAGTTTGAGTGTGAGCTTGGAAACACTTAGGTTGTGAGAGTGAGACTGAAAAAAACTCTTGTAAAGGTTGTGAGAGTGAGTCTAGTAAAACTCTTATAAGTGATTTGAGTGTTAGCCTTAGTAAAATACTTGTCAAGTTAGGTGTGAACTTGTAAAAACACCAAAGTTGGAAGTGAGTTTGTAAAACTTCAAAGTTAGTGGAACCTTAACAAGTTGTTAAGGAAGTGGATGTAGGATTGGAGAAAATTCGAACAACTATAAAATCTTGTGTGTTCTTTATTCTACTCACTACTCAACCATTTCTCTCTTCTACATTTCTTATTTGTTGAGTTTTTAATTTGCCATCATTTCTTAAGAAAACCAATTCACCCCCCCTCTTAGTTGCCATCTTGGGATAACAATTGGTATCAGAGCTAGAAATTTCTTAAACTTAATTGTGAAATTTGATCCACTATGGCAACTTCTTCTTCATCAAATCCAGCCTCTCATGGAAATCTTAACACTATCCTTAGACCTTATTTTGATGGAATGGATTATTCCTATTGGAAACACAAAATGTATTTGTTTCTAGCTAGTGATGGGATTGAGCTATGAGATTTTGTGAAAAGTGAGTGGAAACCTCCTACTTATGAAGTTGATGGTGTTCAAATTTCTCTTCCCAAAGAACAATGGTCAACTATCAATGTTAAAGATTGATTCAAGAACAATAGAGCCACTTCCATCTTAATGAACTCCATCTCAAGAGAAGAAGGTGGAAGAGTTCAACACTTAACTTGTGCACATTGTATTTGGAAGACACTTGAAAATTATCATGAAGGTACGACTCAAGTGAGATTCACCAAGAAACAAATGCAGGTTCATGAGTATGAGCTATTCAAGATGAAACTAAATGAAAATGTCACCGACATGAAAAATCACTTGCTTGCTATTGTCAACGAGCTAAAGAAGTATATATGATCAAGGTAATGTAAACAGCAAAATCTTGAGAGCCCTAAGAGCTAGAAAGAACTTTGAATCAAAAGTATCATCCATCGAAGAAGCTCATGATCTTAGCACATTGAGAACCGACGAAAGAAAAGAGCTCAAAGATCAAGGTGAAAAAGAAAAGAGAAAACCAATTGAGCTCAAAGCAATCAAAGATGTTGAGAGCTCAAGCAACGAAGGTACTGATGATGAAGATGAAATGGCAATGTTCTCAAAAAGAATAAGTGAATGGAAAAGAAAGAAAAGATTACAAGCTAACAAAGGTACACTTCCTAAATCCTCCTTCAAAGATAAAGAGAAGAAAAATGAGGTAAAGTGCTATGAATGTGGAAAATCTGGTCACATCAAATCGAATTACTTCAAAGTAAAGAATAAAAGGAAATGGGACAAAGAAAAGAAAAAATCTCTCAAAGCCACATGGGATGACTCTTCTTTAAGTGAAGAGGAAGAAGAAGAAGGAATTGCAAACCTATGTCTCATGGCTATTGAAGATGACTCCAATGAGGTATGCCTAAAATCGACTATCAACGAAAGCACATGGCTTATGGATAGTGGGTGCTCAAGGCATATGACTGGAAATGCAAAGCTCTTTACAAGTATTACATACAAACTTGGAGGTAATTTAACTTTTGGAAATGATGCTAAAGGTAAAATTATTGGTGTTGGCTCCATTGGAATACTTGGTAAAGACTTGATAGAAGATGCATGGCTTGTTGATGGTTTAAAACATAATTTGCTAAGTGCCAGTCAATTATGTGATAGAAAATATATTGTAAATTTTGATTCCAATGGATGCAAGATCACTAATTCAAATGGTGTTATTATATTTAAGGGAACTAGGATAAACAACACTTATAAAATTGACATACATTCCAATTATGCATTTAAATGTTTAATTTCTACTAATAATGATGTATGGTTATGGCATAGAAGACTAGGACATGCTAGTATGGATCAATTAAAATGTATTTGTAATGAAAACCTAGTTGATGGTCTCCCTAAATAAAATATGACAAAGATAGAACTTGTAAACCTTGTTAACTTAGTAAGCAACATAAGGGATCATTTAAATTAAAAAATGTTGTAAGTACCTCTAGACCTTTAGAACTCATTCATTTAGATTTGTTTGGACTAAATAGAGTTGCAAGTCTATGAGGCAAGTCATATGCATTTGTTCTTGTTGATGACTACTCTAGATTCACATGGGTTAATTTCTTAGCTCAAAAGAATGAAGCTTTTAATTATTTCAAAACGTTTGCAAATAGAGTTCAAAATGGAAAAGGATATGTGATCACATCTATTAGAAGTGATCATGGCAAAGAATTTGAAAATGAAGATTTTGAAAACTTTTGTAATGAACTTAGCATTTCACATAATTTTTCAGCTCCTAGAACTCCACAACAAAATGGTGTGGTTGAAAGGAAAAATAGAACCTTGGTTGAAATGGCTAAAACAATGCTCAATGAATATGAATTACCATCTTATTTTTAGGCAGAAGCCGTTAATATCGCTTGTTACATTGCAAATCGTGTTTACAAAAGACCTTTAACACTACAAAAAAATACGCTATCTGCGACGGATAGAATCCGTCGCAGATCCGTCGCAGATCCGTCGCAAATCAAGTCTTGCGACCGATCTGCGACCGATACGATCCGTTAATAAAAAAGGCGTCGCAATTTTCAATTTGTGACAGGCCGTCGCAGATTGCGATGGATTTGCAACCACTCGGCGGTTGCAAATCTCGCGCTTAAATTTTCGAGTGTAAAGGGCAGCCGTCGCATATTTCGTCGCAGATTTCGTCGCAGATTTCCGTCGCAGATTTCGTCACAGATTTCCGTCTCAAATTCGTTGCAGATTCCGTCCCAGATTGCCGTCACAGATTCCGTCGCAGATTGTCGTCGCAGTATCTGTCGCAGATTCCGTCATAGATTTCAAATATTCGTCGCAGATTCGTAGCAAATCCGTAGTAATTTAATATTGATTTTTATTGGAACTATTTATATTATCAATTAATTTTATGAGAACTTTATAAATACATTTGGAACATTTAAACACAATCTAAAAAAATACTAATTACATTGATAAAAATAATTCTTTTATTAATCTTCAATAGAATAAAATATTTTACAATTTAACTATACAAGTGTTAAGAACACTACTATAAATAATCTATCTTGAAAATAACAATATAGATCTTCAATTATCATTTTCCATTGAATCATGACTTGCATCATCATTATTAACCTGCAAATAATATTAAAAAGAGTAAATGAAAAGAATAATATGATACACGGTAACAAAGTAATATCAATAATTTTGCTTATGCTTCTCATCACATACGAACTAATTGCTACTCGAATAGCTCAATGCAACAACTAAAAGTCTTAAAAGATAATATTTAGTGATAATCAACAGGTATTCTAACCAATAAACAAGGAACCAAAGAATTGAGCAAGAGACAGAGGCCAAGCAGGGAAGTCCTACCATGATGTCCCCAAATCCACCGGAAAACCAAACGAGTAATCAGTATGAATACGACCACCAAGTCTATCCCGAGACTTGAAAAAAAAAATAACAGCATCAGTTATAAAGTTCTTCCCATCCTCAACCATAACCATAACCTTATTAGTTCCATTGCATATTTTTGTAACCCTGTTTATCCGGATTCAGAAAAGAATTGAAAAAAAAAATTAACTCCAGTATACAATAAGTTCAAATAATAGTAAATTTCAAGTGATATAAAAATATATTTCTTGGTATCTTGAAAAATAGAATAAGTGATACAAAAATTCTTTCTACATATCTTGAAAAATAGAATAACTACTTAGACAAAGTGTCCAAGAAATTATAAACAACTTGCTCTAGTTCAAAGTTGCTAGAGAAATAATCACCTTATCCTTGATTAAAAGCATAACAAAAAAACTTTATAATTTAATTTTAGCTCATTGCCCTCTTCGGATAAGGATCCACATATTGGGCCTTACATCCATCATAAATAGAAACAAATAGAAACTTTTTGCTAGAAATAAGCAGCATACCTATTATTCAAGCGTATGTCGATGTCTTTGGCAAGAGCCTTTATTATAGGATCATAACCTTGTATCATAAGTCCATGACCGCCAGAAAGAACATGCTCCTATACCTCAAGAATAACTTCAACTATGTAAGCTTCTGCAGAAGATAACCTTAAACTAGAAAAGCTACATACTGAAATGTAATTCAAGAAAGAACAAATTTAATCTATGATTTAATCTATGAATAAACATTTTGAAAATTTGCCAATTCCATGTCTCAATTTCTCATTTTACTTCATTAATTTATGGTAGACAATTTATAAGATGTTAAATCATGTTTGAAAAGTACATCAAACTAGCTACACAACAGGAAGTTGCTCTCCCCTTTCTCATACATCTATTCACACAGATTCCAACGAGATTTGAGCTAAGAACCTCCTAAGGAAATCCTATGCCTTTATAATTGTGGTGCCCGCACTAGAGACTGTTATGAAGGTTGTCTGATGTAAGGACATTTTATTGCAATCTTGGACTGTGCCTTCACCAATCTCTGGTTGTGAATTCAAATAATTACAAGGCTTAATTTCATCGCAGTCCCAAGATTTATTACTAAATTATATTGCAATCAATTAATATTATTATTTTGGACTTAGATAAGAACTTTGTTATTAAATTTTCATAAAATAACAATCAGGTCTCTTAGTCTTAACATGGTAGCAAAGAACATTTTTTCCAATCTAATTATATAATTAAAGATGGACAACAAGGCTTTCACTTGGCCAGCTTATAAAACATATAGCCACATGTATAAAAAAACAACAGTAAGCTCATTAAAACACAAATTAAGGTTGAATAATTTTAGCAATAGCATCAAAATATTCAGATAAACTGAGATCCACCAATTAAATAAGGATCAATTAAACATCCAATACATAAGGATCACATATTATTCAGATTTCTTCACTTAAAAAAAACAGCAAAAAGAATCAAAGAATCAACAATAAAATAGCAAATGTGTATTCTGACAAAAGATATGAAGGACCTATTCTTTTGTACACAAATTCAACCAATAAACAAGGAACCAAAGAATTGAGCAAGAGACAGAGGCCAAGCAGGGAAGTCCTACCATGATGCCCCCAAATCCACCGGAAAACCAAACGAGTAATCAGTATGAATACGACCACCAAGTCTATCCCGAGATTCCAGCAAGATCACCTTGACAAAATAGCAACAATTTGTCACAAACTCATGTCAATATATGCACGTATATATACACATGTGGAAACAGATAGACACGTAAGAAATACTTGTCCACATCAAATACTGCATTATGCTGACCTTAAAAGATGCATCATAGAGGGATCGTGCAGCAGCAAGCCCTGAAATACTTAATAAGACAGCTAGACATGCATTAATCACTTAAGAGTAAACGGACACATTACTCATAAAAGATTATATTGTTTATTTCTTTGCAGCCAGCTTGATTTTAACAAATCAACTCAAGCCCATGACTGCACCACAACTGCAGATTAAGCTGGGAACATTGGCTGCAACCTCAATCTAGGTTGGCAGAAATTCAATCTAGGTTATGCAGAGTGGTCTTATCTCCTCACAAAGGCTGAGTACATGTCATCAACAAGAGGCTCAAAAGTTTGCCAATAACACAACTCCAGGACCAGTTAATATCAAGTGAGCAAGAAACATCATATAGCATGACCAATGTGTAGGTATCCATTTGGCTCAGGTGGGAAGCGAGTAAAAAATTTCCCCGCTGTTGCTTTCAGGTGTTTATCAAGCAGTTCTTTTGAGTTGCAACATCTCAAAACAGAATTATCGCTAAAAAATATTTCAGTATGCACCTGACGATACACAGAAATTTAACATAAGTGCCGTAACATAATGAAAACTTTAACAGCATGTAGGATAACGTGAAACATACAGCAGAAGATTTAATAATGGCTAGGAATCATAAGAGATCAATGTGCACATTTCATGTTTTTGCAAAATTTAAATCTAGACAACATTTTAACTTTGATGTATGCATGAAGAATCATAAAACAACTATTGGTAATCAACTGACTTGACCCAGCTTTAGTCTGACCTCAACTTTAGCAGGCTTTTCCTTTTTCTGCTTTGAGGGCTTCTCATTGTCAGCAGCAGTCCTTTCACCAAGTAATTCAAATAATTTTGCATCTATGAGTTGCTAGCAAGACCGAAAAAAAATGGAAAGCAAAAAAACTATCAACAAATGAAATAATAGAACAAATTTGCAGTGTTGACAAATTTATTTTAAAACACAACTAACATTCACCTTAACCAACTTTGGATCAGCCCATGGAAGCTTCTTACGAACATGCCCGAATAGATCACCAACTACAAACATAATCATAGAAAGCCAAATTAAGTACTATATCAACATGCATAATCACGTATCTGACATATATTCAACAACAACCAAACATGCAGCAATGAACAAACATGCAATAACAAACCCATATAAGCAAAGTACTTGTGCATGAGTTTATCTCTCTGACCCTGCAGCCACCCCTCCAGAAACATGAAGGGCATATGGCAGAATTTCACTCTTATCCTTATAAGCACACCACCCATATGAATGTGGATACAGTAATATCACATTATTAATCTTCAAAAAGTGAAACAGTACAGGCTAACACACATAAGCTCTATCCAAGAAAAACATGTAATGATTAAAAAAAATGAAGCATTAAACTTACAGCTAATAAATTATAAATATATATTCATATCACTTTGTTTCAGTTTGCTCAATCATCACGTAGTAAATTAAAAACCGTATTAACAAATTCTATCATAGAGGTTTGCTCAATTCCAGTTCAGTTCTCAGCTTTTAGGATTTTTTCCTCAGCCCCCAACGTATTGCAATTCTCAACTGGAATTTATTACATATCAAAGAAATGAGTAGAAAAAAGAATCCAACAATTTTTTCCGCACAGAACATGTAATCCTTAAGGTAACTAATTTCCATTCTATCAAAATAAAAGAGTACTTATCACCAAAAACAGTGTCTTCGCCAACATAAAGGAAAGAAACAAGAGAACAAAGTATAGAGACTATAGTTATGCACATGTGCCGTTTATAGACAGCAAAATTAGTAGTATGTTCAGATTGGTAATAAACTCACATTGAAACTGGAGTTGGCTGCACAGGAACCTTTTCGGGCTGCACCATATTAAAACAAAATACAAAATTAGCATTCAACATAGGAAGCCAGATTAAGAACATGTAATAAGATAGTTCAGATACAGAACAAAAATTAGAAAGAGATGCCCAAAAAGAATATGTTGGCCCAATTGGATCAACGGAATAGAATACTCACTTAAAACTTCGATATAGAGAAGGTAATGAAATCAGATATAAGATGGATGGTTAATAGAAAGCTGAATAGAGCTACATACAGGAGGAGATTAGGAGCCCAATAACATTATTAGAATTTAAAAGTAGAACAAAATAAAACATAAGAGTAAGTTTTATCAAAACAAACGAATCTGTCAAGCAAAACGAAATTGAAAGGTTTGCTACTGAGCTGTAAACAACACTCCCAGCCCCAGTGAGCTAGATACTCCTGCAAATTTGGCAGCTTGTTGATTTAAAAAACAAGCAATAGTCAGCCAAGATCAAGTGACACGAAAAAGAAAGAAAAAATTATACGGCATTAAACTCAGCCAAATTCAATTTTTCACTACAAAAATATTCGGCATTTGCGACGGAAATCTGCGACGGACATGTTTCCGTCGCAAATTTGCTACGGATCTGCGACGGATTTGCGACGTAACATTTTCCCCAAAAATTCTCGGCGGGAGTAATCCCGCCAACTTTTGCGACGATTATTTGCGACGGACTAATTTTCGTCGCAGATCTGCGACGGATTTGCGACCAATTTCTCAAAATTCCTCTGACTCGTCCTTCCGTCGCAAATCCGTAGCAGATCCGTAGCAAATTTGCGACGGAAACATGTCCGTCGCAGATTTCCGTCGCAAAATTCCGAATATTTTTATAGTGAAATTTGCGACGGCAATAGACGGTAACAGATCTCCGTTGCAAATTGGTTTTTTTAGTGTTTTCTCTCTCGCGCCAAGTTTACGCGCCAACTTTTGCGACGATTATTTGCGACGGAATGATTTTCGTCGCAGATCTGCGACGGATTTGCAACGGATTTGCGACCAATTTCTCAAAATTCCTTTGACTTGTCCTTCCGTCGCAAATCCGTCGCAGATCCGTAGCAAATTTGCGACGGAAACATGTCCGTCACAGATTTCCGTCGCAAATGCCGAATATTTTTGTAGTGTAATTAATAAAACTTCTTATGAGCTATGGAATGGAAGAATTCCCAAAATTGCATATTTTAGAGTATTTGGATGCAAATGCTTTATATTGAACACCAAGGAAAATCTTGAAAAATTTTCATTCAAATTGGATGAAGGCATATTCCTAGGATACTCATTATCTAGCAAAGCATATAGAGTATTTAATAAGAAAACTCTAGTTGTTGAAGAATCAATGCATGTTGTATTTGATGAATCATCTAAACTTGATCAAAGGAAAGGTAGTACTTCTAATGACCTTGCAGGTACTCTTGAACCTCAAGAAACTATTAATGCTCCAAGGATCAATCAGAATGAACTTAAAGAAAAGACTCAAGATCTACCAAAGGATTGGCAATACAAGAAAGATCATCCAAAGGAACTCATCATTGGTGAAACATCTAAGGGAGTCATTACTAGATCTAAAATTAATCATACAGATGTTAATTTTGCTTTTTTTTTATCAAATTGAGCCAAAGACCATTGAGGAGCCTCTAAACGATGAAAGTTGGATGATTGTAATGCAAGATGAACTTAATCAATTTGAAAGAAATAATATATGAGAACTCACTCCTAGACCTAAAGATTATTCAATTATAGGATGCAAATGGGTCTATAGAAATAAGCTTGATGAAAATGGTCACATTACCAGGAATAAAGTAAGATTGGTAGCCAAAGGCTATAATCAAGAAGAAGGCATTGGCTATGATGAAACATTTGCCCCTGTAGCTAGATTAGAAGCTATTAGAATTTTACTTGCTTTTGCATGTCACATGAATTTTAAACTCTTTCAAATGGATGTTAAAAGTGCATTTCTAAATGGATTTATAAACGAAGAAGTTTATGTAGAACAACCTCCTGGTTTTGAAAACTAAAATTTTTCAAATCATGTTTTCAAACTCACCAAAGCTTTATATGGATTGATATAAGCACCAAGAGCATGGTATGATAAACTTAGTGCATATTTACTTGAAAATGGTTTTTCAAAAGAAAAAGTGGACACAACTCTTTTTGTTAAAAAGGACAAACATAACATTTTAATTGAACAAATTTATGTGGATGACATAATATTCAGAGCTACTAATAAAACCTTGTGCAAAGAATTTGCTTGTTGTATGACTAAGGAATTTGAAATGAGCATGATGGGTGAACTCAAGTTCTTCCTTGGACTGTAAATCAAGCAATGCAAAGATGGAATCTTCATTAACCAATCCAAATATACAAAGAAACTCATCAAGAAATTTGAAATGAATGGCTGCAATACTAGCAAGACTCCTATGAGTACATCCTTGAAATTGGGTAAAGATGAAAATGGTAAAGCAGTAGATGAAAAGAAATATCGAGGTATTATCGGATCACTACTTTACTTAACCGCTTCTAGACCTGATATAATGTATAGTGTATGTCTTTGTGCTAGATTTCAAACTTGTCCTAAAGAATCATACTTGAATGCTACTAAGAGAATTTTGAAATACTTAAATGGTACATTGCATTTAGGTCTTTGGTATCCTAGAAACACATCATTTTATATCTTAGGTTTTTCGGATGCGGATTATGCTGGTAGTATCTTGGATAGAAAAAGCACAACAGGAGCATGTCACTTTCTTGGCAATTGTCTAGTTTCTTGGCATAATAAGAAACAAGTATCAGTAGCCTTGTCTACGGCGAAAGAAGAATATGTTGCAGCATGTTTTTGTTGCACACAAGTGTTATGGATGAAGCAACAATTGCTTGACTATGGTAAAGTGTTTAATAACATTTCCATTAAATATGATAACACTAGTGCTATCAACTTGTCTAAAAATCCTATCCAACACTCTAGATCTAAACATATTGACATTAGATATCATTTTCTGAGGGATAATATACAAAACCAAAATATTGTTTTAGAGTTCATAGATACACATAATCAACTTGTTGATATCTTTACAAAACCTTTGAATGAAGATAGGCTTAACTTTATTAAGCATAATTTTGGTATGATTGATGGAACTTCCATGAATGATTAAAAAATTGCCTATTAACAAAAATTTCTTAAACATCTCAAGGCATCAACTTTGATCACTTTGCTTAAAACTATAAAAATCCATCATTTTTTTGCCCCTTTCATTTTTGAGATATTGCCTATTAACAAAAATTTCTTAAACATCTCAAGGCATCAACTTTGATCACTTTGCTTAAAACTATAAAAATCCATCATTTTTTTGCCCCTTTCATTTTTGAGATACTCGTGGTCATTCCAATGCTTCTAGCGGTCGCAATCGTACCAGACAGATTCATCTGTATTCACCCTTCAGCGAGCGGTCGAAAAACATTGTGAGCGGTCGTAATAATTTGAACAGTTTCGACCGTTACAGACATTCTCTGCACTCGAGAGCGCGCAACTTACTCTAACGGTTGCTATAGTGTCTTCAGCGATCGCGCCTATACAAATAGGAGACCGCACTCTGTACACTCTGCTCGAAATTTTATAACCGTTGGCAGTATGACATGTAGAAATTTTCCAACCTTCAACAGTCATAAACGACTACTTTCTTAATTTCTTCTATTTAAAACCATCATAGATCAGTTACATGGATCTTTTACCACTTATAACATACAAACTTCCCTCCAAATCTTTAAATCCTCTCAAGATCAACTCCTTCTCAAACACTCTCTATTTTTCAGTTTTCTTCTGCTTCTTCAACCCTCATGGCCCCCAAAAAGAAAATTACTTCCAAAGGGAAAGGGAAAGGAAAGAAACCTTTAGGAATCACCATAAGTGAACCTCTAGATGCTCCTCCATCTCCTTCATAGTCCAGGAGAGGTGAGAAAATTTATAAACCTCACAACCAAACCCCTAAGGAAGATGTGAGATATGCCATGCTGAAAAGAAAGAAATTTGAAGGAACCAAATCTCCATTTGGTGGGATGCTCTCTGCCCTAAACATTAAAGAAGAGACTGAGAGTTTACTCGATGTTCTTGGCAGGAGGAAATTCATTTTCCCTGATGAGGTAGTTTACTCTAGTTTAAGTAAGGAATTTCTCATGTCCTTTCAAATTGAAAAGAGTGCAAATTCTGCATTAGGGTGGTATGGGGTTAGATTTAAGTTATTTGACCAATACCTAGCCTTAACATTAGAGGACTTTGAAAAATTTTGGGACTTTCCTGTTGATGGGGTCACCTCCTACAATAAATTAGCCTTCTCCAACCAAACCCTCTCTACCTTTTGGCAAGAAATTTTTGTAGAGACCTCATTTGAAAAAGAGTCAAAAGCTAGACACGTCAAATCCCTCTCCCACTGGATGCTTCATAGGATCATAACCTACACCATTCATCAAAGGGCTGATGGGAATGAAAAGGTAACAAAAAGATATCTCATCTTCATATATGCTTTCACCCACAATATCCAAATGAACACAACAAAATTCTTGATTGACACATTGTATCACCATGCTGTCACAAGAATTGGAACTTTCTTCTTATCCTCCCAAATAACTCAAATAGCTAGGCACCTGAACTTACTCAATGATCTTAACTTAGCTACTTTGAGAAACCCTTTCAATCTTGTCTCAAGTGCCATCACCATTAACTATTTAGAACATGCTGGCTGTGTTAGGAAGATTGAATGAACATATGTGTACTACTTTGGCAAACGAGGAGTTGTTGATAGACACAAGAAAAGACCAACGTAAACCATTGAGGAAGAAGGAGACTCCTTGGAAGTTGCTGTTGAACTACCTCCCAAGGCTTCCTCATCTCAACCTACCCAAACCAGCTCTCCTACAAAACTCATTTTGAGAGCCATCAAATCTCTCTCCAGGAAACTCTCTCGCTTCAAGAAAAGTGTCTCCAAGAGATTCCATCACTTGAACAAAAAGATTGACCTTATATCTCATATGCATCATGATCTCTATGACATGCAAGGCAAAATGAATTTGCCTCAATGCAATTTTGAGGATTGGGATATAAGTGAACATACAGAGAGTCTCCCTGAAGAAGAAGAATCCATCAGCACTAGCTCTACCAGCAATGTCCCTCTTGATAAGGGAAAAGCTCCTTTAAAAGAAGAAGAGCTAGATGACGATGAAGATTCTGATTAGTTTATTTTTTCTGTTTTTATTTATGTTTTGTAGTTTTTCTCTCTTACATTGTCTTTGTACTGCTTTATTTCTAATAACATTGTGTTTATTATGTTTATGTTTATACTCTTACCATTGTCATTAATATTTCTCTTACATTTTGCATTTTGCCTATGACAAAGGGGGAAAGAATATGTAAGTTCTTTAACATGTATTTAAAGAACCTTATTGCAGGATTAGGTTGTTTCAAATAAGTTGAACAGGGCACATTTAGCGGTCGCACAAACTATGGAGACGACCGCCCCATTGAATTGAAGGATGAAACCATATCACAGTAGGGTTCACGGTCAGAAACTTGACCTCAATCGCGATTTCCCATCCACATGAGCGACCGTCCAACAAAAATGCACGACAGTAACAGGAGAAACCCAAATCATCCAAATTCCAGTAAGGTTCGCGGTGACAAAAACGGTGAAGAATACAGTCTCACTTACTGATATCGCGACCACCCTTCAGACTCCGCGACCGCTCTGCTGATTCAAGAGAAAACTACTCAAATTGACAGTAGTGTTCGAGTCCTCAGGTGCGTCCAGAAGTTCGACACGAATCTCTCAATTCGACCGCGAACTGGCACCTAGGGCGACCGTGAAATTCATATTTAGGCAGAATTTTATTTTTCTCAGTTAAAGAATATCACGTGTAATGACCGTTATAAACCTACTTCAGCATTCAAAAAAGCGACCGCACCCAGCTTATGTTCGACCGTCCCGGCAACCACAGCATGGGCAAGATTCCAGCAGCAGAGCATTTAAATTCGACTATTGAAGCAAATTTGAATGCAGCGACCATCCCTTATCCAAGGGCGACCGCGTAAGATATTGACGCGACCGTCCTAGTATCAAGAACGACCGCTAACTGCTTCAAACAGTCTATTAACACAAGGTCTAAACTGCCATGACTTATTTCTCACTATCTATAACGGCTAGTTAGATCACATTGGCTATAAATATATTATTATTCTGTAAAGAAAATAAGAGATTCTGAATTTGATAGACAAGCAACATATTTTCTTTTATTACTATAATTAATATTTGAATTGTAATGAATGTTAGGTGTAAGTATTAAAAACACCATTGTAAAAATTTGAGTGTGAGCTTGGAAATACTTAGGTTGTGAGAGTGAGGCTAAGAAAAACTCTTGTAAAGGTTGTGAGAGTAAGCCTAGTAAAACTCTTATAAGTGATTTGAGTGTTAACCTTAGTAAAATACTTGTCCAGTTAGGTGTGAACTTGTAAAAATACCAAAGTTGGAAGTGAGCTTGTAAAACTTCAAAGTTAATGGAACCTTAACAAGTTGTTAAGGAAGTGGATGTAGGATTGGAGAAAATCTGAACCACTATAAATCTTGTGTGTTCTTTCTTCTACTCACTACTCAACCATTTCTCTCTTCTACATTTCTTGTTTGTTGAGTTTTTAATTTGCCATCATTTTTCAAGAAAACCAATTCACCCCCTCCCCTCCCCCCCCCCCCCCCCCCTTGGTTGCCATCTTGGGACAACATGGATGAAAAATATTTGTTGAGGATGGCCCAAAAATAAAACCTTGTTGTTTGCCTGAGAAAAAATAAATTTTGGCTTTTGAATATGTGCATCATGTCACCGAATTATAGGTTTCTTAACATGTCACCAAATTATAGGTTCCTTAACTAATAATGCACAAACTGACTTCTATACCAAAATGACAATATTAATTTCCTAATGAGCGAGAAAAGAAACCAAGACCTCAAAGCTCGCCTTTACATATTGCTTGAATCATATAAGAGTTTAACTAAAGAATGACAGTATTAACAATTTTTAAACAAAGAAGTGATATGCTATAAACTTAAAAGGAAATTGAATCAATAAAAACTTGATATAGACAATAAAATAATTATAGGAATTTCGGTCAATAAGCTAAGACTAAATGAAAATACAATTTTGCTAATGGGAATTGCAAAGGAAATTTAATTTCTAGGCGATAAGATTTGTTGTTGAAATTTAAATTTATAATTTTACTATTTTAAATTAAAAAATTATATAATTCAGCAGTTAAAATACACAATATATATTAAAATAACATAACATCTATTAAAATATAAAAAAAAGGATTATAACTACTAAAATATTAAAAAAATTATACTTATTACTAATTATAATTCAATATATAGCAACATAAATACACAATATAAATGTAATAACCCAATTTTTAATTTTTTTAATGAAATTTTAATAAAATAAATAGTTAAATTTATATTATTTAGTAATTTAATATTTAAATTTCAGGAAAAAAATAGTTAGTAAATATATATATAAAGTTTAAAAATAAAAGTATTAACATAATATTTGGTTGAAATTAACTAAGTACATGAATTATAATAATTATTTAGTTTAGGAATTTATAATTTAACAATTAGTTATTAGATTATAGGTTAAAATATAATTATTTAATTATTTGATAAAATTAATTAGACTAATTGAATTTTATTTAAAATTTATAGGATTAATTGATTAGTTGCAACTAATTGCTAATTATAAGAATCAATTCATGAATATAAATTGGAAAAATTAACTAACAATAATAATGATTATTATTCCCATTTAATTATTATTATTGATATAGTATTTATTACTATTATTATTATTATTATTATTATAAATAATAATTTGAATTAAAAGTAAATGGACAATTTATTAAGTAACTTGGAAATTAATTTGCTACAACAAGTAAATTAGTTACAATTCTTGGTTATCATCAAGGCAATAGTTATGGTTCTAGTAAGTGGTTATTATTACTAAATTTGTTATTGGATCAAGTATAATAATAATAATAATAATAATAATAATAATAATAATAATAATAATAATAATATTGTTATTAATATAGGTATTAATATTTATAACTTAACTTAAATTAATTATTAAATAAGTTGTTTTATTATTTGATTATAAAATAATTTAAAATAAATAGTTAATGCATTATGGTTAAAAATTTATAAAAATAATTACTAATTAAAATTAGTATTGTTATAATTAGAATAATTAAGTTATTATTATTAAACTGTTAGAATGAATGAATTGAATTAATGTAATTTAATTGTGTATTAGAATGTTTTAAATACTTAGTAATATTGGATATATAAATTATGATGAGTTGTTAGAGAATTTTGATGGTGCCTCAGATGGGATAATTGGGTTGATGTTAACTATTGTAGACTATTTAGAAGTATTTTCTCATTTTATTTTAAGGGAAAATATTTTAGTTATGGGTGAGATTTTGCCGAAATTTTGGTAGAATCTTTAGAGTCATCCATCCATATTCTAATAGTTTTTATTGTCGTTTGAAAATAATTTTTTAGGTGTCTTTCATTTTCAATCAAATATTTCAAGGAGAATCATTGGATTTTCGTATATCAATGAGATATATATATTAAGATAATACTTCACTCTCCTAATTTAAGTTAATAGCTATATTTACATAAATGCAATGACTATTTGTGCAATATATATATATATATATATTAACAAAAGAATAATATATGTTGGTGTATGAGTTGATTTTACTCGGTGTATTTTATATGTGTTTATCATATAGGGATTAGGATGATATGAGACCACATATTATTTGAAATACAAATTATGATATGACGATATTGTGTAATAATGAGATTAAGACTGATATGACGGTAGAGACTTTTAGAGTTACTTATCAGTCAGGTAACACTGCTTGGCTAAAATCGTAATGACAGACCCTATATATTAGATTTTAAAAGAAATATGTAGACTAAGAGAGTCATTGACTTACATCTATCATCGTGTGATTATGTGATATTTGTTGTCTGGTTGACAATTGCAAAAATATTTTTTGTAAGGAAATGATGTATTATATTAATTATTATATAGCTTATTGAGTCGAATGTTTATTCATATTCACCATTTTACCCCTAGGTTACAAGTTGAGTATGGAGAAATATTTCGAGTTAATATATTTTTCTTTTTTCATTAGCAGGAATGTTATTTTTAAAAATATATATCATTATATAATTATATTATATTTGTTGTATCTTAAAACTCCACGTGGTATTTTTTTTTCTTATTTATCGATCTGTTTAATTCTGCTATTTGGTTAGATATATATGTGAATTGATGTCTAATAGCGAATGATTAGATGTATTAATTGTACATAATTAATAGGCTTATTGGCCCAGTTTGAGATAGTGATTACTGTCACAATCTTATTTTATTAAAAAATGAGTTATTAGACTTACTATGCATTTTGAAAGTTGTGTTTTTTCATTTTTTAGTGCCGATCATGTGCCCTCAGGTTTGAATCATGACAATAAATATCATGTTAAAAATATTATATGATTTATGAGTTAAAACACAACATAAATAATAAATAATAAATAAATATCCACACAAAATCTATAAAATATTAATATAAAACTACACTTCAATTAAAAATTCAATATATATCAATATAAATACACAGCATATTCATCATAATAAAAAATATTGTATAATTCAACACTATAAATATGTCATAACAAGTAAATTAAAATAAAATATATGCACAACATAAACAAAATATTAAAAAAAAATTATACTTCTTACAAATTATAATTCAACATATGTCAAAATAAATATATAACATCACATTTAAAATATTATATAATTTATAAATTAAAATACAATATAAAAAATATCTACATAACATACACATTAATTATATATGTATTGTGTAGATGACATATATTGAATGAAAATTATATATGTTGTATATATATTGAGTGTATGCAATGAATATATTTTTGTATGACATCTATATGCTAAAAAAATTAAGCACACATATTGAAATATAAAATTAACTCAAATAAATAATAAGATAAAATAAAGATAAATTAAAAAGATATAATAATAAAAAAATACAAATTAAAAAGAAATAAATAAAAAATTAGAGATGGGTATTCAATTAGTTGGTTAATTAACTTATCAAACTAACATGTTAACCGAACCGATTTAGTTAAAAAATTTTAACTGAACTAACTGATTTTTAATTTTGATCGGTTCAGTCAATTAATCGAACTTTGATTAATTAACCAAATCGAATCGGTCAATTCGATTAATTAATTGAATTGACTAAATTTTTTTAATTTTACAATAAAATTTTTATTTATAATAAAAAATTAATAAAATTAAATGACTAAGCAAAACTTATTTAAAAAAACTAAAAAATAATTTTATTTTGTAATAAAAGTTTATATTTATAGTAAAAAAATTAATATGATTAAAGAATTAAATAAAAAATTAATAATCAAATAAATTTTTATTTTAAATTTTCGATTGACGGTTAACCAATTGAACAGAATCAGTTAACCGTTAACCATGCTGAAAACTGAAATAATCTAAAATTATTAATCGAACAAACCGATATATAATAATTTCGGTTAATCGACAAAATATTTGGTCGGTTAACCGAATATTTCGTCAGTTAACTAAAATTTGCCTACTACTAGGAAAAATTCATAAAACAAAATAAAATTCTCCTTTGAATCATTTTATATAAAAAAAATCTACATAATATACACACACATTATATATATATATATATATATATATATATATACATTGTACATATATTGTGTGTGAACGTCATGTATATATTTTGTATGCCATATATATCTTAGTTGTATGTTATGAATATATTTTTATATATTGTATATATGCACATATATTAAAATAAAAATTAATTCAAATAAATATTAAAATAAAATAAATACAACTCAAAAAAATATATAACAACATTCAAAAAATACAATTTAAAAATGAATAAACAAAAAAATTCATAAAAAAATATCTATTTGAAGTATTTTAAAAAAATTAGAGTCGAAGCTTTCATTTAAAAAAATTAAAAACACTGATATATAGTTCCGGAGATTACAGCATCATATGTGTAGTCTTTTCAAGTCCTAATTCAAGAAAAAAACAAATAAAGCAAAAACATCAAGAAATACCCACTGAAAGCAAATGCCTACTTCATATCCCTGAGATTACAGCATAAAAAATAAGGCTCCTCAGTTCACATAATACCAAAAACTTGTAACTATATAGAAGGAAAATATAGAATTAACAACCCCATATACAAATTTTTGCTAAGACAATATTCAGTTGCTGTCATATATAATTTGTGCACAAAACTAATTTTGACAGTTAAGGATCTAACAAGTGAAGAAGAAAAGGACAATTGATTTCAAATAAGATAAAGAAGAGACCTGATACTGGCCTGTGTCAGACTACTATGTGATGATTCTGTGGGCTGCATTCTGAAATGCTTCTAAAAAAACTGTTTTTCCACTGCTTTTGGCAGTTAGCAATGCGAATGCAGCATCTCAAATTCCCAATTTTGCCGATCATATTCTGGAACCTTTGAACCTCCAATGAAAGGAGTCCAGGCATCTTTATTAGCATCTGTAAGAGCCCATTCTATCCTATCAGGCACATTCAAGAAATCAAATTTCATTTCAAAACCCTTTACATTTTTGCCAGCTTTCTTGTTGGGATCCCCAGAACTCTCAAAAGGCTACAAAAGCAATTTAAGCTAATGTTTAGGGAAAACAATGTTAGAAGGAAAATGAGAGGGGGTCAATTACCAAAAAAAAAAAAAAGTTTGATTTCTAACACTAACATCTGCTTCAGAATTCTCTGCTCCTCTTTTTCTCCTCTTCACAGTTCCTGTTTCCAAATAGTACTGCACCTCTTTCTTGGACCTCAATTTGCGACCTGTTGTAGGCTCAATATAATACTGTAAAACATAGATAACATTTACCACATGATCAATTATACTAACTAAAAGTTAACAGTTATTTTCACTGATATTTAAAGAAAGGAGCAATGATCTCTTTTCCTTAAAATCTTTATCGGGACAAGTTTGAACTTTTTAGGTCCAAAAAAAAAAGACCCGTTTGAACAAAAGCTTGTAGAAGAACAGAACCAAACTGAGTAGCTTTTATAAAAAAATTTAGACATCAAGTAAGTGAAAATTCAAAATCATCTTAGCAGCCATGCAATAAAACATATATTCCAGATATAACTAATACTAAAATTGCTGTCAGTGAAATCACAACAAATTATCTTATCTAGTACCATATGAAAATCCGAAAATTCACTCAAATTGCTCTTTAACCAGATAAAGTGTCTAACAAAAAAAGCCAGTGCTACTCTAAAGTTTCTTTCTTCTTTTAACCATGCCCAGGCTTTGGAACAGGAACAATGAAGCACAACTCAGATACCCAAGTATGAAAAATACAAATCCATTTAGCTTGCAAAAGCTTAAACACACAGAATTATTCAAGCCATTGCTCTGGCGACAATGGAAGTAGATTGTGACGTCATGTCATAAAAAATACCCCACTAGTGCCCTTGCATCAAGCACCTCATGTTTAGCAAGCAAACATTTGATCAACAGAAGCTTATTATAGCTGGATCTAGAAAAGGAATGTTTACATGGTGATCTATTTCTCATCACTTTAGCTCACTCACATGTTTATTTCCACCAAGGATGTCACTGTTGAAAGTTGTGTATAAAAAGTATTCACAAGCATCAACCACAACATATGGAGCAGCCAACTACAGGGAAATTTTATTTATCTAAAGATATGTGCCTTTCTCTAACTACTAGGAAAGTTTCATTGGAACATTCCAGATTTTCTTTCACAGCTTTATTATGTTAGTAATACAACTAGTCTAGTCTTCAAAACTCTTGCGCTTGCATGAAGACCTCACCTATCCTCCAGAATTATCAAGTCAAAACTAGCGAGAGAAACTAAACTTGTATCAAGCATATTAAGAATTCCAAAATGAGCACCGAATATCAAATGATAGTAACATTTTAGGATTTTTCAGTGGTTTGGAGAGGTCAATTTGAATATTGATTTTGAGAATTATGGCTACCTTTGATGTTTGACATGAAGTTCCTCAATGGAAATGCAAAATTGAGGGTCTACAAACTTTACAGAAAAACAAAGTCACTATCCACTTATGAATACCACTGAGCCCGGTTCAAGAAAATAGTACCAGAAGCCTTAAAATATAAGTGACTATTCTTCAAAAAAATGCCTGAATAAAAACTCGGTAAACTCTCTGATCAAACAAAGGCTTTCAACTTTATTAGATGGGAAACTAAACACTCTTTGTATGCACTTGAAATTTTGACAGAAACTTTTTCAGCAAATGCACAATATGTATATGCTACTTGCAAAATATTCTGTTTCTTTTGTTTCAAATAATGAATGAACTCAGGCTTGAAGAGAACAGGGAGTGGTGCAAGAGCTCTACAAGTTGACAATTAGTCGTAACTTCAATAGCAAAAACCTTTTAAAATTTCAGTGATGCAAAAAATGCACTAAACAAATCATTTAGAAGACTATAAAGCTAAAAAATTGCAAGGAAAAATACCTAAATGATGTTGCTTCAGAAAGATGAGCCTACTCCATCACATTGCAGCCACTTCATTGGTTATTTTAATATTTCAGGTTTTAAAATGACATCATCAGTCAATCTACCCATGAAGTTAAATTTGACTAGGGGCATCCACCCTTTCATAAGTAGTACATTATACATAATACCGCTGATTCTTAAACTTACAATTCATCTTGTTCCAAATAAAATAAGAAGTATTTATATTAGTCCCCTATTTTCATAGCTGGGTTATCTTTTTAATAGTTTAGGTGGCAGCTGAACAAGCATATAACCCTAAAAATCACACTGTAAGAACATGCAGATTCAGAAAACAAGAAGTTTAAACTCCTAAAGTAGAACTAATATAAACATTATCTAGAGATGAACAGTATTCATGTGGCAAAACTTAGACACTTTGTAACTTCTACTTGGGTTTGATAACTATAAAATCAGGAAGCAAATCAGCAAATAGGTGATGAACATGCGGCAAGTTTGAATGTTTATAATATTGTCATGCGGAAAATATTTGAATGATTTCTATCTTGGACTTTTTTACTTCTAATTTCAGTGACTTGAATACAAGATTTAAAAACTAATTGAGAAATTCATGTTTTCATTAGTTGAAATACTGTCCAGAATACAACTATGGATTACTATGGATTAAATAAAGACACATTGGCAGATTCTCCTAATAAAGCCAAAAAAGAGGAGAGAAAATAAGATACAAGCTGAAGAATAAAAAAATTTAGAACCAACAACTCATATAAAGATTTGACTTATATAAATAGCACAGTACAACCACAAGTAGTTTTACACTAAGATTTATTTGAACTTTTTACCCAGAAAAATCCAAGACTAAGATAGACAAAGGGGCTTTGCCAATATGAGTTGCTGACACATATTAACACATGTCACCATAGAAATCAATAAACAATCAGGCAGACATTCACCTAGGCTCTATTTCTTCCCAGAAGGAGGAGATAATTTGTTACAGCATTGTCATGGTTCAAATTACACCTTGCTATCATTTTCTAGTACATTAACTTGCACATACTTTCTATCTCTATACTGAGGGAGAGGAGATTCCCAAATCTTTTTTTATTACAATCATATAGAATCAGAAAAATGGCATCTCATAAACCAGGGTGAAAGAATTATTCTCAATGCATTCGCTATTTTTAATTTTTGGATGATTGATTAGTGTAAACAAGCCAACAACACTGAAAATCAACAACTATATTGATGTTTTTATGACATTTCAATTATATGAAACATATATGAATTATGTAATGCATGACATTATAGACCAGTTTATTTCAAGTTCATCAACATTGAACCAAATTAAACCTCCATTTTTTCATGTTACAATCCAGACCAAAACCAAAATGGACATTCTAAGCTTTGAATCTCATATTATGACAAAAAGCATACAGCAGATAATGGTTTCTCAACAACTCCAACAATTTAATGAAATAGAAAAAGATAACAGATTATGAATAAATGACATGCTTCTAACAAATTCAGATCCACTCTTTGAAGAACAGACAACTATAGACTGCTTATCTAGGAGTCCGTTCTTCCGTAAGAAGGATACTGTCCATCTAAAATGCTAATAATTATTCCTTTCCATTTCTAATTAGCATGTCAATATAAAATAATAAATTTCATAAAACTCCTGTGCCACAATAGCATAATTTTAACCTTATGTCTGAAGAAGAGTGAAAGCCAGCTAAAAAATGATACAATATGTTGTCATATCAAACAATGGGATGCACAGCAGTAATTTAAGAAAAGACAACTATAGATTGGTTATATAGGTGGCCATTATTATGTGACAAAGGGATAATGTATCTAAAATTTAAACAATTATCCAATTTCCTGATGACTAAAGAAACAATAATTTACACAAAAATCCTGAGCTACTTGCCATCGAAATTGTAAGGTTGAATTTTCAAGCAGATGAATTTAAAAACACAAAAACTATATAACCCAATCAAGCATTAATCTAAAGAAGTTAGGATCAATTTCTACGGTGATTCAGTGGAAAATCAAATTGGTTGTCATTCTGCTGGTTGTGTTTTTGGGATTTGCTTCCCTTCCTAATTTGAATTGAGGAACTTATGGGCTTGTTAGAGAAAACTATTCAATCTCCTGAGGTTAAGGAACTCAGAAATGAAGGATATTATGCTTGTTCAAATTTCATCCATAAGCCAACTAAAGTACGACTGAGAACAAGCAGAAAATTAAACGATACATAAGGGGAAAACTAATCCCATATTTTTAAGCTACCCCCAAGAAGAAACAAAGAGAAAAAAATATATGAAGATAAGCTAAACACAACTGCTGCCCAACTTAACTGCATCTTTTCTTGCGCCCATGATAAAAATATCTAAAAGACCTGCTCCAAAAGGAACTCTATTCACTAGATTGCTGTTTAAAAACATTGTCTTCCCTAACCAAAATATTGTCTTCCTTTTGCTAAGTGAACAACATTAAAACCTTTTGAGTTCCATCCTACTTCATGCCCTTATCTTATGAGACAATCACTAACAAAAAAAATCATTAACGGTGTAAATGAAGAATCCATAAAGCCCCACCCAATTAATTTTGGAATTAAGGAGGACTTCAGTATTGAAATGGTAAGATTAAATTTGAGTGTATGAAGAACATTTCCTTAACTCAAATGATTAAACCACAAAATTCCTCAACAAACCAAGAAATCATAAAAGCATTGTTCTCATAAAAACAAATAATAATTAAAAAGAATTTTTTGATTAAAAAAAGATAGAATCTATCGCTTAACTACAAAAACTAACATTAATTAACCGAGAAAAGATATTAACCTTATCAACAGTGCCGGCCGTCGCACCAGAACTTCGAACCCTATCTTCAATCAACCATCCTGGTGGCAACCAACTCGCCGATTCCACCGTCCCTGGTGGCATCGTCACCGGTACTTTTCTCCGAGATTTAACAGATGGTGTTTCGGTCTCCACGCCATTCGCTGAATTAGACGACTGGGGAGCTGGAGTCGGAGTCGGAGTCGGAGTCGGAGTCGGAGCCGAAGCCGCTTGGTAATCGTCTCCGTTTGATTTGATTGTAGTCTGCCCGCTCGCGGAGAAGTTATTGGTTGTGTATATAAAGGAGCCATTCCAAAGAAGAGGATCAGAGAACGCATCGCCGGGAAGGTTCCGTTGGTCGGAATCAAGCGGGTCGGGTGGCGTAGAGCTCAGATCCGCAGCTTGAACCGGCGTTGTGGAGTTTGACATGAATTGGAGGAGCTTTGGCTTCACTACCAACAAGTGTCTAGTGTCCAAAGGATTTGGATCATTTTTGACTTTTAATGGCATGTGCCATGTGGAAAGATCTTAGCCACTGAAATAGCTTCATTTATTTTATTTTTCTTCATATTTTTATGGAGAATAGATTCATGCGATGAAATAAAATATAAGGATAATTACAAAACTATCTTAAAATAAAGTTTAAGTTTTTAAAAATATGATACTATATATATTTTTTAATTGTATAAAATTTATCTTTTATAATAACAAAATTAAGGCGTCAACTTTTTAAAGATAACCACATTTCTCTTATTATCTACATGTATGCTAGAAGTGATTATTCACATACAGACATAAAATTTCACAAAAAAATTTATTCAACAATTTTTTAAAATTATTTTTAAAATTTAATTATAATATTATAAATTAACTGTTATTTTTTCTATTTACTTTAAATTGCATATAATTTTTTTATTTCATTATATATTTATAATATTTTTTTTATTTTTTATAATTTTAGTTATGTGACTATTATTTTTTTTTATATATTTGTTTTTTTTGTGATTTTTATTTATTTTTGTTTTTTATTTGTGTATCTTTTTTTTTTAGTCTTTTTTATTTTTTTATATTGTTTATATTATTTGTACTATTTATTTTTAGACAAATTATAAAATAAATTTTTTAAAATATTAAATTAAATATATTGAAATTAAGTTTCTACTTATATGTAATTTAAAGTAACATACAAAATTATAAATATTATAAATCAATTGATTAATATTAATAAAAGTTTAATTTCTAAAATTATAAAAAATTAAAATTAAAATAAGTTTCACGTTTTTTTATACTAAAATATTTTTTGTAGTAGTATATTAACTAATTTTAAATTATATTTTATACACACATTTTTATATATTTAATCTAATTTAATTTATATTTTTAAAATAATTTTAACATATACTATGAAAATTATTTAAAAATAATCTTCTAATATATAACATAATTTACATATTAGTTATTATACTGCATTACAACATAAAAAATATATATTCGTTGTTATTTTATTATATGAAGATATATATAGTATATATTTATATATATATTATTTTAGAGAAAAACTATTAATATGCAGCTCTTATATTTTTAGTATTTTTAGGTATATAATTATAGCTATATATATCTATATTGTCTTTTAAAATGTAACTATAATATTTTAATATATAAATGCATAATTAATATATACCTATATATATCTATTATCTTGGAGAAAAAATATCAGTATGTAGCTATTATTTCTTATTATATTTAGATATATACTAACTATAATTATATATATTTATTGTCTTTAAAAAATATCATTATATAATTATAATATCTTAGTATATGAAGGTATATGTACCATATATCCACATATATCTATTGTTATAGAGAAAAAATATCAGTATGCAGCTCTCATATTTTAATATTTTTAGATATATAATAATTATAACTATATATATATTGTCTTTTAAATAAAAAATGTCAAAATACAGTTTTAATATCTCAGTATATGAAAGTATATATAACATATACCTATATATATATACATATTATCTTGGAGAAAAGAATATCAATATATAGTTGTTATATCTTCATATTTGTAAGTATATGATAATTATAACTATATATATCTATTGTCTTAAAAAAAAAGATCAGTATGCAGTTGTAATATCTTAGTATATAAAGGTATATGTAATATATACCTATTATTTTAAGGAACGAATATCATTATGCATCTATTGTATCTTAGTATATGTAAATATATGTTAACTGTAACTACATATATATATTTTCTTTCAAAAAAATAATGTCAACATGCAACTATAACATCTTAGTATATAAAAGTATATGTAGCATATATCTATATATACCTATTTTTTGAGAGAAAGAATATAAATATGCATATGTTATATATATATAATTATATTTGCTTTAAAAGTAAACAAATAAAATGAAATATATAGCTTTTATTAAAATAAAAATATTTACATCTGTACAAAAAAATTTAAAAAAATAAAAGAAAAAAATCTAATAAAAATTTATGCAAAAAAAAAATAAATAAAAACTCAAATATTATTTACTTTTTTTTTGCACTTATAAGTTTGAATATCTTCCTCCTAAAATCTTCTTTTGCTCTTACTGCCCTCATTTCTTTTAATTTTTTCTACACGATTCAACATCACTTTCAATATAACCATCTAATTTAATATTCACATAAGTATATAATGATATATCTAGTTATATGTAACATATACTCATATATGAAAAAAATTTTAAATTTAATAAAAAATTAATTTTTTTTTTAAAAAAAATTTAAAATATTTTATCGAACACGTGAAGTGTATTATATTTGGAAAAAAAATAAATCATTACATTTAAAACTAAAAAATAATTAAAACAAATAAAAATTAAAAGATTTAAGAACAAAAAAACAAAACCAAAAAACTACAGAGAATATCACTGATTGAAATGCCATTATTTGAAAAGTTTTGATTGTCCAATCTAGTTATAATTTGAAAATGTTAAATGTCTAAATTTAACTTCAGCCGCATCCATTCTTTATTGTATGAAATGGATGGAATAACTTTCGGAGATTTTAATTGTCATGTGGTAAGAACATTAAATTAGACCCTCTATCAGTTAATGATATTATAGCAATAAATTTGGCTAGCATACATTGTTGACTTTCTTTCTAAAATATTCTTTGATATGACAATCGATTTCTTCATCTTGTGATAAAATATTCTTTAATATGATACTAAAATTTAGCTACATAATTTTATAAGTTTATAAATTAAAAAAATAAAATAGGGTATTAACTTATTATTTTAGTGTTTATAAACACTTAACTTATAAGCTAGTTTAATTAAATAATTTACTTTATAATTTCTATTTATTTTAATAAATGTTCTATTTTTATCATTTTAATAATAAATATACTTATAAGTTATTTTTTTATAAACATGTTAGGTGCTTATTAGCCACTTATAAATACTTAAAATAAATATATAACTACTTAAAATTTATAATACTTATAAGTTTTTATTAGCTTATAAGTACTTGATGTTTATAAACTAAATTTTATAAATTAAGACAAACACCTTCTTAATCTATAATCAATTTAAGATTAAAAAAAAGATATCTATGATCAATTAATAACAAAATGTAAATCATAAATTTTATAATTGCGTTCAAGTCCTAACATTTTGAGAGATTTCGAGTTTAAATCTTAAGTATGAAGCTATGTTAAAATTCAGCAATAGGAGTTTTATCGTTCTTATTGTCCGATCCAGTTCGATTCTGAAAAGATAATTAACACAAAAAAAATAGTAGCAACAAACCACTTTAATTTGTAGATAATTTTAATTTTCTTTCTTAAATATACCGTAACACTTTCTGTTTTCACTTCTACATCTAGGCATAGAATTTTAAGTCCTTAACTTTGTACCATAATTGACTTTGGAGATCATATTATGGATGGAGACTAACAGTTTTAATCCCAAATCTATCATCTTGTTTACTAAGGCCTCAATCTTTTTCCACTTACCATCCTTGCAAAAAACTCAAATAGTAGAACAGTAGCTACCCACATTAGGAACCAATCCTTTATCCTTCATTTCTTCTAACAACCTCAAGGCCATAAAGGAGCTGCCTTCTTTGCAGTAACCATTTATCATTGTATTGTATATCACATCACTAGGTTCCAACTTTATTTCACCCATTGATCTAAAATGCTTTGATGCTCCATTCATGTTACCTTTCATGCACAACCCATGTAATAACACACCATAAATATAGAAGTCAGACAACAAGCTCGCTTCTTCATAGAGGAAAAATTTTGAAATGCTTTATCCATGTCCTCAAGCTGAACACGCACATTAATTATAATTGTATGTCACTTTAGATGAAGAAATGCCTCTCTCCTTTATCTCCATTGCTAAATTGGTTACGGCAACTCAATTTTCAGCATTATAATATCCTTTAATCTAAACATTATAAGTTACCGAAGATGGAGATAGACCATTTGACTTTAATTGGTCGAACAAGTTCAAAGCTTTATCTAACTTCTTGACTACAAAACCTATATATTAGTCTGTTACATGCGACTAAAGTTGGTCTAATGCAAGCTCCCTTCATTTGATCCATCAGCTTCTCAGCTTCCTAAACCCTCATCTCTCTCACATACCACTAATCAAAGTATTGTAGGTAACAAAATTGCATGTCACACCTCTCTTACACATTTCAATGAACAAGTCATAAGTTTTATTTATTTTCCAATCAATGCAATATTGCTCGTTGATGATGCAATTGTAAGCATATAAATTAGGAAAAACCCCATCAAATTGCATCTTCTGATATAACTCAAACTAATCATTTTTAAGTTCTTTCTTAAAGAACCCATTAATTAAAACTATATAAGTATACTAATTAGCAAACAAACCCAGCGCTCCCATCTTAATAAACAACAATTTTGCTCTTTCAATATCACCATTCTTACGACTACCATCAATTAAAGTAACATATATAACAACATTTGAGAAAAACCAATCTCCTCCAACTGAGCCAATAGATCAAAACCTCTATTCAAACCACCAATTTCATAACAACCCTTAATCATTATCCCATAGCTATAAATATCCAACTTAACTTTTCCTTTTGTTTCGTTAAAAACTAACAAAGATCTCTCAAACAGCTTAATTTAATAAGAGAATCCAAAAGACTATTAAAAGTATTTAGTCTAGGAACAAAGCCTTTATCGACCATTTCATTAAAAATAAAACAAAGCTTGTTCTGTTGAGCAAAATTGAACATAAGCATTGTCGATTGATTCACAAATGAGGTAATTGATTGCTGGGTTTGAACTAGAAATGGGTTGAGTTAGATGATGAAGAAGAGATGAAAGGGTGAAGAATGGCAAGGAAATTCGATTAAAGAGACACTAGAGAATAATACATTGGGCATGGAATAGAAAATTAGAGTTAAGGGGATGGTAAAGAATGAAGGAAATGGATTGTTGAGTGGTTATCCTTAGTGAATTGAGAATTGAAAAGCCAGAGAACTTTTAATGGCGGGGGTTTCACCATTTTTGGAATGAGAAGACTGGTGGGAGATTTGTTGTTGCATGTTGAGACTTGTGAGAGCTACTACCTGCAGATGTTGTTTTGCACATGGCAATTTTGGGGTAAATTACTAAATCAATCAAGCTAAAAAAATATACTAAGTAATTTAAAAAACTTATTAAAGTTTATGATTTAGCAAACAAAAAATTAAATCATACCAATACCTGAATAAAATGATAACTAAATATCATCCAATATAGCCTAAAAGTCTAAAACAATTGGCAAAGTAATGCAACTTTATTCTTATAACTTTGACCAGGGGTGTCAAAATGAATTATCGGTATTAGGTTGATCCACTCTGGTGACACGATTAAAGTTAATATGAACACGACTCATTTATTAATAGTATCGATACAAACGTCATATGGACATAACACGAACTAAAACGAATTACACGAATACGATGCATATAATATATTTACTTTAAATGAGTTATATACGAGTTACATAGCCTAAAATGACTCATTTAACCTACATAATATTTCTAATCTAAAATAATTTATATTTTTAAATAATCATTTAAAATATTATTCATATAATAAAATTATGATTAAAATAATTTTAAAATTTATATGTACTAAAAATATAAAATAAAAGATATAACTCAATATGAAATAAATGATGTGTGTATATTATATTTTAATATTAGAACTTAGTAACAAAGAAAAAAAGATATAGTTGGCAATATAAATTTTGCAATAAAATTTTTAAAAAATTTATTTTATTTTCTATTTATTTTTTTATTCTAATTTCTTTTTATAAATTTTATTCTAAATTCTAAATAAAAAAATTATTTGATATAAAATATAAAAATTGGATTATTTAAATTTTAACATTTTATTTAGAAAATGATTTCTAAAAATTCATAAAAGATTAAATTTAAATTAATTTATAATTAAATTAATAAAATAATTAAAATAATTTAATAATTTAATGAAAATAATAAATTTTTGATAAAAATAATTAAAAATCTAAATGAATCATTTCTAAATAAAATAATAATGCATTATAGAATAATATAATTATAATAATATAATAAAATATATAACACTTATTTTTATACTCTTATAGCAAATAAAAATAAAATAGCATAGTTTTGAATTTTATGAAAACTATGTCTTTTTAGTTAAACAATTATAGCGCATTTATATCAATTTGCTATATAATTTTTTAATTCTAATCCATTAAGAGTAAATTTTAATATACTAATTTTACATATATTTATATATTATATTGGCATGATCTATTTTGATATTTTAAATTTTTAAAAATTAATTAAAAGCAAATGTTGTAAATTTGAAAAAAAAAATACTATTAGGCCAACGAATGAATTAAAGCCAACAAATGAGTTAAATGAAAACAATTTTCTTAAAATAGAAAACAGAGTTTATCTTTGTAAAAGTGTTTACAATATGAAATTCCCATTATTAAATTTTATGAAGTAAACAAATAATATATGGAAGAAATTTATATTTGATTTTTCTGAAAAATAAGTAATGAATTAATTTGAGCAAATAATTAACCACTTTTTTTTTATCAAAGAAGAAAGTCAAATATCATTAATAGAAAGCAACAATACGCGGTGTCTTACAAAGTATTGATGAACAAAGAAAACCCATATAGAATAACAAAAATACAGCCTTTGCCCAGTAAATTTAATTCCACTAATAAGAAATGGCCATTGAATAGATACTACAAAGGCCTACCAAATAAGCATAAGCAAAAGTCTCTGCAAAATTTTCTTATAATAACATAGGGACATGGTTGAGGTACAAGGAGCCTTCAAGCCATTAAATCTATACATCCTTAAATATAAAAACCATAGATATTAAAGGAAGAGAAGAGAGCTCTGATAAATCTTCGTTGTTGTACTAAAATTGAGAGGCACCAAACATGATGGGAAGGAACCGAGATCAGTTTTTCTCTATTTGAATGAATGTATAAGAAGTGACTAAGTAAAATTTAGCAAATAACCATTTCACAATATGTCCCAAATGCACAAAATCATTCACATATAGACATAATGATTTTTTAACATGAAAAACTCCTTCAATGTAAAGGATAAAAACACAGGACCTCTCTTGGTCCAAGTAAAAGAGCTCCACTATTAAAATTAATATTTACAATAACTATAAGCTACTATAACAACCTTCAAGTAAAATATCAACACCAAATCAATCAAATAACAAGAAATAAACAAGAGAATAGATAAAAATTACCCAAAATAGCTACTGTTCATGCCAATGGATGAGCTTCAGTTGTTCAAATCTGATCTCCACCGTCCAGATTAAAGAACAACATATTATAAATGTGCTTACCAAATTTTAGCCAAATCCGACCATAAATGACTGTCCGATTATCGAAGAAAGATAAATTGGTATTTGCTGCAGAAATGCACGTAAACAATAAATTTCAAGCTACAAATGCCAGCAATCTAGCCGTCCAAAATTGACTTGCACCGTTCAGAATGAAGAACAATGAAAGCTCTAACTACTGCCCAAAGTTTAGTCTAATCGGAGCACGGATGACTATCCGATCGCCGAAAAACCAAAACTGGTCCGGTTGACTTTTTTTGCAAAAAAATAAAACTCTCTTTCTTTTCTCTCCCTTTTCTCTCTTTCTTTTGGTGACTGACACAAAATAATTCTCTCACCCTTTTCTTAGGGTTGTATTAGTATGTATATATATACTAAAACATTAAAAACCTAATGGACTAAAGAAAATGGGCTCAAACATGATTTTTTCACATAGGAGAGACCCAAAAACCCAACAATTCTCCCCCTTCCCGACTATATGGAGGAGTTTGCCAAACTGGCAACCCTACAATATACCTCAAACTTTTCTCTTGGTAAAGCCTTTGTGAACATATCAGAATCATTATCATCAGTATGTATCTTCTCAAGTTCAAGCTACTTAGAATCCAAAACATCATGAATCCAATGATACCTCGTATATATATGTTTGGATCTACCATGAAAACTAGGATTCTTACCAAGATGAATAGCACTTTAACTTTCACAAAATAAGACATATCTCTTCTATGTAAAACCAAGCTTATTCATAAACTTCTTATCCAAAGTAATTCTTTACCTGCTTCAGTTGCTGCAATGAACTTAGCTTCTATAGTAGACAATGCAATACATTTCTGCAACCTAGATTACCATGCCACAGCTCCCCCTGCAAAAGTGATTAGATATCCAAAAATAGACTTTCTTGAATCCATATCCTCTGCCAAATCAGAATCTGTATAACTACTGAGAATAAGCTTCCCAGTCCCAAAATACAACTTCAAACTAGCAGTGTCATGGAGATATCTTAAAATCCACTTCACAACATCCTAATGCTCTTTTTTTGGATTAGACAAAAATTTACTAACAGTACCAACTGCATGAGCTATGTCTAGCCTAGTGCAAACCATAGCATACATCAAGCTACCTACTGCAGATGCATAAAGAACTTTTTGATTATATTCTTTCTCTTGCTTACTATAAGGAGACTGTTTGACACTCAATTTGAAAGATATAACAAGAGGTGTACTTACAGGTTTAGCATTAGCCATATTTAACCGCTGTAGTACTTTCTCAATATACTTTTTTTTTTAGATAGTCATAACTTCTTGTATTTTCTATCACAAATAATTATCAACCTAAGAATCTGCTTTGCTGGCCCTAAGTCCTTCATTGCAAAAGATGTGCTTAACTCTTTCTTCAGGCTATCAATTCTAGAAGAACTAGAACCCACAATGAGCATATCATTAATATATAGCAACGGGATGATAAAATTACTATAAAAAAATCTCTGTATACAAAAATAATGATTAGAAGTAGTCTTCTTATAGCCTTGTTGAACTATAACTGACTCAAATTTCTTATATCATTGCCTAGGTGCTTGTTTTAGCCATATAAACTCTTTCTCAGTTTGCAAACATAATTTTCTTTTCCTTTTACCATAAAACTTTCAGGTTATTCTATGTAGATTTTCTCCTCTAAGTCACCATGAAGGAAGATTGTTTTAACATCCATTTGCTCAACCTCTAAATCAAGAGTAGCAGCTAATCCCAAAATAACATGAATTGATGACATCTTGACCTCTGGTGAGAAAATTTTCTCAAAGTCAACTCCCTTTTTCTGATTGAAGCTCCTGACAACTAATCTGGCTTTGTATCGTGGAGATGAGGAATTCTCTTATTGCTTAACTTTATAGATCCACCTATTCTTCAAGGCTTTTCTATTTTTAGGAAGTTTTACAAATTCAAAAGTGTGATTATCAACTAAAGACTATATTTCATCTTTTAGAGCTGCAATCCATTCTGCATTTTGCTCACTCTTAATGACTTCTTCATAGCATTCAGGTTTCTTCATTGTTTGTCAAGAGTATGTACTCGTTAAGTGAATACCTGGTAGAAAGCATTCGATCTCTGGTAGACCTCCTAAGTGAAACTTCAGGTTCCTCAACATATGTCTATTGTTGATCATTAACTACTTCATATTCAGGAGCACCAACCTCATATGCATTTTGATTATCATTTTGCACATCACCATGATTCTGAATCTCAACTGCATCAGGTGTATGAGTTATAAGAGATAAGTCTAAGTCAATCAAACCACCAGTCCGAGGCTTTGATTTCTCCACCTTTTTAATATCTTCAATAGTCTGATCTTCTACAAATACTACACCATGACTTCTGACAAGTTTCTTCTGAATTGGATCATAGCATTTATAACTAAACTCATCTTGCCCATAGCTAATGAAGATACACTGTCTAGTCTTGGCATCTAACTTAGACCTATCATCTTTGAAAACATGCACAAAGCATTTGCAACCAAACACTCGTAGGTGGTCATAAGAAACATTCATACCAAATCAGAGCCTATTTGGAACATCATTTTCCAATGCAATAGTTGGAGTTAGATTGACTACATATGCAACAGTGTATAAAACTTCACCCCAAAAAGAGTTAGGTAATTTAACCTCTAAAAACACACATCTGACTCTCTCCATCAATGTTCTATTCATTCTTTCTACCAAACTATTCAGCTGAGGAGTCTTAGGAGATGTCTTCGGATGTCTGATACCTTGTTCTCTATAATATGCATCAAAAGGCTCACAATACTCACCACCATTATTAGTGCGAAGGCATTTCAACTTCTTTCCAGTTTCTCTCTCAGCAGAAACTTGAAATTATTTAAATGTATAAAGAACTTGATCTTTTGACTTTAATGTACGAACCCAAAGTCTCCTTGAATGATCATCAATAAAGGTTACAAAGTAAAGTGCACCACCAATGACTTTTCCTTCAAAGGACCACAAAAATCTGAATGTACTAGCTTGAGCAAATCACTTTTCCTGGAAGGAGAATGATATTTGAAAGAAATTCTCTTTTATTTCCCAGCCAAGCAATGAACACACCTGTCTAACCTTGCGACTTTCAATCCTGAAAGCAAATTCTTTTTACCTAGAAAATCAAGTCCCTTCTCACTAATATGACTCAGCCTCTTGTGCCATAATTCTGAAGAGTTATCACCTTCAACTACATTAATAAGATTTATAGAGATTGAAGCTTACAATCAATATAAGCCCGAAGCCTTCTTTCCTCTACCCACAACTAAAGAACCTTTGTTGATTTTATATTTTTCATCATTAAAAGTACTACAATAGCCATCATCATCAAGCTTACTAGTAGAGATCAAATGCAACCTAATGTCTGGGATATGTCTGACATTCTTCAGCTCTAATTTTGTTCTATTTTGGTTCTCTAAACAAACAGTTTCAATGTCTATCACCTTTGACACTGCATCATTACCCATCTTCAAAACTCCAAAATCACCCGGAGTATAAGATGTAAAGAAATTCTTCTTTGATGTAACATGAAAGCATGTGCCACTATCAAAAACCCAAGAAGTGTCATCATAGGCTACATTGATCATATTCTCTTGATAAATTATAGCCAAATCATCATCTGAAGTGGTAGTGGCAATACGATCAGTATTGTTATCATTGCCTCTCCTTTCTTGCTTTCCTTTGTCTACTTTGTTCTCTTTTTTCCACTTGAAACAATATTTCTTGATATGCCCTAGCTTGCCACAGTAATGCCATTCAAGGTTCTTATACTTTGATTTTGATTTACTCCTACTCTTGCCTCTATTTTGATTTTAACTCCTACTTTTACTTCTCCCCATGTTTTCAGTAACTAAGATTTCTGACCGTGAACTAGATGCCCCCTGATTTCTTCTTCTCATCTCTTTATTCAAAACATCAATCTTTGCATACGACATGGTTACACCACTTTCAGGAGCAGAATTAGTCAAAGATATACGAAAGTTTTTCCATGAGTCAGGAAGTGCATTCAACAATGAAAGTCCAATAACTTCTTCATCAAATTTGACACCCATGCCATATAATTGATCAAAGATATCTTGAAATTCATTCACATGATCAAGTATAGAGCTGCCTTCACTATATTGTAAGCGTATAACTTGTTTAAGCAAAAATAACTTATTGTTACCGGTCTTTGAAGCATACAAAGTTTCAAGCTTTTCTCACAAGATTTTGGTATTTGTTTCATCAGCAATATGATTCAACATATTATTTTCTACCAATTTCCTAATAAAGCCACATACTTGTAAATGCTTAAATTCTCAATCTTCATTGGATTTAGACTTAGATTTTTGAGAAGCAAATATAAGTAAATGTAATCTTTTTACAACAAGAAGGTTCTTCATTTTTTCTTTCCATTTGTAATAATTTGTATCATCTAAATAAATAATTTTACTCACATTCACCTCCATCATTCAAATAAGCAAAAAACACAATCAAATAATGAACTGGCTATGATACCACTTTGATGAGAAGGAACCGAGATAAGTTCTTCCCTACTTGAATGAATCTATGAGGAGTGACTAAGTAAAATTCAACAAACAACCATTCCACAATCTATCCCAAATGCATAAAATCATTCACACATAGACAAATTTTTTAAGATGGAAAACTCCTTCAATGTGAATGATAAAAATACAGAAATAGCTCTTGGTTCAAGTAAAAGAGCTCCACTATTAAAATTAATATTTACAACAACTATAAGCTAGTATAACAATCCTTAAGTGAAGTATCAACATCAAATCAATCAAATAACAAGAAATAAATAAGAGAATAGAGAAAAATTACCCAAAATAGCTATTATTCATGCTAATGGACGAGCTCCATTTGTTCAAAAATGATCTCTACTGTCCAGATTAAATAACAATATTTTATAAATATGCTCACCAAATTTCAGCAAAATTCAACTACAAATGATTATCCGATTGTCGGAGAAAGAAAAACTGATCACTGCTGCAGAAATGTACGTAAATAGTAAACTTTAAGCTACAAATGCCATAAATCTAGCCGTCCAAATTTCAGCATGATCGGAGCACGGATGACAGTCCGATCACCGAAAAAATGAGACTGGTCTGGTTGACTCATTTTGCAGAAAAATAAAACTCTCTTTCTTTTCTCTCCCTTTTCTCTTTTTCTTTTGTTAGCTGACACAGAATAATTCTTTCACCCTTTTCTTAGGGTTATATTAGTATGTATATATATGCTAAAACATTAACAGCCTAATAGGCTAAAAAAAATGAGCTCAAACATGGATTTTTTACATAGGAAAAAACCCAAAAATCCAACAAAACACACCTTCAAAGCACATTCCTCTTGATCTGACCATGAAATATCAAACAGAAAAAAGAGTGGGATCCGAGTTTTACATCTACTATAAGAAAAAGGGTGGCTTGCTTCTACAAATAGTTGATAATATATCCACCAAGCTATAAAAACATCAAAAATAAAAATTACTATTAAGGTGGAAAAGGCACCAGTCCAACTGAGAACTAGATATATTTTTAAAAATAATAAATCATAAAAAAGAAAAAGAAAACTTAAAGAAACTAAAATAATAAGAAGATTTATTCTTGATTAACGATAGTCTTAACTATAGATCTAAGGGTGAAAAGGGGCTGCCTTTATATAGGGAAAAGGTGGAGACCTTTTCTTTTCTCCTTAAATAATTAACCACTTCAATAATAGACAAATTGAGAAAATGCTTATTTAGAAAAATAGTATAAATATACCAAAAATACAATTAGATGTCAGTTACTCAGTTGCTAACTTGGTAGATTATGGGGGTGGCTATGGGCCAAATGAGGCAATTTGATTTGAACTATTACTTATTAAATAATTTTGTCTTCCGAATTCCACAAATAAACAATGCTTGTATGAATGAAAAATTAAGACCTTTTTTTCTTTATTAGTAATTTAAATTAAAGCACTGTTAAGTTGAATTTATCAATGTTTTTTTTTCTGAGACATTGAATTTATCAATATTACCCTTACATTATTTAGTCATGGATTTTACTTTTTTAGTAATTTAATCCAAATTGAAAAAGAAAGCATCTCTTAAAAAGGTTTGGGATTGAATTTAATTGTACTAAAATTAGAACTTGATGACGGGGCTTTCTCAGGGGGGTGAGTCCTAGATCGTGTAGCTAGAGCTCGGTGTTGCTATTGTTGTAGCTCTCATACTTGCAAAATAAGAGAGAGGGAGATAGGGCTCCCCTGGGGGAGACTCTGATGTTTAAGTTAGTTTGATTATTCTGAGTAAAAAAAGAATGAAAATAGGAGAAAAGACTATTTACCTATAGGTGGTAATCCCCTATTTATAGTTGATGCAGGGAGACAAGGTCTGGCTCATATCAGCATAATTTATGGGTGTGTCAGTGGAGTGTCTACTAGACATCAGGAGCTTGATGGGCCTGGATGCCAAGTACTAAGGCTTGTGATGCTAATGAAAGCCTGGCCATGGAAATATCCGGACAAGGAACTAGGTTAGTGAGCTCAGCAGAAGTACGGGTAGCATCAGTAGTCACCCGCTAGTCTTTTGATATTTATATCAAGACTAAGTAAAATCATGCACAAGAGCTCGGCTGAACTCGAAAAAAGGTGATGAACCAGTATACAAGGAGACTGTACGACATGAAGGACTATAGTGTGAAGCTTGACACGAAAGCTCTGGAAGTGGGGGTACTATCAGTAATCCCCTAGTGGTCATTTAACATTTATGTCAAACTAATACCTGACTCAAAGGAGCCAAACCAAGCTGCAAGGAAACTGGAAACACAAAGTAGGGCTCAAGAGAGGAGCTCTAAAAATAAGAGCTAAAGCTCAAGAAAGAAGAGCTCATGGAGCTCAGGGGCAAAGCGCGATACCGAGGGGTAATATGGGTAGTATTACTAGTCCCTCCTGAGAAGTCTTGGCATTTATGCCAAGGAGAGTTCATTGAATTTCAAGAGGACACATGTCATGCAGAGGTGAGGTGACACTTCAAAGACTAAGGTAACGATTAGGCAAAAACTAAAAAGATGCAATGCTCGAGTCATTAATGAGAGGTTTCGATTCACTTAGCCAAAATATCCTCTATAAATAGAGGGTTCGACAACAGTAGTTACCACACAACTCAAAAGAGAGAAACTCAGTTCGTCAGATTCACTGAGGGAAATTCCAAGGCTTGAAAGCTTGGTGAGAGAGGTCAGTTTTAAGTTTGTGTTTTTTAAAGTTTTTCATTTCAAGTTAGGTGAAGATGGTGCCAGCAAGTATTAGCTCGGCTGTGCCAAAGGAGTTGGGAGAGGTGGGCTCTCCGAGCACACTGGGTAAGGTGACTCACCATGAAAAGGGAGCTCTAGCAAAAGCTAGGTCGGGAGTGACTAAGCCTACCGAGACAAACATAAGGAGACGTCTTTAACTAGTTGATGAGGAGGAAGAAGATGTATAGGTGGTAGAAGTGCATGTGAGCTTAGAAAAAGCTTGGGTAAGGGACATCAAATCCATAATAATCAAGATAGACCTGGCTGGGATCTAAAAGAAGTATGAGATACCGGAGGAGTACATGATGCTCATTCCTGAAGAGAATGTCTAAGCTTATGATACTTTGCCTAACCACTAGATGGCGATCTATGAAGAAGATCTACGGTCGAGGGTGAGATTCCCGCTGCTCCCCTTCCCTCGAGCTTTCCTAAACTACCACAAAATTGGTCTTGGCCAGCTCAGCCCTAATCATGGCGAACTATCACGGGATTTGAATTATTATACAGGTTCCTCGGTGTAAACCCTACCCATCGGGTGCTGAGTGCTTTCAGCATGCTCAGGATACGCTCGAGACCATATGAAGATTTTCTGTATTTGTAAGGAAGGTCTAGGCTCGGTATGTTCACAGAAAAAGCTAAACTCAATAACGGCCTAAAAAGATCAATTTTTCATCTTGGAGAACTGCGAGAGGCTCAATAACGGCCTAAAAAGATCAATTTTTCATCTTGGAGAACTGCGAGAGGCTCGGTTGTCAGAACATATGGTGGATAAACCCTAGTGGCGAACAAATGACAAGGGAAAAGCTCAAGGAGGACGAGCTTGCCATTTTTGAGATAGTGGAATAGTGGAACAAGACATTTTAAGGGAGAAAAAAGAATGTCATTGCATTGATAAGGGGGCACTTCTCCCTTGGGAAGGCTCCAAAAGAGTAGGCTAAAAGACCAGATTGATATGCTCTATGCTTAAATACTCAATTTTTATTTTGTTCACTGGTACTGTATGTATGTTTGAATAAATTTTGGCTCAGTTGAATAGAAAAGGGCTCGGGATTAGCTAGAAAAGAACTGAAACACTTGGCCAAAAAGGAGGCCAGAAGGGAGGCTTTGAAAAGGGCCAGGAAGGCTCGTGAGCAACCGACCGAGCGAGCTGCTGGGAGCTTTTTTTCTCAGTAGGAACCGAGCGAGATGACCATTAGGACTAGCACGGCTTAGGAGCAAGATTTCACACTGGACTTGGCTCATTCCATAGGGGTGGTGTCAGAGACTGAGCCATACAGAGAAGTGGGAGATAACTTGCCCCACGGAGGGGTGAAGGAGAGTTTTCCTAGAAGAGAGGTGGAAGAGTTACTAGCTTGCCGATACAGCATGGTTCGGCTTGTGGAAGCAGAGAATGAGAAGCTGGCGGGCTCGCACAACACCACATAGTTTATGCTGGACGTTGGGCCGAAAAAGGTGTTGAGACAAATAAGTCAAGCTATCCTGAAGGAGTTGCACGAGAATGCGCCAAAGAGCTCAAAAGAGGTAGCAAAAGAGATGGTGACAATGTCTCATATGGTAAGTAATAATCCAAACATTGGTACTTGGTTTAGCATTTGGTATAGAAGCTGACTTAATGAAATTCTATAGGTCACCCAGCTTTCCCACACAATGGAGGATCGGGTGATGGGCATGGTAGCCAAATTCGCACAAGCCGCCAGGAACTGCGAGGAAGAAGTTGCCAAAAGGCTCGAAATGGAGAAGTCTTTGAAGGCCAAGGATGAGGGGCTGAAAGTGAAAACTGAGGAGCTAAGTTCGGCCAAGGAAGCTTTGAGAGCCAAACTGAGGAGCTTCGCTTGGCAAAGGAAGCTCTAAAAATGAATGATGGTGAGCTCCACTTGGCAGAGGATGCCCTCAAAGCCTCTTGGCACTGGCTAGTTACCGAGTCCCCAGGAAGCGACAAGCATTACACTCGGGATGTCTATGCCAATAAAAAGGCTGTGTCTAACAGGCTGAAGTAGGAAAATTCAGACATAGACTTATTCTGGATGATGGAGATAAACATTGAAAAGCTCACCGCTGAGTATGATCCAAGGATGACGAAGATGAGGAGGAAGAGGACTTGGATCAAGAGGATGAGGCTAGGAATACGAGGTCTACTTTTTCAGTAGTTATAGGGTCTGCTTATGCTCGGTCTATTAACAACTTGTAAAGATCGGGCAATTTTGTAATGTAATATTATGTTTGGTTAATGAAATGTCTTTCTTTTGAATCAAAGTCCAATTCTTATATCTTATTTTATGTTTTATGTGATGCTGTTGGTATTAACTTTAAGGCTCGGTCCAAAATCTAACTTTGTACTATGATGTGATGAATGTTCTATCTATAATGCTACATTTACTTTGTTATGGTCTTTGTTTAACAAGCTCGAGCACGAGGTGCATTCAAGCATTATATTATTATAATATGCCATGGGCAAGGCCTCGGGTTACAACATGCGCTCGGGCGTTCATGTGCAGAGCTGTTTATCGAGTACGGTGGGTCAGTTAACCCAAACTTCATTTTATGCAATGTTATATAAACTTATACATACACTTAAAGAACATGTAAAATAGAAATGGCAAGCTAAAGTAGAGTAATTACCTGTCTAAGGTGTTATCTACGATGGTCAGTTGGGGCGACCTACTTTAAAGTATGGATTGTGGGAGAGCCCTCTTTAAACATCTTTATGGTTCGGGAGGAGATGATGGAGCTCTCCAGTTCCCATCAGTTTCTTGGTTCTAGTGGAGCTGTGCAAGCTCTTCTGTTTTGAGCAAATTCCTAGCTATGCTTTCAAAGCTCGATTCTTGAATGGGCTTGAGTACCCCTGTGTTTGGCTCTTGAGGATGTGGGTATTCATCCGTTGAGGATGCCATTGATCTGCTTTTAGGGAGAAACAACTCGACAATTAGGGATGCTAGTGCCCCCCTTTCATTATTTTGACATTCATGTTAAGTAATGTCTTAGTTATACCTTCATAAGAGTGGCGTGCCATAAAAAAATGAACATAAATTTTTACAATTAGATATTAATGCTAAGTCAGAGTGTAGAAGCTCGATCCTTTACAAGGGACTGCAGTAAGGATGTGCACAAAGGCGCTACAAGTAGATTAATATGTGAGAAAGAGATAAAGTAGTTCAGCGTGCGTGGGGGCATTATATCATGTAGTTGAAAGCTCGCTATACGAGGCACGGTGAGTTGAATGTAGTTGAAAGCTCAGTGTACGAGGCACGGTGAGCTGAATGTAGTTGAAAGCTCAATGTGCGAGGTACGGTGAGCTGAATGTAGTTGAAAGCTTGGTGTACGAGGCATGGTGAGTTGAATGTAGTTGAAAGCTCGGTGTGTGAGGCACGGTAAGATGTATGATTTGTGCTAAATTTGTGGTGCGCGACCACCAGGGCGCTTAAAAGCTAGACACAAGTGGGTTGTAAGAATTTTACACGTGGTTACACTATAGCAAACACATCCATTATAAAAGTTCGGTATTATAAATAAAATGAAATTAATAAGTTGAATATTATGGATTGACTTTTGCAGTGTGCAAGATCACCACTGAAGCTCGGCTTAAGAGTGCGGCATAAGAGTCTAGTGCGCGAAAGCACTATAGCATGAAATGTTAAAGTGAGGCACAGTTAGAGTGACTTTCTTGCAAGAGCTATAGGACATACCTGATGTTTCATTGCCTCTGCTAGGGAATAGCTCATTCACGCTAACCGCACCAATGATGATGGGGGCTTCCTCCGGGGATTGAGTCCTAGATTCTGTAGCTGGGGTTCGGTCTGTAGCTGGAGTTTGGTGTTGCTGTTGTTGTTGCAGCTCTCATACCTACAAGATATGAAAGACAAGGATTGGACTCCCCTGGAGAAGATCCCGATGTCTAAATTAGTTCAATTGTTCTAAGTAAAAGGAGAATGAAGAGAGGAGAAAAAGAACCTTTACATGTAGGGGATAACTTTCTATTTATAGTTGATACAAGGAGACAAGGTTTGCCCATCAAAACTAATTCAACAATTAATATTTATTTTTTACCAACTTAAATTGATTTGTTATAATTAATCAAAAATGTTTTTTTATCAATTTAAGTTTGAGTCATGTGATATTTCCTTGTCATTTGCCAAACTTTTAATTTGGATTATAAATTTAAAATTATTTTTCATTTTCAGTACTGAAAAAAATATTTCCTTTAAATGAGGTTTTTCAATTATTGAAATGATAAATTCAAACTGTTATATCATTTTATTGCTACTTACATCAAACATTACTGTTAATAATAATTGTATGAATTGATATATAAATAAACTTCATTATACTGCATGAATTTAAGTTTCGAAACATTAATATTGGATATATGGTTAATCTTATTAATGCCAAGATTTTTCATACTTCATATTTAGGTTCTATAATTAATGAGTATTTATTTTTTTAATTTAAAATTTATAGTATTCAATTGAATTTTTTATTAATCGATTTGTGAATATTGTATATCATAAGTGAATTAATTAGGTATACTCATTTTTTGTCAGGTTTAGAAAAATGGAATTCTGTTCTCTTTATTAAGAATACTTTGACTTATAAGAAGTTAATTCCATCTTTTAAAGGTTAAAAAAAATCCATCATTTAAAAAAAAAAACTGTTAATAACAAAAATTAAAAAATTAAAAATTCGTTTCAGACGAGAGTAGCTTACGTAGTAAAAGAAAGTCCAATTTTTTAATATATAAATTATTTTTTAATTTATATTTTGTCTGTTGTAAATTATTCACGTGTACAATCTGTTCAGTTTAACATTGAAGGAGACATATCAACCTGGGCCCCGCGTTTCCTACTTCTTTTTCTTTTTCTTTTTTAATTTATTTACCATTTCTTCATTTCCATCAAACTCTTCTTACTTAATTGCAGTCTGCTGTTCCTCACTTTCTCTACTTTCATTCAAAAGAATGGCAAAACCCTTTTTTCTACTCTTGCTCTTTCACTTTCTCCTCTTCTTTTTCCGTTTCTCCACCGCCGCCAACTCAATCGGCGTTAACTATGGTACTGTTGCTGACAACCTTCCTCCACCTTCCCAAGTAGCCAATTTCCTCAAAACTCAAACCACCATCGACCGTATCAAGATCTTCGATGCGAATCCTGACATCCTCCGTGCCTTCGCAAATACCGGAATTTCAGTAACTGTCACAGTTGGTAACGGTGACATCCCTCCCCTTGCCAAGCTTCCTGCTGCTCAAGCATGGATCGCCACCAACATTTTACCGTTACATCCTCAAACAATCATTAAATACATAGCGGTTGGGAACGAGATCCTCGCAACTTCTGATAAATCGCTAATAGCACACACTTTACCTGCCATGAAAGCTCTCAAATCAGCTCTTGAACTTGCTAATGTCACTACTATTCAAGTCTCGACCCCTCACTCTTTAGGTATATTATCCTCATCTGAGCCACCGAGTACCGGCCGGTTTCGGAAAGGCTACGATACAAGAATTTTCGTCCCGATTCTCGAATTTCACCGCCAAACAAAGTCTCCTTTCATGGTTAATCCATATCCATACTTTGGCTTCAAGGCGGAGACATTGAACTATGCGTTGTTTAAGCCAAACGTTGGCGTTTTTGACGCGGCTACAGGGAAGAATTATACGAACATGTTCGACGCACAGCTTGATGCGGTGTACTCGGCAATGAAAAGGTTAGGATATGAAGATGTGGACATGGTGGTGGCTGAAACTGGTTGGCCGGCGGTGGGCGACCCGAATCAACCGGGCGTTAGTTTGGAGAATGCGTTGTCGTATAATGGAAATCTCGTGAAGCACGTGAACTCTGGAAAAGGAACGCCGTTGATGCCTAATAGGACGTTTGAGACTTACCTTTTCTCTTTGTTCAATGAGAACTTGAAACCAACTGTATCGGAGCGAAATTTCGGGTTGTTTAAGCCGGATCTAACTCCTGTTTACGACGTCGGCGTTTTACGCAATGGCCGGGTATTTCTTCTGCTGTTTTATCATTTCTAATTTTTTTTAATCGACATTTATTTCTAATTTTTACATTAAAAAGGCAGTAAGTACTTCTTGTAGAAATCTTATTATCAAGTAATTAGCATTTAATATGAGGTTAGTAGGTGTTTTGATTCAATGGTTACGAGTTCATTTTTAGAAACTTAAGCTTGAGTTTTTAAATGATCTGGACTTCAAGATATGCGGCGTTTGAGGTTTTGATAATCTCACGGCTTCCAGTGTCCATACCATTTTGTACGTCTGGATTCGAAGCTGTGACAGTCTGGCCAGCATTTTACAGACCTTTTTTGTGTAGCGGAAGACAATGGATTTAACTGTTTGTTTGTGTAGTGGATGACAATTGGTTTATGTTTAATGACCAAACTAGACACCGCTTGATTGATTATTTTCTTGGCTTTGTTGCATAGCCTCAGGGCCATTTCCGTCATAGGAGTTGTTTTTTCCTTAAATTATTTCGCGCTTCTCATAAAGATATTCCGCAGGCGACGGGACAAATCGACCAAATCATAGAGAAATTTTTTTTTTATGTTGCAATCACGACCATCCACTTGTTGAACTATACAGGAACATGGTCCCACACCAGCATCCGGACCGTCATCAAGTCCAGAAAGTAAGTGGTGCGTACCAAAATCGGACGTTGGAGATGAGGCGTTACAGAATAATATAGACTACGTGTGTAGTGCTGGAGTGGATTGTAGACCGATACAAGAAGGTGGGCCCTGCTTTGAGCCAAACACTGTACGGTCACATGCATCATATGCAATGAATGCGTACTATCAGAGTTTTGGTCGCCATGATTTCAACTGTGATTTTAACCACACAGGCATACTCACCACCGCCAATCCAAGTACGTAAATTTTTATTTCCCATTTAATTTAATTTTTTTTAATTTGTTTTGTCTTTAGGCTTTTATTTAATAGAAAAAAGCGTTTTTTTTTTTAATACATATCTGCTCAAATATTTAAAATAAACTGTTTTATTTCAATTTTTAAAATTTAAAATTAAAATAATAAGTCTATTTAAAAAAAAAATTCAATTTTAAAAAAGTAAAATACGTGGGTGGCACTTGGCAGGTTATGAGGCGTGTAACTATCCTTTGGACGGTCTAAAAATAGAGGAAAAGTCGGTGGCTGGAAAGTCGATGAGACTATTTTGTGGCATTAAAGAGATATTTGTGGTGGGGTGTTGTTTGATATTCGTAAATCTTCATCTTTCTTTGTTTTCTAATTTATTTTTATGAATAAATTTAACTTTTGTTGCTAAGGCGGTGGTGGCTAGCCATTATTTAAAATTGATTGTATTATTTTAATATTATTATAGGTTCGAGCTTTGGGCTTCTGGGTTTTGCTTTTGTCGTAGTTGCTTTTATTAGGCTTTTAACTCGATCCAATTTAGTGAATTTATTTCATTCTTCTTCTTCTCCTTCTTTTTCTCTTTTTATTAACATATTTTATATTAAAATTATAATATTATTTTAATTAAACATTAAAGCTAGATTTTATCTAAATTTAAGTTACTCATTTGAATACAAGATATTTTGAATGTTTGTTTTATTAACTTGAATTGACATAATTGATCTTAATTGATTTTAGCATTTAATATTTATTTCAATTTGAATGAAATCAACTGACATTTTTAATGAGGAGATGAGATTTATTTTTCCTTGAGGTTGTATTTTTGAAAAGAGACTGCTTTGAAAATAAAGATTTAAATCTATATTTATATTCTAACAAAGGCTTATTATTATTATTATTATTATTATTATTAACTTAACCACCGGCTAATCCCAGTGATTATCTGATGTTATTCTCTGCATAGAGGTCAGGGGTTCGATTCTTTAAAAATAATTTTTGAGGATGGAGCTTAAAAAAAAAAAGAAAAAAATTATTAACTTATGTTTCAAAATTTATTATGATTTTTTATTATCTCAAATTTATTTCTTAATTCTAATAACATTGCTGAAAGTATTATAGTGTTTGTTTTAATGTTGCAATTCAATTTTAAGAATATACTAATATAACTTTAAATGATAATAGATTAAAGCGTAATAAAATTTATAAATCTATAGTTAAGGATGAAATTCAGTAGTTATAATAACTATTATATTATTATTATTATTATTTCCAAAAGAAAGAAAATTTTCTTCGTCTGTCTGATTTAAATCGAATATCAAACTTAATTATCGATAGTTAGTGGTTGATTGGTTAATTATTATAAGGTCAGATATGAAAAATTATAAATTTTAATATTTAATAGTTTTATTTTAATTCATCAATAGTACTCAAATGTTGAAAATTGAAATGAACATTATTTTACGCCAGACTAAAATTGATTTTGTAATTATAAAATAAGTGCAATTGTAAAATATCGTAGGGTCGGTGGGATGATTTCCACTGGGAAAAATAAAATATGTGAAAAATCGATACGCTATCCGCCCAATTATCATTTATTGATGGGATAATTACAAAATTAACATAAAAGCTATTTCTCTTTTTAAATTTACTGTTGATAAAAATATTTTATTTTTACTGTATATATTATTTTTATATATAAAAATACGAAAGTGAATTCATGCATATTGAAATAAATTAAAAACTTTATATTTATCTGTCTCAAAAGTCCGTGTATTTGTGTCCCATCTTTGGACACCATACAATATTTATAAATCTATAGGTGACACTAATTCACTTGAAAAATATTTTACAGGTTCAGTTTTAAATGTTATATATGCAAAATTCTTTTTAAATTTGTTGGACTTGGTTTTTTTACTAAAAAGAGATGAAGTATTTTTGCTAAAGGATATTACATTATATGGCATTATTTTTAATTTTTTAATTATCTTATTTTAATATATTAAATATATATCTTTAAAAATATAGTATATCATTAGTAAACTAAATATATATCAAAAATATTTGTAAAAAGGAATATTTTTAAAATTAAAAATTAAATATTTTTAAAATAAAATAATAAAAATAAAAATTTTATAGATATATAATAATTATAACTATATTTATCTATCATTTTTAAAAAAATATATTAATATACAATTATAATATTTTAGTATATGAATATATATATAACATATACTATAAATACATGGGGTCTAAATTTACAAAAGTGATATTTTTTTAGTTAAAATATATGTAATATATACTCATTTATAACTTTTGTCTATGAAGATATATATAGCATATATTTATATATATATCTATTGTCTTAGAAAAAGAATATCAGTATGCAGCTCTCATATTTTAATATTTATATGTGTATGATAACTATAACTACATATATTTATTATCTTTCAAAAAAGAACGTTAGAATGCATGCAATTATAATAACTTAATAAATAAAGGTATATGTAATTTTTAAATTTTTTTTTTAAAAAAATGAAGGTATATGTAACATATATCTATTGTCTTAGAAAAAGAATATCAGTATGCAGCTCTCATATTTTAATGTTTATATGTGTATGACAACTATATTTATATATATTTATTGTCTTGGAGAAAGAATAACAGTATATAATTATCACATTTTATTATATTTAGGCATATACTAACTATAACTATATATATCTTTTGTCTTTTAAAAAAAGTCAATATGTAGTTGTAATATTTTAGTATATGAATATATATGTAGTATATATATGCATATACATATTGTCTTGAGAAATAAATATTACTATTCAGCTGTTATACCCATATATCCATATATATTGTTATTCTTTAGTTATTTATTTATAAAATATATCCACATCTAAATTAATATAATTTGCTAAATTTGTTGAAAATCTAAAAAGTTAAAAAAATATTTCTTTAAAATATTTTATCAAACATGTAGAGTGCGTTACATTAAAAAAAATAAAACAATATTCAATCAATATATTTAAAACACACTCAATACATTTAAAACAAAAAAAAATATTTCCTATTAAAATAATTTTCAATATACATTATAATAATTATTTCTAATTTACCATTCTCAATCAATATATTTTATAAAAAAAGGGTTATTGCTAGTAGCAGTAATTTCAAGCTGTGCATGCGTACTACATATATATTTCTAAACTGAATTTCATATATTTTGATTATTAAAATTTTTAAAATATATTCAAACCGTTTTTCTTTTACAGGCACATTTTCAATATAAAAACACATCAAACACCATATTTTTTAACTAAAATAGAATGTCATCACCAGCATTAAATACAGAGCAACTGAATTATACTAAAGTATTTCATATACAAAATTATATTCACAATCGGTTCTTTAATAAAATGTTTTATATAATATCATGTTGAAGATCATGACCAATAAAAAAAAGGAGACTCTTGCAACAAATCAAAACAAAAATAAACTGTAACCCATGAAAAAAAAAAAGCCCAAAAGAATATATTAATGTATATTTCTATATATTCTTGTTGTAACTGTGCAAGATGAGGAAAAAAAGAAAAAAGAAAAAGGATCATAGTTTTGAAAAACCAAAACATAAAAAAAGTTAAAATGAAAAAAAAAACAAAGCAGTAAAATTAAAAATAAAATTAAAAATATAATATATGATGTAATTTTTTCTTCTTTAATCGGGCATCCATGACCATTTAGGCGCATTGCCTAAACTCTCGCTAATCCCACCTCGATGGAGTAAGAAAACACTAGTTTTATTTATAAGCAAAAGAGAAACACAAGTAAGTATTTTTTGGGTTTGTCCAATAAAATTGAAATGATACAGAGAAGATTAGTATGGCCCATGTGCAAGTATGACGAGCACAAATCGAGAAATGGTCCAAATGATTTTTGTATTGTTCGCCAGACACTTTTTTTTGAATCCAACAAATGAGAAATTGATTTTTTTTTTCTTTTTTAGATGGGTACACTTTTCTTTATTCAATTTCCCACGGATTGAGAAATGGTTCAATATTTTTCCCATTTTTAATTGGATTTTCATTTTCATTTGATTTATTTTTTCATTTTTCTTGGTGATCAATGATCTGGATTAATTTTAATGTTTTCCATTTTAATTTTAATTTTTTAATTTTTGTTATTAATTTTATTTAAATTGGATTAATGTGGCATTTAATTGGGTTTCCATTCAAATTTGTTGCTGGAATTCTTAATGAATCATCATTCGTCAATGATCAAATGTTCAACCTTATTTATTTGAAGAAAATTTTCTTTATTTTAGCTCATGATTTTTCTAATGGCTTCAGAATTGCAGCATCTAATTGTTCTTTTTTTTTTTTTAAATCTAAAGGACTTGGTGCTCTACTTGCAGTAAAATCCTAAACAATTACACATAAAGGAAATTTTGTACAATTTATTGAAAGGAATTTGGAGAAGTATTAAAAAAAAACTACCACCAATGAAAAATATTAATTTGACTCATTAGAATCATATATTATTTTTTTTTAAAATATCGACTATAGAAAAATATTAATTTTTTATACAATATAAATTAAAAAAATATCTTCTTTTGATATAAAATTCCAACGGATATTTAAAAAAAGGAAAATAAAATTTATAAATAAAAAGAATCCTAAATCTAAAATTCTTAAAAGGAAATGCATATAATGGTACAAACTCCTATATAACCCCTAATAAATCAAAAACAGACTCAAATTATATGGGAGTTTTGCATAATAAATAAAAAAAGAGGGAAGAAGTAATTAATCTTAAAAGAAATAGTAAATTAATGAAAAAAATCAATTAGAGTAAAAATTATTGTAAATTAGGAAAAAAATTTAAAAATAATCAGAGTAAAGAATTAATTAGGAAAAAAATAAAAAAAAATTATTAAACATAACATTATAAAATTTTTGTACAAATTTCATGGCCTAATTAATTAATAGAACAATGAAATATAGGCAATGCTCATTTCTAAGAAGCCATTAATTAATACAAAAATCTTGGTAAAATGCTTACAATTAGTAATAATCTTACATTGATCTCCCTTCTTAAATTCCCCTAAGCAAATTGCACATATCACCACTCTGGTCTTTGGTTTATAACTATTACTTTCAAATATAACAATAATTTCTTGCAACGCCACTTTGGTCTCTACAATTATTTTCATTTCTATGAACTATTCCCCTGCTAAAGTAATGGTTTTGACACAATCTCGAAATCATGGCTCAAGTTATCTAAAATAACATAGTATATTATAATAGTTTAATATAATAAAAATTAAATATTTAATATTATAATAGTTTAACATTTAATTTGTACTATTAGATTGACTACGCCTACGAGGTGGTAATTATATTTTATGAGTTTACATTTTTTGAAAACGCTTTCATTTTCAATTTTTACAAAAATATATCTCTCTACATAACACATCAAACAGTCAGTCAAAAAATCATCTTCTATCTTATTATGCAAATCCATTTTGATAATGTTCATTGCTGAAAAAACTCTCTCAATAGTAGCAGTTGCAACAGGCAAGACTAACGCTAACTCAATAAGCAAATATACCAAATGAAACATAGTGTCATATCATGTCTCAACTATTTTCTGAGCAAGAGCTCCAATATCATATAAATTAGAGAAATATTCATTCCATTTTACATTAGCAATGTAGGTTTTACGTTGATCCCGAAGTATCATTTGATCAGTGTTGGAGAAATCATATGGATATAGTTCAACAAGATGAAGTAATCTAGATAGATTGAAGTTGGAGAATAAGTCTCCAGGAGAAAGATAATCAATGCACAAAAGCAAATTCGTGCTTGATTCATAAAAATGACTCTCCATTTCTTGTGCAATAAAATCAATAACCTAGTAATGAATAAAAAAAAATAAAATTATAACATAATAAGTAGTTGAGTATTAGAAAAATAATTCATGAAAGAAAAAGATTACCTGATAAAATATTTCAACTCGAAAGCGATGATAATAAGAAATAGAAAGATCATCATACTTAGAAAGCAGACAACCTGGAATATTATCTTCCATATTAGGCACGGTCATACCATGATCTATATAAAAGTCATTAATAACTTTCAATAATTCATCCCATCCATTCTCCCTAAAGTTCTACAATTGTCTTTCAGTTGTTACAATCAAATGTACAACATTGCCAATATTTTGATCATTTCTTTGTAAGACTTGAGATAGATTATTTGTTATTTCTAAAACTTCTTTCATTAGGAAAGTAATGAAAATAAACTCATAACTTTCCATTTTATTAACCAAACTCACAACTGTCTCTCGAATTTTTTTTTTCAGCGCCATCATCTGCTATGTTTTCAAGAACTTCTTTCACTGCAGGCCACATAGAGAGAAGACGGACAATTATTTTATAATGTGAATCCACACACGTGGCACCATGTCGAGCTAAAGTTATTTCTTGATTCAAACCTCTTCTAGTTTAAGTATCACCACTTTTTAAATGTTAGACTACTTCATCATGTTGTTTTTGATGGAGAGCATCCCTCCTTTTACATGAAGCTCTAACCATATTCATACTCATTGAAATATAATAAAAAAAAATTACTCATATATCTATTGCTTTGCTGCTGCTGCAACAAGCACCAATTGAAGTTGATGAGCGAAATAATGAATATACCTTACTTGGGGATTTTTATTTAAAATGATGGTCTTTAACCCATTTAATCCACCCCGCATATTGGAAGCCAAATCATGACCTTGACCTCTAACTCTACTGAGCGATAATCCATGTTTCGCAAAGAAATCATCAAGTGCACTTTTCAAAGATAGAGCGGATGTATCACTCACATGTACAACTCTAATAAATCGTTCAACCACTTATTCCAGCTTATTAACATATCTCAATACCATAGCCATTTACTCCTTCACTGAATTATCTCGAGCCTCATCAATTAATAAAGAGTAAAAGTCATCTCCAATATCCTCAATAATGGCTCGTGTCATTTTCAAAGTATAAGTATCGCTATTTGCTTTTGGATATACGGAGAAGCGAGTTGATTATTTTCAGAAGCATTTGAATTAACTACTTTTCCCACATCAACATTGTGTTCATTGTACCAATTAAGAAGTCTAAGAAAATTGCCCCTGTTAAGTGATATTTTTGACTCATCATGTGCTCAGAAAGCCAATCCATGTAATAGAAGAAAATGAATAATATCAACAATAGCGGTCAATCGAGTCCGGTAAAAAGCCTGCTGCTTTTGGCTAAAATTAGATAACATATGATACACACTTTGTCTCTGATTTTTGAAGCTAAACTATTGCATTCTTGCATTATTGTTTAGACTATTTGGTCCGCCAACATGTTCATTAAATTTTTTTAATGCCTTTTTCTAATTATTGACACCAATTGATGTGAAGACATTATTCCCATGCTTAGCTCCTCTATTCGAGCTAAAAAAATAATACCAGAAATAAAAAGCTGCTACATCTTTTGACATGATATATTCTAGCCACTCGTATTTAGAAAATCAAATATCTCTAAAACTCCTTTTAATTTTTTCAAATTCTCTTTGTGGAAAATTGAATCCATAAGATTGACAAGACCTTTTAACTAAATATTGTCTCCTAACATCATCCCTAATCCCAACATCATACTCATCAATTTATTTACACAATGCCGGATCATCAATAATATCCTCAAAACTAAACTTCTGATTCCCTTTTCTACCACTAGTATTTTCTCCACCACTTGCTTGACTACTTAATATCTGGTTTGAGATAGAAATATTTGATGATTCACCTCGTACTCTTTTAGTCTTGATAAAAAATTTATCCATATCTATTTTAAGAATTTTAAAATTATTATCCTAATTAAGATACTCCATGTTCATTAAATTTATATTAATATGCAATGTATTTAACCTGAAAAGTAATAAAATCAAAATAATAAATAAAAAGACACAAATAAATCACCTAATAAAATCAAACTAATAAATTAAAATTAACAAATTAAATAATACAACTTAAAAAATTAAATAAAAATTAATTTTAAAAAATACAAATCAAATACCTAAATCCCAATTTTTAATAAACATTCAAATTCATTCACCTAATAAAATCAAACTAATAAATTAAAATTAACAAATTAAACAATACAACTTAAAAAAATTAAATAAAATCTAATTTTAAAAAAATACAAATCAAATATCTAAACCCCAATTTTTAATAAACATTCAAATTCATTCACCTAATAAAATCAAACTAATAAATTAAAATCAACAAATTAAACAATACAACTTAAATTTTTTTTTAAAAAAAACTAATTTAAAAAAAATACAAATCAAATACCTAAACCCCAATTTTTAATAAACACTCAAATTCATTCACCTAATAAAATCAAACTAGCAAATTAAAATCAACAAATTAAACAATATAACTTAAAAAAATTAAATAAAAACTATTTTTAAAAAATACAAATCAAATTTCTAAATCTCAATTTTTAATAAACATTCAAATTTATTAATCTGATAAAATTAAAATTAATAAATTAATAATACAACATAACAACAACAAATCAAAGATTAAATTTAAAATTTTTAAGAAAATTTTAACCTAATTAGCAAAAACACAAAAAATATTCAATAATTTGAAAAAATTAAGATAGCCTCCCTCTTGCCGATGAAGCGGTTCGGAGGCCGGATTGTCATCGGCGATGACTGCTGCCTGCCTGCCTCTCCTCCCTCATTCATTCGGTCGACTGTTGCCTCTCCTCCCTCGTTCGTTCGGTTGACTGCTGCCTCTCCTCCCTCTCCTTTTTTTTTATTCGATGCTCGCCTTCATCTCTGCCTCTCGTTCTTTTATTTTTTTTCAGTTGCCTTGGCTGAAACGACGACGTTTCATCCAATTCAACTTAAAAAAACAAATAAAGCAAGTCTTCCTCGTTACACAGAGAGAGCAACCAATTTAGGGGGGGGGGGGGGGGGGCGTTCCCACTTTTGCAACTTCGGCGAGCACAAACTCCCCCTTATGGGGGCTTCTGGACCCTGACCGGGGGGGGGGGGGGGGGGTCCATTGCTCCCCTCCCCCAGAGACCTCCTTGCTTCCGCCCCTAAGTATATATCATATATGTTGCATATGTCTATCTATCTATATATTATCAACTTTTTTATATCTATCTATATATATATTATCAACATTTTTATATCATATCATGTATGTCCTTATATATGTTATGTTTTTGTGTATAATTTAATAAATATGATAAAATCGATATTAAGAAATATATAATTTGACAAAAGTTTATATAATATATATATATATATATATATAGTTTTTCATATGTAATTAATGAAATTAATCATATTATATATAATATATATGATATATATAAGGACATATATATATCATATATAAAGAAATATATTAAACATATATATTATCAATATCAATTTACTAAAGAATGACAATTTTGTAATTTAAGGCTTCCGTATTAGAGGTTTTTGTGTCGTTTAAAAAGTTTTCACCATTTTTTTATTCAGTGTTTTTAAATTTTTTTTGCGGTATTCTTGAAAAGTGAATTTTTTAAATTATTTGTATAATTTTTCCTTTTTAATTTTCTTAATTTTGGACCAGATCTAATTGGGTCAGCCCAAATATGTTTATTACTTAAGGTTTATTCAATGGTAGACCAAGAAGCTTTCATCAATGGTTCAACGAATTAAATTGGTATGAAAAAAATTGAAGTCAAATAGTAAATTTGATACACTATTCACTTTATCAATTAAAACTAATTATATTCTTAAAAAATAATATTTAATATAGTTATTGAATACTTGAATATGAAAATGTGTCATTGAACTCACTTGAAAAATAAATTTCATTAGATACATGAATGTGATCTATATCTTTTTTATTGTCACTAGTTGGTCAATATAGAAAAGTAAATAATATCCTTGCCTCTGTTAACTATTAATTTATTATTATTATTATTATTATTATTATTATTATTATTATTATGAATTAAGATAATTGATAATTATATAAGAGTATTAATGTTACACACATATTGGTATATTGTCTACTACCGCAGTTAAAATATTTAGTACTAGATACTTTAGCGATAGTCTAGTGTAGCGGTTAAGATTGGACACCCAATATAGATCTATTTTAATACTATATTAAATTATTATTATTATTATTATTATTATTATTATTATTATTCATTGAGAGATGTTGATAATTATATGAGAGTAATAAAGTCACAACACAAATATTGATATATTGACTACTATAATATCATAATTGAAATATCTAGCATTGCACATTTTGCTGATAGTTACCATATATTAACTCATATTTTTCTACCTCAAATTCATGTTGATTTACCTTAAAATACATACAAAAGGAGTCCAACTAGACATATTATTAAAACATCCTCAAAACATACTATTAGTCATTTCCTTAAAAAACGAAACAATCGGTTGAGCACTTTTCAGAGTTACAAAACTCAGTCCATTGAATTTAATAAAAACATATAGTAAGCATTAAAATTTTCTTTTAGCAAAAAAAAGATAATAACATCAAGCGATAAAAAAGTACATAGCTTCTTGATAGGCCAAGGCACCAAAACATATAGAAGATACCCAATATTGTCCCTATCCCATGGAATCTTAAAACAAAAATAACATCTCCAAACATGATAGCCCTACAAAGAGAGTTGAGACCAAAGTCTTAAAACTGCTCTAACAGAGCAGATTAAATAATGGATTTATAGGTTCAACAATTTTAATCCATAAAACCTATTCATCCTCAAGTATAAATACACATAAAATTGAGGGAAAGGAGGGAAAATAGGACTTTAGAGAAAAATTTGTGGAGTAAAATTTGGAAATGGAAAGGCCCCAGCTTATACATCTCATCCTTTGGTTGCTATTTCATGATAGATTGCTTACTAATAAGGTGAGAGTTAGAAGGCATCTTAGCCCTAATGCCATTTGTGATATGCGTAATTGCCATGAGGAATCAGTTTTTCACTGTATTCGAGATTGTACTTGGGTAACTCAGGCATGAAAATTGTTAATTCCCTCGGTCTGCTGGTCTGAATTCTTTAATCTAAGTTTGAGCTTGCAGGGGTGGATGTACGATAATATATTGGGCAAAAGTTTTATTGATAATCTGCCATGGAATATTTTATTTGGAATTGCTTGCTGGGTTCTCAGGTTAAAGAGAAATAATTTTCTTTTTAACAAGAAGCGATCTCGGTGGCCAAGGTGATGAGCGACATTAAAGTGCAATATGATATATTTCTTTCGGCTATGGAAAATATGGAGTCCTCATTAGTTTCTTTCGGCTATGCAATATGATATATATAATTGTATATATATATAAATTATACATAATTATATTGTACATCTATATATAATTATATATATAGTTTACATATAGTTTATATTACATCTATATAATATATATAATTATATATATAAATTATTAGCTTTTTTACATCGTATATATTTTTTTATAATTTGTTAGTATTTATAATTTTATGATTAAATATTTAAGTTAATATTATAAAATTTTGTAATTTGGTTATGTATTTGATAAAACTAATGTTCTAATTTGAAATAGTATTTTTATAAATTTTAATTTAACGAAATCATATAAGTAAATTAATAGATTTAAGAATAAAAATGAAAAGACATATAAAAAATAATAAATTTTTAGAATTTAATAAATAATATAAAATTTTAATAGAGAATTTTTTTATAGAAATTGATAATAAAAATTTAAATTTTATTATAATATTAAATATTTAATTTTATTTTAAATTCGTTTTAATTTTTATTTTACTTGAAAAATTTGTCTATCTTCGACTAATTTCTAATTACGCCACTGTCGTTTTTATGGATCTGGCATAGCTTTTGGTAGAGGGTTGTTGAGGAACCATTTGGGTAATTGATTGAGAGGTTTTCTAATAAATTTGGGTCATTGTGACATTATTAGGGCTGGGCTTTGGGCTCCATTGGAAGGTTAAATTAGCTAAGAAGATGAATATCTGAAGATTAGTGGTGGAATCAAATAATCTTGGTGTTATTAATATGATCTTGGGTCACTGGCACAAGCTCAGTCATTGTCATCCTTTGCTCATGGCGATTAATAATATGGTTCCTTTCTTTCAAGATATTCGATTTTGTCATGTCCTTTGCGAAGCCGATTATGTAGCTGACTCTCTACCAAGTATAGCAAAGCAGTTTAATTAAGGCTTAACCATCGTGGGTAGAGATTCTTCAAGCCTTCTTCTTTGGCTTTCTGATGATGTTTGTCGAGTTGGCTATTCTCAGCAGTTTCTTTTTGTGAGCTTTGCTCACTTGCATGTAAAAAAAAAATAGACTTTGAAGAAAAAAGCTCTGATATAACCGTGAGAATGAGCTGGAATCGAAAGACAACCATAGTCACCAAGCCATCTTCCTCAAATACTGACCAAAGAAATCCAAAACAGGGAAGCGGTGCGATCAAAGATCCGCAAAGGTAGCCAAAGATGAATTGACTTTCTACACAATAAACAATAGCCTTAGAATGCCAAAAAAAAAAGTTAATACCATATCTGCAACCAAACCTGACTACGAGGGATGTAGAGTTTGGATAGGCATAATGTGAAGATCAAAACAAATTGATTCCCCCTTTAAAATAAAGTCAAAATCTAAGCTAGCCGCTAATATTTTCTTTGTACTTCTAAGTCCCCAACAACAAAAGTGTGAAAACCTAAATAGGTGTAATAAGGGCCAGATCTAGATATTGGAGCACTCAAACTACAAATTTATTAGATAAAAGCATAGAAAAATAGGAGTTAAAGAAGGTTTAGGGCCGTCGTTGGCATTGTCGCCGGCCATGATATCCCCAGTGACCCTAACTTTAGGTAAAACACTAAAAGGGGAGAAGAGACAGAGAAACTAGCATACAAGAGAAGCTAGGTTTATTAATTTTTTTTATTTAAAAACATCTATGTAGATTATATATATTTAAAATCTACATATAATGGATTGCTTTATGGGAGTATATTTAATAATATGATTGATCAATTAAAAACTTCAATTTAGATCTTCAGGCTTAATTAATAGATGATATGGCCATTCAAATTTTATATATAAGTCTGTTTGATTTAATTGTTATAAATAGCTGTGAGTTGTTGGCAGTAGACTATTAATAAAGTGTTTAATAATTCAGTTAATAGAATTAGATTATTATTATATTATATAAAATACCAAAGGTATTGATGTCTTCTATTATATATTATATATTTTTTATATTTTAATATTTAGATCTTCAAAATTTATATTATTTATTATTAATATTTGAAGTATTAAATATATACACTTAAACATGTTAAATATTTAATTTTTATTATAATTGTAATATATTATAAAATATACATAAATAAATAATTCATCAACAGAGAAATGATAATCAAACAAAAAAAATTACAAAATGTTTTTAATAGAAAGCGCTATCATTAAACAGAGTATCAAACAAATTGTTGCAAACAGAAACAGTGCATTGAAAACAAACAATTTTGCAAAGTTGGAATTGGGAAAAAACAGGTGACCTAAAATTTGAAATTAAAGCAAGCAAATATAATTAATATCTAATTCTGTGATACAAAAATGAAAAAGTCAACATATGATATGAAGCTTTCTCATGAAAAATGATGACACGATGAACTTAAAATATTTGCAATTTGCCAACGCATCTTTGACATTATTATTATTAGCTTGAAATATTTGCAAATTGGCATCTTTGATAGCAACACAGAAATATTCAACTTCTTAATTTTGTATATGCCATCTGCTATTTAATGCCTTAAAGTCCTTCTCTTAATTAAAAACCTTTAACGCTTTGCAAAATCTGTGCCTTTTTTTTTTCTTTTTTCATTACTTTCTAAGTAACTTCAACTCACCTGAGAAACCGATGGCGGAAGCAATCCTCTTCAACATTGCAGGTGCAATCATCACAAAGCTAGGTTCGTCAGCCTTCCAAGAGGGTAGGTTGTGGTGGGGTGCTAAGGATGAGCTTGACAAACTCAAGATCATAGTTTCCACTATCCAAGCTGTGCTTCTTGATGCAGAGCAGCAATACTCTCAGAGTCATCAAGTCAAAGTTTGGGTTGATTCGCTCAAACAAGTGTTTTATGATGCAGATAACTTTTTGGTTGAGTTCTCCGCAAAGGCTTTGCAGGAGCAGGTCATGACTGGCAATAAATTGGTAAAGGAGGTATGCTTCTTCTTTTCAAGCTCAAACCCAGTTGCTTATAGTCTTAAAATGGCTCATAAGATTAAGAATATTAGAAGCAAATTAGATGGGAGAGCCGAAAATAAGAAGTTTCACTTAGATGAGCGCCTTGAGAATGCATTTGTTATGGGTGAGGAACGAGAGCAAACTCACTCTTCTTTACCTAAAGACGTTATTTTGGCAGAGAAGGTGATAAGAACAAAATTATTGAATTTCTTTTGTCTTCCAATTACAGAGAGAGTGTGTCAATCATTTCCATAGTTGGTATTGGAGGACTAGGGAAGACGACACTTGGTCAACTTGTATGTGATGATGACAGAGTTAAGTCAAATTTATGGGTTTGCGTTTCTGATAATTTTTATGTGAAAGAAATAGTTGAAAAGATTTTAGAATCTGCTGGTGAGAAACCTGCACGAAATTGTGAAATGAACACTTTGAAAAATCTTCTTTATCAAAAAATTAATGAGAAAAAAATATTTACTTGTGTTAGATGATGTTTGGAATGAGAACTATGAAAAATGGTTTCACTTGAAGGATTTGTTAGTTGGAGGTGCAAGTGGAAGTAAAATAATATTAACCACTCGTCTTAAAAATGTTGCAGAGAGAATTATGTCAGATTCAATTCATGTATTACAAAGTCTTTCCGAGGTTGAGTCATGGTCCTTGTTTCAAAATATGGCCTTTAAAGAAGGACAATTGCCGAGCACCGAATATGAGTTGGTTGGGAAGGAGATTGCAGCAAAGTGTGTTGGAGTTCCTTTAGCCATAAGAGTAATAGGACGCCTATTGTATTTTAAAAAAAACAATATCTGAGTGGAGATCTTTCAAAGATAGAGAATTTTCAAATGTACATCTTAAAGATGCTAGTATTTTATCACCTCTTCCGTTGAGTTATAACCATTTGCCTTCACATCTAAAATGTTGTTTTGCTTATTGTAGATTGTTTCCAAAAGATTATATATTTGATGTGAGCAATTTGGTGAATCATTGGATGGCACAAGGATTTATTAAATCATCAGATAATTTAGATCTTGAAGAGATGGGGTTAATATATTTTAAGGAACTTTTATGGAGGTGCTTTTTTCAAGAAGCGAAGTAAGATGAATTTGGTTATACATCATGTAAAATGCATGATTTGATGCATAATCTTGCAGTGTTAGTAGATGGAGAGGAAAATACTCTTTTAAACTCTGATGTTGATTGTGTCAAGGAAGCAACTCGGCATTTATCAATTAATTACTCATCTCAGCAACTTGTACGTGTCTTACCTAATGCAAAGAAAGTGCGAACATTTTTATTTTTCAACTGGTTAAGCCAACGAAAGATTAAAGACGAGGAATTGCATGCAATTTTTCATAATTTAAGAAGATTAAGGACATTGGATTTGTCTAAATTAGGGATAAAGAGAGTGCCACCTTCGATTGATAGATTGAAACTTATGAGATATTTGGATCTATCTAACAACGAAGACTTTGAGATCCTTCCTAATTCCATAACTAAACTCCAAAACCTGCAAAGGTTAAACCTATTTGGGTGTAAAATGCTTAAGCAATTTCCAAAGCATTTCAAAAGGTTGGTTAATTTGAAGCATCTTTACACTAGGGCATGTGTTAGTTTAACTCATATGCCATGTGGGCTTGGTCAACCGACTTCCCTTCGGAATCTTTCAATATTTACAATGGCAAAAGATAATGGCATCTCCAGACAAAGTGGTGGACTGGATGAACTACGTGATTTGAACAACTTAAGAGGGTCTCTACGTATAATATGAGGTATATGAAAAATGCAATATCTGAATTTGAGGCAGCCAATTTGAAAGAGAAGCAACACCTTCAATCCTTGGTATTATCATGAAAATTGGGTGAATACACTGATTATAAGAATTATAATGATCCAAATGATAATGGTAATGAGGAAATATCAATAGAAGAGTTGCGACCTCACCGAAACCTGAAATGAAATGGCTGGTTGTGTTTGGATGCGGAAGATTGAAGTTTCCAAGTTGGGTTTCTTCCCTCACTAATATGGTGGACCTCAGAATTGATAACTGTGAAAAATGTCACCATTTCCCACCATTAGATCAGTTCCCTTTTCTTACACGTTTGGCGATTTGCAACTTGATAGATTTGGAGTACATAGAAAGTGCTGACAATCAAATTTCATAATCTAAATTATTCTTCCCTTTCCTAAAGAAACTTTGGCTCGTAAACTGCCCTAATCTAAAGGGATGGTGGAGGCATGAGTTGCTCCAATTTCACTTTCTTGTTTATTTGGATATCAGGTCTTGCCCTAACCTGACTTCAGCGCCACTGATTCCATCTGTCGAGAAATTGGTAGTGAAAAATGCAAGCATGAAGTCATTGGAGGACAAACTGAAGATGAAAATTTTAGTGTCACAATCTACATCTTCTTTTTCGTCTTCTTCTTCTTTGCTTTCCCACCTCAACTGTCTCTCAATTGAAACTTTTGACCATTTGGAAAATAGAAGATTTAGAATTTTTGGCAGAGGAGTTGATGCAAAACCTCACTTCCCTCCAACAGCTTGATATTACTGATTGTCCAAACATAACAACTCTACTTCGTGATTTACGGCATCTCACTTCCCTTAAGGTTCTTATCATAAAGGATTATCATGAGGTTGATTTTTCGGATGATGAAAGTGGTGGCATTATGTTGTGGCAATGCCTTAGACGCCTCGAAGGTCTTGAAATTAAAAATATTGACAAATTGATATCCCTGCCCAAGGGACTTCAACATTGTTGAATTTTTGAATTTCATGGACCTTTTTTTTTTTGGGCTTCTTGAATATTGAGTGCTGAGCTTCTTTGAAATCAATGGACTTTTTAAATTGACGGGCTTTTTTGACAAAATGGCCTTAGCCATTTTATCCTTCAAAACACTTAACTTATATTTTTCATTTCTTTTATTGTTTTTCCCGATGTGGAATTACTTCCACTGCTAATATTTTTCCTCAAGTGCAACTGGACTGAATTTCATATTTCTTTTTTGAAGCCTAGTTGTCACTTGGACTTTCTTGCTTCGGACTCATAGACTCGACTTCAGCCCAACTTCAGTCTTTGGCTTGATAACTGAATCTTGACTTTTTTTTTTTGGCTCAGAGGATCCAACTTCATATTTTGCCACAAGCACTGATTTTGGCTCTTCATTTGGCTAACATGATCAACTTCAAATTAATCTACAGTCCATCATATTTCATAATTGGGTCTTCTTTTGATGCATAACCCATTTTTTTTTCAAGTACAATTTGCTTCTTAATGGGTATTGTCACTTGGGCTTGGGCTTGACTAGGATTTTTGACTCATTGGGACATTGAAACTCTGATACCATGTTAAATTTTTGGACTCCATAGACAATTTTCTTCTTGGGTTTTTTGAATATTGAGTGTTGGGCTTCTTTGAAATTAATGAGCTTCTTAAATTGGTGGGCTTCTTTGACAAAATGGCCTTAGCCATTTTGTCCTTCAAACCACCTAACATACATTTTTCATTTTTTTTCTTGTTTTTCCCGAATGTGGGATTACTCCCACTGCCAACAAACATGTTCCCACTCTACGCAGACTCAACATAATAAGTTGTCCTAATTTGAGGTGTTTATCAGAGTGGATGTCTAACTTCACTGAATTATAAGACTTGCTGATTGAAAAATGTCCTCAATTGTCAGAAAGATGTAACAATACATGGGTGTTGACTGGCCCAAGATTGCTCACATTCCATATATTCACATTGATGGTATATATATTCAATATCATGGCCGCTACAAACTCTGATCCAAAAAGAAATCTTAAGTATGCCCTTCAATCTTTATTTTCTTTTTCCTGTATATATTTAAGAATCTCATGCTAATTATTTTCCTCAAAATATTATATATGTGTGTGTGTGTGTGTGTTTCTGAATTGATGTTGTAGGTTTACAAATATCTGCTCTTCACTCAACTATAGTTTTTCAGGTCCAAACTGAATTCTGGTAATTAATGCTTGTTGCAAGAAGGATAACTGCAGTTGCCATCTTTTTCACTTTAAATAGAGATTACATTATTGTGAAGTATCTTGTAGTTATAGGTATGTTGAAGGTGAAAATTAGTCTATAGTTTCACATTTAATTATAGCTTTTTCTCATTTCTTTTCCTATTTCTCATTGTCATGCAATGCGTATTATTATGCAGATTTGAAACTGTAGAATGGAGGTTCATTGAGAGCCTTATAATTTGTATATCACAAAATTCCACCATATTCTCTTGTTTTAGTGCAAGGAATGCCATAGAAGAGCTGTTGAAGATTGATTGAGCAGTTATCCAATAATCGTTCTAGATTCAAGATTGAACTTGGTTTGTCCAAGAAATTAAGAGGCAAATTCTTATACTTGTTCAGCTTATAAATTTACACGGTTAATTACTCTGCTTTTATACAACACATACTGTATTCTCAATCTTATTTTTAGCAATCATTCACGTATTTCTCAAACTTGGTTTCAGCTTGTATCACTAGATACATTTATGAAATCTGGCAGCAGTTCAGATTGAAGAGTCTTAGAAGAGAATCTAACAACCCTGCTCTAGCAGCTTTTTTTCAGGTAATCTATTTTCTACATTCCCTGTCTGTTCTCTTTTTATGATCTTTTGAGTCTGGTGAACACAATTTTTATTGTTTTGCCTACAGGACCCTGAGAAAATTGACAAGGATAAAATGGTTGAATTTATTCGTAGCCATGAAATTAATGGCATTAGTTATATATTGATCGAATCAGTTTGGTACTAACTCAAAATCTTTGCTTCATGTGTGTGTTGCTGCTGATGTTGATTGACTGTTCCTTTCCCAGCTAACATCATCTGTGCAGTAGGGATTAAATGTGAATAATTGCTTGAATCATTGAAATATTATGAAAAGATGCAATGCTTATTTTTTTTTTTTTATCAAAAATAATATCTTCTTGTTCGTAAAAATCTTTTAATGACTTCACTGCTGTTGTAGGTGCATTTTCTTGTTTCCTTATTAAGTAAATAATTACTTAAAAATATGCTTGTCTTTGTGTCCAGACTCGAAGTTGAAATTTGGTTCTAGCGGATCTATGGATTAGTCTCAGAGCTGCTCAATTGATTATATAACCAGGTATATGCTAATGGGATATAAGCAGGACATATGTTATTCGCTTCTCATGATCACTTGTAAGCTGAATCATTAGGCTAAGTAGTATTGCATTAGTTGAAGTGCTTACAAGTTTTGTTCTGCTGGATGCAACAGTGGTATGTAAATGAGTAAATGAGATTCAACATTTCACGTTCTTCAAATCCAAGATGATTACAAAAGGTTAAACCAGATCGATTCTACTGTAAGTTTATCTCAGAGAGCTTAACTTCGTTTAATTTTGCATGTTTTTTAGAAAAATTACAATCTAGGCATTTTTCCCAAATTAAGTGTATCGAATCAGCTTCGGCAACTTATTTTTCCAATACAGAAGGGAGAAAAAAAAAGCTTGAGTCTCAGTAGTGGAGATCCCATGTAACTTTGGATAGACTATGATGAAGCAGAAAAATTACTCAATATGACACTGGCTCCAATCAGTAGCCGAAAACCAAACTGACTGCTCTTTTTAACACCTGTCAATCTTTCTCAAGTTCTTCTTGAATTTGTCTTTTTGTTTCTCAACTGGAATACTTGCCATTGGTGTATGAGTACATGTCTAATGGAAGCCTTGACAAATTCCTATTTCACAGTGACACACCAAACCTGGATTGGGTTCGGCGATATCAAATCTTGAAAGGAGCTGCATCATCCCTTCTATACCTCCATGAAGATTGGGAACAAATTGTGTTGCATAGAGATGTGAAAGCTTCAAATGTTATGTTAGATGCTGACCCTAATGCAGGATTGGGAGATTCTGGACTGGCTAAGTTTTATTATCACGGATCAATCCGTCAAACATCTTGTGTGGTTGGAACTGTGGGATATCTTGCACCAGAGGTTGCAAAAACAGGAAAGTTCACTACATGCAGTTAATTTTTTTTTATCTTGGGACATTTGTGCTTGAAGTGGCCTGTGAAAGGAGACCACTCTATCCAGAAAGGCCATCTCAGTAAGTTATTTTGGTAGATTGGGTTCTTGAATGTTGGAAACAAGGGTAATTCTTAAAACAAGTGATTGTAAATTGGTGGAGGAAATGGAATTGGTATTAAAGCTTGGCCTGCTTTGTGCTCACCCTATACCAGTAGTCAGGCCTATTATGAGGCAAGGGGTGCATTATCTAGATGGGAAGGCTACCTTACCAGAAATAACATTAGATGTGGCCGCTGAATCTGCTAAATTTCGAATTGGTGAAGGGTGAAGCAGAGTCCTAGGGATCAACTGAAATGTACACATTAAATCCTTTCTGTTATTGACACCTATAGAGCAGCAAGATTCTATGCAATCTGCTTGTAATCCAAAATTATTTAATAATATTAGATTTACTATACTAATTAATCTTTCTATTTTACATCTAGTGAGGGAATATATTTACAAGTCTGACACCCCACTTCAATCTAAAACTTTAAGGAACGAGTTTATAGGTCATTTCTCGCTAAACCCATCTACTATTTTAATGTGGGATCTCCCATCGCACTTGAAATCTCAACAAGTAGTTTCATATCATCAATTTGATTGTTCTTTAAGGTAAAATAAAAACTTATAAATATTATGTTCTAGTGCATTCACTCCTTTGACCTAGATAAAGCTTGGAAAGTATTTTGTTTCCAATGACAATGGAAGAAAGTGGTTGAAAATTTCAGCCCAAAAATTTGAACATAAAAGAACAAGCAAAAAACTCATAGCACATAGCCTTTTTATTATTTTTAGCAAGACAACTTCTTTTTTAAATTGCTGGATAATTATGATTACTTATTTGTTTGACATGATGCATAAGCATTGATGTAGTTAGAATACTTTTAGAATACTTGACTGAATATATCATATATAGAGTTGATATGCTCATTCATGACTCCATTTTTCATATTGCAAGTTGAACTTGAAAAATTTTAATCGAGTTATTTCTGATTTTCATTATCTAGCAGTGAAGTTATTTTTATTTATTTTGGGTTATCTAATTATTTTCAGATTTTTTTTTGTATAATAAATTCAATAATTTCGTGCTATAATTTCCATTATTTATAATTACAATATAGTTTGGTTAAGTGGTTATATATTTGTAGCATCCCTCTTAGTCATAGAAGACTCGCTGATAGATGGTTTTGGGGGCTGCAGAAGAAAGGGCAATATTCTGTAAAATGTGCTTATAGAATGTAGGTTGAAGCTGAAAGTGTTAATGAGCAGAGGGCAAGTCTCTTGTGGAGATGAATCTGGAATCTTCATGTCCCTCGAAAGGTATGTAATTTCCTGTGGCGTGCTAGTCAGGGGTGCCTGCCCTCTGAGTGCTCTTTTGCCAAAACATGTCGAGTTGGATGTTACCTGTCCTACTGGTAAAAGTGCAGCAGAATCCATTTTTCATACTCTAATATTCTGCACTCTGGCCAGGGATTGTTGGGCTGTCACTGTGAGGGGATGACCCTTTTGTTTGAACAAAGTGAGAAGAAGCAGGCTGAGATGATTGCTGTTCTGATGTGGAATGTGTGGAATAACAGAAATTCTATTATATGGAAAGGCACTTCTAAATCAGCCAACCAGATAGTACAATATGCAGCTGATGCCTGATTTTCTGAAGCAATGGCAGGATGCACATCTCCACCAGAGAATTGTTTCAAGTGTACAGACTCCTCCTGAAGATAATCAAAGTGCTACTGTATAGAGAGCACCTGAATTTGGCTTTTTGAAATGTAATATGGATGCATCTGTTTTTGAAAACATTGGCAAGGTAGGATATGGATGCATACTTCGTGGCGGTAATTGTTTGGTTGTTGCTGCAACAATTGGCGTTACCTGGGGCAGACCTGATCCACGTCTTGCAGAAGCAATGTGTTTTCGTGAGGCATTAAGTTGGGTCAAAGAAGTGCAATTATTAAAAGTTATCTTTGACACAAATGCTTTATGCTTAATTCAGCAGCTGCATAGTCGTCATGATGATAACTCATAACTTGGACAAATCTTGGAGGATTGCAAAGTTTTGCTTTTGGATTTAATTGATTGTTGTCTAATTCATGTTAAACTGTCTGCGAATCGTTGTGCTCATGGGTTAGCACGCATTGTGAATTCCTTGTCTGGCTGTAGAGATTGGAGAGTCAATCTTCCCCTGCTATTTTGAGCATTGTATCTTCTGAATGCTAGCTGATTAATAAAACCATATTTTATTAAAAAAAAGTATTGAGTTTGAAGAATGAACCGAGTTTCTTCATTTTAATTAATATGATATTTTATTAAGTAAAAATGTAATGATAATAATTTCAGATATCTGATATTATTTTATACATTTGTTATATTCTGTGTTTGATAAATACGTCTAAAACTATTTATTTATGACAATTATAATTGTGATATTGATGTATCATTGAAGGAATAATCAAAGCTTATTATAAAAAAAAACAACAAAAAGGATGAATTTTCACAATTAGAAACTAGATTAAAAAATCTTCCAAATCAGATTTAAAGCGTTTAGAGTAGAAAACCATACAAGGATAAACAATGGCATAGAGGAAAGAAAAAGTACTATAAAACAATCAATTAGCGGCACAGTAGCAGAAGCTTTCTTAAAACACTTCTCCAAGGAGGATGTTGGAGTCTTGGAGATAGAATGGTGATGATATGAGCCTCAGAAATGAAGCCTCCACTTCTTCAAGGTACTGTTGGGAGTAGCAACTCCATATTGAGTAAAACTGAAAAATATTATCTGCCATGATGAAGATCTTCTGAAAATTTTTCTTGATTTCATTTCTAAATAAACAGATTTAGAAAGTAAAAATCTACTGCCATGAAGGTGAAGGATAAAATAGAGCCATTTAAATGTCAAATTTAAGAGAAAAACACACATAACAATAAAAACAAGTAAAAATGAAAAAAAAAAGGGCTAAAATTTGATGGTAGATTTAGAGCTAATGTCGACCAAAGGACCGGCTACAGATTTAGGACAACAAAAGAAGAGGAGAAGCTCACACAAAAAAAAAAAAAAAAAAATAGTTTCAAACTCATATTTCTGATTAATTATATATGAGGAGAAAAACACCTAGGACGAAATTAAAAATCTAAATGAGAACAACACAGTCTTTACTGTAAAACCATACCTTGATAGTTTTCAATCTCATATTAGTTTTAAATATTATTGATATTAAATTTTTTCAACACATTAAAAGAAAATTTTGGAATATACAAAATTTTCTTACACATATTCAAAATTATTTAATTATTTATATTCGTTTGAAACTTATTTAAAAAATAAATTTATGACAATGTCTTGAAGGAGTCACAAAATCATTATCCAAAATTTTTTAAAAAACATAATTCTCATATATGAAAGCTTACTAAAATTTAATTTAATAGCTATTTGAATTTTTTATTTACACACATAAAAAAAAGGCAGTCCGATGTACGAATACTCCCGTAATGAGCGAGGTCTGAAAAAAAATCGGATCCATTGGGTCTTTGTACGCGGCCTTCCATTGTAATTAATTGTAAAAGACTGTTTCCACGACTTGAACCCGTAACCTCAGGTCACACGGCGACAACACTTACCGTTGCACCAAAGCTCCCCTTCTTTTTATTTACACATATATGTAATAAATTTTTAAAATTTTAACATTATTAGTTGTTATTAAATAAATATAGGTAACTGACAAAACTATACAAATGAATTTAGGTATCTATATACATAATTTTTTTACCAAATGGTATAACAAAAAAAAATCTATATACATAATTTTTTTATAAAATAAAATAAAATGAAATTATTTCACGCGTTCATAAAAGTTAAGACAAAAAAAAAACTATAATTGATCTTTTTTTTTCTCAAAAAAAAAAAAGATCAATTATAGTTCCAAAAAAAAAAGTAAAAAACCAAATTACAGCAATATGACGCGGCGCCGTTTCTAGACAGGTATGTGCCAGCCTTGAATCTTTGTATGGGCTTTTAACTTTTCACCGGCTTTCTGGAGGGTATATTATTATTATTAATTTTTTTTTTTTCTGTTTGATTTTTGATTTTCGAATTGAATGTTTACCATAAATAATGACAAAATCCAATCAAAGAAGATAACAATAATTCACAAACAAAGCGCTCTTTTTCTATATTTTTCTTCTTCTGGTATTTGGCCTTTCGAATTTCGAATTTTCTCTTCATCAACAGGTAAAACCTCTCTCGATTAATCTACCACTAACAGTTTTGATTATACCTGGATTTAATTCAATAGTATTCGATTCGATTCCATTTTATTTTGTTTTTTCTGGAATTTGATTTTACTAATATTATTCACTCTTATTACTAAATCTACAACTTCTAAAAACTAGGGTTTCTTGTTGAATCGGAATCCGTTAATAGTTAATAGTATTCATCTGTTTGTATATTGCTTTGATCATTTTCTTCAAAAGTTGAATTTTGATTCAATATTGACTTAACCCATATTTAGTTTTCTTGATATTTGTCATAGTTTGGTTACCATATTTCAAGATGCCGGCTACAGCAGGAAGGGTTCGTATGCCTGCGAATAATAGGGTACACAGTAGTGCTGCCCTCCAGACTCATGGTATATGGCAGAGTGCAATTGGGTATGATCCATATGCACCAAACAAGGATGATTCCAAAACAACTTCAATGCAAAAATCCTCGAATGTTGAACCTGAGTCTGAGAACTCTTATGCTAATTTCCAGGGGCTTCTAGCTCTTGCCCGAATTACAGGTTCTAATGCTGATGAGGCTCGTGGTGCTTGCAAGAGATGTGGCCGTGTTGGGCATCTTGCGTTTCAGTGTAGGAATTTCTTGAGTATTAAGGATGATGATAAGGAGAAAGACTCGGAAGCAGTCCAGGCTGCAGTTTTGTCTGGGCTGGAAAAGATTAAGGGGAATGGAAAAATTGCAGTTGCTGGCAAGGAAGAGAGCGAGGAAGAGGAGGATGAGAGTGATACTTCAGATTCTGAGGTGGATTCAGATATTGAGAGGATTATTGCTCAAAGGTATGGTAAGAAGAAGAGTAGTGGTAAGGGGAGCTCGTCTAGGAAGAAGTTGGATTCTGATGAAGATGGGTCAGATTCTGATTCTGATGGGAGAAAGAAAAGAGGAAGATCGAAGAAAAGGAGGACTAAGAAGAGGGGGACTAGTGATTCTGAGGATGAGGATGAAGGTAAAAGGAAGAGGAGGAAGAAGGAGAAGAGGAGAAAGAGGGATGAGTCCTCTGAGGAAGATGAGGAGCAGCAGCGCCGGAGGAGGAAGAGTAGGAAGGAGAAGAGGAGGAGGAGAAGTCATAGATATTCTGATGATTCTGATTCAGGTGCATCTGATGACTCTGGCAGAAGGCGCAGGCGGAAAAGTAGGAAGCATGTAGCACCATCTGATTCTGATGTAAGTGGATCTGATGACTCACGGGTTGGGAGGGGCACAAAGCGGTCTGAGAAGAGGAGCAATAAGCGCCATCGTGAAGAGGATGAGTGATTTAGTGAAGGTAAATATTTGTAAACTGTTGGAATTTTTTGACCTTCGAATATGCTTGGATAACATTAATTTACTTTTCTGTACCATGTATTCACCATATTCCTTTTTACGCATTAAACAGAGAAATTAGATGCTATTCCTTCTTTGCTTTATATCGTATGTTCTTTGATGAAATGAACTGGTACCATCTGGGTTTCAAGAGAAAGGGAGAAATACTGTTTGTATGTGAATGTTTTTGCCTTTGTTTATGTGGGTATGGTCGTAGGAAACTGGACAAATGGTGCAATAGCACAGCATTTAAGTCATTTGTTTGATTGGATTGGCAAATTCTCATAATTGCTATGGTAGTTTTTAAAATGTAAATCATCTCGTTCCTTGTGACATAGGCTACCGGTTTCTATTTCTATATATGTATTCTTGAATTCAATGATATTCATCTTAATCTTGTCTATGAAGATAGTTAAATGGAGCATTTCAGCAATCATAATTGACCTACTAATGAGCTCAGAACATCCCACATTCAACCAATCTCCACAATTATGTATTTCAGTTGCTTGTATCCTAGGACAGGACGTTGAAAGATTGTTTGATTTGTTTCTGACATCTAAAAACAACACTGACAGGCAAAAATCTTTCACCATGTTCTTTGTTCATAAGTAAAAATAGATCTACATGAGTAGATCCTTTTACGAATTGACTTTTGAAGACATTCCCCAGAATGAATTCTCATTCATGGAAGATTTCTCTAGCTATTCAAGCAGATAGATCATGTTGTCCTTTCTGTCTTGTTTAAGGCCTGTCAATCCCCTAGTAGTGTTTATATATATATATATATATATTAATTTTGTATTTGTAGCCTTACAACACTAACTGATTCTGATTTATTGGCAGTTGAAAAATATTTTTCAGGTACTGTTATGTTTTTGGAATGACTTGTAATGTCAAATCAAACTTTAGTGATATGAGACTGCCGACTGCATTTGAAATGGATTACTCAAACCTTATGTCAAAATTTTTTGTTGTTTTGCAGGGATCTAGAGAAGGTGACTATCTCCAGAGTTAGAAGTACTGGGGCCAAACTGTTGCTCTGATTGAAATATTCGGTTCCATTGTTGTGTTTGCATGTTTGAAAACTTCTCTCAAGTTTCTTTTCTTAAAAATATTTGAAAAAAAAAAAAAGAAGTGCGAGTGATTGTTCAAACATTTGTGTTCAAGGCACGTTAAGAAGCCTCTAAATTAGCTGCTTTGTTCCGTATATTGTATTTAAGCACCATTTCCGTTTCGAGGTGTGGTAAATTGACTGCTGGTTGTTTGATATCTGTTAAACAGATCTTTCTCTAATAGCAATCTTGTGTGTGCGCATAATTTATGTGGTCCTGTGCTTTTTTTCTCTGCTTTCTCTATAAGAGTAGGGACACACATTTGGAAGAGTTGTTCTTTTGCTAGGAGAAGATTAACGGTGGGGAAATTACTGTGATGTTGGATTTGAATTGTAGAAATTTTTTTGAAGTTTCTATTTGAAAATTTTCAAATATTCGACACGCTTTACTCATATAATATTTTCGATTTAGGAATAGCTCTTAAGGCAATTCAAAATCATTTATCATCTTTTTTCCTTAATGGAAAAACAATATATATTTCAATTCCAATGAAAAGAATCTATGTTACCTGTACTACAGCTGCCCCTAGTTCCAATTTTCTCTATAAACACGGATCTAAAACCAATTGTCTACAAAAAGGATGCATGTTTGCCTACACTACTACTGGTTTAGGTACTTTTTGATGTAGCCTGGCCGTTAAGCTCTGCAAGTCTCATGCCTACACGGATTGAATGATTCAAGAACTTATGAGCACATCTCATGACACAGGTCTCCTCCTGCTTCTGAAGTTTTTTGCGGAAAAAGCCATCCACGCAGTCATTGAAGCATTTCTCGACGACTGAATTATACATCCTCAAACTGCACATACATGGAGGACAAAGATTAATTCAATCCAATAATGCATAAAAAACTTATTCTGTAGGAACATAGTTAAGCTATGATGCCTTCCTGCACTGCTTGCAAAACTAGCAAAAGCCTATAGAAATCTCTATATATTGCGGAAAACTTTCAACAACATAGCTCATGGAGCAACTTTGACCAGGAAATGGGCATAGGAGCTTTCATTTTTTCAGTACGGTAGCAGAGTTTGTGTACCTACACATGTGGTTCATCTGTATTCTTCACATTATTATCCAAAACTCGACCACAAAATAATAAGATAGATAAAAGAGATTTAGGATTGAATGTTGTTCCCAAAACGTCCAAATGCAACACCAAGTTGCATTGGTTTTAAGGAGAACCATTTTTTTTTGGCTTCATATAAAAGTTTAGTCACCCACATAGAACTAATACTGTGACAAGTAGCATCCAAGGATAGGATATGAAGACATATTGATAAGAAAGAAAATGAAATGACATTTGGCTAATAAATTGAAAACATCAAATAAGGTGAAAGAACAGCAGGATGAGAAAAAAGAAACCATTCAAATCTTAAATATGCACAACACTTGGGATATAATCGAAGCTTATGACTTGTGTGTCTTAATAATAGGCTCAAGGCAATGCACATATCACATCAAAGAAACCTTAAAGTATCACGGGCACTTTCACAATGCTTATCTAAATGCATCAATGTAGAGTTGCATCAAGACTCGATAGGGGAACATGATATCACAGCATCAAAGAAGAATGCCATCAACGTGCGTAATAGAAGCAGCATATTAAAATTGGATTATTGTTCCCAAAACGTCCAAATGCAAAATATGAGCATCATGATTGCATTGGTTTTAAGGAGAACATTGTTTTAGCTCCATATCAACAAATTCAGTTGCAAAACAAAATTGCAACTTTTCTCGTATAATAAAATTTGACACAGAGCCATAAATCTGAAATAAAATACATATATCTACAGAAAAAAAAACCCCATCAAAGAACGGTACCAAAAGGACGAAATTTTTTCAGAAATCTGAATCATTTACATTCTTTAGTTCACCACCTTCAAATTATTCAAGAAATAGGATCAATTCATTATAATCAAATGGTGCAAATGGCAAAGATCAATAAACCCATTAAATTTTATTAACTGAAGAACAAATCCCAAAATAGTATATGAAAAATAAATGTAATTAGAGAGGCGACTCGAAAGAGGAAAATTTATGGAAAATCTGAATTTTTTGAACAAAAAAAAAAAGAAAAGAAAAAGAAGAATGAATAAAGGAAAGACTATAAACCTATCTCGCACTTGAAGCTTTTCGACGGTTTCGGCCATGCGAATCTTGTCTTCTTCGGGTAGACCATCAAGTGCTTGTAGAATGGCCTTGTCCATAGCTGATTCTACAAACTAAAGGTTTGTTCTGGTTCGTTACCTTTATATCAGCTGGGAAATAAACAAGGGTTTTAGAAGAGAAACCAACTGCGCGTGTTTAAAATGCACTTGACTTCAGCCACCAACGGCGTCGTTCCAAGCATATGTTCAATCTCTAATTGCGTAGTTCTCAATTCAACTTCGAGGAAATCAAACAAAATCTTCCTTTTCTTTAAAATTTTATTTTTATTATTTTTTTTGTTGGTTTATAAAAGTACTATTTTTTATTTTTTTTAATATTTTTAAAATATTTATAAAAAATATGCTCAATATATACTAACAAAAAAAATTATATAGGGATCACGTTGTGACAATTAAATAGAAATAAAATAAAAATTTTAATAAAATTATTTTAAGACCTCCGAATCAATATTCAATGCAAATGAATTTACTAATTAGCCCCTCATATGTTTTGGCTCCAACTTAAACTCACGTTTCCTAACAATCTTTCCCTAATCTCATTTTTAAATTTCCAAGAGAATATTAATGATGTTGTGGGTAGGTATAATGCATCCTTTAATTTAAACATCTCCATTAACAACTTCAATATCTCCATTAAGATTAAGAAATATCGTAAGGGAGATTGAGACAAATACCTCTCTAGGAACTTGTAATAATTTAATTTTTAAATTATTTTAAAATGACATTTAAATAATATTAGTAATTTATTATTAAATTTTTTTAAAAAATAAAAAAAATATTATTATTTAAAAAAAAGTGAGAAATATATATATATATATATATGTATATGTATTTGAAAAAGGGAAATGGGGGATGTTAATTGAAAGGACAAGGGATTTAATGAGGAGAGAGAAAGTCAAAGGAAGAGATAGAGAGAGTCGATTAATTTTTTTTTCAATCTACCCCATTCGATGATTATTTTTTCGACACCTTCAGTACCATTAGAAAGCTCATTGTCCAACGAGTCTAACGTCACCAAGATCCCTATAGTCCGATGCCGGAGCAGCCCGCATTAGCCGGACGAAGTTGACGACTATCGAGAGCTTTCGACAAAAATTCTGGCCAATTTTAATATCCTTTCCAGACAAGGTTGATATTTTTGAAGCTCTTTCTTCATAAGCTTCATTTTGGTATATCATTTGTAAATTTTAGACTAGTTTTATATTTGACCGAAATTCAGTGATCATTTTTTGACGACGATAATATTTTCCAGCGACGACGATACTATTACAATGGGAAAAAAATTAAAATATAATAAATGAATGATAAATAATAAATATATGTGATTAATGATGGATTAATTAAAGAGGTAGTTAATTAAAAATTTTAAAGTTAAATAAATTTAGAATATATTTTTAATTAGTTATAATTAAATAAAAATTTATTAATTAGTTAAAAATTAAATGAGAAATTTATTAAAATAAATTGATTAGTTATAATTATTGATATCAATTATAGTCAAATATTTAACATGTTAGAATGATGATTTTATGTAAAGATTAAATTTTTAATTGATTATTTTAAATAACAATTATTTACTTTGCTAATTGATTTAAATTAATTTACTTATAATTATTATTTATCACTACCAAGAATTTATCAATTATGTTTATATATAAATGTATAAAATTAGTTAATTAAATTGAAATTATTAATTATAAATAAATTGATTTGATTGTTAAATATTAAATATGTAAATTGATTATTGAATATTAAATGATCAAATAAAATAGTTGATGTATTGTATTAAAGTTTATAAACTAACATTTTTATAATTATAATAATCAAATTATTATTATTGTTATTACTATGATTATTTAATTTTAAATATAATATAGGTTATTATAATTGAATTAGAGATAAATAAGTCATTGTTTTATAATTGAACAATGCTAATCTCTAAGTAAATAATATTATAAATGATTAAAATATTGTTAAAGTAAATAAATTATATATTATTTTTAATATTGATTTAATTAATTATTGTTATTACTGTATTAGTGAGAAGTATATTGAGTTGTTGATGATTGTGATGGTGACCTAAATGAGACAATTGGGTTAATGATGATTTTTGTGAAATATTTAGAAGTGTAATTTATTGTTTTGTTTCAGGGGAAACTCTGCCGAAATTTCGGCATAATCTTTAGAGCCATCTATCCATCCATATTCTAATAGTTTTTGCAATCATATAAAAATAATTTTCAGGTGTTTTTCCATCATCAGTCCATACTTCGAGGAGAGTTATCGAATTTCGTCTATTGTGAGTTATATAGATTAATATAATATCCCGCTCCTTTAACTTACGTTCATAGCTATATTTCCATAAATGCATCGACTGATAGTGCAATATTTACATTTATTATTATAAGCTTAATATGTGTTGAATATAAGTTGATTGTGCTTGGTGCATATTTTTCTTATTTGCTGAATAGGGTTAAGATGATATGAGACCACACGTGATTTGGGATATGAGTTATGACTCAATAATATTACATAATGATGATGAGATTTAGACTGGCGTGACAGCGGAGGTATTCTCATGCTTAAGGCTGCTTGTCAGTCGGGCAGCGCTGCTTGTCTAAGGCCATGATGACGGACCCTATGTATTCGAATCTAAGAGAAATGTGTGAACCAAGAGAGCAAAATAAGAGAATCAGCTCCCCATTTGAGGTTTAATGTGATCCTATTGACTTACTCCTATCCTTGTGTGATTATGTGATTTATTTGTCTAGTTGTCATTACATGAGCGTTATTGGTATGTGAATGATATTATATTAATTGTTATATGGCTCATTAAGTTGAACGCTCATTCTTGTTCACCATTTTTTTCAGGTTGCAGGTTGAGTCTAAGATTACTGTTTATTCAAATCATCTTGCCTTTTTAATCCCTCAGTAGAAATTATTCAATTATTTATTTTATTATTTATCTATTTCACCTTGTTATATTTTAAAACTTCGTATAATACTTCTTTCATTATCTATCTTTCTATTTAACTCTGCCTTGTGGTCAAATGTATTTATTAACTAATGTTTGATGATGAGATATTATATTAATAGTATAATATTAATAGGCTTGTGGGTCCAGTTTGAGATATTGATTACTGTTACTTTCTAGATTTCTCATAAAATGAGCTGTCATGCCGACTACGAATTTTGAAAGCCACACGCTTTCCCATTTTCTAATGCCGATTACGTGCCTTTGAGTTTGAGTCGTGACAGAACTGGAGGAACATCTCCATAATAGATTTGTACTAAGAAAGTAGCTTGTTTGAGGTATAATGCCACAAATAGCCAACCCGACTTACACCCAAAAGCTTATATCTGCTTTGCTAATAAGTGTGCAACAATGCAAATTTTCTTGGTAAGACCATTCCAGAATGCTATTTTAAAGTACAAGAATTGTAAGAACCATCTCGACTTGAGTTCTCACTTGGCTTGCCTTGTTCTAAGTTATTCTCTTTTCAGCCTCTTATTTTTGGTTTGGATTCAATCCAGCACTAGGCATACAAGCACAAACCTAGGGGACAGAGTGCTAAAGGGGGCTATTGCTTACACCAACCTCTCACTTCTCCTTTTTAGCAGGCAAACGAATAAAGACCAAAACATCATCACAATAAGAAGTTCAGTTTCCAAGAACCAAAAAAACTAGGTGTATATGATTTCCTGCTCCCTTTACAGTTGATGTATGCAAATTGTGATGTCGTATTTATATAGTAACTATAAGCTATGATATAATATGTACTCATGATTAAATATACACAAGGCCTAAATTGGCGATGATAAAGTTCAATCAATTCTAATCAATAGTAATCAAGTTAGGATATGATTAGTATACAATTACATATGACTCATTCAATTCTAATGAATATTATATTCTAAGATTTAATTGAATTATTGAATTATAATCTAGATTAAGTAATCAATCAATTCTAATAACTATTATTTTCCAAGATTTAATTGAAGTATTGAATTGTAATCTAGATCAAGTAATCAATCAATTCCAATCAAATGCAATCCAGTTAGGATATAATTAGTGTATAATTACATGTAACTCATTCAATTCTAATGACTATTATATTCCAAGATTTAATTGAAGTATTGAATTATAACCTAGATCAAGTAATCAATCAATTCCAATTAAATATAATTGAGTTAGGATATAATTAGTGTACAATTACATGTAACTCATTCAATTCTAGTGGCTATTATATTCTAAGATTTAATTAAAGTATTGAATTATAACCTAGATCAAGTAATCAGTTAATTCCAATTAAGTGTAATCGAGTTAGGATATAACTAGTATACAATTGCTTGTAACTCATTCAATTCTAATCACTATATATTCTAAGATTAAATTGAAGTATTGAATTACAATCTTGTTGAAGTAATCAATCAATTACATGTGACGAAATTAATTCTAATGATAATATATTCTAAGATTTAATTGGGTATAATTAGTGGAGAAATTATATATAACGAAAATAAACCACTATATATCACAAGATTTAATTGAAGCATGTTGTGAGATGAATGTTTTTTTTATTTCAACCACAAAACGACATTGTTTTTTGATGAAACATTCAATTAATGCATGTGTTTACCCAATGTGGCATGATTTGAAAAAAATAGTTAGCCTTGAGAAACTTAAAGGAATTTTGGGAAACTGAATGAGCAATAAATTCAAACATCAAACTTAGACTACTAACACGCTTCCATAACTAATCAACAAAAATTTTGGATATCTTCTGACGTTCTTTAGATCTACGGCCATGGCAAATCAACCCAATTATGGCTATTTCCAGTTTGAGTATCGTTATGAGGGCCATGAATAGAGGGCGGTAAGTAGAAAATTTGTTCAAACATTTTGATACCTATTCTAAAATGTCTAAGCACAAAATATGGTTTGATGGTTAAGTTTAAGAGATTGTTTATTTGTAATATTTTTAATCTTTAAAATATAATTAACCAATGTTTGGTTTGTATTAGCCTATACCTCAAGGCCTTACGGTGTTATTTAGATATTCGGTGTCGCCGGTAATAATCCTACAGTTGGATCGCCTGACGAATTTTAACAGTTGGGGTGATTATGTATGGTGGGCAAAGATTGGATAAGAGGTTGAGGAGCATATTTTGTATATTGACAGAAGTGTTGAACAATTTTTCTGGAGGTTTCAATTGAAACCTTGCACTTATATGCATTTTGAGTTTGCACCACCCCATTAAATGTACTATAGGAACTATGCCAATCGAGCAATGAAAAGGAAGATAGATTATACGACCCAAGCTCACCTCCAAGACATTGTGGCAGTTGTGGACAATGTCCATGATCCTGATGTAAATGAACAAAAGGCTTGACCAATAGATCGTGATGAAGAATTTCAAATTGAATGCACTCCTGACCTCCTCCCTAAGCCAGATAATCCAAGGTTCACTAGAGTATTGAATACATGTGACCGAAAATTCAGAGTGGTATGTTATGACCTTCATTATTTGTTTTTGTTGGGGCTAGAGATTGGAACTTTAAAATACTCAATTTCCTGAGATTATGCTGACATTAGATGGTTCATACTCATGTCGATTAAAAGTCTTTGATGGTTCATACTCAGTTTTTTTTTCTTGTCTTTGCACTTGATAATTGAAATTGTTTAAATTCAAATTTGAAAACTTTCAGATTTTAGCTACTGAGATTATGCTGAGATTTGCTGTGTAAACGATTTTAATGAAAATGTCCTAAGATTTGTTGGTTGATAATGCGTTATGATGCTGATGTTCTTTATATCAATTGCGTTAATGTGTTCACTTATTTGATTGTCTATGTTATGCTTTAATATGTTTGTATTTGTATAGTTAATATGTTTGAAAATTATTGTACAGTTGAACATATACTACTTATATATGGCAATATAGACAAAAAAAAAAAATTGATTTGGGACCATTTGATTTGGTCTAATCTTGTCTATAACAAGCCAACTTTCTAATCTTCTCTTGTTATTAACTTTTGTTAATATTGTGCCTCAATTCCAGTAATAATTCCTAGAATCTTCTTGGAACTGAATAAAACTCATGGAACTTTCTAGTTACTAGGATTGCCTTATGAGATATGAATTCCATCCGAGAGTTCAAGATGGATTTTTGTCTTGGTCTTGTACTATTCATAGATCAGTTTTCCTTGAGTTAAAGTAGTCTATGGCAAGTTGTTTCATAATACATGTGGAATTTTTTTTATTACATTATATAGAGATGAAAGAGCAGAAATTTTAAAATCCATCACTTTAATAAATTGGTTCTTTCTTTTTTTTTTTTCTTATATATAAAAAATAATGGGTGTTACTTTTTTGTAACGCTCATTACTTTTTTTAACGCCCATTTATTTTGTGATTTTCTTATGTTTTTTAACGAATAAGTGAACGGACATTACAAAAAAGTAACACCTGTTACTTTATTTTTCAGAATAAGTGAACATTTCTCTTTTTTTTTTCTTTGCTAAAAATAGTCTTTTTCTTTTACAACAATATAATTAATTCTAGTTTAATATTTGTGCTTATGTTAAGTAAATTAAAGAGATGACTAGTTTATGTTGCTAAAATCTCTTCTTCTTTTTAAAGTTTAAGTGTATGTATTGTCAATTATTATATTTTGGAATTGTAATATAAATGTTGAAAACTACCATCATATCTTATTATGTATTTTAGTGTATGAGAATTATTATCTAAATATTATTTCTAAAGTCTGTTTTATTAATATATTTAGCTTCCTATGTCACTCAAATACCTTTGTTGCTTATGTATTTTACATTAATGATTGGTATGCTTATTTATTTTAATGGCTTTAACTTCCGTAGATATGGAACCTATTGATAAATCTTATATGTAATTACATAATAGATCATGTATTGAGTACTTTGATGGTGTTGACAAAATTATAAATTATGTATACGGACATATCAAGGACAGTGATGTGAAAATCAAATGCCCTTGTATTGATTGCAATAATAGATACATGCATGAAAAAGATGAAGTTCAATTGTACCTTTTGTCCAGAGGTATCTAGCATGATTATGTTGTTTGGCATTTTTACAAGGAAGTTGAAAGTGAAGATGAAAGTGATGATAATGATTATGATGATGATTTAGAAATGGATGACATTGAAGGGCTAATAAAGACACTTTTTCACATATGGTTACTGATGGTGAGTGGAAGTGGAGTTCATGAGCCTAATGATGAAGCTAAAAAATGTTATAGATTGGTGGATAAGGCTGAACAACCCTTATATGACCGATGTGAAAAATACTCCAATTCATCTTTCATACTTAAGTTAATGCACATAAGGACTTTGAATAATTGGAGCAATAATTCTTTCAATATGTTATTGAAGTTATTAAAAAGCACATTCTCTATGTGTAAAAAATTACTTGCGTCAAATTATGGGGTGAAGAAAATCATAAAAGATTTGGGCTTGCATTATGAAAAGATAGATGCATGCAAGAACTATTGTATTATTTAATATAAAAGTAATAAGCATGCTACTCGATGCCTTGTATGTGGTGTATCAAAATGGAAGTATAATGCTAAGGGTGGGCAAAAGGCAAAACAGATCCCATAGAAAGTTCTTAGGTATTCTCCACTTACACTAAACTTCAGAGGTTGTTTATGTCAACTAAATCAACTACAAATATGAGATGGCATCATGAAGACCATGTGAAAGATGGACTACTAAGGCATCCTGTAAACTCTAAAGCATGGTGTAAATTTGATGAAACTCATGGTTCTTTTGCCTTAGAGCCGCGTAATTTAAGATTAGGCTTAACTACTAATAAATTCAACCCATTTGGGAATATAAGTATCAATTATAGCATCCGACATGTCCTTTTTATTTCCATATAATCTCCTCCCTTGGATGTGTATAATGAAGCCATACATATTTTTGACTATAGTCATTCTTAGCCTAAAAGGACCAAGTAATGACATAGATGTGTACTTGCAACTGTTGATAGATGAGTTAAAAGATTTATGGGATATCATAACATTAACATATGATGCATCATTGAAGCAAAATTTTCAAATGAGAGCTATAATTTTATGAACCATTAATGATTTTTCTATGTATGCTCTTGTTTATGGTTGGAGTACTAAAGGAAAATAGGCATGCCCTTGTTGTTGCGATAAAACTGCTCATTTGAAATTGAAGCATGGACATAAGATTTGTTTTATGGGTCATTACCATTTTCTACCACGATCATAAATGGCATAAAGACAAAGTTTGATCGTAAAAAAAAAGAAAAGGGCTGCACCAGAACGACCAAGTGGTAGTGAAATTTTGCAAATGCTCCGTCTCTTACAACCAATAACTTTTGGCAAATTAGTAGGGAAATAAAAGATTTAAGGGAAGGAAAGAGTCATAACTGGAAAAAGTGTAGTATTTTCTTTGAGTTGCCATATTGAAGCACATTATTGTTGAAGTATAATTTAAATGTAATGCATATTGAGAAGAATATATGCGATAATGTCATTGGGACTTTGATGAATATTGATGGAAAAACAAAGGATACTTTATATGCACGACAAGATTTGTAGGAACTCAAAATTAGATGTTCTCTCTACCCTATACATGAGAATGGAAATATTGTATTACCTTCTGCATGTTACTCATTATCAAAAAACGAGAAACAAGAATTATGTAATTGATTGTTGAATTTGAAAGTTCCTTATGGTTATGCAGCAAATCGATCAAGAAGCGTGAATGTGGGCAAGACTAAAATGTATGGTATGAAGACACATGATTGTTATATATATATATATATATATATATATATATATATATTTGGAGATAACACTGCCTTCGGCAATACTTGACTTGCTTCCTAGACTAGTCTCAAACCCGTTGGTAGAATTAAGCAATTCTTTTAAGGAATTGTGCTCTAAAGTCTTAAAAGTAGAAGACTTGAAAAATGTTGAGAATCAATTTCCTCTAATTCTTTGCAAGTTAGAGACAATTTTTCTCCTGGCATTTTTTTTTGATATAATGGTCTATTTACCTATCCATTTAGCTTAGGAAGCTAAAATTACTGGCCCGGTACATTATCGATCGATATATCCTATTAAAAGGTACAACAGTTGTTATGATTTATATAATTAAGAAATGTGATTATTCATGCTGATTTGAGTATATGAAAACAAAATTATTTTTAAATATTTCATTCATGCAATAGGGACTTGAAAGATCTAAAGGGGAATGTTTGCATTAAGGCATGTCCAAAAGGATCAATTGCATAGGTATATTTAATAGAAGAATGTATAATCTTCTACTCTCTTTATATGCTCGGGGTTGAAACGATATTTGATTAACGTGAGAGAAATGATGATAAGGGAGTTGAATCATCAGTACTGTATAGATTATGTATTTTTCCAATGCCAGGGCGATCTTTAGGAAAACAAACAATCCAAGTGTTAGAAGAAAAATAGTAGAATGTTGCTACACTTTAAAAAATTGTGATGAAGTTGAGCCTTTTATTCATTAAGACACTCAGTCCACCCATTTACCTTATTTATTTATCAAATCCAATCAAAGAAGTAAAATTATACTTCTTTTTAAATTGATGCATAGATTATGAAAACAACCTAAAATAAATAGGTGTTAGCAGTATTAAAGTGGAACAAAGACATCACTTTATTAAGAGATTCAAATACAAGGGTAAGTAATTTTTGGTTCATAGTAATGTTTAATGTAGTTTCACAAATTATAAAATAATTAATCATATAGATTACCCAATCACACAATGAAAGAGATGGGCAGATTAATTTGCACATGCTCTCTTTAGCTCGGAGCCCAATAAGAAGGGCTATATTTATTCGAGGTATTATCTTAATGGTTATGAATTCCATGCAAGAAAAAGAGAGGAGACTAAAAGAATACAAAATAATGTTGTTGATGTGAGAGGAGAGATTGATAACTGTCATATTCCTTATTATGGTTCAATAAATAATATTATTGAGCTTCGCTATCCAAAAGGAATTAGAGTTGTGTTGTTTATATGTTATTCGTATGATATTACTTAAGAAGAAATTGGGTACAAGAAAAATTATCATGGAACTATATGCATAAATAAAGTACGCAAACTAAATACTCAAGGGCCTTTTATGTTAGATGACCAAGTTAGTCAAGTTTATTACGTGCAGAGAATGAGAGATTCAAATTGGAGTTTTGTCAATGAAACCAAGCCAAGAAAACTTTTTAAAATGCCTGATGATGATGAGTCATGCCAAGAAGATGAGATTGAAATGTGCAATTCTGATATTATTGATGAAGACGATAATGAATTGATTTCGGTTAGAGATGATGTTGAGAATAAAATTTTAGAATAAAACATATGAACATTTGTGCACTTATTTATAATTAAACTTATTGGCTTAATTAAGTTTCTATATATATTGTGATTTTTTTGAATTTTTTATCTAATGAGTTTATTGTATTTTGATATATGATATATTGTGGTTTGGAGCATGCTAAAAAGATATAATCAATATGCTCTATAAATTTATTTTTGCTCAAGATGGCAAAAAAAAAGTAGAAAGCAAGTACATGCTTAACAATAAAATTCAGAGACATCTCCTCCTCGAAGTCAACTTTGTCTTGTGGATGAAAACTCACCAAATTAATCTAATGGAGCTGTTAACACAACTGGTGTTGATAACATTAATAGAGCAAATATTATCACTGTAGAAAATAATACCACCTTGCCTACTAGCTAATCCACAAGTGGAATCTACAAATATGGCACAAATACAAGTAGGCACTATACTTGAGGCCAATAGTCAAGGTAATATGGAACCTCATGTTTTGATTATTCATTACTTTTGATCTTATGGAATGCCTTTATTTTTATATAAATGATGTTATATTTTTAATTTTTTCAAATGGTCCTACTTCAAATGTTATATTCAAATGAAAAATATGTTAAAATTATAAAATCAAATTATACCAACAGTAAGAGATTTGTTCTTTTCAAATAATATTAATAATAATAAAACTATAAACAATGTTTCCTAATTTGATTGCTTTATTACCTCTCTCAAATAATAATTCAAAAATAAGTATCAGAAAATAAGTACTCAATCTCTCTCCTAATTATCCAATTTCTGCCATGAGATAGCAGCAAAATCCCTAATAACAAAACCAAAAAATTATCACTATGTGGTACCTCAGTAGAACACCCATTTCACCTCTCACCGCTGCCCAATCACCAAAAAACAATTTTGATAACATCACTCAGAGAAATTCAATCTTTCCATTATGTGAAAGTGGGGTTTTCCAACAAGTCTATATTGTAAAATTCCCAAATTTTTATAATGACAACAATTTACGGGATTGGTTTGCATATATATCTTCTTCAATTCAAGTCCATTCTGTGACAATTCCTCGCAGCCCATCATTTAGAATTCAAGTGATAGCAGTTTTACCTCAGAAATTTTTGTGCACTAAATTGACATTTGGCCCAAACCCATATGCTTCTTTGTGTACTTGTTGTTGTGGCGATGGTTTGTTGGGTATGCCTAAAATGAATTGTAGGGATCTTAATCTTATTGGTGCTGCTGCTGCCTTTCTTGAAGGGTGACTCTATCTTGCTGGCGGCTATAAGGGCAACTCTTCTGGTAAAAAGCTACTCCCAAATCGCTTGTACAGGTCATATACATGAGTTCTTTCAATTTAGTGTATGCCCTCTTGAGTTTTCAAAAATTTAACTAGCATGATTTTTTTTAAAAGGAAAAAATACACGCTAATGGATACATCTCATAATAAAACCATTATAATTTTATTGTGTAATTTTATAATACATATGTTTTAAGTATTGGAAATTTATTTTAACCTCTTTGGCAGAAGAGGCATTTTCTTTTATGGTATTGGAGTTTCTAGAAATTAAACAATGTTGCTATATCATATAGTTATATGGGTAAAAACTTGCTTGAAGGATTATTTTCACCCAAGACTAAACTTTTAATTTGTGTAAGCAAAAAACTCGTATTTTAACAATACCACTGTTGCAAAATTTTATGCGCTGGCTAAACAATATTCTATTTTTCAATTTCAGAAATATAGTGGATTTTTTTTTTTTGGTTTTAGGAATAGAAAGATAAATTATTATTACACCTCTTAAATTTGTAGTAATTAACATTTTAATCTTTATCATTTGAAAATTTACACTTTTAATCTCTTTCATATGTATGAATGATTCAAAAGTGTTATAGTAATAAGAACTAAAGTATTAATAATGGTAAACTTCAAAAGTGTTATAGTAATTTATCCAAAATAAGATATGTGTTGTAATTTCTTTATGTAATTCAATATAGTAATTCAAAAGTGTTATAGTAATACCATTATGTATATGTGTTGAGAATCCTTACTAAAATTTATCATTATTTTAAGAGTCCAAATAAGGTCTCCCTTGTTTTTATTGTCAACAATTATTTTTCCAATATGATTTTAAGAGATCACTTCCATTAGGGCTGATTCTTCTTCTTCTCTTGAAGTTATATATACTAGCTATTGGCAATTAAGCACTTGTGCAAATGTTGAACGTTCACTACTTCATTGATGTGACTTCACTTTTATTTTAATATATAATTATTATGCAACGAAACAAAAGTATGTTCTCTTCTACATCATAATATGATATATTCAAAATATTTTAAAAATATTAAGAATAATCTGAATGTGAAAAGAAGCAATATTTTCTTGTCCTATTCAATAATTTCTTTTTTAGTTAGGATCAACTATCAAACACTTTATACAAACTAATTTGTTGACTGTGTAGAAGTTCTGAATATGTGGTGCATTTGCACATTACTGGAGTTTATTAGTTAAACTGTTCTATGTCAGTGTTTATTTCTTGTTTAATAAATTGGACTAATTAGTAATTACTATCAAATACTAATGTTAAAAAATTATGAATTCATCCTGAATTTAATAATGATATTCAATTAAATAGATGAATACGCATGAATAGTAAGGAATTTTTGCTGTTGATACACAGTTGAATCATAAGAAATTGCTACAATATAGTTCATACACAGTTGAAATAGGCACGAACAACAATCACTTACATCTAATGATTTAATTCTTGAATTTTCAATGATAATCATTATTAGCAAAATTGAAATGATGAGTTTAATTATGTGTTACTTGCATAATGGCAGAATTAAAGTTATTCTATATCAAATGACCTATATAATTAGAAGTGGTGTTTATCAAATAACAATGAAATCTATAATCTATCTATTCATTGATAAATTAATTAAGGCTAAAGCTCAGAGAAAAAGATATTAAGATTGAGGATTAAGACGAGTGAAATTGCTTCTTTGTGATGACAATTATTTATATATTTTGTGGTTGTTTTTATAATTTTCATAATTTATTTAATTTTTGTTATTATCATTATGGATAATATAAATTAATATATAAATTTTTAATTTTGAATACTAATTAGATTCTACTCAACTCATAAGTTTTAATCTTAAACGAATTGAAGTCGGCTATATCTTAAATTATTTAGAGTAAGTTTCTTTTTCTACTTTAAGGCATAATAAATTGTATTTTTGAAAAAATATAAGATCATAAAATTATCATCAACAACTTTTTCCTATATTAGTTTGGCCTTATATATTTTTATCTTTCCTAACGTAAAGATATAATCAAACTATTTTTAATGTGTATTCTCTTATTTTGTTCTCAATAATATGAGTTATACACATCTTTCTCTAATTAGAAAGAGAAAATTAGACTTTGAATACTAATTAGATTATGAATTCTCTTATTAAATTACTGATTTGTTATATTTGATTTTTCATTTTCTAAACTTTTGAACATAAATTAGTGATTTTTTATCTTCAAAAAAAAAGTTATAATGTATATCATATTTAATTTTTCATTATTTTATTGTAGGTTTGGTTCATACACATTTAAATAGTTTGACACTATTTGATATTTTCATAAGATTATTTTATTTTTCCCTATTTTTCTTGAATTGTTTCTTTATGATAATCAAATATTTTTGTTAGATGTTGAGTTGAGGATGACTAATCAAAATATTGCTATATGGTAGTATTATACATTATAAACACTTGAAGTTCTTTTTTTTTTTTATTCAGATGATAGGAAATATATTAAGCTAATAAGAAATCTCAACTAACAAGAACTCAGTCTGAGGGGAACCATGATGCATAAAACCCACAAAATTACAAGAAAAAACAAAGCAATCAAGATCCGCATACAAATGTTCAACAGGGGGGGGGGGTAATGAAATTACATATCTCCGGCCATATTGGAAAAGAAATTAGCCTATAGAGACTCCTAACACACTCAGCCTACTAAGACACTTACAAGATAAAGAGGACCACACTAGCAAAGAGGTTAATTATAAATGAACAAAAAACTAAAAAGAGCAGCTGATAGGCTCTGAGTTGATAGAGATGGGACCAACAAACATCTTGAGCGGACATCACATGAACCCTGAATAGAAGGAACCCCAAATATCGTTAGACAAGCTAGGGAAGCAATACGAACCCTATGATTAATAACTTTGCATAACAGATAGCAAATTGAAAAACTTCCTCTCGAATGATGTGAGTAAAAACAAAATAGGGGTTGTGAGAAGGACAAAACCAATGCTTTTGATTTGGTCTTCGGTACTTGATCGGACAAATCTCCTCTCTAAAATCTAGAAAAAAAAACTAGCTCCCATGAGCTCAAAACCAAGAAGTAACAACATTAACTTGCAAAGAGAGAGAGAGAGAGAGAGAGAGAGAGAGAGAAAAGAAGATGATTTAGGGCTGTTGCCGACATATTTAGGGCAAGAAACCAAGGGTGCTCTATGGAAGAGAGAAAACCAAACTTCACCAGGAAGTAGAAAACCAACACTTGAAGTTCATTAATCTTTTTTTTTTCATGTTCTTTTCCTTTTTTTAAAATTTTCTTTTCTGATGTTTTTACTTTTAATTTTTTCTAATAATAATTTTTATACTAACATACAAATGGTAATCAAATTGACAAATCTCACAAAGAAATTATATACATAGATAAAATAATATTTATATCATTATCTTATGTTTATTCAATTCTTCTTTTTTTTAATCCATAAAGAAGCATTTCATTAACTTAAAAGAATAGAACAAACACCCAGAATAGAACACAGAAAGCCTTAAATCTCTAAGGCTTAACACCTACAAATAACATCAATCTGTCTTAAATTTTATAAGCATCAAACCATGAAAAGAAAACCACTTACAATTAAATGGCCTAGAATAAGGAAGAGGCCAACTGATATAACAAGGGGAGCAACCCTAATACAAATCAATAACAACTAAGAGTCTTTAACAACCTCAAACTTTAGAACACAGATAGATGGGGGGAAAAGAGGCCAAAAAGGCCAAACCTAAGATTGATGGGCAAACAGCTCATATGAGACAGTGAAGGCGAGCTGCAAGGAGGAGATTTAAATCTCCAATAACTGGATTGAAAATCGTGATACCGACATAAGAAACATTAGGGGTAGAGAGAGTTGATTAACCACTTGTGAAACCATGGAGGAAGATAAATATTATTTTGCAGACAAAAGGGTCACTGGTAGCCTATTATTTTGACGCCAACTCCATAGACAGAAAGAGCTTTCACTAGAAATTCACCACCATAAATAAACTTCTGGACAATAAAGATTTACCATGGGTGACATAGCAAAAGACTATCTACAACTAAATTTGAAAAAACAATACTTAAAACCCATAAAGAACATAGAAAAATAATAAAAAGAAAGATAAAATTGAGGGGGTCTAGGGCTGTCACTAGTTATTTGGCCGGCAACAGCCCTGGAAGGATGACATAGCAAAAGACCATCTACAATCAAATTTGAAAAAACAACATTTAAAACCCATAAAGAACATAGAAAAATAATAAAAAGAAAGATAAAATCGAGAGGGTCTAGGGCTGTCACTAGCTATTTGCCCAGCAACAGCCCTGAACCAAGAGCTAATAACTATATGCGAAGAGGAAGGAGAGAAAATAAACCCTAAAATTTTAAATTAGTCGGTAAAGAATAAGATTTTATTCAATTCATATTTTGTTAATTATTATTATGAAAGAAAATTGAAATATCTTTTATTTAGTATTTTTTTTGGGAATTATTTTAGATTTTTTTCCTTTTAAAATGAGATTTGATTTTGTTTTATAGGGATATAATAAGATTTTATTTCTTTTTTTTATTTTTGAATCAAAATGAATGAATATTATTAAAGAAGATCAAGGCTCAAAACTTGAACAATAAAACTAGGAACAAGATCCCAGTTAGTACAACTAGCAATATTAATGGTAGCCTTCGCTAAGCTATCGACAACCATATTAGCTTGTCTACTAATCCACCTTAATGAAATATGTGGATGTGGACCAAGAAAATGAATGTAGTTCGCAATGATAAGGTCATATTCTGTAAAATTTTGCACCCGGGAATGGCAGTCTTGTTGAACTCCTTTTGCATCAATCTCGATTATACCAGGACCAGACAATGAATTTGTACTCCATTTAAGAACTTGTCTAAGGACCATAGCTTCTTCACTTCTAACTAAATTAAACACCAATCAAAGGCCCAGAAAGAGCAGAAACAAAACTTCCCTTATTATTTCGAACAACAACTTCAAAACTGGCCTTCAATATAGAAGCTTGGAAGGCTGAGTCCACATTACATTTCAACCACCCAAGCTCCGGCTTCGTCCATTTGCATACATCAACTACATGCAGCCCAGGCTGAGCAAAAGGGATGGGGCTATTTCTTTTACTCGAATCAAACCATACATTATGATAATTAAGAGCAAACTGAACAATCTCCTGACTGGTCATCATTTTTTCTTCCCACAAGAGCTGATTACGGGCAAACCAAATTCACCAAAGAATACAACAAAAAATTTCCACATGTGCCCATTCTTAACATTCCATAAAAGAGAAGAAAAAATCACCAAAACCATCAAACGACTGTAAGAAAAGTTGTTGCCTCATGTCCCAAATCTCCCAGCATTCTTTAACCCGAGGACAACTAAATAAAACATGAATCAAATCCTTAACCTCCCCATAAGCCAAACATACTTCATCCATATTAATGCCTTTTTGAATTAAGCGTGCGCTTGTGGGCAGAATATTTCTGACTGCCCTCCAAACAAACAACTTAATTTTCGGTGATAGCTGAAGATGCCACAACTTGCTCCAATGTTTCCTTTGCATATTAGAGTCATAATTAACAGTCAAATCATTGCAAAGGAGATGATAACCTATTTTTACTGAGTAAATGCCTCTTTTGTTATAATGTCGAACCACAATATCTTCCATATTTCGAGTGCTTAGAGGAATATTACAAACTATCCTTTGTTCCTCTAGGTTAAATAGCATAACCACCTTCTCCAAGTCCCAAGAATGACATCCTTCTTTCATAAGGTCCAGAACTCGATATTGACCAACTCTAGCATCATTAGCACTAGTAACATGAAAATTCTCATCCCTTGGAAGCCAAGGATCATCCCAAATAAAAAAATAAACCCCATTACCAACACGCCATCTTACACATTTTCTTAATAACTCTTGCGAAGCAAAAAGCCCTCTCCATGTGAAGCTCGATTATGACCCAAATGAGCTATCAAAAAATTCTCTGACGGATAATATTTATCTTTGAGAATCCCATTGAGAAGGGCATTAAGAGAGTGAATATATCTCCAACCTTGCTTGGAAAGCATTGCTGAATTGAATTAGTGAAGAAAACAAAAGCCCATACCTCCTTTATTTTTTGGAATGCATAATCTTTCTCAACTAAGCCAATTAATTGACCTCTTTCCATTTTTCTTAATACCTCACCAAAAAGAGTTCATTATCCATTGTAACTCATCACAAAAAGAAATGGGAATCATAAAAACACCCATACAATAAGATGTCAAAGATTGAGTCATGGACTTGATCAACACTTCTCTTCCTGCATAAGAAAGAAGCTTCCCTTGCCAACTATTGACTCTCCTTATAATCTTATCTTTCAAAAAAGCAAACACCTTCTTCTTATTTCTACCAATCATGGGATGGCAATCCCAAATAATATCCTGAGTATAAACAATTAGCCACACCAAGAATATAAGAAATATATTGTTTCACATCACATTTGACATTAGAACTAAACTGAATACCAGACTTTTAGAAGTTGATGGCCTGACCAGACACCCTCTCATAAGTAGAAAGAATGTCTTACACCTTATTGCACTCATTCACATTAGCTTTAAACAAGAAGAATGAATTATCTGCAAAAAACAAATGAGAAACAGGAGGAGCATTCCTACATACCCTGATCCCATGAACCTCTCCAGGAAGCTCTGTTTTCCTTAAAAGAGTAGAAAAGCCCTCAACACATAAAATAAATAAATAAGGAGAGAGGGGATCACCTTGTCTCAACCCTCTATGAGGAACGATAGGGCCTATCTCTTTGTCATTTAGGGCCACAAAGTACCTAACTGAGATGACACAAAGCATGATTAACCTAACCCAAGATTCACTAAAACCCAATTTGAGCATCATGAGTTCTAGAAATCTCCAATTGATCTTATCATAAGCTTTACTTATATCTATCTTCAGAGCAACGTCTCCTTTCTTACCTGAATTCCTCAACTTCATAGCATGTAAAATCTCAAAGGCAATAAGCACATTATTCGTTATCAATCTTCCTGGCACAAAATCTGATTGGAAATTGGAGATAATATATGGCAACAAGTGTTTCATCCTGTTAGCAAGAACCTTAGCAATGATTTTATAAATAACATTGCACAAAGAAATAGGCCGTATATCTCTGAGGCAAGAAGGATCATGCTTTTTAGGTATTTAAACAATAGTAGTGTCAAATAAACTATCATAAAAACTCCCATTAGAAAGCTAGGTAACACAACTATTAAAAACATATGTTCCAATGATGTGCCAAAATTTCTAAAAAAAGTTGGATTCATGCCATCAGGCCCCGGTGATTTGTCTTGGTGCATTTGAAACACAACCATTCTAAACTCCTCCTTTGTAAAAAGAGCTAGAAGGAGTGAATTTTTCTCACTAGAGACTTTCTGCTCAACAACATTAAGAACCGGATCTACCACGCCAACATCATTAGCAAACAAATTAGAAAAATACTGATGGATTAAATCACCTAACTCTTTCTTTGAAGAAACCCAGCAACCTCTATCATCCCTAAGACCTTTGATAAAATTTATTTTCCTTCTTGCCGATGCATAAGAATGGAAAAACTTGGAGTTACTATCCTCAAATTGTAACCAAAAGGCTTTGGAACGTTATTTCCAATATACTTCTTCTTCAAGTAAAACTGCATTATACTGTCTTCTTAAATCATCAAGAGAATAAGAAATATCATGCCCTTCCCTGCAATGATTAATATGGGATTGGATGTCAGCAAGTCGCTCATACAAACCACCATGCAGACTTTGACTCTAATCTGTAAGGGCTCTAGCACAATCATCGAAACATTGTAAAATAGGTTCAGAGATTAAAAAATGCCAAGCTTGATTAACTACCACCCATGCCTCATCATACAAAAGCCAAGAATTCTCAAAACGGAACCATTTTTGAAGTGGTCTCATCAACGATGCATGGGTCTCCAATAAAATTAGAGAATGGTCTGAAATTGAAGCAGACAAATTCGATAGCTTGTGCTCTGAAAATTGTAAACGCCACTCAACCGTGGCCACCCCACGATCTAACTTTTCCCTTAACCAATTTTTAGACCCTCTGCCTCTCTCCCATGTAAACTGACATCCATGCATAATTAAATTGTGCAACTGACATTCTTCCAAAGTCACTCTAAACCCATCTAGCAAACATTGTAGTTTTGGAAGAGCACCTTGTTTCTCCGAGGACAAAATCATGTCATTAAAATCTCCAAGACATAACCATGGCAAAGAGTTTTGAGAAGAAAGTTGAATCAACAAATCCTATGAAGCTCTACGATTCTGTCTTTGAGGGAAGCCATAAAAACCAGTAAGTCTAAAATCACTATTCACATTATCATTTATTACAACATCAATGAAATTATTAGAGAAACCAACTACATTAACATCAACAGAGTCCTTCCAAAATAACACCAAACCACCACTATGCCCTACACAATTCACAATAAAACAAAACTGAAAACCAATAGCAACCTTGATTGCTTCGACTTTATTAGAGTTTACAAGTGATTCCATAATAAAAACCACTTGAGGCTGATATCTCTGACATATATCTCATAGAGCACAGACTGCACGAGGGTTGCCTAGCTCTCTACAGTTCCAACTAATAATATTCATGGAGTCTGGTGGCTTGTTGCAACAAGCCGACTGATATCAAATTGTTACTTAAGAGAGCTTGCATACTAGTTTGTGTGTTAACTTCTAAATTGGAAGAACCAGGAGATTGTTCGGGCATGAGATATTTAGGTCTAGGCTTTTTTTGTTCTTCTAACGTTAATGGGCTACCTTCAACTTCCTTAAGCCCATAATCATGATCCATTGCCTCACTAATTAAATTTCCATTCCCAGAATTAGGTTGCCCATGATTAGTTATAATCGGATAATTGGCATTCAAATTTGAACTTCCTGCCACAAATTTCTCTTTTATCACACTGGCAGCCGAAATTTGTGCTATTTCCATTCATTGCTCATCACACAACCAATTACTAGTCCTGTTGGAGCTCCGACGACGTTCTGCTCATAAAGAAATGTCCTATTTCAGCTGCAGAGACTGTTGATTACTAACTTTCTGTAATCTACATAAGCTTTCAGAATGCCATAGCCTTCCACATAGAAAGCAAAAAATAGTTAATCGTTCATACTTGAATTCTACGTAAACAAAAGTACCATCCTTCAACACTAATTTCTTTCTCCGAGCAAGAGGTTTCTGCACATCTAACTTCATTCTTATCCTCATAAGGCTTGTGACACCTGAAGGCAATACTCTCATATCAAAATCCACAATAGAGCCAATAAAATTACTCAAAAATCACAGTAATTCAAATTTACATCCAACGGCTTCTCTCCCTCCTGAAGACGATGAACCACCGGCAAATCACTATTAAATAAAGCCCTGATGGGAGATTATGCACCTGAACCCAAAAATCACAGTAATTAAAATCTACATCCAACCGCTTCTCTCCCTCCTGAAGATGATGAACCACCTGCAAATCACTATTAAAACTCCATGGTCCACCAGCAATCACCCTCTCTAAATCAACTTCATGGAAAAAATAGAAAAGAACCCTTTTATCTCCAATATCAGAGATATTGACACCACCAATCTGATGCCACAAGTCAGCCAAGGCAGAACTCATAGATTCAAATTTGACAACACTAGATGTTAAAAAGTGTCCCACCATACACAGCTCAAAGGGTGTTTCTTACACTACCCCATCCTGCTCCACATGCGAACCTTCATCCTCCTTTTCCCCTGCATTGAAAGAGCGGCAAAATCATCCTCTATGATAGAAAACAAAACAAAAAACCCTAAAGTGCTAAGATATCATACAAAAAAAAAAAAAAACCCTAACGTGTGATATAGTAGACTTACAAAAATTTATGATTAATTTTGATACATAAGATTTTATTTCTTTTATTTTTTATTTTCGTATTACCTTTTATTGTTATTAATTGATATTTAATTTTTTTAATATTTTAAACTATTATACATGGCAAATTATATATATATGTTAATGTATATTAATTTGTTTTTATATTGTGTAACATGTCTTATAATATAATTTAAGAATGTAAATAAAAAATTATAATAATTTTTATTCACATCGCAATAATAATAGTGCATTACTATAATTTGAAGGTTAACATAAATTCACTCTAAGTTTTCACTTAGCATTCAAGGGGTGATTTTGAAATTTGTAAATTAAAGCAGTTAGTGTATATATATAGGGGTTGGAGGCATGGGGTCTATTGCCCCGCTGGTTCCTATATATATATATATATATATATATATTATACTTATATATAATTAATTAATAATACTTATATTTATGTAATATACAATATTTATATATATTTTTGTGTGTGTGTATATTTTTTTCTTTAAAATTAATTTTTAAATATTAATTATTTTAAAATTTTAAAATTAGTTTTTAATTTATTATTTTGATAATATTATAAGTATTATAATTATTGTTTAATTTATAAGTTTTAGTTTATTGTTTTGATGATTATTTTGAAATTTGATTATAAATTGAGATTTGATTTTTGATTATTAGATTAATTATTTTGTAATTTGATTATGATATGAATTGAAAATATGAGATTTTGTGATTAGGCTAATTATTTTGCAATTTGATTATGAATTAGGTTTAGAGTTTTGTGATTATATTAATTATTTTATAAAAAATATTATATCATATAAATTTAATAAAAATAATGAATTTAAATATTTTTTTAAAATATCTTAAAAAATATATAAATATTATTTAAAAAAATAATATATACTATGTAATATTTCAAAATAAAGTTTAAATATTAAAATAAAAATAATAAAATTTTTAATATTTAATTATTTAATATAAAAATACAAATAAATATTAATACAAACTATTTACATTAATTTTTTAATATAAAAATAAAATTAAATATAAATTCATCTGTAATTTTTTTATTTAAAAATTTTACTCCTCCTTTATCTTAATTCTAGTTCTGCCATTGATGTTATAATATATTTTCAATATACTTGAGAAATAACATTTTTAAAATTTCTTAAATATTATAAAATATTTTTAAACTTGATGATATAATGTATTTCCAAATAAACTTGAGAAATAATATTTTTAAAATTTCTTGAATACTATAAAATATTTTTAAAAAATTAAAAAATAATATGTTAATTTTCTCTATAATAAATAGACTATACAAAAATTAAAAATAAAAAAAATAGATTATACTTTCTAAAGAAGAACACAACGTTGTAGAATGTTAAAAGGATGCTTGAAACTTAAGAATTGAATTAAATACATCACGTCCACTCCCTCAACCACCGGCGATTGCTAATGCTAATTTTTAGTTCTTGACAATTTGGATCTCATTTAATGGCATTTTCGTAAACATAACTCCGCAAGATTTTATTTGTTTATTTATTTTCTTCATGAAATTTATAAAATTTCATTCACAAGAAGACAAAATAAGATCAGGTGATTGAACAGAAGAGACTGAGTTTTTCTAACTGTAATAAGGAAATTTCCATTTGGGGATTTTCCTTTTTTTTTTTAATTTAGAAAAGGTGTTATACTTGAATTTGGTTGTGAATTATGATAAATTTGTGCTAAGTCTTTCAATATCATAAACTCATTTCTTATTGAAGATTGAAGTTTCAATTTTAGTTAATTGAAGACTGCTGATAGTCTTTATAATGCATTCTTTATTTTCTTGCTAATGGAGGCGCTGTTGTTGCAGCTGAAAAGGATGTGCAAAGAAGGTGCTTACTGGGGTAAGCATGTGCTATATTTGCATATAGGCTAATCAGTGAAATGTGTTCTGTTGATGATGATCTTTGTTTCTTGTCATTGATTGCCTTGTGTTGCTAAATCTTCAGTAAGAATTTAGTTGGAATGTGCCAATGATTGTCTTGCTTACAGGAACTGTTGCTGGAGTTTATGTGGGAATGGAATATGGGATGGAGAGGATTCGTGGAACTCGAGATTGGGTATGTTTTCTCTAATGATTTACTTCACTTAATGTCATTGATAATGTAGCTGTCAGAAGATCAAAAGGGATCATAATTAATCATCATATCCCTTATTCTTAGCCTCCAACACAGCAGAGTCAACCGAACCAATTGAGGAAGAATCTGTTTAGGAGCAAAATTAGGATTAGAATATTGTTTCCATGTAAAGCATTTGTAACTAACATATAAACTTTGTATCATTACAATATGAAATAGAAAACAGATTTTTCAAAAACTCTAAATACCATATTCAAGATGGTATCAGAGCAAGTGTTGTGATCTTGGACAATCAACATCTTTTAAACTCATCATTTACCCTTACCTTTCTCTATCCAGGAAATATAGCAAAAAAAAAAAAACAAGCATAGTCAATCTGTTCAAAATCAATATGTCAGACAAAGAAACATCAGGCATCACAAATGATGAATTGACCCTTAGAATTGCCAATCTCTTGAAGAATGGTTTTAATTCAACCAACCAAAAGCAAACCATATCAGATAACCTTTCCCTCAGTGTAAAATTGAATAATCAGAATTATGCCCTCTAGTCCAGAATGATCAAAGTGGCCATAGGAGGCAAATCCAAGACTTTACTGAGCCACATCACAGGGATTTCAGAGCCTCCTCATATTGAAGACCCAGAATATGAGAAATGGGAACAAGATGATCTTATTGTGTTCTCATGGCTCATTCAGAACATTGAGCCACAAATTGCCAATAACCTCACTGAATATGCAATCACAAAGGATCTATGGAACGCTTTTGGTGGTCACCTACAGCAGTGGTAGAGATAAACTACAGGTCTTTGACCTTCATGCCAAGGTGAACGGAATGAAGCAGGGAACAACCAGATTGGAGGATTTCTGGCTTGTTCTACAAGGGGTCTGGGGAGAAATAGACCGAAGGGAGCCAAATCCCATGACCTGTGCAGTGGATATAGCAAGATTTAACACAATCAGACAAGAACAAAAATTATTCCAGTTTCTCAATGCCATAGATCATAAATATGATCAAGTAAAGAGAGAGATTTTGAGGACAGATCCCCTTCCCTCAGCAGAGGCAGCATATGCCACCGTGAGAAAAGAAGCAGCAAGGGCCAACATTCTAGGAGGATCAATTGAAGATCCAACATCACAGGGAATAGGGGGAGGGCTGATCGTCACTGGAAGAGCAGAAGTTAGCCATGCCACCGAAGTAGCAGGTTTACTCTCTCGAGGACAATCACGCCGGTCAGAATCCCGGTCAGGGGAATCATCATTCTGGTCAGACAAGAGCAAACTCAGGTGTTCGCATTGCGGAATGGCCAAACACACAAAGGAGCAGTGCTTTCAGATCGTAGGCTATCCCGAATGGTGGACAGAAAAGCATAGAAACAAGGGAACGGTAGCAGGCAAGGCCGCGACCGCTGTGGGCAATAGTGAGACCACCAGCAGCAGCAGCGGAAGTAGCCATGGAAGGAGTGGAGAAGGAACGGCTATGGTGGCAGCAGCGGCTAGGGTTGGGATGAAGGAAAAAAAAGATGAATATATAGGTAAAGGGTTTGAGAAATTACTCTCAAGCCCTTATATTTCTGACCCTACATCCTTTAACACCATAAATTTAAATCTCAAACACTTAGGTCCAGAAGTTTTGAATTTATTAAATTATGACCCTATAAATTGCAAAAAATACAATTTAGTCCCTATAGTTTCTGAAGATTCTGATTTGACCCCAAAACTTAAAAATAATTCTGATTGGTTCCAAAAAAATAAGGCTAGTGCAAATGTAGTCCAAAATTTGGAGGAAAAAAATTATAATTGGATATTTGACTACGGGGCTACCGATACAATGACCTTTGATGCTGCAGATATAACCCTTTCCTCAAGACCTACAAAGACTCATGTTAAAACAGCTAATGGAGGAATTGCACCTGTAAAAGGAGCAGGAACTATCGAAATCTCTCATATGTTGAAAATTTCAAAGTGTCTCTATGTGCCATCATTATCACATAAGCTGCTATCTATTAGTCATGTGACCAAAGATTTGAATTGTACAGTGTTAATGACTCCGACTTTTTGCCTCTTACAGGATATCAGGACGGGGGAGATCATTGGACGTGGCACTGAGCGTCATGGATTGTACTTCGTGGATGAGGTAGCCCAACACGGTACTGTGATGCTGGCTCACGGAACTGCAGATTGGGAAGCTTGGCTGTGGCATCGTCGTTTAGGACATCCTTCTTTAGGTTATTTAAAACTTTTATTTCCTAAGTTATTTCAGTCTAATAATGTGTTGAACTGTGAAACCTGTGTTTTTGCAAAAAGTCACTGACAAACATTTAAACCTAGTAATACTCATTCTAAGACAATTTTTTCATTGATTCACTCTGATGTTTGGGGTCCTGCACCTATTTTGGGAGGTCAAGGTTTTAGATATTTTTTACTATTTATTGATAATTGTACCCGTATGACATGGGTATATTTTCTGAAACAGAAATCTGAAGTGGTAGACAAATTTATTCTTTTTTATAATATGATCAGAACTCAGTTTAATAGAACTATCCAAATTTTAAGGTCAGATAACGGGGGGGGGGGGGGGGGGGGGGGGGGGAGTTTGTCAATTCATCCATGAAAGATTTTTTCCAAAATAATGGTTTGGTTCATCAAACTACCTGTCCACACACGCCAGAACAGAACGGTGTTGCCGAAAGGAAAAATCGTATCCTTCTTGAGATGACCCAAGCCCTACTTCTTGAGTCCCAGGTACCTAAGTTTTTTTGGCCTGAGGCAGTAGCTACAGCTACTTACCTCCTAAATAGACTTCCTACCAAAATTCTGAACCTAAAAACACCAATTCATACTCTTTCCCAGATCACTAAAATACCTCCAGTCCTTAGCCTTGAACCACGGGTCTTTGGATGTTCTATGTTTGTCCATATACCCAAAACTGAAAGAACCAAATTTGATCATTGTGCTGTAAAATGTGTCTTTGTGGGCTATAGTGTTAATAAAAAAGGATATAGATGTTATGACCCTAAAACCAGACGTATGTTTACCACAATGAACTGTGACTTCCTTGAAACTGAATATTTTTATAACAACCAAACAAGTGGTCAGGGGGAGAGTGAAGCCATAGACACACTGAGTTGGTTGCCAAGTCCGGAAGTGGTTCCAAAAGAGCAAGTTAACAGTACCATCGGGCCAACTTCTGAAATGTTAATACAGTCCAAGGGTCTCAATACCACAACTGAGGCATCTCTCTCGCCCCTGGTACCCGAGGTAAGAAATACTGAACTCTATGAGAATATAGTTGATGAATCTCTTGACTATGATATTCCTGAGCTTATTTTAGAACAGGAAGAAAGTACATAACCAAAAAGGAGTACAGAGATATATTTTGCCTCCAAGAAGTAACAGAGGAGTTCCGCCTAAGAGGTATTCTCTAGAGAAGTACGAGAATCAAGATATCCTATTGCTAACAGAGTAAGGGGGAGCCTATTCGATATAGCCCAAGCTTTTCAGACTGGTCTGTATACAGAAGAAGTTCCGAGTAGCATAGAGGTTGCCTTGAAATCAGAAAACTGGACAAACGCAATGAAAGAGGAAATGAAAGCATCCATTTGATTCATCCATGAAAGATTTTTTCCAAAATAATGGTTTGGTTCATCAAACTACCTGTCCACACACGCCAGAACAGAACGGTGTTGCCGAAAGGAAAAATCGTATCCTTCTTGAGATGACCCAAGCCCTACTTCTTGAGTCCCAGGTACCTAAGTTTTTTTGGCCTGAGGCAGTAGCTACAGCTACTTACCTCCTAAATAGACTTCCTACCAAAATTCTGAACCTAAAAACACCAATTCATACTCTTTCCCAGATCACTAAAATACCTCCAGTCCTTAGCCTTGAACCACGGGTCTTTGGATGTTCTATGTTTGTCCATATACCCAAAACTGAAAGAACCAAATTTGATCATTGTGCTGTAAAATGTGTCTTTGTGGGCTATAGTGTTAATAAAAAAGGATATAGATGTTATGACCCTAAAACCAGACGTATGTTTACCACAATGAACTGTGACTTCCTTGAAACTGAATATTTTTATAACAACCAAACAAGTGGTCAGGGGGAGAGTGAAGCCATAGACACACTGAGTTGGTTGCCAAGTCCGGAAGTGGTTCCAAAAGAGCAAGTTAACAGTACCATCGGGCCAACTTCTGAAATGTTAATACAGTCCAAGGGTCTCAATACCACAACTGAGGCATCTCTCTCGCCCCTGGTACCCGAGGTAAGAAATACTGAACTCTATGAGAATATAGTTGATGAATCTCTTGACTATGATATTCCTGAGCTTATTTTAGAACAGGAAGAAAGTACATAACCAAAAAGGAGTACAGAGAGATATATTTTGCCTCCAAGAAGTAACAGAGGAGTTCCGCCTAAGAGGTATTCTCTAGAGAAGTACGAGAATCAAGATATCCTATTGCTAACAGAGTAAGGGGGAGCCTATTCGATATAGCCCAAGCTTTTCAGACTGGTCTGTATACAGAAGAAGTTCCGAGTAGCATAGAGGTTGCCTTGAAATCAGAAAACTGGACAAACGCAATGAAAGAGGAAATGAAAGCATTAATGAAAAATGAGACATGGGAAAAATGTCAATTGCCTGAAGGAAAAAAGCCCGTAGGATGTCGATGGGTATTTACTAGCAAGTATAAACTAGATGGAACAGTTGAGAGGTACAAGGCACGGTTGGTGGCAAAGGGATACACACAGACATATGGGATAGATTACTCAGAAACTTTCTCTCCTGTGGCAAAAATGGATACTATAAGGGTGTTGTTTTCTATAGCAGCAAATAAGAGATGGCCTCTTCATCAGTTTGATGTCAAGAATGCCTTTCTACATGGGGATTTGAAAGAAGAAGTGTACATGGAAGAAACACCAGGTTTCGTTGACAGTTTCAAAGGGGGAGAGGTATGTCGGCTAAAGAAGTCTCTCTATGGGCTTAAACAGTCTCCTAGAGCATGGTTCGGGAGATTTATTGCTGCAATGAGGGGATATGGGTTCAAACAAAGTAACTCTGATCACACGCTGTTTCTTAAACGGCAAGGAGATTTGGTAACCTGCTTGATTATTTATGTCGATGATATGATCATTACAGGAAATGATACAGAAGAGATGGAAAAATTAAGAAAGAACTTGTTTACTGAGTTCGAGATGAAAGACTTAGGTGCACTAAAGTACTTCCTTGGGATAGAAGTTCTTAGATCAAGGTAGGGGATATTTATCTGTCAGAAGAAGTACATTTTGGATCTTTTAGCAGAAACTGGGATGATTGACTGCAAACCAGCTGATACACCAATTGTAGTAAACCATGGACTACAAATCATCGAAGGTGCAGAATTGATAGATCGAGAGAAGTACCAACATCTTGTAGGGAAACTTATATATCTCTCTCACACCCAACCTGACATAGCATATGCAATTGGAATCGTTAGTCAGTTTATGCACCGACCTCAGAAAGACCATCTAGAAGCTGCCCTTAGAATTGTGAGGTATCTAAAAGGCACACCAGGACAAGGAGTACTGTTCAGGAAAAATGGGCACTTAGAGATACAAAGATATACGGACGCTGATTGGGCAGGCAATCCAGTAGATCGGAGGTCTACATCTGGATATTTTATGTTGGTGGGAGGAAATCTGGTAACTTGGAGAAGCAAAAAACAGAAAGTCGTTGCCTTATCCAGTGCAGAAGCAGAGTTTAGGGGAATAGCCAGAGGCTTAGATGAAATACTATGGCTAAGGAAGCTATTAATAGAAATTGGTTTTCCTCCACCTAGTGCTTGTAAGATTTTCTGCGATAATAAGGCCGCCATCAGTATTTCTGAGAATCCAGTTCAACATGACAGGACTAAACATGTTGAAGTGGACAGACACTTCATTAAAGAAAAAATAGAAGCAGGAATTGTGGAATTGCCCTTTGTCAGGTCCGAAGATCAGCTAGCTGATATTTTAACAAAAGCGGTCAACGGGAGAATCTTTGAAAGCATCTTGAGCAAGTTGAGTATTGAAGATCCCACTACTCAACTTGAGGGGGAGTGTCAGAAGATCAAAAGGGATCAGAATTAATCATCATATCCCTTATTCTCAGCCTCCATCACAACAGAGTCAACCGAACCAATTGAGGAAGAATCTGTTCAGGAGCAAAATTAGAATTAGAATATTGTTTCCATGTAAAGCATTTGTAACTAATATATAAACTTTGTATCATTACAATATGAAATAGAAAACAGATTTTTCAAAAACTCTAAATACCATATTCAAGAATAGCAACAACTTAGAATATTTCTCTTACTAGCTTTGATCTTTTACTTCTGATTTTCGAGGAATTGTTCGAATAAATACTTATGATATTGTGTTTTAAAGCTGGATTCATTTTGATTTCTGTTTTCAACTGTATGCCTTGCATCTGTTAATGTCTTTTCCTCTTGCTGTACTGCAGAAGAACGCAATGCTCGGCGGTGCATTGACCGGAGCTCTGATATCTGCTGCAAGTAACGAGAGCAGAGATAAGATTGTGACCGATGCCATCACAGGCGGTGCCATTGTAACTGCAGCAACATTCCTCAACTATCTCACCTGAATTAATGGAGCTTGAATTGTTCCAAGTATGTTAGGAAAATTTTGAGGCATTAGATATTATGATATTCTGTTACTTTCATCATAAATGGGTCGGACTGTAAAATGAAACAACTGATGTTAGTTAATGAATCTGTTCTATCTGGGATGCCACTTGTGATTTCCCCTGAATAATTAGCATCCTGGCCAACGATTTTGTATATTCTTTATCCTTAAGCTTGGAGTTGTGTTCCTCCGTTTCACTTGAGACTACACTTGTTCACTAGTTCTAATTGTCTTCTACACTTGAATTTAGTTTGCTACTTGCCGTGTTTTTCAAATGAAAGAACTAAATTCTTGTATGATGATTTTCTCCAAATGGGTTGTAATTCTAATGATGGTTTTAATTTATTTATTCTCTTAATCATCCTAGCTTGTTTGAAAGTAATTAACAATATTATAATTCGAAAAGAATATGATATAAATTATAAGAGCATTTGTATCCAGTCCAATTCAATTGAAATTTGACAAAAATCAACCATTAAATTTTTTTTTTCTTCAAAAACTGGCACCCAGACCAAAAACAATTTTCTGTCAAGAAAAATGAATGGTATATTGAAATGTATCAATACAACATTATCAACTCTAGTACATAATCAAGTTCGGAAGTGCTCAACAAGTTTAATCAGGCTATAAGTCTCAGCATCTGGCCTAGCACCCCCTAAAATCATCCTTCTCAAAAGATCAGGACCATAAATTTTGGCCTTCAAATAAGCTTTTATTAAAGTATTGTATACAAAAGTGTACCTTGTATCCTTTGCTTTGCTGATTTCTTCAAACAACTTTTCAACATTAACTACATCACCCTTCTCTGCAAAAATTTCAATAATTGAAAAAGTAGTTTCCAACCAGAGAGTCGAATTCCTTACCCTGTTGCTTTTTTTAAAGCGCATCCCCTTTTATTTTTCAAGGCTTCCTCTGCTAGTTCAGCCTTCAAACAACCCAAAGCAAGATGTCTAAAAGTAATGGCATTTGGTTTGCACCCATTCATCTCCATTTCTCTTAAAGTGGCAGTTGCCTTTTTAATAAGCCCACATTTGCAGTACACAAATATCAGGGAATTAAACTGCTCTGTTGATTTCAACCCTTTTAATGACTTCATCTCCAACCAAAGATTTTCAGCTCGACCGAGCTGCCCAATTCTACCCAATGCTTCAATTGCCAACATTTATTTTGATCTAACATGGCGGAGTTCTTGCACAAGTCTCCATGTTCTCTCTAGTTCGTTCACCTTTCCCAAATATCCATACAATATAATTAAAACATCTACTGTTGACCAGTTATTTCCAGTGCGAGACATCTCCACAGCTTCAACATATGCTTCAGCCACTGTATACAATCTGGCAACCACATGTGCTGTAGCTAATATGCAGAAAGATATCTCATTTGGCTCAACCTTGGATTTCTTCATTTCACCGAATACCTTCGCCAACCCTTCAATGTCGTGTTCATTTGCTTCAATTTTCATCAGAATATTGAATGTAGAAACATGAGTGACCTTATCAGCCTTCATTTGAGCCAGGATTTTTAGGATCATTTTCCTGCGGCCAGGGGAGGAATGGAGGATAATAAGGCGATTGAAAATCAAATGAGATATTGGGTGACCTAATTCCCTCATTTTCTTCATGTAATCAAATGAAAGCCTTATAACACCTTATTCCAAGCATGCAATTACAAGATTGTTATATAGCAGATCATTTTGGAACTCAGAAGGGACAAAGTGAAAAGCTTTTCACCATGAGATATCCTATGAAGTTTGATCGTGAATACCAATAGATAAGAGTAGTCAAGCTCTTTTGGCCTATAAGGTCTCTCCCTGATCACCCATTCCATCACCTGCCAAAATCAGAGTTTTCTAAGACAAAAATCCTCATATCTGATCTAATTTGCAAATCCATAAAGATCCAAGGCCAATTTTCATTCTCAACAAGGTTTTACATCTTTGGTAATTACAGCACAAAATTGCACCTTCTTTTTCTGTGAAAAATATTGTTGACAATCTGCTTGCTAATATTAACAAAATGGGTAAGAAAAAGAAAATCAGTATATGAAAATGTAAGCTCACTTTCACCATCTATCTTGGTTAATGGAACCTAAACCAGTATCAAAGAAGGCTCCAAGTTAATTTTTTTTTTTGCTCACGAATTCAATTCTCATTTAAGCATTTAAACAAACATCTTTATCGCTACATTTGAATTCCGAAACCATCCAATCTGATGGTCCCTATTATCGAATTTAAACGGAAAGCTAAAATATTAAGAGATAGAGAGAGGGAGAGATTGAGACCTCAAGTGCGCGTTTATTGAGTTTGAGCTTCCTCAAGCGGTTAACAGCATGAAAAATGTCACCTCGGTGAATTGGAAACCCTTCATGCATCCAGCTTTGGAAGGCAGACCCAACCGATTCTCCTCTAGGAAGCTTCTCAATTCGCAAAGATAAGCACTTGGGTTCTTCTGGCTCTACTCTGTGTTTCTCGGGGAAACTATTGTTTGTTTGGGTAGAGAGAAAGTTGAAAGTATATGGAAACAGATAAAGAGATAAACAAGTTCTACGAACTGTTCGATCAATTGCTCGAGAGAACTGGCGTTGGCCCAGCAAGGCCACTGCATGCATGCTTCTGAATATTTTGGGAACTCAAGGAGTTCTAATTCTAAAATATAGACATTTTTTGTTTTCACAATTTAACATTGAGTAGTCCAGCCCATAATTCAAACTAGGGAATGGAACCCAACAAGCCAACCCATGCTTGATTCGGTCCATTATTTTTAAATACGGCGTCCTCTATCCGCTGAAAATATAGCCCTTTTAAGTTTCATTTTTTTTAAGTTTAGTCTTAAACATATTAAAGTATTTGAGTTTGTCCACCAAATATTAATTTGTGAGTAAAACATGAAAAAAAAAATACAATGCATGCGTGGCTTAAACCTGAGGCCTCAAACACTTAAACCATTCAAAAAGAAACAACTTATCTATAATTCTATACTCACATATGTTAAAGAAAAAAAATTATGTATTAAACATATATAATTTTTTAAAATAAATACAATCAACTAATCAATATAAAAATTGAATGGGTTAAATTAAGAAAAATTGAAAATTTTAATAAAATTATATTAGTTAACAATAATGAATTTTTTACCTTCATTACATATATTATTTTATTTCAAATATTAAAATTAATATATGATAAGATATATTTATTTGTATGACTCTTTTACTTAATAAAAAAATTAATTAATTATAAATTAATTGAACTCTAATTTTATATTTAAATAAATTAATTATCATAAATTAACTAATACATTTTCATATAAATAAATTGATTTAAATGTAAAATTGAAATAAGTATTAATTTAAAGTTAAATATTTTAATTTTAATTTTTTTATTGATGATGATTTAATTAAAATAATTAGACTTGAGATGCTTAAGAAAAAAAAATCACATCTAAATTATACTATAAAAATAATTTTTAAAATAATTTTTATTTAATTTATATATTTTTTAAATAATTTTAACATATACTATAAAAATTATTTAAAAATATTTTTTCTTAATATATACCATAATCCACACTTATATACGTATAATTATATATAACGTATATTAATATATACCTATATATATTATTATTTTTTTGTTAAAATAAATATATCATATACTGATATATATCAATGTATATTGATATATACTTATATATATGTAATATATATATATCGACATATATTCATATATATCGATATATATCATTTTTTCTTAGTTAAATTATATATAATATATATTAATATATACTAATATATATCTATATATATTTAGTTATATATAACATATACCAATATATATTATTATTCTTTTTAGTATATCTAATTATATATAACATATATCTATATTTAAATAAATATATAAAATAGTTATATACTAATATATATTCACATATATTATTATCTTTTAGTTAAAAGATATGTAACATATACTTATATATATATATCTACATATATCAACATATATTGTTATTATTTAGTTAAAATATATGTAATATATACTGACATATACTAATATATATAGACATATACCAACATATATTTATATATATTTAACATATATTATTATTCTTTAGCTAAAGTAGATGTAGCATGTATTGACATATATCAATATTTACATATATATATATATATCAATATATACCCACATATACTATAAAAAATACGGAGCCGGTATTTTCAAAATTATAATTTTTTAATTAAAATATATGTAACATATATCCATATATACTATTAAAAATACAAAGCCTGTATTTATAAAAATACCATTTTTTAGTTAAAGTGTATATAATATATACCCCATATATCAACATATATTTCTCATTTATTGATATTTTAAAAATTTTATATAATTACAAAATAAATAATTAATTAAATTAAAAATAATTTATGTTAAATAATTTAAATTATAATTTATACACATGCTTTTGTATATTTTATTTTATTTATATTTTTTTAAAATAATTTCAACATATACTATAAAAATTATTTAAATTTTTTTAATATATAACATAATTGACATACACTGATATATATAGCAATACATATTAATATACACCGTTAAAATATATGTAATATATACCAATAAATATTAATATATACTAATATATATCAATATATATTGATATGTGATGTAAAACTAAAAATTATAAAAACTATTTCTTTGAAATATATTTATCAAATATGGAGTGTGCATCTAAGTTTATAGGCAAAAAAAATCTCAATTATTACGTTCAAACCCAAAACACAAATTTAAAAACAAAATTAAAAATATTTATAAACAAAAAACTATGAAAACAAATTCAAAAGTCACACTTAAAATTAATGTTTGTCTTTAATAATATGCTACAAGCTAACAAAAATAAAATGAACAAAACACTTGATTCATATAAACATATAAATTAAGCTCCAGACAATCTATATTGGCTTCAATAATAGAGCAAGTACAAATGTGTAATTCAAATTACTGCAAAAAAGGCTACAAACAGTCAAATTAAATACAAACTCACAAAGCAAACAACTTGAATACAAAATTGCAAAATAATAATAATAATAATAATAATAATAATAAAATTAACCTGCTGGAGTTAGTTCAGCGGGCGAGCGACCCAACCCATTAGAAGAAGGTCGTGGGTTCGAACCTCCAAAATATATTTTTGGGTTCGAACCTTTTATCTAAAAAAAATAATAATAAAGTTAAAAAGTCCAAAAGAATACCAATTATAAAATCGCCCACCTCCGGAGAAGAATATTCTTAAGAGGTAACAAATACATTTTTCATCGATGTAACTAATGCCGATCACTAAATATTTCAATTATATATATATTGGAAAACGTGCACAAATGATATAAAATTTTGAGTTCAAAGCAAATTACAACGATTGTCATTAACAAAAATTATAGTATGCAGCAAATTATACAGCGTAATATGTGATAAGAAGAGCTTCACAGTGTGGAGGTTTGACTTTTCACTTTCTTCTTTTTGCGTGCAACATAAGCATATTATAATAGAAATCAAAGCAAAATCATTTAGCAAATACATAGAATTTTGAAACATATAAACTGGCATAGAAGGGTATAAAAAATTTTGCAAAAGAAAAAAAGTAATCTTTTTTATCACAAAAAGAGAATATTGGCGTTTGGTTCAAACTAAGGTACAAGAGGCGGATGGCTTTGAAAATAAAACTTAAAATATAATATATGAAGTAATTTTCTCCAAGGAGATCCCAGTATATTTTTAAAATTTTTACTTTTTTATTAGAAATTTTTAGTTATTTTATTATATACTTATAATAAACTCATTATAAAATATGTAAAATTTATAATAAACTCATAATAAACTTATTATAAATTCATAATAACTCATTGTAAACTAATGAAAATATGATATTTTGATAAATAATTTATAAATATGGTAAATTTAAATTTTTTTTATATTTTTGTCAAAAGCGCATATATTAATAATATTTTTTTTTATAAATGGCCCTTAAATTTATTATATATGTAATATCCTCATTTATGCCCTAGAAGTTTTGCTTGTTGTTGTTGTTGTTGTTGTTGTTGTATTGTTGGTCTAAATTGAGAAAAGAAAAGTATAAGTGTTTTGGGAAAGAATTTAGGGTTTAGAGACAAGTTTATATGTTGTGTATATTGTGATATATATAACATATACATTAGTCAAAAGAGTTGGTCAAGGCAAGAGGAGATATTTTTTTTGGGCATGTGAAATTACTAAAATGGGCAAGAGATAACAAAGAGAATTAAGATATGTATGAGGGCATTATAGTAATTTTCCTTTGGATGGGTATTTAATGAAGTTTGACTTTGTGATTCTTGATCATTTTCTCTTCCTCTTGATGGTAGTGGCCGGCTCTCCATTAGCAAAAGGGAAGGAGAAGTGTTCTTGATAGTAAGATCAAGATTGAAGGGAGAATTGAAGAATCAAGTTGAAGATTTGTGGAATTTCTTTACTTTAGGTAAGTAATTTCTTGTTTTCTTTTATTAATTTGGAAATTGTGGTTAAGGTGTATTGAGAATTGTTGAGATGATGATTTAGTGTGTTGATGTGTGTTTATAAGTGTTAGAGTTGATTGTAAGTTAAAAATTGGAGGTTGTGTTGGTTTGGTTGTGATTATGGAAAAATAAGTGAAGATTGATAGTGGAAAATCAAGAGTAGAGTTTGAGTTAGGGTTTTGAGATGGTGTTTGTTTAATTGTGATATTAAGGTGTTTAAAAGTGATTATTGTAATGAATATGTATTTAGAACATTGATGATGTTCATTTGAAGCATGTGGTATGATGTATATTGAGTTTTAATGCATTTGGAAGAGAGTTGGTTAGAATTAGGGTTTTGGTTTTGGGAGACACGGCCAAAGGTCATGTGAGACACGGCCAAGTCATATGATTTTGGACGTGTTGGATTAATTTCTGGGTGACACAGCCGTGTTCCCAAGCCGTGTGAGCTACTGTGAGTTTTGGCTGAAGAGACACGGCCGTGTCCCTAAGCCGTGTTTGCTTCTGCCAAAGTTGAATTGAGAGACATGGCCACAAGCTTGGCCGTGTCCCTCATGTGTGCTGCCCGTGTCCATCAAATGAGTTGGTTAGGGTTTTGTTTCTTTATTCTTTTTGCATTGTTTTGGTTCTTCAAAGGTGGGTTGGTTCTTAAACCTAACCCTAAAACACTTTAAACACACTTGAATCAATGAATGAACTAATCAAATGCATATGGAAGATCCTAAAGCTATGAATCATATAAGTTGTTCTTTGCCCTAATTGCATTGTTGAGATTTAAACAAGGTTATGTTATGCATTGTGAAAGGTATTGTATTTTATGAGTAATGTACCTTGAAATGTTGTATCAAAGATGAAATGATAATTCAAATAAGATATGATATGAGACAATGCCATTGTGTTTGGCTATGATGAATGATGCTATATGATGATAGTATTGAGAGAATGAAGGCATGTTTGCCTAAATGTTGATGAGAATTGAGAATGGAAATGATAATTGATATGTAAATGAATTGTGTGGCTAATGTGTTATTCCATTTTCAGAGTATGTTATTGGTGGCATGCCTAATGATAGTAACAATCTCTTGAAGTTAGGTTGGATTGAATCCTTGAAGCCTAATTGAGATGTTACCACCCTTGAAGCTAGGTTGGGTTAGTTCTTGAAGCCAAGTTGGGTAGAAGCTTAGCATGCTTTGCTCCCCTTGAAGCTTGGTTGAACTTAATCCTTGAAGCCTAGTTGGGTCTATGATATTGATATTGATAAATGTGATGATAGAACCAAAACATTAACTCTGAAAATTGAATGGCATATTAGTGTGTCTTGGGCCCATGCTTGTCTATGGTTAATGTGAGTCATGAATGATGTTTGTTTTGCTTTGTATTGATGATTAAATGAATACTAATGAGGTATATGAAAAGATAATAAAATGTGATATGTAATGTGAAAGTATATTGTTAATTTTGCATATATGATGTTACATATATATTATGGTTTGAGAAATGACATTGCATTGCATGAAGTCATATCATTAGCATGATTATCTTACTAAGCCCTTGGCTTAGCGCGATAGTGTTTAATCGCGCAGGTGATAGAACTGTTAGAATCGAACCCGAGAGCTCTTCGAGACCGAGTGAATGTAGACATTGAAGAGTTGATTTTGGAGACTTAAAGATCAAAGGAGATTTGCCAATCATGTATAACTCTTTTTATATTTTGTAAAGTATTGATTAAATGTACATATTTGTATATTTGTAAATATGGAATTAAGTGTTTTCAAATATGTAAATATTTTATGACTTCCGCTGTGAAATAACTATATGTATGTATATATATATATCTAATGTGTTTTATTTTAAAAGTAAATGATCTACTTTTCTATATTATATAATGATAATAGTATTGTATTTATTTAAATGTTTTGAATGTTGAAGAAAACCGTAGCATCCCTATGTTTGGTGCACTTATGCTACATGGTTGTAGTTGTAGTATGTGTGCATTGGATGTGGGGGTGTTACATTTGTTTTGGTATCAGAGCCTAGGTTTGAGATTCTCAACCTAGGCAATATGTTATAAAAAGAATATTTTGAATTAAAAAGTGAGTTTTTGAAATAAAATACATGTTTGGGATTGGCAATCTTTGATCTTTAATAAGGTGTGTCTTGTTGTGTTTGCAGTGTTAGGTGTTGATGGATTCTCATTTGAGACAGTCAGTTGAGGGCAGTGAGGAGAGTGTTGCTCCTGATGAGGGAGCTAGGGTTGATAGTGCTGGTGAGGCACCTGCTTCGGTGTCGGGGAGACCAACTGGTGAGGAGGTTCCACCAGCTTGGTTTGTGCATATGATGGAGACTTTCAGGCAAGCGCCAGTACAACCAGTGCCACCACCCCCTCAGCCTTTGGTGCCAGTGAGGCACTATGACAAGTTAAGGAAGTATGGAGCTGAGGATTTTATTGGTACCACTGATCCAGCTGTAGCAGAACAGTGGCTTGACAAAGTTCAGAGGATCTTTATTCAGTTACAAGCCACCCCTGAGGAAAAGTTTGATTATGCAAGATCTTTGCTACAGAAGGATGCCTACGATTGGTGGAAGACTGTGCCACATTCCATGGAAGATCCACCAACTTTGTCATATGCAGATTTCTTGAGGGAATTTGAGTTGAAATATACTCCTAGGGAGTATAAGGATATGAAGAAGATGGAATTCTTGAGCTTGAAGCAAGATAACAAGACTGTTACTGAGTATGAAGTTGAGTTTATTCGACTGAGTCAGTATGCTGGGGGCATCATTGCTGATGAGATTGATAGATGCCAGCGATTTCAGGAGGGATTGAGGCCCTCGATCATGTGTTTAGTGGCTGGATCTCGATATCACGATTTCTCCCAGTTAGTGGAAGCAGCTCGAAGTGTAGAGCGAGCTCAAGTGATTGCAGCTGCTTCAGAGGATGAGGTTAGGGTGAGAAGGCCCCAGTTTGAGGCAGGGTCTTCTTCAGTGAAGAGGGGTAGAGGAAGTTTTGTTCCTCGGAGTATTAGGAGCCAGAGACCAGCAGGTAGATCAGTGCAGTTCCAGAGACAAAGATTCAGACCTGCAGCTTCAGTGGCAAGTGCTCCGACCCCTATGGTTCAGAGATCCACCTTACCTATCTGCATCCATTGTGGGAGGTCACATGGTGGTCCTTGTTGGAAGGCTGGTGTTGCAGGGGTTTGTTTCAGGTGTGGGTCACCGGATCACTTTGTGAGAGATTGCCCTGAGAGGCAGAGGCAGATGTCAGTTGATTCTGCCGCTTCTCGAGCCAGTGTGAGGGGAGGCAGAGGTGCCAGCCGAGGTGGTAGAGCAGGGTTCAGTTCTAGAGGTGGTGCTACATCCAGGGAAACTAGACCGGAGGAGGTTGGTTCTTCCCAGAGGATGTATGTTATGCAGAGACAGCCGGATGCATCGGCGGTCATAGCTGGTACTTTTTCTTTATTTGATACTGCAGTACTTGCTTTGATTGATCCGGGCTCCACCCATTCTTATATTAGTGCAGTGAGGGTGCAGGGTGAGGAGTTCCTTGGAGATTTGATTGAGATGCCATTTAAGGAATATGATGTGATATTAGGCATGGATTGGCTATCTCGACATGGAGCTGTGGTGGATTGTAAAAAGAAAATTGTTTCTTTGAGAACCGGTGATGGGAGAGAGGTGATAGTATCTAATGAACAGGATCAGTTAGCCTCCTTATTTGTTTCAGCTGTTGCAGCCCGGAGGTTGATTAGGAAGGGGTGTGAAGCCTATCTTGCTCATGTGGTAGATACTAGAGTGAAGGGTTCTCCTATTGATAGCATTGCCACAGTTGCAGAGTTTCCTGATGTTTTTCCAGAGGAGTTGACAGGATTGCCTCCTGAGAGAGAGGTGGAGTTCAGTATCGAGCTGTTGCCGGGTACCACTCCTATCTCCATTACTCCTTACAGAATGGCACCAGCAGAATTGAGGGAGTTGAAAGTGAAATTACAGGAGCTGTTGGATAAAGGATTCATTCGCCCCAGTGTTTCTCCTTGGGGAGCTCCTGTGCTCTTTGTAAAGAAGAAGGATGGTACTATGAGGTTGTGCATCGACTATAGGCAATTGAACAAGGTGACCATTAAAAATAAGTATCCTTTGCCTAGAATCGATGATCTCTTTGATCAGTTGAAGGGAGCGTCAGTATTCTCTAAGATTGATCTGAGATCGGGGTACCATCAGCTGAGAGTTAGAGCTGAGGATGTTCCGAAGACCGCATTTCGGACCAGGTATGGGCATTATGAATTTTTAGTTATGCCTTTTGGTCTGACAAATGCACCTGCAGCTTTTATGGATTTGATGAATAGGGTGTTTAGGCCCTATTTGGATCAGTTTGTAGTGGTCTTCATCGATGATATTCTGGTGTATTCGAGGAATGAAGAGGAACATGATTTGCATCTGCGGATTGTGTTGCAGATTTTGAGAGAGAAGCAACTATTTGCCAAATTGTCGAAGTGTGAGTTCTGGTTGGATCAGGTAGCTTTTCTCGGACATATTGTTTCAGCAGAAGGCATTAGAGTTGATCCGAGTAAAGTTGAAGCCATTTTGAATTGGAGTCCACCCAAGTCTGTGACAGAGGTTAGAAGTTTTCTGGGTTTGGCAGGCTATTACCGGCGGTTTGTGAAAGGGTTTTCTTTGATAGCTACTCCACTCACCAGATTGCTTCGTAAGGGAGTGAAGTTTGTGTGGACGGATCAGTGTCAGGCTAGCTTTGAGCAGTTGAGAGATATGTTGACTCAAGCGCCTGTTTTAACTTTACCTGTTGAAGGCAAACCATATGTGATCTACAGTGATGCGTCACATATTGGTTTGGGTTGTGTGCTAATGCAGGAAGGGAAAGTTATAGCTTATGCATCTCGTCAGTTGAAACCGCATGAGCTTAACTATCCTACCCATGATTTGGAGTTGGCTGCCATTGTTTTTGCATTAAAGATTTGGCGCCATTATCTGTTTGGGGAGAAATGTTTCATTTACACTGATCACAAGAGTTTGAAGTATTTGGGTGTTCAGAAAGAGCTCAACCTTCGGCAGAGGAGATGGTTAGAATTGATTAAAGACTACGACTGTTTGATAGATTATCATCCAGGTAAAGCAAATGTGGTTGCTGATGCCTTAAGTCGGAAGTCTTTAGCTGGTTTAACAGTTTACTCGCTCTCGTTGCTTGTTGAGTTGAGAGCATTGCGTGCCAGTTTTGTACCTTGTGATGATGGTGCATTATTGGCACAGTTACAATTGAAGCCTGTTTTGTTGGATCAGATCAAAGAGGCTCAGTTAGCTGATAAGAAGATTCAGAAGATTGTTTTAGATTGTGAGAGTGGAAAGACTAGAGATTTTGTTGTGAAGTATGATGGGAGCTTATGGTTTAAGAATAGATTGTGTGTACCCGATAATGCTGACTTGAAGAGGATCATTTTAGAGGAAGCTCATCAGTCTTTATTTGCTATGCATCCGGGTAATACGAAGATGTATCATGATTTGAGACAGCATTATTGGTGGATTGGGTTGAAGAGAGACATTGCTGAGTTTGTATCTAAATGTCTCACTTGTCAGAAGGTTAAAGCAGAGCATCAAGTTCCCACTGGGTTGCTTCAACCGTTGTCAGTGCCAGAATGGAAGTGGGAAAGAGTGACAATGGACTTTGTGTCTGGATTGCCTTTGACACAAAGGAAACATGATGCCATATGGGTGATTGTGGATAGATTAACTAAGACAGCTCATTTCCTTCCGATTCGGATGGATTACTCTTTGGAGAGGTTGGCTGAGCTGTACATCCATGAGATTGTGAGATTGCATGGTGTTCCAACTTCTTTAGTGTCTGATCGAGATCCCAGGTTTACTTCAAGATTTTGGAAGAGTTTGCATAGTGCTTTGGGTTCTCGACTGCATTTCAGCACTGCTTTTCATCCACAGACGGATGGACAGTCTGAGAGGGTGATACAGATTCTTGAGGATATGTTGAGAAGTTGTGTCATCGATTTCACTGGAAGTTGGGATAGATTCTTACCTCTTGTAGAGTTTGCTTATAACAACAGTCACCAATCCAGCATCGGAATGGCTCCATTCGAGGCATTGTATGGCAGACGGTGCAGAACACCTCTTTGTTGGAGTGAACTTGGTGATAGCAAGTTGATTGGGCCTGATTTGATTCAAGAAACTGAAGAGAAAGTGAAGTTGATTCGGGGCAGGTTGAAAGCAGCTTCAGACCGACAGAAGTCCTATGCAGATCTGAAGAGGAGAGACATTCAGTTTGATGTTGGGGATAAGGTATTTTTGAAGGTATCTCCTTGGAAGAAGATTTTGAGGTTCGGTCGGAAAGGGAAATTGAGTCCTCGTTTCATCGGACCGTATGAAGTGTTAGAAAGAGTTGGGCCAGTGGCGTATAGACTTGCTTTGCCAACTGAGTTGGATCGTATTCATAATGTGTTCCATGTATCTATGTTGAGGAGGTACAGGTCAGATCCATCTCATGTGTTGCCATTTGAATCTATTGAAGTGAGCCCAGACTTGACATTTGAAGAGGAACCAGTTGCTATCTTAGCATATGATGTGAAAGAGTTGAGAAACAAGAGAGTGCCATTGGTGAAGGTTCTATGGAAGAACCACGGAAAAGAAGAAGCAACTTGGGAAAGTGAACAAACCATGCGAGAGCAATATCCTCAGTTGTTTCAGACTTGATATCAGGTAATTTCGAGGACGAAATTTCTTTTTAGAGGGGGAGAATTGTAATATCCTCATTTATGCCCTAGAAGTTTTGCTTGTTGTTGTTGTTGTTGTTGTTGTTGTTGTTGTATTGTTGGTCTAAATTGAGAAAAGAAAAGTATAAGTGTTTTGGGAAAGAATTTAGGGTTTAGAGACAAGTTTATATGTTGTGTATATTGTGATATATATAACATATACATTAGTCAAAAGAGTTGGTCAAGGCAAGAGGAGATATTTTTTTTGGGCATGTGAAATTACTAAAATGGGCAAGAGATAACAAAGAGAATTAAGATATGTATGAGGGCATTATAGTAATTTTCCTTTGGATGGGTATTTAATGAAGTTTGACTTTGTGATTCTTGATCATTTTCTCTTCCTCTTGATGGTAGTGGCCGGCTCTCCATTAGCAAAAGGGAAGGAGAAGTGTTCTTGATAGTAAGATCAAGATTGAAGGGAGAATTGAAGAATCAAGTTGAAGATTTGTGGAATTTCTTTACTTTAGGTAAGTAATTTCTTGTTTTCTTTTATTAATTTGGAAATTGTGGTTAAGGTGTATTGAGAATTGTTGAGATGATGATTTAGTGTGTTGATGTGTGTTTATAAGTGTTAGAGTTGATTGTAAGTTAAAAATTGGAGGTTGTGTTGGTTTGGTTGTGATTATGGAAAAATAAGTGAAGATTGATAGTGGAAAATCAAGAGTAGAGTTTGAGTTAGGGTTTTGAGATGGTGTTTGTTTAATTGTGATATTAAGGTGTTTAAAAGTGATTATTGTAATGAATATGTATTTAGAACATTGATGATGTTCATTTGAAGCATGTGGTATGATGTATATTGAGTTTTAATGCATTTGGAAGAGAGTTGGTTAGAATTAGGGTTTTGGTTTTGGGAGACACGGCCAAAGGTCATGTGAGACACGGCCAAGTCATATGATTTTGGACGTGTTGGATTAATTTCTGGGTGACACAGCCGTGTTCCCAAGCCGTGTGAGCTACTGTGAGTTTTGGTTGAAGAGACACGGCCGTGTCCCTAAGCCGTGTTTGCTTCTGCCAAAGTTGAATTGAGAGACATGGCCACAAGCTTGGCCGTGTCCCTCATGTGTGCTGCCCGTGTCCATCAAATGAGTTGGTTAGGGTTTTGTTTCTTTGTTCTTTTTGCATTGTTTTGGTTCTTCAAAGGTGGGTTGGTTCTTAAACCTAACCCTAAAACACTTTAAACACACTTGAATCAATGAATGAACTAATCAAATGCATATGGAAGATCCTAAAGCTATGAATCATATAAGTTGTTCTTTGCCCTAATTGCATTGTTGAGATTTAAACAAGGTTATGTTATGCATTGTGAAAGGTATTGTATTTTATGAGTAATGTACCTTGAAATGTTGTATCAAAGATGAAATGATAATTCAAATAAGATATGATATGAGACAATGCCATTGTGTTTGGCTATGATGAATGATGCTATATGATGATAGTATTGAGAGAATGAAGGCATGTTTGCCTAAATGTTGATGAGAATTGAGAATGGAAATGATAATTGATATGTAAATGAATTGTGTGGCTAATGTGTTATTCCATTTTCAGAGTATGTTATTGGTGGCATGCCTAATGATAGTAACAATCTCTTGAAGTTAGGTTGGATTGAATCCTTGAAGCCTAATTGAGATGTTACCACCCTTGAAGCTAGGTTGGGTTAGTTCTTGAAGCCAAGTTGGGTAGAAGCTTAGCATGCTTTGCTCCCCTTGAAGCTTGGTTGAACTTAATCCTTGAAGCCTAGTTGGGTCTATGATATTGATATTGATAAATGTGATGATAGAACCAAAACATTAACTCTGAAAATTGAATGGCATATTAGTGTGTCTTGGGCCCATGCTTGTCTATGGTTAATGTGAGTCATGAATGATGTTTGTTTTGCTTTGTATTGATGATTAAATGAATACTAATGAGGTATATGAAAAGATAATAAAATGTGATATGTAATGTGAAAGTATATTGTTAATTTTGCATATATGATGTTACATATATATTATGGTTTGAGAAATGACATTGCATTGCATGAAGTCATATCATTAGCATGATTATCTTACTAAGCCCTTGGCTTAGCGCGATAGTGTTTAATCGCGCAGGTGATAGAACTGTTAGAATCGAACCCGAGAGCTCTTCGAGACCGAGTGAATGTAGACATTGAAGAGTTGATTTTGGAGACTTAAAGATCAAAGGAGATTTGCCAATCATGTATAACTCTTTTTATATTTTGTAAAGTATTGATTAAATGTACATATTTGTATATTTGTAAATATGGAATTAAGTGTTTTCAAATATGTAAATATTTTATGACTTCCGCTGTGAAATAACTATATGTATGTATATATATATATATCTAATGTGTTTTATTTTAAAAGTAAATGATCTACTTTTCTATATTATATAATGATAATAGTATTGTATTTATTTAAATGTTTTGAATGTTGAAGAAAACCGTAGCATCCCTATGTTTGGTGCACTTATGCTACATGGTTGTAGTTGTAGTATGTGTGCATTGGATGTGGGGGTGTTACAATATAAATCAACAATATTATACAATATAATTAATAATATTATATAATATTATTATTAGTAATATTTAATAATCTGAAATTTTTGTTATTTATTTCATTTAAAATTGTCTAGCTCATTTATTATTATTATTTTGTGACGTACGAAATTTAACTTAATTCATAATAATTTTATTTTAAGTTAATTAACAATTTATTATTACAATATTAATATTTACTTTAATTAATTTAAAATAATATTGGTTAAAATTAAGAAATATAAATAAATATATAAATAAATATTTATAAATAAGAAATGAAAAAGAAATGTGTAAAAATACAAAAAATATTAAATATATCATATTAAATATGAAATCTCTCCTATTTTATGACATACCATACAATCAGTTATATGAATAGGTGAAATTTTTTTTCTATAAAATTGCTATGAATCATATGATCAGCATAATGGTAGATATCTAAAGATCATATTCTACTTTTGTGTTATATTTATTTATTTTAATAAATGATTTGTCAAAAAAAATTTCTTTATTGATTGGCCATAATTTCTCCTCTTTTTTCTTATTATGAAAAGATGGAAGAAATAAATTTTATTTTTTCTCTTATTTACTTTAATAATAAAGAATTAAATTATCACTATATTACCAGCGTGGGTTTATACGAGTGGTAAATGACTTGTTGGCACCTGAAGTAAAATCTCAAATTTGAGCCTTATGAATGAAAAAAACTCCACTTGGAAAGTCATCTTTTCGAAACTCGACAATGCTTAAATCTAGATTAGTTGAACAATGTTTCGGATACTTAATGGGTAATCGGAAAAAAAATTATCACTATATTTATTTCTTTTTTTTTCTTCCGAGTACGGAATAACCCAAGGTGTTGTGAGTTTTTTCTAGGAATTGGAGTCCTCCCTTCACCACTCCTGTAAGGATGGTCTACATGGCATTTGGATTCATTCTATTCAAACTTTTGTGGTTCATTTGAGTATTTCCTAGTTATCCAATTATTGTTGAGCAGTATTTTGAATATTAATAGAACATCTGAAGGAAGTAATTTTAATGTGATTTTAGTAAGATTTGAAACCGTTGTTGTTTCTATCTACTATTATTTAGAACAAGCAAGTTATTGATGATTACATGAAACTCTGAATTAAAGTATTATATATATGCTCTGCTCAAAATAAGAATGAGCTAGAGTAACAAACTTTTAATATATAATTTGATAATTGAGTTGATTCCACCATTATAAGTTTATTCCACAGTAGACTAGACTGAAATAAGTTATAGATTTTAAGTTCTTGAAATTGTCATCTTTTTTTTTATAAAAAAGGAAAACCATTTTCAACATTAAAAACAATTAAGGGAGAGCAAACATATAATTAACAAATTTGAAATTGTAATCAAGCATTGCTCATTGGTTCTATATTTGATTTATAACTAGATAGTTTCTTAAGATGCTGAAATTTTAGGTGATGTAATTTTGCTTTGATGGACTATATCATAGCTTTTGTTTTGGGTTGCTTTTCTGCTCTTTGCAATATGAGGTTCTAATGTTTTTTTTTTTTTTTGTATATATTTTGGGATGTTTATAGGATGGGTATGTTTTTGGGCCCTTGGATTTCTTTTGGGTAGTTTATATTTAATAAATGCAATTTTCTCCATTAAAAATTTAAAATTAAATTAATAAAATTTTCTACTTAATATAAAAAAATAACTCGAAAGTTTCTTTGGCTCTTAGCTAAGTCTTCATCTTTGTCCCCTAAGATTGAAATTTTGTCAAGATTAAGGGTTGAATCTTGTGCAAAGGCATTGTGTATAGGTAGGCAAGAGGAGATAGTTGCTCGCAAGCCTCCACCAAAAGTGATGAATGGCTTTGATCCAATACGCCTTATAAAAGAAATGCTAAAATGGAAATAACGCTGGTTATTGTTAGAAATGTCCACAATATACCATATTTATAAATTAATTAGAAATATAGGCGCACTCTTATAGATGTGGAAAATATACTTATAATTATTGACACATGTATCTAATGGAAATCCATCACTAAATTTGACTCAATTTTGGCGCAATCCATCACCATTTTTCAGTAATGGATTTAGCTACAAATACAGATCGTCGCTAAATCCATTGCTAAGTTGAAGCAAATATGTTGCTAAATGTACTCTGTTGCCAATTTATCACTAATAGCATCAAAGACGAGGTCATCGCTAAATTGAGCTTCAAGTTGAATTAGAATAGTACATTACAAACATTAATAGTCTAGTGGAGGAATAATACTTCACAATTATTTTTTTTTTTCTGTTTTTCACATATACACTCAAAATCTATTGTGCCATGACCCAAACTGATAAACCATTATGAAAGAGAAACCACGTGACTTTCAAAATTAATAATTAGCCTAATAAACAATAAACTGATAAAATTATATTATGACAATCGTCATTATCATAAAATCGGAGTTGTGGATCTATATGTCAAGCAAAATATGCATAACATTACATCATAACCATCCACGGCTACCATCTCAATCACATTGTCATCATTATTACTAGATATATGTTTGACAGAACATCACATGAATTGATTAAGAAAAAAACTCAGCTACACACAAAAAACATAAAACAAAAAAATAATATAGTATTCTAGAACACAAATTAATATAAAAATGATTATACAACAACAAATAAATCCACTTCACTACTGAAGAAGAAGGAAATGGAAGGATAACTCGAATAAAATATCTCCTCAACCTATACAACAGGAAAAATAGTAAACAAGGGTGACTATATTCGATTCATTAAGCTATATAATTATCAATATAATATATTATTTTAATGCTAAATATGCTTGTGTATAATGCTAAACATATAACAAAACATTTAGTTATCCAAGAGTAGGAATTAGTCCATAAAAACCACACTAATCATTAATATGAAGAGCCGATCCTTGAACCTATCTCTCTTATTCACACATTTTTCTTAAAACCCAATACATAAAATTTCATTGTCTCAACTTAGTTTGAGCAATGCTAATCCAATTGGCAACAAAATGAATAAGCTCCCATATGTCATATATTAGTCATAAACTCATTATATACCAAATTCATTCCATAACCAAAAACCACGTCACAACCCTATGTGGTCCTAGCTATATCATCCCAATTTCATCCAACAACCACAATATGCAAAATTCATATAATAAAAGACATATGAGAATGTGCTAGAATACTAAAATGCTAAAATTATAAATAATGTGAAATATATATACACAAAATATATATGTGCATGGACATAATTCAAATATAAAAACTAAATTTAAATTAGGGGAACTAAGGATTTTTTTTCTTATAATATATATATATATATATTCTAATTTCAAAATATTATAAATATTGTAATTTAAAATTTAATTATCTTATATTCTAATTTCAAGTAATTTGACCAATAAACACCCCTAACCACTTTGGTTGGATGCAAGTCGATTAGGCTCTAAGTATACACAATGGATATCCTTTTTCTATCTACATTTCGTTTCATCCAACAAGTAGAATAAAATTTTTTTCATATTTATTTATAGATAATAAATTGATAATTTTGGAATTTGATTCCAGAACTTTTTCAAATGCAAATGATTAATTAGAGAAACTATTACATCTAAAATAATAGCCCAATTCAATGAATGTTATTGAGAATTTTTTTTTCAAACAATAATGAAGAATATATCATATAACATATAATAGAATCTTATGCCTTTTTTTTGGGTCTTTGGCCCAAATTTTAATTAAAATTAAGCCTTAGAAAAAAAATAATGTTTTCCACTCATCAATGAAAGAGTTTTATATATTTATTTTTTGATTATCACCCCAATATACTTAGAGCTGCACAAGATGATAATTTATATTTCATTATGCTAAAATATATTCTTTCCACAAGGGATATACCAAATTTTACTGCATGATTGTATGGGACTGTCGAAGCCAGGGATGGTCGTTGTTGAGCTTAATATGAAGCTCTCTTATGTACCAATATATATATATATATATATATAATTCTAAATTCACTTTTTATTTCATGAAAAATAAATTTATTAGAACTATAAATATGCATATGTTTTTCCTATAATTATATCCTTATTTTAATATGATATATATTTATTAAATATTTTTTAGAATAAGTAATATTAAATATGGTTGAAATAAAAAATTTAATAAATTATCTATTTTTTTATATAACACATTAACTAATTTATTAAAATGATAAATGGACAATAATTTGAGATAAATAAAAAGGAAAATATACTTATTAATTTGGAATGGAAAGAGTATTATTAAAAAAATAACAATTCATTCTTTTGAAAAGAAAGATTAATTAAATTAATAACATTTTGTTTTAATAATAATCATATTTATTTTTCAATTATTTTATGGGTATTATAACTATTAATTTCTTTTATGAGTTTAAGTCATATTTCTTGCATTTAATATCTTTATAATTAAGAATTCTCTGGATGCAAGTAAAAAAAAAAAAATAGAAGTAGACAAGCAATTACCATTTGGTTGTCATCAAGATTTCTTTGACGAAGACATGGATTATTAATAAACCCAATAGATTAATAGTACTCAAAGTCTAATTGGTAAAAAATTATATTCCTAGAAAAAACAGTTGGTGAAAATTTAAGTATCGCAAGTCATCAATTGGCAATTAAATTATTGGATAATCCCATGCCAGCTTCCGAGGTGATGTGTATAATTAATATCGGTGGCTGAATTAGAAACTAAAAAAAGAGTGGGACAAATTTTCTAAAGAAAAAAAAATTATTGACGAATTGGAGGTAAAATTAAATATTTAATATTATAATAAATTTTTTTTTTTCATATTATTTATTAAATTCTAAAAATTTATTAAATTTTTTTATATATTTTTTTATTTTAATTTTTAGATATATTAATTTATTTAAAAAATTTTATTAAATTAAATTTTATAAAAATATAATTTTAAAGAAGAATATTAATTTTACCCAATTTATTATTAAATTATTAAATTATAATACTTATTTAAATACATAATCATAAAACTCTAAATATGTACTAATTAAAAATAAAATATATATAGTGAAAAAAGTCAATAATTTATATATATATATATACTTATAATAATTTAAATTATTTATATTTATATTTATATAAATTATAATTATGTTAATTATATATATAGATATAAATTATAATTAATAAATATAAATATAATTTATGTAGCTATATATATTTATATGCCCCCTGAAATTTAATATATAAAAATTCTTAGGAATGGAGAGAATTATTAATTAAATATTAAGCTTATTACATTAGGAGATAAGTATTCAATAATTAATAATATACTTCCCCAATAATTCTGCTACATATAATGCACCAGAAGTTTGGGCAAAATTCTGACTTCCAACTTAAGAACACTGAGTAATTAGTGTGTGTATACATACATACATATATATATATATATATATAATATTTCTTCGTGTAAAGAAAGACTTGGTCATATTATTCCACTTTAAAAAACAAATCTTCTCATAGTCGTACCGACCCACCAAATGAAAAAGAAAATAATAATAATACTTGTGAAAAAGAACTATCTATATATTGCATTTTATCTGGTTATGATTTTGATTGATGCCTAAATAAATTAATAAAAGTTAATAATGAACAAAGTAATGATAAAAAAAAATTATATAATACAATAGTGATTCCAATTTAACAATATCTTTGTTGAAATTCTTCAAGTGAATCCTATAATTTCTTCCATTATAAAATATAAAAGTTATGCTATTTTCTAATTGGTTTACTATTTCAATTAATAAGTCTATTTGGAATCAGCATTGAATTATATAATTTTTCAAAAAATAGTTAGTGTAATAGAAGAAGAAAAAACAAATAATTTAAACCGGTAAACTTACAATTAATTGAATGTATATTGAGATTTTCTTTTAATAACGAGGAAGAAAGATTTAAATTTTTAAATCGAAATATGCACTCATCACTGTATTATGAAATCTTAAATCAAGTGAACTGAATGCTGAATGTATTTTGAATGTGAAATCATAATTTATATATCACATTTCAGAAGTATAAATTTAATAATATTAAGATATATTCAACTTTCAGAAATTTAATATAATTATTTGATATATTAAGATAGTGACATATTTAAAAAAATGATATATAATGTATTTTTTTCAATTATTTTGTATTATTTGATAATTAACTACAATTCAATGGTTGAGAAAGTCATAAATTTGACTTTTATAAATATATTGAATTCAAATTATATTTTCTAATATTTAATGTTATTATTTTTAGATACCACCTCCATCCTATTTAAATCATTAATTTTGCGAAAAAAAAAATCTCATTAATATTATTATTTTATGAAAACAATAAAAAAATTAATTAACTTTTTTTTTTCAATTTTACTCTTATTATTATTATTATCATCGTCATATTAATCAGTCATTTAAATTTTATCTTTTTTTTACTTTATTTTTATAATTATCATCACCATATTTATTATTTTGGTCAAAAAATAAAGTTGTTTATTGAAAAACAGATTCTGGTAAGATTTATCACAATTATCAAAAACAAATTGAATTATGAGCTCATTTCTGCAGTCTCAATAACTCAAGAACTTTTTCTCAGACAATCAGAAGACCTCTAATTTGCACTTCAATGGTGAAGAATAAAAATTGGATCAGACATGACCAACAATAATCTGAAACAATGACAGAACTCCCTTGCCAGCTCACAGAAGAATATTTTGTTGACTATGGTCCCATGGACTATGAATAGATAGAACAAGCAGGTCCCATTACTTCTTAGTCTTCAACACAAAGAGATTCTCTCTTATCTCTTTCAGCTCCATCAAGCCCACCTGACTCCGTAAGTTTGGCTGTCACCACAGGTTCTGCCGGCACTACAGTTGTTGACTCTTCAGTTTAACGAAATGTTGATTATCTTGTTTTTTTTTGCAGAAATATTTTTACTGGCACCATGCTATTGATAGCCTTATCCGGATTGTCTTCATGAAAAAAACAGCTATTCGCTACAGCGATATACTGAGTGAGGTAAAGGCTGTGGGGAAGCAACCTTTATTTATTGATAATCAGTTATGGGCAAAACTGCAGGCCAGTGGAGCTCTCCCGAGGGGCAGACACGTTCTGTCATTGTCTCTCGTAACAGGATATCCAATGTTGTGGATGGTGCAGGTCCATCTATACATACAGGAGGCAGTCAATCATATCATAATCATACTCGTACACTCGTAAGTATATTTATATTTTTTTAATATATTTTAATTTATACTTTTTTGTGTTATTAAACTAACATTTTTCTCTTTAAATAGGAGTCTACCATGGGTCGGCCGCCGAACAACTATGAGCTGTTTGTGCATACGCACACACGAGGTCAGACGGCTGTTCATTTGTGGATCGTCGATCACATGATATAAATATAAGTAATTCTATGATTTTTGAAATATTACAAAATTTAAATTTAAAATATAGAGTAAATAATCTCACTTAGTGAAATGAGGTTTTGTTTCAAATTATTTCATTTGGAATATACATGGTGAAGAGAATATAGTCGACCAATCTATTTCACAACAATGTAGTACATTGGAATCTGTCTTTGAAAATCCATACCCAAAACTGGTATATGATGCAGTTGGGCCTAATGTGTTTGATTGGGGCATGCCAAATATTGATGTATCTAAAACTAGTTAGGTTCATCAAGAACAACATGATGAGACTCCTAACATTGAGTCTCAACGGTTCTAAAATTTGTTGAATTCACTGGATACAGAGGTGTGGCCTGGGTGTAGAAAACATAATAAGTTATCTACCATGGCTCATTGTTTGAATATGAAGTCTGAGCAGCATATGTTTGAAAAGTCTTTCGATCAATAGATCCAAATTATTAAAGAGATAATATCGGATGATAATGAAATGATTGATAGTTTTTACCAAACAAGAAAAATTGTTCAGGTGCTTGGCTTGCTAGTAAAAACTATTGACTGCTGTAAAAATGGGTATATGTTATATTAGGATGATTATGCAGAAGATAGAATATGTAAGTTTTGTAAAAATTTACATTTAGATGATACTAAAGAGTTTTGTGAAGTTATTGCTTACGATTTTATTATTATACGTTTGCTCCTCCTCCTTCTATATAAAGAGCTTTTATGTATAAGTTGAAATTATGAGTTAGGAGAGATCAGTTGAAACCCTCTCTCTTTAATAAAATAATGCAGTTTTAAAAAATTTTCTTCTTCTTAAATCTTAGTTATTATTCTATTTATTTATGAATAGTGTGCAATGATCCAGAAAGATTGATATTGATTATGTTAACTAGAGACAGTTAAAAGAGCGATGTCCTATTGTAAACCTTGGGTATGGCTGTGTTTATGGACGATGCTTGAAACTATCTGATGAAGCAATATTCTATTAATCCCTCTGAGGATAGAGTATGCTCTATATGGAACTTGCAGCTCAGGCTAATCATGTTCTGATATATCAGAAATATATGTGGTTCTTTGAGGTATATAAGCTGAAAACCAGACAATAAGTGCTACTGGTACTGAACAAACCAAAGGAAGTCTGTGGTGTCTGGTATAACAACACACTGTATCTCTCTTGGAGAATTGTGTGTTACCTGTTTTGATCATATCTGTACATGTATTTAGGTTAATTTTATTGGCTTTAAGTTAAATTTTCTTTTAATTTGTGTTTAAAGTTTGCTTGAAGTGTTTGATTTAGATGGAAACTCAGAAGAATGAATTGAAGGATCAAAAAGGTGGAAAAGCATGTGACATACCCAAGAGACATAGCCAAGCCATTGGCCGTGTCCCTCATCCAAAGCAACACTCACATGACACTGCCTGAGTTAACAAGCCACTGGCCGTGTCCTTCAGAACAAATTGGCAGAAGCAGACATTGGGAGAAGACATGGCCAAGCCACTGGCAGTGTCTCACTTGATGAAGCCAAAGAGTGAAACCAAATAAGCAAAAGCAGAAGTGAACACACCCAAGAGACACGGCCAAGCCTTGGCCGTGTCCCATCTAAAGAACAAAGCAAGGATGGAGGCAATGGAGAACACACTCAAGAGCATGGCCAAGGCCTTGGTCGTGTCTTACATGGAAAAGAAAGAAGGTTTGAGGCAGCCATGGACACTGCCACATGACTTGGCCGTGTCCATAAGAAAATGAGTGACACGGCCAAGTCACTCATGACTTGGCAGTATCTTGTGAAAATTCTTTCAATCATTTTTGCACGAATTAGGGGACAAAATAGGAGACAATAGATGATATCTTTTAAAAAGAAACAATAAAAAAATCAAAAAGATTGCCTAATTTATAGGAAGAAATATAAAACAAAGAAAAAGGTGGGAGACAAAGTGTGGTGCATGAGTTGGCAAGAAATGGATGGTTTCTTAAAAAATTGAAAGAAGATAAAAGTGGTGGAGTATATACACGTTGGCTGTTTTTGAAGAGAGAGTTCTTAGTTTTTTTTCTTAATTTTTCAAGAGGAGAGACACCATTCTCTCTTCATCTTCATTCCCATTCATCATTCATTTCTTCCATAGACAAGAGCCAATCAAGATTGGGAATTAAATTGAATGAGTAAGTTCCTTAGACAATTAGGGTTTGAAGAAAGCTTAATTGGAGTTGGTGCTTGAGAAAGTTACATTCCATCTTTCAAGACGAGAGCCATTGATTTAGGGAGCTTGGAAGTTGTTCATCATACATCAAGGTGGAAGCTAGGAGGAAGACAAGTAGTTCAACTTTTGGAATCTACAAGAGATTTTTCATATTCTCTCTTTTGATTCATTTCTATATTGTTGTTGTTTTATTATGAACATTAATATTACAATGTATAATTTTGATTTGATGAATATTGAGATGGATATTTATTTTAAATTGATGATGAGATAATTCACTCATGCCTTGAGTTGTAGTAGATTTAATTAGATGACTTTATTTGATAATTCCATTAGTATGTTGTGTTGTTGGCTGATTGCAATGGATTGAATGTTAGGTTGATAGATTGGCCACCTATTAATCACTTAATATTTAATGATAGACCGAGAGGTGAAATTCGATATTGAAACTATGTAATCAACCACCCTAAGAATGAATTAAAAATATAAGTTCTAGGGTTTAGTAATTTGCAATTTCAAAACAATTGGTTGTTGTTAATTCATGAATGTGAAAACTAATGAATTGATAATTATTAAGTTAACTCAAGGAACAAATTAAAATATAAGGTTATATTAATAGATAATTTGAGAATTAAGCTTTGATTAAATTGATCTACAACCCTAGGCACCATTCCTAGAATTGAATTGATCTTGAACAACTATTACACATATTTATTTTAAATTAAAATTGCTTTCACCATTCCAACATATCACACTATTGTTTTTAAATTGGCTTGTCAATCAAACTATTGCAAAATAATTCCTTTCTTATGAGACGATCTTGGGGCGATCACCATTGCTATAATAACCTCGTATACATGTGAGTGTCGCTTGTAGTAGTAATTAATTGAGCACAATAAATTTTTAGCACCGTTGCCGGGGAAGGCAATTATTATTTGTAGTTTGATTCTTTTATTTTAATTATTTTATTATTTAAAGTGTTCCCTTTTGAATTGCCTAGGTGATTTATGCAAGGACGAAGGTCTCATGGAAACGAACTTGTTCCTTATATAGATGATATTCATAGACTACTAAGAGCCAAAGGAGTAGATCCCTTGAGATAGTAAGGAGAAGAAACTGACAAGCAATTTAAGGAGGACATTGAAGTAGAAATGGGTGGCGTAGAGGAACCAACTATGAAGGAGTTTGCCCTACCGATCATTGGAGTAACCACATCGTGTATCCTGTTAAGCAACACATCAAGGAATTATGAACTTAAAAACACTCATTATAGTATGCTGTCATCCTTCCATGGATTATCGAATGAAGATCCTCTCAACTTCATTCGAAATTTTTACACAACACTGCATACTTTCCCTTTGCAAGCACTAACAAAGGATGAACTTAAAATGAGATGTTTCCCATATAGTTTGAAAGATAAGGCAAAAGCATGGTTGATGACCTTACCAGAAAATTGTTTAACCACTTGGACCAAAGTGTACAATAAATTTATGAAAAAATTTTATTCACACCAAAAGACAAAGGAGCTTAGGGGGAGTATTGCAACTTTCACCCAATTTGATAGGGAGCCATTTCATGAGGCATGAGATCGCTTCAAATCTCTATTGCTTCAATGCCCTCATCATTATTATCCACAATAATTGCTCAATCAGTTCTTCTATGATGGGCTAACTAACAATGTCAAAACACAGTGGATAATGCCGCAAGAGGGGCAATGGGTGAGAAAACAGCAGTTGAAACGGTTGCATTATTTGAAATATTGAGAGTAAATTCTCAACAAAAGAGTATTGGGGAAAGGAGAAGAGGAGCGTATGAGCCGAATGCAAACTCAGAAATGGCAAGGAAAAATGCCGAGTTGACAAGGCAAGTTAAATTGTTGAATGCTAGAGGAAACTTGCTGAGGCTAAGCCAAGAATCATGTGCATCATGTGGTGTGGTAGGTCACAATGAAAATGTGTGTCCTTCAAACTTTGACCAATTTCAAGAAGAGCAAGAACAAGTTTTTTCATTTGAAGGATTCCAACAAAGGGGAGGAATGACCCGTACTCGAATTCTTATAACCCCGGTTGGAGAAATCACCCTAATTTTGCATGGAAGAACCAACAAAAAATTTCACCTCAACATTCATTCCAACCTTATCAAAGGGGACCCCAATTTCAAGGGCAAGGTTCAAATCATGAGCAAGTCAAGAAACCTTCACTTGAAGACAATTTGAATACTTTCATTCAAATAAGCACTCAAAATCAAGAGGTGAACAACAAATGATTCGACTCTTTGGAAGCCTCACTTAAGAAGGTTAAAACTCAAGTGGGTCAATTGGCTAATCAATTACAAGCTAATCAAAAAGAAAAATTTTAAGCCAACCGGAGCAAGCCAAAGCAATCACAATCCTAAGAAGTGGTAAGGTACTTGATAACAAAATCGGCGATAATAACATTAATGATTCTTTGGATGCATGAACATTGGAAGAAGATGACGAGGAAATACAAGAAGGCAAAACTCAACCAATTGAGCCGAAGGAGGCATCAGTGGCACCAAAGCTGCACAAATCTCTAAATCTGTACAGACCACCAATTCCTTTTCCAAGCAGGTTAAAAAATGAGAAGCATGATAAGCAATTTACTAAAATTTATAATATGCTCTCAAAGATAAGTATTAACCTCCCCTTACTTGAGGTGATTAAAAATATGTCATCATATGCCAATTTTTTTAGGGAGCTTAACACAAAAAAGAAAAATTATAAGTTGAATGAGAAGGTGATAGTCTCAGAAGTAACAAGTGTTGTTTTACAACACAGGTTACCTCCAAAACTAAAGGATCCTGGAAGCTTTATAGTTAGTATCTCTATAGGAAATGAGAAAGAAACTATTGGTATGTGTGACTTAGGAGCAAGTATAAATTTTATGTCATACTCTGTTTACTTGAAATTAGAGCTAGGGAAACTTAAACTAACCAAAATGATTTTGCAACTTACGAATAGAACTCTTCGATACCTTAAGGAAATTGTAGAAGATGTCCTAGTTAAGGTAGGTGGTTTAATTGTACCCATGATTTCATTGTCTTAGATATGGGAGAAGAAATTCCTAGAGATTCTGAACATATAATTTTGTTAGGAAGACCTTTTATGGCCACAACTAACACATTAATTGATGTTAGAAATGGAAAATTGACCATGACTGTTTTAGGTCAAACTGTAGAATTTTTAATTTTTAACACTTTCCCTATTCCCACTACTACTTTTTATGATGACTGTTCTTTCATTGATTTTACTGATAATGTTGTTGAAGAAGTTTTCTTGCAGGAGAGTAGTGAAGACAAACTAGAAAGGGCTCTAAATTTGGAGAAAGAAGTTGAGGGTTCAAATGAGGAGATTCAACTAAGGGGGTTGAACTTAAAGAACTTTCAAAGTACTTAAAGCATGTTTTTCTTGGGGAAAATAACTCACAACCAATGATCATTTATGCTACTCTTGGTAGAGAGAAGGAAGATAAACTAGTGTGGATGTTTAAAAAATTCAAGAGAGCTATTAGTTGGGGGTTGAATGATATCAAGGGTATTAGTCCCTCTATGTGCATGCACAAAATAGTTCTAGAGGAAGGGGCTAAACCGGTGAGAGAGGCTCAAAGGAGACTTAACCCTAATATGAGCGAAGTAGTGAAGAAGGAGGTTCTTAAATTGCTTGATGAAGGGGTAATCTACCCCATTGCTGATAGTGAATGGGTTAGTCCCGTTCACATTATGCCAAAGAAATTAGGTTTGACTGTGGTCCAGAATGAGAAAGGAGAGTTGGTACCTACACGAACACAAACCGGGTGGTGAATGTGCATAGATTATAGAAAATTAAATAATGTTACCAAGAAAGATCACTTTTCTTTACCATTTATTGATCAAATGCTTGATAGGTTATCCGGACACGCTTTTTACTATTTTCTTGATGGTCTTTCAGGTTACTACCAAGTTTCGATAGCACCAGAAGATCAACCAAAGACAACTTTTACTTGTCCCTTTGGGACATTTGCCTTTCGGATGATGCCATTTGGACTTTGCAACACACTAGGTACATTTTAAAGATGTATGCTTTCGATCTTTCTGATATGTTGGACAAATGCATTGGGGTGTTTATGGATGATTTCTCTGTTTTTGGTAATTCTTTTGATGATTGTTTGCAACAACTGACTCTCGTGCTTGAAAGATGTATTGAATGTAATCTTATCTTAAGTTGGAAAAAAAGTCATTTCATGGTTGATTATGGGATTGTTTTGGGTCATGTTGTTTCTCATAAAGGGATTGAGGTAGACAAGAATAAGGTTAAATTAATCATGAATCTACCTACACCCACATTTGTTAAGGGGATTAGAAGTTTTTCGGGACATGCTGGATTTTATAGGAGGTTTATAAAAGATTTTTCAAAAATTTCACGTCCTTTGTGTCATTTGCTAGGAAAAGATGTTCCATTTGTTTTTTATGACAAGTGCTTAGAAGCTTTTGAAATTTTGAAAGAAAAATTAACTTCTGCTCTTATAATTGTTGCCCCAAATTGGGATTTGCCATTTGAAATCATGTGTGATGTATCGAATTATGCCATTGGAGCTGTTTTGGACCAAAGAGTGAATAAATTTATGTGTGTAATTTATTATGCAAGTTTATCTTTAAATGATGCACAAGTGAATTATACAACCACTGAAGGAAAAATGTTAGCTGTAGTATTTGCACTAGACAAATTCAGATCTTACTTAATAGGTTCTAAAGTCATAGTATTTTCGGACCATACGGTCTTGAAATACTTATTGACCAAACCACAAGCTAAACCTAGGCTCATTGGTGGGTATTGATGCTTTAAGAATTCGATGTTGAAATCAAAGATCGAAAGGGAAGTGAGAATGGAGTAGCCGAGAATCTTTATAGATTGAACTCTCACGATAATAATACGGAAATTACTTGTGAAAATGCTTTTGAAAAATTTTCGGATGAACACTTGTTTTCTTTAACTCATGCACCTTAGTATGCAGATATTGCTAACTATCTCTCTTGTGGTGTTGTGAGAAAGGATTTGAATTTTTCAGGCAAAGAAGAGGTTCCTACATTCATGTAAGTACTATTTTTGGGATGAGCCATATTTGTTTAGAATTTGCAGGGATGAAGTCATAAGAAGATGTGTACCAGAGGAAGAACAAAAATAAGTGTTGCAATTTTGCCACAACAAGTATTGCGGGGGGTACTTTGGAGGAAAGAAGACCGTCGAGAAAATTCTTCAAAATGGTTTGTATTGGCCTTCTCTTTTTAAGGATGCTTATAATTTCTATACAAAATATGATAAATGCCAAAAAGTAGGAAACATTAATAAAAGGAATGAAATGCCTCTCAATATGTTTATTGTGGTTGAAAATTTTGATGTATGGGGAATAGAATTCATGGGGCAATTTCCCAAGTCATTTGGTTTTGAATATATTCTTCTTGTAGTGGATTATGTGTCTAAGTGGGTGGAGGTTATCCCCACTAGGACTAATAATGCTAATGTTGTTTTGAAATTTTTACAGGAGAATATTTTGAGCAGGTTCGAAATCCCAAAAGCAATAGTAAGTGATGGAGGAAGCCACTTTTACAACAAATGGTTCGAGAAATTGATGACCAAGATGGGCATATGACACAAAGTGGCAACTCCATACCACCCTCAAACATCCGGACAAGCCGAGATCTCCAATAAGCAAAATAAAGGAATCTTGTAAAAGACGGCGAGCACGACGAGAAAGGATTGATAAATCTGACTTCCGGAAGCATTATGGTCTTATAGAACTACTTTTAAAATACCATTGGGAATGAGTCCATATAGGTTGGTCTTTGGCAAGGCTTGCCACCTATCGGTGGAATTGAAGCATACAGTTTATTAGGTAATAAAGACCATAAATATGGACTTAGAAGGAGCAAGGGAGCAAAGAATGTTGCAAATTTCTAAGCTTGATGAGCTTAGGAATAAGGCCTATGAGAGTTCAAGAATCTATAAGGAAAAGGCAAAAGCTATGCATGACATGATGATCCTTTGAAGAACTTTCGAACCGAGAATGAAAGTCCTCCTATTCAATTCCAGAATGCGATTATTTTCTGGGAAATTAAAGTCCCGTTGGAGAGGACCATTTCAAGTAATTTGAGCATTCCCATATGGGGTTGTTGAGTTACTCAATTTGAAAACTAATGAGACATTTAAGGTAAATGGACAAAGGGTGAAGCCCTACCTTGAAGAAATTGATGTTGCAAAAACTGTTGAAAGTTTGGCTTTTGTAGACAAATGATGCAACAATGTCCAGTTATACGACATTAAAGAAGCGCTCAGTGGGAGGCAACCCATCGGTTTTTATTTATTTTCATAGTTAAATCTTTGTGTTTTGCCATTTAAATTCTGTTTTCGTTTTAAGAGAATAGAATAGGTGCGTTGATCATTTTTTTTATTTTTGATGGAGTTTCTGGGTAAATCTAGGAAGAGAAGTGCATATATTGGATTTCAGTGACACATTTGTTAAAAAAAAGAAGCAAAATAAAAAATTTTGGCAGTAAAGGACACGACCACTTGACACGGCCAAGCCACTGGCCGTGTCCAATAAACCCAGAATTTCCAGGCGTGGACATAGCCAGAAGGCTTGGGCGTGTCTTGGGCGTGTCACCCAGACACGCCCAAGCGCCAGTCCATGTCCTCAATCCCTTACTTGACACCCGAACATACAGAAGCAGCCACACCCACAAGACACGGCCAAGTCACTGGCTGTGTCCCTTCTAAAAGCCGAAACACGGCCAAGCCATTTCAAGCTTGGTCATGTCACCCTCTTTAAAAGCCCAGAAATTCCCAATCGTGTCCCTTTTATTCATCCCTAACCTTGGTTTTCCCTTCTTCTTTCTCTCGCCTCTCTCTCTAAAGCCTCCATCCCCATCTCTCAAAACTTAAAAATCTCACCAAATCTTCCATTCCTCTCACTCAAAACTCAATTAAACCCACTCAATCTTTTGATTTTCTAATCACAACTCCATAACACCCATCAAAGTTTCACTTTTCACCAAAAGAACAAGATGCCTAGAACAAAAATGGTGTCCCACCACAAGAGGAGGCAACCTCCATCATCCAACTCCATCATCCTCTTCATCATCTTCAAAGTGATCAACTTTTCTAGCACGGGGTTTCTTTCCAGTGAGATATGTGAGCAATGAATCCCTTAATACTCTCCAAATTAGGAAAAATTTTGCTAAATATGTTCAAAACCTTGAATGAAAAAAATTAGTTTTCCTTAAACTTTTGCAATTCCAAGAACTCACCATAGAATTTTTAACCTCTCTTAAGGTTGAAAGAAATGAAATGAAGATTTGCACTAGGTTTAGCTTTAAATTGCTTGAAAAACCATGTGTTCTTGATATTGAGCAATTAAATGTTTTTTTTATTTTCACCAAGAAGGGAAAAAATGTGTTCCTAAAGGTTTTAGACAACAATTCGCATGGGGAGCAATAGGCTCGGGGGGTATGTATATGGCCAAATCGGCCAAAGTAACCAAATTGATAAATCTCGCCTTGAGGTATCTACATCAGTTTATGTCTTGTGGGTTCTTTGCAAGGAAAAGCACGGGTGTGGTGGAACTAAGCGAGCTATTTTTCTTAGATTGTGCTAGCAATGCTATACTCGTAAGTGTCGGCTATTGGTTGGCCAATGTGTTTGATAGCATAACGAATAAAAAAAAAGGGCACAATGTGCATAGGTGGATTGGTGACCACCTTAGCTATGGTACTTATTGATGGATTTAATCCAAGAACTTGCCAAATGACTAGAATTTTCGGGAGTGATTCATTGGATCTTGCTACCCTTGATAAGATGCACCGTTTTACAAAAAGGAGAGGGGCTTATGTTATGCGTTCATATAAGCAAGTTGCACTAAAGGACCAGCAAAAGAGGCCACGAGTTAATGAGGAGTCCAACTAGGACTCACTCGGTTTGGATGAAGATGCTCCAGAGCCGGATAATCAGGAGATTATTAATAGGATTGAAGCATTAGAAAGCAAGGTAGATCGTAATCATGCTGAAGTCCTCTCATAGTTAGAACAAATCAATAGCAACCTTGCAAAGATTCTTAGCCTCCACCCTTGAGCAGCCTCATCATCACATCCTCCATTGCTGTAGATCATATCAGCTTTTGCCTTTTGAGAACACTTAGTATGTTTCTTATTTTTAGTTGTTGAATATTTTAGTTGTTTTTCATACCGTTGTTGGTTATTAAAATTTTATATTTTATTTTGGTTATTTTATATTTATTGCTTTTAATCTTGAGCAATTAATGTTTGTGGATGAAAGATAACACTTGCCTCACAACAAAAATGATAAAAACCAGGTTGTACTTTAACTCTTACCTCTTTTAAATTATCCTCGCTTCCATTGAGGACAATTTCAATCTTTAAGTGTGGGGGTAGTGGCTAAGTTTTTTTATTCATAAATGCAAGTTTTTATTTTTCATAATTTTGTTGTTGTTTTTAAGTCTTTGTTTTAGTCATTTTTGTTAAGTGTTTTGCCTTACCATACATATTGTTTAAGTTCAATTGTTGTAAGATTGTTGATAGATGACCTTTTAATTTTTGAATCATGAATTGGAGAATTGAATAAAATTTATGCTTATTGTTGATTTGGTGGATATTCTTTGCATTGCCTTTTAAACTAGTGAATTGAGCCTATTAAGTTGAATATCAACTTATTATTCTTTATTGTGTGTGAACATCTTTGATTGATGAATTACTAGAACTTGCTTTGACATGCATATTGAGACTACATAAAAATTTCAATTAGGCATCAATATGATTAAGGCAATTAGGTGAACCCATTTTGGCTTAAAACGACCAACCCTATATTCAACCTTAGTTAGCCAATTTTGGGCCTATTTCGTTTCTCCTTTTATTTCTTTTTCACAACACTACTAGCTTTGAACCATGCTATTTTGTCTCTTACTCTTTCATTAGGTCAAGAGCATTTTAAGAGCGTTTATGATTGAGTATTGTGTTGAATAAAGTGTGGGATTAAATTTAGTAGGTTTAAGATTGCAAACCATTATGTTCTTTAGTTGCAAATCATAATTTACTAATAATAATAATAATAATAATTGTTGTTGTTGTTGTTGTTGTTGGAAAGGTTGAACTGAGTTGGGAATAATCTGTGCAAATTTAATAAGATGAGTTCCTAAAAAGTTCTTTAATATCTATTGCTAAGTGACTGGGAGGTACGTTGGGATTATTCGATTGAATCACATTGTTTACTTCATTTTTGAATTGCTCTTGAACTTAATGAATAAACTCACATTCTCAAAAGTCATACCTTTACCTTAGCCCCATTACAAGCAAATGAAAGACCTTATGATTGATGATTGATTGAAATTTAGTGGTGGAAGTTTGATTGATAAGCAAGCTTATGGTGATAATCTTTTATTGAATGTAATGAGTACAAACAATACCTATTTAAACACTTCAAAGAGTTGGTGAGGGAGTGTCAATATTGATTATGCGTGAAAAATCACTAAATTGCATGAGTATTGGTTTTATTTGGTTTGATATTGATTGCAGATTTAAGAAATTGATGCCTTGATATATTCTTATAACTTTTGAACTTGGCTAAATTTTCATGTTTACTTGTTTTGATTTTAACTTTTCTTGGGGACAAACAAAGAATTAAGTATGGGGTAGTTATTTTTTATCATATATGTACATATATTTAGGTTAATTTTATCGGCTTTAAGTTAATTTTTCTTTTAATTTGTGTTTAAAGTTTACTTGAAGTGTTTGATTTAGATGGAAGCTCAGAAGAATGAATTGAAGGATTAAAAAGGTGGAAAAGCATGTGACACACCCAAGAGACACAGCCAAGCCATTGGTCGTGTCCCTCATCCAAGGCAACACTCACATGACACGACCTGAGTTAACAAGCCACTGGTTGTGTCCTTCAGAACAAATTGGTAGAAACAGACACTGGAGAAGACACGGCCAAGCCACTGGCCTTGTCTCACTTGATGAAGCCAAAGAGTGAAACCAAAGAAGCAAAGGCAGAAGTGAACACACCCAAGAGACACAACCAAGCCATTGGCCGTGTCACAAGACACGACCAAGCCTTGGCCGTGTCTCATTTAAAGAACAAAACAAGGATGGAGGTAGTGGAAAACACACTCAAGAGACACGGCCAAGCCACTAGCCGTGTCTCACATGAAAAAGAAAGAAGGTTTTGAGGCATCCATGGACACGGCCACATGACTTGGCTGTGTCCATAAGAAAATGAGTGACACGGCCAAGTCCAAGTCACTCATGACTTGGCCGTGTCTTGTAAAAATTCTTTCAATCATTTTTTCACAAATTGGGGGACAATAGATGATATCTTTTAAAAAGAAACAATAAAAAATCAAAAAGATTGCCTAATTTATAGGAATAAATATAAAACAAAGAAAAAGGTGGGAGACAAAGTGTGGTATGTGAGTTAGCAAGAGATGGATGGTTTCTTAAAAAATTGAAAGAAGATGAAAGTGGTGGAGTATATACACGTTGGCTATTTTTGAAGAGAGAGTTCTTAGTTTTTATTCTTGATTTTTCAAGAGGAGAGACACCATTCTCTCTTTATCTTCATTCCTATTCATCCTTCATTTCTTCCATAGGCAAGAGCCAATCAAGATTGGGGATTAAATTGAGTGTGCAAGTTTCTTAGACAATTAGGGTTTGAAGAAAGCTTGATTGGAGTTAGAGCTTGAGAAAGTTACATTCCATCTTTCAAGAGGAGAGCCATTGATTTAGGGAGCTTGGAAGTTGTTCATCATACATCAAGGTGGAAGATAGGAGGAAGACAAGTAGTTCAACTTTTGGCATCTACAAGGAATTTTTCATATTCTCTCTTTTGATTCATTTTTATATTTTTGTTATTTTATTATGAATATTAATATTACAATGTACAATTTTAATTTGATGAATATTGAGATGGATATTTATTTTAAATTGATGATGAGCCAATTCACTCATGCCTTGGGTTATAGTGGATTTAATTAGATGGCTTGATATGATAATTCCATTAGTATGACTTTTTGTTGGTTGATTGCATTGGATTGAATATTAGGTTGATAAATTGGCCACCTATTTATCACTTAATATTGAACGATGGACTAAGAGGAGAAATTTGATATTGGAACTATGTAATCAACCACCCTAAGAATGAATTAAAAATATAAGTTCTAGGGTTTATTAATTTGCAATTTCAAAACAATTGGTTGTTGTTAATTCATGAATGTGAAAACTAATGAATTGGTAATTACTAATTTAACTCAAGGAACAAATTAAAATATAAGGTTATATTAATAGATAATTTGAGAATTAAGTTTTGATTAAATTGACCTACAACCCTAGGCACCATTTCTAGAATTGAATTGATCTTGAACAACCATTACACACATTTCTTTTAATTAAAATTGCTTTTCACCATTCCAACATATCACACTCTTGCTTTTAAATTTGCTTGTCAATCAAACTATTTCAAAATAATTCATTCCTTGTGAGACGACCTTGGGGCGATCACCATTGCTACAATAACCTCGTATACTTGCGAGTGTCGCTTGTAGTAGTAATTAATCGAGCGCAACATTACCAGTATGATGAGCTTTGACTCTTAATATCCATACAACCCCCTAGTGGTATTAGAGCAAAGCTCAAGCTCGACTTATTATAAAATAGTCTAGTTCGAACTCAAACTCGAACTCGAATTGAGACCGAGCTTGTATCGAACCAACTCATATATCATGTATCTCGAGATTAAACTCAAGGTTGATTTAAATAAGGTTAACGAGCTTAATAAACTTATTTTAGTTTTCATTTTTCATTCATTTTTTCTAAATTTTCATAAAAGATATACTAAAATTTATGTTTTTATGAAAGATGAATAATATAATTATATATTAATAAAAATAAAATATTATATTACTATAATTTTATATTTTACTATAAATTACCAAACTATTTTATATTGTATATTATTTAATTTATTTATCACATATACTATATATTAATAAATTATATAAATTAAATTAATCAAAAAATTAATATATTCACATATATAGTTTAGTATATGTAAATTAAATTATATATATTTTAATCAAATATACTGAACGAGCTAGTTTATAAGCTTAACTCACGAGCTTTTTAAATGAACTAGTTTGTGAGCTAACGAGCTGAGTATTTTATAGCTTAAACTTGACTCATTTATCAAACGAATATTTTGAGCTCAAACTTGAACGAGCTTTTACTGAGCCGAGACCCAAGCCAAGCTGGAGTAGCTTGGCTCTGCTCCATTTGTTTTCCTTTTTCTAAGTTTCTCTTATTTTTCTTTTGTTTTTTTTCCTAAGCTTCTCTAAACCAAAAAATAAAGATAAAAGAAAAACTTTTTATGACAGTGTAACATTAGCAGGGTAATGGGCCAGAAGACTCTGAGAAAGCCCAAGCTATAAGACAGCGACATATCAAATTGCAGTGGAAGTCTACATCAAAATAGAGAGACTAATGATAGTAGTATTTTTTTACGGATATAATTGAGCTGGGTCGAGCCGAGTTTTGAAAAGTCCAAGCTCAACTCGTTATAAAATAGTCGATTTGAAACTCAAACTTGAACTCGAATCGAGCCCGCCCGAACTTATATAGAGCCAGCTCATATATTATATATCTCGTGCTTGAACTCGAGCTTGATTTAAATAAGTTTAAGAAATTTAATGAACTTATTTCATTTTTCATTTATTTATTTATTTATTTTACATTTTCATAAAAGATATATTAAAATTAATATTTTTATGAAAGATAAACAATATGATTATATATTAATAAAAATAAAATATTGTATTACTATAATGTTATATTTTACTATAAATTCTAATCTATTTTATATTGTATATTATTTAATTTATTTATCATATATATCATATATTAATAAATTATATAAATTAAATTAGTCAAAAATTTAATATATTTACGTACATAATTTAATATATATAAATTAAATTATATATATATATATATTTAATTAAATACACTAAACGGGCTAGTTTATTAGCTTAACTTGCGAGTTTTTTAAACGAGCCAACTCACGAGCTAACGAGTCGAGTATTTATTAGCTTGAACTCGGCTCATTTAACAAACGAATAGTTCGAGCTCGAATCTAAATGAGCTTTTACCGAGCCGAGACCTAAGCTGAGCTCGTATAGCTTGGCTCATTTACAGCTATACTAAAAAAAGAAGAAAGGAAGGAAGAAGAGAGAAAAAAATTACAATAAAAATGAAATTCCAAAAAGGCTCCATAAATAAAACAGTCACGATACATATAAAAACAAGAAAAAGCCATGAAAACAACAACAAATTAATGAAATCCCTGCACTACAGGATTTGAATAAGAATCCGTGGATTTTTTTTTTTTTAATTTCCAAACAAGCACTATCATAGATTAACTAATAAAATCCACACTCGTAATTTTCTTTTTCTTTTGAATTTTTAAAAAGTAAGATTAACAATAACTGCTTTGTTGGGGCCATTTCCATATATGATTTAATTTCTCAATTGCAATTGCATGGATCGCAACTGCAGTTTGATCCACACTTGCAGCCATTCTCTGCACCAAATTCATCTCAGAACCTTCATAAAACCTGCAAATTTTCAGTATTATTCAATTAACTAATTTCATTCTTTTTAATAATTATAAAAATTTGTCAAAGAAATTAAGAACTCAATTTTTAATTTTTTTTCCTTTTCAAAAAATTTTATTAGAATAATACATACTTCTTTGCAATGAACAAGGAATCAGAGCCAAAATTCATTTGAATTTTCCTTAAAAAAAAAATATCCCTACACATTAATTTTCAAATTGGTATTTCAATATATAAAATATTTCGCATTATAGGCTTGAAGAGGACTGAAATGCTATTTTTTTTAAATAGTAAATTTTAGAAAAAAAAAAATAGATTATTGGCGTCTCAACTTTTTTAAATTTTCAATTTTGATATCTCAACTTTTTTTTTTTTATTGTGGTGTTTTAATTTTAATGAATGCTTATAAATGAATTGTTTCAGTAACAACTAATTTGTAAATATTCGTTAAAGTCAAAATACTGAAATGATTAAAAAAAGTTGATACTAAAATAGAAAATATTGAACATTCCATACACTAATGACATAATTTTTCCTAAATTTCAATATAGTAATATTAAAATAAAAAATAAATTTAAACCTCAATTAAAATCAAATTAAAAATTTATTTTCTCAAACTCAATTAAATAGTTAACCTTATATTCTTTCAAATAAGCTTTTAAGGGAAATTCAAGAAAATGACAAAAAGAAACAAAGAAAAACAAGATTAGAAAATAACACTTAAAAAAAAAGACTAGAGGCTACAAAATGATAAAAGAAAATATTAGATTGGACAATATTAAATCTTACTTTTTCTTTTAAAAAAAAATTAGATTATTGCAAAAAGAAGAAAAAAAATTTACAGTTTGTAGCCACAGCTGGGGCCGCAGTTGTGGTTAGAGCCGCAGCTACACTTTCCTCCACAGCCAGATATTTTTGTTTTGTTTTCCCTTAAAAAGGACTTTGAAATTTGATTTCTCAAAGAAAAGCTCAAAGTATGGTTTTTAAGTTGCAAAACTTCACTCCCATTTATAGTGTAGTCGATCTACAAGGGTCTTTCCCCTCCGCCATACACGTTGTTATATTTAAGGTCAATAGCTGTGATTTGATAAAAAGAATAATTATTAAAAATGAAAAATAAATATTATTGGTATCTAATTTTTTTTTTCATTATTTGAATGTTTGAACACTTTTTACTAGTTTGACGGTTGAACTTCAGTATAAAACTTCAGTTTTTATAGTTAAGTTAGTTCCTCTTAGACTTTTTTATTTTATTTTTTTACCTAAATACTAACTGGACCGATTTGTACTGAATATTTAATCATGTCATATTTTGTCAAAAAAGTGATCAAAATATTCTAAAAAAACAACTAATAAAAAAACTAAAAGACCATCCTCTAAAGTAAAAGCACCCCTAACAGAGGGGTTTTTTTTTTATCCCAGTTCTTTCTTGGGATTGAAACCATGGGACTTACCCTATTGTGGGGAAAGTTCTATGCCAACTGTAGGAGGGACGATCTCATTAAAAAGGGACCATCCTTCCTTCAATTTTTTTTAAGTGAATGAAGGCAACCCTTTATTCATTAAAAAAAATAAAAAATATATATTTTTTATAATAAAATAATTTTGATAATATGGGACTTGTTCTTCTATTAGAGGGCTAAGTTCCAATTTGATTTGGATTTCAAATCTCACCTATATGGCATGTTAGTGAGATTCAAGGAGAGAGACTTGTCCCTCCCAATCGGTGATGCTCTAATGAGCTTGGGGATATTGCGGATTTCAATCCCTCTCTTTTTCAATCTCGAGATTTTAATCCAAAAACTGTAAACGACAATTTGTATTTTCTCTCTAAAAAATAAACAATGCCTCTCTCTCTCCTAAAACTCTGCTCCTCAAACATCTTTCAAATTCATGCTCAAATACAAGTCTTTAATCTCTAATAAAATGCCTTACTTATTTCTGAGCTCATTTGATTATGTTATTTGTCTTTCTCAAAGAACTTGATCGAGGTATGCCCAATCCCTTTTATATTAATTAGTTAACTTTCTACCTCTATCTTCTTGGAATATGCTCATTAGAGACTATTCTACCAGTAATACACCTAGAGAGGCAAAATGGGTCTTTCGCTGAATAGCCTAAATGTGAAGAGAAGAAATTAGACCCAGTGGTCTGACCTACCCTTTTCTTCTCAAAGTGTGCACTGCATATTTTGCAATCAAAGAAGTGAAACAAATACATGTAGGTGTTGCTAAGTACAGTTTGGATTGTGATGTTTTTATGTGAATAATGATTTGGTGAATTTTTATGGGTCACGCAAGGAGATTTTCGATGCATGTAAGGTGTTCGATGAAATGTGCGTGATGCTACCCTTTATTTTCCCAAGCTCAGAAATTGAGCTCCTTATCCAGTCATCCTCATGACCGAGCTCTCAGCAGTATGCAGACATCGATTTCGGGTACTCTCAGTCTCACTGAGCTCCTTATGTCTAGCAAATAATACACCCGCAAATTATGCTGACACATATCAGACTCTGTCTCCCCATTGTCTCCTCATGTCTACTATAAATAGGGGGTCACACCCCACAGGTAAAGGATCCCATTTCTCTCTAACTCTCTCTCTCTCTATATATATCTTTCTCTCTCTTATTTAGAGCGTCTGACTACTGACTTAGGCATTGGAGCCTCTCTCGAGAGCCCTGTCCACCCTACTCTCTTGTCTTATAGGTAGGAGAACAATAGCAACATCTGTATCAAAGTTTGAGCTGTAGGAGATAGGACACCCTGAGGATCAGCCCGTCATCATTGGTGCGGTGAGCGTGGATTGGCTATTCCTTAGCAAAGACAATGAACCCTTAGGTACATCTTATAGCTCTTGCAAGAATAGCACTCTTATCGTGCCCTGATTTAATATTTCATATTATAACACTCCCACATACCAAACACTCATAACACGCTTCTGTGTCGAACTTTCATCACGCTCTCGCGCGCATTATTCAGGTCAATGTGCCTTGCACAGTGAGCATTCTAATTAATTCAGCTCAACATGCTTTGCACACCAAGCATTCCAATTAATTTAGCTCAACATGCCTTGCACACCGAGCATTCCAATTATTTTAGCTTAATTACCTTGCACACCGAGTACTCCAATTAATTCAGCTCAATGTGCCTTGCACACCGAGCCTTACAGTGCCTTAGTTGCATAACAATCTTCAGCACTTTAATAGTATACATATATTTCAGAGCCTTGGTCGCTCACACAGCTTATAACACTTCAATTATGCATCTTGCAGTCCTTATCCGCACACTGAGCTTACAACACTTTAATCGTACATTTTATAGTGCCCTGGTCGCATACAGAAATAAAAGCATTTGTAATTGTGCATACTATTATGCCCTAGCTACGCACCAAGTTACAAGCACTCTAATCATGCATGCAATTGCATCCTAATCGTGCACCGAGCCTTGAGCAATTGCACCCTAGTCGCGCCCTAAATTCTCAATACAGATGTAAATATATCTACATTTTTCTACGTTTTCTTGCATAATACCTAGTTGTTCTATGTTTTCTTACATTTTGATTCTATTTTATTTATAATACCAAACTGTTTAGTGCCTTTGCTCACACTGAACGTGTATTATTCATTTGTATCTCATAGTGCTCGCATGCACATGAAAATTACATTATTGATTTGAATATTGTAGTGCCCTGGTGCACACTGAATTGCTTTATTTTTTTCTCATGCATTGATTCACTTATAGCACCTTTATGTGCATCACTATTGTAACCCTTGTACAGGGCTTAGCTTCTATGTGCTGACCAAGCGTCAATGCTCTTACTGTAATATTTTTTATTTATCTTCTGCACTTGTAAATTCGAGGGCATGTGTATCACCACCGTTTATAATTGTTTCCAAGTCCCCATTCTTTTATAAAAGCAAGCCACTACCTTTATACAAAAGAAGCATGAATGAGTATATCTAGGCGCTTTACTAGCCCTCTGAAAGACAGCCTAAGAGACTACTTCACATAAATGTCCAAGTAATAAAGGGAGGCACTGACACCCTTGATATCCGAGGAACCGCATCCCCAAGAGCCGAGCATAGAGTCGAACGGGCATTCAAGTTCATCAAAGAGGAACTTCATACCGCACGCATCGAACTATGATCATGTTAACAACACAGAACAATGTCTTGCACCGTGAAGAAAACTAAGAATCTAGTTGAGTGCAGAGCCCGAGCATCTTGGCTGAGCTCTCAAGCCAATAGTCACCAGAACATTCTTGTTCGTTTGGACATCGCACATAGGACGCCTTTAATAAGGTGATCACCCTTTTTATTCTTTAATTTTATAGTTTGCTTGGTTGCGCAGTACACGAGTGCTCAACCACCTGTGCCCCAAGTAGTTTAAGTAAAATTGTGCCTATGACATACTGTTATAGGATGCTCAGGTGTATCTCATGTTTAAGCAGATTGGCCAGATGCCATACACATGTTAACACTATATAGCATATCACAAGATCTGTTAACGATCGAGCCATGTATGTAATTCACATAGCATATCACATAACGAATCAATCAAACACAAGTAATGAATTCACGTTCAAAATAAAGACACTTTATTAGTAGGAGAAAGATTCATTATATAGATAGCCTCGTCCTTACAACTGTATAGGTCGAGCATAAGCACCCTATAGCTACTTTACAAGTTTTTAGTCTTGGACCTTGTCATTCTGGGCATTGTCTTCTTGGTCCAAATCCTCTACCTCATCTTCTTCATCTTCTGCTTCTTACTCGGCATCTAGCTCATCGATGTCTATCTCCATCATTAAGGACAAGTCCATATCCGGGTTCTCTTTCTTCAATCTGTCAGACACAATCTTCTAGTAAGCATAGACACCCTGAGCATAATGCTTGTCGATCCTCACTGACTCGGCAACTAGCCCTTACCAATTGGTTTCAATGGCATCCTCTGCCAAGCGCAGCTTGCCATCCTTAGTTTTTAGAGCTTCCTTTGCCAAGTAAAGCTCTTCATTTTTGGCTCTCAAAGTTTCTCTGGTCGATCTTAGCTTCTCTATTTTCTTCCTTAAAGCTTCTTGAACTTGTTTTAGCTCCTCATATTTAGCTTTTAAGGAATTCTTCATCTCTTGTCTTTTTGAGATCTCCTCATCGCAGTTTCTTATCTCTTGAGCAAAATTGGTCGCCATGCCTATTACCCGATCCTCGATGGTATGTGCTAGCTAGGCAACCTATAGAATTTTGTTCAGTTCATTTCTATACTAAAACTTAATCCAAGTATAAATGTTCAGATTTTCCATACCATGTGAGACATTGTCACCATCTCCTTTACCATGTTGTCCGAGCTTTTTTGCACATTCTCATGCCTCGCTTTAGGGATAGCTCAATATATTTGTTTCAGCACCTTCTACATCCTGACATCCCATACTAAGTATGTAGCATTGTATGGGCTCACCAACTTCTCATTCACCGCCTCCACTAGCTGAACCATGCTATACCGATGGGCTAGTGGTTCTCCCACCTCTCTTTGAGGTAAGTTTTCCTCCATTTGGGTCTGAGGTAGGTTCTCATCTATCCCTGCATGAGGCAAGCATTCTTCCACTTCCCTGTGTGGCTCAGTTTCTGGTATTGCTTCTGTGGAGAGAGCTAGGTCCACCACATGCTTTTCCTCTTGAACGGGACTGGTCCTAGCAGCTTTCTCTCTCTATTGCTCGCGAGCCAACCTAACCTTTTTTTAGCCTCTCTTCTTGCCTCCTTTTAGCCAGGCGTTTGAGTTCTCTACTCACTGATCCTGAGCCCCTCTCTGTTTAACCAAGCCATTAGTTAGCCACACACTTAAAACCAAACACTTAACACATTAATCTTGAGAAAAACATAAAGCATAGAGCATACCTGTCTGGTCTTCTAGCAGAATCTCTTTCGGAGACCTCCCAAGGGGGAAGTACTCCCTTATCATTGTAACAACATTCCTCTTCTCTCTCAGAATGTCTCGCTCCACTGTCTCAAACACAGTGAGCTCATTCTTATCCAGCCTCTCCCTTATCACCTGTTCACAACTAGGATTGACCCACCAATTATTTTAGCAACCGAACCCCTCGCGGTTCTCCAAGATGAAAAACTGATCCTTTTATGCTTTTATTGAGTCCGATTTTCCTATAAACATACCAAGCCCTGACCTTCCTTACAAATATAAGAAATCCTCATCTTCTCCCGAGCATATCTTGAGCACGCTGAAAGCACTCAACACTCGAGGAGTAGGCTCAACCCCGAGCAATCCGCATAATATCTCAAACCCCGTGATTGTTCACTAAGCATTTGGACTGAGCTGACCTGGGGCAATCTTGCGGTTGGTTAAGAAAGCTTGAGGAAAGGGGCGCGGAAGAAACCACACCCCTGACCTCAAATCCTCTTCATAGATAGTCATTTGATGTTTCGGTAGGGTGTCATAGGCTTAGACATCCTCTTTAGGAAGGCGCATCTTGCACTCCTCTAGTATTTGACACTTCTGCCATATTCTAACCAAGTATGTATTTGTTAGCATGGATATGAAGTCTCTTACTTGAGCTTTCTCCAATCTCAGGTGTACTCCTTGGACTTTACTTACTTATAGTCTCGACATGAGTTCCCTCCCCCAGTACACTTGGAGAACCCACCTCTCCTCCCTCCCCTGACACATCTGAGCTGATAACTGCTCACATCATTTTGCTACTAGAATTTTAAATGCAAAACTTAAAACAGAATTTTAACGCGAACCACCAAAACCAAGTTCTCTAGCTTTAAAACTTCACACTAGTCAAACAAGATGAGCTTCTCTCTTTTGAGTTGTATGCTGAATGTCGTCCCACTACTCTCTATTTATAGAGTGCACTTCGGCCATGTGAACCGACATCCCTTTTTAACGCTGCAGGCATTACATCTTTTCGGTTCCCGCCCAATTATTACCTCGATTTTCAAAATGTCACTTCTCCTCTATATGACATCTGTCCTTCTAAAATCTTCATCGACTCCTTGGCATAAATGCCAAGACTTCTCAGGAGAGTATTCTTCCGAGATTTTCTCAGTTTCTCTGTACTGCCTGTGCTGGCCCTCAGTTCTGGGCTTTGTCCTCGAGCTCCTCGAGTCATCTTTGAGCTTTTGAGCTCTCACCTCCCGAGCGTCTCGAGCTCTTTTTTTTAGCTTCTGAAGCTCTCTTTTTGAGCACCTTGAGTTCTACCTTATGTATCTCAGTTTCTCAGCAACTCTTATTGAGCTTGACTTATCTATCACAACTCTTAGTTTGACATAAATGTCAAATGGCCAACGAGGGACTAGTGATGATACCCCCACTTCTCGAGCTCTCTTTTTGACCTCCGCACTTGAGTACTGTCTATTTTCATATAATATCTATTTCATGATTCAATACATACACTTTCTACCGAGCTCTTCTGAGCTTCTATGCATGGTTTTGACATAAATTTCAAAAGACTTGAGGGGGACTACTGATGCTACCTCTCATTTTTCTGAGCTTGGCAACCGATTATTCTCGTGGTCGGGATCTCAGCAATATGCAGATATCAGTTTCAGACACTCTCAGTCTCACCGAGCTCCTTATGTCCAGCAGATAACACATCCGCAAATTACGCTAACACAGATCAGACTTTGTCTCCCCATTGTCTCCTCACGTCTACTATAAATAGGGGGTCACACCCCACAGGTAAATGATCCCATTTCTCTTAAGCCTTTACTCTCTCTATATGTATATATCTCTTTATCTCTCTCTATATATCTCTTTCTCTCTCTTATTTAGAGCGACCGACATCTGATTTAGACATCGAAGCCTCTCCCGGAAAGCTCGGTCCCCCCTACTCTTTTATCTTGTAGGTAGGAGCTAGGACTCCATGAGGATCAGCCCATCATTAGTGTGTTAGAACTGTAGTTTCTTGGAATGCAGAAAATACTAGCTGTGTTAGGAGTCTCCGATTTATTTGGATGATTGCATGAAAATATGTGATTTATTATTTTTTTAAAAAAATAATTTTGAGTTTGGTTTTTAATCTTGTTTGTGTGTGGATTTTTTAGAACAGAAAAAGAAAGTGCTTTATTATTATTATTATTATTTTAATCTTGTGTATATTTTGTTTGAATGCTTAAAAATTAAAAAGAATTTTTTCTTTCTAGTGAGATATTGATGTTATAGAGAGGATAGAAAAAAAGGGACACTCAAAAAATAAGAAAGAAATTAAAGTATTAAATTAATAAAATTACTTTTATCAGAAAATTATTTTTAATCGAGCATGGCAAATTTTTTTAGTTGAAAATTGGGCTATACATACATTATTTAGCAAGTCTTCTAAAATAAAATTCGTCAGTGTAACTAAATTATATATATTAAAATTCATCAGAGTAATTAAATTATATCTATTAACTGAAATTTAGACACAAAAATGAAAAAAAAAGTTCAAATACTAAAATTGCAAAAATAAAAAAATTATATACTAATAGTATATCTTTTCCTTCTAAAAAATAATTATTATTTACTTCAACAATTAATTTTATTTATTTGTTTTTAATTTCACACCAAAAATTCATTACTCATTATTTGATACATTTAATATTAATGAACTTTTCATCTAAAAATATTTTTTATCTTACAAAAAATAAAAATATATTTATTAATTAATTCAATAATATTATTTGCTCTCATAAAAATTATTAACTTTAATTAAAAAATTAATAATCATGAACAATTATATATTTTTTTCATTGAAAAATACTTTAACAAAAAATTAAAAATAAAATTATTATTAGTCATTTACTATTAATTAATTTTTCTATAAATATTTAATTTTTTTATATTTTTTTAAAATTATTCATTAATTAGTTAAACAATATTTTTTACTTTAACAAAAATTATTATTTTAATATAAAATTTCATGATAATGATTTATTAAATGTTATTTTCAGTGGAAAATAATTTAACAAAATTATAAATAAAAAATTTATTATAAATAAATTTAATATTAATTATTTTTTTGCTATAAATGTTATATTCTGTTTTACAAAAATTAAACTATATTTATCAATTTTCCCTTATAATTTTGGTTATAATTATATAATAATGTAAAAAAGAGATACAGTAAAAACGTGAAGTACGTTAAATCTTAATCTAGAGAGCTAATCCCCTTAGCTTTTTGAATTTAAATAATTTCTCTTAAAATTCGATACATAAGATTTTGCCATCATGTCTGTCACATACGGCTAATCCGATTAACGTGTAACACTGAATGATGAGCAAGCATTCTTTACCATGCTAATCATAAGCTCTTCAATTCTTAAATTTATGTCATAATTAAAATATATATCCTATTCTATATGATCTCATATCATCGTAATCTCACCTAATAGGCTAATTTCAACGTGTAATATGCAATTATCAATTATAATTAGGGGCGGAGACAGGGGAGTCCTAGGGGGGCAATGGACTCCCCTCCCCTCCTTTCATCCTTTATGCATATACATATAATATACATATATATATATTATATAATTATGTATATTATTATATAATTATATATATATAAACTATATAATTATAAATTATATAATTATATAATAATTTATATATAAAAATATTTATAAATATATAATTATATATATTATTGATTTTTTTGCACTATATATATTTTTAATTAGTAAATAAATTTTTAATATTAAAATTTTGTAATTTAATTATGAATTGAATAAAAATAATATTTTCATTTAAGATAGCATGTTCATAAAATTTAATTTAATAAAATCATCTAAATAAATTAAAAAATTCAAAAACTAAAATGAAAAGAAATGTAAAAATTAATAAAATTTTTAGAATTTAATAAATGATATAAACCAATAAAAATCTAAATTCTACAATAATATTAAATATTAAATTTTATTTTTAATTAGGCAGTAATTTTTTTTTTACTTAAAAATTTTTTCTTTTTTTATTTAATTCCTAATTTCGCCGACTGATTATAATGGACATACTCAAACGTATGTCAAATGTTTAATCGATATAAATTACACTACAAATGAAAGGAGATGTATTAACCATATCATAGCATAGGAATTGAAACTCCCTTCCAAAAGTTACAACAAAGGCTCCATAAATACTAACAAAGCAGCGACGACACAATACATATATATAAAAACAAGAAAAAGCCATTCAACAACATCAAATGAAATCCCATTACAGGATTTGATTAAGAACCCATGGCTTTTCTTTATTTACAACAACCATTATTATGCATAATCAAACTAATAAACCCACACTCTTAATTTTCCTTTTTGGAGGATTTATTAAAAAGCAAGACTGATAACTGCTTTGTTGGGGCCATTAATTTCCATATTTGATTTAGTTTCTCAACTGCAATCACATGGATCACAACTACAGTTTGGTCCACAGCTGCAGCCATTTTCTGCACTCTCTGCACCAAAGTTCATCTCAGAACCTTCATAGAACCTGCAAAATTTTAGTATAATTTTAACTAATTTCGTTCTTTTTAATTATTATACGAATTTTGTCAAAGAAATTAAGAACCCAATTACGATTTTTTTTCTCTTTTTCAAAAAAATTATCAGAATAATACATACTTCTTTGCAGGTGCAACTCCTACAATCAGAGTCTCAGTTCTGGAGCTCTCTGAGAATCCCAAGTCAGGGTACTTGCCACATCTGCAATGAACAAAGAATCAGAGCCAAAATTCATTTAAAAAACTTCAAATTTCGTAAAAGAAAAATAATTAATTATCCAAACGCAATAAAGAGGACTGAAATATGTATTTCAAGAAATTGTTGCTCAAGGCTATGATCACATAGAAATTATTATGTAGGATTTTAACATAAAATTTTTGTCAAATATAAATTCGAATTTCAGATAAAATCAAATTAAAATTTTATTTTAAGCTCTATCAAATAATTTGTCTAATATTCTCTCAAAATAAGCTTTAGAGAGAAATTCAAGAAAAAGGCAAAAAGATTAGAGTCTACAAAATGATGAAAACATTAGATTAGACAATAAGAAAAATATTTAACCATAAAGAAGAGAAGAAGAAGAAGAAGAAGAAGAAGAAAATTCCAAGAAAGTAAAAGTTATACCCGCCGCAGCCGCTGCCGCAGTTGCAGCCAGAGCCGCAGCCACAGTTTCCTCCGCAGCAAGACATTTTTGTTTTGTTTTTTGTTTTACTTAAAGAGGACTTAGAAATTTGATTTCTCAGAGAAGGGCTCAAATTATGGTTTTCGAGTTGCAAAACTTCACTCCTATTTATAGTGCAGTCGAGGCAAAAGGTCTTTCATCTCCACCATACACGTGGATACAATTAAGGTCAATAACATCTGTGATTGGATACGAATTGTAATTTCCGCCTCTCTTCTGTCTCTTTAGCGTCTCCTTGTCACCACTCATCATGATACAAGAATTTTTGGAATTATAAATATAGCTATGAATAATAATAATATGAGAATTCTCAAATCACAAAAAAACTATTGGAACAATATTAAGGTGACAGTTGGTAAAAGGATCATTTATTGAAAATTTTTCTAACTTGTTTGTATCATTATTATTTGCAATATAATATAAAAAAGAAATAGTAAAAGATTAACTTAGGAAAATATACATAAGAAATACTAAAAAAAATACCATCAAATATAAATTTAATTAACTAAATATGTTTATAGCTTATCTTTTGTTAAATCTCACATCTATTAAATATAAAAAATATAATTTAATAAAAATATAGAAATGGACTTCCAAATTTATATTAAATTTACTTATCAAATAAGAATTTTTAACATTAAACTTAAATTTCTGTATTTTTTAATTTTAAAAATATTAAAAATTTCAGAAAATAAAATATCTGATTTATATATAATTTTTTATAAATTAAAATTCGTGATAATGCTTACAAATAAGTCTATATTGATCGTATCGCAATAATATTTTATTTTATTAATAATTAAGAAAAAAAAAGTTAGTGTCAAATAATATATAAAAAGTGACCGTGTTGTCATTTAATTATGGTGAAAAATAATGAAAAGAAAAAGTGTCATTTACCCACTTGACAAAGTGGGCTAAATCATAGTGAAAGAATCATTAATTTATTCAAGGATTTTACTTAATTTTCATGGAAGAAATCAACAGGAAGGCAGACACAGAAAATATTTTATTTTTTAGGGTGAAAAGTCCAATCCAAGACTTGTAATTAAGCACTAAAGAAAATGATTAATCAATTGACAGAATAATTATATTTTCTTTTCCTTTTCTCTCCGTTATTGTTTTGACTGTAGATCTAAGACTACCGCTAGCAGAAATCTATTTTTTAAGTGTATTCTTTTCTCTAGTTTTAGTGTTTTTCTTATACTTTGGTTTGGTTTGTTTTTAGATTTAGCCTTTCTAAGACTCTTTGTACCCTCCTTCTTCATGAAGGGTTTTTGGTACTGAAATCCGCTGTTTGATATCTCATCCTCAATGAATTCCTCTGTTAGGGGATGGCATTGATTGGAAAATGATGGGTTTTATGCGCATACAAGGGACTATCTCTCAAAAGCAGAAGCTCTTCATTTTACTTCCCTCTTCTCTGGATTTTGCTTAGCACGCCCCTGAGTTTGGTTTGTTTGTTCATGATGGAGGATGTTGCCTTTGGTAGAGCCTCATCTAGCTGCTAGGGTTTGGGTCAGCGCCTTTGAAGTTTTCAGCTAGCTTCCTCCTTGGCCCTTGTACATAACGTTTAATCCTGATTTTCCCTCAGTTGATTAAATATTTGAGGAGATTTAGGGCATCAAATCATCAAATGATTTCATGTTTTTATTGTTTAGTGGTGGTTGTTTTCAAGCATATATATATATATATATATATATATATGGTTTCTGTTTCTTTTTTTAATCTTTGTTTATCAGTGGCTTTTGTTTCAGGAGTGACTCTGTATGAAATTTGACACTTTTGCATCCAGGGAAAAAAATGCTGATCTTAGGCTTCTCTATTTGTTCTTAAGCTGCAAAATTTTGTTTTATTAATGGAACTCTCTATATTCAGACAAAAAAAAAACTAAATTATTATTAAAGACTCTGTATTTGAGGAAGTAGCCTTCAGTTTATGAACGATGCATGAATGTTGCAGGTTTTGAAAGATACTGCATACATCAACATGATAATGAAATAATTGACATTTTCTTGTTGTTTGCATGTATTATTTACTTATCGAACATTATCTCTTTATATACACATATATATATATAATATTATCCTTACCTTGTGGTGTGTGCGGTAGCGGAATTAGGCGAGGTCGTGTGGAGTGGCACGACCACTTTGGCGCCGGCCGGAAGCTAATATACGTGAGTCAGGAAGCCCAATCCCCTTTTCCTCTGGCCGTCCGCTGCAACAGAGCCCCTGCAATTGCACCGGTGAAAATTTTGCCTCCCTCTTATATAGTCGCTGGTTCCGCCACTGAGTATGCATATATATATATATATATATATATATAATATTATCCCTGCCTTGTGAACTTGCAAGAGATGTTGGGTAGGTGAATTTCTTGTTTACAATTCACTATTAATTAATTACCGAATATTTCAATCTAGGTCGGTTGAAATAATGATAACAAATGAATATTACAAGGTCTGTTTCCAATCATTATTAAAAAATTATATTGATATATGATAAAATATATATTTAATTCAAAATTAACTAAAATATATTTAAAAATAAAAATATATCACATCACAACATTATCAAATAACTTTAATTTTTTATGCTTTATATTATAAAAAATTAAGATTCAAAAGTACTTAATCATCCCCTCTCCCTCAAAATATTTTAGGAATAATTATTCTTAATTACACAGTTTTTAATATACGATATTAGATGTTTATAATCTATATTAATCATAATTAGTTTTTTGTTATTTGTGAGGTATATCTTACTATTTTAAATAATAATAATAATAATAATAATAATATTTATATAATTATACTAAAAAATATGTATATAATTATAATTTAAGTATTCATTATTATTTTTGTATTGCTTGTTGCAATGTGCATGGTGTTTAGATTGATTGTGGGCGAAATAAAAAGCAAAAATTTCCTTTTGCTTATACTTCTGGGTCTTCTTTATAAAATATATCATCGAGTTATAAAACTGCCACATCATAAATCAGAAAAAAGAAGAGTATATGTGTTTAAGAAATATATTGATTAATATGCTGCAGTAAATTTATCATAATTTTATTGTTGGATATATCTAATTAGTGCTTCACTGTTCTCCATTTGCGAGTGTTCTTATGCATTATTCCTTAATATATAACTATCAAATTACAAATATAATTCAAATCCCATATGGATAGAGTCGAATATAAAATCTTTGGAGAAATAAGTGTCCAGTATTGAATTTGATCTTGCAACTAATAAATCATTCATTTTGTAAAATTAATGTTATATTAATTTAAGTGAAACGGCAGTACAATTATTCTGTTGAAAAGAAAAGGAAAATAGTGGGAGAAAGTAGTGCTTCCTATACAAAGAATTTAATTAAATGGGTAAGGCCCACATTCAAATATGAAGGGCTTTTAATTTGGGAATCCCTTTGACATTTCACTTTTGTTGCCAAAAAAGAATGGTGCATGTGATTTCCCTTTGATTTTTCATTTTCTTTTTCACTTTTATTTTTCTTTTTTTAGTTTCTTCAATCAATTCCACTCTTTTATCTTCCAAAAATACTTTTTCTTTATAAAATTATTAAAGATTACTTTCTTTCTTTTTAGTCTTTTTCTTTTCAAATTAATTCATGACTTCAATTAAACTAAAACACATGCTATGGGTCCTAAAAGTCTTCAACTAAAATATATGCTTAAACCTCTAGCTTGGTAAGAATGTTCATATTTTGATAATCTGAAAAACTTAAACCTGAACCTGTATGTCGAGTTTAATAATTTTGTGAACTTAAATCTCACCAACCTGAAAATTAATTCGATGAACTTGTTTTCAGGTTTGATTTTTTGATTAATTTGAACAGATATTTATTAATTTATATTATACAAAATTCAATAGCTAATAATGTCCATAAAAACATATGCATAAAATCCATAAGAACAACTAAGATATTCATAAAAGTAAATTCATTAAAAACAAATAAATTGACAAATAGTAATATAATTCTCTACAATTAGAAAATAATATATATATATATATATATATATACACGTTTGAACTTAAACTTGTCAATCATGTCCGATTCAGTTAATTTAATATAGACTAAATTGAGGTCTAGTTAATCTAATTTTAGAAATTAATAACCTAAAATTAAAATCATAAATTTGAAAGTTCAGGTTTGATTTGAATAGAAATAGAAATTTAGATTAATTATTCTCTTTAAATTTCAACATCTTGTCTACTTTTTTTTTTTTATTTTTTTTTATTTTTTAATATTGCCTATTTCAAAAAAAAGTTATTTGTTTTTCCTTTGTTTACTCATATAATGTGTTGCAAAATGTGAACAGAGAAAAAATTGACTTATCTCATTAATGTCAGATGTGTAGTTTATATACTGTAGCTAACTGGATAAAAGAACAAATGTAACTAACTATATAAGCCTAACAAATACAAATAAGCTGTCAAAAAATATCCACTAACTAACTATTACATTTAGATAAATACAACTGCTTCTTCACCCCCCTCAAGCTGAAGAGTATTGATATTCAATATTCCCAGCTTGACTAATAAGTGCTGAAATACAGAAGCAGATAAAGGCTTAGTAACGATATCAGCTAGTTGATGATTAGTGGACATTGACAGTAACCTCAACAACCCAGACTTAAACTAATCCCGTACTAAATGACAATTTAGCTCAATGTGTTTAGTACGTTCATGAAAAACAGAATTATGAGCCAAATTAATTGCAGACAGATTGTCACAAAATATCAAAGAAGGTCCACAATGCAAAGAGCAAAGATCAGACAGTAAATAATGAAGCCATTGTACCTCACAAGCAATTGAAGCCCAAGCTCTATATTCAGCCTCAGTAGAAGATCTAGAAATTGTAGTTTGCTTTTTATATCTCCAAGAAATAAGTGAATCTCCAAGTAAAACATACATACCAGTAACTGATCTTCTAGTTAAAGGACAGGAAACCCAGTTAGCATCTGTGAAAGCTTGAACTTGAAGATCAAAAGTAGAGGAGAAGAATAGACCTTGAGCAGGAGACCCTTTGAGATATCTGACAACTCTATGAGCCATTTTTAAGTGAACAACAGTGGATTTATCAAGATATTGACTCAAAAATTGAACAGAAAAACTGACGTCAAGTCTAGTATTAGTAAGATATAATAATCTGCCAATCAATTGCCTATAACCAAAAATGTCTTCAAGAAGATCAGAATTGGCTGGAGTAGAAACAAACTTGTCTTTGAACACAACCATAGGAGTGGAAACAGATTTGCAATCAATAAATCACATGTCTACAATCAACTCTAAAGCATACTTACGTTGACAAATATGAATTCCCTTTGAAGGCCTTGCAATTTCAAAGCCTAAAAAACTTTAAAGAACCAAGATCTTTAATTTTGAACTGCTGGTGCAGGAACTCTTTAACAGTAACAATTTTAGCTATATTAGAACTTGTTAAAACCACATGATCAACATACACAAGAAGAGCAATAAAACCAGAAGATGTAGTCTTGGTGAAAAATGATGGATCATAAATAGACTGAACAAAACCTCTGCTTAACAAAGCACTAGTTAACTTTGCATTCCACTGCCTACTAGCTTGTTTTAAACCATATAAAGATTTCTGTAACTTGCAAACTTTAGAAGTACTTGCTACAGAAATTTCAGGTGGTGGTTTCATATACACAACTTTATCTAAATCACCATGTTAGAATGCATTATTGACATCTAATCGCTCCAAATACCAACCCTTAATAGCTGCTATAGCAAGAAGACATCTTATAGTGGTGATCTTAGCAACAGGAGAAAAAGTCTCCAAATAATCAATGCCCTCTTATTGTGTGTACCCTTTTGCTACAAGTCTAGCCTTATATCTCTCCACACTCTCATATGCTTTATACTTAATTTTATAGACCCATTTACATCCAATAGGGGTAAAACCAGGCGGAAGATCAACAATAGTCCAAGTATTATTCTCTTCTAAAGTTGTTAACTCAAGCTGCATAGCATGCTGCCATTTTGCATCCTTAGCAGCTTGTTTATATGTTGTAGGTTCAGACATAGAAGAAATGGAAAGAACAAAGTGTTTATGAGAAGGGGACAGCTTAGAATAGGATAAAAAATTGTGAATTGGATATGGAGTAGGATGAACATAAATAGAAGAAACAGAAGGTTGCTGAAGTAGATTGCAATGATAATCTTGAAGATAGGAAGGAGGTCTCTTGATTCTAGAAGAATGTCTAATGTTTTGAGAAGAACTAGGAAGAATGTCTAATGTTTTATAAAAAATCAATAGAAGAATCATAAGATTAATTTGATTGCAAAGGAAAAATTGTTTCATAAAAATAGACATACCTAGAAACAAAAGTTTCATTTGTGTTGTATAGACATACCGTGAACAAAACAAAAGTTATTACCACTACCGTGAAAAGTTTCATTCTAACAGGGCTCGTCCTGTCTCTGCACATGTTAATCAAGTTCAGAGTGATGATGGAATGATTGAGTTTGTGGTTACTGAACAATCTCCTATTTTTATAAAGACTAATGAAGCTGATTCTTATCACCAAACAAAGCATTAGAATTTCATTTATTTAAAATTATTGAAACAACTTTAATTCTCTTGAAATATTAAGCACTCTCTCTTTAATTATTTTCTTTTATTTAGAATGACAAATTAATTACTTTCTTAAAGAAGTGGCCAAGGCTAATTAATAGCCAAATTTGATAATATTGCTCATTTTAAGCAACGTATAGCCATCCTCCATTTAGCATTAGTATATTTTAAGAAACTATGTGTATCTAATTGAATTTTAAATTTATTTATTTTTAATATAATTAGTGTCAAATTCATTTAGCATGCTAAAAAATTATTTTCAAATAAATTTTTTATTTTACATTGAATAATATCCAAGGAAAAAGACTAAAAAGTAATTAAAAGATGATGAGTTATTAAATTTGTTTAACAAAATAAAATTCATTTTTTTAAGAATATAATTGTAATAATTTTTTAAATTATAATAAAATCATTTATAAAAAAAATCATATTTGCCAAAAAGTATAAAATTCTCTCTAAAATTTGATATACTTTAAATTTTTACTGCCAAAATTCTCTTTAATATTTTATTTATGTAAATCATATTAGGTGATATTTGGCTTAGGTAGGGGAATCAAAATTATTGATAAAATAGGGAGATTAATGAGATTTTCATAATCCTAAGAAAGAAAATGTGCTATTTCATAGCTTCCCTCCATATTGGTGATGAAAATAGAAATATATATAAAAAAAAAATCGAATATCATGTTATATATATCATAGTAAAAAAATTGCCGAAGTAATAATATTTTAGAATTTTAAAATAACTTTGAAACTAACTTTTGATTGAGCTATGATAATGATATATTAAATCAACTATTCAAACTTCTTTTACGTTTTAAATAAAGTTCATATATATTAATATTGTTTTTTATGGTCCTTTTGGTTTGTTCATATAAAATAAATTAGTATATTAGTGTCTAACTTGTTCTAACTTTTAATTTAATATATATGTTTATATATGTGGTTTATAAATGAGTAAACCAAAAGGACCATAAAAAATAATATTAATATATGTAAACTTTATTTAAAACGTTAAACAATTTTGAATAATTGATTTAATATATCATTATTATACCTTAATCATAAGTTAGTTTTAAAATTATTTTTAAATTCTAAAACATTATAGTTACCCGAATTATATAATATTTGATTTTTTTTTTAAATATTTCTATTTTCATAACAAATATGGAGGGAAGCTATGAAATAACACATTTTCTTTCTTAGGATAATGAAAATATCATTAATCTATCTATTTTATCAAAAAAAATAATTTTGATTTCTATGCCAAACCAAATTTCCATCCCAAACCAAACATCACCTAATATGATTTACATAAATAAAATGTTGAAAAGAATTTTGGCCGTACAAATTTAAAGTATATCAAAATTTGGAGAGAATTTTATACTTTTTTGCATTATAATTTATTTTTTTAGATATGATTTTATTACAATTTAAAAAATATTACAATTATATTCTAAAAAAAAATTATTGGATTGTTAAAGAAATTTTGTTGATAATTATTTTGTATTTGGTTTACTAAGTCAAAATTGGTTCTAGTCTCTAAAAGTCTATTTTGTAAAACATGGCCATGTATCCAAGTTCTTAGCTGTTAGTTGCTGATACTTTTATTGAGTATTTAACTAATAGTTGTTACTACTTTCTTGTTGATTTTATTGGATAAAGCCTATAAAAGGCAGTAATCATTTTGAATATAAGTATAGTGGCCCAAATAACTATCTTATCTTTTCTTTATAATAGTGGTGTAAGAGAAATTTAAACAAAAAGATAAGATAAGAGTGTAAGAAGGTAAGAAGAGTGAAACACGTAGAGTGAGAGGGCGAGAAGAGTGAAACACGTGTGTCATAGTCAGTGAGTGTCAACACACAAAAAGAGAAATAGTTTTCTCTTTGATCTAGCAGCTTACTCTTTTATTTTTTCTCCACACCCATGGCTACGGGTAATAATTTTGTATAGCCTACAATCCCTAGATTTGATGGGGCACTATGACCATTGGTGTATGCTGATGGAAAATTTCTTATGATCCAAGGAGTATTGGTCAATTATTGAATTAGGAATTCAAGAGCCAACACAAGGTACAATTTTTTGTGATGCCCAGAAAAAAGAATTGAAGGCTAGAAAGCTAAAGGATTTAAAGACAAAAAACTATTTCTTTCAAGTAATAGATCATCCTATCTTGGAAACTATTCTTTGCAAAGAAACTTCCAAGAATATTTGGGATTCCATGAATAAGAAATATCAAGGCTCCGTTAGAGTAAAGCATGCACAACTTCAAGCCTTGAGAAATGATTTTGAGACTTTACAAATGAAGGACAGAGTATCTATCGCTAGCTACTCTACCAGAACTATGAAGATAGCTAATAAAATACGATTTCATGGTGAGAAGATGGAAAATGTCACTATCGTGGAGAAGATGTTGCATTCCCTCACACCAAAGTTTGATTATGCTTTTTGCTCAATTGAAGAATCGAAAGTTATAGATGCCCTTCCTCTTCATGAATTGTAGAGTTCCTTATTGGTCCATGAGCAAAAGATACCAGTAGCTCAATAATGGAGAAGCAAGCTTTGAAGGCTTCTACTAATACTCATTCCTCAAGTTCTAGAGGAAAGGGTAGAGGTAGAGGTAGAAGAAGAGGAGATAGAGGCAATAGAGATGGAGGTAACAAAGATGGGAACTGCAAAGCCAATAATGATCAATTTCAAGCCACAAGTAGAGGACATGTTTTTTGACAAATCTAAAGTAGAATGCTTTAGATGTCATAAATTAATTTGGTCATTATCATTCTGAATGTTATAGTAGGCTGCCTAATAATAAGGGAGAGAAGTCAAATTTCACTACAAATGAAGAAGAAGAAACTTTGTTGATGGCGGTTTAAGCCGATAAGGAACTAGAGGAAGATGTTTGGTATGTGGATATGGGTTGCAGCAATCACATGACTGGAAGTAAGTCTTCTTTCTCTTATTTCAATGAAAAGTTTCACTCTACTGTGAGTTTTGGTGATTGCTTTTACTGTGAATGTGATGGGAAAGGGAGATATTAAGATAGGAACCAAGAATGGTTCTATTGAAACAATCTTTAATATGTTTTATGTTCCCGATTTAAAAAGCAATTTATTGAGTGCTGATCAATTGCAAGAAAAGGGTTATGTTATAACCACTCAAAAGGGTGCTTGTGAAATTTATGATACTAATAGAGGAGCTGTTATTGTTTTGCAAATGAGTTCAAACAAGTTGTTTCCTATGAAGATTGAGAGTGTTCACTTGTTTAATGACTAAAGTAAAAGACCCAACATAGCTATGGCATTTTTGTTATAGGCACTTTAATTTTGGTAGTTTGAAAACTCTCCAACAGAAAAATATAGTGATTGGTGTTCCTCAAATTACCACTCCTTCCCATATTTGTGAAGAATGGGTTGTTGGCAAACAACAACATTCTTAATTTCCAAAAGGGAAGTCGTGGAGAGCAAAAGTACATTCAAATATTTATGGCCTAATACAATCAACTTCTAGTGGAGGCAAAAGTACTTAAGTACATTCATTAATGATTTTTTCTAGAAAAACTTAGGTTTATTTCTTGCGGGAAAAATCAGAAGCTTTTTATGCATTCAAAAGCTTATGTTGAAAATGAAGTAAGAAAGACCATTAAGATCTTCGCAACAGATACTTAAAGAAATTCTATGTTTTTTTTTGTGATGAGTATAGTATTAGAAGATAACTTACAACAAAATATACACCACAATAAAATAGCATATCAGAGAGGAAGAATAGAACCGTCCTTAATATGGTGAGAACCTTGCTTGCAAGAGGAGGAGTTCTAAAGAGTTTTTAGCTTGAAGTAATAAATTACAGTGTTCATGTTTTAAAAAGATGTCATATATTTATTGTCCAAAACATAACACCAAAGGAGGCTTGAAGCGAGCAAAAACCAGTTGTGGATCATTTCAGAATTTTTGGTTTTATCACTTATGCACATGTCACAGATGAGAAAAGTAAGAAGCTTGATGATAAAGGGGAAAAATGTGTTTTTCTCTGTGTTAGTAAAACATCGAAGGCATATAAAATTGATCAATCCATCAACAAAGAAGATTTTAATTAGTAGAGACATTGTTTATTTTTATGAAGGAAGCACCTGGGATTGGGATAGACAACAACTTACTCAGGGCCAATGTGATAGTGAAGTTGAAGAAGTAGCTCCAATGCTAGAAAATTGAACAAATACTACTTTACCAGGTGTTGAAACTTTGCCAAAAAAATTCAACAAATACTATTATAGTAGCTGTTGAAATTTTGCCAACAATAGCGGATGTTAGTAGTGCTACAACTGAATCTCTTTTCCATATTCGAAAAAGGCCCACATGGATGCAAGATTATAAGGTAACTGGAATTAATTCAAATAATGATGCAATTACAAGACATGATACTATTAGATTGGTGATTGCATTGGCACCACATAATTCATGGCCTATTTTTTAATTAGATGTAAAATTAGTATTCTTACATGGAAACTTGAAGGAAGAGGTATATGCTGAACAAACTCCTGGTTATATTAAGAAAGGAAATGAGCATAAAGTTTATAAATTAAAAAAGATTCTTTATGGACTAAAACAAGCTCCATGAGCTCTGTATAGTCACATTGAGTCTTATTTTCTGAAATTGGGTTTCCATAAATATCCTTATAAGCATACACTATTTGTCAAAATTGGTAATAAAGGGAAAATGCTCATTACCTACTTGTATGTTGATGATCTCATATTTACCAGAAATTATGATGTCATGTTTAAAGAATTTTAAAAGTCTATGATGGAAGAGTTTGAAATGTCTCATCTTGGTAAGATCCATTATTTTCTTAGCATAGAGGTTGTGTAATCTGATGATGTGTTTTTTTTTATTTCCCAATAGAAGTGTGTATGATACTTTAAATAGGTTTTAGATGAAGGATTGCAATCCTACAAACATTCCAATTGAGTTTGACTTGAAGCTAAATAGAGATCATAAAGGGAAGAAGGTGGACAACACACTTTAAAAGCAAATTATGGATAGTTTTATGTATCTAACTACTATAAGACCTGATATCATGTATTCTGTGAGTCTCATAAGCAGATGTATGGAGAATCCAAATGAAATGCACTCGTTAACTACTAAGAGAATCCTTCTTTACTTACAAGGAATAAAGGATTCTGGGTTGTTCTACAATAAGGGTAAAAAATATGATTTGTTCGGTTTTACTAATAGTGATTATGCAGGGGAGAAAGATGATAGAAAAACAGTTCTGGTTATGTATTTATGCTTTGGACAGGGGCTGTTTCATGGTCTTCCAAAAGGCAACCAATTGGCATTCTATCAATTATAGAAGCTGAATTTATTATTGTAACAACTTGTGCTTGTCAAGCTATGTGGATACGAAGGATTCTTTAAGAGCTAAATTTCAAGCAAGAAGGAGCTATTGCAATTTTTTGTGAAAATAGTTCAACTATTAAACTGTCCAAGAATCCTGTGTTATATGGAATAAGCAAACACATTGTAGACATTAAATTTTGGACATAATCCAATCCTTCCCTAATTAAAAGGAAGTTAGATCAAGCCTAAAGGTTTAAGTCAGTCTGGAATAATTTTAAGAGCCAAAAATGGTCTGGATCCCAAGATAAGTTGGTCCGGCCGAAAGTTTATCCAATTGGCATACCCGATTTGCCTCAGGCCATGCCTAGGGAATTGGTATGCCAATATCGCCACAGGCCATGCGGTGAATTGGACATGCCAATTTACCACAGGCACGCGGCTGGGGCGAATTGGTATGACCAATCCACCACATGCCCGTAATCTAGCCTTTATTCGATTTTTTTAGCTTTCCTTAATTAAGTTGGACTTTGTTTTAAACACAGATTGGGTTTTGGTTTTGGGTCAATTTGCCTATAAATAAGAGTTTAAAAGCACAGAGAAGGGGAACCGACAACAACCGAGAGCAGCCAAAAATAATTGACATGGAGAGAAGAGTGGCAACGAGGAAGTAAGGATAAGCAACACAAAATTAACATAGAGAAACCAAGCAATTAAGAGTGGAAAGCAATGAAAATAAAAGACAACTAAAGATAGCAACCAAAGAGGCAGTAAAGATTGTCTCAAGTTTGCTTCAATTCATCTAAGATCGAGATTGATCAAGCAATAACACATATTGGATTCAACATATCGATATTGGTGGAACCAACGAAAGCAGGTTTTATTTTCTTAAAAACTTTGTTTATTTTAATATATAGTGACTATGCTTTTCCTTTTCCTTTGAACATTGAAGGTCGATTGGTCTAGTAGCCAATTAGTTTGAGTTGTGCTTTTGCATAGACCTTAATAACAATAACCGAATTAATATAATCTTTCATCCAATAGGCATGTTCGATTTTTTACATGATCAAATGCTTTAAAATTGTTCTAGCAAATTTTCTAAAACCCTAATTAGTTTTATAGTTTCCAAAATCCTAGTTTATTAGGTTTAATCCTAGCTTGTATGTCTTAATCTAGTTTCAATATTTTAAAACCCTAATTCCCTAAGCCCTAAATCCAAAACTTCCATTCTTTAGGTTTACCCTAGTTTATATATTTGGCATCTAGTTACAATTTTAATTCAACTTTATATATTTTAATCTTAGTGTGTATCTTTATATGTTGATTTTAATTATTTTATTTTATGATGGATAAATGGTTTATTTAGATTACTTGATGATTAATCATGTGATTTTAATTAATTATTTATTATGAATGATTGATTTATATTAAATTGATTATTTTGATATTCAAGAATGTAAGAGGTATGTTTTCACTTTGTGGGTACCTCATTGATTATGTTCAATGTAATTTATTTTGAGTTTTGGATTAATGTAAAGGGCAAGTTTTCACAAAAAGGTGAGTGTCCTATTTGATTTAATTTTGGATATTGGACATTGTAAGGGCATATTTTCATATTGTATGGGTGTCCATTTATTATTTTATTTGGACATTCTTTGATTTTAATACAATAAATATTTATTTACTTTAATATGTATGTAATATGGATGATTTAAATAAGTTAATAATTTAATGATATTTAGACCTGAAAAGTAGGCTGGTTCCAATGAACTGGGTGTTATGGGAGTGCTGGGCCATTTCTCACCTTTCCCATACGTACCCAATTTTTTAAACCCAATAGAGAGTTGGGGATTCCTTAGGAATCGAGTCATCCACCCCTTTCTATTTTTCGGGTCTGTCCGGGTGACAACTCTATTTTCTCTGGGTTTAGGCCCGTGTTCTCTAAGGCCCTGAGCCTAACAGTGTCAAAGTCGCAAGAACCATTTCGTATGGGAGTGGGAGCAAAAATCGCCGCTCACAGTGGTGACTCTACTAGGGATAAGAGAAGTTAATTCTATTAGTTTTTATATTATTTTATTATTTCTTATTATAATATTGTCCATTATATCATTTAGATTGCATTGTGCGCGCGAGTTAGGATGACTGTATAACTCGTGTTGTGTTATGTAACGGATATCATACTTTTACTTAAGGTATGGAGATCGAGCATGGTATAACCACTCATAGCCTCATACCTTTTGGTATATACTTGCTATGAGAGCCTAAACTTTTCAACCTAAGGATTAAAGCTCATGTAATTGGCCTAGTTATTTTCCTTAGGTTTTTACCTCAAATTCTTGTTGTTTGACTATGAAGGATATATCTTGGTTTGAACCATGACTTATTTAGTTTGTTCCTTTTTCTAATATGAACTGCCTATGTTGTTAGCGCAAAATAGTTTTATTCTTTTAAGCCCAAATGACCAAAACAAATTTTTCAAAATTTTCAAGATTGTCTTTGGACATAAAACCTTCTAAAGATGGATCAATTTTTTTTTTCTTTTTCATAGCCCAAAATCCATTTTTTCTAAAATCTTTTTAACAATGGGCTTTGAAACATAAACTATTCTTTCACTTCATCCAAATTAAAACCTTTTTCTTCAATAGGTTTACAACTAGTTAGATAATTATAGAATACCAAAAATTAATTTTGGGCCTAATTTATACTAAGAATTGTTAATCATGGGCTTATTTTTGGCATGAATCATTAGTTACTTTTTCAAATGAGAAATATATTTATGATAAACCTCTTAATTTAGTTTTAATCAAATATAGCATAAAAGCTGTTTTAGTTGAGATTCAATGGATTAAAGCCTAATTAATGAGAATTATCATAGACTGACCTTTATGTTTGGGAATATAATTGTAACACCCTTATACCCTATAAACGTATAATACACATTGCTAGTATGTAAGATATGCATGTACGGTATAAAAATATCAAAATTCGGTTTAATAAAAATTTTCATATTCCCTTATTACTCAAAATATTTGTACAAAAGCATATGTATATATATGTAAATACACAAAATTCTCACATTACTTAATTATTTAAACATCCTTTATAATTTACAATATATATACATATACTCCCAAAACATAATATAATATACATAATGTCAAGATATACCATAAAATAAAATATGTACATGCTGACAAAGTGGCACTGATCTTGTTGTTGCACAAACACTTCAAGCTCCAATAACACAAGCCTAGACTCGATCTGGTATAGTAGAACTCTTTGGCTCTACCAAATCATCCCTGTCACCTGCGCGATGAGTTACGATTATGCTAAGCCGAAGCCTAGTGTTACAAACTTTGATAATAATAAAATTCAAAAACAAAGACAATGCAGAATGTTCATATGCTAAGTCATCACATGATATTCAAGACCACTTTTGGATATATGCTTTCATTACTTGATAGTTCACACCAACACATACATAAGCATGGACCCAAACAACTAATACATCATTCAATTCTCAGAGTTACCATTTTGGTCTATAATGACACCATGTGTCTAGCCCCGAAGGAAAAATATCAATGTAACAATCCAACTAGGCCTGGGCTTTGCGACCTGGTGTTTCACCCAGCCCAGTTTCAAGGACCTATTTCTGAGGCTTACGACCCGGTCTTTTCACTTCAAAAATATTTTCACAGTGACGCCAAGCGTCTAGCCCCATAGGCAATTATAGGCATCCTGCCAGACACAGAACTCTGAAAATTGAATAACATACTAGGCACACAATTAATTCATATTTTCCATTCTCAATTCCTTTCTCATTTTCCCATTTTCTCATTTGTATCAATGTTATTTCTTTTCAATATTTCATCCTTATCATAGGATATTTCATGACAAAACCACATCACACAAACACTTTGGATCATTTTCATATTTTGCACATAGTTCATGAATATTTAATGTATCAAGTAGCTTAACACATTTTTCATTCAAAATGTGTTAGGCCAAATATAATGCAATCACATTCCATTTATCAAGAGTTTGTACATACCTTAGGAAACACTCCAAAATAAGCTTTAAAACTTCCTCTAACCTTCTCTTCCAAGTTGCCCTTCAACACTAGGGTTAGGCATACTACTCTTCCTCAATGCCTATACCAAATGTGATCATAAACAACCATTTAATATCACATTCTAAGACATTCTCAACATCAAATCATTTAAATAGGAATCACAAATGAAAAATAAAGAAAAGAGTATTCTCAAGTGACACACCCAACAACACGGGCATGTTAATGATCGTGTCATTAACTCACTCATACAGAAGTATTGACACGTCTAATGGCATGGGCGTGTCGCTGCCCATGTCATTCATTCTGCCTCACATAAATTTTGACATGCCCAACAACACGGGAGTATTAATGGCCATGTCAATTATTTTGCCTTACAGAAGCTACGACACGCTCAGAGGCATGGCCGTGTTAGTGGTCGTGTCATTAACATTGAAATCGATACCGTTAACATGCCCAATGACATGGCCTTGTCACTGGCCGTGTCAGGCAAAAATCCTGCATTTCGTACACTTAACCATATGAATACAATCATTCCAAACTCAACACTACAACACCCTTAATCATCATCTTAGTTTATATCCATAATTCACCCATCAATTCAACACTTATATAACTCCAACATATCATAACTATCATCTTATTCAATCAATCATCACTTTCTCTCATAACACATTCAAAGAAGAAGAAAGAAAAGAAATCTCTTCTCTTTCAATCCAACCTTAAAAAAATCACCATTAGCTACTCACAACATCTTCATACATATCCAAATAAACCATTAAAACATGCTAATACAAAATCCCAAAATCCAAATATCATGTTCTTCTATAGAATTCCAAAGAAACTTGTAAAATGATAGAGAAACTTACCAATTGATGAAGAAGCCTCAAAATCTTCACTTGAATCCTTGAAATTCCTTGTAAAATTGGTGTATGGAAGAAAGAACTCTCCTTAAGCCTCTCTCTCTCTCAAGCTCACATTCAATGGAATAAAGAAGAAGAAGAAAAAGCAAATTTCAACTTCTCTTCCTTTCCATCCTTATATATATATATATTATTCTTTTTATATGTGTTAAATATGTTTGGTATATATATATATGTCATATTTACTTCAAATATATTTCAAATATACATTTTACTTAAAATCCTTTCATTTTCTATTCAAATCATTTATTTATTTTATTTTATTTAATATTAAAAAATTAGGGGTATTACAATAACTATTGGTTAAAATCATTCGAGTAAATTTTTTGAAAATAGAATATTCTATGTTGATATTTTGTTGACCATATGCCTAGGAAAAGAGACTCGCCATTCATGTGTGGAAGTTGTAAGGTTGGAAGAAACGTTCTAATTATCTTTGTTTGCTTGTTGTTTGTGTATACATGCATACATGCATTGCATAAAATGTCATTAATCCTTTCTGGTGTACAACAGTTTGAGAGCGTACGACAACCCAACCTATGCCAGTGACATAGAATCCAGTAGCAACTCAGTTAGCTTCTAACCGAAAGCAATGAAACCTGAACAGATTCAAAGGATGGTTGATGAACCCTCAATGCCAAGATGGAAGAACTGAAGGAGGCCCTGGCTGAGACTATGAAGAGCCAACTGGCTGCACTTTTGGGGAACACTGTTGAGGCATCTGCCAACAATGAAGGACAAGGGAAAGGCTAAGGTTGGCGAAATAGCCTTCGATGATGATAAGGTAGTTGTTGATGATGATGATGACTGGGCTCAATACTTTCAAGATCCGCAAGATAAGAAGAAAGAACCGAAGGTTATGGAAAGATCAGCCATGGAAAAGACTGAAACTTCAGATGTTGAGAAACTGATTGCTGATTTAGAGAAGAAATTTGAAAAGAAGCTAAAAGCTGATGAGATGTCAGAAATAGACAAGCTGTTCGAACAAGCAAAGCCAGCCTGTAAGCCACTGGACCAATTCTCTCCAGAATCTCATATGGTCCGATAAAACGAGGACTCAATTTTCCTTTACGATCGAATCTCAAAATCTTCTTCCAAGGAGACACTTTCAGAAATAGTTTATCTCCCACACTAAACTCTATATCCTTCCTTTTCATATTTGTATATGATTTCTGTCGATTTTAAGCTACTTTCAAATGACTTCGTATCAATTTTTCTTTCTCTTTTATTTCCTTAATCAAATCAGGACCAACCAATTTACCTTCTCCAACCTCATCCCAACACCTTTCTGCATCTTCTGCCATACAAGGCCTCATAAGGTGTCATTTCAATACTGAACTGATGACTGTTGTTATAAGCAAACTCAATCAGTGGTAAAAATCTATCCCAATTCCTTGTTAAATCAATAATACAACTCCTTAACATATCCTCTAAAATTTGTATCACTCTCTCCGACTGCCCATTTGTCTGAGGATGGAAAGCAGTACTAAAATACAATTGAGAACCTAATTCATTATGCAAACTTCTCTAAAATTTCAATGTAAACCGGGGATCTCGGTCTGATATTAAAGAAATTGGGATTCCATGCAACCTCACTATCTCACTGATATACAGTTTAGCCAACCTCTCAAGTGAGTAATCCATCTGAATTGGAAGAAAATGAGCTCTCTTCGCCATCCAATCAACGATCACCCAAATTACATCATGCTTCTTCTGGGTTAAAGGTAATCCAGTCACAAAATCCATCGTTACTCGCTCCCATTTCCACTTTGGTACTAACAAAGGTTGAAGCAACCCTGAAGGAACTTGGTGCTCAGCTTTCACTCTTTTGCAAGTAAGACATCTAAACACAAATTTTGCTATGTCCCTCTTTATACCTGACCACCAATAATATTGTTTCAAATCCTGATACATCTTGGTACTCCCAGGGTGCATAGCATAGACTGACTGATGTGCTTCTTCCAAAATCAACCTCTTCAATCCTGCATCATTAGGAATACATAACCTATCTCTATACCATAGACTGCTATCATCTCTCACATGAAAGTCTCGACTCTCCCCCTTTTGACAATCTAATACAATCTTCTTGATCTTCTCATCTGCTAACTGGGCTTCCCTAACCCGATCTAACAATACTGGCCTCAATTGCAATTGAGCCATCAATGCACCATCATCATAAAACTCAAATCTAGCATGTAACGCTCTCAACTCAATAAGCAATAAGAGCAAATAAGCAGTCAAACTTGCCAAAGACTTTTGACTCAAGGCATCAGCAACAACATTTGCCTTGCCAAGATGATAATCAATCAAATAATCATAATCTTTAATTGACTCTAACCACCGTCTCTGCCGAAGATTTAGCTCTTTCTGAACTCCCAGGTATTTCAAACTCTTATGGTCATTATAAATGAAAAACTTCTCCCCATACAAGTAATGTCGCCAAATCTTCAACGCAAAAACTATGGCTGCTAACTCCAAATCATGACTCGAATAATTCAGCTCACGCAGCTTCAACTGTCGAGAGACATAAGCAATGACTCTACCTTCCTGTATCAGAACACAACCTAAACCACTATGTGAAACATTACCGTAAATCACATAAGGTTTACCTACCACAGGCAGGGTAAGAATAGGAGCCTGAGTCAAAATCTCCCTCAGCTGCTCAAAACTCGTCTGACACTGATCTATCCACACAAATCTAGCTCCCTTCCGAAGTAATCTGGTGAGTGGAGTAGCTACTATAGAAAAATCTTTCACAAACCGATGATAATAGCCTGCCAAACTCAAAAAACTTCTAACTTATGCCACAGTTTTAGGTGGACTCCAATTCAAAATAGCCTCAACTTTACTCGGATTAGCTCTAATACCCTCTGTTGAAACCACATGACCGAGAAAAGCCACAGCAAAAACTCACATTTAGATAGCTTAGAATATAACTGCTTCTCTCTAAGAGTCTACAATACAATCCGTAAATGCTTGCCATGATACTCCTTATTACACGAATACACCGAAATATCATCAATAAAGACCACCATAAACTAATCTAGATAGGGTCTGAATACCCTATTCATCAAATCCATAAATATTACTGGTGCATTCGTCAATCCAAGGGGCACCACCAAAAACTCATAATGCCCATACCTCACGTGAAAAGCGGTATTTTGTACATCCACATCTCTGGCTCTCAACTGATGGTACCCTGATCTCATATCAATCTGCTCCCTTCAACTGATCAAATAGATCATCTATCCAAGGTAATGGATGCTTGTTCTTGATGGTCACTTTATTCAACTGTCGGTAATCAATACACAATCTCAAGGTGCCATCCTTCTTCTTCACAATCAAAACAGGCGCTCCCCACGGGGACATACTAGGAAAAATGAACCCTTTATCCAATAACTCCTGCAACTGTATCTTCAACTCTCTCAACTCAGTAGGTGCCATACGATAAGGAGTAATAGAGATGAGAGTGGTACTAGGCAACAAATCGATACCAAACTCAACCTCTCTCTCAGGGGGTATCCTTGGTAACTCCTCAGGAAAAATATCTAAAAACTCGGCAACTGTGGGTATACTGTCAAGCTGGGACTTCACTACTTCGGTATCTACAACATGAGCAAGGTAAGGCTCACATCCTTTCTGAATCACCTTCCTAGGTGAAACAGCTGAAATAAACATGGATGAAAGATGTCTATGCTCACTAGATACCATCACATCTCTACCATCACGTGTTCTCAAAGTAATATGTTTCTGCTGACAGTCTACCACAACCCTATGCCTGGATAACAAATCCATGCCTAAAATCAAATCATATTCCCTGAAAGGAATCTCAATCAAGTTACCGAGAAATTCTTCATCCTAAATAACAACTGGACTATCTCGGTGTACCCTAATAACCATAAAACTATGCCCTAAAGGATTTATCACCAAAACATCAAATCCTAAGGACTCTAAATGCAAATCACTCACAGGAAAGATGGTTGAACTAATGTATGAATGAGTCAATCCAGAGTCTATTAATGCAAGAACTGAAGTACCAAATAAAGAAAAGTACTAACAATAATGGCTAAAGCATCTGGTTGCTTCTGCATCACATAGACCAGCTACGATGGCCCTGCCTCATCTGGTCTACCTCTGGCTGTAGAACCTCCTCTGTGACCAGACCCAGATCTACCACCCCTACCAAAACCTCTGCTACCACGACTCCCTTTAACATTGGATCAAGAAGCTGCAGTATCTGTCTGTCTATCATCTGGTGGCTCTAGATAATTTCTAATAAAATGATTTGGTGACCCACATCTGTAACACACTGCTTGTGCACTTATCTTCCAGCAAACACCTCTATGTGTTCTACCACAATGAACACAGGTAGGTGGAATAGACCTCTGAGTCACTAGGGTCAAAACACTAGCCACTGAGGCTGCAGGTCTCTTCCTCTACTGTATACTAACCTACCAGGCTATCCCTGACTCCTAGTAAACCTTGAAAATATCCCTCTCATCCTCTCTTCATTGATGAAGACCATGCCTCACTCTAGGGTCTCCTAGCTCTGATCTCCTCAACCCTAGTAGCTGCTGCAAGACCCTGTGACCTCTCTACACTCCTGGCAGCTGCAACTAACTGAGAGAAATTTTGAAATTGGGAACCTGCTATAATGCACATGATAGAGGGTCTCAGCCCCTCCTCAAATCTCCGGCACCAGTTAATCTCATCATAAATGATCCCACCAGCATACTAACTCAGCCGAGTAAACTCTATCTCATACTCCGACACTGTCCTGGTATCCTGCCTCAAACTCAGGAACACTATCTTATTTGCATCTTTATACTCCGTCGGAGTATACTTTTGCTCGAATTCTCGTAGAAAATTATCATAGGTCAGGACTGGTGGATCATCCAGAGCATGTGAAATCGTCTTCCACCAATCATATACATCCCTCTGCAGAAGAGATCTGGCATAATCAAACTTCTCTTCTAGAGTAGCCTGCAGCTGGATGAACACTCTTTGGACCCCATCTAGCCACTGCTCTGCTACAGCAGGGTCTGTAGTACTAACAAAGTCCTCAGCTCTAAACTTTCTCAGTTTATCATACTTTCTCATCGACAATTGTGGCTGCGGCGGCGGCGGCTGCTGAACTAGAGCCTGACTCAACAGCTCCACCATATGTCGTACCCAGCCTGGAAAAATCTCATCAACTATTGGTCTCTCTGGCATAGGAGCACGTGCCTCTCTAGCAATATCAGTTCTAGCTCCATCTCTACCTCACCAGGAATCATACTCTCTGAACTACCCTTTGTAGACTGATGCATCCGAGATGCCATAACTACCTATATCTGCAAACACAACAGAAATTGCCACATCAGATATCAAAAACTGCCTGTGCCAATGCATGTATCATAATTAAAAATCATATTTAAAAATCTCCATTTCCTTTCTCTCACAACCCACCTAGGTTGAGAAGGGTTGTGAATCTCAAACCTAGGCTCTGATACTAAAATAAATGTAATACCCTTATACCCTATAAACGTATAATACACATACTCCCAGTATGTAAGATACGCATATATAGTATAAAAATGTCACAATTCAATTTAATAAAAATTCCCATATTCCCTTATTACTCAAAATATTTGTACAAAGGCATATGTATACATATGTAAATACACAAAATTCTCACATTACTTAATTATTTTAACATCCTTTATAATTTACTTAATTACTTAATTATTTAAACATCCTTTATAATTTATAATGTATATACATATACTCCCAAAATATAATATAATATACATAATGTCAAAATATACTATAAAATAAAATATGTACATGCTGGCAAAGTGGCACTGATCTTGTTGTTGCACAAACACTTCAAGCTCTAATAACACAAGCCTAGACTCGATCTGGTCTAGTAGAACTCTCTGGCTCTACTAGATCACCCCTATCACCTGCTCAATGAGTTACAATTGCACTAAGCCGAAGCCTAGTGGTACAAACTTTGATAATAATAAAATTCAAAAATAATGCCAATGCAAAATGTTCATATGCTATGCCATCACATGATATTCAAGACCACTTTTGGATATATGCTTTCATTACTTGATATTTCACACCAACATATACACAAGCATGGGCCCAAATAACTAATACATCATTCAATTCTCAGAGTTACCATTTTTGTCCATAATGACACCATGTGTCTTGCTCCGAAGGCAAAATATTAATGTAACAGTCCAACTAGGCCTGGGCTTATGTTGGTGTTTTTACCTAGCCCAGCTTCACGGACCTGTTTCTGAGGCTTACGACCCGGTCTTTTCACCTCAAAAATATTTTTACAGTGATGCCAAGTGTCTAGCCCCATAGGCAAATATAGGCATACCGCCAAACATAGAACTGTAAAAGTTGAATAACATATTAGGCACACAATTAATTCACATTTTCCATTCTCAATTCCGTTCTTATTTTCACATTTTCTCATTCATATCAATATTATTTCTTTTTAGCATTTCATCCTCATCATAGGATATTTCATGACAAAACCACATCACACAAACACTTTGTGTCATTTTCTTATTTTGCACATAGTTCATGAATACTTAATGTATCAAGTAGCTTAAAACATTTTCCATCCAAAATGTGTTAGGCCAAATATAATGCAATCATATTCCATTTATCAAGAGTTTGTACATACCTTAGGAAACACTCCAAAATAAGCTTTAAAACTTCCTCTAATATTCTCTTCCAAGTTGCCCTTCAACACTAGGGTTGGGCATACTACTCTCTCTCAATGCCTATACCAAATGTGATCATAAACAACCATTTAATATCATATTCTAAGATATTCTTAAGATCAAATTAATTAAATAGGAATTACAAATAAAAAAATAAAAAAAGAGTTATTCTTAAGTGACACGCCTAACAACACGGACGTGTTAATGACCGTGTTATTAACTCACTCATATAGAAGCATTGACATGGGCGTGTCACTGCCCGTGTCATTCATTCTGCCTCATAGAAATTTTGACATGCCCAATAACACGGGACTGTTAATGGTCGTGTCAATTATTTTACCTTACAGAAGCTACGACACACTCAAAGACATGGCCGTGTTAATGGTCATGTCATCAATGTTGAACTCATCACCGTTGATAAGCCCAACGATATGGCCTTGTCACTGGTCGTGTCAGGCAAAAGTCCTGCATTTCGTACACTTAACCATATGAACATAATCATTCCAAACTCAACACTACAATACCCTTAATCATCATCTTAGTTTATATCCATAATTCACCCATCAATTCAACACTTATATAGCTCCAACATATCATAACTATCATCTTATTCAATCAATCATCGCTTTCTCTCATAACACATTCAAAGAAGAAGAAAGAAAAAAAAATCTATTCTCTTTCAATCCAACCTTAAAAAATCATCATTAGCTACTCACAACATTTTCATAAATATCCAAATAAACCATTAAAACATGCTAATACAAAATCCCAAAATCCAAATATCATGTTCTTCCATAGAATTTCAAAGAAACTTGCAAAATGATAGAGTAACTTACCAATTGATGAAGAATCCTCAAAATCTTCACTTGAATCCTTGAAATCCCTTGTAAAATTGGTGTATGGAAGAAAGAACTCTCCTTAAGTCTCTCTCTCTCAAGCTCACGTTCAAAGGAACAAAGAAGCATAAGAAGAAGCAAATTTCAACTTCTCTTCCTTTCTATCCTTAAATATATTAATTATTCTTTTTATATCTATTGTATATGTTTGGTATATGTATATGTCATATTTACTTCAAATATACATTTTACTTAAAATCCTTTCATTTTCTATTCAAATCATTTATTTAATTTATCCAAATTTAATTTGTTTTATTTAATATTCAAAAATTAGGGGTATTACAATAACTATTACTTAAAATCGTTCGAGGAAATTTTTTGAAAATAGAATATTCTATGTTAATTTTTTGTTGACCATATACCTAGGAAAAGAGACTCACCATTCATGTGTGGAAGTTGTAAGGTTGGAAGAAACGTCCTAATTATCTTTGTTTGCTTGTTGTTTGTGTATACATGCATACACGCATTGCATAAAAAGTCATTAATCCTTTCTGGCTCACAGACCTGGAGTACAATAGTTTGAGAGCGTACGACAACCCAACCTATGCCAGTGATGTAGAATCCAGTAGCAACTCAGTTAGCTTCTCATCGAAAGGAATGGAACCTGAACAGATTCAAAGGATGGTGGATGATGCCCTCAATGCCAAGATAGAAGAATTAAAGGAGGCCCTGGTTGAGACTATGAAGAGCCAACTGGTTGCACTTTTGGGGAACATTGCTGAGGCATCTGCCAGTACTAAGAAGCTAAAGGATAAGGGAATGGCTAAGGTTGGTGAAGTAGCCTTCGATGATGACAAGGTAGTTGTTGATGATAATGATGACTGAGCTCAATACTTCTAAGATCCGCAAGATAAGAAGAAAGAGTCGAAGGTTATGGAAAGATCAACCGTGGAAAAGACTAAAACTTCAGATGTTGAGAAACTGATTGCTGATTTAGAGAAGAAATTTGAAAATAAGCTGAAAGCTGATGAGATGTCAGAAATAAACAAGCTGTTCGAACAAGATGAGGAGGTCCCTTATAAGTTCAAGATGCCTTCCTTCGCTAGGTACAACGGTACAGAAAATCCTCACTTGCATTTTAAGCAGTACATCACTGCTATGCAATTTGATAGAGCTACCAAGGCTCAAACTCTAAGGTATTTCATACTCTCATTGGATCCTGTTGTGTAAAACTTGTTCAACACCTTAGAGGAAGGTACCCAAAAAGATTGGGATATATTGTACAAAGCCTTCATTTAGTAGTATGGGTACAATGTCAAGCTGTAAGTTACCTTAATAGAGGTGGAGACTATCAAGAAAAAAAAATGAAAGTTTTGTTGATTATATAAAGAGATGGAGAAATAAGGATGTATTTCTTAAGAGGAGGCCTGATGAGTCGGACCAGATCAGGATGATAGTCAGAGACGTCCTGCCCAACCTTCGTGAAAGGCTGTCTCCCACCCTTATAAGGGATTTCAAAGATCTTCTCCAAGCTGGCTTGCAAATAGAAGCATGGAAAAGAGAGAAGAACTATTTTTCTGGAAAACAAAATTATCAGTCCGGCAATCAAAGTAAACATAAGGAAGTCAATGTTAATACAACTGGTCAAGGAAGTAGAAGACAGTTTTCAGAGTTATGAAAATCTCTGTCTTGGGTTTTCAACAAGCTATAAAAGAAGAGGTTATTACAACCGTTGGCTCCTTGACCACTACATGATCATCTGCCATCAAACTTCGATGCTAAGACCTTCTATCAATTTCATCAAATGTAAGGGCATGAGACAGATAAAAGAGCTCATTTAAGGCACGAGTTCTAAGATTTGATTAACAGTGAAAAGTTGTCTAAGCCTGATAAGCCCAATATCAAGAGTAATCATTTGCCTAAATTTTGAAGAGTACTTCCATCGGCAACCTTCATGGTAGGAAGAAGATTGGAGGAAGTTTGTATTATCTTCGTTTCAAGATGAGCATATTCAAGATGTGAAGATAGAAGAAGCTCAATCAATGCACTTCCCTTAGCTTGAATGTTGCTCTTCTAGTTTGTTTTCTTTAATATTTAATTGGAATAATTATGTCTTTCAAATTAAGATTGTTTGAATAAATTAATTTCATTAAATTTTTATGGTCTTTGTTCATCTTGGTAGTCAACCGATGACGAATCTAGCTTGATATTCATAAATTAGTATATCTATGCATCACGATCCAAATGACTTTACTAAGTAAAGGAGTTATTCTATAGCATTGAGCTGTGTATAATTACTTAGAGAGGGCTCATGTATAATTATGAGTGTCTAGATCCTAGTCAATCTTAGAACATGCTTTAACAAACTTTTGAGGCAAAATTGAACTCTATTTATTTAAGGGAGAGATTATCAACATCAATCTCTAGTTTGTCCCTTTGAGCCTTCATAAGATTTTAGCTTTCTTTTCATTGGTTTGTAAGCCCGATAACCTACCCTAAGCTGTTGTTACACTTTTAACAAGTCTTATGATCACTAAGGTGAAGAGGTAAGAAGATCAAAGAAAGAGATGCATAGTCAAGACCATAAAGATAGTTAAAGATTACCTGAACTAAATTTAATATCTCTAATCTCTTTCATCATTGAGATAAAGTCAGGCCAATGAAGTATTTATCCTCACTGAAATAGACTCACTCTACTTCACTCATCCATAGACAGAAATATAGAATGGTGCAAGCAAGATAATTCTTTTAGAGCTAGGACCCAATAAAAAAATAAAAAAAAGGAAAAAAAATATAAAAAAAGGAGGAAAAATAGAGAAAAAGCAAAACCAAAAAGAGAAATAGAAAGAAAAAGAAAGAAGAAAAAAAGGTCTTGAGTTTATGCAAAAGCAAAAGGAAAAGATGAAAATCGCCTTAATCTGATATATATTTCTTCAAAGGAGATAAAAGGAAATTGAAGACTAGAAAGATTGCTCCCAGTTGCCCATGGCTCCAATAGAAGATTGTAGTGTAAAGATTTATTGTAGTGTAAAGATTTGTGAGCAGTGTTACATCAATTCTAGCTCAAAGATAGCTTTAATTTAACTCGTGTCCCTTATAGATCCCATTTCAAGCTTATTAAAGACCAGTTGATCTCTCTTGATAGGTAGAGTCTATTAGTGGAGATAGTTTGAATAAGCATGCATATGAGATGGACAATATTTAAACTCAATGAGACCTTGGCCAAGTAATGTGTATGTGCCTATCTGAAGTGCAACAGTTCTTACTCAAATAGGAATGATTTTCGAGTTTAGTATAGTAACTAGGGTTGCCATTTTATAGATGTGTTAATTTGAAAAGTCGAGTCCTAAGGTACAATGACAATGATTTAACAGAGCCAAAATACGATAAAAAACTATTTTCTTGTTGCATAAACCTTCAAGTTAAGAGAAGTATATTGCACCATCAAACCTCGAAGAACACATTGGGCAAAATAAAGGATTATTTGCAAGAAGATACCAATTGGCGTGCTGAATCATAATTTGAAATGGATGTATCTCTGCTGCTTGAGCCTCCACTACTCATGTTTTTAACATCTTAAAAGCCATAAATGTGAAGCCTTCTGTCATTTCAATGCAAGACCTGAACGAGCATCTGGAAGGAACCAATGAGAAAACTTCAACTGATCACCTAGGTCTATGAGTCGATGGAACCACTGTAAGTATCATCCATGCATATCATGCATAGATAAGCATGTCACACTGTAATTTTGTCTTGTGTTCCTATTCTTTGTCAAGGTAAAAAGCAATACTCTAGGAAGCAGATATAGAATCAGGGGGCATGGAAGGCCCATTGCTTGAGGAAGGTCTAGTCACTTTACAAAAATGGAGATGCATGCTAGTATAAGAAACTAGACAATACACAAACATCAATCAGAGTCTGTATAGGAAAAAATCATTAGTTTGAGCCTATACAGGGGGCAAAACTTTCTCTTTTCAATTTTTAAGTTTATGCATGTACAAAATATTTTTAGACTCACTTTTAATATTTTTCCATGTAGGGGGCAAAGAGAGGATATGAGGACTAGTTATAAAATAGCTAAATTTTTTGTAAAAGGAAGAACAAAAAGAATGGAATAAGAAGAAAATTAGAACTCTAAAAAAAAAGAAGATTCAGAAGGAAAAAAGATCAGTCCAGCTAGAAGAGTTGAAGCCAATATAGGACAAATCTCCAAAGAATGAAGATCCATTTTGAAGGGTGAAGACCCAATGTCCAAAGATGAAGATCCGATGTCCAAGGATGAAGATCCAATTTGAGGATGAAGACCTACAATCCATTGAAGAATGGAACAATTGGCTAGAAGATAGCCAAAACTCTCACCTGACAGAATGTCACCTAAATAAAATCTAGTTTTGGGTAGAGAACCTAAAATCCAGTTTTGGGTTGAGAACTAAAAATTTATTTTTGGGTCCAAAACCTAAATCCAGTCTCGGGTTAAGAACCCAAATCCCATATTGGATCCAGAACCCAATACAGTCTCGTATCAAAAACCCAACCAATCTAGTCTTGGGTCGAGAATCCAAAATTTAGTCTCGGGTCGAGAACGTAAAACTAACTCGGGTTGAGAATCCAAATCAAATCACGTCTTAGGTCAAAAACCAAAACCAGTCTCGGGTCGAGAATTCAAATCTAGTATCAAGTCGAGAACCCAAATTCAGATTCGAATCGAGAACCCAAAATTTAGTTTTAGATCGAGAATCCAAATCCAACTCGGGTCCAGAACCCAAATCATTTTCAAGTCTAGAACTCAGTCTCGGGTAGAGAACCCAAATTCAGTCTCGGGTCAAGAATTCCAATCCATTATTCAGTAGAGAATCCAAATCCAGTATCGGGTCGAGAACCCAAATTCAGTTTCAGGTCGAGAACCTAAATCATGTCTCAGATCCAAACCCAAATCAAATCACATCTCGGGCTTAGAACCCAATCTAGTCTTCGGTAGAGAACCTAAAATACAGTTTCGGGTCCAAAACCCAAACTAACTCAAGTTGAGAACCCAAATCAAATCATGTCTTAGGTCTAGAATCCAATCCAGTCTCGGGTTGAGAACCCAATCAACCTCGGGTCGAGAATCCATTCTTATCCAAGATCAGTTCAAAATCATGTTGCTTTTTACTCTCTAAATAAATTCTAAATCGTTCAAGCATAGGGCAAACTGTAGACCCTAAATTTTGGACCTAATCCAGTCCTACCCTAATTAAAAGGAAGTTAGACCAAGCTGAAAGGTTTAAGCCAGTCTGAAACAATTTTAAGAGTCGAAAATGGTATGGATCCCAAGACAAGTCGGCCCAGCCCAAAGTTTGTCCAATCGACATGCCCAATTTTCCACAGGCCATGCCTGGCAAATTGGCATACCAATTTCACCACATGTGATGCCTATGGCGAATTGGACATGCCAATTCACCATAGGCCCGCGGTTGGGGTGAATTGGCATGACTAATCCGCCATACACCTGTAATCCAGCCTTTATTTGGTTTTTTTAGCTTTCCTTAATTAAGTTGGACTCTATTTTAAATACAGATTAGGTCAATTTGCCTATAAATAAGAGTTTAAAAGCATAGAACTAGGGAACCGACAACAACCAAGAGCAGCCAAAAATAATTAACATAGAGAGAAGAGTAGCAATGAGGAAGCACGGATAAGCAACACATAATTAACATAGAGCAACCAAGCAATTAAGAGTGGAAAGCAATGAAAATAAAAGACAACTAAAGATAGCAACCAAAGTGGCAGTAAAGATTATCTCAAGTTTGCTTCAATTCATCCAAGATCGAGATTGATCAAGCAGTAACACATATTGGATTCAACATATTGATATTGGAGGAACCAACGAGCACATGTTTTATTTTCTTAAAAACTTCATTTATTTTAATATATAGTGACTTTGCTTTTACTTTTCCTTTAAATATTGAAGGTCGATTGGTCTAGTAGCCAATTATTTTGAGTTGTGCTTTTGCATAGACCTTAATAACAATAACCAAATTTATATAATCTTTCATCCAGTAGGCATGTTTGGTTTTTTACATGATCAAATGCTTTAAAATTGGTCTAGCAAATTTTCTAAAACCCTAATTAGTTTTATAGTTTCTAAAACCCTAGTTTATTAGGTTTTATCCTAGCTTGTATGTCTTAATCTAGTTTCAATATTTTAAAACCCTAATTTCCTAAACCCTAAATCCAAAACTTCCATTCTTTAGGTTTAAACCCTACTTTATATATTTGGCATCTAGTTGCAATTTTAATTCAACTTTATATATTTTAATCTTAGTGTGTATCTTTATATGTTGATTTTAATTATTTTATTTTATGATGGATAAATGGTTTATTTAGATTACTTGTTGATGATTAATCATGTGATTTCAATTAATTGTTAATTATGAATGATTGATTTATATTGAATTGATTATTTTAATATTCAAGAATGAAGAGGTATGTTTCCACTTTGTGAGTACCTCATTTGATTAAGTTCAATGTAATTTATTTTGAGTTTTGGATTAATGTAAAGGGCAAGTTTTTACTAAAAGGTGGGTGTCCTATTTGATTTAATTTTGGATATTGGACATTGTAAGGGCATGCTTCCATATTGTATGGGTGCTCATTTATTGTTTTGTTTGGACATTCTTTGATTTTAATACAATTAATATTTATTTACTTTAATATGTATGTAATATGGATGATATTTAAATAAGTTAAGAATTTAATGATATTTAGACCTGAAAAGGAGGCCGGTTCTAATGAACAAAGTGTTATGGGGGTGCTGGACTATTTCTCACCTTTCTCATACGTACCCATCTTTTTGAAACCAATAGGGGTTTGGGGATTCCTTAGGAATCGAGTCATACACCCCTTTCTATTTTCCCGTTCTGTCTGGGTGGCGACTCCATTTTCTCCAAGTTTAGGCTCATGTTCTCTAAGGCCTTGAGCCTAACAGTACCGAAGTCGTAAGAACCATTCCACATGGGAGTGGGGGTGAAAATCCCCACTCACACACATTGATGTTAAATTTTATTTTAAAGGGATCTTAATAATGATGGAGTAATTTATTTGAAGTATTGCAAAAGTGAAGATCAATTAGGTGATGTATTCATAAAACCTCTCAGACCTCTTCATTTTCGAAACATGAGAAAGTTGCTGGGCATTTGCACTTTTGAAGAAGGAGCTACAGAGATAAGCTGAAGTTCTTATTTTTTTTGGAGGGAGGGATTGTTGATAATTATTTTGTATTTGGTTTAGTAAGTCAAAATTGGTTATAGTCTCTAGGAGTCTATTTTGTAAAACTTGGCCACGTATCTAAGTTCTTAGCTACTAGTTGCTGATATTTTTGTTGAGCATTTAACTGATAGTTGTTGCTACTTTTTTTTGCTGATTTTATTGGACAAAGCCTATAAAAAACAATAAGCATTTTGAAAATAATTTTTTAGTATGCTAAATAAATTTCACATTAATTATATTAAAATAAATAAATTTTAAATTCAATTAGACATAGTTTCTTAAAATATTAAAAATAACAAAGAAAAATAGTGATATTAAATGGAGGATGGCTATATGTTGCTCAAAAATAAATTGAGCAATATGAAGGAAATTTGGCCATTAATTAGCCTTGGCCAATTCTTTTAAGAAAGTAATTAATTTAATATTGGGAATGGAATAAAAAAATTAAAGAGAGAGAAAGTGTTTAATATTTTAAGAGAATCAAGGTTGTTTCAGTAATTTTATAGCTTTAAGATTTCAATTTTGTACATTTTATATAATTTTTTTTTTACAAATAGTATTTCCCATTCAAACAAATCAATGGCTATAGCTCTTATATTTATTATTTAGAGTTTAAATTTTTTTTAACTAGTGTTGGTTGCATTAAAATTATATAAAAGCCCTCATGTCCAACTCTTCAATGAATTTTTAGGAAGCCCAAACCATAACAATCTCCTTCTCCTCCAAACTATAGACGAGAGAAAATTCATACATCTCATCATATAAACTATCTTGAGAAAACCAAATACTATATACTTAAAAAGAAAGTCCAAGCAAATAGAATCCTTAGTGAAGCTATGCTCATCAGTTTGGGGATTAAAGATGAGATTAAGGGTTACTTTGACCAACTTGGGTGGAGAAGGTTTAATTTGCTAGTGGGATTAGGTACCCTAGCCTAACTAGTGAATTCTTAATGACCTTAAAGGTATAAAAGAGACATAGTAGTGCTATTGGCTATTATATATGTTGTCTAGTTAGGCTCTTTGATCAATCTAAGGTAGTGAATTTGAAAGATTTTGCCAAAATTTGGGTTTTCTAAGCCAACGAGGCTTTTACCTGTAGTGATAACAAGTTTTCAATGGAAAGCCAAAAATCGTTTTAGAAGGAGATATCTATAGAGGATACTTTTGATATAAAACACTCAAAATCCAACCAAGTCAAAACCTTAACCTTTTTGCTCCTACATTGCATTATCTTTTACACAATCCATGATAGGGTCAAAGGGAATGAGAAAGTCACACAATGTCATGACCTATTTTTTTCTCATGCTCTACTTAAAAAAGCCTAATTAGTTCAAATAACAAAATTTTTTATTGATACCTTTGTTCATCATGGAAACCACCAAAAAGGAGTTTTCTTTCTATCCCTATAAGTCACTCAAATTGTAAGATATTATAACCTGCTGACAACTGAAAACCTAGCCACTCTAAACGGCACCCTTGATCCCTCAACAAGTGCCCTAACCATTGAATACCTCGAGCACTCAAAGTGCATCAAGGGAGTAGGAGACATCTATATCCATATGTTGGGTAGTAAAGATATTCTTGAAAGAGAGAGAAAAAGGTTAAGGGTTGTAGAACAAGAAGGTGGTGAGACTGAGGTAGAAATCCCTACGAGGGTGACTAGAAGATCTTTGGAGACTAAACCATCTTCTTCTTCTTCCTCCAATGCCATCTTAAAGATGCTTCACTCCATCCAAAACAATTAACCCCTTTGAAGAGAGATATAGCTAAGAGGTTTGCCAAACTTAATGTATAAGAAGATATATAGACCTTTTATCCCATGTCCACCATGACCTCTATGAAATGCAAGGGAAGTTTGACATGCCATAATGTGATCTTAGGGAATGAGATGTGAGTGAGCATGTGGAAAGTGAGGAAGAAAAATCAACTAGTTTGGAAGTTGATGATGAAGAAGAGATGACCCAAAGAAAAGGAAAAGAGAAGATAGATGAAGAGGTGGTTGAGGATAGTGAATTGGAATCTCCAAAATTTTGATCACACTTTCATCTTTGGTTTTGCTTTATTTTCATCTTTTGTTTTTTGATATGTGATTTTCATTTGTCACTCTAATTTGATTGTGGACTACATTGTAATGATCACATATTTGTTATATTGTAATTTCTTTGTTATTATTAATAAAAGGTTAAGTTTCATTCTCTTTAATTGATATTTACTTGTGCTCAATATTTATTACTTCCCTTTTTGATCCTTGCTTTATTTTTTTTTTTGCCTTTAATAAAGGGAGAGTAGTTTAGTGTAAAATTGAATTGAACTTGAAACATAAGCATCAATTGGGGGGGGGGGGGGGGGGGGGGGGGGGGGGGGGGGGGGGGGGTTGAGTTATAAAATAAACTGACATTTTGAGTGTTTATAATTAGTATACTTTTAAAATGTTTATTTTTAGCTTTTAATTCAATCGATTGCTAAAGTAAAAAAAGAAAGCGATTGTACTCTATTTTGATCTATTGCCACCAAATTGAAGTATATTAATGTTTGGACTAAGTGTTTTTCTCTCAAGACTTTAAAAAAAAAAAAATTAAGCTCTCTCCTGGATCTGTATGGTGCTCTTGTGTCCTTGAGTGCATGACCGCAAGATAGAGTGCATTAACTATGGTTTCTAATTGAAAGGATAGCAGCCACCAAGATAGACCTCGATAGCAATCTAGCGATCACGCCTTCCAGCACATGACCGATTCACAAAATGAGGAAATATATAGAAGAGATCATGGCTAGAGGCGTGACATCTCTTCTGACCACATTCTAGTTCTCGCGACTGCATCTAAGAGCTTATGACCATGAGGCATCCAAATGCACTCGATGAATATTTTGGTAGAAAGGCTTGCAGTTAGGGCAGCAATGTCATATTGTGAAAATTCATCATCGCAAATCCAGAGTGGTGTGCCTGTGAAGCTCATATGGTTAGATGTAGTTGGTGGGATGTTGACCTTCCAATCATGCATTGCGACATGGAAAGAGAAATTTTAAAGAATTTTTAGCCTTGAGACATTATGATCACGCACTAGAAGAAGACAACTGCGATATTCATAAAGTTGGCGGTGGAGGAAGACATTAGGACCTCAAGCAACCATTGGTTGCCATGTGTACTAGCCAATAGACACAATTTGATTTACGTGACTATGCCCAAGCAAATCTCACCAATAAATAGATATCACGACTGCGATTCTTGTTTGATAACATTAAATGTAGGAGATTTTGGTTGATGAGGAAAAGATCTTTTGGTACACAACTCCAATGACGTCGAGGAGTTATGAAGCTATAAATACCTCACCAAGAATCATTTAATGTAATTTTTAAGCATTCAATAGCCAAACTCTTGAAAATTTAATTCTTGAATTGCCTTGTAATTATTTTCTTGCATTCTACATGAGTGTTGGGTGTGAGAACTAGAAAACACCTTATAGAAGTTTGATGTGAGCTTTAAACATTAGGTTGGAGACTAAATCTGAGAAAACTCTCGTATGAGTTGTGAGTTAACTATAAATTCTTGTAAAAATTCAATGTGAGCTTTTAGAACACTAAAAACCCAAGTTGATAAAAACCCAAGTTGATAGTGAAATACTTAACTAGTGAATTGAGGAGAGGACGCAGGATATACTACTATAAATTTTTGTGTTGACTTCTCTTCTTCCCACTTCTTTTTATTTCTAAAAGAAATTTTAATTTAACCTTAATATTCAAAACACACAAATTCACTCTCCTCTCGATCTAAGGGACAACAGAGAACAATTTTGACGTAGAGAAGGAGCTTTTGTAGAACTGAAAGTTGCTAAACAAGACTAATACCATTGCCTATTTATGGCTTGCATATAACTAAATTGCAAAAAAAAAAAAAAATGAAACCAATTGATACTTGCTTTAACTAAAAAAAAGAAAATTGACTCCAAATATTTTGCTAACAATCAAAACTAATCTTGAGAAATTGCAGAATTTTGTGGATACAGATATATCTCCAACACACTCTCACACATGCAAAATTATACATAATGCACAATCATAACTTCTACAAGTTAACTAATTATAGTTAATTAAGGCCACGATACCTATTTCAGCTAATTGTTGATTTACACAAATAAAACTACTTTTACAAGAAATAAAATGTAGATTTCTCTTGTACAAAATAAGGGTTAGACTGTGAACTCTCATAAGAAATCTCACAACTATCACTCAAATTTACAACTTCCTTTTCGGGATGAGATGTAGAGGTTTTTCCTTTTGTAATGTTATGCCAAACTTATCATTCATGTCTAGCATTGAAGTGTCTTCACCATTTGGAAGAGACCAATCAAAGCAATGTATTAAAGAAGCCACAATCAAGCAAAGTTGTCTTGTAGCTAGTGGTAGTCCTGGACAAATCCTCCTTCCAGAACTAAATGGTAGAAGCTCAAAATCATGACCCTTTACATCTAAATTTGATCCCAAAAACCTTTCAGGCTTAAACGACAATGGATCTTCCCAAACTGATGGATCACGTCCAATTGCCCAAACATTTACAAATACCTCAGAACCTTTTGGAATGGTATAGCTCATAACTTCACAAGTCTCAAGGGCACAATGGGGACCTAATAATGGAGCAGGAGGATGTAATCTTAATGTTTCTTTTATGCATGCATTTAAAAATATTAGATGAGAAACTTGAGATTCATGTATTGAGTTTCTATTGATTTCTCTATCTAGCTCCTCGCAAACTTTTGTCATGGCTTCTTTGTTTTTAAGAATCTCAGCCATTGCCCACTCAACTGTTGTTGTTGTAGTTTCTACACCGGCAGCGAATAATTCCTGCAACCAAACAAAGATAATTAATTATCTGTCTACTAAAACTAGAAGCATTGAAGTTCAGGGATTGTTTGCTTACAAAAACCAACCAATTGATTTGATCATCATCAAACCCTTTTGAAAGAAAAACATCTAAGAAATCGTTATTACAAGCATCAATGGAATGCTTTTGTCTTTCCCTGATGTAAGTTTCCCAGACTTGAAACATTTCTCTAAGGCACTTTGACATTTCTCTTCTTAAACCCTGAAGATCTAGTTCTTCAAATACTGTGTAAAAATCTGCCAAATTGGGAGTAGCAATCAACACCATTATTCTCCATAGTAAGCTTTTCAATCTGCTAGATCTTTGATCTTCCATGCTGATCAAGTCCTTAGAGAATATAAGATTAGAAATAATGTTGAAAACTGTAGCAAATACAACTTGTCCAACATCAACTACTTCTTCTTGTTTAGTACCCAAAAACTGAATCAGCTCGGACAATTTCTTTTCCCTCAAAGAAGCTTGTAATTCAATTGATTTGGCTGAGAAAAGCTCTGTTCTGAAAAGGGTTCTAAAAGACTTCCATTGATTACTACATGTGGGATTCCAAACCAGTGCTGTGCGTTCAAGAGCGCTGATTTTCATAGGAAACACTTTTGGGATAAATCTGGCTGAAAGTGTTTGATCTTGATTTTTAAGAATTTCCGTAGCTGCAGTTGGAGAAGACCCTACAATCAAAAGTTGAGAACCAAGCCTTAGAGAAATTATTGGGCCATGAACTCTGGCCATGTTTGCCAATGAGATATGTAGCTTTTTTCCAACATGGGGAATGTTGCCAATAATAGGCCATGGCCTGGGACCTGGAGGAAGACGACTTTGTTTCGAAGATAGAGAAGTGATCATGTGATTGATGAGGATAATGAAGATAATTGGTAGAATTAGAAGAAAGGGAAGTGAAAAGAGAGTGATTTCCATTCTTTTGATCTCTGTGTCAAATTAAGACGCTTAAATTGGATCTTAAATCTAGAGTTATACAGAAATATGGAATCTTGAGTGATTTCATTTGTCATGGTTCGTAAATATAATATATATATATATATATATATGTCATTAACCCTTAACAGCTCATCTTTTGAATAAATAATTCATTCTTATGGTAAAATAATTTTTAAACTAATCCTTATAATGGTACAGCTCATCTTCACACATTGTTTTTATTTGTTTATTTTGTCATTTCTATCTCTACATGTTAATATATTATTTTTTTATTTTACAATGATACCTCTTTGTCAAAATTACTCTTTTGAATTTTTTTCTCTTCCAATCTCATTTGAAATAAGTTAAAATATAAATGATAGTGACTAATTTGATAAATTAAAAAAATGCTAATGCAATAAATTTTTTCCTTAAAATTAAGAATATCTAATACTTTTACCATCATATGAATTGCTAATTGACCGATAACAAAAAGCTATTTTGTTAAAAAAAATATACGTAAAAATTATTTACTTAATTCATTAAAAATAATAAATAAAAATAGTACTTTATCATTTATATTTTGATTCATGTAAGATGTCATTAAGAGAAAGAGAAAATTTTGAGTATTGATGAAAAATACAATTATATATGAATAGTTTTAAAAGTTTGAAATATAGTAATATATTTTGAAGATATAATGATAAAATTATATAAACTTAAAAAAATTAAGAATATTTTAAGTAATTTTTTTAAAAAAAAGAATATTTTAAGTAATTAGACAAACTAATATAATAAATTCTAATTTACTATTATAATTACTTGGTAATGCATGCCAAGACATAGTCAACTTTCTTGACGTCAATAAATAGAAGATCAATTTTTTCTTAATTTAATATTCAAACAATAACTTGGAGATAACCATTACCTTATACTTTTAACCTATTAAACAATGAAAAAAGGAATCTGGGCTCTAGATTGGAGATTTGTCCGCCAACTTCTTTTGACTGACAACAATATATGAACACGTGGAAGACATTATAACATTTACTTTATGACTTGAATTTAAATGAAATATTTAAGACATTATAATTACTCTATTAACGACCTTCCTTGAGCAGGATCTGTTCTATAGTATCGTATCTCTGTGTCCTTTAGCAAAAAAAAAAAAAAAAAAAAAAAAGACTACCAAGATTGTAAAATTTCTGAATCAGGATATTGCGATATGCATTACTAAGCCTACACGTTGTGCACCCTATAAAATTTTATGGCCATTGAATGGGTCAAAATAAAATTATATAATATTAAAAAATGATAAAATATAGGCCTAACTTCCTAAAATATCTCTTAAAATATGCGTTTTCTAAATTAAATTTTTTTTTATCATTTGTTGTAAGAAATTAGTTATTTGTTTCATATTGATATTGGATTAGATTTAGAAATTTTCTAAACCTACTTGGCATTTGATTTGGCAGGCTTGGTATGTCTGCCATGCCTAATCGAAACGCACCATTTTGATTATACAAATCTAAAAATGACCTTTAATAAAACTAGTCATTTTAGTTTTATACTATTCGCTTTCTCTCTAGGCAGAGAACTTAGAAGAACCAAAAATGACTGAAAAATACAATAGCGACTTTGGATTCCGATGTACCCATGGTTTTGGCCACTTCTTCTTCCTCCTCTAAGAAACCTAAACATTTTGAGATAAAAAAGCATAGTGCCATTGCTCTATGGGCCTAAGGTAGTGTCAGGGACCTTGGACATTTGGTTCCTAAACTAATGCAGGGAATAATCAGTGATAAGTGCATATCGAACATATATATTTTTTTATCAGTTTTAGCATGAAATTGAGTTGAAATAATTTATTTTAAGCTTATTTATGTATTCTAATTTTATTATTTTTTAGTAGAGCTTAACTTGAATTAATTTCTTGTAAGACCTTTGCAAACAGAGATTTTAGGTATATTGGACTTTTAAAGTTTCAATATATATTTCAGTGATAATAGAGTTTGAGATTGGAAAGGTTGTCTTCATGAAGTTTGAAGAGGACATCTCAAGCTTTCCGGAGAGATCTGGTACATTACGATCCAAGATCGTTTGGACCTTCGAATATTAAGTCAAAATTAGGCCTAAGATGCTGAAGTAAAATTCTTGTCCGAACCATTGAGAATAATTAGGCCATATCTCTGGCTTCCGAAGTCCAATTGAGGTGATTCAAAGCCTAAAGCTGTCTACACTTTAATAACTACAACTTCGATGATGGAGTCGGATTGAGATAAGATCTTTATTTGACAAAACATTGGCTTGAAAAATATAATTTGAATTCTGCAGAAGTAGAGTACCATTAGGAGCCTGTTTTTAGGTAGTTTAATAGTGTTAAACAATTGATATAATCTTGGATGATGGTGATTAGACTGAGAATGAATTTATATAGATTTTTGGTTGCTGCAACTTTACAATATATAGAAGTTTTCTTTTCTTACACCATGAGCAACTAAATTATTACTTGGTTGAAGGGTAATTGAGGTTCATATTGGCGAATTATGAGACTTAAACAACTTTAACTTTTCTCTTCTTTAATATTCAATATTTATATAATTATATGTGACTTATTTAATTGTTAATTGCTGATTAATCGAATAGGATCCATTGCTTAATTAGTTAATTTACCTACAGTTATTCAAAATTCTTGAATCTGTAATTATTCTTGATATTTTAATTTAAGTAGAAATTAGGTTTATCCTAAGAGATTATATAATCTAATTAAATAAATTTCAAAGTTGGGTTTATTAGTTAGAATCAGTTCTTTCTAGTTCTTAGGGCTATCAATAATTAGATTCTAAGGACGATCCTATAGGATATGTTATTGGCAAAAATTAATTAAAGAATATTTCCTAATTAATTTAAAACCTAATGAATGATTGACATTGAGAGCTTGTCCAATACTATAGTTGGTTTATTGAATAATTAAAAGAGTAATCTTTTAATCTATGATCAATTCAAGAATTGAACTAATATTATTCCTTCAACTAAGATTTCTCTCATTGAATTTTTCTTGATTATTATCTTTGTTTTTAATTTAGTTAGTTAAAATTACTTTCTGATATAATTTTAATTTTTACTTCTTTCAAAATTCCCATTTTAATTTCTTGTTTTAATTAATTTTTCTTAGTTATAAAAGAATAATATTAAGTAACAATTCCTTGAGGTTCGACACCCTATTCATCACTTTTACAATTTAATTTGTTTAAGAATAGAAATTTATTTTTGGTGGCTTCGACACCCATTAAATTTTGACACCATTGCCGGGGAGTTGTCCAACTTATTTTATTTCTTTTCATGACCAGGTCTGATCATGAAGAAGAGCTTCTTTACGATCCTGAAATGGAAAAGACTGCTAAAGGCTTAAGGAAGAAAACTAAATTACAAAGACAAGCATCAACATCTGAGTCATCCTAAACGAATTCAGATTTAGCATCTGAATCTGATTCTTCTTCAAGCGAGTCAGAAAAAGAAGAAGATATGGCTGAAGGAGAATGCACCTTGAAGGAGCTCCCAACACCTCCCACTAATCAGCAGCCTCTATGCATCGCATATTCAGCCTCGAACGCCGCTTTTGAGCTCAAATATGGCTTGATACATCTGCTGCCTAAGTTCCATGGTTTGGAAAGTGAGGACCCACACAAGAATCTCAAGGAATTTAACATTGTTTGTTCATGTATGCAACTGCAAAAGGTGCTAGAAGAGCAAGTTAAACTGAGAGCATTCTTTTTTTCTTTGGACAACCAAGCCAAAGAATGGCTATTTGATTTACCATAAGGTTTGATCATTACATGGGCTGAAATGGTGTGTGCATTTTTGGATAATTTCTTTCCTGCGTCGCGTGCTGCCAATATAAGGAGGGAAATATATGGATTAGGCAAAAAGACTTAGAAAATCTCTATGAATGTTAGGAGAGGTTTAAAAGGTTGTGTGCAAGTTGCCCTCAACATGGGATTACCAAGCAAGCCTTCTTGCAATATTTTTATGAAGGGCTTCTACCTACCAAACGGAGCATGTTGGATGTCATAAGTGGAGGTGCTATAATTAACAAGATCCTTCAAGTAGCTAGAGATTTGATATCAATCATGGAAAACACCTTCAAATAGTTTGGCGACAAGAAAGAGACAACTAGAAGAGTCAACGAGGTAAGTACTTAATCTCTTGAATTTAAAATCTCCTAACTTACAACTTTGGTTCAAATATGGTTGTAGGTAATGCAAAACCTGCCCGAGCATGTGGAATTTGTATACATTCAGGACATCTCACAAACATGTGTCTAACTCTTTAAGAGGAAGATCCTCAATAAGTGAATGCGGTGGGGCCCTAACCAATTCCAAAGGCATTATGATCCATACTCAAATACTTATAATCTGGGGTGGAGGGATCATCCAAATTTTAATTATGGAGTGGAAGCACAAAACTCACAAACATATCAACCAAGACAACATCCACCACCACAAAAAATTGGTATGTCTCTTAACGACATGTTCAAAGCTTTTATGACTAACACCCAGCTTTCAATAGCCAGATTAGTCAATTAGCCATATCGGTCAGTAAGTTGGAGTCTCAAAGGAAGTTACCCTCTCAAATAGTGATGAATCTGAAGCAAAATGCAAGTGTAATAACCTTAAGGAGTGGGAAAAAAATTGTTAGACAGCATACCCCAGAAGCAGACCCCTAGACAGGGCTTGAAGAAAATTGCATAATATGAAATTTCGGTGTAACAATAGGTGCAACCTGCTACTTCCAGTAATGATCAGCCTAAATTAGTGGTGATACCTTCTCCTTTTCCACAAAGGTTAGCAAAATCAAAGAAAGAGAAGGAAGAAAAGAAATTCTAGAGACTTTTCGCAAGGTTAAAGTGAACATTCCATTGCTTGATGCAATTAAACAAGTACCAAGGTATGCGAAATTTCTTAAAGAATTATGTAGTAACAAGAGGAAGCTTAATGGGAATGAAAAGATAAGTGTGGGGAAAAATATATCAGTTGTGATTAAAAGACAATTACCCCCAAAATTAAAAGACTAAGATATGTTCGCTATTTCTTGTAAAATAGGCAATTTAGGCATTATAAGAGCAATGTGTGATTTAGGAGTATCAATCAATGTGCCTTTGTCTATTTATTCTTCTTTACAAGCTGGTCCTTTGAAAGAGACATGAGTAGTTATACAGTTAGTTGACAAGTCAGTAGTTTACCCTGAAAGAGTTTTGGAAGATGTTTTAGTTCAAGTCAATGATCTTATTTTTCCTGCATTTCTATATTCTTAATGTGGAAGAAGATCAGTCTTCTAACTCTTACTAGGTAGGCCATTTCTAACCACAACTAAAATAAAAATTGATGTTCATGATGGTATACTCACTATGGAGTTTAATGGCGAAATTGTCAAATTTAATGTGTATGATGCTATGAAATATCCTAGTGATGTGTCTTGTGTGTATGTAATGAATGTGATAGATTCTCTTAGTCAAGATTTATTTGAGTTAAGCAAAACTAACAAGTTAAATATAGCTCTTTGTGAAAACATTACAGCAGGTGCCTTGGCAAATCTTCAAGTAGAAGTTGCTTTAGATAAGGAGCTGTGTTAAGTGATGCATGAATTGGATGTGTCTAAGCAAGTAAAATCCCCAATCAATCTGAATTACCTTTGTCTCACAATGTGAGTAGGGAATTTCTCCCCCACTCTTATGTGGAATGGTTCTTGCGACTTCGGCACTGTTAGGCTCAGGATCTTAGAGAACACGGGTCTAAATCCGGAGAAAATGGAGTCACAACCTAGACAGAAAAAATAATTTGGGTTCTGAACCCAGAATGGTTTGGGTTCTGGACCCAGAATGGTTTGGGTTTTAGACCCAGAATGAGTTTTGGACTAGAAAAATAATTTGGGTTATGGACCCGAAATGGTTTGGGTTCTGGACCCGAAATGAGTTATAGAGTTAGAAAATAATTTGAGTTCTGAACCCGAGATTAGTTTTGATTTGGGTACTTGGACCTGAGACTGAATTTGATTTGGATACTTGAACCCGAGACTGGATACTTAGATCTGAGACTAGATTTGATTTCGGTACTTAGACTCGAGACTGGGTACTTGGACCTGAGACTGAATTTGATTTGGGTGCTTGGATCTGAGACTGGATATTTAGACCTGAGACTAGATTTGATTTGTGTACTTGGACCCAATACTGGGTGCTTGGACCCGAGACTGAATTTGATTTGGACACTTAGACCCGAGACTGAATTTGATTTGTATACTTGGACCCGAGAGTTGATACTTGGACTCAAGACTAGATTTGATTTAGGTACATGGACCCGAGACTGGGTACTTTGATCCGAGACTTAATTTGATTTGGATACTTGGACTCGAGACTTGGTACTTAGATATCGGGTCTTCACCCTTCAAAATGGATCTTCATCCTTTGGATACGGGTCTTTATCCTTCTAAATAGATCTTATTCCTTAGACATTTGTCCTATATTGGCCTCAACTCTTCTAACTGGATATATTTTTTATCTTTTGCATCTTCATTCTTTTGGGATTCTTACTTTCTTCTTATTTTGTTCTTTTCGCAAAAATTTAGCTATTTTTAACTAGTCCTCATATTCTCTCTTTGTCCCTTGGATGAAAAAAAATATTAAAAGCGAGTCTAAAAATATTTTGTATACGCACAAACTAAAAAATTGAAAGTAGAAACTTTGTCCCCTATGTAGGCTCAAACTAATAATTTTTTTCCATGCATTCTTTGATTGATGTTTGTGTATTGTCTAGTTCTTTGTTCGAGCATGCATCTCCATTTTTTGCAAAGTGACTGGATCTTTCTCAAGCAATAGGTCTTTAATGCCCCCTGATGCTATGTCTGCTTTTCATTATTTGCTTCATAGAGTACCTGTTGTTCACTTTGACAAAGGATAGGCAATACAAGATAACAAAATGCATTATGACATGTTCATGTATGTATTATATGCAAAAATAATACTTATAGTATTTTCATTGACTCACAGACTGAGGTGATAAACCAAAGCTTTTGTTTAGGTCTTGCATTAGAATAGCAGAAGCCTTCAAATCTATGGCTTTATCTTCCAAGATGAAATCATGAGTAGTAGGGCCCAAGTAGCATAGTCAGAGATACATTTATTCCAATACCTTGCCACTAATCATTTATTTGCCCAGTATGTCCTTTGAGGTTTGACAATGTAACATATTTTCCTTAACTTGAAGGTTTATGCAACAAGAAAATATTTTTTTAATCAAATGTTGACTTTGTCAAATTAGTATCATTATACCTCAGGACTCGATTTTCCAAATTAACATATCTATAAAATAACAACCCTACTTACCATATTAAACTCGGGAATCATTTCATTTAAGCAAAAAAATGTTGCACTTCAGATAGGCACATACACATTACTCAGCCAAAGGTCTCATCGAATTTAAATATTTTCTATCTCATATGCCAGCTTATCCAGCCTATCTCCACTAATAGACTCTATCTACTAAGAGAGATCAACAGATCTTTAATAGGCTTGAAATGAGTTCTGTAAGGGACATGGTTTAAGCGAAGGCCATTTTGAGATTGGAGCTGATGTGACACTACTGATAAACCTTCACACTACAATCTTCTTGTTGAAACTGTATACTGTTAAAGGTTCCATTTTCACCTTATGGCCAACATTTTCTTTTGACTTCATGAAAATACAAAGCTTGAATGTTCTCCCATCCTCTTTGCAAAAGTCTAGATATTGACTAGGACAGTCTTTGCCCTTGAAAAAAACTTGAGACCCTCATTCTTTTTCTTTTTCTCTCCCTCCTTTTCTTTTGCAATTTCATCATTTTTCCTTTTGAAATATCAAGTCTAAGACCTTTAATATTGCTAACTTGATGCTATATTGGATAAAACGAAAGATGGTCTTTCCCTTAATTCTTTGATTTTATTTGAATCTTTGGCTGGAGTGGATTAATTTTAAGTCAATTGTCCCCGTAAACTAAGCAAAAGTCTTCTGCTTGCTTTAGGTTAAAAAGAATCCGGTTGGATTTCGAAACCACCTTTTTATTTTTTTTTCTTTTTCTTTCTTTCTTTTTTCTTTCTTCTCTTTTTTCTTTTTTCTTTTTCTTTTCTATTTTTTCCTTTCTTTTCTTCTTCTTTTTTCTCTTTTTAGTTATCATCAGATTTGTCATAAGTATCATAATAGCTCAAGGTAGGTTATAGGGGTTTACAAGTCAATAAAAAGCAAACTAAAATCTTATGAAGGTTCAAAAGGAAAAACTAAGAATTGATGTTAATAGGGTGGATAATAGTTCTTGGCTAACCAAACAATGCCTAGATCATCTCTCCCTTAAATAAGTAGAGTTCAATTTCTCCTCTAAAGTTTGCCAAAGCATGTTCTAAGATTGATTAGGACCTAGACAAAGGTAATTATACAGGAGCCCTCTCTAAGTAAGTATATACAGATCAATGCTATAGAATAATTTCCTCACCTAGTAAAGTCATTCAAATCATGATACATAGATACACTAATTTATGAACATCAAGCTAGATTCATTATCGGTTGAACACCATAATATCAAAAGCAAACGAAATTATAAATTCAATAAAAGTAATTTATTCAAGTAATTTTAATTTGAAAAGCATAATTTTCTAATAAAACACCAAAGAAAGACAATGAAACAACAACTAAATAAGCTAAGGGAAGTTTGTTGAGTTGGAGCTGAAGATGCTTTATTTATTTAGACATATGAAGGGCAAGGATTTTTCTATCATCAAGGATCATTGCTTCATCATCCACAATCTTTAGTAGCTTCTTCATCTATATCATGACAAGATGACAAGATAAAACTTTCCTCCAATCCTCCCTCCATCATGAAGGTTGCAAGCGGTGGTGCCATTCCAAATTTAGGCAGAGGACTATTTTTAGTGTTGGGCTTATCAGGCTTAGACAACTTTCCATTGTCAATCAAATATTGGATCTCATGCCTTAATCAAATACATTTATCTGTCTCATGCTCTTTCACTTGATGGAATTGGCAAAAAAGACCTTGGCGTCAAAATTTGATGGCAAAGGCTTGTATAGAGGCCGAGGTGCCAATGGTTGCAGCAAATCCATCTTCATTAGATTTTCTAACATTTTTGACAAAGGTTCTCCCAAGTCCAAAATTTATGCTTCTTTGCTGGTTCAGTTGTTGCATTTTTCTTAACACCTCTTCTTTCCCTTTGACTTTGCCCACTGGGGTGGTAACCGCCCTTATTGCTCCACTTAGATAGCACATGGTTCGTTGGTCTTGTAGAATAGGGATTGACCCCTCTTTTTTCATTTGATCTCTATTAGTAGACTTGTTCCTTGTTGCCTTTCCCTTTTTCTTTAAGTTAATGGGAGATGTCTCATTAGCATTGTTGATGATCTCCAGAACTTCAATCAATTGGGTCTTCATAATTTCAGCCAATTGATCTCGTAACTCAGTCATCCTAGCTTTGGCAGCTTCATCGACTATAACCCTTAGCTGGTTTGCATCCATCATCCCAATGAAGCACTTAAATCAAAATCGCTGTTGTAGGTGGTGTCGTTGTATGCTCTTAAACTACTGTACTCTGATCTGTAAGCCAGAAAGGATCAATGCCATATAATACAATGTGTATATGCATGTATGTACAAGTAACAAACAAAAAAAGATAATTAGGATGTTCCTTTCAACCTTACAATTTCTACACATGAATGACGAGTCTCTTTTTCTAGGTATATAGTTAACAAAATATCAATATGGGATATTCTATTTTCAAAACATTCCCTTGGACGGTTTAACCAATAGTTGTATTTTCTAATATAGAAGTTGGCCCATGATAATTCCTATTAATTAGTCTTTAATCCATTGAATCAACCAAAAATAGCTTTTATGCTATATTTGATTAAAACAAAATTAAAAGGTTTGTCATAAATAGATTTTCTATTTGAAAAAACAACTAATGAGTCATTCCAAAAATAACCCCATGATTAATATTTCTTAGTATAAATTAGGCTCACAATTAATTTTTAATATTCCATAATTAACCTAAATAGTTGTAAGCTCGTTAAAGAAAAATGTTTTAATTTGGATGAAGTGCAAAAATAGTTTTATTTAAAATCCCATTGTAAAAAGATTTTAGAAAAAAATGAATTTTGGGCTTTGTATTTGGGTCATGAGGTAGAAAAGAATTTTTGACTTATTTTAGAGAAGTTTTATGTCCAAAGACTATCTTGAAAGTTTTGAAAATAGTTTTGGTCTTCCAATTTAGAGGAAAAAATTATTTTGAGCTCACAATATAATTAGGTCATATTAGAAAAAGAATAAATTACATAAGTCATGGTTCAAACCAAGATAAATTAATCATAGTCAAACAATAAGTATTTGGGTAAAAACCAAAAGAAAGTAGCTAGGCCAATTACATGAGTTTTTGTCTTTAGGTTGAAAAGCTTTAGGTTTCCATAACAAGTATATACCAAAAGGTATGAGGCTATGAGTGATTATGCCATGCTCGATCTCCATACCTTGAGTAAAAGTATGGTATCCCTTACATAACACAATACGGGTTACACGGAAGTCCTAACTAACACACACGATGCAATCTAAATGATGTAATGAACAATATCATAATAAGAAAGAATAAAATAATATAAAGACCTAATGGAATCAACTTCTTTCATCCCCAGTGGAGTCGCCACTGTAAGCGAGAATTTTTGTCCCCACTCCCATGTGGAATGGTTCTTACGACTGCATCACTGTTAGGCTCAGGGCCTTAGAGAACACGGGTCTAAACCTTGAGAAAATGGAGTCACCACTCGGATAGGCGGGGAAAAGAAAGGGGTGGATGAATCGATTCCTAAGGAATCTCCAACCCCCTAATGGGTTAAGAAAGTTGGGTACGCGTGAGAAAGGTGTGAATAACCTAGTACCCCCACAACATCCGGTTTATTGGAACCGGCCTTTTTTCAGGTTTAAATATTATTAAATCCTTAGATATTATAAAATCATCCATAATACATGCAATTATCAAAATAAATAATCATTCATTATATTAAAATCAAGGAAAGTCCAAACAAGCAAATAAATGGGCACCCATACAAGATGGAAACATGCCCTTAAAACCATGTCCAATGTGTAAAACTAAATAAGATAGGACACCCACCATTTGGTAAAAATATGCCCCTTACATTAATCCAAAACTCAAAATAAATTAAATTACATTAATCTTAATTAATGAGGTACCTACAAAGTGAAAATATACCTTTTACATTATGGAAAACTAAAATAATCAACATTAAACTAATGAACCAAATGAATTAAACTATTCGAGCATGACAATTAAAAATAAAACATTTATTATAAAAAAACAAAATAAGATCATCCATCATAGAAGTATGCAACAAGTCAAATAGTCTAAACTATGGTTTAAAGTGTTAAATGTACAAAATTAATGTTTACATATTAAATTTGGGTTTATGGATTTAAATCATGATTTTAGGATTTTAGGAAATAAGATTAGGGTTTAAAAGTTTTAAGGCCACTGGATGAAATTTAAGGTTCTAGTTTGGAAGAAAATAAAGCTATTGGATAAGGTTTAGGGTTTTGGTTTGGAAGAAATTGGGGCTACTGGGTAAGTTAAGGATTCTAGAATTTAGTATTTTGGATTAGGATTTTTGAGAATTAGGGTTAAGTGTTTAGGGTTTAGGTAAATTAGTGCCAAGGTGAATTAGGGTTTAGGTGAATTAGGATTTTTGGAATTAGATTCTGGATATTAGGGTTTGTGGAACTTAGGCTTGGAGATTTAAGATTTTCTAGAGCTAAGGCTGTCAGTGTTTGTAAAAGAGATTAAGGTTTTTTTTTAAGGGTTAAGGTTTAATATTAGCTACTGTGACGAACAAAGTTATTTTGAAAACATGAAAATTGCTACTGAATTGTTTGAATATTTTGCAAATTACTGCAGAGATAACAATAATGTTACTATTGTGATTTAAATGAATTAAACATAATAAACAAATCTTCGTTTATTGGATCCACCAAATTGAAAGAGTTTGAACCAAGCTTTGTTTGATATTTTCTACTGCCCGAATCAATCTAGTTCTTTGATCGAGCTTTGGCAATTTGGAAATTACCTATACTGCCTTGATTATGGTGATTGTTTCCTCTTCTCTTCTCTTGTTTTTGCTTTTCTTTTTCTTTCTTACCTCCTTGACTCATCTTGCTGATTTTCCTCCTCTAATTTGAAAATTAATTGCCCTTTAATTTCTCACATTAGGGCATCCTTTCAACCCTTTCTTACTTCGGATAAATGATACCTAAATAGTCTCGGTGAATTTTCGTGTGAAAACCGCACACAAGTCAGTATCAATCAAGCCCGTCGAATTGGCCCTTGCCCATTTTAGCATAAGTAACAACTCATATCAAATTGGCATTTACCAATTCGATATGAGCTAAATGCTTATATCGAATTACAATTAGCCAATTCGATATGAGCATGAATGCTCATATCGAACTGGCTTGGTTTGGGCCAACCATCCGTCCAAGTTTTCTTTTTAATCAAATTAATCGAACCAAACACAATCCAAATATTAAATAATTGGCCAAACAATAACCAAACATTAAATAATTATAATTTTCAATTTAGATAATTAGTATTCTAAATATTAAATAATTATAATCTAAATATTAAATATTTATAATTGATTTATTTTGTGACCTGTTATTAGGTTTAGACTTGATCTGGCCTTCAAATGAAAAACATATATTTCGACCGATACCAAAATTAAGAGTCTACACATAACAAACTTTTACCTTCTATTGTGCAAGCATTAGAATTGGAGCTAAAATCGCTGCCTAGCCACCTGAAGTATGTTTACTTGGGAGAAAATAGTAGCCTACCAGTAATAATTTCCAACAAACTGACCAAGGAAGAAGAAGAGAGCTTGATTCCGGTGCTTAAGGAGTATAAGGGGCCATAGGATGGACAATAATTGACTTTAAGGGGATATCACCTTCCACATGTATGCATAAGATTTTAATGGAAGAGGATAGCAAGCCTAGAAGGGAAGCTCAAAGGCGTTTGAACCCACACATGATGAAAGTAGCGCAAAAGGAGATTTAAAGCTTCTTGATACAGGTATAATCTATCCTATTTTATATAGCAAATGGGTAAGTCCAGTTCAGGTGGTACCTAAGAAAACAAGTTTTACTGTTATAAAGAATTCCAATGGTGAGTTACTTCCAGCTCGAGTTCAGAATGGGTGAAGGGTTTATATTGATTATAGAAAATTAAATTCGTCTACTAGAAAGGACCATTCCCTCCTACCTTTTATTGATCAGATGTTAGAAAGATTAGCTGATAGAACTCATTACTGTTGTCTTGATGGTTATTCAGGTTTTTATCAAATTTTAATAGCATCAGAAGATCAAGAGAAGACAACCTTTGCCTTCCCTTTTGGTGCTTTTGTATATCTAAGGATGTCATTTAGTCTTCACAATGCTCCAACCACATCTCAGAGATGTATGGTAAGTATTTTTCAGAATATGTGAAAGAGATTATAGAGGTTTTTATGGATGACTTCACAGTCTATGGGAACTCCTTTGATGAGTGTCTAACTAATTTAACAAAGATTCTTAATAGGTGTCTAGAGTCAGATCTTGTATTAAATTATGAAAAGTATCATTTTATGGTTGCTCAATGACTGATTTAGGACATATAGTGTCAAAGAGAGGGATTGAGGTAAATAAAGCAAAAATAATCATTATTAAATCTTTGTCTTACCTTGTAAGCGTATCGTTCCTTCCTTGGTCACGTAGGTTTTTTATAGACGTTTCATCAAGAATTTCTCCAAAATTTCTCAACCTCTATGTCTACTATTGCAAAAAGAAGTGGAATTTTAGTTTGATGACTCTTGCAGAAAAGCATTTGACAAGCTCAAAGAGATGTTAATTTCAACAACAATTAACACCAACACCAATTAAGCATTTGACAAGCAAAAATAAAGCATTATTAAATCTTTTTCAATCAACACCAATTAAAAAGCTACTTGACCGGAGTTTACCATTTGAAATAATGTGTGACACCAGTAACCATGCTGTGGGTGCAGTTCTTGGACAAAAAGTTAGAAAGGAGCCTCATGTGATTTACTACCCATCAAGAACATTGGATGAAGCCCAATCCAACTACTCTACAACTGAAAAAGAACTCTTAGATATTGTATTTGCATTAGAAAAATTTTTATCTTACATTATTGGTATTAAAGTAATTATTTACTCTGACCATGCAACTTTGAAGTACTTGCTCAAGAAAAGGGAGGCTAAACCACGACTCATTTGATGGATTCTCTTGATCCAAGAATTTGATTTGGAGATAAGAGATAAAAAAAAAGGGTCAAAAAACTTGGTGGCAGATCATCTCAGCCGACTACCACTGCAAGAGGAGCCACTACCAATAATTGATGGCTTTCTAGATGGGTATCTCTTTTCAATTCAATATTTAGCCGCTTGGTATGCTGATATAGTGAATGATCTGACTTATGAAATTTTTCCTAGTGATATAACAAGGATAGAAATAGATAAGATCAAAAGAGAGGTTAAATATTATGTTTGGGATGACCTCCATTTGTGGAAACACTGTTCTGATCAGATTATTAAAAGGTATGTCATGAAAGTGAAATCCCATCTATATTAAATTTTTCTCATAATTATGTATGTGGAGGACACTTTTGTCCAAAGCGAACAGCCCAGAAAATTTTAGAGTGTGGATTATTTTGGCCTACCATATTTTTTGATTCTTATTTGTATTGTAAATCGTGTGAAAATTGCTAAAGAACCAGAAATTTAGGTCAAAGAAATCAAATGCCACTTAGTCATGTTTAAATTTTTGATGTTTGGGGTGTAGATTTTATAGGGCCTTTCTCTAATTCATTTAGTAATTTGTATATTTTACTTGCTATGGATTACGTTTCAAAATGGGTAGAAGCTAAGGCTACCTGAACTAACAATGCTAAAATGGTTGTGGATTTTATCAGAACTAATATTTTTGTTAAGTTCGATGTTCCAAGGGCCATCATCAGTGATAGGGGAACTCATTTTTTCAATAAGGTGGTGATGCTCTCTTTAAGAAGTATGGTGTAGCACATCTTACATCGACAGCGTATCACCCACAGACAAACGGACAAGCTGAAATCTCTAACAGAGAAGTGAAATCCATCATTGAAAAGACAGTTAATCCAAATAGGAAGGACTGGAGTTTACGTCTGGATGATGCCTTATGGGCTTATTGTACAACTTATAAGACTCCAATTTGAATATCTCTGTATCGTCTGGTGTTCGGGAAGCCTTGCCATTTACCTGGGGAGCTGGAGCATAGAGCATATTAGGTTGTTAAACATTGCAATATGAAGTTTGAAGAGTCTAGTGAACAAAGAAAATTGCATATTCAAGAGTTGGAGGAAATTCAAAATGAAGCCTATGAGAATTCAAGAATTTATAAGGAGAAGACTAAGGCCTTCCATGATCAAATGATTTCTAGGAAAGAATTTTTTGTTTGGCAGAAAGTTTTATTATATGTTTCAAAGCTTAAGCCGTTTCCAGGTAAGTTTGAGAATTAGATGGATTGGTCCATTTGTTGTAACTAAGTTGTTTTCTCATGATGCAATAGAAATTCAGAGCTTAGAGACTAGCAAAATTTTTAAAGTTAATGGCCACAGGCCGAAGCCATTTTATGAAGGTTTCATAGCTCATGTAGTGGATGAACTTGCTTTAGAATGTCCACCACCTACTTAATTGATAGCCATGTATAGCCAAAGACATTAAAGAATGTCGCTATTGGGAGGCAACCCAAATTTTCTACCATTACTTTCTCTTGCATTTTTCCTTATTTGCTCTTATTTTGTTGCCTTGATTTTTGTTTACTCTTTTTTTTTCTTTTCCTTTCTTTGATTTTGTTTTCCCTTTGATTTTGATTATAGGATTTCTCTTCCTTTTACTCTCATTTCTTTATATTGATTTATACTTGATTCTTATTTTCTTAGCTCGCCGTGACAGGCCATACACCTATACGAGCAGCGTGAGCGCACTGCGAGGAAGATGAGGCCACTGTCGCGATCGTGTGGCCTGGAGACAGAGAGCCTGTCACGGTCGCGTAGCCCAGTGCTACCAGGATGGGAGTTTCAACACACATATAAAAAAATTACATAAAATTAAATAAGCCCTATCAGCCCAATCCTAACCTCTTTCCTTCTTCCTCACTTATCTCTTTTTCTTTTTCTTCTCTCTCTCACATTCCCAACTTCTCTTTGAAAACCTCTAATAAAAAAACCTCCAAAATTCTCTCGAATCCTTCCATAATAACACCAATTCCTATCAAATACTCAATACCCATCACTCAAATCATCAAGGCATGGCAGCAAAATTAAAAAAACATTGCAAGAAAAATATCAACAAGGAAAGTCAAGGAGATTGTCTCAAGCTCTTCAAGTGATGAGTAGATTGAAGAATCCCATAACAAGATGATGTTATAAGAACCTAGTTCAAGGAGGTTCTAGTAGTGCTCTGACTAATGCCCAAACAATAGATGAAGAAGAAGGAAGTGATGAAGAAGAGGGTGATGATAATGACAATGAAGAACATGCATGGATGGTGACAATTTTTAAGGCGGCTCGATACAATGGATGAAACAAATAAACATTTGAGCTCGCAGTTGAATATTATAGAGGAGCAGTAGAGGACAATGAGAGACCAACTATGGTCCATGAATCAGAGAATTATCAACATGGAGAGGAGCTAGACTTATCATAATTACAAGTTAATGAAGTATATAGCGTTTTTAGGTTTGTCTATCCCTTCTCCGACTCCATCACCTCCAACATCACCATAAAAGAGGGAAGCCTTCATCCCTTATCTTTTTCTTATCATATTTTTCTTTTCTTGTATTTATATATGATCTTATTTGTGGTAAATTATTTTTCATTAGAGACAATGAAAAGATTAAGTGTGGCAGGAGAGTAGTTAGTTTAATTAGTCTTGCTATTTTGCTTGATTTTTGTTTTAATTTGGTTGTGTGAATTTTTTAAATTTATGTTTTCATCTAATAAAAAAATTCAAAAATTTGAAATTAAAAAAAATGATGAAAAAATGAAAAATTTTAAATTTTTTCAAAAAAAATTCAAAAAAATTATGTTATTATGTAATTAGGTCTTAATTAGATTTTAGTTAGATATTTTAATTTTTCTAGGATTGGAGTTATACTATTAGTCTTTTATTTTGAATTGAATTCCTAATCCTAGTGAACTAATTTTTTTTAGTTAATTAGCTGTTGTTAGACAAATGATCTTAATTTTGATCCTTGACAACTCAAATGGATGATCTATTTAACTTGTGTTTGAGAAATCTTGTTGCAGGATTAGGTTGCTTCAATTAAAGGTAAACAGAACAATTATAGCGGTCGCACCTCACCTGAATACGACCGCTCCATGCAATTACAGAATGAAACCTTGTCACAGTAGGTTTCGCGGTCAGAAGTTCGACCATAGTCGCGACCGCTCCTACAGAATGGCGACCGTCCAACTATTTGTACGACCGCTACTCAAGGAACTTAAATCATTACAATCACAGTAAGGTTCGCGGTGACAAGAACGGTGAATGATTCGACCTCGCTTATCACTTTAGCGACCGCCCCATTCAGAGTCGCAACCGCCCCACAATTCAAGAAGAAATTGCTCAAAGAGACAGTAGTGTTCGCGTCCTCAGGTGCGTCCAGAAGTTCGACGCGAGAATGTGAGTTCGACCACGAAAAGCTACCAAGGGCGACCGCGAAGATTCAAATTATGGCGGACATCTCTTTTGCTCTGTCAGAAAGTGACACGTGACATGACCGTTGTAAACCCACTTCAATATTCAAAAAGGGCGACCGCACCTCTGCTTGGCGCGACCGTCCCGACAAAGACAGCATGGGCAAGAACTGGTCCGACAAACACATCATGGGCAAGATTCCAGCTGCAGAACACTAAAATTCGACCGTTGAAGTTTTTCAAAAGTAGCGACCGTCCCTTGTTAAAAGGACGACCGCGTGAAGCATGAGCGCGACCATCCTTGTATGAAGGGCGACCGCGAAGTGCTTCGGATAGTTTAAGTAAAGAAGGTCTAATCTGCCAAGACTTTATTCTCAACATCAATAACGGCTAGTAAGACCACATTGGCTATAAATACAAAGTTTCTATGAGAAAAAAAAAGAGACAACATTGAGAAAAGATTTTCATAGCCAAGCAACAAATTTTCTTTTACTTAAACTTGTATTTGAATTGTTATGAGTGTTAGGTGTTAGCATTGAAAACACCATTGTATAAGTTTGAGTGTAAGCTTGGGAAACACTTGGGTTGTGAGAGTAAGCCTTGTAAAACTCTTGTTAGGTTGTGAGAGTAAGCCTTGTAAAACTCTTGTTAGGTTGTGAGAGTAAGCCTTGTAAAACTCTTGTTTGGGTTGTAAGTGTGAGCCTAAGAAAAACACTTGTAAAGTTGGAAGTGAGCTTGTAAAAACTTCAAAGACTAGTGGAACCTTAACAAGTTGTTAAGGAAGTGGATGTAGGATTGAAGTAAATCCGAACCACTATAAATTTTGTGTGTTCTTTCCTTCTTCCATTACTCAACCAATTCTCTATTCCGCATTTCTTGTTTGTTGAGTTTTTTAAATTGTCATTACTTCTTGAGGAAACCAATTCACCCCCCCTCTTGGTTGCCATCTTGGGACAACAGCTGTAATTATAATAAGAGTTTAAGTAGAATTTTCTTAATTGAATGGCATTAGGATTAGTCTTTATTTCTTCTCTATATAAGGTTGAGTTCCTAGCAAGTTCAATTCATAATTAGAAAAACCTTAGAATAGAGAAATATGAAAAATAAAGAAAGTTTATATATTTAGGATTGGAAATATGGAGACAATATTTATGATCCACCTTTACCTTATGTGAATCCACATATAGAAATGTCTGAACAACTCACTACCTTCTATGCTTTTAGGCGTGCATATCCTAATCTTAATGAATGCACTATGGATCTTGATGAAGTAGTGGAAAGAAAAAATTTGGAGAAAGCTAGTGAGAAAACTACATCACAACTTGACTTAGTGATTTTAGATGATACTTCAAGTGATGATAATGAACCTAAGCCATCACCAATCAAGAGGAAGAGATGTACACCATCAAAATTAGAGAAAAAAAAAAGAGAAAAACCTCCTAAGATCCCTAAGAAAAAAATAATTTAGTACAGTGAACATTAAGAATGAAGAAGAAGATGCTTAGAAGATTCTAATTAACTCTTATTATTAGTTTGTTTTGCATTAGATTTGGTTAGGTTGTTTTTAATTTTTTTAATATTTAGTTTCATTTTTTCTATTTGTACTAGATTTAAATTTGAGTTTTTAATAAATATTATGTTTTATTTACTTGTATTTTGCAATCTATTTTGTTATTTTTGATCCCTACTTATTCTTTACTTGATATTGAGTGTGTTAATTATTGTTATTTTAGATTTCAACATGATAATTAAAATCTTTTAGCTAGATTGAAATAAATTTTTTCTTATTCTTAATTTAATACATGGAATGGATGAGGTTATGATCTTGACAAATTTTACATATTAAGAACACTTATTGTATGAAAAAAAAAGGGCTATAATTATTTTTCTCATAGTCTTTAGAGTTTATTGTAATGTCATGGATTCTTGAGTTAGTATGTATCACTAAGGTAGTTAATTATTTAATTATGTGTGGATATGGTATGAGAATTATGCATAATTAATTAATAAAAATAAAAATTTTACGAGATAGAGTGTAAAACACACTTGCTTTAGATAATAAAAGTGGAATGGAGTATAAAATGCATCCATCATAAAATAAAAAAATAAATAAAATAATGATAATAATGGGATGGAGCATAAAATGCACCCATTGAGAATATAAAAATAATAATATTAAACATATAGTTCTTGTTGATCCTCAATTATTGTGTCGAGTTAGCTACTTAGTGATGCTTGTTATATTCTTAGATTAATGAAGTTATGATGAATTGCTTATGGTTATGGTTTGAGGTAAAAGTGTTTATTTATTATCCTAATTAATAAGTGTGCTTAGTTTGTGGAGTTGTTTAAGTTTATGATTCTTTGAACTTTAGTGTTTTAAGTTAAGAATAAGTAATTATTATTTTTCTTTGGTTAATTGTGTTTGATTAATTGTTGGGATTTGATTTAATAATGGATAATTTGCTTAAGGACAAGTATAAGTTCAAGTGCGGGAGAATTTGATAAGTGTATATTGAACATATATTTTTCCATCAGTTTTAGCATAAAATTAAGTTGAATTAATTTTTTCTAAGCTTATTTATGTGTTCTGATTTCATTATTTTTAAATAGAGCTTAGCTTGAATTAATTTCTCGTATGACCTTTGCAAACAGAGATTTTAGACATATTCGACCTTTAAAGATTCAATATAGATTTCAATGATGATAGAGTTCGAGATTGAAAAAGTTATCTCGTAAGGATCGAAGAGGACATCTCAAGCTTTCCAGAAAGGTCTATTTCATTAAAATCTATGATTGTTTGGGCCTCCAAATATTAAGTCAAAATTAGATATGAGATGCTAAAGTAGAATTTCTATCCGAACCATTGAAAATAATTGGGCCATATCTCGAGCTTTCGAAGTCCAATTGAGGTGATTCAAAACCCTAAAATTATCTACACTTCAAGAGCTTATGAAGAAGTTAGATTGAGAAAAGGTTGTTATCTAATAGAAAAGTGGCTTGCAAAATACATCTCAAATTTTGCAGAAGTAAAATACAATTAGGAGTATATTTTTAGGTAGCTTGATATTGTTAAACAATTGATATAATCTTGGATGAGGGGGATTAGATTGAGAACGAATTTATATAGATTTTTGGCTGCTACAACATTACAATATATGAAAGTTTTCTTTTCTTAAAGCACGAGCTACTAAATTATTACTTGGTTAAAGAATAATTGAGGTTCATATTCACGAATTGTGAGATCTAAACAACTCTAACTTTTATCTTCTTTAATATTCAGTATTTATATAATTATCTGTGACTTATTTAATTGTTAATTGCTGATCAATCAAATAGGATTAATTGCTTGATTAGTTAATGTACCTACAACTATTCAAAATTCTTGAATTCATAATTGTTCTTGATGTTTTGATTTAAGTAGCAATTAGATTTATCATAAGAGATTATATAATCTGATTAAATAAATACCAAAGTTGAGTTTATTGGTTATAATCAGGTCATTCTAATTCTTAAGGCTGTCAATAATTAGATTTTAAGGACGTTCTTATAGAATATGTTATTAGCAAAAATTAATTAGAGACCGTCTCCTAATTGATTTAAAATCTAAGAAATGATTGATATTGATAGCTTATCCAATATTATAATTGATTTATTGAATAATTAAAAGAATAATCTTTGAATCTATTAACAATTCAAGGCTCATAAGGATCTCAAGCCCATCTGATTCTTGGGCTATAACAGGAGTCTCTCTAGTCTTAATCTAAACGATAGCATTTGATTTCCTTGAATCTGGTGTTTATATTATGACCCGGTTGTTGAATTTGCATATATTGTTCTTGATAATTATGCTATTTATCGGAATGCTATTTATCAGAATCACATTATGGATCCATGTGAGTGATTATGATACCAATGCTTTTTTTGGTCAAAATTGATTTCATAGACAAGGGTTTTTTATAATGATTTTGTTAATTGAATTTTATTTAGTGGTCTGTTGATTAGGCATTGAATGCCAAGTGAATCAAGCTAGTGCCACCAGCGAGGAATGCTTTGTTAAGAGGAAAGAAAACCCAATCCTTAATCCAAACCCCACCTTGAATTGCCACCAACTCCATCATGGGCCTTGTCGACAAACCCACCAACAATGAACCCGATTGTGAATCATCACTGTTGCTTCCGACCACCACTGTGTCAAATTTTGACATCCCTCAAAGTGCCCCAAAAGATACTAAAGATGATGACGATGGTGGAGGTGGTGTATGTAGCTCTATGAGGATGCTTCCACCAAATCTTTTGTCCTTATTTTCATAATCTATGTTGAATCATTAACATCGAAAAAGCTTCCCACCACCGACTAAAGGTTTTAGAACATTTAAAGTTTTGTGATCAGAGAATTATGGGGCAATGGACTCCCTTCTTCCATCCCACCCCTATATATATATATATATTATGGATTGTTCCATATATATATATATATTTTATTTTTAGTCAGTAAGCATTTAAAGTTTTGTGATTAGGTATTTAGGTTAATTCTAGAATATTTCAATTTGATTATGAATTAGAAAAAATTAATGCTCTCATTTGAAATAATATTTTTATAAAATTTAATTTAATAATATTATACAAATAAATTAATAGATCTAAGAATTAAAATAAAAAGATATGTAATAATTCAATAAAATTTTACAAGTTAATAAATAATATAAAAAAATTTTAATAGAGAAGTTTTTTTTAGAAATTTATAACAAAAATCTAAATTGTACTATAATATTAAATGTTCAATTTTATCTTCAATTCATCTGTAATATTTCTTGCTTTAAAAATTTACACTTATCCCCCTCCCCCCAAACTAATCCAATTTCTAGTTCCGTCACTATCTCATAAGTAATGCCTATTATGTCATACTCCATCCAACAGATAACACCATGAGGAGTAGTATGAAAAATATACAGATCTAATGGAAAAAAAAGCACAAAAAAAAAGCTAATAACTGTAGATGAATAGTATCTTATTGGGGGTACTATTTTGTTTTACTGTAGATGAACAGTTCTTCTGACTTTACTGTTAGTTTTCTCTGATAAATACTATAGATGAATAGTATTTCATCAGTGGGCATTAATTTTATTGATTTTATTGAAACTGAAGGAATAAGGTTCCTTCGATCGTTTTACCAGAATTCAAACCAAACACAATTTTTCTTTTCATTTTTCTCGTTTTCTCTTTATTTCTTTTTTCTTTTTCTTTTCTTTTTCTTTTTTACCTTTTTCTTTTTTCTTTTTATTTTTCTTACCGAAGATAGGATCCCATAACAATCATCTTCATTGCTGGGAGCATAATCTGAATTCGAGTCAGATTCAGAAGATGAGTCAAACGATGACGATGACGATGAGGTGGATGATGAGTCAAAAGAAGAAGAGGAAACATTCTTCTATCTTTTGGACTAGGCTTTAGAATGAGCTTTTGATCTCTTCGATGGGGTTTTAGTGGAAGAACTAGAAGAAGAGGGCTTTAAGGTTATGGGCTCAGATGTTGAGGGAATGGACTCAACCATCTATTTCATCATGGCTTTATACACCTCAGCAGTCTTTGCGGCTGCGAGAAAGGCTTGACAATGGACTTTCTGAGCTCCAAAAGTATTAGCCTATTTTGGATCAATCTGGCCATACTCTTGCTCATAGCACCATTTTTAAACAGACATCTCAGTAGTGGAATTTCTGAAGGCATTCCACCTCTTGACTTTATACATTCTAGATACCATACGCATATTGGTACTTGACTGGTATGCTAGTTCAAAGTACCATTGAAATACCCATAGTATGAAGAATTTCATATAAAAAATTTGGAGAGAGGGGAATTGTTTTTCATACAAGGAAGGACGAGCATGGGTTTTAAAATATTGGTAATCAGAAAGAGCTTCAGGTGTTAAAGCCCTTTCATCATACCAAAATAATTCCACCATTCTATAAACCACATGGGGATTTTATCAGTCTTGATATTAGTATCAAAATACAATAATCAAGAATAAGTATTTGTAGGGTTATGGAAAAGGAGAGCTTTAGTCCAGGCATCTACATAATCCCAATAGGTATAAGAAAGACATACTGCTTTATAAGTGAGGAAATTAGCTTTAATTTGTACAGCTTCATGCAAAGGCTTTTCCCATTCAGAAGGATGGAGAACTTTTTTAATTTGGATTGAGGAGTAAGATATAATGGTTTTATCATTTGGGTCTCGGTTATGTTTTAACTTTATAGAACCAGTATCTTCATGAATAGCTAAATAGTATTCCTGAATTTTTAATAAATCAATAGGCCTAAAAATCAATTTTTAGTATATACAGTCTTAATAATATCTCTTAGATTATGATTTGCTTCTCGCAAGAATCTAGTTTTAATTATTAGTTTTGTATCCCTTAAAGTTTTTGTAAACCATTTTGAATAATTTTTAAATTGAAAATTTGAAGAAATAATTTGAGTTGGGGGTTTTGAAACATCCAACTTTGGTTTTACAATATTTATGGACATGACATTTGAAGAGGAAATTCCCATGTCCTAGGTTTTACAAAAGGGATTAAAGCTTTACCTGTGGCTACAGGAGCCAAGTCTATAAGAGGTGGGAGGCCCAATTTTTGAAGGGCCTGAAGAACCTCTAGAGAATGGGCCAACTGGTTAACTCATTGCTTCATTACTTCATTTTGGGCTTTATCATGCTCTACAGTATTTATTTATTCAGCCACTCAGGCCCAAGATTTTATGGTTTTAACGCCTTAAGGCTTGGTTATATTGTCTGACTGATCAGACAGGGCTTTAGGAGAGGTGTCAGGATCTGACTTTACTATTTCTTTAGCTTTATTGACTTTTTTTTCTTATTCCCTATGATTCTTGTGAAGAAATTCACAAGTCAGAAAAATCAGGTATACTGTTATTTTCTCATTTTATATATTCTATATCAAAATCAAAAATACTTAAAATAGCTTGTCATCTTGCAAAAATCTTTTTTGAGGTAAGGTTTTTAACATCTTTTTGCAAAACTTCTTTTGCACTTTTACAATCAATCCGAAGTAAAAACTTTTGGTTTAATAAATCAAATTAAAATTAGAAATACAAATTACAATACTCAAAATCTCTTTTTTAATGGTTGAATAATTTAATTGGGTTGGATTCCATTGTCCTGCGGTAAACTGGACTATGGTTTCTCTATCCTCTTTTATTTATTTTAATATCCCACCATATCCTATATCTGAAGCATTAGTCTCAACTATTTTAGGGGCTGATGGATCAAGGATATAAAGGCATGGAATATTTTTTACTATGGTTTTAATTTGTTTAACTATACCAGTGTGGACTTCTGTCCATGGGCTAGGATTCTTCCTAACCCTATCATATAAGGGCTTTATCAGTCTATTTAGGTTTGGATAAAAGTTTATAATAAAATTTAAATATCCTAAAAATATCTGTGATTGGGCTTTATTTAATATCTGATAAGGAAACGTATCTCCAAAAGCTAAGTTTCTTTCTATAGGTTCTATTATACTATATTCTATATAATGTCCTAAGAATCTAATCTTAGTTTGGAATAAGGACATCTTGTTTTTACTGAGTACTAAACCGTTCTTTCTAACCACCATGAAAACTATTTTTTTGTGTTTAAAATGTTCATCTAGATTTTTACTAAAAATTAAAACATCATCAATGTAAATATACAAAATTTTAAATATGGGTTAAAAATATCATTCGTAACTCTCTAAAATTCAGAGGGTGTATTTTTTAAATCAAATGCCATCACATTCCATTCGTACTAGCCAAATAAAACAGCGAATGTTGTTTTATATCTGTCTTTAGGATTAACCTGAATTTGTCAAAATCCACATTTCATATTAAATTTACTAAAAATATTTACTTCATATAGTCTGTTTAACAAATATTTTTTATTTGGAATAGGGCATCTTATTCATTTTAAAGATTTATTTAAAGATTTATAGTTTATTACTAATCTGGGAGCACCACATTCTATTTCAGAGGTCTTATTTACATAAAGGCTGCATAAGGCCATAGGCTTCTAAATTTAGTAATAAGTTTTTATTTTCTAAATCTTTTATTTCATTTTTATAAAATTCTATCATATCTGGACTCATTTGAATGGATATGACTTTAGTAGTAATGAGCTTTTCTTCAAAGCCCACTTCATAGGGTAAATCAACCATATGTTCTTTTCTGTTCCAAAATGCATTAGACAAATCAGCACATAGTTCATTTTCAATCTGGGCCTTAATTTGGTCCATTTTATTTTTTACCAATTCAATCTTTAATTGTTTATTTTTTTTTCTATAATTGATAATTTCCTTTTAAATTACAAAGTTGTTCAAACTTTGTTTTTATTGTTGCATTTATTTCTAATTCATAAATAGAATGTGCTTTAAGTAAATTTAAATTCTTTTTTCTAAGTTTTTCTATAAATGAAAAATATTTTTTTATTTTTTATTTTAAAGATAATACTATCATCTTTTATTGAATAAGGAGTTATTATATTCATAAATGGTGTTCCTAGAATCACCATATATTGCATATCAGTTAAAATACATATATTATTTAATTTTAAATTTTTATTAATAATTGATGCTACTGTTTTACCAAGAATATTCATTTTATATTTATTTTCTGAAGATAATTTCTCTAGTACTTTTCCAAAATCTCTTTGATACTAAATTAGATTTTATACAATTTAAATCTGCTCCTATATTAAATAAAGTTATAGTGTCTATAATATAATTCTCAAAAAATTTTAATTTTATTGTTATTAAATATTTTCTAGAGGTTATTTTATGCAATAAAAATATAAAATTTTTAGGTACTTTATCTTTATATATTATACTAATTCTATTTTTATCACTATCATTATTATTATTATTATCAATATCTTCTTTATGTTCTTTTCTTCTTCTTCTTCAGAGGAGAATTAAGAAGAAGTAAAATATTTTTCTAATAAAGATTTTAGTAGTTCTACATCACTTTGTTGTTTATTCTTAATTATTTTAATTCAATTTTAATTCTTTAATTTCTTTTTATAAATCATTAATCGTAGATTTATTTTTTTATTTGCTTATTTTTATTTAATATTATTATTAAATCATAAGTTTGTTTACTAGCACCAGGTAATATAGAAGGTTTAGGCTTTTCATTTGTTTCACTAAAATTGTCTAATATTTTATTTAAGAATTTTTCTTGTGTGTTTAGGGTTACTTATATATTTTACTAATTCTAAAAGAGATTCTTGTTCTTTAGTTAACATATTTATTGATTTACTACTTGTTTCAGAAATATTACTAGTTTCTGAATTTATTTTATCTATTTGATTTAACTCTTCAAATTCTGATTTTAAATATAATTCATAAATTTTATTTAATATATATTCTTCCAAATTTAATTCTTGAAGTTTTTTTATTAAATTTACAAAATCTAGAAGTATGTCCTTTTTTTTACCACAATTATAACATTCTAAATCTTTATATGCTATATTTTTCTTTTTTTTTTTAAAAAAAATTTATTATTAGATTTCCTAGAAAAAAGAATTTAAATTTACTTAAAGCATATTATATTTATGAATTAGAAATAAATGCAATAATAAAAGCAAAATTTGAATAACTTTATAATTTAAAAGGAAATTATCAATTATAGATAATAAATAAACAATTAAAGATTGAATTGGTAAAAAAATAAAATGGACCAAATTAAGGCTCAGATTAAAAATGAACTATGTGCTGATCTTCCCAATGCATTTTGGAACAGAAAACAACATATGATTGATTTATCCTATGAAGTGGGCTTTGAAGAAAAGTCTATTACCACTAAAGCCAGACCCATTTAAATGAGTTTAGATATGATAGAATTTTGTAAAAATAAAATAAAAAATTTAGAAAATAAAAAACTTATTACTAAATCTAGAAGCCCATAGTCTTATGCAACCTTTTATGTAAATAAAGCCTCTGAAATAGAACGTGGTGCTCCCAGATTAGTAATAAATTATAAACCTTTAAATAAAGCTTTAAAATGGATTAGGTACCCTATTCAAAATAAATGCAATAATAAAAGCAAAATCTAAATAACTTTATAATTTAAAAGAAAATTATCAATTACAGATAATAAATAAATAATTAAAGATTGAATTGGTAAAAAATAAAATGGACCAAATTAAGGCTCATATTAAAAATGAACTATGTGCTGATCTTTCCAATGCATTTTGGAACAGAAAACAGCACATGGTTAATTTATCTTATGAAGTGGGCTTTGAAGAAAAGTCTATTACTACTAAAGCCAGACCCATTCAAATAAGTTAAGATATGATAGAATTTTATAAAAATGAAATAAAAAAATTTAGAAAATAGAAACTTATTACTAAATCTAGAAGCTCATAGTCTTATGCAACCTTTTATGTAAATAAGGCCTCTGAAATAGAACATGGTGCTCCCAGATTAGTAATAAACTATAAACCTTTAAAATAGATTAGGTACCCTATTCAAAATAAAAAAAAGATTTTTTAAACAGACTATGTGAAGCAAATATTTTTAGTAAATTTGATATGAAATCTGAATTTTGGTAAATTTAGCTTAATCCTAAAGATAGATATAAAACAACATTCATTGTTTTATTTGGCCAGTACGAATGGAATGTGATGTCATTTGGTTTTAAAAATGCATCCTCTAAATTTTAGAAAGTTATGAATGATATTTTTAACCCATATTTAAAATTTTGTATAGTTTACATTAATGATGTTTTAATTTTCAGTAAAACTCTAGATGAATATTTTAAATACCTAAAAACATTTTCCATTATAGTAAGGAAGAATGGTTTAGTACTTAGTAAAATCAAAATGTCCTTATTCCAAACTAAGATTAGATTCTTAGGACATTATATAGAATATAGTATAAAAGAACATATAAAAAGAAACTTAGCTTCTGGAGATAAGTTTCCTGATTAGATATTAAATAAAGTTCAATTATAGAGATCATTAGGATGTTTAAATTATATTATAGACTTTTATCCAAACCTAAAATAGACTAATAAAGCCCTTACATGATAAGCTTAGGAAGAATCCTAGCCCATGGATAGAAGTCCACACTGGTATAGTTAAACAAATTAAAACCCTAGTAAAAACTATTCCATGCCTTTATATTCTTGATCCATCAGCCCCTAAAATAGTTAAGACTAATGCTTCAGATATAATATTAATACAAATAAAAGAAGATAGAGAAACCATAGTCCAGTTTACCTCAGGACATTGAAATCTAACCCAATTAAATTAGTCAACCATTAAAGCATAGATTTTGAGTATTGTAATTTGTATTTCTAAATTTCAATATGATTTATTAAATTAAAAGTTTTTTTTTTTCTAAATTTCAATCTGATTTATTAAATTAAAAGTTTTTACTTCATATTGATTATAAAAGTACAAAAGAAATTTTGCAAAAAAATATTAAAAACTTTGCCGCAAAATAGATTTTTGCAAGATGACAAGTTATTTTAAGTATTTTTTATTTTAATATAGAATATATAAAAGGAAAAAAATAATAGTATGTCTGATTTTCTGACTCGTGAATTTCTTCATAGGAATTATAAAAAATAAGAAAAAAAATCCAATAAAGCCAAAGAAATAGTAAAGTCAGATTCTGACACCTCTCCTAAAGCCCTGTCTGATCACTCAGACAGTATAACCAAGCCTTCAGGCATTAAAATCATAAAATCTTGGGCCCAAGTGGCTGATCAAATAAACATTGTAGTGCATGATAAAGCCCAAAATGAAGCAGTAAAGCAATGGGATAACTAGTTGGCCCATTCTCTAGAGGTTCTTCAGGCCCTTCAAAATTTGGGCCTCCCTCCTCCTACAGACTTGGCTCCTATAGCCACAGGTAAAGCTCTAATCGCTTTTATAAAACCCGGAATAGGTGAATCTTTCTCTTCAAATGCCCTGTCCGCAAATATTATAAAACTAGAGTTGTAACAATGAAAGGACCTTATCACCTGAAGCTCTTTCTACTTACCAATATTTTAAAACCCATGCTCACCCTTCCTTGTATGAAAAACAATTCCCCTCTCTCCAAATTTTTTGTATGAAATTCTTCATACCATGGGTATTTCAATGGTACTTTGAACTCGCATACCAGTTAGGTACCAATATGCGTATGTTATCTAGAATGTATAAAGTCAAGAGGTAGAATGCTTTCAGAAATTTCACTACTGAGATGTCTGTTTAAAAATGGTGCTATGAGCAAGAGTATGGCCAGAATGATACTAAATAGGCTAATACTTTTGAAGCTCAGAAAGTCCATTGTCAAGCCTTTCTCGTAGCTGCAAAGACTGTTGAGGAGTATAAAGCCATTATGGAACAGATGGTTGAGTCCATTCCCTCAACATCTGAGCCCATAATCTTAAAGCCCTCTTCTTCTAGTTCTTCCACTTAAACCCCGTCAAAGAGATCAAAAGCTCATTCTAAAGCCTAGTCCAGAAGATAGAAGTATGTTTCATCTTCTTCTTTTGACTCATCATCCACCTCATCATCATCGTAATCGTTTAACTCATCTTCTGAATCTGACTCAGATTCAAATTATGCTCCTAGCAATGAAGATAATTATTATGGGGTCCTGTCTTCAGTAAAAAAAATTAAAAGAAAAAAGAAAAAGGTAAAAAAAGAAAAAGAAAAAAGAAATAAAGAAAAAAGAAAAGGAAAAAGAGACAAAATAAAAAAGAAAATTGTATTTGGTTTGCATTCTGGTAAAAAGGTAGAAGGAACATTATTCCTTCAGTTTAAATAAAGTTGATAAAATCGGTGTCTACTGACAAAATACTATTCATCTACAGTATTCACCAGAGGAAACTAACAGTAAAGTTAGAAGAACTTTTCCCTTTTCCTCTCACACATACCTTCTTCCATTTATGTTTCTCCTTCATCTGTAAATTTCTCCTATAAGTTTAAATACTTATTTTGTATTTTAAATTTATATTTTGTATAAGTATATTCTGTACCTGCAGCTTTGTCTGATTTGATACATCAAAAATTTATTTATAAATTTTATTTGTATTTTGGTATAATACTAGATCTATTAGTATATCCTAATGGAGAATATTCCTGCTTGTACTTGGGTATAACAATTTCACGTATCAGTATTCTTGTGTTTGTACTTTATATAATTTTAAATCATATTAATAAAGTATTTGATATGTTTTTAATATAGTATTTTACATTCTTTATATTTATTTAAATTTTGTTTAAATTTCTGTATAGATATAAGAGTGAGGTTTTTGTCTGATTGTTTGTTGTCTAGAAAATACTAGGGTTGCTTGTTTTCCCTTGCAATTCTAATAATTTTTGTTGGTATCGATATATATATATATATAATGATGGAACAAAATTGAGTTATAAATGTGGGCTGCTGTTGTATATTAGTTCTCATATCAATTAATTAAAACACATTTTATTAAAAAAAATATGATTGCTCACTATCTTGCTCAATACAGTCGTATGAATAATGTTACTAGAATTTTTGATTCTTTTAATTTGCTTCCTACTATAATTAGAGGTGTCATTTTAATGGATTGTGTAGGAATGCCAAACATTAGATATCGATTTGCCCATTCTCTATAAGGTTTTGTACTGAACATTTGTATGGTTTGACCATACTTTATTTTATCTAATAAAATTTGCGGTGGTTCCGTCCACCTTTACCAAAAAAAAAATATATATATAATGATGGAACAAAAGAAGCAAGCTTTCCTAGGAACTTTTTTTTTTGCCTATTTTAAACACCTTTATACAATTCTTCATATAATTTATGTGTAGCAATATTCTTGTATTGTATTTGGGTGACAACTCTTTGACCTTTGTTGTCCTTCAATGAATATCTAGCCGCCGTAGAAAAAAAAAAGGCTGTAATTGCTAAAATTCAAAGCATAATTAGTGAGTCTTTAAGATTGTTTAGACTTTAGAGGCTATGAGATGTGAAAGTTTTAGAGAGAGAAATTTTATCTTTGAATTCTTAGAATCTCTATCTAGTTTCTCTTTATATCATATTATTTTTTAAAAAATATTTCTGATGCTAGCAGGCATTAAAAATTTTTAATACCAGTTAATAATTGTTAACAAACTTTAATTATTTTTAACGAATGTTAAGAATTAAATAAAAAAAATAAATATGAACTAACACGTCAACATGAGTATCGGTTATAGAGTATCAAAAGATAAAATTGAGATTAAAAGATCAAAAGATTAAAAAAAAAGATAAAAAAGTTAGTGATATAATTGAAAATCGGTGCAAAGTTTAAATATTTTTTTTTGAAAATTAGTCTATTTATTAAAGGTATGAAACATGGAAAAAAATTAAATGACTTCGCAATATATATCTATTTTTAAAACGGAAAAATTTTGACCAATTTATTGAAGATAGGGGAAATGGAAAAAAAATAATTGATTGACTTTGTCATATATAATAACTATTTAAAAAAAAAAGAAAAAAGAAAAATTGTGAATAGCTTATTGAAGATATGGAACATGGAAAAAGTAATAAACAATTGATGACAACCCTATGCTTGCGATGTAACTTATTAAACAATGAAAAACACATCTTGGAAAAATCAGTAAATTAGAGATTTGTCGGGCTACTCCTTTTGACTGTAGATTGAAGATTTCTTAGCTCTACTCCTTTTGAGTGAAAATACACACACACACACACACACAGAGAGAGACACACGACGAAGACGTTGTATTTACTCTGTGAATTTAATTAAATTAATTTAAGACATTATTACACTATAATAAGTTGTCTTAATTACCAAGATCCACATTTCCAGGATCGCTCTAACTTGCTTGCTTTATCAACTTATATTATTTTCCATCACAAATTGATAAGCATAAAAATTAGAATATATTTTAATAAGTTAATTAATATATTAAATTTCTATTATATTCATATTTTATTAAATTTCTAATTGAAAATTTTAAAATTTTTTATTTAAACTTAATTTTACATACAATCAAAATTTTATTATATATGATATCACTTTCACCTGAAATCAGATTTTTTTTTATTGAAAATACATATTTCATTAAGCAGAAAATAATTGGGTATATCATTAAGGATAAAGCAGAGATGAAAGAAGAGCTTCAATGTAAATAAATTCATCACTTAAAGGATTTCATTCTTTTTTATAGATTGTAGAAGTAAACGACCAGCAACAATTATGTGAGATCTACTTTATATTAGAAATATCCACTCAATTCCATCTAAATAAAAAATAAAATATTTCAATATTTTTTTCCTTCTTACATTATGTGGTGTTAATCTATATAAAAAAAGCAATTTGAAGAAAAGATTATTCAGATAAAATAAAATAAACAACTAATATTATTTAATCACAACGTGCATGACTCAAAATTTATAAAGCCAGTCTCTGGCTCGTGCTTTGTATGGTAATGAAAATAAAAAAAACACAAAAAAATATAATAAATATAAAATAATTTATATATAAATTAATAATAAATTTTATTATAAAAATTACAAATAAAATTTTTATCTCAATTTTTATGACAGTTTTATCGAAATAATATTAATGAGCAGATATAATCTTTTTATTTAATAACTTGACATTTTCACTAATCAAGAACAAATCTTATATACATTTTTTTTATAAAAATATCATGAATTTTATAAAAAAAAATAAGAAAAAATAGAAATTCAAATAAACTTTTTTAAATGGAAAGAAAAATACGAGTAAGAGGATTTACAATCATATATATATATTGAAATTATTATTAATATTAATATTATCATTATATAAATTATCAACATATAATTAATTTATTATGAAAGTTAAAAGTTATATCTTTTGTTAGTTAGATTTTAAGAGTTTTTTTAAAAAATAATATAAATAAATTATTAATTAATTAAATTATTTAATTAAATTATTGATGTATAATTAATGTATTAGGAATGTCGAAAGTTATAATTTTTATTAATTAATTTTTAAAATTTTAAAAATATATAAATTAATTATTATTATAAATTAATTATTTAATTTATAATTAATTTATTAAAAATATTAAGAGCCGTATTATTTTGGGATTTCAAATTTCTAAAAAAAATATATAAATCATTCGATATTATTAAATTATATTGATATGTAATTAATTAATGGAATAATAAAAGTCAAAAAAATAATTTGTTTAATTAATATTATAAAATTATATTAATGTATAATTATTTGATAGAAGATTAAAATTCTTAAAATAATTTACTAATTATTAAATTTTATATTTTATATAAATTATTAAAATTAATTAAAAATTTATTTAAAAAGAAAAAAGTGAAAATATCTTTTTTTTTAAAATTAATGATGTAGCAACTTATGAATACTTCTTTTTTATCTTCTATATATATAACTAGGCATTAGCTCATGCAATACGTGAAGATGATTTCATTATTTGATCATGATCATGATTAATTTTTTGGTATTAATAATTTTTTTACAAAATAATTAATAAATTAAATTAAAAAATTAAACAAAAACTTACATGAACAAATAACTAAAGAAGTGAAAGATTATTCTACTATATATTTCATAATAAATCCATCACATATTAGACATAATAGATTAGGTTATGAGAAATAATTATATATTATCACATAATATAGTAGAAAATCCAAATAATATTAATAAAATGTGTTGAAAATCTTTTGAATACTACTTTAAATAATAATAAATTATAAAACTTTTTGTATTCTAATTTTCATAATAATACATTATAAAAATTTATAATTATTTTTTATCTTATTAAATTATTGACTTTTTGAATTCTAATTTTGTATTTTTTAATTCTTGACTTTTTGAATACTAATTTTTATAATAATAAATTATAAAAATTTTTTGTATTCTAATTTTCTATTTTTAAATTCTTGACGTTTTAAACACTGATTTTTATAATAATAAATTATAAACATTTATAATTTTTTTTTCTTTTGCTTACATGGCAGCCTACTATTCACTATCTTTTCCTTAATTTTTATATATAAATATAGATATAAATTTATAAAGAGTGAATCAATTTAAATACCGAAGGTTAAAGCAAATGAGTATTTATGATATTAAAATTGGATTTAAAAATAATCTTATTAATTTAAAATAATTTGAAATTTTAATTAAAAAGATATAAAAAATTTAATAAATTATATTTATATTTCAAAACAAATAGGATCTTTATTTTTAAACAATGTAGGAATGAATTTTATATTCTATATAGAACTATGAAACAACTCATGTAAAACTGTGTTCAAAGTTACTATAAGTTGATTGGTTATTATGAGAAAATGATGGCAAGTTAAAATTTGAAAACAAGATAAGAAGAAATGAGTAGAGTAAAGAAAGAGTAAGAAGAGTGAACACAAAGGATTTATAGTAGTTTGGATTTCTCAATTCTACATCCACTTAACAACTTGTTGAGTTTCTACTATCAATGAATTTTTATAATCTCAACTTTAACTTAGTATTTTCATAAGCTTACACTAAACTTTTACAAGGCTTGAATAATTTCCTCACAACCTAATAAAATTTTTCAAGGCTTACTCTAAAACCTAAGTGTTTCAAAGCTCACACTGAAACTTACACAATAGTGTTTAATGCTCACACCCAATACTTAAAGAATATAAATAGAAATTTAATGTAAAGAAATGAAAGATGTATATCTTGTCTATATAATGATGTTAATCTTTTTGAAACTAATGTTTCTTGGCTTATTTATAGCCATCTTAAGTCCAACTAGCCGTTACATTAAAGTCATAGTGGAATTCAACATAATTTGAGTGAATAAATTTTTTAATTCTTTGCTTAGAGGAGCATGTCAATCGCCATATGATTTGGGCAGTCGCATAATTTAAAATTTATCCAACGGATCTTTCCAACAGTTGTTTGACAGGAGCATTGTGTCCATGCTTTTCTAGCCTATCATGTTTGAAGGTTGCACAAAGCAGTTGTGAGGTCACTCAACTTCAATTTACCATTTGAATAACAATTCTTCATTCACGTGTTTGTACATTATTGATCCATAATGTTTGGCACTAAAATTCAAATTTCCTCATTTTGTGCGGTTACAAAAATTTAATTTCTCACCGCACAATGACACTTCTATATATTCTATAATGTTTAGAAATTCTACTTCAATTATTAAGCAATCGCTCAGTAATAGGTGCGGTCACACAAAGTCTTGGACAACCAATGTTCCATCGCATACACAGGCCGCTATCTCTTATGTGAAATTTGCATTTTTCTCTTTTCATTTGTGCAATCACTCTTCATCTTTGAGCCGTTGCACAATTCATGTTGTTCATGTTGTCACCGCCTCAGAGACCATGTTCTTTTCTGTGCTTGGAGTGATTTCTTTTCTCTAATTGTTGTGCGGTCGCACAAGCTTAATGTGTGACACACAAGTCCTTAAACCGAAAACCTACAAAGAAGCATTTGTTTATTTTATTAGTACTTATCAATTTGATTGTCAATGATCAAAATAGAAGGCTAACAATCTTCCCCTTTTTTACTTTGGCAATCAAATTGAATTAAAATTGAAATGTAATTTTTCATTGAAGTATAATCAATTTCTAATCAATTTATTTCCTTAACATATGCATGTTTAATTCCTCTTCCTTAACATATGAATGTTTTTCTTTTGATAATGTTATTAATTAAATGTTATGTTATATTTCTCTCCCCCTTAACGTATGCCTGTTTTTCTTTTGATAACATTACCAATTCAATTTTTTGTCTCCCCTTTGACAAAGGCAAAAACAAAGAGAATGAGAACCAATCATTGAAATAACAATAATGAGATTTCATTAATAAAACAAAGATAAACCATAATCATGAAATATGAAATCAAACAATACAACATCAAGAAATTTAATCTTTTGCAACTTCTTTGCCCTTTTCTAGATTTGGGTTTGGAGACTTCTTAAATTTGTTCCTCTATCTCTTCCTCATCAATTGGTGGAGTGGATGTAGGAGAAGTACCATTTTATAACTCAGATGATTCCTCAAATGGACTCTCAATGTATTCACTAACATCCCAATCTTCAAGATTTCATTGAGGAAGATCAAAATTTTCTTGCATTTCATAAATGTCATGGTGGACATGTTAGCCTGGGAGATCCTTTTGGTGATATCATTCTTGAAATGAGTGAATTATTTTTGGAGGGAATGAATTGCTTTGAGAATGAGTTTCATGATTTTGGAGGATTCTCCTCTTTCTTTGGTAGATTTGGATATTTTTAGGAGGATGTTCAAGTTGCACTTTTATAGGTTCTCCTTCTTGTTCTTCAACAACACTATACCTAGGTCTCTTTTTTCCCTTTGAATAACACCTTTACTACCAAAGGTGTATTCATAGTAGTCATTAACCTCGATTATGCATCTAGCATGTTCAAGATGGTCAAATTTTGATAGAATTGGAGGTAGGGAAATGGGTCACTCAAGGCGGTTAGATTTTCAGGGTTAAGAAATCCTAAGTATCTAGCTATTTAAGTGACTTGGGAAGATATAAAGAAGGTGCCAGCTTTGTATTTGCCATGGTGAAGGAAGGTGTCTATCAAGAAATGAGTGGTTTGCATGGGTTGTCCATGAATTAAGGCATACATGAAGAATAAGTTACATTGAGTGACTTTTTCATTCCTATCACTTCTTTGATGGGCAATGTAGGTGACAATTCTATGGAGAAGCTAATGAATAAAGGTTTTAAAGTTTATTGCTTTGGATGACCTATTATCATGCTTACTATCTATATAAATTTCACTCTAAAAAGTTGAGAAGTTTGTTAACGGGTGGTCTTTTCAGTGTATGAGAGAGCCCCATGGGTTTAAAGTCCCCTAACTTCAGCAAGTTGATCTATAGAGAGAGCAAATTCTTGGTCAAAAAGATGAAAGTAAATGCCATAGAAACCCATAGGTGCATTATGGTTCTTTTCTAATTTTAAGGTCATAAGGAACTCTCTAGTAGTTAGGCTAGGATATCCTAACTCATTTGGGTACATTAAATGTCTCCAACTTAATGTGTCTAAAAACTTATAGAGTTCTTCTTTCTTATTAAGGGTTATGAGCATATCATATACATGAATTTTGGTTGGCTCAAGTTTCTTTTTCTTATGTAATACTTAGTTTTCTCTTCATCATCTTTGTACTTAGGTTTGTGAGGCTTGACACTACTACGGGTGTGGTGGTTTGTGGTTGTGGTTCTTTAATAACTATTCCCTTCCCTTTTCAGTGGATATTGGTTTCTTTTTGGAGATTTTAGGTTTGGGATCCATTGTTTAAGAAAACAAATAAAGAAATGAAAATAGAAAGGAAGAGGAGAGAGTGTTGGTGCATCTTAAAGTCCTCAAAAGTGTCTTCTTAGAGCCAAAACTTTGAGAAAACTTTTAGAGAGGTGTTTGAGTTCTTGTAAAAGTGTTTTCTACTATAAAATAGAGGTATTTATAGACAAAATTTGAAAACTAGCCATTTTATGAGCATTAGGGGCAAAATGGACACAATTGTGCAATTTCAAATGTTCAAAAAATTTAGGCAGTTGGCACTCGAGTGCGACTGATTAGGCATTTGTGCAATTGCCAGATGAGTATTGCGATCATTAGAACCATTAAGCACTCACACTAATAACATTTTAAATAATAGTCAAGAAATTTTAAAATTATTTGAATTAGGCGACTACTCAAGATTTTTGGTGGTCGCACAAAAGAGTCTTTTGGTGAACTAGCTAGGTTATAGTTCTGTATGTCCACTCTACAATTTTGAGTGACCGCAATGTTGGATCAGAAGACTTTTGATGATGATTTCATTTCATAATGATCAAAATAGATGTAGGAAATAACTTATGGTTTGTAAAAATGATATTTCAATCAATTCCAATCTCAACAATGAAATTTACAAACAAATCTTTTTCTTAAATCAAGTTTTATGCAATATGATTAATCTAAAATATTTCCATCTATCATTCCTATATGTTGTTTTATGAAGTTTGTCCTTTCTTCATTTAAATATTTTGTAAAAATATCAGCAAGTTGATTATGAGTTTCTATAAATTTTGAAATCATATTTTGGTTTTGAACATTGTCTCTTAAAAATGATGTCTAATATCTATATGTTTTGATCTAAAATCTTGAATGGGATTTTTAGATAGATTAATGGCACTAGCATTATCACACTTAATGGGAATATGAGAAAGAACTTTACCATAATCTAGCAATTGTTGCTTCATCCATAGAACTTGAGTGCAACAAAAGCAAGTCGCAACATATTCGGCTTCTGTGGTAGATAGAGCAACTAACACTTGTTTCTTACTAAACCAAAAAACTAGGCAATCACCAAGAAAATAGCTTGCATGGTCATGCTTTTCTTATCTAATAGGCTATCAGCAAAATCCGCATCCGAAAATCATAAAATGTCAAATTATGTATTTCTAGGATAATAAAGTCCTAAATGCAATGTTCCACTTAAATATTTTAAATTTTTTTTAGTAGAATTCAAATGTGATTCTTTAGGGCATGATTAAAATTTAGCACATAAACAAATACTATACATTATATTGGGTTTAGAAGCAGTATGATAAAGAAGTGATCCGATAATACCTTGATATTTCTTCTCATCAACTTTCTTACCAATTTCCTATTTGTCTATTTCAAGAATGTGCTCATTGGAGTCTTACTTGCCTTGCAACCATCCATGCCAAACTTTTTAAGAAGTTCCTTTCTATATTTGGATTTGTTGATGAAGATTCCATCCTTGCATTTCTTAATTTGTAGACTAAGAAAGAATTTGAGTTCACCCTTCATGCTCATTTCAAATTTTCTAGTCGTACAAGAGGCAAATTCTTGGCACAAAGATTCATTAGTAGCACGAAATATAATATCATCAATATAAATTTGCACAATTAGAATGTTATGCAATTTATTTTTAACAAAAAGTGTAGTGTCAACTTTGCCTTTAGAGAAATCATTTTCTAATAAATATATACTAAGTCTATCATACCAAGCACTTGGCACTTATTTCAATCCATATAGTGCCTTGGTTAATTTAAAAACATAATTTGGAAATTTATAATCTTCAAAACCAGGATATTATTTAACATAGACTTCTTCATTAATAAAACCATTTAAGAATTCACTTTTGACATCTATTTGAAAAAGTTTGAAATTCATATGACAAGAAAATATAAGCAAAATTCTAATTGCTTCTAATCTTGCTATGGGGAAAAATGTCTCATCATAATCAATGCCTTCCTCTCGGTTATAGCCTTTGGCTACCAATCTAGCTTTATTTCTTGTGATGAGACAATCTTTATCAAGCTTATTCCTATACACCCATTTATAACCAATAATTGGATGATCCTTGTGTCTAGAAATAAGTTCCCATACTTTGTTTCTTTCAAATTGGTTGAGTTCATCTTGCATAGAAATCACCCAACATTCATCATTAAGTGTCTCATCAATGTTCCTTGGCTCAATTTGAGAAACAAAAGCAACATTAGAATTTAAGTACTTAAATTTTGATCTGGTGGTTACTACCTTTGAAGTATCACTAATGATGAGTTTATTAGGATGATCCTTTCAATAATGCCGATCTTTGGGTAGTCCTTGAGTCTCTTCTATCTTAGGTTCTTCTTGTTCCACCATTTATTCTAGCTCATCATTGTTCTCCTTTAAAACATTATTTGTCTTAACCTCTTCAAATGTACCTACAAAATCATCAAGAATACTACCTTTCCTATGTTCTAGCTTGGAGGATTTATCAAAGATAACATGTATTGATTCTTTAACTATTAAAGTTCTCCTATTAAATAATCTATATACTTTACTATAAGATGAGTATCCTAAAAAGACTCCTTCATCCGATTTGGATAAAAATTTTCCAAGGTTGTCCTTGGTTTTTAACATAAAGCATTTGCATCCAAATACTCTAAGATATGAAAATTTGGATTTTCTTCTATTCCATAGCTCATAAGAAGTTTTATTCATTAAAGGTCTTGTGAGCTGGGATTTTTTCTCCCACTCCCAGTGGAATGGTTCTTATGAAGGTTTATCGAGCTTTTTCTGGGAATATGACATGGGTTACTTCAGTGCCGTAGCACCTGGTACTCAAACATTGGCTCAAGGCATTTTCTCTACCCTTTTTTCCCTAAAAAAGTAGGGACACCATGCCTCCTTGAACAGATAACCATCTTTTGGCTAACCTAGCCCCCTCTGTCCCCCGGGACCAACAAGGGGTAGTTCAAGAATATTCACCTATTGTCCATCGACTATGCCTTTCAGCCTGATCTTAGGCCCTGACTCACCCTCCATGGATGAACCTTGTGGAGGAACCCTTAGGCAATCTAGTCCTTTTTTTGAGTGCATGCAGAGTAAGATATTCTTTATCTAAATCTTGGACTCTTTTTAGAAATTCATTACTTAGGTTTTTTTTTCATTTTTAGAATTTCAATCTTTATACAATTCATCAGAGGAGAGTTTTCTACAATTCATTAGAGGAGAGATTTTCTATTGTGAACAAAGATATTTTTTTGTATCATTTCCCTTGGGCACTGTTAGGCTCTGGCCCTTAGAGAACACGTGCCTAAGTTAGGAGAATAGGAGATGCCACCTAGATGGGCTAGAAAAGAAATAGAAGGGGTAGATTATTCAATTCCTAAGGATTCCCCAACCCCTACTGGGCTTAAAAAGTTGGATATGCATGATGAAGGTGAGAAGTAAACCCGCACCCCCGTAACTCTTAGTTTATTAGAGTCAATCTCATTTTTAGGTCTAAATATTATTAAATTATTAAATTATTATGATATCATTCATATTACATGCAGTTATTAAAATAAAGATCATATTATAAGTCAAACACATCAGACAAAATGGGCACCCTTACAAAATGAAAACATGCCCTTACAAACATATAAAATCTATACAAACAAATAAAATAGGACACCCATCAAAAGGTAGAAACATGTCCCTTACAATAGTCCCAAAGTCTTTAAATAAATTAAATTACATAAACTTAAGGCATCCACAAGTGGAAACATGCATTTTACATCATTTTCTAAACCCAAACAATGATAAATAAACATAATCCAATAATCTATTATAAGCAATAAAAATTAAAAATCATCATCCATCATCAAGCGCATAACAATAAATAAGATTGCATATAATGATAAATAGGACTAGATTGATAAAATTAAAGTTCCATCATCAAATTAAAGTTTCAATCACATGGTTAGGGTTTAACTTTATAAATTAGGTTTTTGAATCCCAAACTAGGGCTAAAACATGTAAACTTAGGGTTTTAGATGTAAACATGCAAAATTAGGGTTTTAGTAATCAAATTAGGGTTTTATTACAAATCTAGGGTTTTTCCTAATTTAGGATTTAATTCATGCAAACTAGATTTTTAAAACATGCAAGCTTGGGTTTTTCCTAAGCTGGGGGTTTACTTCATGCAAACTAGGGTTTAAAATATGCAAGCTAGGGTTTGATATGCAAACTAGGGTCTCAGATTATTTAACTAAGATTAAAATCAGTAATTAGGGCTTGGACCAAATTAAATACTGAGTTCGTGGTGTGTTGAATGAAGTTTCTAAAGTCAACTTTTCAATGAAACATAATTGTGTGCTTAATTCACAAACTAAGATGAAGATGATCAATAGAAATCTAAATAAAATAAGTTAATGAGGCCATACCTGCGTTGTTGGATCCTCAAAGGTGAATAGTTGAACCAATCTTGATCATTTGTAAGATTGCCTTCTGGATAGCCTAGATCATTTAAAGTCTTGGCCGAACTTCAACAATTTGGAAGTTGCAAGCTATTGCCTTAATTATGCTTTCTATTTTTCCTTTAATTTCCTTTTATCTCTTGCTTATTAAATTTGTTCTAATTCTGTAGCAATTGTGGCCTCCTTTTTAATGCCTTCTTCATTTTTATATTTATAGACAACATTAGGGTTTTAATCAAGTTACCTTCTACCTAAGAATTTCTAATTCATCCTCAAACATTCAGCTAAATCTGAGTTTAAACCTTATTAGAACACTGAATTAAGCCAAGATCATAGACTCATATTGAATTTGGCCTAATTAATTCCATTTGAGTATGGCTTATATCGAATTGGACAAGATATTAGAGTTCCTCGATGAATGTGTTGCGTGGGTCCAAGCAGGATAGTCAAAGATACATGAAACATCCATTTCAACCATGATTCAACACATTGTTTCTTGTGAGCAATTCTTCCAGCAGCCTACCTTTGCTCAATATGTCCTTTAAGGTTCAACAGTATAATATACTTCTTTAAGCTTAAAGGCTTATGTGGCAAGAAAATACATTTTTTTTAATTTAATTTTAACTTTGAAATTAAATGTTGGCTTTGTCAAATCAGTGTCAATATACATTAGGACTTTCTTTTAAATTAACATATCTATAACATCATAACCCTAGTTACTAAAGTAAATTTGGGAATAATTTCCATTTCAGCAAAAGTTGTTGCACTTCAGATAGGCACATATACATTACTTGGCCAAAGGTTTCATTGAGTCTAAATATTGTCTATTTCATATGTATACTTATTCAAACAATCTCTACTGATAGACTCTACCTACCAAGAGAGATTAACAAGTCTTTAACAAGTTTAAAATAGGGACTATAAGGGATATGGGTTAAGCAAAGGCCATTGGTAAATTGGAGTTGATATGACACTGCTAACAAATCTTCACACTACAAATTTTTTGTTGGAACCATAGGTAGCTGGGAGCATTCTTAAACTATGTGATTCTTGTTATATTGTTTTATGAAAAGATAGAGCTTGAATGTTCTTCTATCTTATGGGCAGAAATCTGGATCTGATCTGACTAGGACAAACATATTTTTTTTCCTTTCCTTTTGTAAAAAAACTCAAGACCCCTTTTTCTTCTTCTTTTTTCTTCTTTCTTCTTCCCCTTTTTATCTTTTTTCTTTCTTCTCTTTTTCCTTTCTTCTTTTTCTTTCTTTCTTCTTTTTTTTTATTTTGTTATTTGGGCTCTTTTTTATTTTGACATGGCATTTCATCATTCCTCTCTTCTCCCTTTTTAAAACATCAAGTTTAAGACTTTCAAGATTGCTAACTTGGAGTTGTATTGGACATTGTGAACTAAATGAAAGATGGTCTTTCTACTACTTTAGCTGAGTCTTTGGTTGGATTGGATCAATTCATGTCAAACTCTTCTTTTAGTTTCGGTGAAAGCAAGAACATTGTTAGCTTTCTGAATCGTTCTTTTAGGTTTTCAAAATTAGAGAGCTGCTCTAATTTTTGCCTAGGTTGTCCTTTTGGGTTTTTAACCTAGCGAGCTTTTTTATTTTCTTCTTTTTTTATCTTGATTTTGTTTTTGGATCCAAGCCCTAAGAAAATTGTTTTGTTTGTGTTATCCTATGCTTCTGATTATGGAGGAGCATGAGTCTGCTCCAATGAAGATGGATTCTTTCGTTGCCCAGATGCCATTTTAATGCTGAAATATATATGAAATATTAAGTCTAGTTTAGGTAAACTTCAACTACACTTATAGTCTTGACTAAATATCCTTTTCATTGATCTTTTTACTTCTTGGTAGCTTAGTGATCATCAAACTTATCATAAGTGTCACACCATCTCAGGGTAGGTCATTGGGTTTATAAACCAATAAAAGCAAGCTAAAATCTCATGAAGGCTCAAAATGACAAACTAGGGATTGATATTAATAGGGTGGATACTAGTTGTTGGTTCACTAAACAATTCCTACATCATCTCTCTCTTAAACAAGCAGAGTTTAATTTTGCCTCAAAAGTTAATCAAAGCATGTTCTAATACCGACTAGAACCTATACACAAGTAATTATGCAGGAGCCCTCTCTAAGTAAGCAAACTAAAGACCCTTAATTTTGGCCCTGAATGAGTTTACTTCTAATTAAGAGGCCCAAATTAAGTCCAATCTAATTTTAAGAAGCTTAAACCTAGTCCAGTCCAATTTTAAAAGCTTGAATTAGGTAGGTCCAATTTTAAAAGGCCCAAATTAAACCCGTCCAATTTTTAAAGTTTGAATTAGGTCCGATTCAAATTTAAAAAGTGACTTGGTTTGGTTTAATTCAATATGGGCTATGCTCATATCGAATTGGCCATGGTCTAATTCAATATGAGCTAAGTAAAGTCGGCTTAATTTAGTATCCTAATTAGTTTACAATACCAAAGGGTTCAGATAATCAAGAGATCTTTTGATAGATATAGGACTTGTGAAACCTTATTAACCCTAGGATTGCCTATAAATATGAAAGAAAAATAAAATTCGGGGGAGGCCACCTTGAAGAAGAACACAATCATAGAGAGCCTAGAAATTAGATTTCAAGAATTAAAAACAAAAGAGAGATAGAAAGAAAAACTAAAGAAAGATATAAACAAAGGAGGCAATAGCTAAACAACGACAATCCAAGGATTGTTTCACTTGGCCAAAACCAATTGATCCAAACAGCCAGTAACATCATCGCAATTTAATTTTTGTGGATTGAGGTGTTCAAACAAAGTTTGGTTTAATAGAATTAATTTGATGGAGCCAGCAAATGAATGTATGAATTCCTTTTACCGAAGTCATTATTTAATGTAACAGAATGTCATCTTCTTTATGGAAGTTCATTGTGTTTTTCTTTTTAACTTATTATTATTTTGATTGTGTTTACGATGTGATCTAAAACCCTAATTTTCAAACTAAAACCCTGATTTATATTTTAAAACCCTAATTCCATTGCTAATCCATAACTTTACAATAAAACCATATCTTATAAATCAATTACCTCTTGGGGGCACTACCCCCGATCCCTCCTCAGGGGACACTGCCCCCTTGACTCCCGCCTACTAAATGGCTAGCGGGACAGTCGTGTGTGTTACGCACTATAATTCGTTAAGGGGTTAATATTATGATTTACTTATGAATTTCAATTTTTATGGTTGATCTTAATTTCATTAGTTAAATCCCTAATTTTATGATTATTTCATGACTGTATGTATGATTATTATTTATGTGTTTATAATTTTTTATTATTTGATATCATTTGAATTTTAAGATTGTAAAAGGCATGTTTCCACTTTTTGGGTGCCTTGTTTATATAATTTATTTCTTTTATATTATCTGGGATTGATGTAAAGGATACATTTTCACCTTCTTGGTGGGTGTCCATTTTACTTTATTTATTTTAAGGATTTTTGGAACATTGTATCGGCATATTTAGTATGGGTGCCCATTTAATTTGATTGGTTTGATTTCAATATAGTGAATATTTATTTATTATGATTGTATGTAATATATGTAATACTCTAATGATCAAGAATTCAATAATATTCAGACCTAAAAAGGAGGCCGGCTCCAATGAGCCGAACATTATGGGGGTGCTGGGTCATTCTCACATTTTCCATGCGTATCCAGCTTTCTGAACCTAGTAGGGGATTAGGAATTCCTTATGAATCGAGTTATCCATCCCTTTCTATTTTTTCGGCCCATCCATGTGGCAACTCTATTTCACCAAGTTTCCACCTGTGTTCTCTAAGGCCCCAAGCCTAATAGTGCTGCAGTCTTAAGAATCATTCCACTGAGAGTGGGGGTGAAAATCTCCGCTCATAGTAGTGACTCCATTAGGGATAAAAGAAGTTAATTCTGTTGGTATCTATATTATTTTATTCTTTATGGTATTATTTATTGCATCATTTAGATTTGCATTATGTGAGTGAGTTAGGATACCCTGTGGAAACCGTGTTATATGTATGTAAGTGATACCATACTTTTACTCAAGGTATATTGCATAACTACTTATCGCCTTGTATCTGTAACACCCCCACACCCAATGCATGCACACTACATACACCACAATGTAGTATACATGTATCGAATATAGGAATGCTACGGATTTTCTTAACATTCAAAAATATTTTATATAATACCATCACCTTTCTCGTTATGCATTTTAGTAAATAAGTAATGAACTTGTAATACAAAATAAAATAGATATATATATATATACATTTAGTTAATACGCAGCGGAATTTTATAAAATAGTTACATATATAAAAGCATTTAAATCAATTTTTACAAATATACATATATTCACATTATAAACAAAACTTTACAAAATATAAGAGAGTTATACATGATTGGCAAATCTCCTCTGATCTTTAAGTTCCAAAAATCAACTCTTCAATGTCTACTCTCACTGGGTCTCGAAGAACTCTCGGGTTCAACTCTATTACCTGCGCGATTAAACACTATCGCGCTAAGCCAAGGGCTTAGTAAGACAATTCATGCTAATGTTATGCTTTAGTGCAATGCAATGTTTCATATATGTATTAACAAATCAACATCAATGATACACACTCAATCAATAAAGATCATATTCAACAGACAATATTCCGTGAATAGTCCGTTTCATCATTTAAGTAATATTAACATTTCATTACATTAGAACATCATTTATGATATACATAAAACCTAGACACCTATGGGCCCATCAAGTATTTAATACGATATTCAGAATTCAGAGTTACTGCTTTGGTTCATAACACCATTATCAAGCCCGTAGGCAACATATACATATATATTTCTATCCATGGATAGCGTAACAGACCCGGTCTCTTGGATCATCAACTCATCTAACTCGAGGATATCCTCAACCCGGCAAGACTGTTACAAATCAAATATCTCATAATATCAATTATCATAGTGTAACAGACCCAGTCTCTTGGACCTCAATTCAACTCAATTTGAAGAGATCCTCAACCCGGCAAGACTGTTACCTTTCATTAAATAGGCATGCCTCCAAAAACCAGAACTCTAAAACTGAATATCATATTAAGCATACACTTATTTCATTATTCTCTTTCTCAAACTCTTTCTCAATCTTCCTCATCAATTAGGCAAACATGCCATACATCATTCAATTATATCATCATAGCCAATCACAATGGCTTTACATCACATTTCACATCTCAATTCATATTTTGCATATAGCATCATTGATATAGCATTTCAAAATACATTATCCATAACACACATTATCATTTACAAGATTCACATTGAATAGTACAAACCCTAGTTCATGTAGTATCATATGCATTATCAATTGTAAAATCAAACTCAACCATGTATGAAGAACAAAAACCAAACACAGTAACCAACACACCCAAGGGACACGGCCAAGCTTGTGGCCGTGTCTCCCAAAACAAATTGGCAGTGGCAGACACTGGCATGAGACACGGCCGTGTCCTCTCCAAATCTCACACACACGGCCAAGTTTCCATGGACTTGGCCGTGTCTCTCCAAAACATTAAGTCTTGGCCGTGTCTCTCCATTTCTATTGGCCGTGTCACCCATGAACATAACTCTAACCAAATCCAACACTCTTCTAAATGCATTCTAACACCTTATAACATGTTTCAAATGAATATAATCAATGTTCTAAACACACATTGATCACAAAACCATTTCACAATACATTAATATTACATTTAAACACAAACCATCTCAAAACCCTAAAATCACCATCCTTCTCCACCTTTCAAAATCAACATATACTACTTCCAACAACAACACCTATTAACTTAAAACCAATTTAACACTTGAAAACACAACACAAACACATCTCATCATCAAACCCTACCAACCCTAATTCACTTCAAACACCCCTTCAAAAGAAAAGAAGAAATCAAGGAAAAGATCTTACCTCAAATGAAGAAATTTCATAAATCTTTAACCAAGTCCTTTGATTGCTTCTTCAATTTGCTTCAAGCATCAAGAACACCTCTCTAGCTCTTTCTCTTCTTGAATGGCCGGCACACACACATGAGAAGAAATGAAATTCAACACAAATCAAATAGCTTTTCTTCTTTAAATCTCCACCAAGAGATTTTATCCAATCAATTACCAAAATGCCCTCAACCATATAACTAACCTTTTGTCTCTTATAACCCAATTATGTAATTTCACAATTCTCAAATAAATATCTTCTAGCATTGACTCTCTATTTGACTTATGTATATGTTAATTATATCATCATATAAACAACATATACACTTCTCTCTAAACCCTATTTTCTTACCCAAAACACATATACACAAGCATTCTCTTCTCAATTTCTTTTCTTAACACATAACATATACATTTCAATCCACTGTAAAACAACCACAACAACAACAACATCAACAACATCAACAAAACTTCTAGGGCATACATGAGGATATTACAGTATCCCTTTGGTATGTACTTGTTATGGGAACCTGAACCTTTTTACCCCAAAGACTAAAGCCCATATAGTTGGCCTAGTAACTTCCCTTAGGTTTACCCTAATTGCTAATTGATTGACTATGATTGACATATCTTAGCTTGAGTTATGGCCATTTGGTTTATCTTTTTCTAATATGACCTAATTATGGTGAATCCCCAAAACTATTTTAATCCCACAAGCCTAAATCATTTTTAAAAATAGGTTTGAAACCTTTTTCCAACAAAGATGTGTCAAAGATTATTTTCTAGCTATTGTCCCAAACTAGCAACTAAGAGGGGGGTGAATTGGTTGTTTGAAGAATAATGGTAAATTTAAAACTTAAAAAGCAAGAGATGAAGAAGATGTAGATTGAGATGGAGTAGAGTTTGAGAAGAAAGAACATAAAGAATTATAGTGGTTCAGATTTACCTCAATCCTACATCCACTTCCTTAATAACTTGTTAAGGTTTCACTAGTCTTGAGTTTTTACAAGCTTAACTCTAACTTGGTGTTTTCCCTAGCTCACACCAAACTATAATAATGGTTTGAGATCAATCCTCACAACCCTTACAAGAGTTTTTCTATGCTCACTCTTACAACTTAAGTGTTTCTAAGCTCACACTCAAACTTATATGGTGTTTAATGCTCACACCCAACACTCTAAGGTGTTTGATCCTTTGATCTTTAGACAAGATAATGAAAAATGTTGTTCAATAAAATTACAATAGAAATCAAAGTATTCTCTCACCATAAAAATGAAGTTTAATGTGGTATTTATAGCCATTTGGCTTAATGTAGCTGTTTGAAGTGGTTCCTACATGTTTAGTGCCTGTCTTCCACTAATTCTATGTCTGGAGCTCGAAGTGCGGCCGCTCGACTCGGTGGGCAGTCACACAATTTGAATGGTTTATGTAACGGCTAGTTCCAATGGTCGGATCTTGATTTCTGACAAAATCTAGTTGCACATACCTTTGTGTTGTACGGTTGTCAAGGCATGAAGTGCGGTCACTCGGCACGAGGTTACCATTGAGTTCAAATTTTTTTTATGTACATGTTCGATTATCATTGGTTTGAGGTATTTGGTGCTAAGATTTAAATCATCCAGACTTGTACGATCGCTTGGTCCTTTAGTACGGTAGCACAAGGTTTTAAGCATTGAGGGAGCACTGCAAGAGCTGACCACTATCTCTTTTATTCTTTTTAGTATTTTAGCTCTTTGTTATGTGTGGTCGCTCGGGCTTCTTCGGCGGTCGACCAAAGTTCTGGCATCTTGACTTCACTGCTCACTAAGACCATTATCCTTTCTGTGAATTTATGAATTTTTACCTTGACTTGGTGTTGTCGCTCGGTTGGCATGTTCGGTCGCACGACTACCGAGCATCCTTACTTCACCATTCACTTAGAACACAATTCTTTCTATAATTTATGGACTTAGTTCAGTTGTCATGATTGGCTAGCCTTAGTTTGGTTGCATGCTTAGCTCAGTTGTTTCGGCAAACTGCTTTAGCTCGTTTAGTTTGGTTCTCTTAGCTCGGCAGTTCTAAATCCAACTTGGCACTCTATGTTTCAGTTCGGTTCTCTGCTCAGCACATGCATATGTCTATTAAGTTTTTCCTTAGCTCAATAGATCTGTGTGATAGTTTGGTTTTGTGCTCATGCTGCATTTGTGCAGTCGCTCGGTCCTCGGTTCAGGCGGTCGCACAGGAGCTCTGTTTCTACAGAACAAACTTGACAGACTTGTTTGAAATCTTTAATTCTTTATTAATTTGATTGTCAATGATCAAAATAGAGTTTAATTGTCCATCAATATCAACAATCTCCCCCTTTTTGACTTTGGCAATCAAATTTTTAGGTTAAACATAATTAAATACATGAAGCAATTGATGCAATGACAATAAATTTTCTCCCCCTATGTTAGATAATTTCACAATTGATGCATGCAATTCTTGATACCAATTGATGTTTGCTTTTCTTGATACCAATTTGTTTTCCTTTCTTATTTATCTCTCCCCCTTTGACAATTAAGCCATTTAAAATCAATGACATAAATATTTCTCCCCCGTTGACAAAGGCAAAAAGAAAATGAAAGCAAAGAAAATGAAATTTATTGATACCAATAAATTAAAGTGCAAGTGGAAACTAAATTTGATACTAATTGAAAGAAAATACAAGAAAATGATTAATCTAAAACTTTTTCTTTTCCTTTTCTTGATGGTGGAGGAGGAGTTAGAGTTCTTTCATCATTATCACCAAGAGAAGAAGTTGGAGATGAGTTATGTGAGGATGGTGAGGATCCTTCATAAGGACTTTTAATATTCTAACTCACATCCCATTCACTTAGATCATATTGAGGAAGATAAAATTTCACTTGGATGTCATATATGTCATGATGAATATGAGAAAGGAGATAATACTTTTTGTTGAGTTTTTTGATTTTCTTTATGACATCATTCTTAAAATGTTTAAATGTTTTTTAGAGAGATCTCTTGGCAATGCGTGTTTGCATAGTTTTGAGAGGAATGTAACAGTAAAAAAATTTTAAAAATTTTTAGTTTGCCCGACCGCATGAGCTATTATGCGCCCACTGAAAAGAGATGCTTTGAAGCTCAGGCTTGGTAGAAATGTAAGTCAAAGATCTGGAGATTCATGTTAAGGCTCAGGAGAAGATCACTTGTATGGCTCAGGCTTGGAAAGAGCAAACGATGTGCGGTCGTCCCAGTATACCGAGCAATAGCACAAAGGGAGCCGATTTTGAGTTTTAAACAAATTTTAAGTGTATATGATCAAAATACATTTTGAGATAAGTAAAGAATAATTATGAAAGAGATTTTCCATCAATCATGCTAATATTTTATTTTATAAAATTCACTATTTCTTCATTTAAGGGTTTTGTAAAAATATCCGCAAGTTGATTTTGAGTTTCAACATATTCTAAAACTATGTTGTAATTTTAAACATTATCCCTTAAGAAATGATGTATAATGTCTATATGCTTAGACCTAGAATGCTAAATGGGGTTCTTGGATAAGTTGATTGCACTAGTATTATCACATTTAACAGGAATGTGATCAAATGTTTTTCCATAGTCAAGCAATTATTGTTTCATCCAAAGAACTTGTGTGCAACAAAAATATGCAGTAACATATTTGGCTTCTGCTGTAGATAAAGTAACCGATACTTGTTTCTTACTAAACCAAGAAACTAAGAATTCACCAAGAAAGTGGCATCCTCCAGTGGTGCTTTCCCTATCTAGTAGGCTACCGGTAAAATCCATATAAAAAAGCTTAATATATCAAATGATGTGTTTTTAAGATACCATAGACCTAAATGCAAAGTACCACTCAAGTAATTTAAAATTCTTTTAGTTGCATTCAAATTTGATTCCTTAGGACAATATTGAAATCTAGCACATAAACATATACTATACATTATATTTGGTCTAGATACAGTTAAGTGAAGTAGTGATCCGATAATAACTCAATATTTCTTCTCATCTACCACCTCACCACTTTCACCTTTGTCAAGTTTTAAGGATGTGCTCAGCGGAGTCTTACTTGATTTGCAACCATCAATTCCAAACTTCTTTAGGAGTTCCTTTGTGTGCTTGGATTGGTTGATGAAGATCCCATCCTTGCATTGCTTGATTTGTAGTCCAAGGAAGAATTTGAGTTCACCCATCATGATCATCTCAAATTCCCTAGTCATACAAGAAGCAAATTCCTTGTACAAAGATTCATTAGTAGCACCAAATATAATGTCATCAACATAAATTTGAACAATCAAAATGTTATGCATTTTCTTCTTAATAAAAAGAGTTGTGTCAACCTTGCCTTTTGAAAAACTATTTTCAAGAAAATATGCACTAAGTCTATCATACTATGCTCTTGGAGCTTGTTTCAATCCATATAGAGCTTTGGTAAGTTTAAAAATATGATTTGAAAATTTATAATCTTCAAAACTGGGAGGTTGTTTAACACAAACTTCCTCATTTATAAACCCATTTAGAAATGCACTTTTAACATCCATTTGAAAAAGTTTAAAATTCACATGACATGCAAATGCAAGCAATATTTTAATATCTTCTAATCTAGCAACAGGGGCAAATGTCTCACCATAGTTAATGCCTTCCTCTTGGTTATAGCCTTTGGCTACCAATCTAGCTTTGTTTCTAGTAATGAGACCATTTTCATCAAGCTTATTCTTATATACCCATTCACATCCTATAATTGGAAGATCTTTAGGTTTAGGAATAAGTTCCCATACTTTGTTCCTCTCAAATTGGTTGAGTTCATCTTGCATAGAAATCACTCAACACTCATCACTAAGTGCCTCATTAATGGTCTTTGGCTCAATTTGAGAAACAAAAGCAATATTAGAATTTAAGTATTTAAATTGAGATCTAATAGTTACTCCCTTTGAGGTGTCACCAATGATTTATTCTTTTAGATGATCCTTTTTGTAATGCCAATCTTTGGGTAGGTCTCGAGATTCTTCATCTTGCCCATCAAGATTATTCTTTAGAGCATTAATTGTTTCTTTTTGTTCAAATGTTCCTACAAAATCATTAAGAACACTACATTTCCTTTGATCAAGTTTAGAGGATTCATCAAAAACAACATGCATTAATTCTTCAACTACTAGTGTTCTTTTATTAAAGACTCTATATACTGTGTTAGATGATGGATATCCTAAAAATATGCCTTCATCCGATTTGGATGAGAATTTTTCAAGATTATACTTGGTATTTAATATAAAGCATTTGCATCAAAACACTCTAAGGTATGAAATTTTAGGCATTCTTCCATTCCATAGCTCATAAGAATTTTTGTTTATCAAGGGCCTTTTGTAAACATGATTTGAAAAATAACAAGTGGTATTAATGGCTTTCGCCCAAAAGTAAGATGGTAATTCATACTCATTGAGCATTGTCCTAGCCATTTTAATTAATTTTCTATTTATCCTTTCAACCACACCATTTTGTTATGATGTTCTAGGAGTCAAAAAGTTATGTGAGATACCAAACTCATTGCCATGATCACTTCTAATAGATGTGATTACACAACTTTTTTTTATTTTGAACTATTTTTTAAAATATTTTAAAATAATTGAAAGTTTCATTCTTTTGAGCTAAGAAATTAACCCATGTAAACCTTGAGTAATCATCCACAAATACAAATGCATATAACTTGCCACCTAAGCTAGCAACTCTTTTTGGTCCAAATAAGTCTAAGTGAATGAGTTCTAATGGTCTAGAAGTGCTTACAATATTCTTAAATTTGAATGAACTTTTATGTTGTTTACCAAATTAACAAGGTTCATAAGTCATATCTTTATCAAATTTTAATTTAGGGAGACCACCAACTAGTTATTCTTTACTAATATTTTGTAAGTGATCCATACTAGCATGTCCTAGTCTTCTATGCCATTGCAAAGTATCATTATTAATGGTAATCAAACATTCAAATGCATTATTGGAACATAAGTCATTTTATATGTATTGCCAATTCTAACTCCTTTGAATACAATCTCACCATTTGCATTGGTAACTTTGCATCCTTTACAGTTAAAACTTACATCATAACCTTTATCACATAATTGACTTACACTAAGTAAATTATACTTCAATCCATCAACAAGCCAAACATTATCAATCATATTCTTACCAAACATGCCAATTGAACCAATACCAATGATTTTACCTTGAGCATTATTACCAAAAGTTACATTAGCTCCACGCTTGTAAGTGAGTGTTGTAAAGAGCTTTGTGTTACGCTCTAACTAACACTACTACAAAGTGACACTTGCAAGTATACGAGGTTATTGAAGTAATGGTGATCGCCCCAAGGTCGTCTCATAATAAAAGAATTATTTTGCAATAGTTTGATTAACAAATAAATTGAAAATCAAAAGTGTGATATTTTGAAATGGTGAAAAGCAATATAAATTTAAAAGTAATGTGTGCAATGGTTGTACAAAATTAATTCAAATTCTTGGAATGGTGCCTAGGGTTGTAGATAAATTTAATCAAAGCTTAATTCTCAAATTATCCATTAATATAACCTTGTATTTTAATTTGGTCCTTGAGTTTAATTAGTAATTACCAATTCATTAGTTTTCACGTTCATGAATTAACAATAACTAATTATTTTGAAATTGCAAATTAATAAAACCCTAGAAATTATATTTCTAATTCATTCTTAGGGTAGTTGAATGCATAATTCCAATATCAAATTTCGCCTATCGGTCCTTCATTCAATATATAGAGATTAATAGGTAGTTAATCTATCAACCTAACTTTCAATCCAGTACAATCAACTAATAACATGGTATATTAATGGAAATATCAAATCAAGTCATTCAATCAAATCTACTACAAACCCTAGGCATGAGTAATTTAGCTCATCATTATCAATTTAAAATCAATATTCATCTCAATATAAGTCAAATCACAATTATTCATTGAAATATTAATGTTCTTAACAAACAACAAGAATCTAGAAATGCATTAGAAGAGACAATCCTTTGAAGATACTAAGAGTTGAACTTCTAGTCTTCCTCCTAGCTCCACTTTAAATATGATGAAGAACTAACAAGTCTTGTTCAATCAATGGCTCTCCTCTTGAAAGATGGAATGGTAATTCTCTCAAGCCTCCAACTCCTCAATCAAGCTTTCTTCAAACCCTAATCATCACAAGAGCTTGTTCACCCAATTTTACCCCAAAAATATTAAGAATCTTGTCTATGGAAGAAATAGAAGGTGAAGATGAAGATGATGTTCATGGTCTCTCTTAAGACCAAGAACAAGAAGATGAATTAAGAAATCCTTTAGGACCAAGCCCCCAATGTGTATATATATCTCCACTTTCAATTCTTTTTAATTTCTTAAGACACTAAGCATGTCTTGCCAACTCACACACTCCACTTTGTCTCCCTATTTTTTCATTATTTAAATCTTCATCCCATGAATTAGGAACATTTTTCTTCTTTTATTATTTCTTTTTAAAAGATAGCACTTGTTGTCCCCCACTTTGTCCCCATTTAGTGTAAAATAATTCAAAGCTATCACATGAGACAAGACCAAGTCAAGACAAGACCAAGCCTTGAGTGACTTGGATGTGTCACTCATTCTTCTTGGAACACGGCCAAGCCTTGAAGCCATATCCATGGCTGCCCATATTTCTTCTTCTTTTCCAGGTGTGACACGACCAAGTTACTAACCATGTCATGTGACACGGCCAGTGGCTTGGCCGCGTCTTCTTCTTGTGTTCACCTTTGCTATATTCTTCCTCTTTTTCTTATTTTGTTCAATTGGTGAGACACGGCCAAGGCCTTGGCCATGTCATGTAACATGGCCAGTGGCTTGGCCACGTCTCTTAAATGTGTTCTCTCCTATCTCTGTTCTTACTCTTCTCTTTGCATTGTTCTTCAAGTGAGACACGGCTAAGACCTTGAATGTGTCAGTCTCTGCCCAAATTCTCTAATTGACACAGCTAAGCCAATTTGACTTGACTGCATGTTGTGAGTGTGTCATGGTTCATTGTCTTAGATGAAGGGACACTACAAGGCCATAAAGTGTCTTGGCCATGTCTCATGCTTTCCACCTTCCTTGATGCATCAAATTGAATTAAAGCTCCATTGTTTTGTTCATCAACTTGGATCAAATACTTCAAACAAACTTAACCACGAATTTAAAGAAACATCAATCAAAAGTCAATAAAATTACCCTAAAAATACATACACAAATGATCAAAAAAAATACCCCACACTTAATTCTTTGTTTGTCCCTAAGAAAAGTTAAAATCAAAACAAACTAAATAAGATAAATTTAGTCAAGTTCAAGAGTTATAAGGATGTATCAAGATTTTCATTTTCTTAAATCTGCAACCATTATCGAATTAAGAACAATCAGTGTCAAGCATTTTAATGGCCAATCCATGCATACCAAAAATTGTCACTCCCTCACAAAAACCTCTTAAGTGTTTAATCAGGTAGTGTTTTAGCTCTCATCATTCAATGAAAGATGATCTCTATAGGATTGATTATTAATCAAATCTTTACCACCTAATTATAATCAAGCATCAATCATAAGGTCTTTCATTGGGTTGTAATGGGGCTAAGGTAAAGGCATGACATTTAGGAAATGTGAGCTTATTCATTAAGTTCAAGAGAACTTCAAGAATGAAGTAACTGATCATATGTATAACCCAAAAATCCCAAAACACCTTCCACTCACCTACCACTTGACATTAAAGAGTTTTTCAAGGGAACTCACTTATTAAATTTTTGCAATGATCATTCTAAAACTTATTCCAACCCTATAAAAAAGAATAACAACTTCTATTAATTTGATTTTTCTCTCTTTTTTTATTTCTCTCTTTTTTTATTTTTTTTATTTTTTTTTATTTTTTTAAAAATCAAAATAGGGTTTTCAACTAAAGAACACAATACTTTATAATTTTAAACCCACTAAATTTAACCCCACACTTTATTTTATCACAACACTCAATCATAAATGCTCTTGACCTAATAAAAGGGTAATAGTTAAAACAACAAGGTTCAAGCTAATGGTGTTGTGAAAAAGAAAGAAAAGGAAAAATGAAATAAGCTCAAAATTGACTAACTAAGGTTGGATATAAGGTTGGTCTTTTTAAGCCAAAATGGGTTCACCTAATTGCCTTAATCATATTGATGCCTAATTAAAATTTTTATGTAGTCTTAAAATACATGTCAAAAGCAAGTTCTAGCAATTTATCAATCAAAGATTTTCGTACATAAAAAGAATAATAAGTTGGTATCCAACTTAATAAGCTCAATTCCTCACAAGTTTAAAGGTGATGCAAAGAATAACCATTAAAATTGATAATAAGCACCAGTTCTAATCGATTCTCAAATTCATGCTTTAAAAATTCAAAGGCCATCTATCAACAATCTTATAATAATTAAACTTTTTAAAATTCATTTATTCAAAGAAAAACATTAACTAAACTTAAACAAAGATAAGTTAAAATTAAAAACTGTACCCCACACTTAAAGATTCACATTGTCCCCAATGTGAGCGTGCATAAATTAAAAGAGAACAGTTCAGATGAAACCTAATTTCTATCGTTCCCATATGAGATATGAAATGCTCCTTCCATCCTTAATGAATTTGTCACCCATGTTTGAAAAGATGAATAGCATACAACTCTGAAAGGTACCCAATGTATTGCAAAGCCTAAATAGCATCCTTTGAAGAGCAAATGTCCAAAGGGAACATGTGAAGGTTGTCTTGGGGGTGATCCTCCAATGCTATAGGAACTTGGTAAAAATCTTTTTTAGTCTACAACATGGTTATATCTGTTTTTTGCTCTTTCTCACCACCGAGAGTGGAAGAGATGATCATTGGTTGCATGTTGTTCTCCCCAACCAAAATATATTTCAAAAGTTTTGGGGTCTTTTTAAGTTCAAATAAGTTTGATTGAATCTCTTTCTCATTCTCTTTAGCAATCTGAAGTCCCCTCTCAACAACCTTAGCATTTAAGATTAACTTGCACTCCTCAATTTCTGAATTGAAAATTTTAGGCTCTACTTCCAAGGTCATGGCCATCTCAAGCTTATCTTCACTATCTTCTTTGGAGGGCATCTCATAGATTTCACAAAGTTGGTTACCTTGCTTCTCATCCTTCAATCTACTTAGGAATGGAATTAGTGGCATATAAGGATACAGAGGCTCATGCAAATTTGGTGAGGTTGATGCTTCCAAATTCTCATCCTCCTTTGATTGACTTGGTTCCTCTATGTTGGATTGTATCTTCTCGTCATTTTCTTCTTGATTAGTACCTGCATCAAAGGAATCACAAACTTTGTTATATATTACATTTTCACTTCTCAAAATTGTGATTGCATTGGCTTGCTCTAATTGGCTAGGAGATTCCACTTTTCGGTGTGCTTGAAGTTGATTTGCTAGTTGCACAACTTGAGTTTCCACCTTCTTCAATGATACATCCAAAGAATCAAACCTCTTATTTCTCCCTTCCTGATTTTGTGTGCTAATTTGAATGAAAGCATTCAAATTATCGTCTAACGTGGATTTCTTGAATTGATCTTAATTTTGTGTGCTAATTTGGATAGAGGCATTCAAATTATCTTCCGATGTGGGTTTCTTAAGTTGATATTAATTTGAAAATTGTCCTTAAAAGTAAGAACTTCTTTGATAAGGTTGAAAAAATTATTGAGTTGGAATTTGCTGCTAATTTTCCCAAGAAATATTTGGGTAGTTTCTCCAACTTGGATTATAAGGATTGGAATATGGGTCATTTCTAACCCTTGGCTGAAAACTTTCAAAGGCATATTCTTCCTCTTGCCTCTCTTGGTATTGTTCAAAACCAAATGAATATATGTTTGCACTATGTCCTACAATACCACACGATGGGCATACTTCTTGACTAGGCATATGCACTCTTCCTCTTGCATTTAGTACTTTAAGTTGACTTGTTAATTCTGTTAAATGCCATGCCATTTCAAAATTAGTGTTCACATCATAAACTCCCTCGTGCCTTGAAAACTACATCCTTACAATAAACACTTAGAAATTTAAAAATAAACGCTTTAAACAATTTAAATAAAAAAATCAAACTACTAACAACAATTTCCTTCCCCGGCAGTAGTGCCAAAACTTGTTACACTCTAACTAATACTACTACAAAGCAACACTCGCAAGTATACGAGGTTATTATAGAAACGGTGATCGCCCCAAGGTCGTCTCACAAGGAAGGAATTATTTTGCAATAGTTTAATCAACAAATAAATTGAAAAGTAATAGTGTGATATGTTGAAATGGTGAAAAGAAATATAAATTTAAAAGTAATGTGTGTAATGGTTGTACAAGATTAATTCAAATTCTTGGAATTGTGCCTAGGGTTGTAGATAAATTTAATCAAAGCTTAATTCTCAAATTATCCATTAATATAACCTTTTATTTTAATTTGTTCCTTGAGTTTAATTAGTAATTACCAATTCATTAGTTTTCACATTCATGAATTAATAACCAATTATTTTGAAAATACAAATTAATAAAACCCTAGAACTTATATTTCTAATTCATTCTTAGGGTAGTTGAATGCATAATTCCAATATCAAATTTCACCTCTCGATCCTTCATTCAATATCTAGAGATCAATAGGTAGCTAATCTATCAACCTAACTTTCAATCCAATACAATCAACTAATGTTACAAGGTATATTAACGAAAATATCAAATCAAGTCATTTAATCAAATCTGCTACCAACCCTAGGTATGAGTAATTTAGCTCATCATCATCAATTTAAAAGAAATATTCATCTCAATATAAATCAAATCACAATTGTCCATTGAAATATTAATGTTATTAACAAACAACAACAATCTAAAAATGAATTAAAAGAGAGAATATAAGAACCTCTTTGAAGATGCTAAGAGTTGAACTTCTAGTCTTCCTCCTAGCTCCACTTTGAATATGATGAAGAACTAACAAGCTGTGAGCGGAGATTTTTGCCCCCGCTCCTAGTGGAATGGTTCTTGTGACTTTGGCACTGTTTAGGCTTGGGGCCTTAGAGAACGCAGACCTAAGCCCGGAGAAAATGGAGTCGCCACTCGGATGGGCAGGGAAAAAGAAAGGGGTGGATGACTCGATTCCTAAGGAATCCCCAACCCCCTAATGGGTTCAGAAAGTTAGGTACGTGTGGGGAAGGTGAGAAATGGCCCAGCACCCTCACAATGTCCGGTTCATTAGAATCAACCTCCTTTGCAGGTCTTAATATTATAAAATTCTGAAATATAACAATATTATCCATATTACATGCAACAATTAAAATATAGCATCATTATATTTAAATCAAAACAATGTCCAAACAAAGCAAATAAATGGCTACTCATCTGAGGATGGAAACATGTCCTTACATCATCCATGTCTAAACTAAATGAGACACCCATCGAAAAGTGAAAACATGTCCCTTACATTGGTCCAAAATATAAAAGCAATTTAAATTACATAATACTTAGCTAGTGAGGTACCCACAAAGTGGAAACATACCTCTTACAATTTTAATACTAAAACAAACAAATAATAATCATAAAGAAAATATCCATCCATGATAAATTAAATAAATCAAGCATTGAAATTAAATAAATCAACCATCAAAGTATATAATAAACTACATAATCAAATCTAAAATTAAATAAAGGAAGTAAAGATATAAATTAGGGTTTACTGTTTCTATTTAAAGTTCTTTAATTAACATTTAGAGTTTTAGGATTTTAGTATTATTATTGTTATTTGTTTAGGCTACTGTAAAGGTTTTGGAAAATTGGAATGGATTAGGGTTTTGTGAATTTAAGAAAGTAGTAAGGTTTTTTGGTTAATCAAATTAGGGTTTAGGGGTAACATTATGAAATTAGGGTTTTGGAATCTTAAGACATTAGGGTTTATAATTCATGGTTACTAGATTGTGATTTTAGTTTTATTAGATTATGGCTTTAGGGTTTAGATTAACTAGTTTGGATTTTAAGTTCACTGAATTAGGGTTTAGGAAAACTTAGAGTTTACTGTTTTGGTTTTTTTCGAAAAAGTTAGGGTTTTTGGTATTTTAAAAAACATATTTGGTTTTAGGATTTAAGAAAACAGTTTAGAGTTTTATAAAATAATTATGATTTTTAGAAAACATAAAGAGAACTAGGGTTTGGAGATTTAAGAAAACATTTGGAGATTTTGGACAAAAAGTTATGGTGTAGATGAAAATAGTTGGAAAAAACAATTTAGGGTTTTAAAGCTTTTGGAAATAGAAGAAACCCTTTAGGGTTTTTAAGGCTTTTGGAAATAGAAGAGTAATTTAGGGTTTGTGAAGTTTTTGGAAATAGAAGAGTAGTTTAGGGTTTTTAAGATTTTTGGAAGCAGAAGAGTAGTTTAGGGTTTTTAAGATTTTTGGAAGCAGAAGAGTAATTTAGGATTTTTAAGGTTTGATCACTGATTAAGGCTACTGGAAGAATGTATGATACATTACTAAGTTTAATAATTTAGATTACTTAGAAAAATAAACAATGGAAACATTGTAAATAACATCAAACCAAAGATTTATAATCAAACCTCCGTTTGTTGGTTCCTCCGCAATTTGCTTCTGGATAAACAAAGACAAAGGCAAGGTTGCTGCCTTTGATGGATTGATTGCTTCTTGTTGCTAGCTTTTTTGCCGTTTCTTGCTTCTCTCAAATCTGAAGTCCCAAGTCTAGCTTAGTAACACAAATTTTTGATCCCCTCCAAAGTCTCTTAATTCTGAGTTTTAAAGTGTTATTTATAGGAAAAATCATAAACCTAATTCTAATTGTTTAAGGAAATTAAAACCAATTAGGAAAAGAAACTAAAACCAAATAGAATTTGGTTTTGAAAAAAAATGTGTTGGAAAATTTTGCTGGCGAAAAAACTTGCTGCGGGCTGAAAACTGCGAGGATTTGCGAGGTGCGCTGGGCTGCTAGCCAATTGCCATTTCGCCGCAGGAAATTCCTGAGGGCGAATTGGCCTGGCCAATTGAACATTCGGCGATGAATGTTTTTCGTCGTCAATTTTTTCATTGCCGATTTTTATTTTTATTTTTTTATTTTTTTTATTTTTATTTATTATTATTATTATTTATTATTATTTTTTTTTATTAACTTCACCATTTTTATTAAAAATTATAAATAATAAATACTAAAATAAATATTATTGAATTAAAATACCACAAAAATATTTTGGACCATATAAAAAATAATGGATCAGACTGGGTCAAAATTAAGGGTCTACAGTTTGCCCCCTGCTTGAACGATTTGAGACTATAGCAAAAGAGAGTGAAAAGCAATAAGACTTAATTTTTCTGATATGATTGAGATTTTGGGTTCTGGACTCAAGGATAATTTTAGGTTCTAGACCTAAGGATAATTTGGGTTCTGGATCCGAGCTAAGTTCTGGACTTAAAAGTGATTTTAGGTTCTGGACCTAAGAATAATTTGGGTTCCGGGCCCGAGCGAAGTTCTGGACTTAAGAGAGATTTTACGTTCTGGACCTAAGGGTAATTTGGGTTCTGGACCCTAGTTAAGTTCTGGATTTAGGAGAAATTTTAGGTTCTGGACCTAAGAGTAATTTGGGTTCTGGACCCGAGCTAAGTTCTGGACTTAAGAGGAATTTTAGGTTCTGGACCTAAGGGTAATTTGGGTTCTGAACCCGAGCTAAGTTCTAGACTTAAGGGTAATTTGGGTTCTGGACTTAAGAGGAATTTTAGGTTCTGGACCTAAGGATAATTTTGGGTTCTGGACCCGAGCTAAGTTTTGGACTTAAGAGAAATTTTAACTTCTAGACCTAAGGATAATTTGAATTCTTGACCAGAGCTAAGTTCTGGACTTAAGAGAGATTTTAGGTTCTGGACTTAAGGGTAATTTGGGTTCTAGACCCGAGCTAAGTTCTGGACTTAAAAGGAATTTTAGGTTCTAGACCTAAGGATAATTTGGGTTCTGGACCCGAGCTAAGTTCTGGACTTAAGAGAAATTTTAGGTTCTGGACCTAAGGACAATTTTGGGCTCTGGACCCGAGCTAAGTTTTGAACTTAAGAGAAATTTTAGGTTCTGGACCTAAGGATAATTTGGGTTCTGGACCCGAGCTAAGAGAGATTTAATTGTTTGGAAAAAATAATTATAGTCAGTAGTATACTAAAGAAATTTGCAAAAAACTTAGCTAATTTTTACCATGCACATGCATATATCTTCTCCTTGCCCCTACGTGTAAAAATATTTTAAAAGTACAAAAATATTTATATACACGCAAGTATTTGAATGATTAAATTGAATAATTGAGTTTCCTATTTATTTACTGTGTAGTCACTGTTTATGCACTATTTACTATTTATAAATAGTAATCTACTATTTGTAAATAGTAACCTACTATTCATCAATAGTAAAATTTACTTTTTAAATTTTGTTTTTTCCTTTGCCGTTCCTCTATATAAACGACCGATTTCTTCATTTTATTCACAGCAAACTTCTTCATTTCATTTATAAGCCTTTCAAGTTTAGCATGCAGTTTTGAAAAAATGTATACTTCAAAATCAGGAACTCATTCTTATGCTGAGTTATTGGAATTTATTCGGCGGCATGAAGATGGAAATACAGGCCTACTAGCCGGGATATCGCTTCATTGTAGTTCAAATTAAAAGAGCAAGGTAATTATTTTTTTTAACAACAAATTATATTTTTTTTGTTTTTGTTGTTCTCTTATATATATATATATATTCTCTGTTTTTTTTTTCATTTTTCCATTTTTCATTTTTTTTCTTTTTGTTTTTTCCTTTATTTATTTTTTCCTTTATATTTTCTTTTTTTTTTCATATATTTTTGGTTTTTAGAACATTTAGGAAAAAAATATATTAATTTAAGAATTTAAGTAAATAGAATATGAATTAATTTAGCCTAAAAATTGGTGGTATTGATATAATGGTATACTTACCTCGTGTTAACTTACCTGGCTCCATTTTAGTGTGATCATTGTGTTATTCAGGGCAGAGGGTGTATCTACAAAGCCCGACAATGGTATGATGTAGCGCCTTCTCGAGTAAGGCAGATTATCCGATATTGCGGTTTTGAGAGCTTCATCTTGCAATTACCATCCGAGGAGTATCCGATAGACCGTAGTGTGGTTCAAGTGCTTGCAGAATGATGGTAACTTATACTTTTCACTTGCCCATTGGAGAGATGACAATTGGTCCGGTCGATTATACAGCTATAACTAGTATCCGGTATGATGGCCTTCCAGTTCCTCTTACTAATGATATTCTGACATTTGAAGAAATCCAACAATTAATTGGTATGGAACCATCATTTAAAGGGTCTTTCAAGATAAAAATTGAGCCAATTCGTAGTTATTGGATGAACTATGAAGGACGATTTCATAGAGACACAACCTAATAGTATGCTTGAGGATTTTTATTGTATTTGCTCGAGTCGACCATTTTAGGCAACTCCGAATCCGCCATCCATTTGTCAGTGTTGAGGGCCCTTACATATATGAGGATGATGCCACTTTACGGCTGGGGTGAAGCTGGTCTTTCCTGTCTTTACCATGGTCTCGACAAAATTTGTAGAAATAAAAAGTCTTTTGTCGGCTTTATGGTGGTTGTCGAGGTACTCTTCTTCCACCAATGTCAATTCCATTCTTATTAATGCATGAATTTAATTTTTATTATTGTTGTAGGCATGGGCATATGAGCACAATCTTGTGAAGGTGCCTAGCATTTTTCGAGAGAGAGTCGGGTATCCGAGATTAAAATTTTGGTTGTCAGATCGTGTAGAAGTTCCGTCTCTCACCATGTGCACAACCAACGCTATTTCTTGAGTTGCCTAACTTGGGACCGGCTAAAATATCATTAGCATACTTTAAAATTTATATGAAAGTTTACTTACCTTATGTCATTTTGTAGGTGAATTTGGCCTGGTGGAATACAAAAGGGCGGACAAACTGCACTTCCTCCATGAATGCCGCATTGCCTTTTCAACATACTCGCCGAGTCATTGCCGGGCCTGTGTCTAGTGGCTAGTTTCTCAGAGAGAGAGTATACGAGTAGTTTCTTGGTCTTGTGTAGTGTAGGATCCCTATGCATTGCCCAGAATATACTTTGAATATCACATCAATGCCAGAGAATGCATGGTGGTTGGCTCGGCATGGTTATGATGTTGAAATATTTTTCTATCCACCAGGTGCATCTTATACCCAGTTTATTCAAATTGGGCTTTTGAACTTTGACGTATCTCCTGTTGGTATATGGGAGATTTCTGAAGAAAATGAGGATAGAGATGAAGAGAAACATCATGGAGAGGGAGGAGAGTTTGTTCCACATCTCAGGGCTAGCACTTCTCAGGTAAACTTTTATCATTTTTCCATTGTAATCGCTTCTTTCTTAATTTGTTTTGAGTTTTTTAATGATTGTTGCAGGCTGATGGCCCATTTGATCATGAGGCTGGAAATTCTTTTACTGCTCCTTCATTTGCTCATTCTAGTCCACCAGATATGACATCTCATCCATAGGGTATTGATATCAATTACCTGGTAAGTTTTCTTGTTTCATGGTAATTTATGTTATATGTATACATGATTATGTATGCTCTTACTCTTTTCCTTTCTGGTTCACAGCAGATGCTTGAAGAATAAAATAAGAAACTTCAAGAAGAGTTGGCCGCTAATCATCAACAGGTTTCCCATTTTGAAAATTTGTACCATCAATCAGAGCAAAATTTCTGAGACTTCCGATTTCAGGGGATGAGAGATCCTGGTGCTTCTTTATCTAGAGGCCCCCAAACTGATGACCATGAGATCCTTTCATCTACTTCTGATGAGGACCGTTATAGATCGGAACTCCAAGGTAATAGGGATTCTGGTGCTCCTATTTTGGGTGGACTCGGGATGGGTGATTTGCCTCCTCCTCCAACCGGCGATGATTTTTTCAAAGCTTTATTTGATGATCTACCACCTCCTTCTTAGTGATGTATAAATATTGTATCAACATATAAGAAGTATAAGAATAATAATGACAATATATAATTCTTACCTTTACTGCAACCTTTTTTTTTCTCTTTTTTTATATTTATTTTATTTTATTTATATCATCATTACTATGATATAATTATTATACTTTCCTCTTCATATTTTAACATTTACATAGCATCACTACAAAGTCAAATGCAACGCGACAATTTAAGATTCTTTCGTTGCCAATTCCTTGTCCTCATGCATCTCGGCTTCACTTTTCCTTATAAATTTTGGAAAAGCACAATCATCCTATATAAATCACTTTTCTCTCCATAATTTCATACAGAAGCCTGGAAATTTTCTATTTCAAACGTAAAAACACCTTTTAACAATTCTGATTTTCCTTCATTCATCAACAATGATCGAACTCCTTTTCAAGAAAATAAAAGTTCTATTTAAAAATATGAATGCCATTCATTGAAAACAAATATCTTAGTCAAAGATTGATACTTTGAAGTGTTTTCAAAATGTTAAATTAGACCATTCCTTTTTATATGCCATGGCTTCTTTTTGGAATGTAGATTCTAGGACATTTAAAATTAATGGCTTTGAAATATGTCCCTTGATTGAAGAATTTGAGGCCATCTTTGGATATCCAAATAATCAATAAATGGCATTACCTATATTGATTTCCAAGACTCAACAGAAGATGCAATTGTTATTTCAAATCTCAAAACCCAAAGTTCTACAATTGATGAGAGGTGAGAAAATTCTGCTTGGTCCCTTAATTGACTTTTGCCTTTCTCATTTGGCTCCTACTAAGGCATGGGAACGTATGCTTTGTCTTTGCTTACTTGGCCAATTCTTTCTTGTTTCTTCTGATGGCGATATTGATCCACAAGTTTTTGATATCATGGACCAAATGGAAGGAGGCTTGTCACTGATACCCGTGATCTTAGCCGAGACTTTAGTTGAATTAGACCAACTTAAATCAGGATCATAAAAGAGACTGACCGGGAGTCCATTGTTGCTTCAGGTAATTACCTAAACTTCCCTTTCGGGTTTTCAATTTAGGTTTTCTCTTTCTTCTTCTTCTCTCTTTTTTTATTGCTTTAATTTTTGCCTAGTCCACCCATGCGGGTTTTCGAAACTAGCGAGCTATCCTAATTTTTGCCTAAGCTGCCCTTGCGACTTTTCAACTTAGCGGACTCTTTTTTTTAATTTAATTTTCCCTCACAGATTTGGCTTCAGGAGCGCCTCTACTTGCTTGATACTCCATCCATGGATTTTGCCAGATATCTGCCACGGCATCATTCTGCTAGGAAACTACTCCATCCTGCTTCTTCATATGCTGACTGGGTTGACTGGATCCACTCACGCTCTAAAGTCAACATCCGTTGGTTGGTACCTTGGTGGAAGATTTCTCGTGTCACCATGCGGACATACTTGATGTATGTTCCTCTTGCTGCTCTTCGTTGAGGTACTTATTATGATCCTCGTCGTCTTAGCCATCAGTATGGAGCTGAGCCTTGCGATTCTGAATTCACTCCCGATTTAGACATGCCTAGCTTAACTGAAGCCTACTTGGATCGACTGAAGCAAAGTTGGCCTGCACGTTACACTTATCGTCTGCCATAGATTTTATATTTGTCAATTCAAAAAGTGTATTGTTAGGATGAAAAAATAATTAAAGTAATAAAAGATGCTTCTTTTCCTTTTATAATTTGATATCACCTTTTGCTTTTGTGTTCATTCATTTCCTCCATATCTAGTTAAATACTTATAAGTGCACATAGAATAATTTTAATATTAATTATGTTTTATTAAATTGGGGAACAACCAAACATAAAGCCAACATAGACAAGATCACTCCTGTTGCCAACTAGCCTTTCGGGTTTTCTAATTGATAATTTTCTCTCATTTAGCCCTAATTGTTGCCTAGCCCGCCCTTTTGGGTTTTCAAAACTAGCGAACTACTCTAACTTTTGCCTAGGTCGCCCTTTTTGAGTTTTCAACCTAGCGAGCTCTTTTCCTTTTTTTCTTCTCTTTTTTTTATACATAAAACCTCTTCAACCTGTCAATGTTCACTGGCTCACTAAACTCATTCCCGTCCATGTCTGATAACTTCACTGCACCCTTATTCATGACTTGTTTCACAACATATGACCCTTCCCAGCTAGGCCTAAACTTCCCTCTTGGATCAGATACATTAGGCTTACATTGTTTCAACACTAAATCCCCAACTTTGAGTTTTCTGATCTTAACTCTTCTATTATAAGCTCGAGCTATCTTCCTTTGATACAGTTGATGATGATATAGTGCTTTTAACCTTCTCTCTTCTAGTAAAGCTAACTGTGTGTATCTGCTCACCACCCATTCTATTTCAGGCAGTTCAGCTTCCAAGACCACTCTTAATGACTTGATCTCAATTTCAATTGGCAACATTGCTTCCATTCCGTAAATCAAGGAGAACGGTGTCATTCCAGTCGGTGTTCGCACACTTGTTCTATATCCCCACAAAGTAAAAGGAAGCATCTCTGACCAATCCCTGTACGTCTTGGTCATCTTGGACAGAATTTGCTTAATTGTCTTGTTTGTTGCTTCTACTGCACCATTAGCCTTTGGTCTATAAGGAGAGGATCAGTGATGATGGATTTGGTACTTCGAGAATAAATCATTAATTGCTCCTTGAAACTATACCCCATTGTCTGATATCACACTGTGTAGGACTCCATACCTGCAGATGAGGTTCTTTTCAATAAATCTAGCCATTTGACTTGCGCCCATTTTGTTGAAGGATTCGGCTTCGACCCATTCTGAAAAATAATCTACTACTACTATAATGAAACGGTGACCATTTGAGACTGTCGGATGTATCTCTCTTATAATGTCGATACCCCAAGTAGCAAAGGGCCAGGGAGAAGACATAGAATGCAATTCTTCAGGAGGCATGTGATTCAAGTTACCATACATTTGACATTAATGGCACTTCTTTACGAACTCTATACAATCTCTCTCCGTGGTCAACCAGTAGTAACCTTGTCGAATAATCTTCTTAACTAGGGCCAAACCACTCATATGTGGGCCGTAACTTCCCCCATGTATTTCTGACATGATATGCTCCACTTCAGGCTTTCTCAAGCATCTCAAATGCACCCCCATTAGGCCATCTTTGATATAACTCTCCATGTAATGTGATGTATTGCAAAGACCACCGCCTTATGGCTCTTCTTTCTTTCTTCGTTGCCCCCGACGGGTATTCCCTTTCCTCTAAAAATCATCTTATAGTATCATACCACGCATCATGGTCTGTATCAGTTTTCATGATTGTTTCATATCCGTAGCAAGGAGTTGACGAACTAGTCAAAATAAAAGGCTTGGGGAATAAATTGTTAGGATTTTCCAATACCGAAGCCAATGTGGCTAGGGGATCAGCCATCTAATTTTCTTCTCTTGATATGTATATAAACCTACACTCCTTAAAGTTCTTCTTTATCATGGTCAAGTAATGGTGGTATGGTTTTAATTTTTCCTCTTTCAACTCCCACTCTCCATTTACTTGGGATACTACTAGAAATGAATCGCTAAAAACTTCCACCTTATTCACCTTCATAATCATTAGGGTTTCCAAACCAAAGATACATGCTTCATACTCCACCATATTATTAGTTACCCTGAATTTCAATTTTTTGGCTAAAGGGATAAGTTCCCCTTTGGGCGATTCTAGTATGACTCCCAAACCTACTCCTTTCCTATTTCTGCTCCATCAAAATACATTTTCCACCCTTGTACTTCAATGGCCTCTAAATGTTCATCCGAAAATTCCAAGACTACCTCTTCACTATCCGGTAATGGTTGTTGGGCCAGGAATTCTACCACTGCTCTACCTTTGATTGTTTTTCTGGTTACATACTCAATCTCAAATTCTTCTAATATTATCAACCATCGACCATACTTTTTAATCAAAGAGGGTGTCTCCCTTAAGTATTTCAATGGATCCAACTTGGAAATTGCTTGCACACTACACGATTGAAAGCAATGCCGCAACTTCTTAGAAGACCAAACCATGGCTATACAGGTCTTTTCAATGATACTATACTTAATTTCATAAGGTAGGAGCTTTCTACTTAAATAGTAAACAACATGCTCAATCCCTAAATCATCTACTTGGGCTAGCATGGCCCCTACTGACTCTTCTTCTACTGCTAAGTATAGTAATAGAGGTTTGTTGGGTTTGGGTGGTTTCAAAACTGGTGGATTTAATAGGTGCTCCTTTATTCGCTCAAAGGCCTTTTGACACTCTTCATTCCACAGGACCGGCTGATTGTTTTTAAGTAATTTGAAGATAGGCTCATAGATTGTTGTGAGATTTGCTATAAACCTGCTAATGTATTGTAGTTTACCAATGAATCCCCAAACTTCTCTCTCCGTCTTAGGGGATGGCATATCCCTGATTGCTTTAACTTTGTTAGGATCAATCTCAATGCCATTCGGACAGACCACATGTCCCAACAATTTGCCTGAGGTAACCCCGAACACACACTTCTTCAGGTTTAATCTTAGCTTATATTTCAATGCTCTATCGAAGAATAATTCTAAATTTTGGAAGTGTGTTCCCTTGTGTCTGATTTCACCATCATATCATCATCATATACTTCAACTTCTTTGTGCATCATGTCATGAAATAGTGTGATGGCCATCCGTTGGTATGTTGCTCCAGTATTCTTCAAGCCGAATGGCATCACCTTATAACAAAATATACCCCATGTAGTAATGAAAGCAATTTTGGCTTTATCCTCTTGGGCCATTAACACTTGGTTGTATCCGAAAAATCCATCTACAAACGAGTGTTTCACGCTAAAGGCTACACTATCAATGAGAACATCTATATGGGGTAAAGGAAAATCATCTTTAGGGGAAGCCTTGTTTAAATCTCTATAGTCCACACAGACTCTTATTCTTCCATCTTTCTTTGGCACGGGTACTATGTTTTCTAGCCAATCTGGATATTCTATCACTTCAAGGAACTTCACTTGTATTTGTTTAGTGACCTCTTCTTTAACCAATTCAGCCCACTCAGGTCTTAATCGCCTAAGCTTTTGTTTGACAGGTTTCATATGAGTATAAGTAGGAATAAGATGTTCGGCTATGTCTCGATCTATACCAAGCATATCCTCATAAGACCAAGCAAATACTTCTTCATATTTTTTGAATATTTTTTCAAATCTCTCTCTCTCATCAGGAGTGAGGTCGGATGCTATGCTAATGTTTTTAGGATTTACGATTGTTCCTAAATTTAATGATTATGTGTCAACAGAATTAATATTAAAGATGCTCAAATAACCGCTATTTGAATGTATGCAACCATCTGGAGAAACATCACACAAGTAAGCAAAATCAGACTTTATTGTATTCATTTAGGAAAAGAAAACATCATCATCCTCATACAAAGCAGACAAATTAAAATCAAAATCAAAATCATTGTTCTTAAAATCATAAGGCAGAATGTCTTCAAACTTCTCTTCAACCATGGCAGCAATCTCCTCCGAAGTCTTCTCAGTTTTTAGGACAACTTCCTTCTTTTCTTCCGGATTGGACTCCTTGTTGGCTGGCAGGGTGAGCTCTTTCTTTACTTGCTCCACTAGCTCAGCAACATCTGCAAAAATTTCAAAACTCGGGATCAACTTTTCCATGAACATGATTGGCTCGGGCTTTCCTTAGAGCGGTACCATGTCTGGAGCTTTGACAAAGATCTGTTCAAGTGGCGAGAAGCTCATCTTCTCATTCTTCTTTGGCTGGACATTATTGGCTTCATCATATCCCAACCCCTTCTTAGAAGTTTGAGTTCTAAAATCTAGCAGCTTTGTCAAATCGGCCTTACCCTTTCCAAGACCAGCTCCGGAAAGGTAGTTCATATTCTTCATCATATTCAAGACTTTGGAGTCCACTACTTCATCATAAGAAATTGCAGCTACTTGGAAACTATTGAGAGGCCTCTCAATCATTAGAGCGTTAACAACCTCATTATCTTCGGCCTCGATGACCACTGTCTCATCTCCTTTAGGGAACTTGATCTTTTCATGAAGGGTGGAAGGAACTCCTCCAAAAGGATGAAACCATGGTCGTCCCAAGAGTAAGGCGAAGCTAACAGGTATGTCCAAAACAACAAATTCAACAATAGATTTAATTGGACCAACCTTGACAGCACCTTTGAAGGTTTCTTCGGCATGTCTCTTAGTATTGTCATAAGCCCGAATGGTTACCTCGGTCGGGTTTAGATCCCTTGTTGACATGGCTAGTTTTGGTGATATTTTAAGTGGACAAACATTTATAGCAGACCCATCATCGACCATTACACATGGAGTCCTTTTTCCTTTGATTTCTATTTTAATAAAAAGAGGGCGGATGTGATCTCTCCCCTCTTCCGGTAAATCCGCATCTGAGAAAGATACCGCTCCCATATTAACTTCGCTCTTCTCTTGAATATCTTCACATTTCATTACTCCTCCAATTTTTATGAAGTTGATCAGCTCCTTCGGTGTTATGGAGGTAGAAATTGGCACGCTGGCCAAGGCCTTGGCCATAGTCTCTCGATTTTTTTTAGAAGTAGCCAATAAGTTCTAAATGCTAACACTTGCTTGGGTTCTTTTCAACTGCTTGAGCATAGTATCATCTTCCTCTTCTTTATTCCCTACTTCAACTTCCTTTCCCTTATTAATTTCTACCTCCTTAGGCGGTGGCCTTGCATAAGACTTACTGGATCTAGTGTTCATTACTTCATCTTCTTCGGGCTCGGACCAGGTCCATTCCTCCTTCTTGGATACAAGATCATCTTCACTATCGCTTGAATCCCAAAACCCATTGACAACACAAATTGCTACTTCTTTACCCACCATAGCTTGTTTAATTTTGCCAAATATCTCTTTTTCTTCGGTTGCTTCTCCACCCACATCTTGAAAAGAAGACATGACAAAATCTTCAAGCCAAACCTCCTCCAATCATGAAGGTTGCCGGTGCTGGTACTCTATTGAACTTTGGTAATGGATTGTCTTTGGTGTTTGGCTTGTTGGGCTCGGGCAACTTTCCATTATCAATTAAATTTTGGATCTCATGCCTCAACCTTACACATCTATCCATGTCATTTCCTTGCATTTGATGAAACTGACAAAATGCTTTAGTGTCAAAATTAGGTGGGAGAGGGTTAGGCAAAGGACGAGGATTTAAGGGTTGTAACAATTCCTTTCTTTGAAGCTTATTGAGAACCCAAGACATCGGTTTTCCCAATTCTGAAAATTGCCTTCTTATTCCTTGGTTAGTAGCATTAACACCGACTTCCTTTTGCATGCTTTGGCTACCAGACTGATAGTTTCCTTTCTCATTCCCTCTTGTTGAAAAACGGTTCTTCTCTCTTTCCCATTCTTCAATTTGCAGACTAACTTGGAGGAGATCTTTGAAATCACGGATGAGTGTATGAGACATCCTTTCACGAAGACTAGGCAACACCCCTCTTACAATCATCCTTATTTGATCAGATTCATTGGGCCTTTTCTTAAGCAAAGCAGCCTTATTTCTCCATCTTTTCACATAGTCCACAAAAGTTTCATTTGGTCGTTGCCTAATAGACTCAACTTCCATTAAGGTAACTTCCATTTCAACATTGTATCCATATTATTGGATGAAGGCCTTGTATAGTAGATCCCAACTCTTTTGTGTTCTTTTTTCTAAGGTATTGAACCAATTTTGGATAACAACATCCAATGAGAGCATAAAGTACCTTAGATTTTGAGCCTTAGTAGCTCGGGCAGACTGCATAGCAGTGATATACTGCTTCATATGGAGATGGGGATTTTCGGTTCCATCAAACTTTGCAAAGGATGGCATCTTGAATTTGTATGGAACTTCTTAGTCTAGCTCGAATAATTTGTCAATTTCGGACATTTCTTCGATTTTCAGCTTCTTCTCAAATTTCTTTTCTAAATCCACGATCATCTTTTCAATATCAGAAGTTTCGATTTTCTCCATAGCTGATCTTTCAACAATCTTTGGTTCTTTCTTCTTGTCTTAAGGATCTTGGAAGTATTGAGCCCAATCATCATCATCATTAATGATCACCTTATCATCATCAAAAACCACTTCACCAACTTTAGTCTTCCCTTTGTCCTTTAGCTTCTTAGTGCTAGCAGATGCTTTAGCATGATTTCCTAAAATCGCAGCCAATTGGTTCTTCATGGTCTCGGCCAGGGCCTCTTTTATTTCTTCCATCTTGGCATTGAGGGCATCATCCACCATTCTTTGAATTTGTTCAGGCTCCATATCTTGTGGTGAAAAAGAGATTGAGTCATTGCTAGATTCTTCGTCTCTTGCGTAGGTCGGATTGTCATAAGCTTTTGAACTGTCATAATCCAGGGCTGTGAGCCAGAAAGGATTAATGATATGAGATGCAAATGTATACATGCATGTATGCACAAACAATTAACAAACAAGGACTAATAGGACGTTCCTTCCAACCTTATAACATCCACACACGAATGGTGATTCTCTTTGCCTGGGTATATGGTTAACGAAATACCAACATGGGGTACTTTGTTTTCGAATATTTCTCTCGAACGTTTCAACCAATAGTTATATTTTCGAAAATGGAAATCAGTTCATGATAATTCCCATTAATTAGGTTTTAATCCATTCAACTAACTAAAGTAGCTTTTATGCTATATTGGATTAAAACTAAATTAAGAGGTTTATTATAAATAGATTTCTCACTTGAACAAGTAACTAATGGTTCATGCCAAAAACAAGCCCATGGTTAATTATTCTTAGTATAAACTAGGCTCACAATTGATTTTTAGTATTTCCTAATTAACCTAAATAATTGAAACTCTTTTGAAGAAAAGGTTGGATGAAAATAATTTTGTTTCTAAGCCCATTGTAAAAAGATTTTAGAAAAAAATATTTTGGGCTTAGTATTTGGGTCATGAGAAAGAAATTTTAATTTATTCCAAAGACCATCTTGAAAAGTTTTGAAAATAGCCTTGGCCTTTTTGGACTTTAAAGAAAAAGTTTATTTTGAGCTTACAATGTACTTAGGTCATATTAGAAAAAAAAACAAACCAAATAAGTTATGGCTTAAGCCAAGATAAATTAACCATAGTCAAACAACAAGCATTTGGGGTAAAAACCTAAGGAAAATAACTAGGCCAATTACATGAGCTTTAGTCTTTGGGTTAAAAAGCTTAGGTTCCCATTGCAAGTATATACCAAATGGCATGAGGCTATGAGTGGTTATGCCATGCTCAATCTCCATACCTTGAGTGAAAGTATGGTATCCCTTACACAACACAACACGGATAATACGAGTGTCCTAACTCATACACACTATGCAATATAATATGATGCAATGGATAATATCATTATAAGAAAGAATAGAATAATATAAAGACCAACGGAATCAACTTCTCTTTTCCTCAGTGGAGTCGCCACTGTGAGCGGAGATTTTTGCTCCCACTCCCGGTGGAATGGTTCTTGCAACTTCAGCACTGTTTAGGCTCGGGGCCTTAGAGAACACGGACCTAAGCCCAGAGAAAATGGAGTTGCCACCCGGACGGGCTAGGAAAAAGAAAGGGGTGGATGACTCGATTCTTAAGGAATCCCCAACCCCCTAATGGGTTCAAAAAGTTGGGTATGTGTGGGGAAGTTGAGAAATGGCCCAGCACCCCCACAACACCCGATTCATTGGAACCAGCCTCCTTTGCAGCTCTTAATATTATAAAATTCTTAAATATAATAATATTATCCATATTACATGCAACAATTAAAATAAAGCATCATTATATTTAAATCAAAACAAAATCCAAACAAAGCAAATAAATGGACACCCATCCGAGGATGGAAATATGTCCTTACATCATCCATGTCTAAACTAAATGAGACACCCACCGAAAAGTGGAAACATGTCCCTTACATTGATCCAAAATATAAAAGCAATTTAAGTTATATAATACTTAGCTAATGAGGTACCCAAAAAGTGGAAACATACCTCTTACAATTTTAATAGTAAAACAAATAAATAATAATCATAAAAAAATCCATCCATGATAAATTAAATAAATCAAGTATTGAAATTAAATAAATCAACCATCAAAGCATATAATAAACTACATAATCAAATCTAAAATTAAATAAAGCAAGTAAAGATATAAATTAGGGTTTACCATTTTTATTTAAAGTTCTTTAATTAACATTTAGGGTTTTGGAATTTTAGTATTATCATTGTTATTTTTTTAGGCTACTGTAAAGGTTTTGGAAAATTGGAATGGATTGGGGTTTTATGAATTTAAGAAAGTAGTAAGGTTTTTTAGTTAATCAAATTAGGGTTTAGGGGTAACATTATGAAATTAGGGTTTTGGAATCTTATGCATTGGGGTTTAAAATTCATGGTTACTGGATTGTGATTTTAGTTTTATTAGATTATGGCTTTAGGGTTTAGATTAACTAGTTCGGGTTTTAAGTTCACTGAATTAGGGTTTAGGAAAACTTAGGGTTTACTGTTTTGGTTTTTTTGGAAAAAGTTATGGTTTTTGGTATTTTAGAAAACATATTTGGTTTTAGGATTTAAGAAAACAGATTATAGTTTTATAAAATAATTATGATTTTTAGAAAATGTAAAGAGAACTAGCGTTTGGAGATTTAAGAAAACATTTGGAGATTTTAGATAAAAAGTTATGGTGTAGATGAAAATAGTTGGAAAAAACAATTTAGGGTTTTAAAGCTTTTGGAAACAGAAGAAACCCTTTAGGGTTTTTAAGGTTTTTGAAAATAGAAGAGTAGTTTAGGGTTTGTGAAGTTTTTGGAAACAGAAGAGTAGTTTAGGGTTTTTAAGATTTTTGGAAGCAGAAGAGTAGTTTAGGGTTTTTAAGGTTTGATCACTGATTAAGGCTACTGGAAGAATTTATGATAGATTACTAATTTTAATAATTTAGATTACTTAGAAAAATAAACGATGGAAACATTGTAAATAACATCAAACCAAAGATTTATAATCAATCCTCCATTCGTTGGTTCATCCACAATTTGCTTCTGGATGAACAAAGACAAAGGCAAGGTTGCTGCCTTTGATGGATTGATTGCTTCGCTCAAATCTGAAGTCCCAAGTCTAGCTTAGTAACACATATTTTCGATCCCCTCCAAAGTCCCTTAATTTTGAGTTTTAAAGTGTTATTTATAGGAAAAATCATAAACCTAATTCTAATTGTTTAAGGAAATTAAAATCAATTAGGAAAAGAAACCAAAACCAAATATAATTTGGTTTCGAAAAAAACTGCGTTGGAAAATTTTATTGGCGAAAAAACTTACTGCGGGCTGGAAACTGCGAGGAATTGAGAGGGGCGATGGGCGGCCAGCCAATTCACCATAGGAAATTCCTGCGGCAAAATGGCCTCCTGCGGGCGAATTGCCTGGCCAATTGAACATTCGGCGATGAATTTTTTTCGTCACCGATTTTTCCATAGACGATTTTTATTTTTATTTTTATTTTTTATTTTATTAACTTCACCATTTTTATTAAAAATTATAACTAATAAATACTAAAATAAATATTATTTAATTAAAACACCAAAAAATTTATTTTGGACTATATAAAAAATAATAGATCAGACTTGGTAAAAAATTAAGGGTCTACGCAAGCCTTCTTCAATCAATGGCTCTCATCTTGAAAGATGGAATGGTAACTCTCTCATGCCTCCAACTCCTCAATCAAGCTTTCTTCAAACCCTAACCTTCACAAGAGCTTACTCACCCAATTTTACCTAAAAAATATTAAGAATCTTATCTATGGAAGAAATAGAAGGTAAAGATAAAGGTGATGTTCATGGCATCTATCAAGACCAAGAACAAGAAGATGAACTAAGAACTCCTTTAGGACCAAGCCCCCAACGTGTATATATATCTCCACTTTCAATTCTTTTTAATTTCTTAAGACACCAAGCATGTCTTTCCAACCCACACACTCCCCTTTGTCTGCCTTTTTCTTATTATATAAATCTTCATCCCATGAATTAGGCAACCTTTTTCTTCTTTCATTATTTCTTTTTAAAAGATAGCACTTGTTGTCTCCCACTTTGTCCCCATCTCGTGTAAAATAATTCAAAGCTATCACATGAGACACGACCAAGCCTTGAGGCCGTGTCCATGGCTACCCATATTTCTTCTTCTTTTCTAGGTGTGACACGGCCAAGTCACTGACCGTGTCATGTGGCACGGCCAGTGGCTTGGTCCTATCTTCTTCTTGTGTTCACCTTTGCCATTTTCTTCCTCTTTTTCTTATTTTGTTCAATTGGTGAGACACGACCAAGACCTTAGCCGTGTCATATGGCTTGGCCATGTCTATTGAATGTGTTCTCTCCTATCTCTCTTCTTACTCTTCTCTTTGCTTTGTTCTTTAAGTGAGACACAGTCAAGACCTTGGCCATGTCATTGGACACGACCAGTGGCTTGGCCATGTCTCTTGAATGTGTCAGTCTCTGCCCAAATTCTCTAAGGGACACGGCCAAGCCAATTTGTCCTAACTGTGTCTTATGAGTGTGTCATGGTTCATTGTCTTGGATGAAGAGACACGGACAAGCCATGAAGTGTCTTGGCCATGTCTCATGCTTTCCACCTTCTTCAATGCATCAAATTTAATTAAAGCTCCATTGTTTTGTTCTTCAACCTGGATCAAATACTTCAAACAAACTTAAGCATAAATTTACAGAAACATCAATCAAAATTCAATAAAATTACCCTAAAAATACATACACAAATGATCAAAACACTTTGCATTACCTGACATATGCCTTGAGAACTTTGCATTACCCGACATATGCCTTGAGAATCCACTATCCACAACCCAAACATTTTCATTGATTGTGGATTTTAGTAATAACTATAAAATGACAATGTTCATCTTCTTTTAGGTACCTAAATGAAGTTGTGTCCTTGGGGGTAAGTAATAAAAGTATCTTTTAACTTGAGATTAGCCTTCCTAATATAGTAAAATGTGCTCTTATGTTCAAATTTCATACAATAAGTGCATTGATACAAAGTTCTATACTTAAGCACTTTCCTATTAGAATTCAATGAACCATGCACATAATTGCAAATGTGTGTTGAATGAGATTTTTTTGTGCATTTTTTTGTTTATGTACATGCCTTTGATACATGAATGCATGATTTTCTCTGGAACTTTAGTTCTACAGCTTTGTGAACCCAAAGTAGTCCTTTTAGGATTTTTAGGCTTGGTTTGTGCATTAGTGTCTTTCACAACATCAACACTAGATGTTTGTGTTGTGGAAGCTCTAACAAATGTTGGTGCATTAGGTGAAGTGTTAGATGAACCAATGAACCCTAAACCATGTTTCAAGGAAGGTGGTCTTTGAATATTGATCAATGGATCTAAGGCCTTTTTTCCCTTGTGAAATTTTGAAATTGACTCTTTTAGCTCATTTATTTCATCCTTCAATGTTTTCTTTTTCTTAATCACATTTTTTTATGCCATGTGAGTTTTTAGTCATATCATTAATTGATTTCAACAAGTTTTCAATTGAGGTCTTCAATTCTAATGTAAAGTTTTTCAAAGACACAAAATCCTTTTCTAATTTGGAACATTTATCTTTATAAAATTTCATCTTAGAGAAATACTTTTCTATTTCTAAGGTTCATATGCTCAATCAAGCCATTCTCATCTAGAGCATCATCAACATCATTATCATATTAAATTAAGTTTAAAGATGAAGTACTTACCTTTTTGGAGTTATTGTCATCTTCAATAGCCATGAGACATGGATTTGTAATTTCCTCTTCCTCTTCCTCTTCTTCTTCTCTTGAAGAGTCATCATCTCATGTGGCTTTGAGTTATCTCTTCTTTTCCTTGTCCCACTTCTTCTTGCATTTTAATTTGAAATAATTCAATTTGATGTGACTGGATTTGCCACATTCATAGCACTTCACTTCATTCTTTTTATCTTTATCTTTGAAAGAGGATTTAGGAAATGTACCTTTGTTTGCTTCTAATCTTCTCTTTCTCTTCCAATCACTTATCCTATTATATAGCATAGCCAATTCTTCTTCATCATTTGAGCTCTCAACTTCTTTGATGGCTTTGAGAGCTATTACTTTCCTCTTATCCTTTTCACCTTGCTCTTCGTCTCTTTCAGTGTGCAATTCGAAGGTGAGTAGCTTTCCGACAAGTTCATCAGTTTTCAAAGAGCTAAGATCATAAGCTTCTTCAATTGAAGAAACTTTAGACTCAAAATTCTTCTTTTCTCTAAGTTCTCTCAAGATTTTTCTATTAACATCATCTTGATCATATATCTTACCATATTTCTTTAATTCATTGACAATGGCAAGTAATCGGTTTATCATGTCGGTGATATTTTCATTGGGCTTCATCTTGAATAACTCATACTCATGCACATACATTTGTTTCTTGGTGAGCCTCACTTAGGCAGTACCCTCATGATAGTTTTTAAGAGTTTTCCAAATGCAATGTGCATAAGTGAGACGTTGAACTCTTCCACCTTCATCTCTTGATATTGAAATCATCAAGATGGAGGTTGCCCTATGGTTCTTGAACCGATCTATCACATTGGCACTTACCATTGTGATTTAGAAAGAGGAACTTTGACACCATCAACTTCATGAGTAGGAGGTTTTCACTCATTTTCAGCAAAATCCCAAAGCTCAATTCCTTCACTATCTAGGAACAAGAACATCTTGTGTTTCCAGTAGGAGTAATCCATTCCATCGAAGTAAGGTATAAGGGATGAATTTAGGTTTCCATGTGTGAAGTTGTTTGTTCATGAAATGGTTACCATTTTGGATCAAAATTTCATAATAAAGTTTGAAGAAATTTTCTAGCTCTGATACCAATTGTTGTCCCAAACTAGTAACCAAAAGGGGGGTAAATTGGTTGTTTGAAGATTTATGGTAAATTTAAAACTAGAAAAGCAAGAGATGAAGAAGATGTAGATGGAGATGGAGTACAATTTGAGAAGAAAGAACACAAAGAATTATAGTTGTTTGGATTTACCTCAATCCTACATCCACTTCCTTAACAACTTGTTAAGGTTCCACTAGTCTTGAGTTTTTACAAGCTTAATTCTAAGTTGGTGTTTTCTCTAGCTCACATAAAACTATAACAATGGTTTGAGATCAATCCTCACAACCCGTATAAGAGTTTTCCCAGGCTCACTCTCATAACCTAAGTGTTTCTAAGCTCCCACTCAAACTTATATGGTGTTTAATGCTCACACCCAACACTTTAAGATGTTTAATCTTTTGATCTTTAGACAAGATAATGAAAAATATTGTTTAATGAAATTAAATTAGCAATCAAAGAATTCTCTTACCACAAAAATCAAGTTTAATGTGGTATTTATAGCTATTTGTCTTAATGTACCTGTTTGAAGTGGTTCCCACATATATAGTGCTTGTCTTCCACTAATTCTATGTTCGGAGATTGAAGTGTGATTGCCTAGCTCTGTGGGTGGTCACACAGTTTGAAAACTCTATGTAATGGCTAGTTCCAATGGTTGGATCTCGGCATCTGACAGAATCTAGCTGCCTATACCTTTGTGCCGTGCTATTGTCCAAGCATAGATTGTGGTCGCTCAGCACGAGATTACCATTGACTTCAAATTTCTTTATCCACGTGTCCAATTATCATTAGTCCGAGGTATTTAGTGCTAAGATTTAAATCATCTGGACTTGTGCGGTTGCTCGATCCTTCGGTGCGGTAGCATAAGGTTTTAAGCATCGAGGAAGCAATGCAAGAGTTGACCGCTATCTCTTTTGTTCTTTTTAGTATTTTAGTTCTTTATTACGTGCGGTCGCATTGGCTTCTTGGGAAATCAACCAAAGTTCTGGCATCCTAACGTCACCACTCACCGAGACATTATCCTTTTTGTGATTCTATGAATTTTTACCTTAACTTGGTGCAGTCGCTTGATTTTCTTGTTCAGTCGCATGATAACCAGGCGTCCTTACTTCATCCCTCATTGAGAACATAATCCTTTCTGTACTTTATGGACTTAGTTCAACTGTCGTAGTTGGCTAGTCTTAGCTCTATATCGAGCTACACTGCATGCTTAGCTCAGTTGATTTAACAAACTATTTTTAGCTTATTTAATTCAGTTCTCTTATCTCGACAGTTTGAAATCAACTTGGCACTCTATGTTTCAATTCAAATCTTTGCTCGGCACATGCGTATGTCTATTCAATTTTCTTAGCTTGGCATATCTGTGTGTCAATTTGGTTTTGTGTTCGTGTTGCATTTGTGTTGTGCTGCATTTGTGCTCATGCTGCATTTGTGTAGTCACTCGATCTTAGGTTCGGGAGATCACACAGGAGCTTGATTTTTGTAGAACAAACTTGATAGACTTATTTGAAATTATTAGTTCTTTATCAATTTAATTTCCAATGATCAAAATAGAGTTTGATTGTCCATCAATCTCAACAGTACCTCATGGGCCAACCACAAAGCCCAAGATTATTTTGTCTGAGAAATTCTCAAAAATAAAAGTATCCCCTATTGATATCTTTATTGATCACAATACCTAGGAAAAGAGACTATGTGAAAGATATAAAGTTGGAAGGAGCATCCTGACTTTATTTATTTGTCTGTTTACAACACATATATACATGTATATATGCATTGTATTACATCGCATTGATATTTTCTGGCATGCAGACCTAGAGTTCAGTAGATCAATAGCTTACGACAACCCAACTTACGACAGTGACTTAGAATTGAGTGAAGGTTCAGTTAACTTCGCACCAAAACCAATAGATCGTGAGCAAATTTAGAAAATGGTGAATGAGGCCCTCGCCTTAAAGATGGAAAAACTGAAGGAGACCCTAGCTGAGGCTATGAGAAGTCAATGAACTACACTGTTGGAAAATAACACCATTGAAGCATCTGCTAATACTAAGAAGTAGAAAAACAAAGGGAAGGCTAAGGTAGGAGACGTAGCCTTTGATGATGAGAAGGTGTTAATTGATGATGTTGATGATTGTGATGCATACTTCCCAGAATAATAAGAAAAGAAGAAAGAAAAGAAAGTTGAATCTACTGATATTGAGAAGATGATTGCTGACCTAGAAAAGAATTTTGAAAAGAAGCTGAAAACTCAAGAGGTGTCAGAGGTGGACAAACTATTTGAAGATGATGAAGGAATTCCCTACAAGTTCAAGATGCCTCCATTTGCTAAGTTTGACAAAACAGAAAATCCCCACTTGCATGTCAAGCAGTACATCACTGCCATGCAATCTGCTAGAGCTACCACGGCTCAAACCCTAAGATATTTCATGCTTTCTCTAGATCATGATGTGAAAAATTGGTTTAATACCTTGGAGGAAAAAACCTAAAAATATTGGGATTTACTTTACAAAGCCTTCATTTAGTAATACGGGTACAATGTTGAGCTGGAAGTTACCCTGATGGAGGTTGAGATTATCAGACAGAAGCAAAATGAAAATTTTATTGATTATGTGAAAAGGTGGAGGAACAAGGCTGCTCTTCTCAAAAAGAGGCCTGATAAGTTTGACCATATTAGAATGATAGTGAGAGGTGTCTTGCCTAATATCTATGAATAGTTATCTCATACTCTTATAAGAGATTTCAAAGATCTTCTCTAAGCTAGTTTACAGAAAGAAGAATGGGAGTGAGAGAAGAATAATTTTTCCGCAAGAAAGAATGAAATGAGAAATATTAGTCTGGCAGTCAGAATGTACAGAAAGCAGTGGATGTCAATGCAACTACTGGTTAAGGGAGAAGAAGACAATTTTAAGATTTGGGAATACCTCTATCCTAATTTTTCAATAAGCTTCGGTAGCAAGGGCTATTGCAGCCCTTGGCTCCTTGACTATTACAAAATCTTCAGTTGCCAAAGTTGGCTAGTCTTAGCTCTATATCGAGCTACACTGCATGCTTAGCTCAGTTGTTTTAGCAAAATGCTTTTAGCTTATTTAGTTCCATTTTCTTAGCTCAGCAGTTCTAAATCCAGCTTGGCACTCTATGTTGCAGTTCGGTTCTCTGCTCGGGACATGCGTATGTCTATTTGTTTTTCTTAGCTCGGAAAATTTGTGTGACAATTTGGTTTATCCTCATGCTGCATTTGTGCTCATGCTGCATTTGTGCGGTCACTCGGTCTTCGATTCTGGAAGTCACACAAGAGCTCAATTTCTGCAGAAAAAACTTAACAAACTTGTTTGAAATCATTAGTTCTTTATCAATTTGATTGTTAATGATCAAAATAGAGTTTGATTGTTTATCAATCTCAACACTACCTCATGGCCCAAATATAAAGCTGTGAGCGGAGATTTTCGCCCCCACTCCTGGTGGAATGGTTCTTGCGACTTCGGCACTGTTTAGGCTAGGGGCCTTAGAGAACACGGACCTAAGTACGGAGAAAATGGAGTCGCCACCCGGACGGGCCGGGAAAAAGAAAAGGGTGGATGACTCGATTCCTAAGGAATCCCCAACCCCCTAATGGGTTTCGAAAGTTGGGTACGTGTGGAGAAGGTGAGAAATGGCCCAGCACCCCCACAACACCCAGTTCATTGGAACCGGCCTCCTTTACAGGTCTTAATATTATAAAATTCTTAAATATAACAACATTATCCATACTACACATAATAAAAAGAAAGCATCATTACATTAAAATCAAAGTAATGTCCAAACAAAACAAAACAAATAAATAGACACCCATACGAAGATGGAAACATGTCCTTACATCAGATGCCTAGATAGGACACCCATCGAAAGGTAGAAACATGCCCTTTACATTGGTTCTAAAGTAGAAAAAGCAAATTAAATTACATGATATTTAACTAATGAGGTACCCACCAAGTGGAAACATACCTCTTACAACATTTAGAAATCTAAATAAATTGATAAAAGTAAATAACCATTCATCATAAACAAATCATTCATCAAAGGTATTAAATAGAAAGCAAACATCCATCCATGATAAATTAATAAACCAAGTATTAAAGTTAAATAAATTAAAGCATATAAAATAAATCAAAGCATAATCAAATATAGAATTGAATAAGGCAAATAAAAAGCTACTGTTTCCATTTAAGGCTCTTTATTACATGTGTTTAAGGTTTTAGATTTTATGGAATTAGGCTACTGTGACTTTTTAAGAGAATTAAAATAGATTAGGGTTTTATGTTTTAAAAGGTTGATAAAGTTATTTGATTAACCAAATTAATGTTTGAATGGAGAAATCATGAAACTAGGGGTTGGACACTTTAAAACACTTTTGATTTATGGTTTCAAGCTCACTGTGTGAATTTAAAATATTTGTGTTTTTATGGTTTTTTAAGTTTTAAAGGATTAGGGTTTAGAAAAAATTAGGGTTTAAAGTTGTAAAGGGTTTGGGTTTACAATTTTGAGTTTTGGAATTGAATTAGGATTTTAGGATTCTTGGATTAAAGTTTCCGGTGATGAGTTTGAATTAGGGTTTAGAAAGACAATTTGATGATTTTATGAGGTTATTTGAATTTAAACAAACGGATTAAAGTTTTTATAAAAAGAAAAGATTTTTTTTAAGGCTTTTTGAAAGAAACGGAACAAAGTTTAAAATTTTGAAAGAAACAGAATCAAATTTTGGTTTTGTTGAAAAATATGTTTAATTAGGGTTTTAAGATTTTAAAGAAGTAAAAATAACAATTTTAAGCCTTTTGAAAAATAAACCAACGAAATAAGGTTTTTTACTTTAGAAAAACTAAATTAAAGTTCTAAGAATTTAAATTTTGAAAAACACAAATTCCTAGTTTTAGCTACTGTTAAAAAAATAACCAAAGAATTTAATACATACCTCCTTTTGATGATTCCTTCAAAAATTATTTTTCTTGGATGGATTAAAACAAAGACAATTGCTTGCCTTTTGAATTGCTTAAATCCAGAAAAAATATCAAATTGAATTGCTCATTTTCCTTCACTGATTTGGTTTCAACGTTGTTTCCAAGCCACTGTCCAGTTTTTGATTTTCGGCCTCCCCTAATTTTATTACCTTTGGTCCTTATTTATAGAGGTTTCATATGGTTTATTCCTAATTAATCATGGCAAGTAATATTGATAAGAAAAGGAAACCGAAACCTAACTGAATTAGGTTTCAAAAAATTTGTGTCGAAAAAATTACGCTGTCGAAAAAAATTGCCGTAGAAAAAAATGCGCTGGCGAAAAAATCTGCCACAGTGGGCGAGGAGCGGGCGTCGCCAGAGAGAAATTCATGCGGGCGACCATTTCGCTCCTAGGAAATTCCTGCGGACGAAATGGCCACGAGCCCGAGCAATTATTTTTTCGATGCCGATTTTTATTTTTATTTTTATTTTTTTTACTTTTATTTGTTTATTTTTATTTTTTATTAATAAAAATTAGATACTAAAGAAAAAAATATTTAACAAAAATTATGTTGGACCCATTAGACAACACAAAAATTATTTTGGACTAAATAAAACATATTGGACCGGACTGGGTAAAAAATTAAGGGTCTACAAAAGCCCGAGAAAAATTAAGGAAAATACTGCTAGCGAAATGGCAGCAATTTCGCCCGCAGAAAAAATCTGCAGGCGAAATGCCCATGGGCCCACGCGCCAATTTTTTCGATGCCGATTTTTATTTTTATTTTTATTTTTTTGACTTTTATTTGTTTATTTTTATTTTTTATTAATAAAAATTAGATACTAAAGCAAAAATTATTTAACAAAAATTATTTTGGACCAATTAGATAATACAAAAATCATTTTGGAATAAATAAAACATATTGGACCGGACTGGGTCAAAAATTAAGGATCTACAGTTTGCCCCCTGCTTAAATGATTTGAAACTTTAGTGAAAGAGAGTGAAAAGCAATAAGACTTAATTTTTGAGATGGTTGAGGTTTTGGGTTCTGGACTCGGTTTGAGTTCTGGACTCAAGGATAAATTCTAGGTTCTAGACCTAAGAAAAATTTGGGTTCTGGACCCCGGTTCGAGTTCTGGATTCAAGGATGATTCTAGGTTCTGGACCTAAGGAAAATTTGTGTTCTGGACCTGGTTCGAGTTCTGGACTCAAGGATAATTCTAGGTTCTGGACCTAAAGAAAAATTTGGGTTCTGGACCCGGTTCAAGTTCTGGACTCAAGGATAATTCTAAGTTCTGGACCTAAGGAAAATTTGGGTTCTGGACCCGAGCTAAGTTCTGGACTTAGAAATAATTCTAGGTTCTGGACCTAATGAAAATTTGGGTTCTGGACCCGAGCTAAGTTCTGGACTTAGAAATAATTTTAGGTTCTGGACCTAATGGTAAATTTGGTTTCTGGACCCGAGCTAAGTTCTGGACTTAGAAGAGATTCTAGGTTATGGACCTAAGGAAAAAATTTGGGTTTTGGACCCAGTTCGAGTTATGGACTCAAGGATAATTCTAGGTTCTGGACCTAAGGAAAAATTTGGGTTCTATACCCGATTCGAGTTCTGGAATCAAGGATGATTCTAGGTTCTGGACCTAAGAAAAATTTGGGTTCTGGACCCGGTTCGAGTTCTGGACTCAAGAGTAATTCTAGGTTCTGGGCCTAAGGAAAATTTGGGTTCTGGACCCGAGCTAATAAAAAAAAAAGTTTGGCTAATTTTTAGGCATATATCTTCTTATTGCCCCCTGGGTGTAAAAATATTTATATACCTGCAATTATTTGAATGATTAAAATGAATAAATGAATTTACTGTTTATTTACTGTGTAGTCACTGTTCATGCACTATTTACTATTCATAAATAGTAAATTTACTATTTGAAAATAGTATTAAATAGTATTTACTATTGGAAATAGTAATTTTACTATTCACCAATAGACTATTCATAAATAGTAACATTTACTATTTATCAATAGTAAATACTATTTATAAATAGTAAAATTTACTATTCATGAACAATTTTGAATTTTGTTTCTTTGCTTGCTGTTCCTCTATAAAAGGCCACCAATTCTTCATTTCATTTCACAATTTCCATTTCAATTTCGTAATTCTCTCAAATTTCTTTTCAATTTCAGCATATATTTTCAGAAACAATGCATGCTTCGAGGTCGGGGACTCATTCTAATGCCGAGTTATTGGAGTTTATTCGGCATTATGAAGATGAAAATTTAGATATACTGGCCGGAATGCCACTCCATCACAGTTCCAATCCAAAGAGCGAGGTAATTATTATTATTTATTATTATTATTTTTCTTTTTTTTATCATATATATGTGAACCTCGATTTTCCACCCGAAAAGGATTCGAATGAAAGTTCACTCGTTGTCGGGAGTCGCCACTCAGTTTATTTTGTTCAAAGGGAAAAACTAAGAAAACCCTTGTTTGACTCCAATTAATGCATCCAATGTAAAGGTTTCTAATCTACGAACCCAAGGAGGATTCGGGGACTATGTCATGTATTTGATTAATTTGCCAATTTAGAAATGAATCCAAAAGGAACACAGAAAGGAAGAAGAATAGATTGTTAGTAAATTGTGGACTTGTTATTTGAGGTGAATCTCAAATATGCCTACATACTCTCGTTTTTTATGAGAGATCAAAGCCCATGTAGTTCGGAAAAGCCTATTTAAAGGCGATGAAAAATATGCTTCATGCATGTGTGTGTATGCTTCGTGCATTTGTCGGGCTTTTTGCCAAAGTTGTTAATTTTAGCACTTAGTGCAAATTTGTGAAATTTAGGTACTTTTGTACCAAAATAGTGCAATTTAGGCCTTTGGCCAAAAGATTGATTTTAATTGTGAAATTTAGGTACTTTGTACCAAAAAGGTACAATTTAGGCTCCGTGCCAAATAGTTGATTGATTCGTGGCTTCATGCCGAAGTGTTGATTGATTAGTTAATTAGGCCTTAGACCTAAAAGGATTAGGTCTTTGACCGAAAAGAAATTAAGAAGAAGATAGGATGCTTTATGACATGCTTGAATTGACAAATGATGAATTATCGTACTACCTTGTTTAGGGTCCTTCCACTTCGAAGTTCCAGGTCTTGTTTTCTTAGATCTTAAAATATGATTCTTAATCCCTGCCACACAAGGTTAGATTCTTGCAAATAAAAGTCCAATAAGAGTTTTTAAGCGTGAAAAGAATTCGACAGCATGAGGCCCACCCGAAAAAGTCCTCCCCTGTATTTGAAAGTTTAGCAGCATTTTATAGGTGAAATTCGGGCTGGACGGCGGTCGAACCGCCGTGGTCAGCGGTCGGACCGGGTGGTCACCGAAAAAATGGGAAAAGACACGGACGGCGGTCGGACCACCGGTCCCAGCGGTTCTCCCCAAAACCGCACCGAAATCCGCATTTTTCGTTCAAACTGATTTTTCGGGAGCTGCGGACCTCCAAAAATTATTCCGAGACCATACCTGTGATCCTTGCGTCGCTCCGGACATTTCAAGTACCATGAAGGTATATTTTTGGTGAACTCTGCCGCGGTCGACCGGTCTGGCTTGGTCTTTTGCAGTCGGCTTTCCGAGCCTCAAAATTCGAATATTCACAATTGCCCCCCACTGGGGCCCATAAAAATGATTTATGGGGCTCAGTGGTGGTCTGAAACGAGAATTTTGAGCGAGGTGCAAAAAGACCCGCGATTTCACATTTTCCTTATAAATTGGCTGATTCAATTCCATTTTCATTTGCTTTCATTCTTTCTTTTTCTTCAATTTTCTTCAAACTTTCTTTCAACAATGGATTTCACTGGCTTTGAAGACTTCGAGATCCCACTCCCTCCCTGCAATCTTTTACTTGAGGAGGAGAAGCACAGCTCCAGGACCGGCTGTTACGAGGTAAGTACTTTATCTTTTACTTACCTAGTATGCATGTTTAGGAAATTTATTTATTTCTAGTAAGGAACTTAGAAACAAATTTTTAAGAATTCTTCCTTTACATGTACTAGTAATGAATCAAGGGTAATACCAGGTTTCACCATTTTCTGCCATCAGTAATTATTTCTAGTAAAGAACTTAGAAATAATCCTTTAGGAAGTCACACCCGGCTGGGGATAGAATTTAAATTTTTCTGAAGTTGCCCCCGAAATTATCCACAATAATGATGATTTTTTTTAGGACACTTCGATTAGGATATCTCTCGCGGAAAGACCCATGAGCACTATTCCGGCTTATGTCTTTGATGCCGGGCATCCGGTGGGGGATCTAATCAGACCTGCTTTCCTTCACTATTTGAGGACTATAGATGCGGGTAGAGATATCCACAGAGAGTTGATCTGTGCGCTGGCTGAGCGATGGTGGCCCACCACTGATACCTTTCATTTTGCTTGGGGGGAGATGACGATGACGCCCACCGACTTTTCCGTCATCTCTGGGATTCCATTTGGCGTTGAGATGGTGGAGTACTACAATGACTGGCGGCATGACATCTCTTTAGCCGATATGGTCACTTTAATCGGGGTTGACTACCCTCGACATCAGGCGCCTCGCTGCATTCAGAGGAGGTGGCTTGTAGAGCAGGCGCCAGCCATCTATACTGGCTATGAGGTAGGCGATCTTATTGCTGATCAGGCAGCCAGGTTTACCCTGATCCTCCTGTTTGCTAACTCCTTCTTAGCAAACAGAAAGGATGCAGTGAATCTCAATGTACTGAAGAGTCTAACCGACCTGACACGACTTCAGACATATGATTGGGCTAGCATGATGTTGTGTAAATTGTATGATGACATGTCAGACCTTTGCTATACTCGCATTGCTCCATGTGGCCTGTATTACTTCTGGGAGGTAATGTAAAGAACATTTCCTTCACCTTGCATACACCGACTCTGATCTCTTCTTCATTTTTTCAGACTTGGGCTTATGAGTACTTTCCTGATGTTGCCCCTTTTCTTCGTGAGCCACTTGCCCCTGTAGATCCTCTTTCTCCCATTGCTTGGAGGTGGTATAAAGAGAGGATAGTAGCACCAAAGAGGAAGCTTCCTATCAGAGAGCTGAGATCGTTCTTTGACAGTTGCTCCATGAACTCGGTAAATACTTTATCTTCATCGTTATTTATTATATTAGAGAAAATGATTCACTAACATAATAAATTTTTACAGGTAGCATTTACAACAATGTCTAACCGGCTGACAGAGTGGATTGCTCAAGATCACAGCTTTCAGCGATCACAGACCCTGACACACCATCGATTCATACTTCCCCATCCAGAGTATCGACGATATTATCTCGCTGAGAGAGTGACTTTCCAGATTGCCGGCTTCCGTACAGCTCCCTTGGACCCCCCTGATGACATGCTGTCTCTGACTCTTCTGCCTGTTACAGCGTCCCAGTATGAGGGTGATCCCTTCGAATCGGCCTTTGCCCCGGATGAAGAAGATTATGATATCTACTGTCTTGAGCGACTGATGCCACACATTGGGGCCCGGTTCGATTCTGCACCACCTTATCGGTCCTCCCACTCTTCAGCCCCTACTTCCAGCACCCCGGGAGACCATCCCTCTTCCAGCTGGAGAGCTAACAGACCTTCTTCCTCTAGGACTAGGGCTTCCGCTTTCAGGGCTAGACCATCACATACTGGAGCAAGCAGCAGTTTATCACATTTGAGGCCTCCCCCATCCATCCTTGCGGCTACCGGTCAATTGGACCCTGCTTTAGCCGACTTGAGGTTGCCATATGCTGTTCGTTATCATGCACCTGATGGTTGGGTGTCCCGACCAATTAGTGCAGAGAGTGCACCTTATCGGAGGCTTGTTCACATCACTCAGGTATATTCTTTTAGAACTTTTCATGAAAAGGATTCATAAAATTCTCTTGAAATTGATTGTGATTGTGTCTTTTACACAGGTACCTGAGGGCCTAGTTGCTGATATGACAGCACTGATCACTGCTTTGTTGGATGAGCTGGCTGGTGCTTGGACTGATGCTGCTTATGAGAGGCAGAACAGGCCGCAAAGACGGAGAGCCCGGCGCTGAATTCTGATATTTTTCTTGGACTATATTTGTAGTATTTGAATTATTCTTGCTCTGTACTTTGTACTTTTTGTATTTTCCACCTGTCATTTGAACTCAAGTACAAACCTGTACTAATTTATTAGTATTAACAGCAGATATGTATGTATGATGTTTGTTTTTTGTTTGTTTTAGAAATCTATTTTCAAAAATAAATCCCTGAGATAACCCCAAAAATAGTACCTAAAATAATCTAAACAGGGCTGAAACACAAGGATTTCATAAAATAAAATAAAATAAAGATAAAAATAAAATAATATATATATATATTTATATAAAAAATGGGAATCGAGGCTGTGCGGGGGCGGTTGGGCCGCCGGTCCGGCGTGGGCAACCGCCGGGGCGGCGGTCGAACCGCCCGCCCGGCGGTCGGACCGCCGGGGAGGCCCCGGGGGCAGTATATGTATTGAAAAAAAATAGAATTTTGAGTGCATTTTCGAGCCAGAAACAGATTTCTCATTGCAGGATTTTTTTTATTTCCCTCAACAATGAAACCTCTTTTTAACCACGTGATGCATAACTGGACCAAGAGCCTTCATAACGTCGAAAGGATCAACATGGGAAGGTATGGACTGAAAGCCGTTACTACCCTTAGGGGCGTGGCTGTGGATTGGGATTTTTTGCATGCTTGCATTAGATTTTGGGATCCTCAAGCCCATGTTTTCAGATTCGGTGCTCGAATGGAGGAAATGTGTCCTCTTTTTGAGGAATTTTGTTCAATCATTGGATGTGACCCCAATGCCCCTCTTGTAAGGCATGAGGTCCAAGTTGGTTATGTGGGATCCTTCCAGAGGCTTTTCAATTTTACCAGGCCTCAAGCTCAAGCTATGATCATGGATGGGAGTAAAGCGATGCTGCTTCCCCTGATTGATGAATTTCTGACCGCCAACTTTGAAGATGAGGTTCAACTGAAACACAGAATGCGAGCTTTTGTTTTCTGCCTATTAGCCGGGTTTCTTTTCAATCGTGATCCTGGCTTCGGTGATTTGAGGCTTTGCCCCATGGTTAGGCAGATGGAAGAGCTTAATTGCATCGGTGGTATGATTCTGGCTGAAACTATCCAGAGTCTTGACAGAGCTGCCCTCGGGTTTGAGAACTGGACTGTCACCCCGATCATTCTTCAGGTAATCTTGTTATACCTTTTTACTTCTTCCAATTTCATTCTCTCTTTTTTGTTTGTAAATAGAAAGGATCTATTTTTCAGGTTTGGCTGAGAGACCATCTCCGAGTGGTTGCTGCTCCTAATGCTTTGACATATAACCCTTCGCAGTACCGTACCAGGAGAATCCAGATTTCTTTTCCCTCCATGGCTAAGTGGGCTATCTGGTTGTTTGAGCTTGGACCAGAAGAATTGTTATGGTTCATCCCTTGGTATAGAATTCCTCGCTTCATGGAGGCAAATGCCATGCACAACCATGTCTATCTCCTTGGTTTCACCCACAGCACATGGTATAGTGCTTCCCGGGTCCTCAGACAGATGGGGATTAATCAGAGGGTTTCCCTTCCTGTTGGGCTTACCATTGCTTCCCCTATTACCCCTGGAGTCACCCGAGTTGTTCTACAGACTTGGGTCAGAGACCATCAGATGATCAGGCCTTTTGCTGAGCCTTCCCTTGTTCAGCCTACTCCGGAGTATAGGACCTGGTTTATAGCTGAAGTTTGGCCCGTTGAAAAACCCAGGAGGTATGCCTTGCTGCAGGAGTTGGAGAGAGAGGAGGTGGTTCCTCTTAGCGAGGAGAAGATAGACATTGCAGAGAGTTCCGGAACTAAGGAAGATACCGAAGACTCTGCCCCACGTAGGAGGCGTAGGATTTAGATCCCTGGGTGACTCCATTGTCTGCTTTTTGGGTTGTTTGTACCTTTTTTAGTTCCTTGAATGTATAGGACTTGTAGTCTGACTCTTTTGATGAACCGACTGACTCTTTTTTGTAATGACCGACTCTTTTTGTAATGAAAGATTCTTTTTTGTTATGAATGATTCTCAATGAATGACTTTTTCCCCCTTTTTTTTTTGTTTGCTTTCCAAGCATTATCTACTTTATTTATTTGCTCTAATTTTTGCCTAAGCCGTCCTTTCGGATTTTCAACTTAGCGAGCTCTTACCCATTCTTGCCTAAGCCTCCCTTTATGGGTTTTCGACTCAGCGGGATTTTTTATTTTTTATTTTTTATAATATTAGCAAAAGAAAGATGAATGGATGATTTTTATTAATATTTAGACCGTGCTCAAGGAGAGCTGCCTACATATCTCGAATTAGTTTGCGAGAATCAGGTCTAATGTAGTTCCTTACAATGCATGATTATACATAATATTTCTTTAATTGATCCAGATTGCATGGGTTTGCGAACTCCAGACCATCCAAATCAGACAAGATGACGGCTCCGCCAGAAAGTATTTTCTTCAAAATGTAGGGTCCTGCCCAAAGAGGACGAAACTTCCCACGAGGATCTGTAATAGGTGTTCTGATCTCTTTCAGGACCAAACAACCTTCTTCCAACTTTCGATCTTTGACCTTTTTGTTGAAATGTCTGGCCATTCGCCTCTGATACCCTTGAATCCGATGTAGAGCTTGAAGTCTTTTTTCATCCAAACCCAACAACTGATGATGATAATTGCTGATCCATTCAGCCTCATTTATCTGACTTTCTTGAATTATCCTCGCCGATTGAACTTCCAGTTCAATGGGGAGTACTGCTTCCATTCTGTACACCAAGGAGTACGGGGTTGCCCCAGTAGGAGTTCTAATTGATGTTCTATGGCCCCACAAAGCCAGCGGTAACTTCTCATGCCAACGCCTATGTTCCTTGATCATTTTTTGTATGATCACCTTTATAGACTTGTTCGCTGCTTCTACAGCTCCATTTGTTTGAGGTCTATAAGGGGAGGATTTATGATGCTGGACATTCTTATCCTTCAAGAGCTTAGCAAATTCTGCTTGGAAATGAGTTCCATTATCAGTGATAATCTCAAATGGCGTCCCGTACCGACAAAGGATGTTGGTTCGGACAAACTGTGCTGCCTTTTTGGCGTTTAATTCTGCATAGGAAGCTGCTTCAACCCACTTTGTGAAGTAATCCACTGCTACCAAGATAAACTGATGTCCATTTGAGGCTTTTGGATGTATTTTGCCAATTATATCTATTCCCCAAGTAGCGAAGGGCCATGGAGAGGTGATTGGATTCAGAGCAACGGGAGGTTGCTTTTGCATCTTAGCAAATATCTGACACTGATGGCATTCTTGTACAAATGCCACACAGTCTATATTCATGGTGGACCAATAATATCCTAGATTGGCAATTTTTCGAGCCAAGGCGATTCCATACATGTGTGGTCCTGATTTGCCACCATGTACCATTTCCATTATCTGTTTAGTCTCTGCTTCATTCACACACCTTAAGTGCATTCCATTCCAACTCCTCTTGTAGAGGATATCTCCATTAAGAATGTAACCTGTGGCTAGCTGCCTTATGGCCCTCTGATCAACCCTTGATGATCCCTCCGGATAACTTCCATCCTTGAGATAACTCTTGATATCCCAGAACCATGGTTTACCATCGGCCAAATGCATTATATGGGCGGGCTGTTTCTGAAGTTGAACTTTTAATGGACGAACGACTTTCCCCTCCTTGATATTGATCATGGAAGCTAAAGTAGCCAAGGCATCAGCAAACTGATTCTTTGCTCTTGGGAGATATTCGAAGGACAGATCATCGAATTGTTGTGCCAAATGATCGAGACGTTGTAGGTAAGGAACCAAACGCTCTTCTCTTATCTTCCATTTCCTTAAAGCTTGTGATACCATTAAAATAGAATCACCGTAGACCTTTAGGTTCTTAATCCCTAATTTCAGGGCGGTTTCAAGCCCATTGATACAAGCTTCATATTCTGCTTCATTGTTTGTGCAGCTAAAGTCAAGTTTAACTGAAAATGGAATTTATTCTCCACAAGGAGTTTTGAACACAATCCCAATTCCATTTCCATGATAATTGGATGCCCCATCAAAATACATCTCCCAAATACTTCTTTCCACATTCAGGAGGTCTTCGTCAGGGAAACCCATTCCTCGCATCTCGTCTTTTACGGGCAATTCTGCTAATTGGTCAGCTATTGCGCCACCTTTCACAGCTTTCCTTTGAATAAATTTTAAGTCAAAGGCTACCAATGTTGACACCCACTTTGCAATTTTACTGTCCAAAACAGGCCTCTCCATAAGGAATTTCAAGGGACTCTGTTCTGCGACGACACAAGTAGTGTAAGAAGATAAGTAGTGTTGTAACTTTGTGCAAGCCCAATACAATGCTAAACACAACTTCTCAATCTTGTTGTACTTTAACTCATAATCCAACATCCTTTTGCTGAGGTAGTAAATTGCATTTTTCACCTTTGTACTTTCGGCTTCTTGAGCTAGTATTGCACCCATGGCTTCATCTGTTACAGACAAATACAAGAGCAGAGGCTTTCCCATTCTGGGAGGTTGTAGAATTGGCGGACTTAACGAGTATTCTTTGATCTTGTCGAAGGCCTTTTGGCAGTCTTCATTCCATTCTTGTGAAGCACCTTTCCTTAGTAGCTTAAAGATTGGACCACAAGTCTCTGCCAACTGTGATATGAATCGACTGATATACTGTAATCTACCTAGCAAGCCTCGAATCTCTTTTTCTGTTCTTGGCGGAGGCATTTTCAGAATAGCCTTCAACTTTGCTGGATCAACTTCTATTCCCTTCTTGCTGACCAAATATCCCAAAAATAAGCCTGATGTTGCACCAAAGAGGCACTTTGCAGGATTAAGCTTCAAATTGTACTTGCGAAGCCTAAGGAAGAACTTCTCAAGTGCTTCAACATGTTCTTCTGGAGATTTTGACTTAACAATCATATCATCAACATACACTTCTACTTCTTTGTGAATCATGTCATGAAAGACTGTTGTTGCCATCCTTTGGTAGGTAGCCCCTGCATTTATCAACCCAAAAGGCATAACCCTGTAGCAGAAAGTGCCCCATTCTGTAATGAAAGCTGTCTTCTCTTTGTCTGGTGGGTGAACTAGGATCTGATTGTACCCAACCGCGAGGTCAGTCATAGAAACCATCACATGCCCAGCCATCCTGTCTATCAGCAAATCGATGTGTGGTAGTGGAAAATCGTCCTTGGGACAGGCCTTATTCAAATCTCTGTAGTCAACACACATCCTGACCTTTCTGTCTTTCTTCGGGACTGGCACAATGTTTGCTAACCAGGAAGGGTAGGCAATTGGTTCTATGAACCTATTATCCAGTTGCTTGGCAACCTCCTCTTTAATTTTCAAAGACCATTCTGGCTTCATTCTTCTCAATTTTTGCTTAACCGGCTTCGCATCTGGGTATAGTGGAATCTTATGAACTGCTATGGCTGGGTCTATTCCCGTGACATCACTTGCCTTCCACATGAAGCAGTCGACATATCTTCTGATGCACTCAACAACGTGTTCCTTATTCACACAATCATATGCAATATATGTATGTTCATTTTCTTTGCCAATCATTATTTTTTCATTTATTTCATTTATTTCATTTTTGCTAGATAATACTTGGAAAGCAAAAGACACAGGGTAACCAATAATTTGAAGAGTTTCATTGATAATGGTGGAGTCATTCTCCAAGATTACATTAGACTTGACATTAGGGCTATCTAAATCTGAAACTACAGAAGACTCAGAATTAGACTCTGACTTGGTGTTCGACTCAGAATTTGACTTAGTACAAGACCCGGGTTCAGGGTGTGACACAGGACTAAGTTTGACAATAGCAGCTCGTCCCTCCTCGGCATACCAGTTCATCAGTGGTCCATCTATAGTCTTGATCAGCTTTGTGAAGTCCCTTTTGTCTTCAAAATTGGTTATCATAGCAACCTCATCAAAGAGACGAGGCCGCATGAAATCTTCCACTTGTGGTTCAGTTATAGGTTCTGGCTCTTCTTCTTTCAGCACTAAAACATCAGTGAACATCTCAAAACCCGGTAACTGCCTCCCAGTCATAGGAGCATAGAATGGCTCCTGAAAACCACAGTAAGGAACTGCTTTTCCAGGTTTGCAGAAGTGACCATTCAGAGTTCTAAAATAAGGGCGCATTTTGAGGCTTCTTGCCCCCCAATTCTTCCTTTTCTTCCTTCCATGCTCAAACTCTTCTATCTCCTCATCTGTGGGTTTATACCCTAGGCCAAAAGTTCCCCTATTCTCAGGTTCTTCCCATGGCCGCACTACGGGTGTTTTCCTCCCAGACTTTATCATTTCCATTCCAGGCAACAAACCTACCCTTAGCATCATTCCCACCAGGCAATTGATTTGGACCTCTCCAAAATCATATAAGATAAATGGCCCTTTGGATTTTTCTCCTTCAATGCATTGGACTGTATCATAATGGAAACCAGTCAAGGTCATGGCGGTTTCGCCAGGAACAACCTCAAAGAGAGACTGATCCATGGTTCTCTTGTTGATTTCACAGGTGTCACCTTTGATAGTGATGATTTTTCCTTCAAAAGGGAACTTAAGTTTTTGGTGTAATGAAGAAGGGATAGCATTATTCTGATGAATCCACGGCCTTCCAAGGAGGAGATTAAAGCTTGCGGGTACATCAATGACTTGGAAGGGCACTCTCATTTTCACCGGCCCAATGACAATTTCCAGAGTGGCAACACCTAAAATTTCTCTTCGAGTGTTATCATATGCTCTAACAATCTGATCAGAAGGTGTAAGACCTGTAGCCTCCAACCCCAGACAGCTTGCTACTTTTAAGGGACATACATTTAAGGCTGACCCATTATCAATGAGAACCATGGGAACAGTCTTTCCCCCGGTTTGTATGGTGATGTATAGAGCATCATTGTGTTTACTGCCATCTTCTGGTAGGTCCGTATCAGAAAATCGGATACTCAATGTCTTGGTTGATTGGGTCAAAGTGGCTACCAAAGCTTCTGGGCTTGTGTCTACTGATGTATCAAGCTGACTCAAAGCTTCGCTGAGAGCCTGACGGTGTGGGAATGAGGAAGCAAGGAGCTCCCAAATTGACACCTTAGCTTGAGTTTGTTTAAGCTGAGTGAGGACAGGGTCTTCTTTTGGCTCTAGTGTCTTCTTATAGGGGGGATTTGAGGTTGTAGGGGCTTTTCCCAAGTCGAGTGGCTGATATTGCCTTCCGCTTCTTGTCAAAGCGTCGACCTCTTCAGCAAGGTCATTCAAATCCAACACACACACTTCATTCATTTCTAAGAGAAGTTTGAAAGGATCAAACAACTCTTCTTCCACAGTGATGGCGTGGATGGAATGATTAGGCAAAGGGTTAGTATTAATGTTCGGTTGACTTCTGAGAGGAATGATGTCACCCCTATCCACCAAATCTTGGATGCGGTTTTTCAAAGTCCAGCAAGCATCTGTTCTATGCCCTTTTCCTTGATGATATTCACAGTACTCATTGGCCTTATAACTGGAGGGTAATGGGTTTGGAGGTGGCCTTGGGTCCAAAGGCTTCAAATACTTCCCTTCCATGGCCTTTTTAAACACTAGATGAAGAGGTACCCCAAGGTCGGTATATTGCCTTCTTGGCTGATTTCTCTGCCCAAGATTGCCCACACGTAAAGGATTCGCAGGGGCAATATTGGCCACTTCATTGACCTTGCTTGAGGAAGTAGGCTGGCCTTGTTTTCTATACTTCGAAGTAGCTCCCTCATCTACTATTTTACCCAATTGTATCAAGTCTTCTACCTTAGTTGCAGTCGCAATGAGCGATTTGAAAGTAGGTGGGTATTGGGTTTGCAGTTGAGCTTGATATGTAGGCCTTAGATTCCTGATTATAATATCAATCTGCTCCTGTTCTAAAGGGCGATTGATCATTTGGGCGGCTTTTGCCCTCCACCTCGTAAGGAACGAGGAGAAGGGCTCATTGTTGTTTTGTTTGGTAGTCTCAAGTTCTCTTCTAGTGACATCCACCTTAATATTGTAGTGGTATTGAGTGTTAAATGCATTGCAGATGTCTTCCCAGGTCTTAATCTTAGCACTGTCCAGGCTTACAAACCATTTTAGGGCAGCCCCAGTCAAGGATTGTTGAAAGAGTTGAGCAAAAAGATCATCATTTAAACCCCAAGGGCTCAAGGCCCCCACATACATCTTCAAATGGGTTTTAGGGCAAGTGGTCCCATCAAATCTGTCCATCCCAGGCATCTTGAATTTTGGAGGCAATCTAGCTTGGGGAAACAAGGATAAGGAATCCATGTCTACCACCTCTTTATGAGTTTTCATGGCAGTGATTGACCTTTCAAGCAATTCAAGTTTCTTTTTCAGTTCATTAGTTTCATTTCCAAATTGATGACAGGGGTATTGTTCTGAGCAATCATGGGGGTACTAGTTTGCCCCACAATAGGTTCTTTCCCCAAATTTTCAGAAGTAGTGGTTGTCTTTGATGCTCCTCCTAATTCAGCCAAGATAGCTACCCTTTGGGCAGCCAAAGCTTCATCAATTCTCTCTTGCATCCTAGCTTCAATTTCCTTAACCTGTCCATCTAGCAAGGCCTTAATCTGTTCAATAGTAGCCATTTCAGTAATTGGAGCAGTTGGTGAAATTTGGGTAGCAGGACTTGTGGGTGATTGCACAGTTGGAGTTGGTGTAGCTTGAGTGGGTGAAGGCACACGGATAGTGGATACCTGCAAAGGTTAAGGGTAAAGGATCAGGGTAGTGTGTAGGGTAGGAAGAACTCTTGGTCCACTTATATACATCAAAAGTTTTTCCCAAAAGATTTTCCCCCAAAATAATGTTGTCATGTTGCATGAATGCACCTCATCACATCATAATTTATTTTAATGGAATGTGGCACTATCACTGGGTACATACAACCTAAGGGAAGGTACTATTGTTCATGAAAAATAGAGAATTGGCTCATAATAAGGACCCTTGAGTCTTGAGTAAGATATACCTAACCACATGTGAAACAAGGAGTTTCGCGTGGGTCCAACAGTACGATTACTCATGGGCCACTCCAAAAGGATTGGAATGGTTTGCGACAACAGGGAGGATGCTTTGGCTGTCCGCCGGCATAATCAAGGAGACCTGCCGGTCAGCGCTACTTGCTATCCAGACTCAGCATTTTGAACAGAAAGAGAAGAAATTCATTTGAAAACAAAAATTTTTTTATGCAATGAAAGAAAATGATTCCCCCATATAATGCAAGAGAAAAAGATTCTCTGAATGACAAAATAAATGCACAACTAATCAAACAAGGGGTTCATTAAAGGAAAAAGATTCCTTTTGTCAATCTTCAATCCAATATCCCCAAGGAGGGGATATATATTGCTAAGGTACCCTGCAAGATGAATAAAAGTACCCTAAAGAAGGGCAAGTTAGTAAAAAAAAAAAACAATAGTAGTCTACTAGGATCCCATAAATCGTTTTCATGGTCCCTAGTGACAAATTAATCAAATAAGCAATAGTAGTCCACTAGAATCCCATAAATCATTTTTATGGTCCCCAGTGGAGTCGCCAATTTGTGAACCTCGATTTTCCACCCGAAAAGGATTCAGATGAAAGTTCACTCGTTGTCGGGAGTCGCCACTCAGTTTATTTTGTTCAAAGGGAAAAACTAAGAAAACCCTTGTTTGACTCCAATTAATGCATCCAATGTAAAGGTTTCTAATCTAAGAACCCAAGGAGGATTCGGGGACTATGTCATGTATTTGATTAATTTGCCAATTTAGAAATGAATCCAAAAGGAACACAGAAAGGAAGAAGAATAGATTGTTAGTAAATTGCGGACTTGTTATTTGAGGTGAATCTCAAATATGCCTACATACTCTCGTTTTTTATGAGAGATCAAAGCCCATGTAGTTCGAAAAAGCCTATTTAAAGGCGATGAAAAATATGCTTCATGCATGTGTGTGTATGCTTCGTGCATTTGTCGGGCTTTTTGCCAAAGTTGTTAATTTTAGCACTTAGTGCAAATTTGTGAAATTTAGGTACTTTGTACCAAAATAGTGCAATTTAGGCCTTTGGCCAAAAGATTGATTTTAATTGTGAAATTTAGGTACTTTGTACCAAAAAGGTACAATTTAGGCTTCGTGCCAAATAGTTGATTGATTCGCGGCTTCATGCCGAAGTGTTGATTGATTAGTTAATTAGGCCTTAGACCTAAAAGGATTAGGTCTTTGACCGAAAAGAAATTAAGAAGAAGATAGGATGCTTTATGACATGCTTGAATTGACAAATGATGAATTATCGTACTACCTTGTTTAGGGTCCTTCCACTTCGAAGTTCCAGGTCTTGTTTTCTTAGATCTTGAAATATGATTCTTAATCCCTGCCACACAAGGTTAGATTCTTGCAAATAAAAGTCCAATAAGAGTTTTTAAGCGTGAAAAGAATTCGACAGCATGAGGCCCACCCGAAAAAGTCCTCCCCTGTATTTGAAAGTTTAGCAGCATTTTATAGGTGAAATTCGGGCTGGACGGCGGTCGGACCGGGGTGGTCACCGGAAAAATGGGAAAAGACACGGACGGCGGTCGGACTGCCGGTCAGTCGGCGGTCGGACCTCCGGTCATGGCGGTTCTCCCCAAAACCGCACCGAAATCCGCATTTTTTCATTCAAACTGATTTTCCGGGAGCTGCGGACCTCCAAAAATTATTCCAAGACCATACCTGTGATCCTTGCGTCACTCCAGACATTTCAAGTACCATGAAGGTATATTTTTGGTGAACTCTGCCGCGGTCGACCGGTCTGGCTTGGTCTTTTGCAGTCGGCTTTCCGAGCCTCAAAATTCGAATATTCGCAATATATTTTTATACTTTGTTGTTATTATTTGTTATTATGAAAAATAAATTAATTTAAGTAGATATAATAATATGTACTTACCTGATATTAACTTACCTGGGTCTGTGTTAGCATGATCGTTGCGTTGTTCGGGCTGGGGGTATATTTATAAAGCCCGACAATGGTAAGATGTAATGCCTTCTTGGGTAAGGCGGATTATTCGAGATTGCGGCTTTGAACAGTTCATCTTGCAATTGCCATCTGAGGAATATCAGATAGACCGGAGCGTAGTCCAGGCGCTTGCAGAGCGACGGCTGGATACAACCCACACTTTTCACTTGCCCATTGGAGAGATGACAATTGGTCCGGTCGATTTTACTGCCATTACCAGCCTTCGATATGATGGTGTTTCGGTTCCTCTGACCAATGATATTTTAACATTTGAAGAAATTCAGAAATTAATTGGTATGGAACCATCATTTAAAGGGCCTTTTAAGATAAAAATCAAGCCAATTCGTAGTTATTGGATGAACTACGAAGGTTGGGTTGGCAGAGACAGGGCCGAACAGTACGCTTGAGGATTTTTGTTATATCTGCTCGGGTCGACCATCTTAGGCAGCACTGAATCCTCCATTCACTTGTCAGTGTTGAGTGCCCCTTCTTATCTCAGAATGGTACCATCTTCTGGTTGGGGTGAAGCTGGTCTCGCGTGTCTTTACCATGGTATCGATAAGCTTTGCCGAAACAAGAATTCTTTTGTCGGCTTGATGGCGGTTGTCGAGGTATTTTTTCTTCCATCAATGTCTTTTCCACTCTTTTCTTGCATGAATGTGATCTTTATTGTTATTATAGATATGGGCATATGAACACAACCTCATGAGGGTACCCGGCATATCCCGAGAGGGAATTGGGTATCCGAGATTAAATTATTGGTTGTCCGATAGTGTGGATGTTTTCGGCTCTCATCATGTGCATACTCATCGCTTTGTGTTGAGCCTCTTAACCTGGGATCAAGTAAAATAACATTAGTATGCTCTAAATTTTATGTGAAAGTTTTACTTACCTTATGTTATCCTGCAGGTGAATTTGGCCTGGTGGAATCCAGAAGTGCAAGCAAACTGGTCTCCTTTGATGAGGGCTGCACTGTCTTTCCAACATTCTCGCTGAATTATTGCTGGCCTAGTATCTAGTGGCTGGTTTCTTGGGGAGAGAGTTTATGAATGGTTTTTCGGTCCAGAGCAGCGGAGGTTTCTGATGCAAATCCCGGAATATACTTTAAATATTATGTCAATGCCGGAGGATGCATGGTGGTCGGCCCGATATGGTTATGATACCGAGTCACTTCTCCATTTACCTGGTCCATTTTATGCCCATTTTATTCAAATGAGACTCTTGCACTTTGATGTATCTCCTGTCGGTGTGCAGGAGATTTTCGATGAAAATGAGGGTAGAGATGAGGAGGAACATCACGGAGATGCAGGAGAGTCTGTTCCACATCTCGGGGCTAGTACTTCTCAGGTAAAACTTTTACCACTTTTCCCTTGCAACTGCTTTTTCTTTCTTTGATTCTTTAATGATTGTTGCAGGTTGTTGGCTCGTTTGATCATGAGGCTGGACCTTCTTTCACTGCCCCTTCGTTTGCTCATTCTAGCCCGCCGGATATGTCATCTCATTCGCAGGGTATTGATATGAATTACCTGGTACATTTCTTATTTCATAATAGTTTATGCTATATGTATGCATGATTATGTATGCTCTTACCTTTTCCTTCTTGGCTCACAGCGGATGCTCGAAGAACAAACAGGAAACTTCAAGAAGAGTTAGCTGCAAGTCGTCAGAAGGCTTCTCATTTTGAAAGTTTATATCATCAATCCGAACAAAATTTTCGTAACTTCCAATTTTGGGGGATGAGGGATCCCGGCGCTTCTTCATCAAGAGGCCCCCATACTGATGAACATGAGATCCTTTCGTCCGCTTCTGATGAAGACCATGACAGATCGAAACTCCAAGGCAATAGGGATTTTGGTGCTTCTACTTCAGGTGATCTTGGGATGAGCAATTTGCCCCCTCCTCCAACTGGCGATGACTTTTTCAGGGCTTTATATGATGGCCCACCACCACCCTCTTAGTAATATGTAAATATTGTAGCAATTGTAAAATATTGTACAATAATGAAAAATATACAATTTGCCTCTTTACTGTAAATCCTTTTTTTTCATTAATTTTTCGTTACTGCACAGATTTTTTTATTTATTATTTTTCATTATTTTTTCGTTACTGCATAATTTTTTTTTACAGTACATCATAATTTCATAATTAATATCCACCTTATTTGCTAAACTAAATCCAACGTGGTAAAGGAAATTGTCTCCAATTCCTTTTCTTATGCCATATGGTCTTATCCTTCCCTATCACTTTTCCTTATCACCTTTGGAAAAGGTTTATTTTCTTCTATATAAATCACCTTGCATGCCCCTTTTAATACAAAAACCAAAATTCTTTTCCCTTTCAACGTGAAGCTTTTAACAATTTTGGTTCTCCTTTATTCATTAACCATGACCGAACACCATTTAAAGAAAAATAAAAATTCTATTTAAGAATATGGACGCCATCCATTGGAAGCAAATTTTATGGTCAAAGCTTGATGTTTTAAAATATTTTCAAAATGTCAAATTGGACCACTCCTTCTTACATGCCGTGGCTTCCTTTTGGGATTCGAATTCTAGGGTATTTAGAATTAATAGCTTTGAAATGTGTCCCTTGATTGAAGAATTTGAGGCCGTCCTTGGATATCCAAATAATCAACAAATGGCATTACCCACACTGATTTCCAAGACTCAACAGAAGATGCAGATGTTATTTCAAATTCCAAAACTCGAAGTTCTTCGGTTGATGAGAGGTGAAAAAATTCTACTTGCTCTTTTGATTGACTTTTGTTTCTCTCATTTGGCTCCTACTAAGGCATGGGGACACATGCTTTGTCTTTGCTTGCTCGGCCAATTCTTGCTTGTTTCTTCCGATGGTGATGTTGATCCACGAGTATTGGATATTATGGACCAAATGGAAGGAGGCTTGTCACCGGTACCCGTGATCTTAGCTGAGACCTTAGTTGGATTAGACCAATTTAAATCAGGATCATCAAAGAGACTAACTGGGAGTCCGTTGCTGCTCAAGGTAATTACCTAAACTGCCCTTTTGGGTTTTCAATTTAGGTTTTTTTTCTTTTTATTGCTCTAACTTTTTCCTAGTCCGCCCATGCGGGTTTTCGGAACTAGCGAGCTGTCCTAATTTTTGCTTAAGCTGCCCTTGCGGGTTTTCAACTTAGCGGAATCTTTTTTTTTCTTCACAGATTTAGCTTCAGGAGCGTCTTTGTTTGCTTGATACTCCCTCCATGGATTTTTCCAGATACCTGCCATGTCATTATTCTGCTAGGAAGCTACTCCATCCTGCTTCTTCATATACTGACTGGGTCGACTGGATCCACTCATGCTCTGAAGTTAATATCAGTTGGTTGGTACCTTGGTGGAAGATTTCTCATATCACCATGTGGACATACTTGATGTACGTTCCCCTTGCTGCTCTTCGTCAAGGTGCATGCTATGATCCTCGCCGACTTGGGCATCAGTATGAGCTGAGCCTTGTGATTCTGACTCCACTCCCGACTTAGACATGTCTTGCTTGACTGAAGGCTACTTGGATCGGTTAAGACAAAGCTGGCCTGCACGTTACACTTATCGACTGCCATAGATTTTACATTTGTCAATTCAGAAAGTGTATTGTTAGGATGAAAAAATAATTAAAGTAATAAAAGATGCTTCTTTTCCATTTATAATTTGTCATCACCTTTTGCTACTGTGTTTATTTATTCCATTCATATCTGGTCGAATACTTATAATAGTGCACATAGAAAAATTTTAACATTAATTCTGTTTTATTAAATTAGGGAACAACCAAACATAAAGCCAGCATACACAAGATTACTCCTGTTGCCAACTAGCCCTTTCGGGTTTTCTAATTGACTATTTTCTCTTTTTTAGCCCTAATTGTTGCCTAGCCTACCCTTTTGGGTTTTCGGGACTAGCAGACTGCTCTAACTTTTGCCTAGGCTGCCCTTTTTGGGTTTTCAACCTAGCAAGCTCTTTCTTTTTTATTTTTCATACATAAAACTTCTTCAACCTGTCAATGTTTACTGGCTCACTAAACTCGTTCCCATCCATGTCTGACAACTTTAACGCACCTTTGTTCACGACTTGTTTCACGACATATGGCCCTTCCCAGCTAGGTCTGAACTTCCCTCTTAGATCAGATACATTAGGCTTACATTGCTTCAACACCAAATCCCTAACTCTGAATTTTCTGACCTTAACCCTTCTATTGTAGGCCCGAGCTATCTTCTTTTGATACAGTTGGTGATGATATAATGCCTTTAACCTTCTCTCTTCTAGTAGAGCTAACTGTGTATATCTACTTGCTACCCATTCCGTTTCAGGCAGTTCTGCTTCCAGGACTACTCTCAATGACTTAATCTCAATCTCAATTGGCAATACTTCTTCCATCCCATAAACCAAAGAGAATGGTGTCATTACAGTAGGTGTTCGCACACTTGTCCTATATCCCCATAAAGTAAAGGGAAGCATCTCTGACCAATCCCTGTAAGTCTTGGTCATCTTGGACAAAATTTGCTTAATTGTCTTGTTTGTTGCTTCTACTGCACCATTAGCCTTTGGTCTATAAGGAGAGGATCAATGATGATGGATTTGGTACTTTAAAAATAAACCTTTAACTGCTCCTTGAAACTGTACCCCATTGTCTGATATCACACTATACAGGACCCCATATCTGCAGATGAGGTTCTTTTCGATAAACCTATCCATTTGACTTGCACCCAGCTTGTTGAAGGATTCGGCCCATTTTGAAAAATAATCAACTGCTACTACAATGAATCGATGACCGTTTGAAGCTGTAGGATGTATCTCTCCTATAATGTCGATACCCCAGGTGGCAAATGGCCAGGGTGAAGACATCGAATGCAGTTCTTCAGGAGGCACATGATTCAAGTTACCATACATCTGACATTGTTGGCACTTCTTGACAAACTCAATACAGTTTCTCTCCATGGTCAACCAATAGTAACCTTGTCGAATAACCTTCTTAACTAGGGCCAAACCACTCATGTGCGGACCGCAACTTCCCGCATGTATTTCTGACATGATACGCTCCACTTCAGGTTTTCTTAAACATCTTAAATGCACTCCATCAGGCCATCTTTGATATAACTCTTCATGAAAGGTAATGTATTGTAATGACCACCGCCTTACGACTCTTCTTTTTTCCTTTGTTGCCCTCAACGAGTATTCTCTTTCCTCCAAAAATCATCTTATAGTATCATACCACGCATCATGTTCTGTATCAATTTCCATGATTGTTTCATATTCATAGCAAGGAGTTGATGAACTGGTCAAGATCAGAGGCTTAAGGAATAGGCTTACAGGGTTTTCCCATACCGAAGCCAATGTGGCTAGGGCATCAGCCATCTGATTATCTTCTCTCGATAGGTGTATAAACCTACACTCCTTAAAGTTCTTCTTCATCAAGGTCAGGCAATGGTGGTATGGTTTTAATTTTTCCTCTTTCAACTCCCACTCTCCATTTACTTGGGATACTACTAGCAATGAATCACCATAAACTTCCACCTTATCCACCTTCATAATCATTAGGGTTTCCAAATCGAAAATACAAGCTTCGTACTCCACCATATTATTGGTTGCCCTAAATTTCAACTTTTTGGCTAAAGGGATAAGTTCCCCTTCGGGCGATTCTAGTATAACTCCCAAACCTGCTCCTTTCCTGTTTACTGCTCCATCGAAATATATTTTCCACCCTTGTACTTCAATTGCTTCTAAATGTTCATCTGGAAATTCCAAGATTACCTCTTCACTTTCTGGTAATGGTTGTTGAGCCAGGAATTCTGCCACCGCTCTACCTTTAATTGTTTTTCTGGTTACATACTCGATCTCAAATTCTTCTAATATTATCGATCATTGACCATATTTCTCAATTAAAGAGGGTGTCTACCTTAAGTACTTCATTGGATCCAACCTGGAAATTGCTTGCACACTATATGATTGAAAGTAATGCCGCAATTTCTTAGAAGACCAAACCACAGCTATACAGGTCTTTTCGATGATACTATACTTAATTTCATAAGGTAGGAGCTTTCTACTCAAATAGTAAACGGCATGCTCAATCCCCGACTCATCTACTTGGGCTAGCATGGCTCCTATCGACTCTTCTTCTGCTGCTAAGTATAGTAATAGAGGTTTGTTGGGTTTATGTGGTTTCAAAACAGGTGGATTTAACAAATACTCTTTTATTCAATCAAAGGACTTTTGACATTCTTCATTCCATACGACCAGCTGATTCTTTCTAAGCAACTTGAAGATAGACTCACAGATTGTTGTGAGCTTTGCTATAAACCTGCTAATGTACTACAGTTTACCAATGAATCCCCGAACTTCTCTCTCCGTCTTTGGGGCTGGCATATCCCTGATTGCTTTGACTTTGTCAGGATCTATCTCAATACCATTCGGACCAATTACATGTCCCAATAATTTGCCTGAAGTAACACCAAATACACACTTCTTCGGGTTTAATCTTAGCTTATATTTTAAAGCTCTATCGAAGAATAATTCTAAGTTTTGGAAGTGTTGCTCCCTTGTATCCAACTTCACCATCATATCATCAACATATACTTCAACTTCTTTGTGCATCATGTCATGAAATAGTGTGGTGGCCATCCTTTGGTAGGTTGCTCCAGCATTCTTTAAACCGAACATCATCACCCTATAACAAAATATACCCCATGTAGTAATGAAAGCAATTTTGGTTTTATCCTCTTGGGCCATTAACACTTGGTTGTATCCGGAAAATCCATCTACAAACGAGTGTAGCATAGTAGAGGCTGTACTATCAATGAGAACATCTATATGAGGTAAAGGAAAATCATCCTTAGGGGAAGCCTTGTTCAAATCTCTATAGTCCATACACACCCTTATTCTTCCGTCTTTCTTTGGCATGGGTACTATGTTGGCTAGCCAATCTGGGTATTCTATCACTTCAAGGAACTTCACTTGTATTTGTTTAGTGACCTCTTCTTTAACCAATTTAGCCCACTCAGGTCTTAATCGCCTAAGCTTTTGTTTGACAGGCTTAATGTGAGTGCAAGTAGGAATGTGATGCTCGGCTATGTCTCGATCTATCCCCGGCATATCTTCATAAGACCAAGCAAACACTTCTTCATATTTTTTGAATATTTTTTCAAATCTCTCTCTCTCATTAGGAGTAAGGTCGGATGCTATGCTAATATTTTTAGGATTTTCAGTTGTTCCCAAATTTAATGATTGTGTGTTAACAGAATTAATATTAAAGATGTTCATGTAATTGCTATTTGAATGTATGCAACCATCAGGAGAAACATCACACAAGTAAGCAAAATCAAACTTTATTGCATTCATTTTGGAAAAGAAAACATCATCATTCTCATACAAAGCAGACAAATTAAAATCAAAATTAAAATCATTGTTCTCATAATCATAATGCAGAATGTCTTCAAACTCTTCTTCGACCAGGGCAGTAATCTCTTCCGGAGTCTTCTCGGATTTTAGGGCAGCTTTATTCTTCTTTTTGGGATTGGATTCTTTGTTGGTTGATAGGGTGAGCTCTTTCTTCACTTGCTCCACTAGCTCAGCAACATCTGAAAAAATTTCAAAACCTGGGATTAACTTACCCATGAACATGATTGGCTCAGGCCTTCCTTGGATTGGTCCCATATTTGGAGCTTTGACAAAGATCTCTTCAAGTGGTGGGAAGCTCATCTTCTCACTCTTCTTTGGCTGGACATCGTTGTCTTCATCATATCCCAACCCTTTCTTGGAAGTTTGAGTTCTAAAATCTGGTAACTTTGTTAAACCGGCCTTGCCCTTTCCACGACCAGCTCCGGGAAGGTAGTTCATGTTCTTCATCATATTCAAGACTTTGGAGTCCACTACTTCATCATCAGAAATTGCAACCACTTGAAAACCATTGAGAGGCCTCTCAACCATTAGAGTGTTAACAATCTCATTATCTTTAGCTTCAATGACCACTGTCTCATTTCCGTTGGAGAATTTGATCTTTTGATGAAGGGTGGAAGGAACTCTACCAAGAGGGTAAAACCACAGCGCCCTAAGAGCAAGGTGAAGGTAACTGGTATGTCTAAAATAACAAATTCAACAATAGATTCAATTGGCCCAACCTTGACGGCCGCTTTGAAAGTCCCTTCGGCATGCCTCTTAGTGTTGTCATAAGCACGAATTGTCACCTCGGTTGGGTTTAGATCTCTTATTGACATGGCTAGCTTTAGCAATATCTTAAGTGGACAAACATTTATGGCGGACCCATCATCGACCATTACACATGGAGTCCTCTTCCCCTTGACTTCTATTTTGATAAAGAGAGGGCGGATGTGGTCTCTCCCCTCCTCCGGTAAGTCCTCATCTGAAAAAGAAACTACTCCCATATTAACTTCACTCTTTTCTTGGACCTCTTCACATTTCATTACCTCCCCAATTTTTATGAAGTTGATCAACTCCTCCAGTGTTGTGGAGGTAGAAATTGGCATGCTAGCCAAGGCTTTGGCCATAGTTTCTTGGTGCTTTTTAGAAGTAGCTAACAGGTCCCAAATGCTAACACTTGCTTGGGTTCTTTTCAATTGCTTGAGCACAACATCATCTTCTTCTATTTCGACTTCCTTCCCCTTATTAGTTTCTATCTCCTTAGGTGGTGGCCTTGCGTAAGGCTTACCAGATCTAGTATTCATCACCTCATCTTCTTCGGGCTTGGACCAAGTCCACTCCTCCTTCTTGGGTACAATATAATCATCACTATCACTTGAATCCCAAAACCCGTTGACAATACAAATTGCTACTTCTCCACACATCATAGCTTGTTCAAATGCCTCTTCTTCTTTGGTTGTTTCTCCACCCACATCTTGAAAAGAAGACATGACAAAGGCCTCATGCAAACCTCCTCCAATCATGAAGGTTGCCGGTGGTGGTACCCTATTGAGTTTTGGCAATGGGTTATCTTTGGTGTTTGGCTTGTTTGGCTCGGGTAGCTTCCTATTATCAATTAGATTTTAAATCTCATGTCTCAACCTCACACATCTATCAGTGTCATGTCCTTGCATTTGGTGAAATTGACAAAATGCTTTGGTGTCAAAATTAGGTGGGAGAGGGTTAGGCAAAGGACGAGGATTTAATGGTTGTAGCAATCCTTTTCTTTGAAGCTTGTTGAGGACCCAAGACATCGGTTTTCCCAATTCTGAAAATTGTATCTTTGTTCCTTGGTTAGTAGCATTAACACTGATGGACTTTTGCATGCTTTGGCTACCAGGTTGATAGCTTCCTTTCTCATTCCTTTTTGTTGCAAAGCGGCTCTTCTCCCTTTCCCATTCTTCAATTTGCAAACCAGCTTGGAGAAGGTCTTTGAAATCACGGATGAGTGTATGAGACATCCTCTCATGAAGATTAGGCAACACCCCTCTCACAATCATCCTTATTTGATCGGATTCATCGGGCCTCTTCTTAAGTAAAGCGGCCTTGTTTCTCCATCTCTTGACATAATCTACAAAATTCTCATTCGGCCTTTGCCTAATGGACTCTACTTCCATCAAGGTAACTTTCAACTCAACATTATATCCATATTGTTGGATGAAGGCTTTGTAAAGTAGATCCCAACTCTTTTGTGTTCCATCATCTAAGGTATTGAACCAATTTTGGACAACAGGGTCCAATGAGAGCATAAAGTACCTTAGGGTTTGAGCCTTAGTAGCTTGGAAAGACTGCATGGCAGTGATGTATTGCTTCACGTGAAGATGAGGATTTTCGGTGCCATTGTACTTAGCAAAGGAAGGCATCTTGAATTTATAAGGGACCTCTTCATCTTGTTCAAATAGTTTGTCGATCTCAGACATCTCTTCGGTTTTCAGCTTCTTCTCAAATTTCTTTTCTAAATCAGCAATCATCTTTTCAACATCGGATGTCTCGGTCTTTTCAATAGTTGCTTTCTCAGCAACCTTCGATTCTTTCTTCTTCTCTTGAACATCTTGGTAGTATTGAGCCCAATCATCATCATCATCATCATCAATGATCACCTTTTCATCATCAAAAACCACTTCACTAACTTTGGTCTTCCCTTTGTCCTTTGGTTTCTTAGTGCTAGCAGATGCCTCGGCATGGTTCTCTAAGATTGCAGTCAACTGGTTCTTCATAGTCTCAGCTATGGCCTCTTTGATTTCTTCCATCTTGGCATTGAGGGCCTCATCCACCATCCTTTGAATTTGTTCAGGCTCCAATGTTTTAGGTGAGCAAGTGATTGAGTCGTTGCTAGATACTTCGTCTCCGACGTAGGTCGGATTGTTGTAAGCTTTAGAACTATCGTAATCCAGGGTTGTGAGCCAGAGAGGATCAATGATATGAGATGCATATGTATGCATGTATGCACAAACAAATAAGGATAAATAGGACGTTCCTTCCAACCTTATAACATCCACACATGAATGGCGAGTCCCTTTTCCTAGGTATATGGTTAACAAAATACCAACATGGGGTATCTTGCTTTCGAATAATTCCCTCGGACGTTTCAACCAATAGTTATATTTTCGAAAATGGAAATCAATCCATGATAATTCCTATTAATTAGGTTTTAATCCATTCAACCAACTATAGTAGCTTTTATGCTATATTGGATTAAAACGAAATTAAGAGGTTTATTATAGATAGATTTCTCACATGAAAAAGGTAACTAATGATTCATGCCAAAAACAAGGCCATGATTAATTTATTCTTAGTGTAAACTAGGCCCACAATTGATTTTTAGTATTTCATAATTGACCTAAAATATTTTGCAAGCTCTTTGTAAGAAAATAGTTTTATTTCTAAGCCTATTGTAAAAGATTTTAGAAAAATGGATTTTGGGCATAGTATTTGGGCCATGGGCCAAAGAATTTTTGATTTGTTTTTAGAAAAGTCTTATGTCCAAAGACCAACTTGAAAAAAAATTTTGAACATAGCTTTGGTCTTTTGGACTTTAAAGAAAAGTTTATTTTGAGCTTACAATATACTTATGTCATATTAGAAAAAGAACAAACCAAATAAGCCATGATTTAGACTAAGATAAACTAACCATAGTCAAACAACATGCATTTGGGGTAAAACCTAAGGAAAGTAACTAGGCCAATTACATGAGCTTTAGTCTTTGGGTTAAAAGGCTTAGGTTCCCATAGCAAGTATATACCAAACGGTACGAGGCTATGAGTGGTTATACCATGCTCGATCTCCATACCTTGAGTGAAAGTATGGTATCCCTTACATAACATAACACGGGTAACACGAGCTTCCTAACTCACACACACGATGCAATCTAAGATGATGCAATGGATAATATCACTATAAGAAAGAATAGAATAATATAAAGACCAACGGAATCAACTTCTCTTATCCCCAGTGGAGTCGCCACTGTGAGCGGGGATTTTTGCCTTCACTCCCGGTGGAATGGTTCTTTCGACTTCGGCACTGTTTAGGCTCGGGGCTTTAGAGAACATGGACCTAAGACCGGAGAAAATGGAGTCGCCACCCGGACGAGCCGGGAAAAAGAAAGGGATGGATGACTCGATTCCTAAGGAATCCCCAACCCCCTAATGGGTTCGGAAAGTTGGGTATGTGTGGAGAAGGTGAGAAATGGCCCAGCACCCCCCACAACGCCAGGTTCATTGGAACCGGCCTCCTTTACAGGTCTTAATATTATAAAATTCTTAAATATAACAACATTATTCATACTACACACAATAAAAAGAAAGCATCATTACATTAAAATCAAAGCAATGTCCAAACAAAACAAAACAAATAAATGGACACCCATCCGAAGATGAAAATATGTCCTTACATCATATGCCTAGATAGGACACCCACCAAAAGGTAGAAACATGCCCTTTACATTGGTTCTAAAGTAGAAAAGCAAATTAAATTACATGATATTTAACTAATGAGGTACCCACCAAGTGGAAACATACCTCTTACAACATTTAGAAATATAAATAAATTGATAAAAGTAAATAACCATTCATCATAAACAAATCATTCATCAAAGGTATTAAATAGAAAGTAAACATCCATCCATGATAAATTAATAAACCAAGTATTAAAGTTAAATAAATTAAAGCATATAAAATAAATCAAAGCATAATCAAATATAGAATTGAATAAGGCAAATAAAAAGCTATTGTTTCCATTTAAGGCTCTTTATTACATGTGTTTAAGGTTTTAGATTTTATGGAATTAGGCTACTGTGACTTTTTAAGAGAATTAAAATAGATTAGGGTTTTAAGTTTTAAAAAGGTTGATAAAGTTATTTGATTAACCAAATTAATGTTTGAATGGAGAAATCATGAAACTAGGGGTTGGACACTTTAAAACACTTTTGATTTATGGTTTCAAGCTCATTGTGTGAATTTAAAATATTTGTGTTTTTATGGTTTTTTAAGTTTTAAAGGATTAGGGTTTAGAAGAAATTAGGGTTTAAAGTTGTAAAGGGTTTGGGTTTACAATTTTGAGTTTTGGAATTGAATTAGGATTTTAGGATTCTTGGATTAAAGTTTCGGGTGATGAGTTTGAATTAGGGTTTAAAAAGACAATTTGATGATTTCATGAGGTTTTATGAATTTAAACAAAGAGGATTAAAGTTTTTATAAATAGAAAAGATGTTTTTTTTAACTCTTTTTAAAAGAAACAAAACCAAGTTTAAAATTTTGAAAGAAACATAATCAAATTTTAGTTTTGTTGAAAAATATGTTTAATTAGGGTTTTAAGATTTTAAAGAAGTAAAAATAACAATTTTAAGCCTTTTGGAAAATAAACCAACGAAATAAGGTTTTTGACTTTAGAAAAACTAAATTAAAGTTCTAAGATTTTAAATTTTGAAAAACACAAATTCCTAGTTTTAGCTACTGTTAAAAAAATAACCAAAGAATTTAATACATACCTCCTTTTGATGATTCCTCCAAAAATTATTTTTCTTGGATGGATTAAAACAAAGACAATTGCTTGCCTTTTGAATTTCTTAAATCGTGTCCCTTCTATTCCATAAAAAATATCAAATTGAATTGCTCCTTTTTCTTCACTGATTTGGTTTCAACGTTGTTTCCAAGCCATTGTCCGATTTTTGATTTTCGGCCTCCCCTAATTTGATTGCCTTTGGTCCTTATTTATAGAGGTTTCATATGGTTTATTCCTAATTAATCATGGCAAGTAATATTGATAAGAAAAAGGAAAACGAAACCTAATTGAATTAGGTTTCGAAAAATTTGCGTCGGAAAAATTGCGCTGCCGAAAAAAATTGACGCAGGAAAAAATGCGCTGGCGAAAAAATCTGCCGCAGTCAACTACAGCAGTGGGCGAGGAGCGGGCGACCATTTCGCCTGCAGGATTTTCCTACGGGCGAAATGGTGTGTGCCATTTCGCTCGCAGGAAATTCCTGCGGGCGAAATGCCCACGGGCCAGAGCAATAATTTTTTCGTCGCCGATTTTTTTGATTCTGATTTTTTTTTATTTTTATTTTTTTTCACTTTTATTTGTTTATTTTTATTTTTTATTAATAAAAATTAGATACTAAAGAAAAAATTATTTAACAAAAATTATTTTGGACCAATTAGACAACACAAAAATCATTTTGAACTAAATAAAATATATTAGACCGGACTGAGTCAAAAATTAAGGGTCTACAAAAGCCCAAGATTAATTTTTGAAACAAACTTTTTTATAATGGGCTTCAAAATATTTTCAAAATCATTTTCACTTTATGGCCCATTTCTCAAGATTAAGCTTCCATTAGGCTTTGAATTTAAAATCTTTCTACAAAAGGTCAAAAATTTTGAAATGAGCTTTCAATTAATTAGGTCAATTATGGAATATTAAAATCAATTGTGGGCCTTATTTATACCAAGACATGTTAGTTATGGGCTTGTTCGTGCCATGAATCATTAGTTATTTTTTCAAATAAGAAGTCTATTTATAATAAGACCTATTAATTTTGATTTAATCCAAAGTACAGCAAAAATGCTGCTAAATTTTTTATGGATCCAAAGGATAAGGCTTAATTAATAGGAATTATCGTAAACTGACTACTGCATTTGAAAATACAACTACTGCTTATTTCATCTAAGAAATTCTCAAAAATAAAAGTATCCCCTATTGATATCTTTATTTATCACAATACCTAAGAAAAGAGACTCGCAATTTGTGTGTGGAAGATATAAAGTTGGAAGGAGCATCCTGACTTTATTTGTTTGTCTATTTGCTACACATATATACATGTATATGTGCATTGTATTACATCACATTGATCTTTTCTGGCATGCAGACATGGAGTTCAGCTTATCAATAGTTTACGACAACCCAACTTACAGTAGTGACTCAGAATTAAGTGAAGGTTCAGTTAACTTCACACTAAAACCAACGGATCATGAGCAAATTCAGATCCTGGTGAATGAGGCCCTCACTTTAAAGATGGAAGAACTGAAGGGGACCCTGGATGAGGCTATGAGAAGTCAATGAACTACACTGCTGAAAAAAAACACTATTAAAGCATCTAATAATACTAAAAAGTAGAAAGACAAAGGGATGGCTAAGATAGGAGACATAGCCTTTGATGATGAGAAGGTGTTAATTGATGACATTGATGATTGGGATGCATACTTCCCAGAATAACAAGAAAAGAAGAAAGGAAAGAAAGGTGAATCCGCTGATGTTGAAAAGATGATTACCGACTTATAAAAGAAGTTTAAAAAAAAAAGTTGAAAACTTAAGAGGTGTCGGAGGTAGCAAACTATTTGAAGATGATGAAGGAATTCCTTACAAGTTCAAGATGCCTCCATTTGCTAAGTTTGACAAAACTAAAAATCCCCACTTGCATGTCAAGCAGTACATCACTACCATGCAATCTGCTAGAGCTATCACGGCTCAAACCTTGAGGTATTTCATGCTTTATCTGGATCATGATGTGCAAAATCGGTTTAATACCTTGGAGGAAAACACCCAAAAATATTGGAATTTACTGTACAAAGCCTTCATTTAGTAATACAGGTACAATGTTGAGCTGGAAGTTACCCTGATGGAGGTTAAGACAATCAGATAGAAGCAAAATAAAAATTTTATTGATTATGTAAAAAGGTGGAGGAACAAGGCTGCTCTTTGTTGCGCTCGACTAACACTACTACAAGCGACACTCGCAAGTATACGAGGTAGTTATAGCAATCGATGATCGCCCCAACGTCGTCTCACAAGGAAGAAATTATTTTGCAATAGTTTGATTAGCAAGAAATTAAAACAAGAGTGTGGAGTTTGAAGTAGTGGTGAAAAGCAATTAAAATTAAAAGGAATGTGTGTAATGGTTATACAAGATTATTTCAATTCTAAGCATGGTGCCTAGGGTGTAGATAAATTTAATCAAAGCTTAATTCTCAAATTATCCATTAATATAACCTTGTATTTTAATTTGTTCCTTGAGTTTAATTAGTAATTACCAATTCATTAGTTTTCACATTCATGAATTAACAACAACCAATTGTTTTGAAATTACAAATTGATAAAACCCTAGAACTTATATTTCTAATTCGTTCTTAGGGTAATTGAATGCATAATTTCAATATCAAATTTCACATCTCGGTCCTTCATTCAATATCTAGAGATTAATAGGTAGCTAATATATCAACCTAATATTCAATCCAATGCAATCAACCAACAAGGTATATTAATGGAAATATCAAATCAAGTCATTCAATCAAATTTACTACAAACCAAGACATGAGTGAATTAGCTCATCATCAATTTAAAACAAATATCCATCTTAATATTCATGAAATAAAAATTATACATTGTAATATTAATGTTCATAATTAAACAACAACAATATAGAAATGAATCAAAAGAGAGAATAAGAAAAACCCCTTGTAGATGCCAAAAGTTGGACTACTTGTCTTCCTCCTAGCTTCCACCTTGATGTGTGATGAACAACTTCCAAGCTCCCTAAATCAATGGCTCTCCTCTTGAAAGATGGAATGTAACTTTCTCAAGCTTTAACTCTAATCAAGCTTTCTTCAAACCCTAATTGTCTAAGGAACTTGGTCACCCAATTTATTCCCCTATCTTGATTGGCTCTTGTCTATGAAGGATATGAAGTATGAATGGGAATGAAGATGAAGAGAGAATGGTGTCTCTCCTCTTGAAAAATCAAGAACAAAAACTGAGAACTCCCCTCATAAAAAATAGCCAATGTGTATATACTACTCCACTCTCATCTTCTTTTAATTTTTTAAGAAACATCCATCTCTTGCCAACTCACACACCACACTTTGTCTCCCATCTTTTTCTTTGTTTTATAATTTTTTTCAACAAATTAGGCAAACTTTTAATGGTTGTACAAGATTATTTCAATTCTAGGAATGGTACCCAGGGTTATAGATCAATTTAATCAAAGCTTAATTCTCAAATTATCCATTAATATGACCTTGTATTTTAATTTGTTCCTTGAATTTATTTAGTAATTACCAATTCATTAGTTTTCACATTCATGAATTAACAACAACCAGTTATTTTGAAATTGCAAATTAATAAAATCCTAGAACTTATATTTCTAATTCGTTCTTAGGGTAATTAAATGCATAATTGCAATATCAAATTTCATCTCTCGGTCCTTCATTCAATATCTAGAGATCAATAGGTAGCTAATCTATCAAACTAATATTCAATCAAATGCAATCAACCAACAACAAGGGTTATTAATAGAAATATAAAATCATGTCATTCAATCAAATCTACTACAAACCAATGCATGAGTGAATTAGCTCATCATCAATTTAAAAAAAATATCCATCTCAATATTCATAAAATTAAAATTATACATTGTAATATTAAAGTTCATAATTAAACAACAACAATATAGAAATGAATCAAAAGAGAGAATATGAAAAACCCCTTGTCGATGCCAAAAGTTGGACCACTTGTCTTCCTCCTAGCATCCACCTTGATGTGTGATGAACAACTTCCAAGCTTCCTAAATCAATGGCTCTCCTCTTGAAAGATGGAATGTAACTTTCTCAAGCTTCAACTCTAATCAAGCTTTCTTCAAACCCTAATTGTCTAAGGAACTTACTCACTCAATTTATTCACCTATCTTGATTGGCTCTTGTCTATGAAGGATATGAAGGATGAATGGGAATGAAGATGAAGAGAGAATGGTGTCTCTCCTCTTGAAAAATCAAGAACAAAAGCTAAGAACTCCCCTCTTCAAAAACAGCCAACATGTATATACTACTCCACTCTCATCTTCTTTTAATTTTTAAGAAACATCCATCTCTTGCCAACTCACACACCACGCTTTGTCTCCCACCTTTTTCTTTGCTTTATAATTTTATTCCACAAATTAGGCAAACTTTTAATGGTTGTATAAGATTATTTCAATTCTAGGAATGGTACCCAAGGTTGTAGATCAATTTAATCAAAGCTTAATTATCAAATTATCCATTAATATGACCTTGTATATTAATTTGTTCCTTGAGTTTATTTAGTAATTACCAATTCATTAGTTTTCACATTTATGAATTAACAACAACCAATTATTTTGAAATTGCAAATTAATAAAATCCTAGAACTTATATTTCTAATTCATTCTTAAGGTAATTAAATGCATAATTCCAATATCAAATTTCATCTCTCGGTCCTTCATTCAATATCTAGAGATCAATAGGTAGCTAATCTATCAAACTAATATTCAATCAAATGCAATCAACCAACAACAAGGGTTATTAATAGAAATATAAAATCATGTCATTCAATCAAATATACTACAAACCAAGGCATGAGTGAATTAGCTCATCATCAATTTAAAACAAATATCCATCTCAATATTCATAAAATCAAAATTATACATTGTAATATTAAAGTTCATAATTAAACAACAACAATATAGAAATGAATCAAAAGAGAGAATATGAAAAACCCCTTGTAGATGCCAAAAGTTGGACCACTTGTCTTCCTCCTAGCATTCACCTTGATGTGTGATGAACAACTTCCAAGCTCCCTAAATCAATGGCTCTCCTCTTGAAAGATGGAATATAACTTTCTCAAGCTTTAACTCTAATCAAGCTTTCTTCAAACCCTAATTGTATAAGGAACTTACTCACTCAATTTATTCCCCTATCTTGATTAGCTCTTGTCTATGAAGGATATGAAGGATGAATGGGAATGAAGATGAAGAGAGAATGGTGTCTCTCCTCTTGAAAAATCAAGAACAAAAACTAAGAACTCCCCTCTTCAAAAACAGCCAACGTGTATATACTACTCCACTCTCATCTTCTTTTAATTTTTAAGAAACATCCATCTCTTGCCAACTCACACACCACACTTTGTCTCCCACCTTTTTCTTTGCTTTATAATTTTTTCCACAAATTAGGCAAACTTTTAATGGTTGTACAAGATTATTTCAATTCTAGAAATGGTGCCTAGGGTTGTAGATCAATTTAATCAAAGCTTAATTCTCAAATTATCAATTAATATTACCTTGTATTTTAATTTGTTCCTTGAGTTTAATTAGTAATTACCAATTCATTAGTTTTCACATTCATAAATTAATAACAACCAATTATTTTTAAATTACAAATTAATAAAACCCTAGAACTTATATTTCTAATTCGTTCTTAGGGTAGTTAAATGCATAATTCCAATATCAAATTTCACCTCTCAGTCCTTCATTCAATATCTAGAGATCTATAGGTAGCTAATCTATCAACCTAACATTCAATCCAATGCAATCAACCAACAACAATGTATATTAATGGAAATATCAAATCATGTCATTCAATCAAATTCACTACAAACCAAGGCGTGAGTGAATTAGCTCATCATCAATTTAAAATAAATATCCATCTCAGTATTCATAAAATCAAAATTATACATTGTAATATTAATGTTCATAATTAAACAACAACAATATAGAAATGAATCAAAAGAGAGAATCTGAAAAACCCCTTGTAGATGCCAAAAGTTGGACTACTTGTCTTCCTCCTAGCTTCCACCTTGATGTGTGATGAACAACTTCCAGGCTCCCTAAATCAATGGCTCTCCTCTTGAAAGATGGAATGTAACTTTCTCAAGCTTTAACTCTAATCAAGCTTTCTTCAAACCCTAATTGTCTAAGGAACTTGTTCACTCAATTTATTCCCCTATCTTGATTGGCTCTTGTCTATGAAGGATGTGAAGGATGAATGGGAATGAAGATGAAGAGAGAATGGTGTCTCTCCTCTTGAAAAATTAAGAACAAAAACTAAGAATGCCTCTCTTCAAAAACAGCCAACATGTATATACTACTCCACTCTCATCTTCTTTTAATTTTTTAAGAAACATCCATCTCTTGCCAACTCACACACCACACTTTGTCTCCCACCTTTTTCTTTGTTTTATAATTTTTTTCCACAAATTAGGCAAACTTTTAATGGTTGGACAAGATTATTTCAATTCTAGGAATGGTGCCTAGGGTTGTAGATCAATTTAATCAAAGCTTAATTCTCAAATTATCCATTAATATGGCCTTGCATTTTAATTTTTTCCTTGAGTTTAATTAGTAATTACCAATTCATTAGTTTTCACATTCATGAATTAACAACAACCAATTATTTTGAAATTACAAATTAATAAAACCCTAGAACTTATATTTCTAATTCCTTCTTAGGGTAGTTGAATTCATAATTCCAATATCAAATTTTACCTCTCTGTCCTTTATTCAATATCTAGAGATCAATAGGTAGCTAATCTATCAACATAACATTCAATCCAATGTAATCAACCAACAACAAGGTATATTAATGGAAATATCAAATCATGTCATTCAATCAAATCTACTACAAACCAAGGCATGAGTGAATTAGCTCATCAAAAATTTAAAACAATTATCCATCTCAATATTCATCAAATCAAAATTATACATTGTAATATTAATGTTCATAATTAAACAACAACAATATAGAAATGAATCAAAAGAGAGAATATGAAAAACCCCTTGTAGATGCCAAAAGTTAGACTACTTATCTTCCTCCTAGCTTCTACCTTGATGTGTGATGAACAACTTCCAAGCTCCCTAAATCAGTGGCTCTCCTCTTAAAATATGGAATGTAACTTTCTCAAGCTTCAACTCCAATCAAGCTTTCTTCAAACCCTAATTGTCTAAGGAACTTGCTCACTCAATTTATTCCCCTATCTTGATTGGCTCTTGTCTATGAAGGATATGAAGGATGAATGGGAATGAAGACTAAGAGAGAATGGTGTCTCTCCTCTTGAAAAATCAAGAAGAAAAACTAAGAACTCCCCTCTTCAAAAATAGCCAACGTGTATATAGTACTCCACTATCATCTTCTTTTAATTTTTTATGAAACATCCATCTCTTGCCAACTCACACACCACACGTTGTATCACACCTTTTTCTTTGTTTTATAATTTTTTTCCATAAATTAGGCAAACTTTTTTTATCTTTTATTATTTCTTTTTAAAAGATATCACCTATTGTCCCCCATTTTGTCCCCCAATTCGTGCAAAATGATTGAAAGAATTTTCACAAGACACGGCCAAGTCATGAGTGATTTGGCTGTGTCACTCATTTTCTTATGGACACGGCCAAGTCATGTGGCTGTGTCCATGGCTGCCTCAAAATCTCCTATCTTTTTCATGTGAGACACGGCCAAGGCCCTGGCCATGTCATGAGACACGGTCAGTGGCTTGGCCGTGTCTCTTGAGTGTGTTCTCCACTTTGCTTCCATCCTTACTTTGTTCTTTAGATGAGACATGGCCAAGGCCTTGGCCGTGTCTCTTGGGTGTGTTCACATCTGCCTTTGCTTCTTTGGTTTCACTCTTTGGCTTCATCAAGTGAGACACGGCCAATGGCTTGGCCGTGTCTTCTCCCAGTGTCTGCTTCTGCTAATTTGTTCTAAAGGACACAACCAGTGGCTTGTTAACTCAGGTCGTGTCATGTGTGTTGCCTTGGATGAGGGACATGGCCAATGGCTTGGCCGTGTCTCTTGGGTGTGTCACATGCTTTTTCACTTTTTTGATCCTTCTATTTATTCTTTTGAGCTTCCATCTAAATCAAACACTTCAAGCAAACTTTAAACACAAATTAAGAGAAAATTTCACTTAAAGTCAATAAAATTAACCTAAATATATGTACATATATGATCAAAACACTCTTTTCAAAAAGAGGCCTGATAAGTTTGACCAGATTAGAATGATAGTGAGAGGTGCCTTGCCTAATATCTGTGAACGGTTGTCTCATACTCTTATAAGAGATTTCAAAGATCTTCTCCAAGCTGGTTTACAGATAGAAGAATGTGAGCAAGAGAAGAACAATTTTTCTGCAAGAAAGAATGAAATGAGAAATTATTAGTCTGGCGGTCAGATTACACAAAAAGTGGTGGATGTCAATGCAACTACCGGTTAAGGGAGAAGAAGAAAGTTTTTAGATTTGGAGATACCTCTATCCTAGTTTTCAATAAGCTTCAGTAGCAAGGGCTACTGCTGCCCCTGGCTCCTTGACTATTACAACATCTTCAGTTGTTGAAGTTGGCTAGTCTTAGCTCTATATTGAGCTACACTGCATGCTTAGCTCGATTATTTTAGCAAAATGCTTTTAGCTCATTTATTTCGGTTCTCTTAGCTCTGCAGTTCGAAATCCAACTTAGCACTCTATGTTCCAGTTCGATTCTCTGCTCGACACGTGTATGTCTATTCGATTTTTCTTAGCTTGGCAGATCTATGTGATAGTTTAATTTTGTTCTCATGTTGCATTTGTGCTCATACTGCATTTGTATGTTGTTCGATCTTCGGTTTTGGCAGTCGCACAGAAGCTCGGTTTCTATAGAAAAAACTTGACAGACTTGTTTGAAATCATTAGTTCTTTATCAATTTTATTATCAATGATCAAAATGGAGTTTGATTGTCTATCAATCTAAACACTACCTCATAGCCCAAACATAAAGCCCAAGATTAATTTTTGAAACAAATTTTTAATAATGGCCTTCAAAATATTTTCAAAATCATTTTCACTTTATGGCCCTTTTCTCAAGATCAAGCTTCCATTAGGCATTGAAATTAAAATATTTCTATAAAAGGTCAAAATTTTTGAAATGGGCTTTCAATTAATTAGGTCAATTATGGAATATTAAAATCAATTGCATGCCTTATTTATACCAAGACATGTTAGTTATGGGCTTGTTCGTGCCATGGATCATTTATTACTTTTCCAATTAAAAATTCTATTTATAATAAGACCTATTAACTTTGATTTAATCCAAAGTACAACAAAAATGCTGCTAAATTTTTTATGGATCCAAAGGATTAAGGCTTAATTAATAGGAATTATCGTAAACTGTCTTTCACATTTGAAAATACAACTACTAGTTATTTCGTCTGAGAAATTCTCAAAAATAAAAGTATCCCCTATTGATATCTTTATTGATCACAATACCTAGGAAAAGAGACTCGCCGTTTGTGTTTGGAAGAAGGAGCATCCTAACTTTATTTGTTTATCTGTTTGCTACACATATATACATGTATATATGCATTGTATTAAATCACATTGATCTTTTCTGGCACGCACACCTGGAGTTCAGCATATCAATACTTACGACAACCCAACTTATAATAGTGACTCAGAATTTAGTGAAGGTTCAGTTAACTTTGCACCAAAACCAAAGGATTGAGAGCAAATTTAGAATCTGGTGAATGAGGCCCTCACCTCAAAGATGGAAGAACTGAAGGGGACCCTGGCCGAGGCCGTGAGAAGTTAGTGAACTACACTATTGGAAAACTACACCATTGAAGCATTTGCTAATACTAAGAAGTAGAAAGATAAAAGACAATAGTACTAAGTTTGTGAGAGTACCTCCACCAGCAACCTTCATAATAGGAGGTGAACTAAAGGAAGATTTTATTTTATCCTCTTTCCAAGATGTGGGTATTAAAAATATGAAGAATGGGGAGAATTCATCTAGCGAATTCAAGACAGCTATGAGTATGGAAGTATTGATTGTTTGTGTTGTGAATACATTTTAGGACTCAACTAATAATGAATTAGAGACTAAGCAAGAAGGATGGGCCTTTAAACCTAAAGTAAAAGAGATACAGAATGACAAGATCCTCATCCTTGACATGTCTAATTAGATAAAGTATCTTTGACTCCAATTCAACAAACTTCCCTAGGCTTGAGTGCTGCTTATTTTATTCTTTCTTTGGTATTTTGAACAATTATATTTTTAAAATTAAAATTATTTGAATAAATTACTTTTGTTGCATTATTTTGTTGGTTTTTGAAATTCTGATTCTCAACCAATGATGAATCTAGCTTGGTATTTATAAATTAGCGTGTATATTTATCATGATCTCAATGACTTTACTAGGTGAGGGGGTGAGGGAATTATTCTATAGCTATGTGTTTACTTAGAGAGGGCTCCTACATAATTACTTGTGTCTAGTGAGTCTTAGAACATGCTTTGATGAACGTTCGAGGCAAAATTAAACTCTGCTTATTTAAGATAGAGATGATCTAGGCATTGTTTGGTGAGCCAACAACTAGTATCCATCCTGTTAATATCAATCCCTAGTTTGTCCTTTTGAACCTTCTTGAGATTTTAACTTGCTTTTTATTAGCTTATAAACCCGATAACCTACCCTGAGCTGGTACATCACTTATGACAAGTCTGATAATCATTGAGCTACTAAGAAGCAAAAAGATCAATGAAAAGGAGATTTAGTAAAAACAATAAGGATAGTTAAAGTTTACCTAAACTAGACCTAATATCTCATATCTATTTCATCATTGAGATGGCATTTGGGCAATAAAAGAATTCAACCTCATTGAAGCCTCATGCTCCTCCATAGTCAGAAGCATAGGACAACACAAATAACTTTCTTAGGGCTAGGACCCAAAAAAATCAAGATAAAAAAGAAGAAGAAAAGAAAAACTAGCTAGGTTGAAAAATCGAAAGGGCGGCCTAGGCAAAAATTAGAGCATTTCTCTAGTTTTGAAAACCTAAAAGGATGTTTCAAAAAGAAAACAGAGTTCTCACTTTCACCCAACCTATGATAAGAGTTTGACTTGAATCGATCCAGCCCAACCAGGGACTCAGCTAAATCAAAGAAATAGGATAAAGACCATCTTTCATCCAATATCGCTCTAATCTTGAGAGCCCTTGATTTGATATTCCAAAAATAAGCAAAGAGCAAAATGATGAAATGCCATTTCAAAAAAAAAAAGAGAGAGAGAGAGAGCCCAAATAGCAAAAATAAGGGGGGAGAAAAAAAAAGAGAAGAAGAAGAAGAAAAAAGGGTTCTGAGTTTTTACCAAAAAAAAAAAGAAAAAAAGAATAGGTTTGTCCTAGTCAGATTAGATCCAGATTTTTGCCCATAAGATGGAGGAACATTTAAGCTCTATATTTTCATGAAGCAAGATAATAAGATGCCCAGAGATTAAGAATATTCTCAGATGCTTATGGCTCCAATAGAAAGTTTACAGTGTGAAGATCTGTTAGCAGTGTCATGTCAGCCCCAATTTAAAAATAGGCTTAGCTGAACCAACATCCCTTTAAAGCTTGCTAAAGACCTATTGATCTCTCTTGGTAGGTAGAGTCTATTAATAGAGATTGTTTGAATAAGCATGCATATAAGATAGACAATATTTTAAACTCAATGATACTTTTGACCAAGTAATGTATATGTTCCTATCTGAACTACAGCAACTCTTGCTTAAAAGGAAATGATTTCCAAATTTAGTATGGTAACTAGGGTTATGATGTTATAGATGTTTTAATTTGAAAGACCAAGTCCCAAAGTATATTGACACTAATTTGACAAAACCAACATTTGATTTTAATATTAATTAAATTTTAAAAAAACATGTTTTCTTGTCACATGAGCCTTCAAGCTTAAGAAAGTATGTTGCACTGTCAAACTTTAAAGGACACATTAGGTGAAGAAAGGCTAATTTGCAAGGTTTTAAAGAAGCTACCAACTAGTGTGTTTAATCATGAGTTAAAATGGATGTCTCCTATATCTTTGGCCATCCTACTTAGGCCCCCACTATTCATTCTTTGTTATGTCTTAAGCTGTGGATGTGACATGTCCTAATGATCCAATGCAAGACCTATATGAATATCCTGAGGGTACAAGTGGGAGTGCTTCGGCCTACCATCTCAGTATTTAAGTCAGTATAATCATTGTAAGTATTATTCATGCATATCATGCATACACACATACATGAGCATGTCACATTACATTTTTGTTATCTATTTAAGTAGCCAATACTCTTGAAGCAAGCATTAAGAAGCAGACATAGTGTCAGGGGGCATGAAAGGCTCATTACTCAAAAAAGATCCAATTACTTTGCAAAAAAAATGGAGATACATACTTATGCAAAGAATGAGACAAATGAAAAACATCAGTTGGAGCCTACATGGGAACGAAATCATTGGTTTGAGCTTGCACAGGGGGCAAAGCTTCTCCTTTCAATTTTTAATTTTATGCATATATAAAATATTTTTAGATTCTCTTTCAATGTTTTTCCATGCAGGGGGAAAAGAGAGAATACAAGGGCTAAAGGGTTAAAAAATAGCCAAACTTTTTGCAAAGTAGAATCCATTAAAAAATGGAACAAGTGGCTAAAATAAAGCCAAACTCTTAAATTAATAAAGGTACAAATGATGGCTAAAATAAAACCAAAACTATCAAATAATAAAATGTCAATCACGCTAGAAGAGCTGAAGTTAATGGCTAAAAGAAATCCAGAACTCTCAAATGACAGAAGATCAATCAAGCTAGAAGAATTGAAGTTGATGGCCATAAGAAAGCCAAAACTCTCAAATGACAGAAGGTCAATCAAGCTAGAAGAGTTTAAATCGATGTGGTTCATGAGTCCGAAACCCAAACTAGTTTTCGAGTCCAAAACCCAAACTAGTTCATGGCTCCAAAACCCAAACCAGTCCATGGGTACAGAGCCCAAACCAATCTAGGTCTAGAACCTAAACCAATTCTTAGGTTCAAAACCAAAACTCCTGGGTCTAGAAATCAAACCAATTCTCGGGTCCAGAACCCAAACCAATTCTCAAGTCCATAACCTAAACTCTCGAGTCCATAACTCAAACCAATTCTTGAATCCAAAATCCAAAACCAGTTCAAGGGTCCAAAACCTAAAGCAGTTCATGGGTCCAAAACCCAAACTAATCCGGATCCAGAACCCAAACCAAGATATTATATTCGCTTGGTGGTTTTCATCAGGATATTAGAGTCGCTTGGTGACTATTTTCACTTGGTGGTTTTCATCAAGATATTATATTAGCTTAATGGTTTTTATTGGGATATTAGAATTGCCTGATGATTATTTTTATTTACCAAGATAATATAATTGCTTCGTGGTTTTCATTGGGATATTAGAGTTTCTCGATGACTATTTTCATTTACTAACCTATTAGAGTCGCTTGGTTGTTCCCATTACGATATTACAGTTGCTCAATATCCCATTGACTAACCTATTAGAGTTGTTCAATGGTCGGATGCTGATACTCAATGGTTCCTCACCAAAGGGTATCCATCCTTTGGATTTTTGTTTGTTTTCTCTGTGATTTTGTTTTACAGATATTTGGTGTAAAATTTAGAAGCTATATCATTGCTCTTCACTCTCTTCTACTAAAGTCTCAATTCATTCAAGTAGGGTGCAAACTGTAGTCCCTTAATTTTGACCTTAAATGAGTTTAGTTCTGATTAAGAGGCTCAAATTAAGTCCAATCCAATTTTAAGAAGCTTAAACCTGGTTCGATCTAATTTTAAAAGCTTGAATTACATCGATCCAATTTTGAAAGACCCAAATTAAACCTTTCCAATTTTTAATGTTCAAATTAGGTCAGATTCAAATTTAAAAATTGACCTGGTTTGGTTTAATTCTATATAGGCTATGCTCATATCAAATTGGACAACCTAATTTGATATGGGTATAAGCTTATATCAAATTGGACTTGCCCAAATTCGATATGAGCATGCCAATATTGAATTTAACAATGTCCAACTTGAAATGAGCTGATGATTATATTGAATTGGCCACGGTCAAATTCGATATGAGCTAAGTAAAGTCAATATCAAAGGGTTTGGATAATCAAAAGGTATTCTGATATATATAGGACTCATAAAACCTTATTAACCTTATGATTGCCTATAAATATGAAAGGAAAATAGAGTTCAGGGGAGGCCACCTTGAACAAGAACACAGTCACGGAGAGCCTAGCAATTAGATTTCAAGAATTAAAAACAAAAGAGAGACAGAAAGCAAAATAAAAGAAAGACATAAACAAATGAGGCAGTAGCTAAATAATGACAATCCAAGGATTATTTCACTCAGTCAAAACCAATTTATCCAAGCAGGCAGTAACATCATCATGGTTTAATTTCTGTATATTGAGGTATTCAAACAATGTTTGGCTCAATGGAATTAATTTGGTGGAGCCAATAAATGAAGTTATGAATTCCTTCAACCAAATTCATTATTTAATTTAATAAAATGTCATCTTTTTTATGCAAGTTTGTTTTGTTTTTCTTTTTAACTTATTATTATTTTGATTGTGTTTACACTTTATCTAAAACCCTCATTTCCAAACTAAAACACTAATTTATATTTTAACACCCTAATTCCACAACCAAACTCTAATTTCACAATAAAGCCCTATCTTGTAAATCGTCTACCTCCTTGACCCTTGCTTATTAGCAGGACCACCATTTGCATTGTGTACTATAATTTGTTAAGGGGATAATATTAAGATTTACTTGTGGATTGCAATTTTTATGGTTGATCTTAATTTCATTAGTTGAAGCACTAATTTTATGATTGTTTAATGACTATGTGTATGATTGTTATTTATGTGTTTATAATTTCTTATTATTTGTTATCATTTAAATTTTAAGATTGTAAAAGACATATTTTTACTTTATGGGTGCCTTATTTATCTGATTTATTTCTTTTATCTTATTTGGAATTGATGTAAAAGGCACATTTCCACCTTCTTGTGGGTGTCCCATTTTGTTTTGTTTTTTTTAAGGATTTTTGAAACATTGTAAGGGCATGTTTCCATCTAGTATGGGTGCCCATTTTATTTAGTTGCTTTGATTTTAATATAATGAATATTTATTTATTATGATTGTATGTAATATGGGTAATATTATAAGATCAAGAATTCAATAATATTTAAACCTGAAAAGTAGGTCAGTTCCAATGAGCCAGGTGTTATGGGAGTGCTAGATCTTTCTCACCTTTTCCATCTATCCGGGTGGCGACTTCATTTCTCTGGGTTTCAGCCCATGTTCTCTGAGGCCCCGAGCATGATAGTGCCACAGTTGCAAGAACCATTCCACCGGGAGTGAAGGGTAAAAATCCCCGCTCACACATACACAGCTCAATGCTATAGAATGATTCCCTAACCTAGTAAAGCTATTCAGATCATAATGCATAAATACACTAATATATGAATATTAAGCTAGATTCATCATTGGTTGAACATCAAAATGAACCAGAACCAATAAAATTATAAATTCAACAAAAGTAATTTATTCAAACAAATTTAAAAACATAATTGTTCTATAGAAATACCAAAGAAAGAAAATAAGATGAAATAAGATGAGCAACACGCAAGCCTAAGGAAGTTTGTTGAGTTGAAGTGGAAAATGCTTCATTTACTTGGATGTGGTAGAGGTGAAGAAAAGAGGACAAAACAAAATCTTCCTCTAATCCTCCTCCTATCCTGAAGGTTGTTGGTGGAGGTACTCTATAGAAATTAGGTAAAGGATTATCCTTCGTGCTAGAAGTTTATGTTGAACAATTCATTTTGAAGATTATAGACTGTCAAATCATGTTTTCAAACTTACTATGGCCTTATATGGTTTGAAACTAGCTCCAAGAGCTTGGTATGAAAGGATTAGTTTATATCTTTTGGAAAATGTGATTTCAAAAGAAAAAGTTGACACCGCACTTTTTATTAATAAAAACAAGTATGACATCTTAATTGTGCAAAATTACATGGATGACATTATATTTAGTTCTACTAATGAGGCCATATGCCAAGAGTTTGCTTCTTATATGACTAAAAAATTTAAAATGAGCATGATGGGTGAGCTCATGTTTTTCCTTGGCCCATAAATCAAGCAAAGCAAGGATGGCATTTTCATCAACCAATCCAAGTATACCAAAGAGCTTCTCAAATTGGGATAGATGTGTAAACCAATAATTTTGAACCTAATCCTATCCGACACTAATTAAAAGGAATTTAGATCAATTCTATTAGTTTAAAACAGTTTGGAATAATTTTATAAGCCTCAAATGATCAGCTATAATATTAAAATCCCAAGACAAGTCTGCCCAGGCCCAAATTTTATTGAATCAGCATGCCCGATTAGCCACAGGGGCATGACCAATTTGCCATATGCCTTGCCTGTGGAAAATTGGCATGCCTATGGCTTGCCTGTGGTGAATTGGCCATGCCAATTAGCCACAGGCCTGTGGCTGGGGCGAATTGGCATGGCCAATTCGCCACAGTCCAATAATCCTTTTTAAATTCCTAGTGAAAGTAGGCTTTGTCTTAATCATCAGATGAAGTATATTAGGGTTTTGATTTGCCTATAAATAACAAAGATTAATATTGAAACAGTCTTGGGAAATTTTGGATTAGCAATTAAGAGCAGAGTCAGAACATCAACCATTAACAAACTAGAAGCCAGTGACACATTGCCTTTACCTTGTTCAACCGAGATTCTACTATTGGTGCAAGTACACAGCTTGATCAACATGAAATATCGGTGGAACCAACAAACGGAGGTTTGAAATCCCTTAGTCTATTTTAAATTTACAATAGTTCATAATGTTTAATTCATTGAATTATTTTTAGTTTCTCTTTGTGTTTTATTATAAAATCTTTTGTAGACTATTTGAGCATAATTTATATCCATAGAATTGATTTTAAATGTCCATTAGATTACATTATCCATGGTAGCTTATTTAAAATTTCATGGAAAACCCTAGTTTAATATTGCAGTAGTTTGCCTAACCAAATTATCATTAAAGCTTTAATGTCTCAATAGTAGCAGTAATTACTCTCATAACTTGAATTGAATATTCCAGCGGTCCAAAATTTATAAATATAATCACAGTAACTATTTTCTAAGACGGAAAAACCCCAAACCCTAATTATGTTTTCATAAAAACCCTAAACCCTAGTCCTTTTTTCATAAAAACCCTAAACCCTAATCTTGTTTTTATAAAACCCTAAACCCTAATCTTTTTTAAAATTCTAAACCCTAATTATGTTTTTCTAAAATCTTAAAACATTAATCATATTTTATTAAAACCCTAATTCATAAATTAAGAACCCTAGTTTTATGCATCTATTGATCCATGTAACATTAAAACCTGGATTTTGTGATTTATTATATGTCTTGATGGATAATTTATTTTTATTTGATTTGTGATGGATAGTTTATTTTTATAGTTGAATATTTTTATTGGTTTATCTTGGTTTCAAGAATTGAAAGAGGTATGTTTCCACTTTAAGGATACCTCATTAACCCTACACTTAATTCCTTGCTTGTCCCCAAGCAAGGTTAAAAACAAAACAAACTAAACAAGATAAATTTTGTCAAGTTCAAGAGTTATAAGGATGCATCAAGACTCCCATCTTATTAAATCCACAATCATAATCAAATCAAGAACAATCAATACTCAAGCAAATTTAATGGTCGATCCATGCATACCAAAAATTGTCACTCCCTCACAAAACCTCTTAAGTGTTTAATTAGGTAGTGTTTAAGCTCTCGACATTCAATGAAAGATTATCACTTTAGGCTTGCTTATCAATCAAATCTCCACCACCTAATTACAATCAAGCATCAATCATAAGGTCTTTCATTTGGTTGTAACGGGGCTAAGGGAAAGGTATTACATTTGTGAGAGTGAGTTTATTCATTTAGATCAAGAGTACTTCAAGAGTGAAGTAAGCAACGTAGTATGATCGACAATCCCAAAATTCCTCCCAATCACTCAGCACTAAGCATTTAAGTGCTTTTAAGGAACTCCACTTGTTTTATTTGCAAGGATAATTCCTAAACTCATTACAACCCTTCCAACAAGAACAACAACTTCTGTTATTTTGATTTTCATCATTTCATTTTGTTATATTTTTAAAAAAAAATTTACTATAAAATAGGGTTTCCAACTAAAGAATACAATAATTTATAATTTTAAACACATTGAATTTAACCCCACACTTTATTTAACACAACACTCCATCATTAATGCTCTTAAAATGCTCTTGACCTAATGAACGGGTAATAGTTAAAATGACATGGTTCAAGCTAATGGTGTTGTGAAAAAGAAAGAAAAGGAAAAATGAAATAAGCTCAAAGTTGGCGAACTAAGGTCGGATGTAAGGTTGGTCTTTTTAAGCCAAACTGGGTTCACCTAAATTGCCTTAATCATATTGATGCCTAATTGAAATTTTTATATAGTCTCAAAATGCATGTCAAAGCAAGTTGTAGCAATTCATCAATCAAAGATGTTTACACTCAATAAAGAATAATAAGTTGATGGCTCAATTCCTCACTAGTTTAAAGGCAATGCAAGAAAAAACCATCAAAATTGACAATAAGCACCAATTCTAATCAATTCTCAAATTCATGCTTCAAAAATTCAAAGGTCATCTATCAACAATTTTATAACAATTGAACTTTCCAAAATTCATTTATTCAAAGAAAAACATTACTAAACTTAAACAAAGATAAATTAAAAATAAAAACACAAAATGCACCCCACACTTAAAGATTCACATTGTCCCCAATGTGAGCATGCATATATTAAAAGAGAGAGTTCAGATGAAACATGATTTCCATCGTTCCCATATGCGATAAGAAGTGCTCCTTCCATCCATAATGCAATTGTCGCCTATTTTTTAGAAGATGAATAAAATGCAACTCCAAAAGGTACCCAATGTATTGTAAAGCCTAGGTAGCATCCTTGGAAGAGCAATTGTCCAAAGAGAACATATGAAGGTTGTCTTGCGGTGATCCTCCAATGCTATAGGAACTTGGTAAAAACCTTTTTCAGTCTGCAGCATGGTTATATCCATTTTTTGCTCCTCCTCACCACCGAGAGTGGAAGAGATGATCATTTGTTGCATACTATTCTCCCCATCAAAAACATATTTTAAATTTTTTGGGGTCTTTTTAGGTTCAACCAAGTTTGGTTAAATCTCTTTCTCCTCCTCTTTAGCAATCGGAAGGCCCCTCTCAACAACCTCAGCACTTAAGATTAACTTGCACTCCTCATGTAACACCCCTATATCCCGTATACGTACCAAGCATGCTTAAACGATCGTAATATACGTATATTGAATATAGAAAATGCCACAGTTTTAAAATAATACACAACAAATATCTTTGTAAATAAGTGAAACCAATCTCAAACATTTTAAAAGAAATCCAAAAGACACCATATATAAAAACATTTATTAGTTCACAGCGGAAGTTATTACAAATATGTTATAAATCAAAGATTACAAAACATAGAATATATATATACATGATTGGCAGCTCTTCTCTGATCTTTAAGTCCCAAAAGAAAATCCTCAATGTCTAGTCTCACTTGGTCTCGAGGAGCTCTCAGGTTCAACTCTGTCACCTGCGCGATCAAACACTATCGCGCTAAGCCAACGGCTTAGTAGTACAAAGTATACTAACATGATGCTTTAATATGATATAATGTCACAATTAATCTCATACATCATTTAAAAGAATACCACATTTCCACATCATACTTTGTTCAATGTCATAACAACATTCATATTACATCTTCATAGTTCCATTAATTTTACCATTCAAGAATCACATTAAATACAAAGACAAGCATGGGCCCAAAACACACTAATATGCCATTCAATTTTCAGAGTTAATGCTTTGGTTTTGTTATCACATTTATCATTATCATAAACCCAACTAGGCTTCAAGGATTAGGTTCAACCAAGCTTCAAGGGGAACAAAGCATGCTAAGTATCAACCCAACTTGGCTTCAAGAACCAACCCAACCTAGCTTCAAGGGTTGTAACATCTCAATTAGGCTTCAAGGATCAAGTCCAACCTAACTTCAAGAGATTGTTACTAATATTAGGCATGCCACCAACAACAAACTCTGAAAATGGAATAACACATTAGCCACACAATTCATTTATTATTTCATTCTCAATTCTCATCATCAATTAGGCAAACATGCCTTATGTCTTTCAATTGAATCATCATAGCCAATCACAATGGCTTCACATCATATTTGAGTTATCATAGCCAATCACAATGGCCTCATATCATATCATATCTCAATTCATATTACGCATATAGCATCATTGATATAACATTTCAAAGTACATTATTCATATAACACATTACCATTCACAAGATGCACAATGCATAACACATAACATTGTTCATATAGTATCATATGCATCATCAAATGTATGTTCAATCTCAACAAAGCAAGAAGAGCAAAGGACAATCACAGTAGCCAACACACTCAAGGGACACGGCCAAGCTTGTGGCCGTGTCTCTCAACACAAATCAAGCCGAGGCAGACACGGGCAAGGGACACGGCCAAGACAGTGGCCGTGTCTCTTCAAAAATCATCCAACACGGCCAAATTTCCTTAGACTTGGCCGTGTCTCCCAAAAATTCTTTAGTTTGGCCGTGTCTCTTCCTTAGTTTGGCCATGTCTCTCAAGAATAAAAACCCTAAACATGGCCAAATCTCTTTTGATTGAATTAAAACACATTAAACACAACATAACCTTATTCAAATGGGTATAATCAATGTCATTAACACTTATTTTACATATACATCAACAATACATTTAATCACTTACCACTTCAAAACCCTAAAACTAACATCATTCTTATTCTTTCAATATCAACATCCACTTAACTTACCATCTTCAAACCAAAACCAACACCAATTTAACTTTGTAACTCACAATCAATTTCAACACTTATAAACACATCTTAAACACACCTAATCATAATATTAACAAATCACAACTCACTTCAAATATAACAAAAGAAAACAAGAGAGTACTTACTTAAAATTGAGGCAATTTCACAAATCTCCAACTTAATCCTTTGATTCTCCCTTCAATTTGATTTTAGAAATCAACAAAAATCACTCTTGTTCTTTGGCTTTGGAGGGCCGGCCACCACAAGAGAAAGAGAAGAAGAAAAGAAAAATGAAGACAAGCCAACTTCTCTTCTTCTTTAAATCTCCACCAAGCAATTCTAACAAAGCAAAATTACTTAAATGCCCTTTTCCATTTGTTCTCACTTCCTTTAAAACTCTTGCCCTCTTTAGTAATTTCACTCATCCCAAATTAAAATATCTTCTTCCCTTGACTCTCCATTTGACCAACATATATGTTATATATATTAACATATATACAACATATACATTCCATTAACACAATCATTTCCTTTGCAAAAACATATATACATTTAATTCAAATCAAACAACAATTGTATTAAAACTTCTAGGGCATACATTGGGATATTACAATTCTCCCCCTCTAAAAAGAAATTTCACCCTCGAAATTACCTGATATCAAGTCTGAAATAGTTGAGGATATTGATCTCGCATTGATTGCTCACTCTCCCAAGTTGCCTCTTCCTTTGCATGATTCTTCCACAAAATCTTCACAAGTGGCACTTTCTTATTTCTCAATTCTTTCACTTCACGTGCCAAAATAGCAACTGGTTCTTCTTCAAATGTCAGATTTGAACATACTTCGATAGATTCCATTGGCAAAACATGAAATGGATCCCACCTGTATCTCCTCAACATAGACACATGGAATACATTATGGATCCTGTCCAACTCAGGTGGCAAAGCAAGCCGATAAGCAACTGGCCCAACTCTTTCCAAAACTTCATACGGTCCAATGAAACGAGGACTCAGTTTCCCTTTCTGACCAAACCTCAAGATCTTCTTCCAAGGAGACACTTTCAAAAATACCTTATCTCCCACATTATACTCAATGTCTCTTCTCTTCAAATCTGAATAAGATTTCTGTCGATCTGAAGCTGCTTTCAACCTATCTCGAATCATTTTCACTTTCTCTTCAGTTTCTTTAACCAAATCAGGACCAATTAACTTACCTTCACCAAGTTCATTCCAACATAGAGGTGTCCTACACCGTCTACCATACAATGCCTCGAATGGTGCCATACCAATGCTGGATTGATGACTGTTGTTGTAAGCAAATTCCACAAGTGGTAAGAATCCATCCCAACTTTCAGAGAAATCAATGACACAGCTTCTCAACATGTCCTCGATAATCTGTATCACCCTCTCAGACTGCCCATCTGTTTGCGGATGAAAAGCAGTGCTGAAATGCAATTGAGAACCCAATGCACCATGTAAACTCTTCCAAAACCTGGAAGTAAATCGGGGATCTCGATCAGACACTATAGAAATTGGGACACCATGCAACTTCACAATCTCATGGATATACAGCTCAGCTAACCTCTCCAAAGAGTAATCCATCCGAACCGGAAGAAAATGAGCTGTCTTAGTCAACCTATCAACAATTACCCAAATAGCATCATGCTTCCTTTGTGTCAATGGTAAACCAGACACAAAATCCATTGTTACTCTTTCCCATTTCCATTCAGGCACTGACAAAGGTTGAAGTAACCCTGTTGGAACTTGATGCTCAGCTTTTACCCTCTGACATGTGAGACATTTGGATACAAACTCTGCTATGTCTCTCTTCATACCAGACCACCAGTAATACTGCTTCAAATCATGATACATCTTTGTATTGCCTGGATGCATAGCAAACACTGACTGATGTGCTTCTTCTAAAATGATCTTTCTCAAATTAGCATCATCAGGTACACACAATCTGTTCTTAAACCAAAGACTCCCATCATTTCTCACAATAAAATCTCGACTCTTTCCATTCCGGCAATCTGAAACAATCTTTTGAGTCTTCTCATCAGCCACTTTAGTTTCTTTAATCTGATCCAACAACACTGGTTTCAATTGCAACTGTGCCAACAATGCACCATCATCACAAGATACAAATCTAGCATGCAACACTCTCAACTCAACAAGCAACGAGAGCGAATAAACAGTCAAACCTGCTAAAGACTTCCGACTCAAGGCATCAGCAACAACATTTTCTCTACCAGGATGATAATCGATCAAACAGTCGTAGTCTTTAATCAACTCTAACCATCTCCTCTGTCGAAGATTGAGCTCTCTTTGGACACCCAAATATTTTAAACTCTTATGATCAGTATAGATAAAACACTTTTCCCCATACAAATAGTGTCGCCAAATCTTCAATGCAAACACAATGGCTGCTAACTCTAAATCATGGGTCGGATAATTGAGCTCATGCGGTTTCAACTGTCGAGAAGCATAAGCTATAACTTTACCTTCTTGCATCAAAACACAACCCAAACCATGATGTGAAGCATCACTGTAGATCACATATGGTTTATCTTCCACAGGTAAGGTAAGAACAGGAACTTGAGTCAACATTTCTCTCAACTGATCAAAGCTAGCCTGACACTGATCTGTCCACACAAATCTAACTCCCTTTCGAAGCAATCTGGTAAGTGGAGTAGCTATCAAAGAAAATCCTTTCACAAACCGTCGGTAATAGCCTGCCAAACCCAGAAAACTTCTAACTTCAGTCACAGATTTTGGTGGACTTCAATTCAAAATAGCTTCAACTTTACTCGGATCAACTCTAATGCCTTCTGCTGAAACTATATGACCGAGAAAAGTTACTTGATCAAGCCAAAACTCACACTTCGACAGTTTAGCAAACAATTGCTTCTCTCTCAAAATTTGCAACACAATCCGCAGATGCATGTCATGCTCCTCCTCATTACGCGAATACACCAAAATGTCATCAATAAAGACCACTACAAACTGATCCAGATAGGGCCTAAACACCCTATTCATCAAATCCATAAAAGCTGCAGGTGCATTCGTCAAACCAAAAGGCATAACTAAAACTCATAATGCCCGTACCTTGTATGAAAGGCTGTCTTAGGATCATCTTCAGCTCTGACCCTCAACTGATGGTACCCTGATCTCAAATCAATTTTGGAAAACACTGCTGCACCCTTCAATTGATCAAAGAGATCATCAATTCTAGGCAAAGGATATTTATTTTTAATAGTCACCTTGTTCAATTGCCTATAATCGATACACAATCTCATAGTACCATCTTTCTTCTTTACAAACAAAACAGGAGCTCCCCACGGTGAAACACTAGGGCGAACAAACCCTTTATCCAACAACTCCTGCAATTGCACCTTCAATTCTCTCAATTCAGCAGGTGCCATTCTATAAGGAGTAATAGAGATAGGAGTGGTACCGGGCAATAATTCAATACCAAACTCCACCTCTCTCTCAGGAGGCAACCCTGGCAACTCCTCTGGAAACACATCTGTAAATTCTGCAACTGTAGGTATACTATCAATTTGAGAACCCCTTACTCTCGTATCCACAATATGAGCAAGGTAAGCATCACACCCTTTTCTAATCAATCTTCTAGCTGCAACAGCTGAAACAAACAAGGATGCTAGCTGTCCCTGCTCACTAGATACTAACACCTCTCTACTATCGCTGGTTCTCAAAGTAACAACTTTCTTTTTACAGTCTACCAAAGCTCCATGTCTAGATAGCCAGTCCATGCCTAGGATCACATCATATTCCTTAAAAGGCATCTCAATCAAATCTCCAAGGAACTCCTCACCTTGAACCACCACTGCACTATCTCGGTGCACTTTGCTAACAATCACACTATGCCCTAAAGGATTTGTCACCAATACATCAAATCCTAGGGATTCAGCATGCAATTCAGACACAGGCAGAACAGATGCACTAATATATGAATGCGTGGATCCGGGATCAATCAAAGCAAGTACTGAAGTATCAAATAAAGAGAAAGTACCAGCAATAACTGCAGAAGCATCTGGTTGTCTCTGTATCACATAAATCCTCTGAGAAGATCCAGCCTCCTCTGGTCTACTCTCCCTGGATGTAGAACCTCCTCTAGAACTGAACCCAGATCTGCCTCCTCTGCTGAAATCTCTGCCTCCTCGACCTCCCCTCACACTAGATTGAGAAGCTGCAGAATCTACTGACATCTGTTCCTGCCTCTCAGGACAATCTCTAACAAAATGATCAGGTGATCCACATCTGAAAAATACCCCTGCTACACCAGTCTTCCAACAAGTACCACCATGTGGCCTACCACAATGAATGCATATGGGTAAGGTGGATCTCTGCATCACTGGGGTCGGAGCACTCGCCACTGAAACTGTAGGTCTAGATCTCTGCCTCTGAAACTGTACTGACCTACTAGCTGGCCTCTAACTCCTACTAACCCGAGGAACAAAACTTCCTTTACCTCTTTTCGCAGATGAAGACCCTGCCTCAAACTGGGGCCTTCTAACCCCGATCTCTTCCTCTGAAGCAGCTGCAATAACCTGAGCTCTTTCCACACTCCAAGCTGCTGCCACAAGCTGGGAAAAATCATGATATCTAGATCCAGCCACAAGACATAAGATAGAGGGCCTCAATCCCTCCTCAAATCTCATGCATCTATCTATCTCATCAGATATAATACCCCCAGCATACTGGCTCAACCGGATAAACTCTAACTCATATTCCGTCACAATCCGGTGATCTTGCTTCAAGCTTAGAAACTCCATTTTCTTCACATCCTTATACTCCCTCGGAGTATACTTCAATTCAAACTCTCTTAGAAAATTAGCATAGGACAAGGTAGGTGGATCATCCATAGCATGAGGCACTGTCTTCCACCAGTTATATGCATCCTTCTGCAACAAGGATCTTGCATAATCAAAATTTTCTTCTGGAGTGGCTTGTAACTGAACAAATATTCTCTATACTTTATCTAGCCACTGCTCAGCTACAGCTGGATCAATAGTACCCAGGAAATCTTCTGCTCCGTACTTCCTTAATTTATCATACTGTCTCACTGATACCAAAGGCTGTGGGGGTGGCGGTGGTTGCACTGGTGCTTGCCTCATAATCTCTACCACATGCCTAAGCCAAACTGGTGGAACATCCTCACCAGCTGGTCCCCCCCGACACAGAAGCAGGTGCCTCTCCAGCACTATCCACTCTAGCTCCATCATCAGGAGCAACACTCTCTGCACTACCCTCAACTGACTGACGCAAATGAGGATCCATCACAACCTATATTTGCAAACACAGCAGAATACTTCTCATTAAAGATCAGAGACTGCCAATACTAACATGTATATTATTCAAAAATCCACTTTTTAAAATCAAAACATTCTTTTTCTTACACTTGACCTAGGTTGAGAATCTCAAACCTAGGCTCTAATACCAAAACAATTGTAACACCCCTATATCCCGTATACGTACCAAGCATGCTTAAACGATCGTAATATACGTATACTGAATATAGAAAATGCCACAGTTTTAAAATAATACACAACAAATATCTTTGTAAATAAGTGAAACCAATCTCAAACATTTTAAAAGAAATCCAAAAGACACCATATATAAAAACATTTATTAGTTCACAGCTGAAGTTATTACAAATATGTTATAAATCAAAGATTACAAAACATAGAATATATATATACATAATTGGCAGCTCTTCTCTGATCTTTAAGTCCCAAAAGAAAATCCTCAATGTCTAGTCTCACTTGGTCTCGAGGAGCTCTCAGGTTCAACTCTGTCACCTGCGCGATCAAACACTATCGCGCTAAGCCAACGGCTTAGTAGTATAAAGTATACTAACATGATGCTTTAATATGATATAATGTCACAATTAATCTCATACATCATTTAAAAGAATACCACATTTCCACATCATACTTTGTTCAATGTCATAACAACATTCATATTACATCTTCATAGTTCCATTAATTTTACCATTCAAGAATCACATTAAATACAAAGACAAGCATGGGCCCAAAACACACTAATATGCCATTCAATTTTCAGAGTTAATGCTTTGGTTTTGTTATCACATTTATCATTATCATAAACCCAACTAGGCTTCAAGGATTAGGTTCAACCAAGCTTCAAGGGGAACAAAGCATGCTAAGTATCAACCCAACTTGGCTTCAAGAACCAACCCAACCTAGCTTCAAGGGTTGTAACATCTCAATTAGGCTTCAAGGATCAAGTCCAACCTAACTTCAAGAGATTGTTACTAATATTAGGCATGCCACCAACAACAAACTCTGAAAATGGAATAACACATTAGCCACACAATTCATTTATTATTTCATTCTCAATTCTCATCATCAATTAGGCAAACATGCCTTATGTCTTTCAATTGAATCATCATAGCCAATCACAATGGCTTCACATCATATTTGAGTTATCATAGCCAATCACAATGGCCTCATATCATATCATATCTCAATTCATATTACGCATATAGCATCATTGATATAACATTTCAAAGTACATTATTCATATAACACATTACCATTCACAAGATGCACAATGCATAACACATAACATTGTTCATATAGTATCATATGCATCATCAAATGTATGTTCAATCTCAACAAAGCAAGAAGAGCAAAGGACAATCACAGTAGCCAACACACTCAAGGGACACGGCCAAGCTTGTGGCCGTGTCTCTCAACACAAATCAAGCCGAGGCAGACACGGGCAAGGGACACGGCCAAGACAGTGGCCGTGTCTCTTCAAAAATCATCCAACACGGCCAAATTTCCTTAGACTTGGCCGTGTCTCCCAAAAATTCTTTAGTTTGGTCGTGTCTCTTCCTTAGTTTGGCCGTGTCTCTCAAGAATAAAAACCCTAAACATGGCCAAATCTCTTTTGATTGAATTAAAACACATTAAACTCAACATAACCTTATTCAAATGGGTATAATCAATGTCATTAACACTTATTTTACATATACATCAACAATACATTTAATCACTTACCACTTCAAAACCCTAAAACTAACATCATTCTTATTCTTTCAATATCAACATCCACTTAACTTACCATCTTCAAACCAAAACCAACACCAATTTAACTTTGTAACTCACAATCAATTTCAACACTTATAAACACATCTTAAACACACCTAATCATAATATTAACAAATCACAACTCACTTCAAATATAACAAAAGAAAACAAGAGAGTACTTAAAATTGAGGCAATTTCACAAATCTCCAACTTAATCCTTTGATTCTCCCTTCAATTTGATTTTAGAAATCAACAAAAATCACTCTTGTTCTTTGGCTTTGGAGGGCCGGCCACCACAAGAGAAAGAGAAGAAGAAAAGAAAAATGAAGACAAGTCAACTTCTCTTCTTCTTTAAATCTCCACCAAGCAATTCTAACAAAGCAAAATTACTTAAATGCCCTTTTCTATTTGTTCTCACTTCCTTTAAAACTCTTGCCCTCTTTAGTAATTTCACTCATCCCAAATTAAAATATCTTCTTCCCTTGACTCTCCATTTGACCAACATATATGTTATATATATTAACATATAAACAACATATACATTCCATTAACACAATCATTTCTTTTGCAAAAACATATATACAGTTAATTCAAATCAAACAACAATTGTATTAAAACTTCTAGGGCATACATGGGGATATTACACCTCAATTTCTAAATTGGAAATATTGGGCTCTACTTCTAAGGTCATGGTCATATCAAGCTTATCTACACTATCTTCACTAACTTCCTTGGAGGACATGTTGTAAAGTTCAGAAAGTTGCATATCTTGCTTCTCATCCTTTAATCTACTTGGGAATGGGATTGGTGGCATAAAAGGATTCGGATGCTCATGCAGTTGCGATGAAGTTGATACCTCCAAATTCTCCTCCTCCTTTGATTGACTTAGCTCCTCTATGTTGGGCAGTATCTCCTTGCCATTGTCTTCTTGATTAGTGCCTGCATCCAAAGAATCACAAACTTTGTTATATATTACCTTTTCACTCCTCAAAATTGTGATTGCATTGGTTTGCTCTAATTGGCTAGGAGATTCCACTTTTTGTTGTGCTTGGAGTTCACTTGCCAATTGCCCAACATGAGTTTCTACCTTCTTCAATGATACCTCCAAAGAATCAAACCTCTAATTGCTCCCTTCATGATTTTGTGTGCTAATTTGAAGGAAAGCATTCAAACTATCTTCCACTGTGGGTTTCTTGCATTAAGCTTGATTTTGTGCTCTAATTTGAATGAAAGCATTCAAACTATCTTCCAAAATGGGTTTCTTAAGGTGATTTTGATTGGAGTATTATTCTTGAGAGTAAGAACTTCTTTGGTATGGTTGAAAAAATTGTTGAGGTGGAATTTGCTACTGATTTTCCCAAGAAAATTTGGGTGGCTTCCCCAGTTTGGATTATAAGGATCGGAATATAGGTCATTCCCACCCCATTGTTGGAAAGGTTGAAAGTCATATGATTGCTCTTGCTCCTCTTGGTATTGTTCAAAACCAATTGAACACAAGTTTGCACTATGTCCTATATTGCCACATGCTGCACATATCTCTTGGCGTGGCATAGGTGCTCTTCCTCTTGCATTTAGCATCTTAAGTTGATTTGTTAATTCTGCTAATTACCATACCATGTCAGAATTATCGTTCCTATCATAAACTCCCCCGTACTGTGAAAATTACATCTTTACAAAAAAAAACAAAATACTTGGCAATTTAAAGAAAATAAACAAACAATTAAATTAAAAAAATCAAACTATTACTACTTAAACAGCCTTCCCTGGCAATGGCGCCAAAAACTTATTGCGCTTGAATTAAGTACTACTATAAGTGGCACTCGCAAGTATACGAGGCTATTGCAGCAAAGGTCATTGCCCCAAGGTCGTCTCACAAGGAAGATGTTGTTCGTAATAGTTTGATGAAATCAATTAAATTAAAAGGATGGGAATGTGTGTTTGCAATATTGATGAATTATAACAAAAGTAAAATAGCGGTGTGGTTTAGGATTGGTTTAATTCTTGGAAAGGTACCTAGGGTTGTAGGTCCATTTAATCAACGCTTAACTCTCAAATTATCCATTAACATATCCTTGTAAATTAATTTGTTCCTTAAGTTTAATTAGTCAATTACCAATTCATTAGTTTTCACATTCATGAATTAACAATAACCAATTATTTTACATTTGCAAATTAATAAAACCCTATAACTTATATTTCTAATTCATTCAGAGGGTGGTTGATTATATAGTTTTGATATCAAATTTCACCTCTCGGTCTATCATCCAATATTAAAAGATTAATAGGTAGCTAATCTATCAACCTACCATTCAATACAATACAATCAACCAACAATAAGGTACATTAATGGAAATATCAAATCAAGGCATTCAATCAAATCTACTACACTAGGAATGGGTAATTTAGCTCAATATCATCAATTTAAAATAAACATTCATCTCAATATAAATCAAATACAAATTGTCCATTGAAATATTAATTCTCTTAATAAAACAACAACAATATAGAAATGAATTAAAAGAGAGAATAGAAAAACCCCTTATAGATGCCAAGAGTAGGACTACTAGTCTTCCTCCTAGCTCCACCTTGATGTTGATGAAGAACTCAGCCCTCTTCAATGGTGATTCTCCTTTGAAAGATGGAATGGAGCATTCTCAAGTCACCAAACCTTCAATGAAGCTTTCTTTAAAACCCTAATCTTCAAGAGCTTGTTTAACCCAATTTATCCCAAAGAACCAAGTTGAAGGTTGTCTATAAAAGGTGGAGAAGATGGAAATGGAGGATGGTGTTCTTGGTCTCTCTCAAGACCAAGAACAAGATGAAGAATCAAGAAGAGAGCTCTACTTTCCTCTCTAATGTGTTGCTCTCTTCCCATTCTTTCTCTTTTTAATTCTTTCAAAACACACCCATGCCTTCCAACTCACACCACTCTCTCTTGTCTTCCACTCTTTTCTTTGTTTAATATTTCTTTTGGCAAAAACAAGGCCTTTGTCCCCCACTTTGTCCTCCACTTTGTGCAAGATAATTCAAATATTCAAGGGTGATTAAGGGTGACACAGCCAAGCTAGTGGCCATGTCTCTCACTTTTCTTGGGACACGGCCAAGCTAGCTGGCCGTGTCCTTTGCTCCCCCCTTTCTTCCTTTCATTTCAAATGGTGACACGGCCAGTGGCTTAGCCATGTCTCTTGCTAGTGTCTCCTTCTGTTTTGCCATCTTTATTTTATTCTTTTGGTGTGACACGGCCAAGCCATTGGCTGTATCACTTTTGCTTTGATCTTAAGGTGAGACACGGCCAGTGGCTTGGCCATGTCTCTTGGGTGTTTCCACTTCTGCCTTGCTTCTTGAATCTTCTTTGCTTTGAGCTTAAGATGGGACATGGCCAAGCTCCTAGCCATGTCATGTGACATGGCCAATGGCTTGGTCATGTCTCTTGCTTGTGTCAAGTTCTGCCAAATTTTCTTTTCTTTCTTTGGTTTCTTTGGTTTTGCTCTTTAGGTGAGGCACAGCCAGTGGCTTGGCCGTGTCTTCTGGCCGTGTCATGCTCTACCTTAAAATTCTTTGAGGGACACGGCCAAGCTTGCTTTGACTTGGTCGTGTCTTACTTGATTCATGCTCTTCCATCATCGTTTTGATCCATCCAAGGGAGTTTTTGCACTTTAACCTAAAACCAACACTTTAAACAAACTTTAAATTAAAATCAAATGAAACATAAACTAAAAACACATAATATTACTTTAAAAATACAATCATAAATGATCTAAACATAGGATAAAGAAAAGAAGAAATTACTCAAAGCCACATGGGATGATGATTCCTTAAGTGAAGAAGAAGAGGAAGAAGAGTATGGAATTGCTATTCTATGTCTCGTGGCTATTGCGGATGATGATCACATCAATAAGGTGGGTACTCAATCCTTAAAATTGATTACATATAATGATAATGTTTATGATGCCTTAGATCATAGTGATCTAATTGAGTTTAAGAATCTTAGAGTAGAAAAATATTTCTCTAAAATGAAATTCTATAAAGACAAATGCTCTAATCCAGAAAAGGACTTTGTATCTCTAAAGAATTCTACCTTAGAATTAAAGAATACAAACAAACAATTGTTGAAGACTATAGATGAGATGTCAAATATTTATCTAGCCTAGAGAAAATTTGTAAAGAAAATGAAATTTTGAAAGGAGAAATAAGTGAACTTAAGAACTTTATATTAAAATTTCACAAAGGAAAAGAAGCCTTAGATACTATGATCAGTAATAAAAGGTCACCTTGTTTAAAACATGGCTTAGGGTTCAATGGTTCATCTACCACTACATCTAGTGCACTAACATTTATCAAAGCCTCTGTAACTCAAACCTCTAGTGTTGAAACTATAAACACTAAGCCTAAAAAATCATAAAAGGACTATATTAGGTTCACAAGACTCTAGAACTAAGATTTCAAGAGCAAAACATGAATACATGTACACAAGGCATAAACATAGACAGAAAATGCATAAAAACAATTTCACTCAATACACACTTGCAAATGTGCACATGGTACATTAAATTTCAATAAAAAAAAAAAAGCAAAAACACAAAACATTATATCAATGCCATTATTGTATGAAGTTTGGTCATAAAAGTACCTTTTGCTACATTAGGAAGGCTCATCTCAAATTAGAGAAACCTTCTACTATTAACCCCATAGGACCCCTAGGACCCAAGTACATTTGGGTACCTAAAAGAAGATTAATATGATTGTGTTGTAGGTATGCCTAAAGTCTACTATCAATGAAAATGTTTGGCTTGTGGATAGTGGATGCTCAAGACACATGACAGGTAATGCAAAACTTTTCACAATTCTTCCATACAAGCAAGGAGATAATGTGACTTTTGGGAATAATGCTAAAGGTAAAATCATTGGCATTGGCTCCATTGGCATGCTTGGCAAAACTATGATTGATAATGTATGACTTGTTGATGGTTTGAAACATAATTTGCTTAGTATGAGTCAATTATGTGATAAAATATATAATGTAAATTTTGACTCTAAAGGATGCAAAGTTACTTCTTTCAATGGTGAATTTGCATTCAAAGGAGTTAGAATTGGCAATACTTACAAAATTGACTTACATTCTTATATTTGGCATTAAAAAATAGGTCATGCTAGAATAGATTAATTCCAATGCATTAGTAAGAAAGAGCTTGTAGATAGACTCCCCAAAATAAAATTTAATAAAGATAAAATTTGTGAACCTTATCAATTTGGAAAACAGCATAAGATTTTATTTAAAACCAAAAATATTGTAAGAACATCTAGACCTCTAGAATTAATTCATTTGGATTTATTTAGTCTAAATAGAGTTGCTAGTCTATGAGGCAAGTTGTATGCATTTGTGCTTATTGATAATAACTTAATGTTTACATGTGTTAATTTCTTAACTAAAAAAAAATGAAGCTTTCAACCATTTTAAAGTTTCTGCAAAAAAAGAGTTCAAAATAAAAAAGACTATGTTATCACATCTATTAAAAGTGACCATAGCAAATAATTTGAAAATGAAAATTTTGAAAATTTTTGCAATGAGCTTGGTATTTCACATAATTTTTCAGCTCCTAGAATACCACAACAAAATGGCGTGGTTTAAAAGACAAAGTTAAGACAACTCTCTTTGTTAAAAATAAATTGCATAATATTTTAATTGTCCAAATTTATGTTTATGATATTATATTTGATGCTACTAATGAATCTTTGTTCAAAGAATTTGCTTTTTGTATGACTAAGGAATTTGAAATAAGTATGATGGGTCAACTCAAATTCTTCATGGGTTTACAAATTAAGCAATGAAAGGATAAGATTTTCATCAACCAATATAAATACTTAAAAGAACTTCTTAAGAAATATGGCATGGATGGTTGCAAAGTAAGCAAAACTCAAATGAGCATGTCCTTGAAACTTGACAAAGATGATAGTGGTAAGATGGTAGATGAGAAGAAATATCGAGGTATTATCAGTTTACTACTTTACTTAACCGCTTCTAGATCCGATATAGTGTATAATGTTTATTTGTGTGCTTGATTTCAATCATGCCATAGAGAATCACATTTGAATGCTACTAAAAGAATTCTAAAATATTTGAGTGGAACATTTCATTTAGGTCGATGGTATCCAAGAAACACATCATTTGACATATTAGGTTTTTTGGATGCGGATTTTGCCCGTAGCCTACAAGATAGGAAAAGCACCACTGGAGCATGTTATTTTCTTGGTGAATTCCTAGTTTCTTAGTTTAGCAAGAAATAATTGTCGGTTGCTTTATCTACAATGGAAGCTGAATATGTTACTGCATGTTTTTGTCACATACAAGTTCTTTGGATAAAATAACAATTGCTTGATTATGGAAAAATGTTTGATCACATTCCTATTAAGTGTGATAACAAAAGTGCAATCAATTTATCCAAGAATCACATTCAACATTCTAGATCAAAACATATAGACATTAAGCACCACTTCTTAAGAGATAATGTTCGAAATCATAATATAGTCTTAGAATTCATTAACAATTAAAATCAACTTGAGATATAATTACAAAATGCCTAAATGAAGAAAAATTAAACTTCATAAAACAACATATTGGTATGATTGACGGAAATTTGCTTGAATGATCACTCTTTGACATTTTCACAGCTATTTTGATCAATTAAACTTGAAAAATTAACAAAATTCTCACATCATTCATGGTTACAATCGTCCAAAATTCTTGAGCGGTCACACCTCTTGTTTATGTCTCTTGAGTTTCAAAAATTTCTCTTGTACAAATGCATAACCACTTTGTAGGGTCGTCCAAATTCAAAATTTTCAAATTTCTCTGCCATTATACACTCAGTATGATTATGTGAGCACTCATTGCCTATAGAGGCCGCAAGACTTGTCTTGTGATTGCATAACAGGCTACATAACCGTACAATATGTGTAACTATTAAAATTTTTGAACGTTGGAACTTTCAAAAATTGTCCATTTTGTCCCCAACGATTAGAAACAACTATTTTTTAAAAAAAAATTTGCATGTAAATATCCTCCTTTTGCACAAAAATACATCTTTACAAACACTTAAACACATTTCCAAACATTCTTTCAAGATTTGATCATCAACAAGAAGATTTATGAAGTCTTACAAGCTACATCAACACTCTCTCTTCTACATTTCTATCCTATCTTCTATCTTTCTATTTTTCTTTTGTATTTTACTATGGCACTGTCAGCGGGGATTTTTGCCTCCACTCCTGATGAAATAGTTCTTGCGACATCGGTACTGTTAGGCTCAGGGTCTTAGAGAACACGAGCCTAAATCCAGAGAAAATAGAGTCGCTACTTGAACAGGCCGAGAAAATAGAAAGAGATGGATGACTCGATTCCTAAGGAATCCCCAACTTCCTATTAGGTTCAAAAAATTAGGTACACATGGGGAAGGTGAGAAGTGACCCAGCACCCCCATAACGCCTGGTTCATTGGAACTGGTCTCTTTTTTAGGTCTAAATATTATTGAATTCTTAGATATTATAAAATCATCCATATTACATGCAAATATTAAAATAAATAATCATTATATTAAAAATCAAAATAAGTCCAAACAAAATAGGCACCCATCCGGGGATGGAAACATGCTTTTACAATATCCAAGTCCATACGAATAAAACAAGATAAATAAAATAGGACATCCACCAATTGGTGGAAACATGCCCCTTACATTGGTGACCAAATATAAATAAAATTAAATAAGCAAATTAAATAAACAAGGCACCCACAAAGTAGAAACATGCCTTTTACAACTCCAAATAAACAATTAACCAATTAAACAATCCAAACATAACAATTAATTAGAGTTTAATAAAAGGAAATTAAAGTAAATTATAAAGAATTACAATCCACAAAGAAATATTGGCCCCATTGATCAGGGATCGCATACGACGATTTTATGTAAATGGTTTACATGATATGGTTTATATAAACGGTTTACATGAATTAGAGTTTCTATGTAAACTAGGGTTTTTTATTTATAGAAATTAGGGTTTTTAGGGTTTATTGGATATTAGGGTTTTAGTGTTTTGGTTATTTAGAATGCTGATTTAGGGTTTTAGAAATTTGGAAAACAGATTATGATTTTGCAAATTAGAGAAAACAAGTTTAGGGTTATTGGTCTTTAGAAACACAGATTAGGGTTTTATCAAAATATAATTATTATAAAAACCCTAAGGCCACTTTAACATGAATTCTTGATAAATACTTATATGTAATATGGCTATTGTACATTTAAACATTGTTTGAATAATCTAATGTTATGGCGATTTAATGGAACATGCTAATAGTCATGCAAATAATAAAAGAAGTTAATGTGTTTACTGTATATTTTTATATAATTAAAAGTTAAAAGAATGAACTTTAAACAAAGACAGTTTGATAGATGAAATAATAATAAGTTAACTCACTATAAATTTAAAAGGATTAAGTTAGAAAGACACACCTCCGATTGTAGATTCCACGAAAATTAAACGGTGATACAACACTTTTGCCTGCACCAACATAGAACTCTTGGTTGAATAAAACCAAGATAGTAGCTACTGCCTTGCTTTTTAAATTTGACGGTCTTCTCTGTGTTTGATGGCTTGTGTTTCTATTTAATAATTATTGCTGCTTTGATTATTGTTCTTCTTGTTAATAGCATTAAAACTTGTTATTTATAGGAAAAACCAATAAAACCCTAAACCTAATTTTGCTAATCTATCTTTTAAATAAATTCTAAGCTAATTAGGAAACTAACCGATCAAAAAATCTAAAAACGACTTAAAACCATGTCGATCTGGTGTGCCAGATCAACATGGATCAAGGCCATGTCGATCTGGCCAGGCTCATGTCACCTGGGCCCTCCTGACTAGAATTAATATTGCATTTTTTTAATTTCTAGACCGAACAGTCTTTATTTGGGCCGAACAAACTTAATTTAGGATTTTATAATTTTAATCAATTGAATTTATGTCATTTCAAACCTAACCGACTTATTTTAAAAGTTATAAACTAGCTTTAAATATTTTAAAGTCGGATTGAATTTATTTTGGAATTCTTTAATCAGGACCGTACCAACTTAGGGTCAAAATTAAGGGTCTACAGGCATTTAAAACCAAGACCTCCAAGAAGAAAGACTCAACCAATGGGAAGAGAAAAGGTGTAGTCATTAGTGAGCCACAACCTAAACCAAAATATTTCACTAGAAAAAGTGTCCAACCCCATAAACCAAAATACAAAATTGAGGATGTAAAGACCAAATACTATATGCTTAAGAAGAAAACCATAGAACCCATAAAAATGCTTACCGAAGGGATGCTCATTGCCCTAAACATCCAAGGTGAAGTCTTTAGGTACCTTGATAAGATAGGGCAGAGACATTTTGCATTCCCTAATGAGCTAGGATACCCTAGCCTCTCAAGGGAGTTCTTAATGTCCCTAAGGGTCAAAAAGAACCACAATGCACCTATAGATTTCTATGGTGTATACTTTAGGCTCTTTGACCAAGAATTTGCTCTCTCCTTAGAGGAATTTGCTAAAGTTCGGGATTTTTAAACTCATGGAGCCCTCTCTTATTCTGATAAGGATTTTTCTTTGAAGAATTTCTCTTCTTTTTAGAGTGACTTTTCCATTGAAATTGAATATAACAATAGGTCCTCTAAAGCCATCCACTTTAGAACTCTCCTCTTTTGGCTTCTTCATAGGATTATCACATATATTTCCCATCAAAGAAGTAATGACAATGAGAAAGTCACTCAACATGACTTATTCTTTTTGTATGCCTTAGAGGACAATAAGCCTATCCAAATAGCTTGGTTACTTATTGACACTTTCCTACACTATGGGAAATATAGGGTGGGTACCTTCTTTTTCTCCTCTCAAGTCACACAACTTGCTAAACACTTAGGCCTTCTAACTTTTGAAAATCTTGCAACCCTAAGTGATCCCCTTGATCCAGCTACCAACTCACTCAGCTTAGACTACCTTGAGCATGCAAGATGCATTTAAAAGATTAATAACTATTATGAATACACTTTTGGCAACAAGGGTGTTATTCAAAGAGAGAGGAAGAGGCCTAGGTACCATATTACCCAAAACGAAGGAGGAAAACCTACCCATGTTGAAGTTGAGCACCCTCGTAAACCAACCAAATCTTCTAAGGAAAAAGGTGAAACTTCCAAAGCCTTAAAGCTCATTCTCAAAGTTATCACCTCTTTTCAAAAGCAATTCACTCACTTTAAGAAGGATGTAACTAAGAGGATCACTAAACTCAACAAAAAATTTGATCTCTTATCTCATATTCACCATAACATTTAGGAGATACAAGGAAAATTTGATCTTCCTCAACGTGAGTTAAGTGAATGGGATGTGAGTAAGCACATTGAGAGTCCTTATGAAGAATCCTCCCAATCCTCACATGGCTATTCTCCTTATCCTTCCACTAATGATGATAAAAGCTCTCCACCTCCTCCACCATTAAGAAAAGGGAAAGAAAAAATCACTGATTAGTATTTTGTTATTTTTCTTCCATCTTGTATTTTCTTTTATTTTTTAAATTTGTTTATCTTGTATTGTATTTTTAATCTAATAAAATTATGTTTCTTTTTTTTTCTCTTCTTGCAAATAATGTTTTTTTTTATTTCTCTTTTTGTCTTTGCCAAAGGGGGAGAAGTTAAATGAAAAGAGAAGTTATATGAATTTGCATAACTTGAATTAAATAACTAACATCATGCATTCCATTTAAATGACAAAGGGGGAGTTATAAAAATTAAAAGAGAGAATGAATTGAGGGGGAGTAACTCAATCAAACAAACAATTGGCATTGGCATAAAAAACATTGCACTTGAATTAAATTGAAGCATGCATTGAGTTGTTTTAAATGTTAAATTCAATTTGATTGTCAAAGTAAAAAAATGGAGAGATTGTTAGACAATTGAACTCTATTTTGATCATTGATAATCAAATTGATATATACTAACAAGTGTAAACAAGTTTGCTGTTATGGGCATGAAATCCTAATGCTTGTGCGACCGCCCAACTAATCAAGCAACCACATAAAGAACTAAACCAAAGCTACTAAAGAAACAGAAAGGATTATGGTCTTGGCATGTGGTGAATTTGAAACACGATCCATTTGTGCAACTGCTCCTCCATGTTAAGCAACCTCCTAACTTAATGGCCTAAAAACTCAGAACTTATAGAGAAGGTAGCGGTCTCCATGTGCGATGAAGTCTAGATGCAATCAAATTGTTTGATCAAGCCATAACCCTGAGCGATCGCACAACTCAATGAACTAAAAACCTAAAACTGGAAAAAGCTACAGTGGTCACCTTGTACGATAGATCCTCGACACCTAAATGTTTGTGCGACCATCCTAACTTGTTATGCGACTGCACCCTACCAACATATTTGAATTTTAGCTAGTAAGTAAATAGAAATTATGATTGAATAATCAATGTTTAATAAAAAAAAGGTTAGTGTATAGTTATTGAATGAAATTTAAAGTATATTGATATAAGCTTATTGGTTTGTTTATGAAAGTTTAAACTTGGAATTGATTATAATTGTTAGAGAGTTAGACATTACTTATTTTATTTAAGAAGGAGAAATTGGTAAATGGATTTTAAAATTGGAAAGGGAGTTTTTGTTGAATAATTATATAGAATTGGTATGTGAATATATATATATAAGTTGTTGATGATAATGTTGTTGGATCATGTGTTTAGGCTAATAAAAAATAAGTGAATAAGGGTAAATTGTTTTAAAACAGAGTTGAGATGCGTTAACTCTTCATAGAGTAATAGTTTAGAGAGTAAATGTGTGATTTTAAGATGCCACGGGCATGTGACCCCTGAGACATGGGCGTAGCATCGAGATAAGAACTGTTTGAGAAAGAATTGTAGTGAATGCAGTATTTATTTATAATCCACAGGCGTGGGCTTGAGATGACACAACTGTGAAATACATGTGATGAAATTGATAGTTTTGATTTATGTGGTACAACAAGATTTATGATTGGTATAGTTGAAACTCATAACCTTATGTTAGCAATTTATTTATGACTATAGATAGTATGGAAACAAAAGAAAATTGTGAAAATATGACCAGCTATAAATTATGTGTAAGTAAAGTGATTATGTAAATATGATAACTATATAAAATTTGAGAAGATGATAAATGAGAGGAATTATGAAATGTGGGAAAGAGTTATATTGAATGTGTTTGAAAATGGTATAATATGAATAAATTGAAATGAATATTATTTGTGATGATGGATCCAAAGAGAATTAAAATTTGAGAATAACTTTGACATAATATAGTTAGGTCATGAATTGAAACAGAATGATGAATTTAAGAAGGCTAAAGGTTGACTAGAATAGAATAAGGCTATAATATTCATATTGTGATAGTTAGATCAATTGATCTAGAATGTGGTAAGTTTACGAATAATTATTGAGATTCAAAATATATAGTTGTATTAAGAGTATGAGAGATATGTGATAATATATATGATGTAATGTTTTGATATGTATATGGACATGAAAGGAATTAAGATATAAATGGTTATAAGAGAAAGATGTTAATTATATTATTATTGGAATGTATATATATGTTGGGTTGATGAATAACCTGTGGAAATAAATCTTAATAAGGAAATAAGATTTTGTTGTTGTATACTGATAATATTGAATTGATATGTGTTAATTGTATAAAGAGTGAGATCAAAGTGAGGATGTGTAAAATTATTGTGTTAGGACTTGTTAATTCAAAATTGGAAATTGTTATCATTTGTGGTTTTTATAAATAACTATTTATAAATTTAAGCAAGGTAGTAATTATAACTGTAATGATGGAATAGTCAGTTTTAAGATATAAGTTATTAACCTTTAAATTTAAGGTTATGAGAGTATATTTTTAAGATAATGAATTGATCAAATATCTTGAGTGTAATAGATGTGGGGTGCATATATACTAAAGATATGAACTAATTTTGTTTATGACTATTCGGTTGATGATACGATAATTTATTGTGATTGTTTGATTAAATAGGAAGTCTAATGATGAGTTATGAATTTGAGAAAAGATAATTAAGAATGACCCTAAGGGGAGAGTAGAAATTATGTAATTTAATGAGATAATTAATTTCATTGAGATGTTAAGATTATGTGTTGATTTAGATGGTTTATTACCGTACTAGATAATTTTGAGGAATAAATTATTTAAGGGGGAGAAAATTGTAACATCCGTGAATTTAAAAAAAATAATTTAAATAAATAATTTAAATGAAAATTTGAAGGATTAGAAGTGAAAAAGTAAAGTGCATATGTGAAATATATATTAAATATATATAAAATATACAAAAGTCAACATTTTAAAAAGAAAGTCAAAATTCAAATGGCAAAGTCGTAATTATAACATGGAAATTAAAATTAATTAAACAATTTAAAAATAAATTATTTTTTAGTGGAAGAGGTAAATATGATTTTTAAACTAAATAATTAATTAAGTATTAAAATATATTAAAATAATATATATATATATATATATATAGTCTTAAAATAAGTGGAAAGAAAGAGAAAATTTAAAACTAAACTCTTCTTCTTCTTCTTCTTCAGGAGGTGGCCGAACCACCATAGCTAGCCAAGAGAGCTTTCTTCTTCTTCTATACACCAAGGATTAAAGAGATTTTAAGGATTCAAGGGAATTTTTGGAAGTTCTTCATCAATTGGTAAGCTTTTTTTTTTTTTTTTATCAATTTTGTAAGTTTTTTGAAAAATTATAAATGTGTGGATTTTAAGATTTTCATGTAGCATGATTTAATTTCTTGAATGGGTATGTATGATGCTATTTTGATCAGTTAATAATGATTTTTAAGTTGGATTGGAGAAAAGAGTAAGTTTGGATTGACTTTGAAGGAAGAAGTTGATTTAGGGTTATGTGTAAATTGGACTTTTGGAATCATGTACTTTAATTATGTAAATAGATTCCAAAGGTGTTGTTTTGATGCATAAATAAGGATTTTAAAGTTAAATGATGGATTTAATCAAGTTTGGATAGAGATTGAGAAATGTAGTGTTGAATTTAGGGTTATGGAAGAGAGTTTTAAAAGAATGGTTGTTTGGTTGATTTTAATGAATAAATCATGTTATTAAATGATATAAATGATGACAATAAGCTTGAATTAACATTTGGAATGAGATGGAATGAAGAACCCTAATTGATAAAGGTTATGGCATTTTAGGGTTTTGTATAAGAATATATATTTGTTGAATTTGATTGGTTAAAATATGTTAAAATATGTTTGTAATAATGTAAAACACAAATTTAAATGGAATTTCAATGTTAAAGTAAGGAAAGACATAATTTTGGGATATTGGTTGGAGTGAGATTTAATTAGGGTTTTATGCTTGTAATGCCTTGAAATGTGATTCTAAATGATTGTATTTGTTCACATTTGGAATAGACATTAGGAGGAAGTGAATTGCCCAACCTTAGTGTTGAAGAACAAGTTGGAAATGAAGGTTGAAGGGTGATTCTTAGCTTGTATTTGAGTATTAATTAAGGTATGTACAAACTCTTGATAAATGAGATATATTTGCATTAAATTTGGCCTAATACATTTTTGATAAAAACTGTGTTAAGCTACTCGGTAACATGAATATTCATGAATATTGGGTTATAACATATGAATTGTTATATATATGCATTATAGGTATTATGAAAAGCCATTATTAATGGCTAAAATAAATAAAATGTGATTTATGTGCATTATGTGAGAATGACCCAAAATATTTGGGTAATGTGATTTTCATGTGAAACGAAATACATTATGATAAAGTGATAAGATAAGATGAACATGATGTTAAGTCATTGAATTATGGCTTGTGTTTCAGATGTGTATAAATTATGAAAATAGAGTAAAGTTATGAAAAGTGCAAGTTATGTACTAAAATGTGGAAGTGAGCCACATGTGTATTATATATGACGATGGTTTGTGAAAACCATGATATGAGTTAAAATGTGAAAATGGTGAGATAAAGAATATGTGTATATTGTGATATGAATAAGAAAAATGAGCAATGTGATGAGAAAAGTTAATAATGGAAAAAATGTATTATTTGTGTGTCTAGTATGTTATTCAATTTCCAAAATTCTGTGTTTGGCGGCATGCCTATGAGTATATCCTCATCATTTGCCTTTAGGGCTAGACGCTAGGCATCACTGATATATGATTTATCTTCGGGGCTAGATGTTAGGCGTCACTGATATATAATTTGCCTGTAGAGCTAGACACTGGGTGTCAATATGGACCACAATAGTAACTTTGGAATTTGAATAATATATTAGTTTATTTGGGCCCATAATTGTGTATGTGGTTATGTGAATTATAAAGAGATTAAAGATTATATTTTAAAGTGGAATGGGGTACTACGTTGTGAAATAACATGCAGAAGCATTATACATTGTCATTGTTTTAAAGTTTTATTATTATCAAAGTTTGTACTAATAGGCTTTTAGCTTAGCGCTATTGAAATTCATCACGCAGGTGACAGGGTCACCGGTAGATCCGGAGAGTTCATCTAGACCTAGTTAAGTCTAGTCTTGAGGTTGATAGTATTTGAAGTGAGTTTTGTTGTCACATAATCAGAGCCAGCTGTTGTCATGCATACATTTTATTTTTATAAAACATGACATAAATATGTATATTATGTTATTTTAAGAGCTTGTAAATTATAAAGCATTTTTGGATAAATTGTATAACGTGGGAATGTATATATGTGTTTATATATATATATGTACATATATGAATATTTTGAGGAAAATATGGAGGAATTGAGAAGTATTGATGAAATATTGATTTGTTTTTATTGGGAGTGCATTTTAATGCAGGTTTAGTTTTATTGAATTTTGGAGATATCCAATTTACAGACAAAAACTCTGGCGAATTTTTTTTAGAAATTTTTGTATAAACTACTTGTTTTGGGAATCTATAATTAATAAAGAATATTTTATTTACTATTTAAATATACATTTTAAGGTGATTAGGCTTATTAATTGGAAATATAAACTTTCTATTAAACCGGATTGTAATATTTTTATACTGTGTATGCATATTTATATATACTGAGTATATATATTGTACGTATACAGAGTATAAGAGTATTACATAAGTGTTACATATTTAGTTATATTTCATATATGTTGCACATAAATTAATAAATAAGTTGAATTTCTAGATGAAGAGTGTATAAGTATTATATGCTAAGTTATACATGCTACATATAAGTAGATATATATGGTGGATTTGATAGGAATAACAATATATTGATGTTACATATTTAGTATATCAAATATATTACATGTTACATATAAGTAGATATATATGATGGATAAGAGAGTAAAAACAGTATATAGAGAGTAATAAAAATATATAACTATTATGTGCTTAGCTATATGACATATATGTTACACATAAGTAGATCTACATATTGGATTGGATAGAAATAACAATACATCAGTGTTATATGCTAGTTATATGTTATATATGTTACATATAAGTAGACATATGTGTTGGATTAGATAGGAATAAAATAGATAGCTATTATATGTTTGGTTATATGTCATATATGCTACATATAAGTAAAGATATATGATGGATTGAAGAGGAATAACAGTACGTAAGTATTATATGTTTAGTTATATAACATATATAATACATATAAATAGATATATGTGTTGGATTGGATATGAATAACAATATATAAGTGTTATATGTTTAGTTATATGTCATATATTTTATATATAAGTAAATATATATGATGGATTGGTGAGGAATAATAATATATAAATATTATATATTTACTTATATGAAATATATGTTACATATAAGTGCATATATGTGTTAGATTACAAAAGAATAATAGTATATATATTATTATATGTTTAGTTATATGTTATGTATTTTACAAATAAGTAGATATATGTGATGGATTCGATAGGAATAAGAGCATATGAGTATTATATGTTTAGTTATATATCGTATATGTTGCATATAAGTTGATATATTTAATGAATTGGAGAGGAATAATAGTATATAAATGTTATATGTTTAACTATATAACATATGTGGTACATATAAAAAGATATATATGTTAGATTGCAAAGAAATAACAATACATAAATTGTTATGTGTATAGTTATATGTCATATATGTTATGCATAAGTGATAGATTGGATAGGAATAAGAACACATAAATATTATATATTTAGTTATATATCATATATATTATATATAAGTAGATATATATATAATGGATTGGAGAGAAAAAATAATACATAATTATTAATGAGGTTGTAAATCTTAACTTTTATGGGCCAAAACGTTTATCGAATTTGCAAGTGCAGGACATGAGAAGAAAGTAAAATTATCTTCAGTTGCACTTGCATAAATAGGGCGCTGCAAAAAAATCTCAAAGTTTGCTGTATAAAATTAAAATTAATTCTAAAATTTCGTATATATGAAAAAGAAAAAATAGACCCGTAAAAATGAAACTTAAAAATAAAACTGCATATATCATGTAAAATCCTCATTAATCTATCAGTTATAAATGAAAAGTCATAGTAAATATGTGGATATAAAGGGTTATATTAAATAATTCTTTTGGTTATAAAATAATAATTGATGGGAAATTTTAAGGTTTATGCTATTGAAGAGTTGGAGTTATGAATATTTACCAAAACATTTATTCACAACTCACCCTTAAATGTCATTAGTTAATAATATATTTCATTGAAATCTTATTAGAAAAAATCACATGAGATAAAAACCTATGATGAAAAAATACATTATTTATAATGGATAAAGTAAGCTAACTGATTTCAATGGGCTCTAGTTTAATTGTTTGATGTTTGATCAAGGAGTTTCTACTTGTGTCTTAATATGCAAAATTTCAAGTTGTAATTTTTACTTGGTTGTAGTTTGGCCAGTTCATGGTCTCTTTGCTTCTGAAGGGCTTGAATCCATCACTTCATGGATTTATGTATTGTCTGTTTTTATTGAATGAATCTACTATCTTTCTAGTTGATAAAAAAAGGGGTTTAGCAAGCATGTATAACACTAGCCTTAACTATATGTCAAACTATGGATTTATTAGCTAGGAGCTTTTTCTGAGCATGATCCAAGAGATCTATTTTGATCCTTCTCAAGAATATTATAGGCATTATTAGTGGATGTATCTCATTCTCCCCTATAATGATATTGGCTCATTTTAAGTTCAAAAAATATTTACAATGTTTTTTTAATAATAAGAAGCAGACAACACATAAAATGCAATTTTCCTTCTAGTTAGAATCATATGGTATTCTTTTTCAAGCAATTTCAGTTGCATTTTATTTATTACTACACTCTTAACTTACAAAAATACTAAACTTGAATTAACATATCGGAGCTTTCAAAAAAAAAAAACATTTACTGATTGGACTAAAGTTGAAAGGATAAATAAAAATAAGTTGCACAAAGCAATACACTTTATATCTAAGTTTTTATTTTTGCCAGATTATCTACTATCATCAACCATTATTTTGGAGAATTCGAGCTTCGAGTCATCTCCCAAGTCTTCTTCATTGGGGAAAATATTAAAACCCACAGGTAATCCATTATTTGATGAAACATCAGTTGTGCTATCCTCATGTGGTTCTCTGTCTACTACAGTTTGTTGCAGCTGAAGTGCATACTCCAAATCCCACCATACATCGAGCATTGTAGGCCTATTCACTCCTTCTATCTTCAAACACTTCTCAGCTATTTCACCATACTTTCTTAGCGAATTGGGATTAATCTAACCAGCCAACGTAGGATCAACAATTTGTTCAAGTTGTCCTTTCTTTTGCTAGAACATTCCCCATTCAGCCAAGTTTATTTCTTCCCTCATGCTCGAGTTCACAATAGGAGGTCTATCACAAAGAACTTCAAGAAGTACCACACCAAAAGAGTACACATTAGATTTATCTGTTAATTTAAGTGTTCTCACATATTCAGGATCAAGATAACCAAAAGTACCTATTAGTCCCATTCTGTAATGGTCAGGATCAGGATGACCAGATTCTGAAAGACCAAAATCAACAACTTTGGCCATATAATGTTCATCAAGCAAGATGTTAGTTGACTTAACATCATGGTGAATGATTCCCCATTCCGAACAAGTATGAAGATAATGAAGACCTTCAGCTGCACCTATGCATATTTCAAGCCTTTGCTTCCAAGTTAATTTAGTTTGTGCAGCTGCATTCTTTGGTTTCTCTTTTCGGCTATATAAATGATCTCTTAAAGTCCCTTTGTCCATAAATTCATAAACCAATATCATCTCGGATCCTTCATCACACTACCCAATCAATGAAACGATGTGGCAATAGCAAATTTTTGATAGAACCATAACCTCAATTTGGAATTCAGGACGACCTTGACCGTGACTTGCATCACTTCGTTTAACAGCTACTTTGCTACCAGTTGAAAGAGTACCTTTATAGACTTTACCAAATCCACCTTCACCAATCAACAAATTGGTGTCAAAATTGTTAGTGGCAGCCAAAATTTCAGAGAAAGGAATTTTTAACTTGAGATTGAATTCAGGAACAGGTGAGGCTTTGGTATCTGCACTTGTTACAGTTGTCCAACTATGAGGTCTTCCTCAGCCTTTAGGAACCTCATCTTTTGGAGCCAAAACTTCAACAGCCTTAGCACGTTCTTTTTTCACAACAAACAAGAATATGAAAATTGTAATTAAAAACAAACCTCCAACAGAAAAACCAATAATAAGATGAACATGTTTGCTTCTATGTTTTTCACCAAAAGGGTACCCCATGCTTTTATTTGTCACAAACTCCATGATCTCGAGTCCATTTAGATAGGCAGATTTTATTTCAGAAGTATTGTCAGGGGCTATACTAATGTTTATCTAACCAGAATCATCAGATTCGACAACATAATTTTTAAAAAATGGAACAGCCCTCATATCATCATGAAATTCTTTGACAGGATCAATAGCCTTCCTGAATTTGGAATAAATATAGAGATCAAATAGCAAATAACCAGGTGAATCGCTGACAATGTCACAGAAGTGAAGGCGAACAAGATGCATAGCTTTCTTTCTCACATCAAAACGCCATGTAATGTTGGAAAAACTACCGTTCTTTATTGTTTTGCAAGTTCTGTAAACAATGTCAGGGGCATTATCGTTTACTAAATCCACACCAGAAATCTGATTAAGATTATCTGCGTAAGTGAGACTTTGAGAAGCCCCACCTGGAATTAGATACAGATCATCCCCTAACCACTCTCTCTTAAAAGGGTCAATTGTTTCAGCAACCTTTGGACCTCCAACATTGATCCTGTAAAGTGTTTTTAAGGCCTTACCAGAGAAACTAAAGTTTACAGTTCCTAAAGAGGGGGAGGGGACTCTAATTGAATCTTGATCCATAAAAAAGTTACTTGGAAGAAACACAATTTTGATGGCATTAATGAAGGCAAAAGATGCTTCATTAGCAGGAGTGAAGAAGATCTGGAACTTACTAACAGTAATATTAAGAAAGAACTCTCTGATGACCCGTGAACTGGTAGTGTTTTTGACTTTGAAATTTGATAGAAGCAACAGTTCTAAGGCAGAAACTTTAAACAAAGCATTGGAAAAATTAGTCTCTTGCTTTGAGTGGAATGTGAAGAAGTGAAGTCTAACTAAGTATTGGCCATAATCAGTGATAGTGAGATCACAAAATGATTGTTTATTGAAAACTCTTGCTGTTTGATACAGAGGAGAAGTATCAACAGGTAAGGCAGAGTTGTTACTGATAGATTTACCTTTTCTTACATTGAAAGAATCAGAATTCTCTTCATCGCCAATAAAACTCCATCCATTACCAAGATTAAGATTGAATCCTCCACAGTTTATAGAGAAATCAGTTGCAACAGAGCAAGAAAATGATGAGAGAAGAAGAAGAGAAAGGAATTGTAGGAGAAGATTTGCCATGGAAATTTGTGAAAGAGGTAGTTGGACGAGGAAAGTGAATGTCTAGACCCTTAATTTTTTGCCCAGTCCGGTCCAATATATTTTAATTAGTCCAAAATAATTTTTGTGTTATCCAATGTATTTTAGTTAATCCAAAATAATTTTTTATGGTATCTTGATTAATTTTAATATTTATTTTAGTAAAAAATGGCGAAGTAAATAACAATTTAAAAATAATAAAAAAAATCGGCGATGAAAAAATCATCGCCGAAAGTCAGTGCGGGCCCGTGGGTATTTCGCCCGTAGGAAACTCGTGCGGGCGAAATGGCCCGCAGGCCAATTCGCCGGCCAGCTACGGCAGCTTTTTTGCCAGCGCAATTTTTCCGCAGCAGTTTTTTTTTGCCAGCGAAATTTTTCCGACATAAATTTTTCGAAACCTAGTGCAATTAGGTTTCGGTTTCCTTTTCTTAATGAATAATAGATGCCGTGAATAACTAGAATTAGTCATATAAATTCTTTTATAAATAAGATTAAAAACAACACAAAAATCAATGAAGAAATAAGAAGGAATTTGACAGAAACTTGGATCAATAATTGGATCCGAAACTAAGTAGGAAAGGCAGTGAATTAACCAGATTTTTTTTTAGAGAAACAAACAATTCAAGCAATTCAAAGGCAGCAAAGCTTGTTTTTGTTTTTGTTCATCTAAGAAGCAATTTTTGGTGTAACCTACTAACCAAGGTTTGAGTTCTTAATTTCTTTTTGTTTTTTCATAGTAGCTTAATCATCTGTTTTTTTTCTTTTAATTCAAAAAACCTTAGAACCTCAATTCACTTTTTCTAAAGTTTGAAAACCTTAATTCGTTGCTTTGTTTTCCAAAAAGTTTAAAGTTATTAGTTTTGTTTCTTCAAAACCCCAAAATCCTAATTTGCTTTCTAAATTTTCAAAACTCTAAATTGTGTTCTGTTTCCTTCCAAAGGCTCTAAAAACTTCTTTTTTTCTTTTATAAACTTTAAATCATTTATTTATTTTCATAAAACATCATAAAGTTATCAATTATTTTTTCCAAATCCTAAAATAAAATTCATTCCCCGAAACCCTAAATCAAAAATTCTAAAACCCTAATTCAATTTCAAAACTCAAAATAGTAAACCCTAACCCCCTTAAAACCTTAAACCCTAATATTTTTTAAACCCTAATCCTTTAAAACTTTAAAAATCATACAAACACAAATGTTATAATTTTACACAGTAAGCTTGAAACCATAATTCAATGAATAACCGTAAACCACAAATCTAAGTATTTTAAAGTGTCCAAACCCTAGTTTCATGATTTCACCATTCAAACACTAATTTGGTTAATCAAAGAACTTTATCAACCTTTTAAAACATAAAACCCTAATCTATTTTAATTCTTTTAAAAACTCACAGTAGCCTAATTCCACAAATTCTAAAATCCTAAACACATGAAATAAGGAATCTTAAATAGAAATAGTAGCCCTAATTTGAATCTTTATTTGCCTTATTCAATTTTATGTTTGATTATGCTTTGGTTTATTTTATATGCTTTAATTTATTTAAGTTCAATGCTTGGTTTATTTATTTTATGATTGATAGATGTTTACTTTCTATTGATATTTAATACCTTTGATGAATGATTTATTTATGATGAATGGTTATTTACTTTTATCAATTTATTTAGATTTTCAAATGTTGTAAGAGGTATGTTTCCACTTGGTGGGTATCTCATTAGTTAAATATCATGTAATTTAAATTGCTTTTCTATTTTAGAACCAATGTAAAGGACATGTTTCTACCTTTCGGTGGGTGTCCTATTTAGGCATGGGATGTAAGGACATATTTCCATCCTTGGATGGGTGTCCATTTATTTGCTTTCTTTGGACATTGCTTTGATTTTAATATAATGATGTCTTTTTTTAATTATTGTGTGTAATATGGATAATATTGTTATATTTAAGAATTTTATAATATTAAGACTTGTAAAGGAGGCCGGTTCCAATGAACCGGGCGTTGTGGGGGTGCTGGGTCATTTCTCACCTTCCCTACACGTACCCAACTTTGCGAACCCATTAGGGGGTTGGGGATTCCTTAGGAATCGAGTCATCCACCCCTTCTTTTTCCAGGCCCGTCCGGGTGGCGACTCCATTTTTTCCGGACTTAGGTTTGTGTTCTCTAAGGCCCCGAGCCTAAACAGTGCCGAAGTAGCAAAAACCATTCCACCGGGAGTGGGGGCAAAAATTTCCGCTCACAGTGGCGACTCCACTGGGGATAAGAGAAGATTCCATTGGTCTTTATATTATTCTATTCTTTCTTATAATGATATTATCCATTGCATCATCTTAGATTGCATCGTGTGCATGAGTTAGGATGCCCAAGTTACCCGTGTTGTGTTATGTAAGGGATACCATACTTTCACTCAAGGTATAGAGATCTCGTACCATTTGGTATATATTTGCTATGGGAACCTAAGCCTTTTTACCCAAAGACTAAAGTTCATGTAATTGGCCTAGTTACTTTCCTTAGGTTTTACCCCAAATGCATGTTGTTTGACTATGGTTAATTTGTCTTGGCTTAAATCATGGCTTATTTGGTTTGTTCTTTTTCTAATATGACCCAAGTACATTTGTAAGCTCAAATAAATTTTTCTTTAAAATCCAAAAGACCAAAGCTATTTTCAAAACTTTTCAAAATGGTCTTTTGACATAAAACTTTTCTTTTGCTCATGGCCCAAATACTAAGCCCAAAATATATTTTTTCTAAAATGTTTTTACAATGGGCTTAAAAACAAAATTATTTTCATTCAACGTTTTCTTACAAAGAGCTTGCAAATTATTTAGGTCAATTATGAAATACTAAAAATCAATTGTGAGCCTAGTTTATACTAAGAATAATTAACCATGGGCTTGTTTTTGGCATGAATCATTAGTTACTTTTTCAAGTGAGAAATCTATCTATAATAAACCTCTTAATTTAGTTTTAATCCAATATAGCATAAAAGCTACTTTGGTTGGAAAAATGGATTAAAACCTAATTAATGGAAATTATTATGAACTGATTTCCATTTTTGAAACTATAACTATTGGTTGAAACGTCCGAGGGAATTATTCGAAAATAAGATACCCCATGTTGGTATTTTGTTAACCATATACCTAGGAAAAGAGACTCGCCATTCGTGTGTGGATGTTATAAGGTTGGAAGGAATGTCCTACTTGTCCTTGTTTGTTAATTATTCATGCATACATGCATACATACATACATTGGCATCACATATCTTTGATCCTTTCTGGCTCGCAGACCTAGAGTACGACAATTCAAGAGCATACAATGACACCACCTACAACATTTCAAGGATGGATGCAAACTAGCTAAGGGACATAGTTGATGAAGTTGTCAAAGCTAGGATGGCCGAGCTACGAGATCAATTGGTTGAAATTATGAGGACCCAGTTGATTCAAATTCTAGAGATCATCAACAATGCTAATGAGGCATCTCCCATTGACATAAGAAAGAAGGAAAAGGCAATATTAACAAGGAATATGTCTACTGATAGAGATCGAATGAAAAATGAGAGATCAATCCCTATTCTACAAGACCAACCGAACCATGTGCTATCTAAGTGGAGCAATAAAAGCGGCTATCATCCTAGTGGGCAAAGTCAAAGGGAAAGAGGAGGTGTTGAGAAAAATGCAACAACTAACCCAACAAAGAAGCGTAAATTTTCAAACTTGGGGGAGCCTTTGTCAAAGATGTTAGAAATTTTAATAAAGATGGATTTGCTACAACCATTGACACCTCGGCCTCTACATAAGCCTCTACCACCAAATTTTGAAGTCAAGGTTTTCTGTCAATTCCATCAAATGAAAAGGCATGAGACAGATAAATGTGTTCACTTAAGGCACAAAATCCAAGATTTGATTGACAATGGAAAGCTGCCTGAGCCTGATAAGCCCAACACTAGGAATGATCCTTTGTCTAAATTTGGAAGGGCGCCACTGCTTGCAACCTTCATGAAGAGTTTTATCTTGTCATCTTGTCATGATATGGAAAGAGAAGCTACTAAAGATGATGGGCTACCAAGAAAGCTTGGGCTAATTATGGATGATGAAGCAATGGCCCTTGATGATGGAAAAAAATCCTTGCCCTTGAGATGTCTAAATAAATGAAGTATCTTCGACTCCAACTCAATGAACTTCCCTTAGCTTGGAGTGTTGCTCTATTTATTTTACTTTCTTTAATATTTAATTGGAACAATCTTATTTTTCAAATCAAATTTGTTTGAATAAATTACTTTTATTAAAAAAATTTGTTGGTCTTTGTTCATTTTGGTGCTCAACCGATGAAGAATTTAGCTTGATGTTTATAAATTAATGTGTCTAGGCATCATGACTTGAATGACTTTACTAGATGAGGGAATTGCTCTATAGCATTGAGTTGTGTATGCTTACTTAGAGAGGGCTACTGCATAGGTCCTAGTCAGTCTTAGAACATGCTTTGACAAACTGTTGAGGCGAAATTGAACTCTGCTTATTTAAGGGAGAGATGATCTAGGTATTGTTTGGTTAGCCAACAACTAGTATCCACCTATTAAATATCAGTCTCTAGTTGTCCCTTTGAGCCTTCATAAAATTTTAGCTTTCTTTTCATTAGCTTACAAACCCCAACAACCTACCCTGAGCTGTTATGATACATTTGACAAGTCTTATGATCACTAAGATGAAGAGGCAAGAAGATCAAAGAAAGCAATGATTAGTTAAGATCATGAGGATAGTTAAAGTTCTCAAGACTATGAAGATAGTTGAAGTTCTCAAGGCCATAAGGGTAGTTGATGTTTTCAAGACCATAAAGGTAATTGAAGTTTTTAAGACCATAAGGGTAGCTGAAGTTTTCTTAATATCTCCAATATATCAAGACAACATCAGAGTAACAAATGATTTATCCCTGTTAAAGAAGATTTATGTCACTCCACTCATCCATTATTGGAAGCCCAAGTTAGTACAAATAAGACAACTCTTTTAGAGCTAGAACAAAAAAAAGAAAAAGAAAAGAAAAGAAAAGAAAGAAAAAGAAATGATGAAAAGAAAAAGGACAAAAGAAAAAAATAAAAAAGGAAAAAAGGAAAAAAGGAAAAGAGAAAAGAGAATAAAATAAAATAAAATAAAACCCAAAATGGTTCAAAAAGCCAACTGAGTTCTCTTTTACCTAAGACAACAAAAGGCTTCCATTTGGTTTATAAGAACGATTTGACTTGAATTGGTCCAACCCAGCCAAAGATTTGATCAAAATCAAAGGAAAAGGAGAAAGACTATTCAGTTCTTGAAAGTTCTGTACTTGACAGTCCTACAAGGAAGGACAAAAATGAGAAAAATGCTCAAAAAAAGGGAAGAGTAAGAAAAATAAAGAAAAGGGAGAAGAAGAAAAGAAACGAATTTGGGAACCAAACTTTTTGCAAGGGCAAAAACTGTCTTGATAAAGATCCAGATTAATGCTAAGAAGATAGAAGGAATTTTTAGTCTAGCAATATTGCCTCCAAGCTGCTTAAAATTCAAACAAGAAATTTGTAGTGTGAGGGTTTGTCCATTGTGTCACATCAGCTCCTATCTCAAAATGGCCTTCATTTAACCCATGTCCCTCATAGACCCCATTTCAAGCCTATCAAAGACCTGTTAATCTCTCTTGGTAGGTAGAGTATATTAGTGGAGATAGTTTGGATAAGCATGCATATGAGATAGACAGTATTTAAACTCAATGAGACCTTTGGCCAAGTAATGTGTATGTGCCTATCTGAAGTGCAGCAGTTCTTGCTTAAATAGAAATGATTCCCAAGTTTAGTACGGTAACTAGGGTTGTCATGTTATAGATATGTTAATTTGGAAAATCAAGTTCTGAGGTAAATTAACATTAATTTGGCAAAGCCAACATTTGATTTCAAAATCAAAAATAAAAAAAAAAGTTTTGTCATACAAAGCCTTCAAGTTAAGGGAAGTATGTTGAACTATCGAATCTCCAAAGGACACATTGGGCAAAGGAAATGATTATTGGCAAGGTCATGAAGAAGCTATCAACTAGCATGATGAGACATAGTTTGAAATAGATGAATCCCTGACTCTGCTGCTTAGGGTCTCTATTATTCAACATCTTGAAGATAAAAGCCATAAATGCAAAGCTTTCTATCATTCCAATGCAAGACATGAACGAGCGTCGAAAAGGAGTCAATGAAACGACTGTGAGTATTATTCATGCATATCATGCATACATGAGCATATCACATCACACTTTCTTGTCTTGTATTGTCTATTCTTTATCAAAGTGAACAGCAAACACTCTGTGAAGTAAAGAATCAAAAGAAGATGTCAAATCAGGGGGGAATGGAAAGCCTATTGGCTTGTGGAAGCTCCAGTCATTTTGAAAAACAAGAAATACGTGCTTGTGCGAAGAACTAGACGGCAAAAAATTAATCAGAGCCCGTATAGAAAAATTATGGGGGGCAGGAGAAAATATGAGAGCCAATTAAAAATAGCTAAATTTTTGCAAAAAGGAAGAACAAAAGAATGAAACATTAGAACTCTCAAAAGAATGAAGATGCAAAAGAAAAAAGATTAGTTCAACTAAAAGAGCTGAAGCTAGTAAAGACCCGACCTCCAATGGATAAAGATCCATGTTCCTAGGGTGAAGATCCGATCTCAAAGGATGAAGATCCATATTTTCAAGGGTGAAGACCCAATCTCCAAGGATGAAGATCCATTTGCAAGGGTGAAGACTCGATCTCAAAGGATGAAGATCCATTTTCAAGGGTGAAGACCCGATCTCAAAGGATGAAGATCTATTTTCAAGTGTGAAGACCCGATCTCAAAGGACGAAGACCCGATTTTCAAGGATGAAGATCCATTTTCAAAGGTAAAGACCTGATTCCAAGGATAAAGATCCAATTTCAAAGGGTGAAGGCCCGAAGTTTAAAGGATGAAGATCCACTTTCAAGGGTGAAGACCCGAAGTCCAAAGGATGAAGATCCATTTTCAAAGGGTGAAACCCGATGCCAAGGATGAAGATCCAGTTCAAAGGATGAAGATTCATTTTCAAAGGTAAAGACCCGATCTCAAAGGATGAAAATCCATTTTAATGGTGAAGAATCACAATCCATAAAACAGCCGGAGCAGTCAGACTTCTCAAATGATAAAAGGTCAGTCAAACTCAGTCTCGGGTCCAAGTTCCCAAATTCAAATTCAATCTAATCTCGGGTCCAAGTATCCAAATCAAATCCAATCTCGGGTTCAAGTGCCCAATCTCGGGTCCAAGTACCCAAATCAAATCAATTTCGGGTCCAAGTACCCAATCCTAGGTCCAAGTACCCAAATTCAATCAATCTCGAGTCCAAGTACCCAAATCAAATCTAATCTCGGGTCCAAGTACCCAAATCAAATTCAATCTGGGGTCCAAGTACCCAATCCTGGGTCCAAGTACCCAAATTCAATCCATTCTCGGGTCCAAGTACCCAATCCCGGGTCCAAGTACCCAAATCAAATTCAATCTCGGGTCCAAGTACCCAATCTCAGGTCTAAATACCCAATCTCGGGTCCAAGTGTCTAAGTACTCAAATCAAGTTCAATCTCGGGTCCAAGTACCCAAAACAAATTTAAATCACCATCTCAAAAATTAAGTCTTATTGCTTTTCACTCTCTTTCACTAAAGTTTCAAATCATTCAAGCAGGGGGCAAACTGTAGACCCTTAATTTTTGACCCAGTCAGTCCAATATATTTTAATTAGTCCAAAATAATTTTTGTGTTGTCCAATATATTTTAGTTAGTCCAAAAAAAATTTTTTATGGTATCTTGATTAATTTTAATATTTATTTTAGTAAAAACTGGTAAAGTGAATAACAATTCAAAAATAAAATAAAAAATCGGCGACGAAAAAATGGCCCGCGGGCCAATTTGCCCACCTCTGCCGCAGCCAGCTGCTGCAGCTTTTTCACTAGCGTAATTTTTCCACAGTAGTTTTTTTTCGCTAGTGCATTTTTTCCGTAGTTTTTTTTCGCCAGCGAAATTTTTCCAACGCAAATTTTTTGAAACCTAATGCAATTAGGTTTCGGTTTCCTTTTCTTAAGGAATAATAGATGCCGTGAATAACTAGAATTAGTCATATAAATTCTTCTATAAATAAGATAAAAAACAACACAAAAATCAATGAAGAAATAAGAAGGAATCGGATAGAAACTTGGATCAATAATTGGATCCGAAACTAAGTAGGAAAGACAGTGAATCAACCAAATTTTTTTTTAGAGAAACAAACAATTCAAGCAATTCAAAGGCAGCAAAGCTTGTCTTTGTTTTTGTTCATCCAAGAAGCAATTTTTGGTATAACCTACTAACCAAGGTTTGAGTTCTTAATTTCTTTTTCTTTTTTTACAGTAGCTTAATCATCTGTTTTTTTTTTCTTTTAATTCAAAAAACCTTAGAACCTCAATTCACTTTTTCTAAAGTTTGAAAACCTTAATTCGTTGCTTTGTTTTCTAAAAAGTTTAAAGTTATTAGTTTTGTTTCTTCAAAACCCCAAAATCCTAATTTGCTTTCTAAATTTTCAAAACTCTAAATTGTGTTCTGTTTCCTTCCAAAGGCTCTAAAAACTTCTTTTTTGCTTTTATAAACTTTAAATCATTTATTTATTTTCATAAAACTTCATAAAGTTATCAATTATTTTTTCCAAATCCTAAAATAAAATTCATTCCCCGAAACCCTAAATCAAAAATTCTAAAACCCTAATTCAATTCCAAAACTCAAAATAGTAAATCCTAACCCCCCTTAAAACCTTAAACCCTAATTTTTTTAAACCCTAATTCTTTAAAACTTTTAAAACCATACAAACACATATGTTATAATTTTACACAGTAAGCTTGAAACCATAATTCAATGAATAACCGTAAACCACAAATCTAAGTATTTTAAAGTTTCCAAACCCTAGTTTCATGATTTCACCATTCAAACACTAATTTGGTTAATCAAAGAACTTTATCAACCTTTTAAAACATAAAACCCTAATCTATTTTAATTCTTTTAAAAACTCACAGTAGCCTAATTCTACAAATTCCAAAATCATAAACACATGAAATAAGGAATCTTAAATAGAAATAGTAGCCCTAATTTGAATATTTATTTGCCTTATTCAATTTTATGTTTGATTATGCTTTGGTTTATTTTATATGCTTTAATTTATTTAAGTTCAATGCTTAGTTTATGATGGATGGATGTTTACTTTCTATTGATATTTAATACCTTTAATGAATGATTTATTTATGATGAATGGTTATTTACTTTTATCAATTTATTTAGATTTTCAAATGTTGTAAGAGGTATGTTTTCACTTGGTGGGTACCTCATTAGTTAAATATCATGTAATTTAAATTATTTTTCTATTTTAGAACCAATGTAAAGGACATGTTTCTACTTTTTGGTGGGTGTCCTATTTAGGCATGGGATGTAAGGACATGTTTTCATCCTTGGATGGGTGTCCATTTATTTGCTTTGTTTGGACATTGCTTTGATTTTAATATAATAATGCCTTTTTTTAATTATTGTGTGTAATATGGATAATATTGTTATATTTAAAAATTTTATAATATTAAGACCTGTAAAGGAGGCCGGTTCCAATGAATCGGGTGTTGTGGGGGTGCTGGGCCATTTCTCACCTTCCCCACACGTACCCAACTTTCCGAACTCATTACGGGATTGGGGATTCCTTAGGAATCGAGTCATCCACCCCTTTCTTTTTTCCGGCCCATCTGGGTGGTGACTCCATTTTCTCCGGACTTAGGTCCATGTTCTCTAAGGCCCCGAGCCTAAACAGTGCCGAAGTCGCAAGAACCATTCCACCGGGAGTGGGGGTGAAAATCTCCGCTCACAGAATGCCAATAATTTAAGCTTAGCCGCCCATCCAATGCCATGCTAAATTGCATTTAATAATATATCAAAGTTTGAAATGTCAAAGAAAGTCTTCATGTTGGCTTCAAAGAATAAAAAATAAAAACGAGTCTCTTAATTATTGTGATTGGTATTTTTTTTCCTTTAAAATGGTAGCGACTCAAACCAGCACAGATATTTGAAGAACCTTAGCTTGGGTCATGGCGTAAAGGTAGAAGGTAAAAGAAATCCCATTTATGATAAAAAAAAAAAAAAGTTTACAATTGTGTTATATGTTGACCCTCGTTCATCTCCAATTTGCTTTTTTTTTAAAAAAAAATTAAATTATTTAATATTATTGCATAATTAAAAGTTTATTATGGTTAATATTTTTTTTTCAAATTATTACTTTTGACTTTTGTCTATGTATTAATTTCAATTAAATATGGTATAGATGTTATATATATATATATATATTTGATTATCAAAAATATTTGGAAGCTCATATTTAAATATGAATAAATTAAAAAATTCAATTTGAACTGCTTTTAGATTTGAAAAACTTAATTTAGCTCAAGTATGTTTGCCTCATATCTCCCACCAAGATAATCTACATATAAGCAAATATATATAGTGGATTTGATAGGAATAATAATATATAGATGTTACATATTTAGTATATCAAATGCATTATATGTTATATATAAGTAGATATATATCAAAGATAAGAGAGTAATAATAGTGCATAGAGAGTAATAACAATATATAACTATTATGTATTTAGTTATATGATATATATGTTACACATAAGTAGATCTATATGTTGGATTGGATAGAAATAACAATACATAAGTATTATATAGTATTATATGTTATAAATGCTACATATAAGTAGACATATGTGTTGGATTAGATAGGAAAAAAATAGATAACTATTATATGTTTAGTTATATGTCATATATGTTACATATAAGTAGATATATATAATAAATTGGAGACGAATAACAGTACGTAAGTATTATATGTTTAGTTATATGACATACATATAATACATATAAATAGATATGTGTTGGATTGGATATGAATAACAATATATAAGTGTTATATGTTTAGTTATATGTCATATATTTTACATATAAGTAAATATGTATGGTGGATCGGTGAGGAATAACAATATATAAATATTATATAGTTACTTACATGCAATATATGTTTACATATAAATGCATATATGTGTTAGATTGCAAAAGAATAATAGTATATATATTATTATATGTTTAGTTATATGTCATGTATTTTACAAATAAGAAGATATATGTGATGGATTCGATAGGAATAAGAGCACATAAGTATTATATGTTTAATTATATGTCATTTATGTTGCATATAAGTGGGTATATATGATGGATTGGAGATGAATAATAGTATATAAATGTTATATGTTTGCCTATATAATATATGTGGTGCATATAAGCAGATATATATATTAGATTGCAAAGAAATAACAAAACTAAATATTATTATATGTTTAGTTATATGTCATATATTTTATATATAATAGATATATGTGATAGATTGGATAGAAATAAGAACGCATAAGTATTATATATTTAGTTATATGTTATATATATTACATATAAGTAGATATATATATGATGAATTAGAGAGAAAAAATAGTACATAATTATTATATATTTAGTTATATGTGTTGGATTGCATAGGAATAACAATATATAAGTGATATATGCTTAGTTATATGGCATACATATAAGAGTCACAAATTTTATATAAAAAACTAATATATAAAAATATTTTAATAAAAATTATTAAATTTATTTTTAAATAAATTTTATATATTATACTATTAAGTTGTATGAAAATAAATACCATTATTTTTTTTCAAAGAATTTTGCTTTTTTCTATTATTAATGACATTGTAAATTTTAATTTTTATGGCCGACAGTAAAAAGTTTCTCAAATTTGCAAGTGCATGACCTCTCATGCATATTCAATCAACCTCAACACAACCGAACATGTAATTGTATTGGATATACATATATAACATCATTTTACATTTTATTATCACATAAACATTACTCTATACTTTTTTCGTGATCACCACTGACTATGATCACGCCATATTAGCATTTTACATTTAACATAACTCTTAGTTACATTCCACTTTCTATAGTTATAAATACATTTCTACACAAGGTTACGAGTTCTAACTATACAACCCATAAATCTTGCATATATCTCATGAAACAAAATTATCAATCTCACCAAAACTATCCCACGACCATATTATCTCAGGCCCACACCCGTGGATAACAAAACTAATTTGCTAATATACTAAACAAGTCACATGGCCATGTTAATTTAATTAACACATCTGTGTATAATAAATCTCTTTTACTTTGAATAAGTTATCTCACCACTTTGCAATACAATTACATGTCCTCTATAGTCATACTGAATAAATTCAACCATTATGGTTTTCCTTCTATCTGTTAACATAATTGATAAATTTACATTCTTAACAAGTATTCAATTAGCTTCACGTCAATTTTTCTCATTGCTCAAATCATTCACTTAACTCAAACTTACTCTTTAATATATCATATAATTACTCATGCACTCTTTATAATTGAAATAAATATTTTCAATATTTCAAATCTTTAATTTTTATATCCAAATAATCATTTCATTCCAACAACACATTTTACCTAAAATTAAATAATTGACATACCAAGTATTCCTTAAATTATATATATATACACCATATTAAAATCTTACTTCTCTATTTATTATTACATTTCCAATTTATCTCTTATGAAAATTTTCATTCATTCCTTTCTCATAATAATTTTACCAAATAATACTCAACGTACTTGCATAAAATTTCATTAAATCAAATTCCATTCCTCTCTAGTCAAACTAACTTTCCACTTGCACACTCTTTTCATTATACTTCTATTTTCCTTATAATTTCTTACTTATACACATTTTATCACAATATACTATAATCAACATAATTCATTTAAATCAACGTCATGTCATATATAATTTTACTCAATAGTAAATATTTCATTTTTTTTTATAATCTTATGACTCAATTCTAACATTATTCTCAAATCCATCTCTTATAACTTATTTCACAAGCATATTTCAATAATCAATAATTTCAAATTTAGTTTTACTTAAGTAAAACTCCACTTCTTTAATTCATCAATTAAACTTAAACAATTTTTTTCACATTATTTCTTTCTCTAGCTTTACTCTCATGTGGAACCTCATTTTTCTCACTATTATCTAACTAATATCATTCAAATACATGACATCATAAACCACATAATGCTACATCTGAGACCAACCTAGGTGTTAATGCATATGCATGTATCACAACCCGCTTCATGTTTTTCCAAAATTTCCATTTCTTTTTTAAAACTCACTTAGGCTGAGAATCTCAAATCTAAGCTATGATACTAAAATAATTATAACACCCATATATCCTATATACATACTGTACATATACCTTGTATAAGTATAATACACATATAAAATATAAGAATGTCATATCACAATGTTGTTTAAACCCTTACCTTAGTTCCACATCAATTATATATTTAATAAAAGAACATTTTCCATTAACAAATCTCATTATTTTAAAAGTAACATTTACAAAGCCATTATACTTTTCATTATATTACATATATATAAATTTACATTGTTTTTTTTTTGAAATCCACTTATGTAGATATACATATGATCAAAAACAACATAATAAAATTATACATGCATGTACCACCTTCTAGTTGGTCTCGAAACACTCTTACTTTTCTCATGGCACAACCGTCTGACTCTCAGATCATCAATCTACTCACTTGCGCGATTCACACAATCGTGCTAAGCTTGAAAGCTTAGTGATACATATAAACAACATATATATATAATACAGAAAATCACACTCACAACACTAACATCATTTATCATCATATTCTTTGTATTTTCTTTATTATTATTAGCTTTATATTTATACTTAAATATATATTTATATATCATCCACAATTCATAATATCATTCTTGTTTACCACAAATACATAAACTAAGCCCAATTATCCTTATATAATATACTAGTTATAGAATCATTGCCTTAGCCTATCTCATCATAATGACATCAATGTGTCTCGCTAGTGGACGTAATAATATATGTGACACCCAGTGTCTCATCCACAGCGTGTCTCAACAGTAATGATATGTAAGTGTCTAACTCATGGGCATAGTAACATCTCTGTGGCACCCAATGCCTCCACCCCATCGCGTAAGGCATGACAACTACCAAGTGCAATCTTCTAGCAGCTAGATATTGTATAAGGTACACACAATACACATTTATTTTTCAACATATTTTCAAATCTCAACTCATATCATGGTTTCCATCAATCATCATCATATATAATGCCAATTTGGCTTACATCCATATTTTAGTGCACAAATTGTACTTCCCATATCTTTAACAAATATTACATCCACATTTTACAATACATGATTATCACGATAATAGCACGTCTTCTCTAAAGACAAGATCGTGCCTTGCACAAAACACAAAATAATTATCAATAACATTATTACTTGTCATAATTCTATAGTTCACTCACATTGCACAACACTTCATACACATATTTCACATTAAATTGCTAATACTATACTACAACTCATATATAAAGTATTTCAATATCATCATGGCATGTTATATATCAAGATATTAATAACATTAATCTATATATCTTAATTATACAACTCAAATCCTTTCTTTCCTTCTCAACTCATAACACTTAATTCAATACTCCATACTTTGGAGTTTCTCATTAACTAAGATTATATTAAGTTTCCAAACTAACAATAATATCATATTCATCTCATCTTTTATCATATTTATTATTTATTTATAATTCACACTTGATATCCAACCACATTTTCCATTTCATATTTTCATCATGCAATCATGAGCCCACTCACTATATGACTCATCAACATACCAATATTTTGCAAAATTAACATATTTTATCATAATTATTCACTTTATAATCACATATTTATTTCAATATATATAAAGATATAGCTATGCAAGGCATGAATCACGAATGAAAGACAAGGAAAAGAGTTATTTTTAGCAAAATTCTTCAACCGACACGCCCAAAGACATGGGCGTGTCACTGACCGTGTTATTTATCAACCTGACAGAAGCTTTGACAGCCCAGTAACATGGGTGTGAGCGGAGATTTTTGCCCCCACTCCCATGTGAAATGGTTCTTGCAACTTCAGTACTTTTAGGCTCAGAATATTAGAGAACACGGGCCTAAACCCGAAAAAAATGGAGTCTCCACCCGAAGGGGCCGAAAAAAAGAAAAGGGTGGATGACTCGATTCCTAACAAATTTTCAACCCCCTATTGGGTTCAAAAAGTTGGGTATGCGTGGGAAATGTGAGAATAACCCAGCACCACCACAGCTTCCGGTTCATTAGAACCGGCCTCCTTTTCAGGTCTAAATATTATTAAATCCTTAACTTATTATAGCATCATTCATATTATACACATATTAAAGTAAATAAATATTCATTGTATTAAAATAAAAGAATGTCCAAAAAAAAATAAATGGGCACCCATACAATATGGAAATATGCCCTTACAATGTCCAAAAGAAAATAAACAAAATAGGATACCCATCCATTGGTGAAAATGTATTCTTTACATTGTTCCAAAACTAAAAATAAATTAAATTACGTAAAACTTAATCGATTGAGGTACCCAATCATGAAAACATACCTCTTACCATTTCTTGAAACTAAAAATAAATCAAAGCATTCATTCGAGCATTTATCATAAAATCAAATAAGAATAAATCATCCATTTAAGACATAATAAATCATCCATCAAAACATATAATAAGTAGTATCCAAACTTAAATAAAGTAGTAGATATATGAGTATAGATTTTATACTTAAATTAGGGTTTAAGAAAATAAAGTTTAGGGTTTTTAGCGTTTAGGTTTAGAAAATAGGGTTTTAATTTAAAAAAAAACTAACAATATTATTTTTTAAAATGATTAAGCTACTGTGAAAGTTGGAAATAGAATTAATTAGGATTTAGGGTGTTGGAGATTTAGGAAAACAGTTTGAGTCTTTTTGAAAATAGATTAGAGTTTTGAAAAATTGCAAGAATTTTAAAGTTAGGGAACTAGATTAGTGTCTTGATGATTATATTATTGCTTTAACTTAAAACCTAAGCTACTACACGAAATAACTTATACTACTATGTAAATTAATTTAAAGAAAGAATTTAATAACTTAGGTAGTGTGATGATAGTTTGAAAGATGAAGATGATTACTGATTTTAATAAACAAAAATAAATTAACATACCTACGTTTGAAGGCTCCTCCAAATTAAAAGTGTTGAACAAACCGCCTGCCTTTTGCTGCTGCCTGTATCAATCTTATTTTCTGGATGAGCTATCACTAAGACAACACTGCTTTGCTACCTTACTTTTTTCTCCTTTGGCTGCTAGGGTTTCTCCCTTATTTCTGTTGCTTTCTGTTTCTCTAGTTGCAAAGTCACCAAAAAGTCCAAAAGTCCCGGTCGAAAGTCCCAAAAAAAGAAAAAGTCCTCTCATTTGTTTTTAATCATGTTATTTATAGGCAATTAAAAAAATCTATTTAATTAAGAAAAAATTAAAACTTCCGAATTAAATAAGATTTTGGCGAAATTGGCGTTGTTTTGGCAAAACTGGCCAACGCGCTGGCACAAGCTACGAGTGCAGGTTGCAGCATTGCTGGGGAGGACTGCTGCTGGGCTCATAATTCACCGTAAGTGTGGCCTGCAGTGAATTGGCATGTGAGGTAGCAATTGGCCTGTGGCGAATTGACTTGCCACACAGCCGTTGTCGCGTGTTGTTCACCGATTCGTCCGATTTTTTATTTATTATTATTTATTTTATTTTATTTTTTATTATTATAAATAAATATTTATAATTTCTTTTTATTTTATATATTATGTTAATAAATATAATATTATTAAAATAAATAATAAAAATTATAAAAATTATTTTATACTATTTTAAATCTTTAGATTTGACTTAATGGTCTTATAATTAGTGTGGGATTGGGCTTGGTCAAAAAATAAAGGTCTACAATGGGCGTATCACTGACCATGCCATTTATTCACTTTACAAAAGCTTTGACATGCCCAATGACATGAACGTGTCACTGCCCCTGTCATTTATATTAAAAAAACAACAACTTCGATATGCCAGTGACATGGGCGTGTCAGTGGCCATGTCAAGCTAAATTTTTTGGTATAAAATTTGAACTGAAGTACGAATTAGGCACACAATAGTCATGCCCATGGCATCCCAAAATCACTTTTTTACACCATTTTTATCAATAAAACACACTCCTATCAACTTAGAATGATGCAAACCAAAAATAAGAACATAATCCAAGTATATACTTACTCAAGATCATATGTACAAACTAAAGAGATTATATGTACAAATCTTGGTTAATCCAAGCTTACTCCTCTCCACTTGATCCCCTTTAGTCTAAACATAAAATCATCATATAATTCATTCATACAATCATCCATATATCAATTTACTCAATTCACAACTCATTTCTACAAAACCCTTACTCTTTTCCTTATCACCTTTTCCCCAATTTCACTATCCATCATCATCTCTCACAAATAATCATATTTTCATCATTTATACATCAATTCAATATATATATACTCCAACATATCATACTTATCATTTTATTCAATTAATCATCACTTTCTGTCACTAACCATATCACACATATACTCATAATCACACCAAAAATAGGCTTAAGAAAGGATACTTACTTGTTTTCTTCACTAAACCATCATTATCTTCTTTAATCCCTTTTAAATCTCTTATAAAATTTGTGTGTAGCATGAAAAACTCACTCTTCCTATTCTCTCTCTCAAAGCCACGTTCAAAGAGGAAGAAGAAGAAAAGGAAGAAGAAAAAGAAAGAAAGCTCTCTTTAAATTTCCATCCTTATCTTACATATATGTAAAATAATATAATTAATTTTCACCTAAATTTTTCACCAATAATCTTTTTTCTTCTTTTGACTTTCATTTCTCCTTTCTCTTGTTGTTGTTGTTGTTGTTGTTGTTGTTGTTGTTGTTGTTGTTGTTGTTATTATTATTATTATTTACTTAATTAATTAATTAATTAAAATTAACTTTTCATACACTAATGTATACCTCATGTATATGTGGTGTATATGTTGATATATGTATATGTCTTATATATTCTATTTATATTTTTCATATATTTCAAATACATAATATATATATATAATATCCTTCATACACATCCATCTCTTATTATATTTTCTCTATCTATTTTACCAATATACTCTCTCATAATTATTATTTTAAAGTACATCAAAAATTAAAATATTACACAAGTCCTCCTTGCAGCAGCAAAATCTGCTGAGGATTACAAAGCAATAATGTAATAGATGGTTGAGTCGATTCCTTCGACCTTTAAAGCCCATTTCAGAAGAAGAAAATCCCCTTCATCTTCTTTTGATTCCTCTGTATCATCTGCATCACCATCCACCAGTGATAAATCTGACTCGGAGTCTAACTCAAATTATTTGCCCAGTAATGGTGATGATTGTAATGAAAATTTTGCCTCCAATAAAAATAAAAAGCAAAAAAGAAAAAAAAAGAAAAAAAAAAGGAAAAGGAAAAGGAAAAACAAAAAGAAAAAGAAAAAAGAAAAGAATAACAAAAACAAAAAGTCTTATTCAAGTTCATCAGATGATTAAAGGCAGAATGAACATTATTCCTTTAAACTATATAAAGCCAATAAAATCGTTGCCAACTAATAATTTACTATTTATCTAGAGAATCTGTCATATGAAGAATCCAATAAAGCTATAGTAAAGTCAGAAGAATTGTTCATCCATAAATCTCCACAGTAAATCAAATAGTACCCCCCGACAAGGAAGCCATTTCTGAAGCTTCAGGATATCTTTCAAAATACTCTCAACTCCAGAATGCTCTGAAGAACCATCCAAGCTTTAGTTTAGGTCTTCCTTTCATTTCTCTTCTACAAACTTTCTTCTATTTCTGTATCTCCTCCATTACTGTAAAGTTCTCCTGTAAGTTTAAATATTTTTTTTTACATTTTGACTTTTGAATTTAAATTTATATTTGTATAAATATGTTATGCACTTGCAACTTAGTTTGATCTGGTGCATCAAAAACTTGTATTTTAAATTTCTGTATTATCTTAAATTTTCTTTAAAGCCTTTTATTATACATAGATTATTAGTATATCAGATGAAAATCTAGACATAAATTTAGGAGCTGAATCTGAATGAACAAAATTTTTATCTGCATTTAGGTATAACAATTATACGTACCAATATTCTTGTATAATTATTTGTATAGCCCAGTAGCCTTTGATGAGTAGTTACTATTTTCTGCAAATTAAATTACCATAAATAACATTATATGTTTTTAACATATTCTTTCTTTATGTTTATGTTTTATTTTTAAAATTTCTTTATATTCTGAATAGATCTAGGAGTGTGTATTGCCCGTTGCGTAGATTATCCCCTAAGACATAACATTAGAGGAGACTAAGAAGGAAGTAGCAGATCTTTACTTTTAGATTGAGAGGATAAGAGACTTCATTCATGCCATTTGATCGAAGGCAGCGATGAGCTGAGAAGAGAATTGTTCATGCCCTTTGATCTAAGGCAGCGATGAGCTGAGAAGAGAATTGTGACTAACTACTTAGCAATAAAGTGAAATAATATTCATAAACTAAATAGTGTTAAGGCCAGAGAGATAGAGAGAGAGAGAGTAGATTGAAGGGAGATTAAGAGTTTGAGTGAGAGAGAGAGAGAGAGAGAATAGATAGAGAGGGGAGATGGAGTGTTTGAGTGAGAGAGACAAAGCAAACACAAGGCAACAAATAACAAAGTACAAAGGATAAAAACGTGGTTTTTTTAATTAATGGCGACGGTTATAACCGTCGCTAGTAATATATCAATGTCATTAAATTATTTTTTATAAATTGTGACTATTAGAACCGTCAAAAATAATAAAAATAGCCGCTAAATAAGTTTATTTTGTGACGATTTAAAAATCGTCGAAAAGTTAAAAATATAGCGACGGTTTATATTAACCGCAACAAAAAAAAGGTCGCTAATTACTCAATTTTTTGTAGTGAAATTAGTTTTTCTTTTGTTTGGTCAAAAAATAAAGTTGGAAAAACCTTTTTCAGGTATATTAATTAATATATCTTTTTACTCTTGTAACTTTTGAAATTCAAAATTTAAATATGAGCTTGATATCTATTGATATTTAAGGGTAAAATTATAGTTTATTAAAAAAAAGAATAATCTTTTCTCTCTATGGTTCCTATTATTTGAGAGGAAAAAAAGAAGAGATATTACTTACTTTGATGGTTTATCCATACAAAAAAAAATTTGAAAGTGATATTCTTCGTCTTATCCCCTTGTATCCACAATGATACTATTAATTTGTAGGTACTTAAAATATTCCAACAACAATATTTATTGGAGCTCTAAGAAATATATTTTTTTTTCTTAGGTAATCTTATCTATATCTATATAAATATATAAAAGCTAAAAAAATGATAAATCTTTTAAAGTTGTTCTGTAATCTATTTTTTAGAATATTACAATATCATAATTTCTCATCAATTTCTCGATTTATTATTAATTTATCAATTTTACTTTCTCTCTTCTTGATAAAAAATTTAAACTATTGAATTTGATATTAATTTAATATTTAATATTTTCTTATTTTAATTAATTTTAATAATTTATATAAAATTTTAAATTTAATAATTAAATATAGTTGTGACTTTTAATCTTTTATGAAATAATTACATCTATATAAATATATAATAGCCGATGAGGTGGGAGTTTTTTTTCTAGTTGCCACATCAGCCATTTTCCAAAACAAAGCCTATTCCGCATTTTTGCCTTTTCCATTTATTTTGTTAATTTTTTCTTTTTTTTCTCAAAAACCAAAACGACAACTCTGTTTCATGCTGAAAGAATTCGATCGGTCTCATTCATTGCTGCCACCGAAGAAATGAAATCAAACTTTTATTTTGATTCGATTGTTCTTATTCATTTTTGCTACCAAAGAAATGAAATCAGATACATGGTGGCATCGGTTAGGGAGGGAAATTTGGTCTTCTTCCAGCCAAAGATGGGGATATCAATGCTGACCAGTTAATTAAGTTCATCTTTATCATATTTTGTGCGAAGAATATATGATGTTGGGTTGAAGAATATCATCCCGATTTTGTTCTCCTTTCCTGATTTTGCTGAGAATCATTTTAAGGAAATGATATTAGGTTGTTTGCAAGCAGTGGCGGAACCAGGAATTTACCGAGGGGGGTCAAAATTTATACATAATAAAAATTACAAACAAATTCACAATAAAATTAAACATTTAATATTACAGTGTAGTGTCAGTAGTTCAAAAATTAATTTGTGCTATTAGGTTGACTACGACTAAGAGACGATAATTGTATCCTACGACTTTGCATTTTTTGAAAACGTTGCATAACAGCCTCATTTTCAATTTTTAAAAAAATTTCTCTCCACATAACAAATCAAACAGTCGGTCAAAAATTCATCTCCCATCTTATTGCGCAAATCCGTCTTGATAATGTTCATTGCTGAAAAAGCTCTTTCGACAGTAGCAGTTGCAACAGGTAAGACTAACGCCAACTTGATAAGCAAACATACCAAAGAAAACATAGTGTCATAACCTGTCTCAACCATTTTCTGAGCAAGAGCTCCAATATCATCTAGATCAGAGAAAGCTATATTTCTTCTTACATCAACAATGTAAGTCTCAAGTTGATCTTCAGGTACCATCCGATCAGTAATCGTGAAATCATATGGATATAGTTCAGCGAGATGAAGTAATTTAGATAGCTGGAAGCTGGAGAATGAGTTTCTATGAGAAAGACAAGCAATGCATGAAAGCAATTTCATACTTGATTTTGTAAAGCGATTTTCCATTTCTTGAGCAATGAAATCAATAACCTGAAATTTGGATGAAATAATATTAGGTAATAGCATAATAAAATGTTAAATATATTATTAATTAATAAAATAGTACCTGACAAAATATTTCTACTCGAAAGTGGTGGTAATAAGTAATTGGAGTACCAACACGCTTAGATCTTAGATAACCTGCATTATCTTCCATATTAGGCACTGTGATATCATGATCTATACAGAAATCATTAACAACGTCCAATAATTTATTTCATCCATCCTCCCTGAAGCTTTGTAATGCTTGTTTAACAGTTGCAATTAAATGAATTGCATTAACAATATTTTGATCATTTCTTTGTAAGGCTTGAGATAGATCATTTGTCATTCCTAAAAGTTTTCTCATCAAGAAAGCAATGAAAATAAATTCATAACTTCCCATTTTATCAAGCAAGCCCACAACTGCCCCTCGATTTCTCAGAACAGAAGCATCCTCAAAAATATTCTCAAGAACCTCTTTCACAGGAGACCACATTGAGAGAAGACGCACAATTTTTTTATAATGAGAACCCCATCGCGTGTCACCAGGTCGACCTAAATTTGTTTCTTGATGCAAGCCTCTTCCAGTTTGAATATCACCACTTTCTAGATGCTGAACTACTTTATCATGCTGTTTTTGGCGGAGAGCATCCCTCCTTTTACATGAAACTCCAACAATGTTTGCAATCATTGCAATATAATAAAAAAAAATGACTTACAAATCTATTACTCCTTGCTGTTGCAACAAATACTAATTGGAGCTGATGAGCGAAACAATGAATATACCTTACCGAAGGATTTTCATTTAAAATGAGAGTTTTTAACCCGTTGAATTCACCTCGCATATTGGAAGCTCCATCATAACCCTGACCTCTAACTCTGCTTATTGATAACCCATGTTTTGCCAAGAAATCATCAGGTGCACTTTTCAAAGACAAAGCAGATGTATCACTCACATGTACTACTCCAATTAATCGCTCAACCACTTGTCCCATTTTGTTAACATATCTCAATACCATATATAGCCATTTGCTCCTTTACTTAATTATCACAAGCCTCATCAATTAATAAGGAGTAGAAGTCATCTCCAATATCATTAACAATGGCTAGTGTCGTCTCCAAAGCACAAGCACTAACTATTTGCTTCTGGATTAATGGAGAAGTGAGTTGATTATTACCAGGAGCATTTGAGTCAACTGCATTCCCAACATCAACATTGCGTTCGCTGTACCAACTAAGAAGTAAAAGAAAATTACCCCGATTTGTTGAATTCACTGACTCATCATGCCTACGAAAAGCCAACCCTTGAACTAGAAGAAAACGAATACAATCAACAATAGCGGTCAAACGGGTGCGGTAAGTAATCTCAATCTCATGACTATGAGGAGATAAGACATGAGACACACTTTGTCTTTGGTTTTTAAAACCAACATATTGCATTTTAGCATAATTGTGTGGACTATTTGGACCCCCAACATGTTCATTAAACCTCTCCATTGCTTTTTTCCAATTGCGAAATCCAATATCTGTGAAGACATTATCCCCATGCTTGGAGTCTCTATTTGATCTAAAAAGATAACACCAAAAACAAAATGCCGCATCTTTACTAATACTATATTCCAACCACTCATATTTAGAGAACCGGTGATCTCTAAAACTTCTCATAATTTTTAAAAAATTTGTTTGTGGAAAATTATGGTCAATTGGTTGACAAGATCATTTAATCACATATTGTCTCCTAAAATCATCTCTAATCCCAACATCAAACTCGTCAATGGGTTTACGCAATGCGGGATCGCTAATAATATCATCTAAATTAAACTCTTGACGTCCTTTTTTATTGCTAGTTTCTTCGCCAATTGCGTGACTACTTGATGTTGAAATTGGTTTGGGAATATTTGAAGATTCACCACATTCATTCTGCACTCTCTTTGTCTTGATTAAAAATTTATCCATTTCTGTTTTAATTTATAATCAGTATATATTAAAAGAATAAATAAATAAGTTTAATTTACTCAATAATATATAACAAATTCAAATATATAAAAAAAATTCACAATTATTAAATAAACTATAATAAAATCAAATTTCTAAATAAATCTCAAATTGCAATAATAAAATCAAATAAAACCAAAATTAAATAATAAATAAATAAACTATATATAATTTTTAATTATTTTTATTCTATTATATATTTCTAAAAAAATCTCAAATTACAATATTAAAATCAAATAAAACCAAAATTAAATAATAAATAAATAAACTATATATAATTTTTAATTATTTTTATTCTATTATATATTTCTAAAAAAATCTCAAATTACAATATTAAAATCAAATAAAACCAAAATTAAATAATAAATAAATAAACTATATATAATTTTTAATTATTTTTATTCTATTATATATTTCTAAAAAAATCTCAAATTACAATATTAAAATCAAATAAAACCAAAATTAAATAATCAACAATCAAATAAAATAAAAAAATCAAATTACAATAATAAATTTTAATTGATCTAATCCTATTAAATATTTCTAAAAAAACTCTCAAATAACATAAATTAAATCAAATAAAAAATGAACAATTATTAAATAAACTATATATAATTTTTAATAAATCTAATTAATAAACAAAATTAAAAATACACAAAATTAAACATCAATCTAATTAAAAAAATCACAAAACACATTACAACATTTAAACAATACACAAAATTAATATTTCATTAAACAAAATATTATAAAAAAAAATTAGACAAAATAAAAAAAAATTAGACAAAAATTAAACAATACCTCTGCTGCCTCCCTCCTGTCAGTCTCAGATCTGCGGCTGCTCCGAGCAATGGCCGATGGTGGTGGTCAGTGGCGGTGGTCGGTGGTGGGGCTGCCCTGCCTGGCCTGCTGGTGGCTGTGCAACTTGGGGAGGGAAGGGGGAGAGGGAAGAAGGAGAAGGGAAGATGAAAAAATGCATCCCTTTTTTTATTTTTGAACCGGCCCAAGCGAAACGGCTTCTTTTCGCTTGAACCGGTTTTTTTTTTTAATTTACCCCTGGCGAACCAGGGGTCAATTTATAAAAAAAAAAAATTAGTCCTTGGAGAAACGGCGCCGTTTCGCCAAGGACTAATTTATAAAAAAAAAATAAACGTATTTACAGCGAGAGGTTCGTCTACCCCTCGCTGTAAATCGTCTGCAACTCAGCCCCCTTCAACGGGACTGAGTTTAGCTCGACCTCCACGCCTCCACCAGCTTTACCCTTTCTGGCCACCAGTTGGAGAGGGGGGGGTCGTGTGACCCTATACGACCCCATGGTCGTTCCGCCACTGTTTGCAAGATGAGGACCTTAAAGAAGCCAATGCGGCATGGGAAGCCATTGATAAAAGGATGGATTCACGAAGGATCGGAAAGAGGAGCGGTTGAATACTTTCTAGCTCTCTCTTCCAAATTTTGATACCGGAATTTATATTTGCTTTGTTGATTTCTCTCTTAATTCTTCTTCTTCTTCTTTTGTCTTTATTCCTTCTGAATTAACTTTCATATGCAGTATCATGCCAATGATGTCTTATCTCTTGAAGTGCATGAAGGACATTAAGAAGGCCAGCGTGATAGGTAAGGATATTGCAAGATTTCCAAAATCTTCGACTCACTTCTTTCTTGGTACTGTTATAAGAGCTTGATTGACTAGAACTTGAAAATTTCTACACAACATACATTTTTACAATGGCTGATATCATATCACCATGGATATTCTTAATTGGCTCAAGCTATGACACTATGGTTTAAAATAAGACTTAAGTAGACCAATGAGCCTTTGGTTCATTGATAGTGGAGTTGTCTTCAAGGCTTAAATCTCTTGATTTCAAGTCCTAATCAGAGCAAAATTTGCCAAAAAAATAAAAAAAAACATACTAATTAGGCATTTAAGTAATAATTAGGAAAGTTTCAAAATTAATCTCTATATTTTGTTCAAATTTGCACAAACATTTTGATAGTGAAAATAATAATTCATGGACATGTGGTCAGTTTGTCATTGCATGAGGAAGTCGTCATGCAGCCTCTCCAATAAAGACAATTTTTTTGTATTAAATCCTCTCCTTTTTGGCTTCATTCAGAATCAAGTCCATTCTCTTCTGCACTGAGACTACTCATTTTTATTTTTAGTGAATTTTATCTTTAATGTTCATTCGTCCTTTAAAGGTTCATATAAATATATGATGCGCAGGTCTACGTCTTTCCCAATATTCGTCTTTCAATGGTTCATATTAATCTCTAAATACATTTAGTGATTGCTGCATTTAGTTTGGACTGATTGATTCAATTGAGAAGTTGAATTTTTCTAATATGATTATGCATTGTGTTAAGGCATGGATTTTAAAATCAAGCAGCTAACAGTTGGTGGGAGGCCGATTAAAGGTTGCAATCTGGGAGACTGGCATGGCAGTTTGTTAATTATTCTACTTTTACATAGCCAATTGAATTTGTAATCTTTGTGTTTCTACTTTTTATCCTCACGAGTGAGAGAGAAAGTCTGCATTGTCAAATGATTTTTATATTTTTTGCCAATATGTGAGTTCGCCATCAATGCAACAATGGGATATTCAAAATGGAACAAAAGCTTGAGAAAACCTATTCACTCAATAAAAGCCTGCTCAATTTTTTTATCATTATATAATCTTTTTTCTTTTTTATAAAATTCATGATTTTTCTAGAGAGCAAAAATGTGTTGTTCTTATTCATAATGATAATTATGGTGTTCTTTGTTTTATAGATTTATGTTGGACTTTGCTATCACTTTGTGGTATTCTTATTATTATTTACAAAAATATTCTAAAAATGAAAAAATATTACAAAAATACTGCATAAACAAGAAATTTACAAAAATACTACTTGCTCCTTAAAAATTTACATTTATACTATCTTTTTCTTTTCTCTTATTCTCTCCTCGTTTATTAAAATTGGTCCTGAGATTTTACTACACTGTAACAAATTATAAATTAAAAAAAAATAATACCTCAAATTTTAACTGTTATTTTCCTTCTTAAAAATTCTATTATCATCCTTTTCTCTTGTATGGCGACTCTCTCTTTTTTAAATAACTTTGTAATGTTAAAGCTTTAATACAATTAAAAAAAGTTTATTTCGAACTCTATAATTTTTCATTTTATCATACTTAGTTTAATTACTATTATATTATATATAGATAGATATAGACTCTTTAAGAATCAAGCCACAGATTTATTTATCTAATTTAAAAATGAATCTTTTGCATATCTCAAATAATATTTCTCTTATCTATTTTCTTTATTTATTTATTCTAAAAAATAATTTTAGAACATTACATTAATTTTCTTGATAATATATTAAATTCCTTAATTTTTTTCACTTTTATTGTTACTTTCAACATAATTTTACAAGTTATCTCTTTCATTTTAAAAAAACAATAATTTTATAAAATATTACAATCACAGTAATTACATATTTTTTGCATTTTGCTATAAAATGTAAAGTATTAAATTTAGATTTTTTTTTCCTCATTTCTATTTTGAAGCTAACTACAACATGGCAATATCTATATATTGGCAGCAATTAATAATTATGAGCATATGATTAGTATATCTTTGGTATATTTTACAATTAGTTTTTAAATTGCAAAAATAGAAAAGGAAAAAAAAAAGCTAAATTTAATACTTTACATTTTATAACAAAGTATTAAAATGTAAAGTATTTTACAATTAGTTTTTCATATTTTATTTAAATAAAAAGCAATTAAATTACAAAATTCAAATAAAAAACACTTTCAAAAAAAACAAAAAATATGCCAAATATATCAACTCAAATAGAATATCAAAAACGTAAAATAAATCAAATATAAACCAGAATCAAATAAAAACCAATATAAAACAATTCTAACATAAATATCAAAAATATAAAATAAACCAAACATATAATAGAATCAAATGAAAAGCAACCAAATTACTACCCAAATAAATACACTTTAATAAAACAAAAAAAATTGTTAAACATAATAAATCTTATTTTGATATCAACAACTATGTTAATGTATTCAGAATCAAAGTTTAAAAGTTTAAACCCCTAAGAAATGCTATACGTTATAATTGTATTAATACTAGGTACAAACCTTCGCGATGCGTGAATATATATAATTTTTATTATTGTGTATATTTTTTTATCGTTGTATATAGTACTTTACGTACTTTAACCATTTATTATGATCATTATATATTATGCTATGGTAAATTATTTTTTAAAAAATATATTTTTAAAAGGCGTAACAAAGTCTGTTAGCCTTCTTATAATGAATTGAATTGTACATTAAAAAAAAAAGACAAACAAAATGTCACATTTTCGGGTTCTTTGCAATGTTAAGAGGACCAGTGAAAAATAGAGAAAAATTATTGTCTGACTGTTATTTTACACATAAATAAAGACATTCCACTTTTAAGCAGAAAATAGAATAAGTCTCACATTATGTTGAATCATGCTGCCAACTAAAAGACTATTTGAACTCTCATACCAAAGCACTTTTGCAGCTTGTTTCATGTTCTGTAATATATTCTTCTCTTATTTTTCAACTCTTTTCTTCTTCTCTGTTTTTCTCTTGGCAAATGGATCCTCTCCTAGCTGTGCAAAAAGCAATAACCACACGTGTATAAATCATATCTAATTGCTTGCCTAGTTAAAAGCTTGTTGGTCTTTTTATTGTTGATAATCAAAAGTTCCAAACATATTCTTTTTAGTTTTCCACAACACTAATCAAAGCGATATTCACGATTAGGTTTCTCTGATATGATTTAACAACAGATACTTTATTGTAGAACTACTATCAGTCATCTTTGCCTCAATTATAGGAATATTTTCATCACTGTTAGCATGATCATATACAAAACAACATTTCCAAGGGACAGTTTGTTCATCCCACTTCACCTCATATCCAAAACTAATCAAGTGGCAGCTTGTTCATCCCAAGCCACCTTGTCTTTCTTGCGTTTCTTTGTATCTGCAAGAAACATCAACCAAATATTATCTATTGCATGGTCTTCGAACAAAAAAAAAATCAAAATTCAATTGCAAGTCAAATGGTATCCTCCCAACTGGGAATAATTGCAAGTCTAAGGATTATTTAATTTCCCAAAAACTGGGAATAATTGTTACTTGCCATATATAAACTACTTCTAACACTATAATTTGATGTAATAGCAAAAGTGCTATTGATAATGCATTATTTATTTGGTTGTGATTGTTATTTTTTCCATTTACATTCTAGTGTTTCTTATTATGCACATTTCGTGCTTAAAGAAAACTTTAAGGTAGCTTCTTCAATGTATGATTGCCAAGAAAAACCACCGCCAACTAGTGTCATCTTCATCAGTGTGCTTTGCCCACCAAAGAAATGTGAATCTAATATTAAAGTTTATTATCTTTATCTCTTTCTATATTTGCTTAAAGCTGAATTTGTTATTATTAGATATTATAAAGATATAAGTAAGTGAAACTGAAATGAAGCAAATATAAATTAGCTGTCTTCCATAATAAAAAGGCTATTTCTTACCCTTAAACGTTAAATTATGCAGTCTTGCAATTAGCTAATAGGCCATGGTTACAGGTCATATTGCCCATTGCCAAAGGTCATTTTCACCGAGTACTTTGTGTCATAGTTTGCCAAGAAAGTTGCACATACTGACTGTAGAGCATACACATACATATTATAAAACCATCCAAATTAAGCTTACCTCTTGATTACTCCCAAGTGATTTTACATTTGGGTCTATAGAGACTAAAGCAGGTTCACACAACTTGATGGCTTTGAGCAAATCTCCAAGTGTCCCCACTTTAGATCCCTAGGTAGACCTGATACAAAAATGGACAAATCCTCATCAAATCACCATGGATACATATTCTTTGGTATACATGGTTTTGTCCTCACATGTATTTAGGAAAGATTTCTACTTTTGCAAATTCTATGCTACAAGTTTATAAGTTGCTGCCAACTGAGATATACCTTATTTTGTATGCTACTCCTAAACACATATCATACTTCAAAACAGTAGGTAGAGCCGTTAATATAATAAGTAATAATCACAAGGTGGATAAACAACTTCGCATAACCTACTCTAAGCTGCATACCATATTCATCAATAGGGGCATCATAATCAATAGCTAGTTGAGATGAAGGGACCACCACCAGTACCACCAAAATTAGTTCCTCCATGGTACTGCAGAAGAGAGAAAAAATAAACTAGCACGCTCTACTTTTATATCATTATATATTGGTACTACCCCTATATATTACCGAGCTCCTAGCCGAGCTCTATGCTCCACTGTGGACCCAATTTTATTGCCATTCAGTGGTTACAGTGAGCCTCAACCGAGCTCCTCGAGTAACATAGATCCTTATCTGACATGCACGACCATGCCGAGCTCTATACTCAACCTCTACCTCTTCTAATTTGGCATTCTCACATGCATCATGATTTAGTAGTTACATGGCGTACCCAGTTTGGCATAAATTTCAAATAACTTGAGGGGGTCTAATGATATTACCCCTCCTTTGACCGAGCTCTTGAACCGAGCTCCATGTATGGTCGCCTCTTGAACCGGGCTCTTATAAGAAGATTCAACCTCGGCTCCGGACATCTTAGTCTAACCGAGCCTTCAGTGTCCAGGCAGACACTCGTTGATACGGCCGTCGTATGGCCTGACAGACTCGTAATCAGTGTTAATACCATATCAGAGGTTGTCTCCCTCCACCGACTATAAATATGGGTCACCCCTCACAAAAATGGCTCTATTCTCTCCACTTTTGCTCTCTTTACACTTAGACCGATCGAGCTCTGACTTAGGCATCGGAGTTTCCCCCTGCGGAACTCGATCTACCTCTCTCTGGTCTTGCATGTTAAAGACCCAGCAGCGGCATCACCTGAGCCGAGCATGGAGAGCTATGATTTTAAATTAAATCCAATTTTAGTCATTAAACAAACTAATTTTACAATAAGAAAATGAAAAAGGTAAAGCTTTTAGCTTGTATGCTCATCTGTGTAAACATACCAGGCAGTCCCGATGTTGGGTTTGTAATCCTTGTTTGGTTTGAAGTCTTCACAGTAAAATCCATTACAAGTGTTAATCTGTTCATCAAGTAGATGTAAGTTTGTATAAATTGACAACATCCCACAATAAATATTTTAACTCAAATGAATAACATCACATCCACATTTCATAAAAATTTTATTATTAATCATTAAATGGACAAACTCGTCATTTCCATTATTGAAATACCACATCAGAGGTCGTCTCCCTCCACCAACTATAAATATGGGTCACCCCCCATAGATATGGCTCTATTCTCTCTACTTTTGCTCTCTTTACACTCAGACCGATCGAGCTCTGACTTAGGCATCGGAGTTTTCCCATGCGGAACTCAATCCACCTCTCTCTGGTCTTGCATGTTAAAGACCCAGCAGCGACATCACCTGAGCCGTGCATGGAGAGCTATGATTTTAAATTAAATCCAATTTTAGTCATTAAACGGACTAATTTTACAATAAGAAAATGAAAAAGGTAAAGTTTTTAGCTTGTATGCTCATCTGTGTAACTTACCAGGTAGTCCCGATGTTGGGTTTGTAATCCTTGTTTGGTTTGAAGTCTTCACAGTAAAATCCATTACAAATGTTAATCTATACATCATCAAGTAGATGTAAGTTTGTATAAATTGACAACATCCCACAATAAATATTTTAACTCAAATGAATAACATTACATCCACATTTCATAAAAAATTTTATTATTAATCATTAAATGAACAAACTCGTCATAGTAGAGCATACACATACATATTATAAAACCATCCAAATTAAACTTACCTCTTGATTACTCCCAAGTGATTTTACATTTGGGTCTATAGAGACTAAAGCAGGTTCATACAACTTGATGGTTTTGAGCAAATCTCTAAGTGCTCCCACTTTGGATCCCTAGGTAGACCTAATACAACAATGAACAAATCCTCATCAAATCACCATGGATACATATTCATTGGCATACATGGTTTTGTCCTCTAGGAAAGATTTCTACTTTTGCAAATTCTATGCTACAAGTTTATAAGTTGCTGCCAACTGAGATATACCTTATTTTGTATGCTACTCCTAAACACATATCATACTTCAATACAATAGGTAGAGTCGTTAATATAATAAGTAATAATCACAAGGTGGATAAACTTCGCATAACCTACTCTAAGATGCATACCATATTCATCAATAGGGGTATCATAATCAATAGCTAGTTGCAATGAAGGGACCACCAGCAGTACCACCAAAATTAGTTCCTCCATGGTATCGCAGAAGAGAGAAAATAAATTAGCAAGCTCTACTTTTATATCATTATATATTGGTACTACCCCTATATATTACCGAGCTCCTATCCAAGCTCTATGCTCCACTGTGGACCCAATTTTATTGCCGTTCAGTGGTTACAGTGAGCCTCAACCGAGCTCCTCAAGTAACATAGATCCTTATTTGACATGCACGACCATGTCGAGCTCTATGCTCAACCTCTACCTCTTGTCATTTGGCATTCTCACATGCATCATAATTAGTAGTCCTTGTCAAGCTCAGTTGAGCTCCCTTGCATAGCGTACCCAATCTGACATAAATATCAGATGACTTGAGAGGGTCCAGTGATATTATCCCTCCTTTGATCAAGCTCTTGGACCAAGCTCCATGTCCGGTCGCCTCTTGGACCAAGCTCTCATAAGAAGATTCAACCTTAGCTTCGGACATCTCAGTTTGACCAAGCCTTCAGTGTTTGGGTAGACACTCCACTAACACAGCCGTCGTAAGGCCTGACACACCCGCAATCAGTGTTGATATCACATCAGAGGTTGTCTCTCTCCACCAATAATAAATAGGGGGTCACTCCCCACAGATATGGCTCTATTCTCTCCACTTTCATTCTCTTTACACTTAGACTGACCGAGCTCTAACTTAGACATCGGAGTCTCCCCCCTGCGGAACCCGATTCGCCTCTCTGGTCTTGCAGGTTAGAGACCCAGTAGTGGCATCACCCGAGCCTGAGCATGGAGAGCTAGGACCAATCTGAGGATCACCCTAGCATCATATATCAGTTGAATAAACTTCCTTAAAATAATTAGCTTACCATATAATAGTTCATGAATGAAACACCATTCTAGATAAATCTTGCAATTGAAAATGCCAAATCTTCTGCTCGCCTATAAGGAATTGAAACACCAAACTTGGTGTCCCTGACAGTGTGATAAAGCAATTGAAAAAAAAAAGCAATTGGCGTTAGAAAAAGAACTATGATTTTAAATTAAATCCAATTTTAGTCATTAAACAGACTAAATTTACAATAAGAAAATGAAAAAGGTAAAATTTTTGCTTGTATGCTCATCTATCTTACCAGGTAGTCCCGATGTTGGGTTTGTAATCCTTGTTTGGTTTGAAGTCTTCACAGTAAAATCCATTACAGATGTTAATCTGTACATCATCAAGTAGATGTTAGTTTGTATAAATTGACAACATCCCACAATAAATATTTTAACTCAAACGAATAACATCACATCCACATTTCATAAAAAAATTTATTATTAATCATTAAATGGACAAACTTGTCATTTCCATTATTGAAATTCCAAAAGCTTCAAAGTATATCAAAGCAATAGACAAACACAAGAAATCGATAAAACCCAAAAAAATTAAAATGAAAAAAAGACATCAAGAAATAAAACATCATGTATCTTTACTTAAGGGCCATCTAAAGGGCCACCTATGTAACAACAGACTATTAGAAACCCCATCAAGAAAGAGTCACATTGAATAAATATACTAACAATTCATATAAGAATATGACAATTAAAGTTAATGGAAACCTTGAAAATTGACAAAAAAAAAATCACTTACAACAGGATCATGGGCATCTTCTACCTGCACATGACCAATGGGACTCCCGTACCAAGAACCACTGTCATCTCAGCTGCCCATTTTGTATAGCTTTACTTGGTGCACCAATCTCCCATTCCACTGGTCTAAATTCATTTTCTATCTGTAAAATATTAATGAAGTTCTGATATTAAATTTTCTCATGAGCATTTGCACATTTTATAGCTTCCCAATCTAATGAATCCATTGTGTTTGGTGCTCTTTCCCTTTTTCTACCATTAGCTTCTGCTGAATGCTCAAGCCATTCCAATTAATATCATCTCTTATTTTCTAAATTACACATAGATGCTATTGGAATTGAAAGCAAGCCAGAACATAAAATATACAAAAGCATTCAATTGTACTTGTTAATATGAAGAACCTTGATTGAATCCTCCTTGATTTTACCTCTAAATTGAGAAAATATGAAATGGAAAATTGAGGAAAAAATGAATCTGCCGACATAAACTTCTTAATATTTAAACAAAATTAAAACATAAACCAACAAATTGGAAAAAAAAACATCAGTACCATATTTTAACAATACAAAAAGATCCTAGCATAAAGTAACTAAAACAATTCTTAACATTCAGGACCTTCATGTTTCATGTTTTTCCAAAATACCCAATTCCAAAATGAGCATCAAATTCCTATTGTGAAATAAGTACAAAATATTGGCCAACACAACTTGCACCCTGCACCTTATAGCAAGTACCTTTGCATTTAAATATCTATCTCTATCTATTTCCCAACAACTATAACCATTTATTCCTTGATAGATCAAGAATTTAATTTTTTTTTATTCAATATGAGAGTAAAAAACTGCATAAACTGCATAAGCTCACTAAGATGATCTAACTAATGAAGATAAAGAGACAGTATGTGAAAATCCCTCATAGAAAAAGAAAAAACATAAATATGCTCCACAAGTTTTCAGAGAATACACACTCAAATTGAAGGTTTATAATGAAATATTCACTACCCATCAAATAAATAAATAAATAAATTTCAAGTTTTAGCTAACAACCACAAGCAAATAAATCAGATTGATTATCTTTTTTATCAACTCAATTTCAGTTCCAAAAATAGTTTCACTATTAAACTATTGAAATCAATCAATAAATAAATACATAATAAAATAAAAGCTTTGTTTCTGAGTTAGGAGAGAATCGACCAGTGAGCGAAGGATTCAATGATGGCGAACATAGCAGGAATGTCTCTAAGAACAACGTCGAAACATGTAACATTCCAATCGACTACGTAATCTGCTTTGACAGCGTTATCGCTGCTTATTTCTCAAAGAATAGAACGAGATTGCTGCTTCCTTGTTTTATGTTGGATTCTCTGGGTAAAGAACAAATCATTTCAAAATGGAACCAAAGGACTAGATTGTCAGAAAGTGGAAGCTAAGGACATCAAAACCCATATCAATAAGCATTTCTTCTGGCATGAAATCGAGTTACGAAAAAGGTTAAAATGAAACCTAAGGAATAAATTGTTTGAAAATGGAACCAACCCGTTTGAAAACGGGACTCAATGTAACTGCTCATGTCCTGTATCCATACAATATATATACTCTCCATATATAAAATATATAAATAAAATATCAGTCATAGCTATAGACATTTTAAAAATTTTATAATTATAAGAAAAATATTTTAAATTCTTAAAATATATTATAATAACTACGTATAAATCCATAATAAATTAATATTATCAAAACTGCTTATTTAAAAAAAATACCAAAATTTTATCTATAATTCGAATGTTCTCAAAAATTAATTAACTCAACATGTCAAGAAAAATACTCTCCAATCCATATAATCAATCATTTCTCCAAAAAAAGCTTCATGGCTTAAAATTTCTCAACCATTTTCAAAATATTTACATCTATATATATAAGTATAAAAATTTGCAACATTTAGTCCAAAAGCTTTACAAATACAAAATTTTCATGTTATAAAAAAATAAAATACATACATATATATATACGTATATATATATATATCAAAATACACAAAGAAAATGTATACACACTTGCAAGTAGCTCTGTCTTGTGGCAAAACAAAAGTCTTCTAGTAGAATCCCAAAATCCTAGACCTTGTCAGGTCTAGCAGAGTCTTCAGTCTCAATCCTATCACCGGTGCGATGAACAAATCGCGCTAATCTAACAACCTAGTAGTACATACTTTGATAGTAATAGAAATTGAAGGTAGACAATACATAATGCTTTTTGTTTAAATTCTACAATATGACATGCAATAGCATATTAGTTTATTTACATTCTTCATTTTATGTCATCAAATATAAAATTTACATACATTGGGGCACAAATGACTTTATAAAATATTCAAGTTTCAGAGTTATTATTTTAGTCTATTTTAAAATCCAATACCTAGCCCGTAGGCATAAAATAATGACGCCCAGCGTCTCCAAAGGTACACAATAGAATGATAACGCTCAGCGTCTAGCTCGAAGGTAAATCATAGGCATGCCACTAAACACAAAATCTCTGAAATTGAATAATATATTAGGCAACATATAAATAATGTATATTTCCAAAATCTATTTTCTTATCACATTGTCTCTTTGACTCATTTTTTTTTTCTTCCATGACTATATACAATCACTATAATTCAATATAAATCATCACATTATCAACAATGCATGTCACTTTGCATTAAGACTATATTATCCAAACATTTTGGACTATTCTCACATAATTCACATTTATCATATTTTACGTATTTTAGCCATTAATAATAACTTTTCATAATACACATCACGTATATACATCATTTCACATTTAATATCACAATGCATATGAGCATTCAAATAACAAAGTAGCTTAATATATTTTTTCATTTAAAATATGCTAAGCCAAATTAAATGCAAATATGTTTCAAACTATCAAAATTATGTACATACCTTAATCCCGACACCCAAATCCAAGCTAATATCACTCATTACGCTTCACTTCCAAGATGTTCTTCACTACTAGACTTGGGTAACAACCACTCACTCAATATCTATCCAAAATATGGGTGAATAAAATGCATTAGAATCATAATTCTACACATTTTAACTACTAAAACTCAATTTAGCACATTTTCCTCAAGAATCATAATTCTACACATTCTAACCTTCTTTAATTTTAGAACATCATTCAATTCAATTCCAAATGGTATTTTAAGTTCATTTCTATCATTAAAAGCATATTATAACATATTTTAATCAATTAAACACAATTTACCTCAATTTTTTTTATCAAAATTCTACTAAAACCCTAACTAGTCACTACCTCTTCCAAACTTTAACTAAACTTAAACAAACTAACTATTAAACTCCAAAGTCATTCTTTCCTCATCAAATTAACACCATCCATATCAAATCCAGCAATTATAACATGCGCAATTAAATCTTCATATTTCATATATTCATACTTCTTAATGAAACCCAAACATTAGAAAAGAAAACTTACTAACTTGTTCGAAATCCACCAAAACTCTAATTGATTCTTGAAAATCCATGCCAAAATTAGTATTTGGATGAGGAAAAATTCACCCACGTATTGCCATGGTGATTCGGCCTTGGAAGAGAGAAGGGAGGAAGAAGATGATTTAATTATTTTTTTTATTTTTCTCTTTCTTCATTTAAGACCATATATATATTATTATATTATTTAATTATAATTATCTAATTATTTATTTATTTTAAAAATTATAATTTCCTTCTTCCATTCAAAAATATTTTCTTTTTAAATTATTTTATTAATTTTAATTTTATAAAATTTATTTACTATTTTGCCCCTCATTTACTATTCATCTTTTGTCTTTTTTCAACTTATATTTGAATTTATATGTTATGTATATTTCTTTATATTTCACATATACCTTTGTTGTTTTCTCACTTTTAACATCTCATTTAACCCTCCAATTTATTTGTTTAATTAATTTAATTTAATTTTAGTAAATTGATGGATATTACAATTCTCTCCCCCTTAAAAGAATTTCGTCCTCGAAATTACCTGATATCAACTCTGGAATAGTTGAGGATACTGGCTCCACATCATCTACTCATTCTCTCATATTACCTCCTATCATCTACTCATTCTCTCATATTACCTCCTCAGTGGAATGGTTCCTCCATAGAACCTTAACTAATGACATCTTCTTATTCCTCAAATTTTTTACTTTTCGTGCGAAGATCGCCACTAGTCCCTCTTTGTAGGTCAAATCTAAATTCACCTTAATAGACTCAACTGACAAGATATGAGATGGATCTGATTTGTATCTCTAAAGCATCGAGACATGGAAGACATTGTGTATCTGGTCTAACTCAGGCGGCAGGGCTAACTTGTAAGCCACTGGTCCTACCCTCTGCAGTACCTCATATGGTCCTATGAAACGAGGGCTCAACTTCCCTTTCAGACCAAATCTCAAAATCTTCTTCCATGGAGACACCTACAGGAACACTATATTCCCCACACTGAACTCTATATCCTTTCTCTTCAAATCTGAATAGGATTTCTATCAGTCCAAAGATGCTTTTAAATAATCCCGAATTACCTTCACTTTCTCTTCTGTTTCCTTGATCAAATCTAGACCTGCCAATTTATCTTCTCCAATCTCATCCCAACATAATGGTGTCCTGCACTTCCCACCATATAGGATCGCATATGGTGTCATCCCAACGTTGGACTGATAACTATTGTTGTAGGCGAACTCTATCAATGACAAATATTTATCCCAACTCCCAGTAAAGTCAATGATATAGCTCCTCAACATATCCTCCAGCATTTGTATCACTCTCTCTGACTGTCTATCTGTTGTTGGATGGAAAATAGCACTAAATTGCAACCGAGAACCCAATACATCCTGTAAACTCCTCTAAAATCTCGATGTAAATCGAAAATCTCAGTCTGACACCAATAAAACTGAGACTCCATACAACCTCATAATCTCACTGATGTACAGCTCAAACAGCCTATCAAGTGAGTAATCCATCCTAACCATAAGAAAATGAGTTATTTTCGTCATCCAATCAACTATCACTAAAACTGCATCATGCTTCTTCTGGGTCAAAGGCAGTCTAGTCACAAAATCCATGGTCACTCACTTCCACATCCACTCAGGCACTAACAATAGTTGTAGCAACCCTGATGGAACTTGGTGCTCAGCCTTCACTCTTTGGCAAGTGTGACATTGAGATACAAATTTTGCTATGTCTCTCTTTATATCTAACCACCAATAGTACTTCTTCAAGTCTTGATATATCTTGGTACTTTCAGGGTGTATAGCATAAGATGATTGATGTGCTTCCTCTAAACTCTTCTTCTTTAATTCCACATCATCAGGAATACACAATCTATCTCTGTATCATAAGTTGTTATCATCTATCACATGGAAGTCTCTATTGTCTCTCTTTTTGCAATCCTCCCCAATCTTCTGGATTTTTATATTTGTCTGTTGTGCTTCCTTAATTTGGTCTAGCCATAACGACCTCAACTACAACTAAACCATAAGTACACCATCTTCACATAACTCAAATCTAACATGCAATGCTCTCAACTCAACAAGCAAAGAGAGCGAATAGACAATCAAACCTGCCATGGACTTCCTATTCAAGGCATCTGCTGCTACATTTGCCTTACTAGGATGATAATCAATCAAGCAGTCATATTCTTTTTGTTAGTGTATATGCCCTAGGCCATTGATTTGGACCTTAATGTTATTCATTTTGTTATTAATAAAGAAGTTTTTATTATCATTGTTATGTTTGCATGTTATATATAATAATGATTATATCCCTAGTTTATTATTGTTATGGAGATAATAATAAATATAACTAGTGTAATATTGATTTGATAATCATAAGATGATTATAGGTATGAAGATACAAATCAATATTATGGATACATGTTAGAGAACAGTGTATTGGATAGACCCACATAGATATCACTTCATGGTTTAATGTCATAAGTGTATCTCATAATAGTTTTCATTTAATCCTTTGACTTGAGATTGTCATAGTTTCCAACATAAGGAATATTATGTTTTGACATGATCAAACGTTATCTGTAACTAGATAATTATAAAGGTTATGCTTGAACATGGTATAAATTATGTAGAGGAAAATGAACAATCAAGATGGAATTTGTCCCTCTCTATGAGAGAGATATCTTCTGGGCCCCTCGATAAGTGTAACTGAGAAATGCATGGCCGTGCTCAAATAAGTTGATATAAGATCAATCTTATTTGTTTATCAGTTAACTTGGAGATCGAGTAATCATAAGTTTGGACAATATAAGTATGACATTTACTATGACTTATGTTCAAACTAGATATCGTGTGACAAAGGGATTAATGCATGTACTATTTTAGGTTTTCATTTATAATGATTCTCATGATTAATTGGGTAGTCATAATGTCTTGCTAGAGGCCAATTATGATTTGTGCATTTCAATAGAGATTGAAATACACTACCAGTTAATATGAGCCTATCGGGTCACACACATAGAACGTAGGCTGTACTTAAACAATAATAATTATATTTTTATTATTGTTGTTAGTATTATTATTATTATTAGATATTAATAATAATATTGTTATAATAATTATTATTAGATAATAATTATTAAAAACGTGGGTCCATATAGGATATGGACAGTTAGGGTTTTGACAAGGAAAGGTCTTTTAAAACGGTTTTAAAAGGACTAGAGGCCTTGATGATATTTATTATTATTTTCGTTTTGAAAGAAAACGGAAGAAGAGGAAAAACCTAAAAACCCTAGTTTCGTTTTTGCAAAAAATTCAGCCACTGCCGTTGGTGAGCTAGCACTCAGACCGGCGTACGTTTGTGTGGACTTCGTTAGAGGGTGTTCGTCTTCAGAAGGCAGCATCTGTTAATCGTTTTGAAGCTACGCAAAAAAAAAGGTTAGTTTCGAATCTCTTTTATCGAACTGAATGGATCACATGGATCCTGTGAGTAAATCGAAAGAAAAATTTTTTTTTGTTATCCACTGCGCCAAGGGTTGCAGATCCTTTTTCGATTTACTAACAGTGGTATCAGAGCCTCTTGTTGATTCCATTTAATTCGAAATATGCCATGTTGATGTGTTGATGTGATCTATTGTTTTTCTAATGGCATGATTGGATTCGTTTTATCATTTGATGATGATTCGAATCTGTTATATGAGATATAACCTAAATCGTTGTTGATATATGATGTCAAAGATGACCAATTGTATAAGATACAATTCTGTGAAGTCGAACTAGGGTTGGTATACAATCTGTTATGGTTTCGAATTAGGGTTAATATGATTAATTCAATTCGTTTATTCATATTGAATGCATACATAGATTTCGATTTTGATTAATATGATTATTGAGTAAATCGTTTTCTAAGGTTTCTTGTAATAGTTCTCTGTTAATATGATTAATAGATTGCTATTATATTCTGTTTAATATGATTGATAGAATAAGGGTTTTGACAGAAAATAATTAATTGGATTAATGATTCTGTTTAGCTTCGAGGGCCGCTGCCCCTCGACCCCGCCCAGGGGCGCTGCCCCTTCGGAACCCCACCCGCTGACCGGCCAGCGGAAGCCCCGCCCGCTAACCGGCTAGCGGGACCGCCATATGTTCGCGCCCTATAGTTCGTTACCGTGACATTAAGAATGTCAATATATTTGTTTCTATTTAACATGTTGGTGATGAATATGCTATGATTATTTGATGTCTTGGCATGGTGCATAGTATGGCTTTATGACCTATGTGTTTGTTTATTCATATCTTTGGATTGTATATACGGCCTGCGTGTCGTTTATTTTTGTAACTTTATTATTACTAGTTTAGTAGTTAGTTTTATTATTAATGTAATAATGAAGACTCAAGCTTGGAGAAGAAGATGAAAATTCCATGGAGATGAAGTTGCCTTTCAAGATATGAAGAAATGTACTATTGCAAATGTTGTAATAGATAGGTTTTCTTTTCACCTAGGGTTGCCTATATGATCTTCATTTGGTCTCATGAAGATCATATCTAGTTTGGCCATACTATGTCACGTTTATTTTTATCTAATATGTATGAGATGCCATGTTTGATAGTTTATGTATGCATATGGGATATGATATATAAATGTTAATTTTAACATGTTTTCAAAATTAAATGGAATGAACCCTCACTATTAATCTAAGTTTTAATGCCATCCATATCTTAAACACTTATCAAGGCTAAGATCACCTAAATGTAGATTTTGCCAAAGCAAAGTACTTTAGGTTATCCTAGTAAGATATGATGAGTAATGGTGCTGCTCATGCGTTTAAAATTGGTTAGACTTAATTAGGCTATCAAAATGGTTTTGGGCCTAAGGCATTAGATGGGGTATAACATGCTATGACATATGATGTCATGATCCCATATTATCTAAGAGTTACATGTGATGTAATTGGTAAGGGGTTACCTACCATAATAACTTGATTTTAAGTGTCATGCCAAAGCTGACTTAATATTAAGTAAAAATTGGATCTTAGCCCACTAAAATGTCATTGCGATGATTGAGGGTTATATTTTAGTGGGATTTTAATTACTTATCACCTTTTATTAATTAAAATTTGCATATTTTGTAGATTGAAATGGCTACCAACAATAACTCCACTTTATCACTGCGATCCATCCTTGAGAAGGAAAAACTGAAAGAGAATGGGACTAATTTTGTTGATTGGTTTAGGAACCTGAGAATTGTTCTCAAACAAGAAAAGAAGTCCTATGTGCTTGATGAAGCTGTCCCTGAGCCACCTCCTGCTAATGCTTCTAATGCTGATAAGAGCAAGCATAAGAAGCATATGGATGATTCCAATGACATTGGATGTCTTATGCTTGCTACTATGTGTCCAGAACTTCAGAAGGATCTGGAACACTTGGAGGCTTATGAGATGAGTGTCCATCTCAAACAAGCTTTCCAACAGCAAGCTAGGCAGGATAGATTCGACACTGCTGTTGCATTATTTGACTGCAAGATGTCAGAGGGCGAATCAGTTAGCGCTCATGTTTTGAAAATGAAGGGCTACATAGATCACCTTGCCCGACTTGGATATCCCTTGAGTTTAGAACTCTCCACGGATTTGATCCTTCATTCTTTGCCCAGCAGTTTTTCACATTTTGTTATGAACTATAATATGAACAACATGGAAAAGTCCATTCCTGAGCTACATGGTATGCTCAAAACTGCTGAAGGGAATATCAAAAAGCCCACAAAGGCTACCCATGTATTGAACGTCAATAAGGGTAAGCCTATGAAGAAGAAAGGCAAGGCAAAGGGTAAAGCAACAGTTGCTATAAAGCCTAAGGGACAGCCCAAGCCAAAAGAACCCAAGGCACCTGTTCCTAAGGAAGGAACTTGTTTCCATTGCAAGGAGCCTGGGCATTGGAAAAGAAATTGCCCACTTTATTTGGCTGAATTGAAGAAATCGAAGGGTAGTGCGACTACATCTTCAGGTATATATGTTATAGAAATTAACTTATCTGCTTCTACTTCATGGGTATTGGATACTGCATGTGGTTCTCACATTTGTACAAATGTGCAGGGACTCAAAAGGAGTAGATCACTGAAAAGGGGCGAAGTTGACCTACGAGTTGGGAATAAAGCAAGAGTTGCTGCACTAGCTGTAGGATCTTATGAACTTCATATGCCTAATGGCTTTTTGTTAAATTTGAACAATTGCTATTATGTTCCTACTCTGAGTAGGAATCTTATTTCAGTTTCAGTTTTGGATGATGAAGGTTTTTCATTTTTAATTAAAAATAAGACCTGTTCTATTTTTGATAAGGATGATTTGCTTTATGGTATTGCAAGATCTTTTAATGGCCTTTATGTCCTTGACTTAGATGATTCTAGGGAGAATCATATTTATAACATAAACTCTAAAAGAATTAAGCCAAATGACCTAAACCCTACATTTTTATGGCATTGTCGTCTTAGCCATATAAATGAGAAACACATTTCTAAACTCCATCAAGATGGATTATTAGATTCATTTGATTTTGAATCATTTGATAAATGTGAATCTTGTTTACTTGGCAAAATGACAAGGAATCCTTTCATCGGACAAGGTGAAAGGGCTAATGACTTGTTTGGACTAGTACATACAAATGTATGTGGCCCGTTAAGCATTAGTGCCAGAGGAGGATATAATTACTTCATTACTTTTACTGATGATTTCAGTAGGTATGGCTATGTCTACCTAATGAAACATAAGCATGAGGCTTTTGAAATGTTCAAAACTTTTCAAAATGAAGTACAAAATCAACTAGGTAAAACTATTAAGGCACTTCGATCTGATCGAGGTGGTGAATTTTTGAGCCAAGAGTTTGATGAACATCTAAGAAATTATGGAATTGTTTCACAATTAACTCCTCCAGGAACTCCACAGTGGAATGGTGTTTCTGAAAGAAGAAATCGAACTTTATTAGATATGATTCGATCTATGATGAGTCAAGCAGATCTTCCATTATCGTTTTGGGGTTATGCCTTGGAGACAGCTGCTTTTGTTTTAAACCGTGTACCATCTAAAGCGGTTGAAAAGACGCCATATGAGATATGGACTGGCAAAACACCTAGTTTGTCTTTTCTTAAGATTTGGGGTTGTGAAGCTTATGTGAAAAGACCAGTTTCAGATAAGTTAGCTCCAAAATCTGCTAAATGTATCTTTGTGGGATATCCTAAGGAAACTAAAGGATATTATTTCTATATTCCATCTGAGAACAAAGTGTTTGTTGCTCGAAATGGAACCTTTTTGGAAAAAGAATTCATTTCTAAAAGAACTAGTGGGAGTACAGTTCAATTAGATGAATTTATAGAACCACAAGAAGATATTGAACCGCCTGTAGAAACAGTTTCAGAACCACAAGCCATTGTGGAAACTGAAAATGTTACACAAGTTCTGCGCAGATCTGATAGACCACGTCATCAGCCTGAGAGTTATGGATTTCTCATGACTGAAAGTCGTGAAGTTTTGCTCATAGATCAAAATGAGCCAACTACCTATCTTGAAGCTGTGTCAGGTCCAGATTCAGAGAAATGGCTTGGAGCCATGAACTCTGAGATGCAGTCCATGTTTGACAACCAAGTTTGGGCCTTAATTGATCCTCCCGAAGGTATTAAGACTATTGGTTGCAAATGGGTTTTCAAGAAGAAAATTGACATGGATGGAAATGTGCAAACCTATAAAGCAAGGTTGGTTGCTAAAGGTTTCAAACAAACTCATGGTATAGACTATGATGAAACCTTTTCTCCAGTTGCTATGATTAAATCTATTAGGATTCTCCTTGCCATTGCTGCATACTATGATTATATGATATGGCAAATGGATGTCAAAACTACTTTCCTTAATGGAAATTTACTCGAGGATGTGTACATGACACAACCTGAGGGTTTTGTAAATCCTGAGAATTCTGGGAAGGTTTGCAAGCTTCAAAGGTCCATTTATGGATTGAAGCAAGCATCTCGAAGCTGGAATCTTTGTTTTGATGAAACAGTTAAGAACTTTGGTTTCATTCAAAATGAAGATGAACCATGTGTTTACAAGATGGTTAGTGGGAGTGCTATCGTGTTCTTAGTCCTATATGTAGATGACATATTGATCATTGGAAATGATGTCCCCACTTTACAAAAGGTTAAAGATTGGTTAGGGAATACTTTTTCAATGAAGGACTTGCGTGAGGCTGCATATATCCTTGGTATAAGGATCTATAGAGATAGATCTAGAAGGATAATTGGCTTAAGTCAAAGTACATACATTGACAAAGTGTTGAAGAGATTCAGCATGCAAGATTCCAAGAAGGGATTTTTGCCTATGTCACATGGTATTCATCTTAGCAAGAATCAATGTCCTAAGACATCTGATGAGCGAGATAGAATGAATAAGATCCCTTATGCTTCTGCTATTGGATCTATTATGTATGCCATGCTATGTACTAGACCTGATGTCTCATATTCTTTGAGCACAACAAGTAGATATCAAGCTGATCCTGGTGAGGGTCACTGGACAGCTGTTAAGAACATTCTTAAGTATCTAAGAAGAACTAAGGATGCTTTCTTGGTTTATGGAGGTTTGGAAGATGAGCTAGTTGTAAATGGTTACACAGATGCTAGTTTCCAAACTGATATAGATGATTACAAATCGCAGTCAGGTTTTGTATTCACATTGAATGGTGGAGCCATTACTTGGAAAAGTTCCAAGCAGAGTACAGTAGCAGATTCTACAACAGAAGCTGAGTATATAGCAGCATCAGATGCAGCTAAGGAAGCAGTTTGGCTGAAGAAATTCATCACTGAGCTTGGAGTGGTGCCTAGCATTGCTAATCCTATGGCTATCTATTGTGACAACAATGGTGCCATAGCGCAAGCAAAAGAGCCAAGGTCCCATCAGAAATCTAAGCATATACTCAGGCGATTTCACCTCATTCGAGACACCATTGATAGAGGTGATGTCAAGATATGCAAAGTTGACACAAATGACAACATAGCAGATCCATTGACAAAGCCTCTCTCGCGGGTCAAGCATGATCAGCACACTAGGTCTATGGGCATGAGATATTTGTTAGTCTAGGCCTAGTGCAAGTGGGAGACTGTTAGTGTATATGCCCTAGGCCATTGATTTGGACCTTAATGTTATTCATTTTGTTATTAATAAAGAAGTTTTTATTATCATTGTTATGTTTGCATGTTATATATAATAATGATTATATCCCTAGTTTATTATTGTTATGGAGATAATAATAAATATAACTAGTGTAATATTGATTTGATAATCATAAGATGATTATAGGTATGAAGATACAAATCAATATTATGGATACATGTTAGAGAACAGTGTATTGGATAGACCCACATAGATATCACTTCATGGTTTAATGTCATAAGTGTATCTCATAATAGTTTTCATTTAATCCTTTGACTTGAGATTGTCATAGTTTCCAACATAAGGAATATTATGTTTTGACATGATCAAACGTTATCTGTAACTAGATAATTATAAAGGTTATGCTTGAACATGGTATAAATTATGTAGAGGAAAATGAACAATCAAGATGGAATTTGTCCCTCTCTATGAGAGAGATATCTTCTGGGCCCCTCGATAAGTGTAACTGAGAAATGCATGGCCGTGCTCAAATAAGTTGATATAAGATCAATCTTATTTGTTTATCAGTTAACTTGGAGATCGAGTAATCATAAGTTTGGACAATATAAGTATGACATTTACTATGACTTATGTTCAAACTAGATATCGTGTGACAAAGGGATTAATGCATGTACTATTTTAGGTTTTCATTTATAATGATTCTCATGATTACTTGGGTAGTCATAATGTCTTGCTAGAGGCCAATTATGATTTGTGCATTTCAATAGAGATTGAAATACACTACCAGTTAATATGAGCCTATCGGGTCACACACATAGAACGTAGGCTGTACTTAAACAATAATAATTATATTTTTATTATTGTTGTTAGTATTATTATTATTATTAGATATTAATAATAATATTGTTATAATAATTATTATTAGATAATAATTATTAAAAACGTGGGTCCATATAGGATATGGACAGTTAGGGTTTTGACAAGGAAAGGTCTTTTAAAACGGTTTTAAAAGGACTAGAGGCCTTGATGATATTTATTATTATTTTCGTTTTGAAAGAAAACGGAAGAAGAGGAAAAACCTAAAAACCCTAGTTTCGTTTTTGCAAAAAATTCAGCCACTGCCGTTGGTGAGATAGCACTCAGACCGGCGTACGTTTGTGTGGACTTCGTTAGAGGGTGTTCGTCTTCAGAAGGCAGCATCTGTTAATCGTTTTGAAGCTACGCAAAAAAAAAAAGGTTAGTTTCGAATCTCTTTTATCGAACTGAATGGATCACATGGATCCTGTGAGTAAATCGAAAGAAAATTTTTTTTTTGTTATCCGCTGCGGCAAGGGTTGCAGATCCTTTTTCGATTTACTAACACTTTTATCAACTCCAACCACTGTCTCTGCCAAAGATTCAATTCTTTCTGAATATCCAAGTACTTTAAACTCTTATAATCAGTGTAAATAAAGTATTTTTTCCATACAAATAATGCTGTCAAATCTTCAGTGCAAAAACTATGGCTGCCAACTCTAAATCATGAGTCAAATAATTTAACTCATGAGGCTTCAACTGTTGAGATGCATAAGCAATGACTCCACCCTCCCGCATCAGAACACAACCTAAACTATTATGTGAAGCATCACTGTCTATCACATAGGGTTTACCTTCCACAAGCAGGGTAAGGACAGAAGCCTTAGTCAATATATCTCTCAACTGCTCAAAACTCGCCTGACACTGATCTGTCCATATGAATTTAACTCCTTTCTGAAGTAATTTGGTGAGTGGTGTAGCTATCATAGAAAAATCCTTTGCAAACCGACGGTAATAGCCTGCCAATCCTAGAAAACTTCTAACCTTTGTCACATTCTTTGGTGTTCTCCAATTCAAGATTGCCTCGACTTTACTCGGATCAACTCTAATACCCTCTGTCGAAACCACATGTATGAGGAAAGTCACCTGATCCAACTGGAACTCACACATAGATAGCTTGGCATATAACTGTTTCTCTCTCAATATCTACAATACAATCCACAGATTCCTATTATGATCTTCCTTATTACATGAATACACCAGAATATCATCAATGAAAACTACCATAAACTAATCCAAATATGGTTGGAAGATCTGGTTCATCAAATCCATAAATGCTGTTGGTGCATTCGTCAGTCCAAATGGAATAGCCAAGAACTCATAATGCATATACTGCATGCGAAAAGCAATCTTGGGTACATCTACATCCCTAACTCTCAACTGATAGTACTATGATCTCAGATCAATCTTAGAGAATATTGTTGCTCCCTTCAACTAATCAAAGAGATCATATATACGAGGTAATAGATACTTGTTCTTGATGTTCACCTTATTCAGCTGTCAGTAGTCAATGCATAATCTCAAGGTGTCATCCTTCTTCTTCACAAATAGTATTGGTGCTCCCCATGGTGAGGGCAAATAAACCCTTTATTAAGCAACTCCTACAACTGCACCTTCAACCCCTTTAATTTTATAGGTGTCATTCGATAAGGAGTAATAGATATAGGAGTAGTACTAGGCATCAGATCGATACCAAAATCCACCTCTCTCTCAGGAGGTAGCTCTAGCAACTCATTGAAAAAAATATCTGAAAACTCTTTCACTGCAGGTATACAGTCCAGCTGAGACCCCACTACTTTGGTATCTACAACATGAGCCAAAAAAGTCTTACACCACTTTCGGATCATCCTCCTAATTGATATAGTTGAGATAAACATAAATGAGATGTGTCTCCACTCACTAGATACCACTACATCTCTTTCATCACATATTTTCAGAGTAACACATTTCTGTTGACAGTCTACCATAGCCCCATGTCCGATAACCAATCCATACCCATAATCAGATTATACTCCCTAAAAGGCATCTCAATCAAATCATCAAGAAACTTGTCATCATGAACAACAACTGGACTATCTCGATACACCCTACTAACTATCACACTGTGCCCTAAAGGATTAGTAACCAACACATCAAATCTTGGGGACTCATAATGTATATCACTCACAGACAAGATGGATACACTGATGTATGAATACATTGACCTAGGGTCTATCAACGCATGAACTGAAGTGCCAAATAAAGTAAAAAAGATTAGCTATGACAGCTGAAGCATTTGGTTGTCTTTGTATCACATATACCCGCTATGATGTCCCTTCATCCTCTAGTTTACTCCTTGCTATAGAATCTCCTCTCTGATCTGACCCTGGTCTATCACCCCTGCCACTATCTCTACCACCACGACCCCCTCTGACACTAGGTCTAGATGATGTTATATATGTCTGTCTGTCATTTGATGGCTCTGAATAGTCTTTGATAAAATGATCTGATGATCCACATCTGAAATAAACTACTGATGCACCATTCCTCCAACAAATACCTCCATGTGCCTTACCACACTGAGCATAAGTAGGTGAAGCAGGCATCTGAGACACTGGTTTGGGGCACTAGCCAGTAAGGCTATGGGTCTTTGCCTCTGCTACTATGATGACCTGCCAGGCTGCCCTTGGCTCCTACTAAACTTTTGAGGATATCCCCCTGGGCCTCTCTTCGATGATGAAGATCCCGCCTCACCCTAGGGTCTCCTGGCTATACTCTTCTCTATAGCTGCATCTACAATCCTCTGAGCTTTCTCAATATTTCGGGCAGTGGACACCGACCTCGAGAAATCATACTGTATTATCGCCACCTGGCACATGATAGATGGTCTCAGCCCCTCCTTAAACCTATACCTGTCAATCTCATCTGATAACAAATCCCCTGCATACTTACTCAACCGGAGGAAATCCTTCTCATATTTTGTAACTGTCTTTGTCTCCTGCTTCAAACTCAAGAATTCCTTCTTTTTAGTATCTTTATACTCTCTGGGGGTGTATTTCTTCTCAAATTCCCGCAGGAAATCAGCATATATCAGCACTAGTGGATCATCTAATCCGCGCAAAATCATTTCCACCAGTCGTAGGCATTTCCCTACAAAAGAGACAAGGCATAATCAAACTTCTCTTCTATAGTGACTTGTAACTGGATGAGCACCCTCTAAACTCTGTCCAACTACTGCTCTGTCTTAGCTGGATCAACTGTGGCCAAAATATTTGTGGCTCCATACTTCTTCAGCTTATCATACTTCTTGGTCTATGGTGGTGGCTGCAGCAGCGGCTACTGCTGCGGTACTTATATTGGGGCCTGACGGAGCAGCTCCACCATCTGCTGAACCCAGACCGGTGGATCCCCCTGTCTTGCTGATCTGACTGACATTGATGCAGATGCCTCTCCAGCAGTCTCAGCACTAGCTCCAGCTCTATCCTATTCTGGAGCAACACTCTCAGTACTCCCCTCAGCAGGCTGGTGCATCCTAGATGCCATATCTACATATATCTGTAAATACAGCAAAGATTACCACATCAGAGACCAGATAAAATACTGGTGCAAATGCATGTATCACACTTTAGAGTCGTATTTAAAATCCCCATTTTGTCTCTTCAAAAATCCATCTAAGTCGAGAACCTCAAATCTAGGCTTTGATACTAAAATAAATGTAACACCCTTATATCATATATACATATAATACATATACTCTATATGTAAAATACATATACATAATACCAAAGTGTCATAGTTACAGACATTTTAAAAATTTTCATAATTATAAGGAAAATATTATAACTCTTAAAATGTATTATAATAATTAGATATAAATCCACATTAAACTAATATTACCAAAACTACTTATTTTAAAGAAAAATCTCTAGAAAAAAATTCGCAAGAGTTTTATCTGTAATTTGGACATTCAAAAAATCAATTAACTCAACCTGTCAAAAGAAATACGCTCTCAATACATATAATCAATCATTTCTCCAAAAAAAGCTCCATGGCTTAAAATTTCTCAACCATTTCCAAAATATTCACATATATATATATGTATAAAAGTTTGCAACATTTAGTCTAAAAGGTTTACAAATACAAAATTTTCATGTTATACAAATATAAGATACATACATATATATATATATCTCAAAATACACTAAGTAAATGTATACATGCTTGCAACTGGTTCTAGTCATGTGGCAATACAACAGTCTACTAGTAGAATCCTAAAACCTTAGACCCGGTCAGGTCTAGTAAGGTCCTCAGTCTCAACCATGTCACCTACGCGATGAACAAATTATGTTAAGCTAACAACCTAGTGGTGTATACTTTGATAGTAATAGAAATTAAAGGTAGACAATGCATAATGCTTTTTGTTTAAATTCTACAATGTGAAATGCAATAGCATATTAGTTCATTTACATTATTCATTTTACGTCATTACATATCACATTCACATACATTGGGCCCAAATGACCTTATATAATATTTAAGTTCTAGAGTTATTGTTTTAGTCTATTTTGAAATCCAGTGCCTAGCCCATAGGTCCAAAGGCACACAATATAGAAAATAATGATAATAAAATAGTGACACCCAGCATCTAGTCTGAAGGCCAATCATATAAAATTGACGCTCAGCATCTAGCCCAAAGGCAAATCATAGGCATGCTACTAAACACAAAACTCTGGAATTGAATAGTATATTAGGCAACATACAAATAATACATTTTTCACAATCTATTTTTTTATCATATTGTCTCCTTTACTCATTTTTTTCTCTTCTATAACTATGTACAGTCACTTTAATTCAATATAAATCATCACATTATCAACAATGCATGTCACTTTGCTTTAAGACTATATTACTCAAACATTTTGGATTATTCTTACATAATTCACATTTATCATATTTTACACATTTTAGCCATTAATAATGGCTTTTCATAATGCACATCACGTATATATATCATTTCAATTTAATATTACAATGCATATGTGCATTCAAATGACAAAGTAGCTTAACATATTTTTCATTCAAAATGTGTTAAGCCAAATTAAATGCAAATATGTTTCAAACTATCAAAAGTATATACATACCTTAATCCCAATACCCAAATCCAAGCTAATATCACTTTTTACCCTTCACTTCCAAGATGTTCTTCACTACTAGACTTGGGCAACAACCACTCACCCAGCACCTATCCAAAATGTGGGTACATAAAATGCATTAGAATCACAATTCTACACATTTTAACTACTAAAACTCAATTTCGCACATTTCCCTAAAGATTTCTAATTTTAGCCCTAACCTTCTTTAATTTTATAACATCATTCTATTCAATTTCAAATGGTATTTTAAGTTCATTTCTATTATTAAAAGCATATTATAACATGTTTTAATCAATTAAATATAATTTACCTTAATTCTTTATCAAAATTCTACTAAAAACCTAACTAGTCAGTCCCTCTTCCAAACTTAAACAAACCAACTATTAAACTACAAAATCATTCTCTCCTCATCAAATTAATATCCATATGAAATCCAACAATTATAACATGCCAATCAAATTTTCATATTTCACATATTCATACTTCGTAATGAAACCAAAAAATTAGGAAAGAAAACTTATTAACTTGTTGAAAATCTACCAAAACTCTAATTGATTCTTGAAAATCCTTACCAAAATTAATATTTGGATGAAGAAAAATTCACCCACATATGGCCATGGTGGTCTGGCCTTGGAAGAGAGAAGGGAGGAAGAAGATAATTTAATTTTTTTTTATTTTTCTCTTTCTTCATTTAAGACCACATATATATATTATTATATTTAAATGTTTAATTATCTAATTCTTTAATTATTTAAGAAATCCTAATTTTTTTCTTCCATTCAAAAATATTTTCTTTTTAAATTATTTTATTAATTTAAATTTTTATAAGATTTATTTACTATTTTGCCCTCTTTTACTATTTATCTTTTGTCTTATTCCAACTTATGTTTGAATTTATACGTTATGTATATTTCTTATATTTCACATATACTTTTGTTGTTTTCTCATTTCCAATATCTCATTTAACCCTCCAACTTATTTGTTTAATCAATTTAATTTAATTTTAATAAATTAATGGATATTACACTCAAGGCATTTTGTGAAAATGGAACTCAAAGAATAGGTTGTTTTAGAATGGAACCAAGCCGTTTCTTTTGGCATGAAATCAAGTTATGGAAAATATGGAATACTCTTAATTTTTAAAAATTGCTGATGTGGCAGCGAGAGAACAACTCCAAAATCCTCAGCCAGCTTTTATATTATTATATATTTAAGTACATGCAATTATTATATTATTATATATATTGCAAATTAAAAAAAATAAAAATTTAACTCCTTAAAAATAGTGCACGTTAAATATATTTTTACTATCTGCAACTATTTTATATATAAATAGCAACCATGGAAAAAACTAAAAATTTCAACTCTCAAGAACTTATATTTACTAAGTACTTATTTCGTGCCAAAATGGTAATGACACACCTCATCTCATACATATTAAAAAAATTTTTGTTATTTAATTATTGGACAAAAGTTTTTTTATAAACTACCCATTTTACCCTTCATCTATACTAAGTAATTATTTATTGTTGCAAATATCAAAAATTAAAATAGTTATTAATTGAGTAAAAGATAATTATAATTTAAAAAATATAAATAATTAAATATAATATTGTTGATTACAAAATATTTAAATAGGGATATAATAGTTAATTTATAATATAACTAGAATCTAAATAAAGTAATAAGATTATATTTTGGGACAGATAAAAAAAGCGTCTTTATCATTTTGAGACGGATGAAGTATATTTTTTTAGTATTTGTAATTATTTTATATATAGATAGCAAACTTGATAAAAAAAAACTAAAAAATGTCAACTATCATTAAATAGTATATATTAAATTTATTTTTTTTTTTGTATCTACAACTATTATATATATATATATATATATAGATTGCAACTTGAAAAACTAAAAATAACTCTCAAAAAATAGTATACGTTAAATATATTTTTGATAACTGCAACCATTTTATATAAATAGCGAACTTGAAAAAAATATATGTTTAATTTCAATAAACACAAATATTATGTTACTAATTCAATTTATATCATTTTGAACATATTAATAGATGGTATAGTTTAGGAATATGCCTAGTATTTTTAACACAAAATTTTAATATATTTCTGTATATTTTAGTGAAAACATGAATTAGTCAAAGCAATTAAAATTAAGAAAAATAAAACTAATAAAATATCATGTGAAAAAATAAGAAACTCAATTATAAGTTTATTTAATTCATATGAAATTATAAAAGAATTTTCTTGAGAAAGAAAAATAATGGTTTTATTTTGCAATAATATTAGAATATAATTAATAATTTTGTAAACAAATTATAATATTTGTTTTATTTTCATAAAATTAAAATATTCATTATATTTAGATAATAGTGATTATTATTATTATGTTTGAGTATTATTTTTTGATAATTTTAAAGATTAATTTTAAAAATATACATGCTTTCCTAAGTATAAATTAGTTAATTTGATTTATGTTTTTAACTTAAACTCATATTTTAATTTAATTTAAAATACATTTTTAAATAAACTTAGGTCCTCTATACCCCATATGCGTACACCACACATACTCTTAATATGTAATACACGTATACCGGATACAAGGATGTCACATTCTATTTGAAACAAACCAATCTTTCTATTTAACAATATGAGAAAACTTAAAACATTTAAGTTATATTATAGAACATAATGGATAAAATATTTGCTTATTAAGCAGCGGAAAATGTAGCGGTATATATATATATACATCAAAATTCATGAATACAAAAATATAGAAATATACATGCTTGGCAGTTCGTCTTTGATCTTGAAGTCCAATAATCAACACTTCACAAAGGATCACAAACTTAGACTCAACTCGGCCTAGCAGAACTCTCCAGTTCTACCCTATCACTTGTGCGATGAACCACAATCGCGCTAAACTAACAGCTTAGTGGTACTAACCATGATGACAATATGCTTTAAATGTAATGCCAATGTCACACTTTCAAGCATTAGAAACAATATTCAAGAATGCCATTTTTCATAACATTAAATCTCATCATGTTATTCATTTGTTTCATCATTCATAGTTCACATTAAAGCAAAGACAAACATGGGCCCAAAAGAAACTAATATATCATTCAACTTCCAGAGTTACTGTTTTGGTTCAATAATCACATTTATCAAGCCCGTAGGCAATTCATTATCACAATGAGAAACATCTCATATGTAACATCCCAACTAGGCTTCAAGGACTAGGCCCAACCAAGCTTCAAGGGGAGCATAGCATCAACCCAACCTGGCTTCAAGGACCAAGCCCAACCCAGCTTCAAGGGATTGTTACTTTTAGGCATGCCACCAATAACAAAACTCTGAAAATTAAATAACATACTAGACACACAATTCTTTCATTATTTCATTATCAATTCTATTCTCATTTTCTCATAATCATCTAGGCATAATGCCTCAATATTTCATTTACATTATTATAGCCAACATCAATGGCTTCACATTTCATCATTTGAGTGCACATCACAACTTACCTTGTTCATATATTTTGAATCCTCAACTTATAGTTCACAAAATGCACATAATACAATTCATTGCACCATTCTCATATTTCAACAATATAATAGGTAACCTAGCACATTTTCCAACCAAATGTGTTAAGTCTCAAAATAATGTAAATGTATGCAATCATGTAGGGTTTGTACTTACCTCTAAGAGCAACTCACACCAATTCCAAACTCCTCTTCCAAGAATCCTTCAACACTTGGATTAGGGCAACTCAAACTCTTCAAAACCTAATCTAAAGGTAATTATACACACTCACTTAGTGATACACACAAGAAAATAAGAACAAGAACCAACTAGGGCAAACTCTACACATGACATGCTCAACAACACGGGCGTGCCCCTAATTACAACACAGAAGCTTTGATACGCTCAGTGACATGGGCGTGTCACTGGCCGTGTCAATCTTCCCTCAACACAGAAGCTATGACACGCTCAGTGACATAGGCGTGTCACTGACCGTGTCAATCCACCAACATCACAGTAGCTATGACACGCTCAGTGATATGAGCATGTCACTAGACGTGTCAATACTACTCCAACACAGAAGCTGTGACACGCTCAGTGACATGGGCGTGTCACTAGTCGTGTCACCCATCCAGAAAATAGAACCACTGACACGCTCAAAGACTTGGCCGTGCTCATGGGCGTGTCAGGCCAAAAACCCTGATTCCGACACCAACAACACCACATCCAACCAACAACACCACATCCAACAAACACCTTACTTAACCCTTTTTCACTCCAAATAATCTTACCCAAAACCATCAATTAACCATAATAAACTTGCATAAACACCAAAACAACTCAATAAATACATAAAACACCAATCATAACCATAATCACAACTCAACCCATACACAATCCACAACACTTGCTTTCTATCACCAAACTTAACATTTCCTTCAAACCAACCCCAAAATCAAAGCCAAAAAGACCAAACACTCACAAACACACCACAATTATACATACACATATCAACAACCATACACCAAGTTCAAAACACAAAATCAAAAGAAAACCAAGGAAACAAGTTGGAAACTTACCAAAAGTGAAGAAAATCCTTCAAACTCCAACTTGATATCTTGAAACACCTTCAAATCTTGAATTAGAAAGCAACAAAAATCCCTTTCCTTCTAGCTATGGTGATGGCCGGCCAAAGAGAAGAAAGAAAAAGATGAAAATGAAAGTCAACCCTTTCATAACCTCTTAACCACGCAAATTCTCTTTTAATATCAACCAAGCAATTTAATATAATAAAATATTACAAATAATATAATTAACCAAAATATCATCTTCCACTTATTTAATTTTCCATTATAAAATAATCAATAAATCTCATTTGACCATCTCATTAGTTGACTTGTATATGTTGTATATATCTCTATATATATAACATATACACACTCCTCTTAAGCATTATTACACACTTCTCTTTTCCTCTCTTACCATTTAATCATAAATATATATTTTATATCATTAAATCTAATTTCAATAATAAGCATTTTCAAAATTTTAGGGTATAGTTTGGGATATTACATAGGTATCATATAGATTTTAATGTTTACGAAACCTTGCAGCTTTATTTTCTCATTTTCTTAATAGAAAATTATATTTAATCCGATTATTATTAAATTCAAGAATAATAAAAATTTATAAGATAAACATTGGATAACAGTTGAGATGCAATCAAACAAACCTATCTGCATGTCATTTCCATACAAAAACACGTGACAAAAAAAAATACCATAAAAATATAAATTTGTTTCTCTTACTGTAAAAATATAAAGTTAAAAAGGTACATATGTATAAAAAAATAATCAAACATAAAAAAGTAATTTGGAATAAAAATATAGTATTTTATATATTTTCCTCTGTACAAAATGAGAAAATTACATTATATATTATATTTTAAGTTTTATTTCCAATTTTACTATCCTTACTTTTTTTTCACTTTTAACATTTCATTTTTTCAACCTTAATCTTTTTTACATTGTCCGTTTACAAAAACACGGTCTTGCTATTTTTTTTCTTTCGCTTCATCTACTTAGGCTGCCATTATCATTGCATCTGATTAATTAAATGTATAAAATAATTTTATTAACAAGATATCATATATAGATGTATAAATTCTTGGATTTTTCCACTGTGTTATTGTATTATTTAATGCACCTTTCTATCTTTTTCCTATAACTATTGAAAGGTTTTTTTTGTGATACTGCTTTGATTTAATTATTTTTATTTTATTTTATTTAATTTTTCAAGAGCATCCATTTAAGCGCCTTCTCATCATCTTCTTCTCTAGAAGATCTTGAAAAAATATTCACAGCTGCATTATATTTTTTTTATAATTAATTGACTAGCTTATCTTTAACTAATAATTTTTTTGCTATTAAATATTTTATTTTCTTTTTTTTATCAAGAAAAGTATTACATATAAATATCAAACTGGTAATTATATAACATATTATAAATTTAATATTATTAGATATAATATCAAATTATCAAACAAACTCACACTATAGTGAAAGGGCATACAACATTTTATTAAATTTTAATATTAAATAATATATAATGGTATATATTACATATAAATAGATATATATTGGTATATATTGCAAAAGAATAACAGTATATAGGGTGCTTTAGATAAAGGGTGTCCATTTTTAAATTGTGGAAATAAATTTTGAAATGTTTAAAATGTGGACAAATGGGGTGTTTTCGGAAACTAGGTATGAGAGTTCTTAATTTTTTAATTAAAAACTCTCAAATCTGTTATGAGAGTACACGTGTCAACAATTGAAGGCATGCGAAAAACTCTCAAATTCAGTATGAGAGTACTTAGTCTCAAACTGGATATGATAGTAAAGAAACTCTCAAACTATATATGAGAGTTTAGGGTTCAATCTTTCACGTGCTACATTGTTAGGCTACTTTGTCTTTTTTCCCACAAAAGTCTCAAACTGGATATGAGAGTATAGAAACTCTCAAACTTCGTATGAGAGTTTAGGTGGCGCCTTTGTCTTTTTTCACAAAAGTCTCATACCGAGTATGAGAGTAATTTATAAATATTATAAACAATTTATAATATTTTAATTTATAGTAATTTATAATTTTAACAAATAATTTATAATTTATAATTTTAAATATTATTATAATTTATTAATTTTATAAATTATAATATTAAAAATATTTTAATATAAGGGAAAATGATTTTTTTATATTAATAAATTATCATATTAATAAACAATTTTTATAATATTGTTAATATTATAAATTAATATTAAAAATAAGAATATAAAAATTAAAGAACATTGCAAACTACATAAATAAATAAAAATACAAATTTTTTTATAATATTATTAATATTATAAACTAATATTAGGAAATATAAAATATAAAAATTACAAAAAATTATAAAAAAAATACACTAACATATCATACCAATACCGAGTATGAGAGTATATCCCAAATCTGTCAATTTTCATTTTTTAAAAATTTTATGCAAGTAATTTATATTATATCTAACTACTAACAAATAATCCGAATACAAATAAAAGCCATAGATTTAGATTTTTTCAAAATACTAAATATCTAAAAAATAATAATATCTAGTTTGAGAGTACAGACACATGTGAAGCATGCCAGAAACTCTCAAATTCAGTATGAGAGTACTTGGAGAAAAAAGAAACTTCACACGCCATCAACCAAATGACTACAGGACAAAAAAACTCTCATACCTAGTTTGAGAGTACATTGCCCAGAAAAATTTTCACCACCTGCAACAAGCAACATTGACAATCAAGTTCTGACAGTAACAGAAAAAGTGCACGGTTGATGGGAAATAAAAAAAGCATCGGGTAGTGTGTTCTCATAATGAGTATGAGATTTCTTAGCCAATATATATCATATACGAGCTACATTTGGAGCACAAAAAAAAAAAAATAAGCTGGCTCCCTCTGTTTTTTCAGTGTTCTTGAGAAATGTCTTATACTACTCCATTTCCGTTAAATTTATATTGGAGCAGTGCATTACCTCTCGTCGATGGTATGGTTGGTTACAACCCTAACGTGGCAGACGCGACAATATGCATTGACTGTCAGCTATCTTTTGAGCATCTTGTAGATGTGGTATGCAACGAGTGTGGGTTGGGGAGTAATCGAAATATGCTGCGATTTTTTTTATTTGGTGTGGACAGAATACAATGGAATGAGAAGGTACATCATTATTCGGGACAACCGGAATATTCAGTTTTTATACATGTATGCGTTGAACTTGCCAGAATTATATATAACAGCGGAACAAATTTCTGACTTTTATCATGCGCCTGAACCGCGTGGGACTGGCGAAACAAGTGGCATGGCACATGATAGTGAATATCAAGAAGTAGAAACTGGGGCAGGGAACAGTACAGATGAAAGAGTAAATGAGGAAATTGGAGCAGTCAACAGTCCAGGTGATGGAGAAAATGAAGAAATCGGAGCAGTCAACAGTCCGGATGAAAGAGAAAACGAGGATAGTGAAGAAGAGATGTCAGATTTTTCAAGTAGTGACGATGAATCCTACGTGCCATCAGAGTATGATTCTGGCAATGAAATCGATGTACCTTCGGGTCATTTTATTTATGGAGACATTGGCGTAGAAGATCCGGAAGAGGAGAATGCAAACTTACCGAATATGTGGGATGGCAATACCGAGAGTATTGGTATCGGTACTTATTTCAAAAACAAGCAGCATGTGACAAATGCTATTACGGCATGGTCCGCAAAAAGAGGGATGACATACCACAAGGTCGAGAGCAAAAAGAAAACTTGGGTAGTCGAATGCGAAACCCGTAGTCCTAAATATCCACAGGAAAGACTGCACGAAGTATATTGCAACTGGAGTATACGGGCATCAGAACAAGCTAGTTCGGGCAAGTGGAGAATGGTGAAGTGGGTTGCGGAACACAACTGTGCGGGAGCAAACATCGGCAATCAAGGCAGAAATGTGACATCCTCGGATATTGCTGCCTTAATTACTCCAAAAATTAAGGAGGACACAGGCTACAAGGTACGTCTAATTCAGACAGATGTGAAAAAAATATACCGAGTTGATGTCAATTATAAGAAAGCTTGGCACGGGAGAAGAAAAGCAATTGAGGGACTATTTGGGACATGGGAGTCAAATTTTAGGGAGCTGCCCAGATATTTAGCTACAGTTCAGGCAAAGAATCTGGGCATAGTGATCCAGTACAAGTTCAAAGGCGGTTCATATGCGAGACGCATTTTTCGGTACGTGTTCTGGGCATTTGGCCCGTCAATTGAAACATTTAAGGCTTGTCGTCTGGTTGTTTCTATTGATGCAACGCACCTCTGAGGGTCTTATAAGGGAAAATTGATAGTAGCAGTGGCCAAGACCTCAAACAATAATATTTTTCCAGTAGCGTTTGCGGTCGTGGACGATGAGACAACACATAGCTGGAAGTGGTTCCTAAAATATTTGAAGTTGAATGTTCTTGGTGACCGGTGGACATGCATTATATCCGATCGTCACAAGGGTATCCTTTCTACTATTGATGCGATTTTAGAAAAATTTCCCGGAATGGGAGTCCACAGGTATTTTTCTTAATTAAGTGTAGTTTTTTTTAATGATTTTAATTATGTTTAATAATTATTATAATTACGTTTTATTTTATTTAATTTTAATTTTTTAAAAATTATGTGATTTTAATTTTAATAATGTGTATTTACTTCTAATTATTTTAATTATGTGTCATTTAATTTCTATTATTTTAATTATGTCTTATTTTATTTTTATTATTTTAATTATGTGTTATTTAATTTTTATTATGTTCATAGGTACTGTCTTGAACACGTCAAGGACAACATGTGTTCGAAATACAGGCGGAAGGGGCTGAAGGACCAGTGTCAGACAGTTGGTACGGAATTGCAAGAGCACAAGTATGAAGCTGCCTGGAAGAAGTTGGGCAAGAATAGCAATGGCGCCAAACGATATTTGGAAAGCATCGATCCCGAGAAATGGACTCTTTTTGGAGATGGATGTCATAGATGGGGGTTGTCGACTACGAACATATTTGAGAGCTTCAACAATGTCCTAAAGGGAGCTCGCTACTTACCGATCAAAGCTTTGGTTGAGTCATCATTAGAGAAAACGGTAGCTATTTTCCAGCGAGACTGGGAAAAGATAGCAAACTGCAACACTGCACTTGCACCGAAGCCTATGAACGTGTTTAACAGCTATAGAATCCGTTCGCAACTCCATCGAGTAACCTGCTGGAATGAACGTTTATTACTGTACAAAGTGGCAACAGAATATGGCAACGAGCATGAAGTATGATGGAGTTGCACAGCATGCACATGTGGAAAGTGGCAGACGTATAGGATTCCGTGCTCACATGCCATTGCCGTAGCCTTACGCAGACGTGAGGATCCGTTGGTGCTTGTTGATAAGTTCTACACTAAGGAAGGCTGGATTGCACAATTTGCTGGAGCTTTCACCCCTATACTTGGCAGTCAGACGTGGCCTCCTTTGGACTGGACTCTACTTCCAGATGACTCCCTAATGATTCACCATGGAGGGCCGGGCCGAAGAAGGGTAAATAGAATTAAAGGCGCAATGGATCATAGCCGAAGGCAGACTAGGAGAGGTCCGAGATGTAGCCGTTGTGGAAATCCCGATCATAATTCCAGATCATGTCCGCTCTCTCATCCTCCTTCTGATAGAGCTCCAATAGATAGTGTTTATGGTAGATATGGGGAGCATGGTTTGTAATTTTTTTTTTAAAATTATGTGAACTTTTTTTAATTATGTGTATTTTTATTTTAATTTGGTTTGTAGTTGAATTATGTATTTTTTTAAATTGTAATTGTAGTTTAATTATGTATATTTAATTATGAATGTTTAGTTTAATTACTTATATTTAATTACGAATGTATATTTAATTATGTATTATTTAAATTATGTGTATTTAATATCTAAACATATATCAAAAATAAAACATATATTTATAAAACAAAGCGTGGTAGAAAATTATAGGTTTCTCGGTCAACTTGTGCAAACTGAATTCTAAATAAAATGAAAGTGTAAAATTCTAGAAAGAGCTATAAATAGAATAGAAATAGAGTACTAAAACTTCTCTTATCAATTTACTTGAATTTCTCATGGATTGATATAAATAATAGTCAAAGAACTGCAAAATTCAAGCTAAGACTTCTAAATGATTTGATGGTAGGTTAGTAGACAAAAACGAAGCTAAAACCAAATAAAATAGAGCAACAAAGTATAAAAATGGCAAAGAAATGAATTTGCATCAATGAAAGTGAAATTCCTCCGAAAATTAGAAGATCGATTATTCTATTTTGGTCTTTTCGGAGGGGATTTTTGGTGTCTCATGCATTCATTACTTTGTCCTTTCATGGTCATTTGCCCACTTCGTCTTTGGTCAGTGGCCGGTCCCACATTCTTCCTTAGTTCCAATATCTCCATGACTTTCATTTATGAGACTAAATATTTAATTCATAAATTTAATAATATGAATTAAGTTAAATAATATTAATTGTTAAAAAAATAATATATTAATAATAAATATTATTAATATATTAATAATAAATAATAATTGTAATAATAAAGACAAATTTTTGCAAATACAATTTTTCAATATAAATAAATAAATAAATATATATATATATATTTAACTATATAATTTTAAAATATTTAATAATATAATTGAGGTGTAAGAAAAAAATTTAAAAAAATTAACTCTAAATTTTAATTTTGAACTAAAAATTATATGTTACATATATATATTAAAATTTAATATATTATATATATAATATATAAAATATATTAATTTTTAATATATATATTAATTTTTATTTTTTATGGTTCTGAATTGCCGGTTCTGATTTCGGTTCATGAATCGAAACTAAACTCTTATAATCTAATTTTGATTCTAGTTAAAAATTAATTTTTTTAATTTTAGTTTGATTTATAAATTATAAAGTTAATTCACAGTTTACTGTAAATCATAACTATTATTATTTCTGGCCTGATTCATATACTGTCAACTATTAATTTTGGCCATATTTAATATTTCTCTTGGTGCAAATAGAATTTCTTTGAAGTGGTTCGAAAAGTAAAGTTATTTTTAAAAATACTTTTTTCCTTTGAAAAATATTACTTATAAATTTTTAATTTTAAAAATTATTTTATTCTAAAAAATAAACATCGAATATTAAATATATATTTTACATAAAAATATATATTTAATATTCATATAGTATATTAAAAATATATCAAAATAATTAAATTTTTTTTAAAAAAATATAGTACAATTTTCCTTTGTATAAATCCAAAAAAAAAATTCCTCATATTATGAGGAATATAGACGGGTTTATTATGCTCTCACTGAAAATTATTTTTAGACATTATATATATATACATGGTCAAATATGACGGCGTTGAAAAATTTAAAAAATTATGTACTGATAATTTAAGTGATATATTTTAAATATTAAATAAAATAAGAGAAATAATTTTTAAATTGTAAAAAATAGTTAAAGATTTAATCACTTGTTATATTTTGTGTAAATTTTAAATTAGAAATTTTGTTGTGTTAATTTTAAGATATATATTATCAAATAAATTAAAATAATTAAATATTGAAATTTTTAATTTTAAATATTAATGAATGTGTCTTATATATTATCAAATAAATTAAAATAATTAAATATTAAATAAAATTTTTAATTTTAAATATTAATGAATGTGTCTTAAATAGTAAAACTGGATAGTCTCAAACTGGATATGAGAGCAAAGAAACTCTCAAACTATATATGAGAGTTTAGGGTAGAATCTTTCACGTGCCAGGGTACTTTGTCTTTTTTTCCCACAAAAGTCTCAAACTTGGTATGAGAGTACTTAAATCTCACACTGAGTATGAGAGTTCTGATGACTAATGACGTGTCACCTTATGGTTGGACCTTTTGTATTCCTCTCTCTGTACTCTCAAATTGAGTATGAGAGTATATTTAATATGTCATTAAATTGTTAGTTAGTGGGTAATTATTCTGATTAATGCTTTGTACTCTCATACTGGGTTTGAGAGTATATTTTTTAATTCAAAAAAATACCAGAACTCTCATATCTAATATGAGACTTTCTTAAACTCTCATAATCAGTTTCCAAAAACACCCTTCCGTGTCCAGAGTTTAAAAAGAGACACCCTTTTGGTAAAAACTCCCAGTATATATTATATATATAGGTATATGTCAGTATGTATTACATATATTAAAATTAAAAAATAAGAACATATGTGAGCATATGTAGATATATGTGTCAATATATAATTATTTTATATATTTATTTATATATAGGTATATGTTATATATAATTATATATACTGAAAATAATAACAATATATATTAGTATATGCTACATATATTTTAATTAAAGAACAACAATATACGTTAGTATATGTTAAACATAACTAGATATATATGGACATATGTTGTAAAAGAATAATAATATATATTACATATATATAGGTATATGTAGATATATGCTACATATACTTTAACTAAAGAGTAACGGTATATGTCATTATATGTCGACATATATCAGTATATGTATATATGTTTTAGTATATGTTACATATAACTAAACGTATATGTGTTATATATATAGGTACATATCAGTATATGTTATATATATTTTAACTAAAGATTAACAATATATTTAGATATATGTTAGTATATATCGATATATATTGCATATACTTTAACTGAAAAATAATAATATATGTGAATATATATCGATATATGTCAGTATATGTTAGTATATATCGGTATATGTTACATATACTTTAACTTAAGAATAACAATATATATGGATATATGTCGATATATATAGATGCATATGATATATATCGATATATAACTATTTTATATATTTATTTATATGTGGGTATATGTTACATATAACAAGATATACCAAATATATTGGTATATGTTACATAAATTTTAGCTAAAAAATAATAATATATATATATGGATATATGCGGATATATGTCGGCATATGATTGTATACATCACATATATCTAAATATATATGTTGATATATATCGATATATATTATTATGTATTATATATAAGTATATATATGTAACATATATCTAATTATAATAAATGAGTAATGAGGTTATGAGATATAAAAATTAATTAATTAAGCATATTTACTAATAAGCACATTTATTAATTAAATAGAAAAACTTTTCCATGATTTTTGATGAAATTTATTTTAATTTAAATATCTTATATTTTTAGAAATTAAACTTTTTATTAATATTATATTATCTTATATTTTTATGATATTATACTTAAATGATAAAAATTAATTTTAAAAAATTATAACATAAGGTTTTAATGGACATATAAAAGTGTCGACTAAATTAATTATAATTAAATTATTTTATGTTATTGTGGCTTAACAAATTTTATGGAATCGACCAAAAACAAGCTTTGTGGAAAAATTAATTTATTTTACATATGTTGTACATGAAATTTAGTAGACAGAAGTTTAATAAGAGGGTTGCTATGTATACACTGCCGTAAAAATAAGTGACCTGTATTTTTGTAATTGTAAAGTTAAAATACCGTAAAAATGAAAAAAAAAAAATTGAGTGCAGTATTTTTAAAAAGGCAATTTGTTTTTAAGGTATTTATGTAATTATTCCTTACAAAATTGCTATGGGCTTTCATTACTTGGTAACATTGTAAATCAAATTGTAAATGAAGTTGTATTGATCTCGTGCTCACTTTTTTTTTTTTTTTTTTGTTACATATAGGATCATATTTAATCCAATGGTGATACTATGCGATGCTAAAAATTTGTACTAATAATATAAATTTAATACAACTCATGATTATATACTCATACATTTTATTCATAGAAAAATATTTCATGTATAGTTCAATTAGTTACAAAATGCTAATAAATTTTATAATATCTGCTTAAAAATATTTTTAGGAAAAAAATTTCACCTAAATGATAACTCTTCTAAAATTGTCATGTAATTTATTTTTAAGAATATTATAATGTCATAATTTTTTAATTTCTCAATTTATTATTAATTTCTCAATTTTACTTTTTCTCTTCTTGATAAAAAAATTAAACCATTCATTTTGATATTAATTTAATATTTAATATTTTCTCGCTTTAATTAATTTCCGATTAATTTTAATAATTTATATAAAATTTTAAATTTAATAATTAATTATATTTGTGACTTTTAATCTTCTATTAAATAATTACATATTAATATAATTTCATAATCTAATTTCAATATTAATATAATTTTATAATATTAATTAAAATATTAAATCATTTACAAATTAATGTAATTTCATTTACACATTAATGTAAAATATTAAAATATTAATCTAATTTCATTTGTGACTTTTAAATTTTTATAAATAATTTACACATTAATGTAATTAAATAATATTGAATGATTTATATTTTTTTAAATTGAAAAGTTTAAAAAATTATATGACATTTGACTTTCATAATAAATTAATTATAAATTAAATAATTTATTTATAATAATGATTAATTTATATATTTTTAAAAATTAAACAATAAAATATATAACTATTAACATTCCTAACAACTTAATCATATATTAATAATTAATGAAATAATAATATTTATATGAATAATAATTTTATTAAAAATCTAATAATTGTAAATCTTTCTATTCACATTTTTCTCTCTAATTGAAAAATTTTGCTTGAATCTTTTTTTTCTCATTTTTACAAAATTCATGATTTTTTACCAATATTATTTTAATGAAACTATTATAAAAATTCAGATAAATATTTTATTTTGTATTTTCTTATAATATAATTTATTGTTAATTTACATATAAAATTATTCTATATTTATTTATTTATTATATTTATTTGTATTTCTTATTAGAATAATAATAGGTAAGTGATTAGAAAATAGAGAATTTAAAGCTGCTGCGTAAGCAAATAAAAAAATATGAATTATAAATTTTATAATTTATTATTATAAAAATTAAAATTTAAAAAGTTAAATATTTAAAAAGACAAAATTAGAATTTAAATAGTCATGAAATTAAAAAGATAATAAATAATTAATTATTATCCATTATTATTTAAAAATATTTTATAATATTATTATATTATTGAATCTGAATCAACTCGGTTGAACTATTGATCAATCATTAATTTGAATTAGTGTTCAGTCCGGCTATAAAAATATTGCTACATAGTAAAAGACTATTCCACTAAATAATAATAAATCATTTGTGAAAAATAAATACATAAATAGAAAATAAAAATATTTAGATAAGGAAAGTCTAATTATTTTGAGGTTGCCACCTCATCAATTTTTAGAAATAACTACTCCACTTTTTTTCTTAATTAATTTTTTATTTAATTTTAATACTTTATATAAAATTTAGTTATTAATAAATTATATTTGTCTTTTAATATTCTTCTATTAAATAATTACACATTAATATAATTTAATAATATTAATTAAATAAATTATATTTTTAACTTTTAATTTTTATGAATTAATTGCATATTAATATAATTTTATAATATTAATTAATTGATATTTTTTTAGAAATTTAAAAAGTTAAAAAATATACGACTCTTAATATTTGTAATAAATTAATTTTAACTTAAATAATATATTTCTAATAATAACTAACTTGTATATTTTTAAAAATTTTAAAAATCAAATAATAAAATATCTAACTTTTGACATTTCTAATAAATTGATTAAACATCCATTATTTATTTAAATAATTCATTTAATTAATAATTTAATTATTATAAAAATTATTTTATATCCTTTTTAGAAATTTTATTATATAAAAGCCAAGGTAAGAATGAGTGTTTTGATGTTGCCGCCTCATTATTTTTTAGAACTAGCAACTTATTAATTTTTATTTAATTTTAATAATTTATATAAAATTTAAAATTTAATAACTAATAAATTTTCATCTTTTAATATTTTTTTATTAAATAATTATACATTAATATAATTTCATAATATTAATTAACTAAATTATATTTTTAATTTTTAATTTTTTATGAATTAATTATACATTAAAATAATTTAATAATAATAATAGATTGGTACTTTTTAGAAATTTAAAATTTTTAAAAAATATGACTCTTAAATATTCATAATAAATTAATTAAAAATTAAGGTTTCCACACCATTAAATTTTAAAAATGGCTAATCCATTTTTTTCTTTTTAATTAATTTTTTAATTAATTTTAATAATTTATATAAAATTTAAAATTTAATAATTAATAAATTATATTTGTGATTTTTAATATTCCATAAGTTAATTTCATATTAATATAATGTAATGATATATTTATTTTTTAAAAAATTTGAAAAGTAAAAAATATATAATTCTTAATATTTATAATAAATTAATTATATATTAAATAATTTAGTTATAGTAATAATTAATTTATACGTTTTAGAAATTTAAAAAATTATATAATAAAATATATAATTTTTGATATTTTTTATTTATATATATATAAGCCAAAGAAAATGAAAGCTTTATATAGTATTACAATATATATATATATATAATATGAAAAAAAAATTATATTATAGCATTTAGTAAAATAACTTATCAATATATAAATATAAAAGATCATTTATTTAATAAATTATTTATAATATTTTTAACTTAAATTATTTATTTATGTATTTAATAAATTATTAATATCAATTTAATAAAAGAAAATATTAACATATAAAGGTCAAAAGTCATAAATTTAATAAATTTAATAAATTATTAATAAGTATTTTAAGTAAAACTATTAATATATGAAAAATAAAAATTATATGTTTAATAAATTATTAATAAATTAATAATTATTAATAAATTTTTAACTGACACTATTAATATATGTAAAAATAAAAAATCATATATTTACTAAATTATTAATATATGATGATAAAATATCTTATACATAAAAAATTTATTAATTAAAATTAAAAAATAAATAAAAAATAGATTATCACGTAATATATATATATATACAATATAAAAATATTATGTGTTATATTTAGTTACATCTTTATATATTATTTGTATCCTATAATTTATTATATAAAATTATTACTATATAAAAAATAAGAAGTTAGGTCATATTTAAATTTTATTTCCTACAACTATATTAAAAATTATTAATTATATTAAATCTAAAATCTATTAACTAAAATTATTAATATGTGATGATAAAATATCACATATTTAATAATTTATTAATTTGTAAATATAAAATATTATATATATAAAATAAAATTTTTATAACATGTTCCTTGGGTTCCATTTTCATGAAACGCCTCGAGTCCATTTTCAAACAATTTATTCCTTGGGTTCCATTTTCACCTTTTTCTGTTACTTGATTTCAAGGCAAAAGACACTTATTGAGATTGGTTTTGACATCCTTGGCTTCCATTTTCAGATGATCTATTGCTTTGGTTCCATTTTGAACTGATTTGTTCCTTACCTAGAGAATGCACTATAAAACAAGGAAGCTGTGATCCCATCCGATTCTTCGAGAAATAAGCTATGATAACGCTGTCAAAGCATATTACAGTCGATTTCAGTGTTACCAATTTCAACCATGTTCTTAAAGGCGCTTCTGCTACGTTTGCCATCATTGAATTCTTCACTTACTGGTCAGTTCTCTTCTAACTCTAAAACAGAGCTTTTATTTTAATTTATTTTTAATATGTATTTATTGATTGATTGATTTCAATAGTTTAATAGAGAAACTATTATTGGAATTGAAATTGAGTTGATAAAAAGACGATGTTAATCAATCTGATTTATTTGCTTGTGGGTGTTGGCTAAACTTGAAATTTATTTATTTGCAATTTAGTTTTTGATGGGTAGTGAATATTTCATTATAAACCTTCAAACTTGAGTGCGTATTCTCAGAAAACTTGTGGAGTGTGTTTTTGTTTTTCTTTTTCCATGGGGGATTTTCACATATTGTCTCTATCTTTATTAGTTAGATCATCTTAGTGAGCTTATGTACTTTATGTAATTTTTTTTCTCTCATATTGAATAAAAAAATGTAATTGTTGGTCTATCAAGGAATAAATGGTTATATTTGTTGGGAAATGGATATAGATAGATATTTAAATATAAAGACACTTGCTATAAGGTGTAGAGTGTAAGTTGAGTTGGCTCCAATAGGAATTTGATACTCAATTTGGAATTGGATATTTTGGCGAAATATGAAACATGAATGTTTTGAATGTTAAGATATGTTTTAGTCACTCTATGTTAGGATCTTTTGTATTAGTAGAATACGGTACTGAAGTTGTATTTTTTTTTTCCAATTAGTTGATTGAGAAGTTTTGATAGTTTAGGAAAGAGAAAGGAAGGTATAGTTGTTTGTGAAAATAACAAGGAAGAGGGGGAGAAAGCAAGAATTATCAAGAAAAACACAGAGATAATAGGTAAGAAACTTGAAGGGAGTTAGCTTGAATCTTTTAGCCAAAAGGGGTTGTTTAATTTTGGGATGTGATATTTAAGATGGTAATTTAGGAGGTAATGGTGGGGTTATACTTAACATTTTACTTTTTAGAAAGTTAAGGTTCTATTTGTTGGGTTTTCTTTCTTCTTCTTTGTTTTTTTCTTTTGTTTATCAGGTGATGGTGTGCTGGGTTTTGGTGTGTTGATGTTTGGATCTGAGGAGATTTAAGAGCTTACAAGTTTAAAGGGGTGTGAGTTCTTTTGTGCAGTGGGTGATGGAGAGGAAAGTTGGAAACTTAGATTTTGTATGGTTGATCTTGTTGCTAAATCCATTATGATTGGTTTTGGGTAATATGGAAGGTAAGGATTATCTTATTTATTGCTTTTAGTACTATATTCCTTTGGGGTTCTTTTCCTTTTTCTAAATTTGAAGACTTTGATCTTGGTTTCTATTTTTTCTTTTTAATTTTTATTAATTCTTTAGCAGTGAATAATGGTTTTTTATAGTTTGGTACAAGTATGTAGCAGCTTAAGCACTTAACACACAGGGTCCAATAGAAAGGAAGAGAAAGAGAGAATAGGGAGAGAAGAAGAGAGTAAAAGAAGAGGATATAATAGAGAGAATAGGAAATACTGATATTTATTCATAATGCCTGAGAGGCTTACTGTACAATCCTAAATAATAGCAAAATTAGCTAGAAGACAAAAGTACAACAGAGGAAATATTCCCTTGCCAATGATGCATGCAATCTGTTATTCCAATTGCCCTATTGGTGACCTCACAACCAGTCACTACTTACTCAACAATCTTCTTATTCTTCTTCCTTCTAGTGTATGTAGCAATACCCTCCCCTCTAAACCATTCTTGTCCGTAAGAATGCATAGAAGTAGGAAATTGCTTAGAAATGAAGCTCAAATCCTCCCAAGTTGCATCTACAATTGGTAAATTAATCCATTTAACCAAGACTTATTGCACATGTTGGTTATCCCTCAAAATCACCCTAGAATTCAGGAATTTCTCTAGCCTAATAGCTAAGTCTGAATTCTGAGTTACAGGAAAATTGGTTGCTGGCACCACATTGAGACCAATTTTCTTCTTCAAGAGGGATACATGGAAGAATGGATGTATCTTATAATCTGCTGAAAGTTTCAGCTCATAGGCAACAACCCAACCTTCTCTATAACCTCAAAAGGGCCATAGTATTTAGTTGATAACTTTAGGTGTTTCTGCAAAGCAACAGATGTTTGGTGATAAGGCTGTAACTTTAAGGAAACCATGTCTCCTACTTCAAATACCCTCTCACTCCTTCTCTTGTCTACATAAGCCTTCATTCTTTGCTGAGCTTCATGCAAATTCACTTTCAACTGTGTCTCAATGTGTTCCGTTTCCCTTAATAACTTCTCCATAACAGCTACATCACTGCCAATATTCAAAAGGGTTAGGAAAGAAGGGTTATAGTTATAAAGAGCTATAAAAGGAGCCATCTGGATTGAAGAGTGATAAGTGGAATTATACCACCACTCAACTAGAGCTAACCATTCAGCCCATCTTTTAGGGTGTGTATGTGTGAGTCATACATCTTAAGCAAGTTCCTAAGGTTTGGTTCAGTCTTTCCATTTGCCCTTCAATTTGGGGGTGGTAAGAGGAACTCATGTGGAGTATAACCCCTAATAATTTGAATAATTCTCTAAAAAAAAACTGGTGAAAAGCTTATCCCTATCCGAGATATTGACTTATAGTAACCCATGAAGTTTACAGATGTGGTTCAAGAATTCTTTTGCTACTGTACCTACTGTAAATGAGTGTAAAAGAGGTATGAAATCGATTGTTTTGGACAAACTATCTATTACTATAAGTATGGTATCAAAACCTTTAGATTTGGGAAACTGCTCAATAAAGTCCATACTTATATTAGACCAAGCAGTGGAGGGAATAGTTAGAGGCTGTAACAAACCTGGATATGAATAACTCTTGCTTTTACATCTTTTGCAGACATAACACTTTAGCACCCACTCTCTAATTGATGTCTTCATACCAGGCCAATAAAAATGAGTTTTTAATCGATTGTAAGCAAGAAGCATACCTGAATGGGCCGCAAGTGGTCTGTCATGGAATTGACCCAGTAACTTATCTCTTAACTCTGTGGAACTTCCAATGAGCAATCTACCTTTATACCTTAGAATTCCCTTCTTCAATGAATAATTATGAGCTTGGTCAGTTTGAGTGGCAGCAACTATTAAGAGTTCTTAGGCTTGGGGGTCCACTTTATAAGATTATTCTACCTTTAGTATCCAAGCTGAAACTACTGCATATGTGTAGAGAACGCCACACAGCTCCATTTCATCCTTCTTTGATAATGCTTCTGCCACCTTATTCTCTATATCCTTCTTGTAATTATCTTGTAATCCAGCCCCAACAACTTAGTAATGCCCCTTTTCTGCACATAGATGTGTAATCTTTGCTCAAGGAGGTGTTTAATTCTTTGATGGTCGATGTTGATGATAAAGCATCCCTGCCCCAAGTAATGCCTCTAATTGGTTACTATAAATAGTATTGCTAGGAGTTCCCTCTCATAAATAGATAAATTTTAGTTTCTAGGGCAAGTGTTTAGAAATAAAGGCAATTGGTTTGCCTTCTTGCATGAGATCTGCCCCAATGCCACTCCCACTTGGATCACACTCTAATACAAACGGTTGAGTGAAGTTTGGTAAGGCAAGTATAAGGGCTATATTCATGATGGTTTTAAGTTGATCAAAGGCCGTTTGTGCTTTTGAGTTCAACTTAAAATTTGTTTCTTCAAGAGTTCAGTCAAGGGTTTGCAAACCGCTTTGTATCCCTTTATGAATCGCATATAATAGCCTGTTAATCCCAAAAAACCCCTTTGTTGTTTCATATTCTTAGGAAGAACCCAATCCACCATGGCCTAGATTTTATTATCATCTATAAAAACTCCCTTTGCAAAAATTATATGTCCCAAATACTCAACTGAAGCACTGGAAAATACACACTTCTCCCTTTTTGCAAATAACTAATGCTCCATCAGAATTTTAAAGACTTTTCCAATTGTTCCAAATGATCCCCTAATGATTTACTATACACTAATATGTCATCAAAAATACCAACACAAACCTTCTCAAGTAACGTTGAAATATATGATTCATGAGTGCTTGGAAGGTAGTTGGAGTGTTTGTCAATACGAAAGGCATGACCTTAAATTCAAAGTGCCCTTAGTGTGTTTTGAAGGCTGTCTTATGGGTGTTAATCAATTCTAGTATGATTTGGTAGTAGCCAGCCCTTAGATTAATCGTTGAGAAAACCATCACCCCATACAACTCATCTAACAGGTCTTCAATTATAGGAATTGGGTATTTGTTTTTAATGGTCAATCCATTTAACTGCCTATAATCAATATAATATCTCTAGTTCCCATCCTTCTTTTTAACTAACTGGGCAGGAGATGAGAAGAGACTTTAGCTAGTCTATATCCCAAAGTTCTCTAGCATTTCTTGGGTGAGTTTTTCAATTTTAGATTTTTAAAAATGAGGATATTTATAGGGTCTCAGGCTAACAAGTTCAGAATTGGGTTTGAGTGTTATATTGTGGTTGATATGACAAAAAGGAGGTAAATAGTAGGTTGGTCAAATAGCTTGGTATATTTGGTCAATAATGATTAAAGGAACCTCTGGAATTCAGGCGAGGTATGAAATTGGGTATTGGCAGCAGGGTGGATTGTGGTTAACTGAATAGAGAACAACCTAGCAGTTATCCCACTCCAGCCACTTTGGATCATCCTGCCCAACTCCTTCCCACTCATCATTCTCACTTGGGCAACTTCTGTAATCCCCTTCAACTCCACTAAATTCCCATATTTTTTAAACATCAACTTATAATTTATAAAATCAAGGGTAATAGGGTTATAATTTTGCATCTAATATACTCCAATAACCATATCATATTCCCCCAATTCTAACACCCTAACATCAAACTGAAATTTTAACCCCTGTATAGACCAGCTACAATCAAAACACTTCAATTTTATAGTTAACTTCCTCCCATCAGCTATTGTTACTGATATAGGATTAACGGACAAGATCGGCAACTTTAACTCCTCAACCGATTTTGGGTCTATGAATCTATGAAAACTACCTGAGTCAATGAGGATGACTATGACTTTATTTTTTTATCCGCCCTCTCAACTTGATGGTATTGTCAGCTTGGCTGTCATCAATTAAATACAAAGAGAGTTGGCCCAACGCTATTGGTTCTTCATCATCGTCGCCTTCCACGGCCTGCCAATCATTAGTCTTATGATCAGCTTCTTTGATTGCCTCCATTCCATGCAATGCCATCACTTTCTTCGATGCACATAGGTGGCCAGTGATCCCCACACTTGAAACAAGTGTTCGATCCTCTGTCGTTAGAGTTGTATGGGATAAGGGATTTTTGTTCATATTTTGTTATGATTTATGGGAATAAGAACTAATTGGATTTATGGGTGTTCGGTTTGGTGTTTGGGTTTAGTAGAGTGGGTTTGGGTTTGGGTACTAAAGGATCGTAAATACGCTGCTCATTGGAACTGATAATTTTTCTGGGTCTCATCGAGGATGATCTCCTGCAACCTCGTATGTTCAAATGTAGTGCTCGGAGATGGTGGATTCAACATCCTCACCATCACCCTAATCTCTTCCTTCAAACCTCCCAAAAAACTCAATAAGTAATAGGATTCAGAGAGGTTAGGGTTTACTCGTTCAAATTTTGCTTTTTCTTCCTCAAAATTTTCTTGATAATTACTCACACTTCCTTTCTGTCGGAGTTTATGGAAGTTAGCCACCACGTCTTCTATTGGCGACTCTCAGAATCTCTTTAATAAGGCATTTGAGAATCCATCCTAACCTTTAGTCTCATGCCCTTGAATCCATCCCTAAAATCAGTGCTCTGCGACATCGTTAAGGTACAAACTGGCCAGTTTAACCTTTCACTCTTCTGGAACATTGTAAATCTTAAAATACTTGCCGTATTTCCATAACCATGACTGAGTTTCTTTTCCTTCGAAGATGGGTAAGTCCATTTTGGGCAACAATCGATCACCTTGAATATGGCCAATGAAAAGAGTCTCTTGTTCCTCTATCCTTACACCGGTGAAGGCTTCTTTATGCTCTGGTACCCTGAGATTTGGGTTTGGTAGGCTCCTCGATAAGGGTTCCTTTCCCTTTCACTTGCAAGTTCAAGAGCAGCTCCAATATGTAACCCATCTGCGACCTAACTTTCAACTGCTCACCCCTCAACAAGTCATAATTTTGATGTTATTCTTTTTGCATAGAGTCCAGCCTCAAGTTTACCTCATTTTGAATGGAGGTAAGTTTGTCTATTTCTGCCACTTCGTCTCCTCCTTCTGGCTAGTCACTACTAGAGGTGTTTCTATGCATAATGGTTTTCTTTGTGGTTTTACTCATGATTTAGAGGGCCAAGGTTTGTTGGCTCTGATACCAATTTGTAGCAACTCAAGCACTTAACACACAATCCAATAGAAAGGAAGAGAGAGAGAGAATAGGGAAAGAAGAAGAGAGTAGAAGAAGAGGATAGAATAGAGAGAAGAAAAAGAAGAAGAATTAGAGAGAATAGGAAATACTGATATTCATTTATAATGTCTAAGAGAGTAACTATACAATCCTAAATAAGAGTAAAATTAGCTAGAAGACAAAAGTACAACAGAGAAAATATTCCCTTGCCAACGATGCATGCAATGTGTTATTCCAATTGCCTTATTGGTGACCTCACAACTAGTCACTGCTAATTCAACAATCTTTTTATCCTTCTTCCTTCTACTGTATGACGCGGACCCTTAGCAACGATGGCAGCAAACCCAACGTATAACAATGGTAGAGTACTCCTTGAAACTTGATAATCACCTCCTAAGGAACTCAATGCCTATAAAGAGACGCGAACTCACTATGATTGAAGAATTTAGTTGGTAAGAAGAAGAAAAACGCCACAACTCTTGTTGATAAGTAAACCTAATTCTTGTTGCAAAGAAAGAATTAAAGAATCCACTCTAATCTCTCTCACACGAAAATTCACAAGAAGAACTTGTAGAAGAATTCAAAAATTTTTATTAATTGTTGTTGTCTGAAATTTGGCCTAATAGTGCCCTTAAATAAGGGTTACAAAATTCCTAATTGCATATGGAAAACTAAAACATTCCTAATTGCATAAGGAAAACATTCCTAATTGCATAAGGAAAACATAAAGTATGGAAACAAAATCCTAATCCATTAAGGAAAATATAAAGTATGGAAACAAAATCCTAATCCAATAAGGAAAATATAAAGTATGAAAACAACCAAACTAATCCCTTCAACATAAGAAACGCCCCACACTATTTGGGCTGTCCATGGGCCTTAAATTACTTCCTAAGGCTTTATATGAACCCCCATGGACCTTTCTTGCACGTTGGACCTTTCTTTAGCTAGCCTTTAGCTTCCACACTAAGCATCATAATCAGCTTTGGTGTGCCTTCTTCAAGCTCTATCTCCATCTTCTTGAATGATAATTCTTGAAGCTCTTTGGAAATCTCTTCTTGAATATGCAAAGCCATACTAGCTTGATATCTCTTTGCCTTGCTCCTAGTGATTGGTCCACTTGCTAGCTTTAAGGGATCCTTTCTTGCATCATTCTCCCCCTCTTCAAAAAGATTTGTCCTCAAATCTGCATCATCAAAAGGAGAAATATCACTTACATTGAAAGTAGCACTAACATTATACGTACCTGGTAAGTCGATCTTGTAGGCATTGTCATTAATCTTCTCCAGCACTTGGAATGGGCCATCTCCCCTTGCTTGCAACTTGTTCTTCCTTTGGTTAGGAAACCTCTCTTTTCGAAAATGCACCCAAACCCAATCTCCTACTTAAAACTTAATCTCACGTCTCCCTCTATTTGCAGAATCAGCATATCTCTTGTTCATTTTCTCAATATTCGCCCTTGCTTTCTCATGCATCTCTTTCACCAATTTAGCTTTCTTCTCACCATCTAAACTAACAAGCTCATGAGAAGGTAAAGAAACAAGATCCAAAACTGTTAGTGGGTTAAAACCATAAACAAGCTCAAAAGGTGAATATCCTGTAGAAGAATGAATAGCACGATTATAAGCAAACTCAATAAATCGCAAACAATCTTCCCAAGAACTCAAATTCTTACCCACTAAAGCTCTCAACATGGTACCTAAAGTTCTGTTTACTACTTCTGTTTGTCCATCCGTTTGAGGATGACAAGTGGTGGAAAATAACAACTTGGTACCTAACTTTCCCCAAAGCACACGCCAAAAGTGAGATAAAAACTTGGTGTCTCTATCAGAAACTATGGATTTTGGTATCCCATGTGTTGTGAATGTGCTATTTAGTTTGTAAGGGTAGTTAGGTCTTTTGTTAATTGTTTGACCTAATGTATATATATATCTTGTATTCTTCCTTAGAAAATACAAATAATATAGAGAGCATTCTCTCCAACATGGTATCAGAGCAAATGGGAGAGAAAATTTGGTGAGAGGGCTGTGTTTTTTCAGGCTGGGGGCTGTTTTTCCAGCTGAAGGTTCATTTTCCAACAGCTGAACCCTAGTTTTAGGGGCTGCCATTTCTGTTCTGAGGTATTGCAGGCGTCCAGTAGTGACACAGCCTCCCTCAGCCAATTGCCTGGCCGTCGACCAGCCTTCGCCAGAAGCCCCGTCGCCTGAATCCCAGCGCGTGAAGCCCACGCGCCACCAGAAGTTCCAGACCTTTCTCCACTCGTCAGCGCGTATAGGCGCGTGCCGCCACCTCCGGCCAAAATTTTTCGGCCGGTCTTGTTCCGCCGTGATCGCCCTTGCCGTGCGACTCTTGGTATCTGGTCAGTTCCTCATTTTGTCGGACTTTTTTTTTTCTGCTTTGCTGTGTTTTGTTCTCCAAGATTCTGCTCTGTTTTGTGGTTACTGCCACTGCTTGCCACTCCAACAGGCTGCTTCCACTCCATTTTGTGTGTCACAGAAACTACATTGTCGCTGCTTGCCTCTTTCCATCCTTGGTTTAGTTTGGTCATTCCTAGAAGAGATGGCTGAAAGTAAGGTGATTCCCCCAAATAACGACAATCCTTCGTTACAAATCAGTCAGTTCAAGTTGGACGGTGACGGAAACTATCTTGCTTAGTCAAGGTCGTGCTATCTATTTATCAATGCAAGAGGTTATACGGGCTATCTCAATGGCTCTAAACTTCGTTCGGCGAAAACTGACACTCAATACAATGTGTGGGAATCTAAAAATTCTCTCATTATGTCATGGCTTTTGAATTCAATGGAACCGAGGATTGCGGCTAGTTTCATAATGCTTGATACGGCAAAAAATGGTATGGGATTCTGCTAGGAAGACTTATTCTGGACAAGGAAATGCTACTTTGGTGTTTGAACTTTGTCTTAAGGTTGAAGGTTTGAAACAAGGGGAGATGACTGTGGATGATTATTATGCCGCTTTAAATGAGGTGTGGAGACAACTAGACTACTATGATGACTTTCATGCTAAATGTGAAGACGATGCGGTTCAGTATCACAAGAAGGTTGAGACTGGACGTATATTCAAATTTCTAGCAGGATTGAATCCTGAATATGATCCTGTTCGAGTTCAAGTGTTAGGTAGAAACCCTATGTTATCCTTAGAAGAAACTCATGCTTACATTCAGCAGGAAGAGAGTAGGAGGAGAACTATGATGAAAACTCCTATCATTGAAAAAGCTGGGTTAGTAGCATCACCAGACTTGTAGCATCACCAGCTACTCGCACCATCTCTAAAGAGGATACTTGTTTTTGTGATCACTGTAAAACTCCTGGGCACCTCAAGGAAAAATGTTGGGAATTGATTGGACGACCAACTTATATTGGTGGTCATGGCAGTGGCCGTGGAAGGGGGCGCGGTCGCGGTAGAGGAAGATCAGGGCCATCTCAAAGTGTAGCAAATCAAGCTGAGGTGGCTAGCTCCAGTTCTATTCCTGGTTCTGATGCTATCTCTACAGGTGACTTATCTGCTGAAGAGTTGCAAGCTTTGAGAAATCTCCTTTGACAGGGTACACCATCCTCATCCAACTCTACCTCTCATTTTTCGCAGTCAGGTATGGCATTTCTAGTCAATTCTGTTGATGATTCTTGGATTATAGACTCAGGAGCAAACAAACATATGACAGGCTCTTTAGAGAAATTTATAGATTACTCACCATGCTCTAGTCAGGAAAATGTTCGCATTGCAAATGGCTCTTTAGCGCCCATTTCTGGTACAGGTTCTATTAAGTGTACACCTGACATTGACCTGAAATATGTTCTTCATATTCCTAGCTTTCCCATTAATCTCTTATATGTGCTTGCTATTACCAATGACCTTCAATGTCGAGCTATTTTTTACCCGACTCATTGCTTTTTGCAGGATCTGAAGTCAGGAGAAATGATTGGTCATGGTAGAGTGCACAATGGTTTGTACCTTCTTGAGAAGAATTCCCAAGCCTTGTTAGGAAAGAGTGGGGATGTGAGTCAAGAAATTATTATGTGGCATAGACGGTTAGGACATCCATCTTTTGTTGTTCTTAAATGGTTGTATCCTAATCTATTTAGTCGGTGTTCATTTGAAACTTTAGCTTGTGATGCTTGTGAACTAGCAAAACATTCGAGGAATACTTATGTTTCTCATGATAATAAAAGTTCTATTCCTTTTATGACAATTCATTCTGATGTATGGGGACCTAGTCTTATTGTTTCATTGTCTGGCTATCGATGGTTTGTCACCTTTATTGATGATTGTACTAGATTAACATGGGTGTATTTGTTAAAAATGAAGAATGAAGTGTTTTCATGTTTTCAATCTTTTCACCAAATGATTTGCACACAGTTTCATGCTAAGGTGAAAATCCTAAGATCTGATAATGGGACTGAATATATGGATAGCATGTTTCAATCTTACTTAGATGCTAGAGGCATTATTCATCAAACTAGTTGTGTCAATACTAGTGCTCAAAATGGGGTTGCTGAACGGAAAAATAGACACTTGTTAGAAGTTGCTAGGTCTCTCTTGCTTACTATGAATGTTCCTAAATAGTTTTGGGGAGATGCCATCCTTTCTGCTGCATATCTAATTAATCGAATGCCCCTTCGAACACTTAATTTTAAGAGTCCCATAGAAGTTTTACGGGGTCACACCTCTTATACTGTTCCACCCAAAATTTTCGGTTGTGTGTGCTTTGTTCATCATAGATATAGGAGTAAACTTGATCCTAGGGCTTTGAAATGTGTGTTTATTGGTTATTCGGCAACTCAAAAGGGCTACCGGTGTTACCATCCGCCATCCAGAAAATATTTTGTGAGTATGGATGTGACTTTTTAGGAGTTTGAACCTTATTTTTCCCAAACTCCTCTTCAGGGGGAGACTGGAGTAACTGGAGTAGAAGAGGAAGTTGATAAACTAAACCCAATTCCCTTGTCTGTTTCTGTACCTGAGTAATTCAGGAACTTGGTGATTGTTGATGGTGAACAGGACAACTAAATTGATCTTGATGAGAGAAGGAAGGGTAGATTAGATAGACCTGATCTGCAAACGTACACTAGAAAGAAAAAAGGTAAGACCATTATGCATGATTCTAGTGACCAATCATTGCCCCTGCCATCAGTTCCTGATTCAGCAGAGACACCTCTCAATGTAAGTACTTCTGATCCTGATCCAGTTATTGATTCTCCTGACTCTGTCAGTGATTCTGATCTTGATGATTCATATGTTCCTGTTGCCCTAAGGAAAGGTGTGAGATCATGCACTCAACATCCAATCTCAAAATTTGTTTCATATGATAATTTATCTCCATCCTATAGAGCCTTTGTCTTGTCTGTTTCTTCTGTTTCTATTCCACAAAATTGGCAAGAAGCATATCGAGACTCAAAATGGAAGGAAGCAATGATTGAAGAGATGAAGGCTTTGAAGAAAAATGGAACATGGGAACTTGTTGATTCTTTGAAAGATAAGAAAACAGTTGGATGCAAATGGGTATTCACGGTAAAACATAAAGTTGATGGCACCATAGAAAGGCACAAGGCACGATTGGTGGCAAAAGGGTACACCCAGACATATGGGGTGGATTACCAGGAAATATTTGCTCCTGTTGCAAAGATGAATACAGTAAGAATTCTCTTGTCATGTGCTGCCAACCTTAATTGGAATTTGCATCAATTTGATGTGAAAAATGCATTTCTACATGGGGACCTAGAAGAAGAAGTGTATATGGATATACCTCCTGGATTTGAGGATAAGGATAAAAAGGGAAAGATCTGCAAATTGAAGAAGGCCCTTTACGGTTTGAAGCAATCCCCAAGAGCGTGGTTTGACAGATTGAGTAAGGCCATGGTTTCTTTTGGCTATGCACAAAGTGATGCTGATCATACTTTGTTCTTTAGGCACCACAATGGAAGGATCACGTTGCTTGTAGTTTATGTCGATGATATGGTGGTGACTGGAGATGATATTGAGGAGGTTCGTCGCTTAAAGAAGTTATTAGCAAGAGAATTTGAGATTAAAGACCTTGGAGACCTATGATACTTTCTTGGAATAGAAGTGGCCAGATCCAAAAGAGGAATTTTTATTTCCCAAAGGAAATATATCCTAGATCTCTTGAAAGAAACTGGTATGTTGGGTTGTAAACCCAGTGACTCTCCCGTGGAAGTTAATTACAAACTCCAGGCAGGAATAGGAGAACTAGTTGACATTGGCCAATATCAAAGATTGGTTGGTCGATTAATCTATCTGTCTCATACCAGACCGGACATTGCATTTGCAGTCAGTCGAGTTAGCCAGTATATGCATGACCCTCGTGATTGCCATCTTGAAGCTGCCTTACGCATTTTAAGGTATCTTAAATCTGCCCTTGGGAGAGGGTTACTTTTCTCAAAACATGGGTACCTTGACATTGAAGCTTATACAGATGCAGATTGGGCCGAATCACTAGATGATCGTAGGTCAACCACATGCTATTGTACATTTGTTGGAGGTAATTTGGTTACATGGAGGAGTAAAAAACAAACTGTGGTTGCCCGTTCAAGTGCTGAAGCTGAGTTTAGAGCTATGGCACAAGAAGTGTGTGAAGTATTATGGCTAAGGAAGCTAATGGATGAGTTGGCCATTTCCAAGCTTGGAACTTCTACCTTGTTTTGTGACAACAAGGCTGCTATTAGTATTGCTCAAAATCCTGTTCAACATGACAGGACGAAACACATTGAGATTGATCGACATTTCATAAAGGAAAAAATTACTCAAGGTTTATTGAAACTCACTCATGTGACCTCGAGCAATCAAGTTGCTGATGTGCTCACTAAAGGATTAAATTCTAAGCTCTTCCAAACCTTATTGTGCAAGTTAGACATGTGTAATATCTATGTACCAACTTGAGGGGGAGTGTTGTGAATGTGCTATTTAGTTTGTAAGGGTAGTTAGGTCTTTTGTTAATTGTTTGACCTAATGTATATATATATCTTGTATTCTTCCTTAGAAAATACAAATAATATAGAGAGCATTCTCTCCAACACCATGAATTCGAACCACCTCCCTAAAGAAGAGTTCGGCCACTAAACTAGCATCATCACTCTTATGACATGGGATAAAGTGTGCCATCTTACTAAACCTATCAACAACCACAAATATGCTATCTCTCCCCCTCTTAGTCCTTGGTAATCCTAAAACAAAGTCCACACTAATGTCCATCCAAGGAGAACTAGGAACGGGTAATGGCATATACAAACCATGAGGCATAGATTTAGACTTAGCTTGCCTACAAGCCAAACAAGCCTTACAAATCCGAATTACATCCCTTTTCATATTTGGCCAATAAAAGTGTTCATTCAGCATGTCTAAAGTCTTATCAACTCCAAAATGCCCCATCAAACCCCCCACAATGTGATTCTAATACTAGCAAATCTCTCATAGAACATCTAGGCATGCATAATTTCGAACCCTTAAACAAAAACCCATCATGTCTATAGAAAGAATTAAAAGCACCATGCTCACAAGCATCATAAACATTGCCGAAATTAGAATCACCAACATATAAGTCCTTTATACATTCAAATCCAAGCAATTTAGTACTCAAAACATTAAGTAAAGCGTACCTCCTTGAAAGTGCATCTGCCACTACATTGTCTTTACCTTGCTTGTATTTGATCACATAAGGAAACTTCTTAATCTTCATAACCCATTTTGCATGTCTTTTATTCAACTTGCCTTGCTCTCTCAAATGCTTCAATGATTTATGGTCTGAATGGATCACGAATTCCTTGGGCAGCAAATAATGCTCCCATACTTCCAATGCTCTCACCAAAGCATATAGCTCCTTGTCATAAGTTGAATAATTCAGCTTTGCTCCATTAAGCTTTTCACTAAAGTATGCAATGGGCTTCTTCTCTTGTATCAAAACAGCTCCAATACCTACACCAGAAGCATCACATTCAATTTCAAAAGTAGAATCAAAGTTAGGTAAAGCTAAAACGGGTGTAGTAGAAAGCTTCTCTTTCAAAGCATCAAATGCTTCTTGTTGCTCCTTGCCCCAAACGAATCCCACTTCTTTCTTGATTATGCTAGTCAAGAGGGCTGCCAATGTAGAGAATTTAGGGACAAATCTCCTATAGAAGCTTGCCAATCCGTGAAAACTCCTCACTTCTGTCACACTTGAAGGATTCGGCCACTCTTGGATAGCTTTCACATTCTCTTGATCAACTTCAATTCCCTGCATACTTACAACAAAACCAAGAAAAACAACCCTATCTAGACAAAAAGAACACTTCTTAAGCTTAGCATAAAGGTTTTGCTCCCTAAGGATTTCAAGCTCTTTCCTAACATGTTCAACATGTTCTTCCTCAGTTTTGCTATAAATTAGAATATCATCAAAGTAAACTACCACAAACTTACCTAAATAAGCTCTCAAAACATGGTTCATTAATCTCATGAAAGTACTAGGTGCATTAGATAAACCAAAAGGCATAACTAATCATTCATACAAACCATATTTCATTTTGAAGGCAGTCTTCCATTCATCTCCATGATTCATGCGAATTTGATGATAACCACTCATAAGATCAATCTTTGTGAAATATTTCGCCCCATGCAATTCGTCCAACATGTCATCAAGTCTAGGAATGGGATGTCTATACTTCACAGTAATTTTGTTCACAGCCCTACAATCAACACACATCCTCCAAGAACCATCTTTCTTGGGTACTAATAAGACTGCAACGGCACAAGGACTAAGGCTCTCGCGAACCAAGCCTTTCTCCAAAAGCTCTTCAACTTGTCTTTGCATCTCTTTTGTCTCCATAGGATTGCTCCTATATGCTGGCCGGTTTGGAATTGTAGAACCGGGTATGAAGTCAATTTGATGTTCAATCCCTCTTAATGGCGGCAAACCACTAGGAAGGACTTCAGGAAACACATCCTTAAAATCCTGCAACAAAGACACAAAACTTAAAGGTAAGGAATCAAGAGATTCTTCACTGTTAGCAAGTAACAATTCTTTATACATAATAATGAGTACAGACTGCCCTACATCTATCTCTCTTGCTCTTGCATAAAAAGTATGTTTTGCTTTTTCTCCTTGCTTATTTTCTCTCACCAATGGGCCATTTATTTGTTTGCTTACTTTCTTTTGACTCTCGGCCTCTTTTCCCTTTCTGCACTCACTCACTTTATTATTTTTTCTCTCCCTACCCTTAGAATTACCCTTGGATGTTGAAGAAACATCATTGGCCGAATTTGAACCGAAACTTTTTTTCTCCCTCTCTAGCATCCTCTTTTGATCTTCATACACCTCTTGAGGTGATAATTGTGCTAGAACAACCTTCTTTCCTTCATAAGTAAAGGTATACTTATTAGAAAAGCCATCATGTTGTGCCCTTCTATCATGCTGCCATGGTCTTCCTAATAGTAAATGTCCAGCTTGCATTGGCACTACATCACACAAAACCTCATCTTTATACCACCCAATGGAGAATGGTACCTTGACTTGCTTCAACACTTTTACTTCCTCAGCGTCATTGAACCATTGCAACTTGTAAGGATTGGGATGTTTAAAATAAGCTAACCCCAATTTATCCACCATTGTAGTACTAGCAGCATTGGTACAACTTTCACCATCAATGATAAGTGTACAAACCTTACCATTCACCAAACACCTAGAGTGGAAAAGATTCTCCCTTTGATCCAAGCCTTCTTCCTTGACTTGAATATTCAAGGCTCTTCTAGTAACAAGCATCTCTCCATTTTTAGCATTCAAGACTTGATTCTCCTAAGCCTCTTCATCATATTCGGCCCTATCACCACATTCGGCCTCCTCTTCTTCTTCATGTTCAGATTCTGATTCAATTTTCCCTTCATAGGTAGCAATCATCACCCTCTTATTCGGACATTGAGAAGCAATGTGTCTACTTTCCAAACACTTGTAGCATTTAATTTTCCTATTTGGAGTAGGTCTAGAAGGTGTTTCCTTGGCTGTTTTTGCATCCCCATCATTCGGCTTCTTGAAATTAGGATTATAGGAAGAATTCTTTTGGAAAGAACCCTTGTAATCCCCTTTGTAGGAACCTCCACTCGAACTTGAACCCTTGAAGTTTGAAAAATTTCTACTAGCTTTAGAGTAGCCAGTTTTCGAAATAGCTTTATTCTTCAATCTTCTCTCTATCTTCATGGCCTTTTGAACTAACTCTTCCATTGTGTTGAATTCATACATCTCCAATTCATTGGCTATGTTCAAATTCAATCCCCCAAGAAATCGTGACATCTTCTTGTCTTCATCTTCATCAATATTTGCCCTAGCCATGATCATCTCCATCTCTTTGTGGTACTCTTCCACACTTCTTCCACCTTGAACTAGTCTTGCTCCTCATTAGTTCTTTCAAGGTTGACTATTCAGGAATAGGCCTCATACCTTTCCCTCTTCTATTAGCTTTCAATTGATCCCACCAAAAGGTAGCATACCCCTTGAACTCTACGGCTGCCAAAACTGATTTCTTCTCTTCGGTGTAGTTATGGCATTCGAAAATCTGCTCAACTTTCCTCTCCCATTCTATGAACTCTTCTGCATTGTTCTTCCCTTTAAAGGAAGGAATCTTCATCTTGATGGAAGTAAGGTCACCATCAGTGGTAGGTTGATTTCCACCTTCATCTTCATCTTCTACCCTTTCGGCTGCTTCTAGGGCTTTAAGATTTCCTTGCCCTTCTCTCCTAAGCACTCTTCTAGCTCGCATTATGGGATTTGGATGTGCGGCTGGCTGCCCTTGTTGCACTTGTCGTATTGCATTCTCTTGCAATCTAGTATCCATCATCTCCATTCGACCAAGCATTACTGCCAAAGTTTCATTAAGCCTAGCCAAGCTTTCGGCCATAGCTCCTTCTTTGCTAGTCTCTTCTCCTTTTCCAGCCATGTTAACAAACAAACAAACTCAAAGAAACAAGATTAGTAATAATCGAAATTCACTCAAGTGTTTAGAATTACCTCACTTTTCTTGTCTTCCTTGATTGCACTTCAGAACCAAGCTCACCAACCAACAATTGTCAAGTCGTTCAAGAAACTAGAACCTAAATCCTAAAACTAGATAGAAAACAAGACAAGTATCCGGAGGCAATGCAAGGTAATTTGCACTACGCGATATAAAACCAAGTATCGACACAAGCAAATGATACTTAGCAATGTAATAGAATTAAAAGCTAGATAAAGAAATCAGAAACAATGAAGACAATAAACAAGACAAATTTGGATATAATGAATCAAAAACAACCCACACTTGGCAAGCTGCTTTATGGACCTAATCAATTCTACCCAAAACGCTAGCTTCTAGACTCTAATTCCCACCTATAACACTCAAATAACATGAATATTAAGGTCTAATTTTTGAATTCCAAAAGCCCCTCAAAAGGTGAAATTTTTCGCCCAAAAATTTTATTACTTCTCACCCACCTAGATCTAATCCTTAGCACCCAAATAGCAAGAATATCAAACAATTTTTGTTGAGGCGGTTTTGTACTCTCTTTTTTTTGCTTCCTCTCACTATCCCCTTGATTCGGGACTTAATTTACTCCCAATGACTTTTCAAAATCTAGACTTAATTCGCAACCCCATATTCACTCAAGACCAAATCGAAATCAAACTTGAACACAAACTCTAGCTTTTGCTTTCTTTCAAGAACCCTAATTCCTGGTTTCGAAATTCTCCAAGAATCCTTTCCTAGGTTTCATTTTCACCCTAAGAATACCCTCCTTCAATTCGGCCTTGATCAGAATTGATATATGACTCTTTTTCGAAAAAAAAAGACTAGACTCTCTAAGAACCCTAAAACGCAGAAATTTAAAAGACCTAAATTAACAAACCCTAGAAAGACAAAGTAGATAAAAATTACTTTGTAGCAAGGCTCTGATACCAAATGACGCGGACCCTTAGCAACGATGGCAGCAAACCCAACGTATAACAATGGTAGAGAATTCCTTGAAACTTGATAATCACCTCCTAAGGAACTCAACGCCTATAAAGAGACGCGAACTCACTATGATTGAAGGATTTAGTTGGTAAGAAGAAGGAAAACGCCACAACTCTTGTTGATAAGTAAACCTAATTCTTGTTGCAAAGAAAGAATTAAATAATCCACTCTAATCTCTCTCACACGAAAATTCACAAGAAGAACGCGAAAATTTTTATTAATTGTTGTTGTCTGAAATTCGGCCTAATAGTGCCCTTAAATAAGGGTTACAAAATTCCTAATTGCATATGGAAAACTAAAACATTCCTAATTGCATAAGGAAAATATTCCTAATTGCATAAGGAAAACATTCCTAATTGCATAAGGAAAACATAAAGTATGGAAACAAAATCCTAATCCATTAAGGAAAATATAAAGTATGGAAACAAAATCCTAATCCAATAAGGAAAATATAAAGTATGAAAATAACCAAACTAATCCCTTCAACATAAGAAACGCCCCACACTATTTGGGCTGTCCATGGGCCTTAAATTACTTCCCAAGGCTTTATATGAACTCCCATGGACCTTTCTTGCACGCTGGACCTTTCTTTAGCTAGCCTTTAGCTTCCACACTAAGCATCATAATCAGCTTTGGTGTGCCTTCTTCAAGCTCTATCTCCATCTTCTTGAATGATAATTCTTGAATCTCTTTGAAAATCTCTTCTTGAATATGCAAAGCCATACTAGCTTGATATCTCTTTGCCTTGCTCCTAGTGATTGGTCCACTTGCTAGCTTTAAGGGATCCTTTCTTGCATCACTGTATGTAGCAAAGTAGTTCTGTGATAATAGTTATTGGTGATTTCATTGAATTCTTCATTATCTACTGACTTTTATTACCTTTTTTTTGTTACCTAATTAATTATAATAAAATCGAAAGAATTGAGTGTTGATCTTTTAGTTATGCTTAAGAATATTGGTAGTTGACATCGAGTCTTAGTCAAAATGGCTTTTGCAAATTAATGAGAGTCTCTTTAGACACTATTTTCGTTTCTTTCTATTGTGCATCCAGATGCCTTTGTCAAATAATTCTAATATTGACCATGGTTTCAGCGGACACATACTTCATTTTATATTTGGTGAATGGAGTGCAGTTTTACATATTTATTGTGACATCAACAACAGTATGCCAAGTCGTACATTGTGTTTTACATACCTAATTTGTTTAGCTAACCCCGTATACTGGATGAAGCCTTCAACTCTACATATTTTGTTTCAAAGAATCTTTTTATTTTATTGCTTCTCATTTCTACTGATTGCTTGGCTTGAGTCATTAGTTTAAATTAAAATAAAAATTTTAAAATCAAGTTTTTCTCCATAAAAATTAAGAATTTTTTTATATAAAATTTTATATTTTGATGATTTCATAATTTTGATCATGAGTAGTATTTATGATGGTAGTTTTTGAGTGCAGTCAAGAATTGATAGCAACTTTCCTATTCCTTAGTAACACTACGAATCAGTTTCGATTCATTGAATATATGTCAGCTACAAAATCTCTAGAAAACATTTTCTATAATTTTGCAAAATTTTGGAATTTTATTTTTAATTTTTTGCAGTGTTCATAATTTTTTTTTTAAAATTAGAGTTAACTATAAGGGGGAAAAAGACTTATTTATTAACAAATTGCAGATTTTCTTTTTGCATCTTCTAATTGAAAGAACAATATACAACAATCTATGCTACTAAACAAGAAGGTTTTCGTTCCAAAGAAATTGGTATGAATGATTAATTATCAAGTCAATGATTATTCTTAATCTTTAATTTGTTCAAATTTTAAGCTCCAATTATAGTTTATCATTATAATTTAGTAATTAATGATTGTTAAATTTTTGTTAATCTAATCACTAAAACTCCATCTTATCCAAATTCTTATAACTGAAATTCTACTCATCTTTTTAGTTTCATATGAGGTATATTATGATTCATTCATTCATGGCACTTATGTATATTGTGTGTAGTATGCAAATAAAAGATATTTGCTTTGCTCAGTTGAAACTTTGAACTTGAAAGATTTTTGCTTTGCTCAGTTGTCACTTTGTTTATAATGATCAATACATGTATCATTTAGGATATATCAATATGTATTTTTACTTGTTCTGATTTTATTGCTAGAAAGATAAAATTAGAAAATTTATGTACATTTTTCCAATCCTAGGTGGTTATCAGACCTTCATTAATGAAGAATTCCATTCAGAGAGGAAGATCTCCAGTAAATGGGGACCTAAAGAAAAGATGCTGCTTGAGCCAATTATTATTATTGAGATATTTTGATAGATTGAATGATAATAGTAATGTGTGGGAAATAGTTAGAATGTGAGAGACAATTATATAAATAAGTTTTAGGTTCCATTATAAAATATGGAAGGATAATTAGATAAATTATATCTGCACATCTCGCGGGAGAACGCCTAGTTTATTATATATTTTTCTTATATTGAAGCCATTGTCTTTATTTTGATATTCTAACAAATAATTTCAAAGCCAAATGTAAGAGAATAAATTTAGAAAATACCAGACATAAGCTATTCATTTCAAATATCAAACAAAACAAAATCTAGTGTTGGCGCTTGCTGACTTTTTTTATGTTGTTGTGCCTACTACTAGTAGCTAAGTTTCTTTTATTTATTTAAAAAAATAGTAGGAAAGAGAGATTTTTAATTTTTTTGTCTATTAATTTATTATAATTAGCCTTATTCATTTGATTATTTGCATAAGTAAATATAATCAATTTGCTATTGCTTTTTTCACTTTATTGAGAATAAATCACGTGGAACCCAATTTACATTAATTATAACTGATTAGTTCTTATTCAACAAGAAATATATAGAATAACTAAAAAAGATAACGGGTTTCAACTAAATTTATTGTAGGAAGAATATATAAAAATATTCCTCAAATTTATGCAAAGATATGAATTGGCCCTTAAAATTATTTGTGACTCATTTATACACTTAAAATTTTAAAAACTAATAAATTAGTTTATTTTTTAAAGGAAAGTTAACTGTTTGATTAGTTAGCAGAAGAATGTACAAATATATCTCTTAAATTTGTCTAAAAGTATGAATTAATATTAAATTTTTTTTTCTCAATTATGCACTAAGATGATATTTTTTAGCAATATAAAATAATTTTTTTATTGAAACACATGACGATCAAAGACGAACATATAGAAATATAAATTTAAAAACAAAAATTATTATTCGAGATTTAAAAAGAAAACTCGTGATGACTAAAATGAACATATATAAATATAATTTTAGAAACAAATTATTATTCAGGACTTAAAAAGAAAACTCAGTGAAATTATCATCTTCAATGTAAAATACATATGACATATATATATGATAGATTAGAGAGGAATAACAGTATATTAGTGTTATATACTTACATGAAATATATGTTACATGTAAGTACATATATGTGATATATTGCAAAAGAATAACAATATATATTATTATATGTTTAATTATATGTCATGTATTTTACAAATAAGTAGATTTATGTGATGAATTCGATAGGAATAAGAGCATATAAGTATTATATTTTTAGTTGTGTGTCATATATGTTATATATAAGTGGATATATATGATGGATTAGAGAGGATTAATAGTATATAAATGTTATATGTTTATCTATATAATATATGTGGTACATATAAGCAGATATATATATTACATTGCAAAGAAATAACAATACATATATTATTATATATTTAGTTATATGTCATATATGTTATATATAAGTAGGTATATGTGATAGATTATATAGGAATAAGAGTATATAAGTTTAGTTATATGTCATATATATATATGTATAATGGATTAGAGAGAAAAAAAAAAGTACATAATTATTATATATTTAGTTACATGTGTTGGTTTGTATAGGAATAATAATGCATAAGTGATATATACTTAGTTATATGGCATATATATTACATATAAGAGTTACAAATTTTATATAAGAAACTAATATATAAAAATATTTTAATAAAAATCATTAAATTTATTTTTAAATAAATTTTATATATTATACTATTATTATGTTGTGTGAAAATAAAAACTATTATTTTTTCCAAAGAATTTTACTTTTTTCTATTATTAATGACATTGTAAATCTTAATTTTTATGGCCCACGGTAAAAAGTTTCTCAAATTTGCAAGTGCAGGATTCAGTTGCACTTGAATAAATAGGGTACTGCAAAAAATCCCAAAGTTTGTTGCATAAAATGAAAATTAATTCAAAAATTTCGTTTATATGTAAACGAGAAAATATAAAAATGTTAAAGAAAAGTTATGACCGTAAAACTGAAACTTAAAAATAAAACTGCATATGTCATGTAAAATCCTCATTAATTTATCAGTTATAACATGAAAAGTCATAGTAAATATGAGGATATAAAGGGTTATATTAAATAATTCTTTTGGTCATAAAATAATAATTGATGGGAAATTTTAAGGTTTATGCTATTGAAGAGTTGGAGTTATGAATATTTACCAAAACATTTATTCACAACTCACCCCTAAAAGTCATTAGTAAATAATATATTTAATTGAAATCTTATTAGAAAAAATCACATGAGATAAAAACCTATGATGAAAAAATACATTATTTATAATGGATAAAGTAAGCTAACTGATTTCAATGGGCTCTAGTTTAATTGTTTGATGTTTGATCAAGGAGTTTCTATTTGTGTCTTAATATGCAAATTTTCAAGTTGTAATTTTTACTTGGTTGTAGTTTGGCCAGTTCGTGGTCTCTTTGCCTCTGAAGGGCTTGAATCCATCCCTTCATGGATTTATGCATTGTCTGTTTTTATTGAATTAATCTACTATCTTTCTTGTTGATAAAAAAAAGGGGTTTAGCAAGCATGTATAACACTAGCCTTAACTATATGTTAAAGAAAGCTAATCAAACTATGGATTTATTAGCTATGAACTTTTCTGAGCATGATCCAAGGGATCTATTTTGATCCTTCTCTAGAATATTATAGGCATTATTAGTGGATGTATCTCATTATCCCCTATAATGATATTGGCTCATTTTAAGTTCAAAAAATATTTCCAACGTTTTTTTAATAATAAGAAGCAGACAACACAAAATGCAATTTTCCTTCTAGTTAGAAAGAATCATATGGTTTCAAGCAATTTCAGTTGCATTTTATTTATTACTACACTCTTAACTTACAAAAATACTAAAGTAACTTGAATTAACATATACTGATAGGAGCTTTCAAAAAAAAAACATATACTGATAGGACTAAAGTTGAAAGGATACATAAACATAAGTTGCACAAAGCAATACACTTTATATCTAAGTTTTTATTTTTGCCAGATTATCTACTATCATCAGTGGCGGAGCCAGGAGGGCTGAGAAGGGGGGGCTGAGAGGGGGACTGAGGCTGAGGGCTGAGCTGCTGAGGGGCTTAGGGGGGGGAGGGGGGGCTGAGGCTGAGGGCTGAGCTGCTGAGAGGCTGAGGCTGAGGGCTGAAAATCTTCACGTCCGGCGGCCGGCAGGGGGGGTCGTCAGCCCCCACTCGACCCCACCTACCTTCGCTTCGCCCCTGACTATCATCAACCATTATTTTGGAGAATTCGAGCTTCGAGTCATCACCCAAGTCTTCTTCATTGGGGAAAATATTAAAACCCATAGGCAATACATAATTTGATGAAACATCAGTTGTGCTATCCTCATGTGGTTCTCTGTCTACTACAGTTTGTTGCAGCTGAAGTGCATACTCCAAATCCCACCATACATCGAGCATTGTAGGCCTATTCACTCCTTCTATCTTCAAACACTTCTCAGCTATTTCACCAAACTTTCTTAGCGAATTGGGATTAATCTGACCAGCCAACGTAGGATCAACAATTTGTTCAAGTTGTCCTTTCTTTTGCCAGAACATTCCCCATTCAGCCAAGTTTATTTCTTCCCTCATGCTCGAGCTCACAATAGGAGGTCTAGCACAAAGAACTTCAAGAAGTACCACACCAAAAGAGTACACATCAGATTTATCTGTTAATTTAAGTGTTCTCACATATTCAGGATCAAGATAACCAAAAGTACCTATTAGTCCCATTCTGTAATGGTCAGGATCTGGATGACCAGATTCTGAAAGACCAAAATCAGCAACTTTGGCCACATAATGTTCATCAAGCAAGATGTTAGTTGACTTAACATCACGGTGAATGATTCCCCATTCCGAACAAGTATGAAGATAATGAAGACCTTCAGCTGCACCTATGCATATTTCAAGCCTTTGCTTCCAAGTTAATTTAGTTTGTGCAGCTGCATTCTTTGGTTTCTCTTTTCGGCTATATAAATGATCTCTTAAAGTCCCTTTGTCCATAAATTCATAAACCAATATCATCTCGGATCCTTCATCACAATACCCAATCAATGAAACAAGGTGGCGATGGCGAATTATTGATAGAACCATAACCTCAGTTTGGAATTCAGGACGACCTTGACCATGACTTGCACCACTTCGTTTAACAGCTATTTTGCTACCAGTTGAAAGAGTACCTTTATAGACTTTACCAAATCCACCTTCACCAATCAACAAATTGGTGTCAAAATTGTTAGTGGCAGCCAAAATTTCAGAGAAAGGAATTTTTAACTTGAGATTGAATTCAGGAACAGGTGAGGCTTTGGTATCTGCACTTGTTACAATTGTCCAACTATGAGGTCTTCCTCTGCCTTTAGGAACCTCATCTTTTGGAACCAAAACTTCAACAGCCTTAGCACTTTCTTTTTTCACAACAAACAAGATTATGAAAATTGTAATTAAAAACAAACCTCCAACAGAAAAACCAATAATAAGATGAACATGTTTGCTTCTATGTTTTTCACCAAAAGGGTACCCCATGCTTTTATTTGTCACAAACTCCATGATCTCGAGTCCATTTAGATAGGCAGATTTTATTTGAGAAGTATTGTCAGGGGCTATACTAATGTTTATATAACCAGAATCATCAGATTCGACAACATAATTTTTAAAAAATGGAACAGCCCTCATATCTTCATTAAATTCTTTGACAGGATCAATAGCCTTCCTAAATTTTGAATAAATATAGAGATCAAATAGCAAATAACTAGGTGAATCGCTGACAATGTCGCAGAAGTGAAGGCGAACAAGATGCATAGCTTTCTTTCTCACATCAAAACGCCATGTAATGTTGGAAAAACTACCGTTCTTTATTGTTTTGCAAGTTCTGTAAACAATGTCTGGGGCAGTATCGTTTACCAAATCCACACCAGAAATCTGATTAAGATTATCTGCGTAAGTGAGACTTTGAGAAGCCCCACCTGGAATTAGATACAGATCATCCCCTAACCACTCTCTCTTAAAAGGGTCAATTGTTTCAGCAACCTTTGGACCTCCAACATTGATCCTGTAAAGTGTTTTTAAGGCCTTACCAGAGAAACTAAAGTTAACAGTTCCTAAAGAGGGGGAGGGGACTCTAATTGAATCTTGATCCATAAAAAAGTTACTTGGAAGAAACAGAATTTCGATGGCATTAATGAAGGCAAAAGATGCTTCATTAGCAGGAGTGAAGAAGATCTGGAACTTGCTAACAGTAATATTAAGAAAGAACTCTCTGATGACCCGTGAACTGGTAGTGTTTTCGACATTGAAATTTGATAGAAGCAACAGTTCTAAGGCAGAAACATTAAACAAAGCATTGGAAAAATTAGTCTCTTGTTTTGAGTGGAATGTGAAGAAGTGAAATCTAACCAAGTATTGGCCATAATCAGTGATAGTGAAATCATAAAATGATTGTTTATTGAAAACTCTTGCTGTTTGATACAGAGGAGAAGTATCAACAGGTAAGGCAGAGTTGTTACTGATAGATTTACCTTTTCTTACATTGAAAGAATCAGAATTCTCTTCATCACCAATAAAACTCCATCCATTACCAAGATTAAGATTGATTCCTCCACAGTTTATAGAGAAATCAGTTGCAACAGAGCAAGAAAATGATGAGAGAAGAAGAAGAGAAAGGAATTGTAGGAGAAGACTTGCCATGGAAATTTGTGAAAGAGGTAGCTGGAAGAGGAAAGTGAATGCCAATAATTTAAGCTTAGCCGCCCATCCAATCCAATCCTAAATTGCATTTAATAATATATCAAAGTTTGAAATGTCAAAGAAAGACTCCATGTTGACTTAAAAGAATATAAAAATAAAAAATAAAAACACGTCTCTTAATTATCGTGATTGGCATTTTTTCCAGTGTTATTAAAACCGGACCGGACCGGCCGGTCGGACCGGAAAAACCGGAAACCGGCTACTTGTCCGATCCTATTTGTAAATTAACCCAGATATAGGATAAAAATCGGGTTGGACCGTGAAACCAGATAAAACCGGTGAACCAGACCGGACCAGTTTGAATTTTTATTCTAAAATTAATTAGGTTTGTTTTAAATTTTTAATACCCAGAGAAGACTCCTATGCTTCCCAAAAGTTTGTGCAATCAATTAAATAATGCATACTAATATATGTTTTACACAAATTAATACATACGAATACTAATAGTTAAAAATTAATTTGTGTAAAACATATATTAGTATGCATTATTTAATTGATTGCACTAATTTTTAGATCAAGAGGAGAATTCAATTCAAGTTGGAGAAGAAGAAGATGATGACATTGAGCAAAATGGAAATCTCGGTGTTAATTTAGATGATATTGAACTTAATATTAATGTTTAAGACATTAAGTATTTAGTTTCTTTACTTAATTATATAATTTATATGTTATCATGACATAGTTTTATAATATAATTTAGTTTATTCTTAATTTTATATTATACAAATTGGTCTCCCTTTTAGAATTTTTAATATTTTTATGCGTAATAGTGCCGGTTCTAAAAAAGTCAAAAATCCGGTTGAACCGGTCCAACCAATAAAATCAGTGATCCAGTCGGAGTGCCGGTCTGATCTCCGGTCCGGTTTTGAAAACATTGATTTTTTCAGTCCTTTAAAATGGCAGCGGCTCAAAGCATATTAAGATTTGTTTGTTACCGAGGTTTTTAGATATATGGGAAAGGGTGACCATAAATTTAGGATAATTAATTTAAAATATATAACACTAAATATATGAATAATTAATTTTTATTATATTTAAATTATTGATATTTTTATTATTTTTTTAATATAAAATTATATTTTTAATATTCTCCGTTAAGTGACAACTGTATATTTTTTATAATGACTTGAACAATTCTCACTTCATGAGTGAGTTTTTGAAGTTAAATTAGGTCCAAATTTATTTTCTCAACTTTTATTGAGAATATTGAAATTGTTATATTTTAATCAATGTGAAATACTCAATACACCTTTTTATTTTCAGGGCCGAAAACATACGGAAAATCTGAAGCGTTAAGTTTGTAGAACTGGATATTTATGGGTGGCCAAACATTGAGAGGTTAGATCGTGGCTTTGATACTATATTGAGAAAATAAATTTGGACATAACTCAACCTTAAAAGTTAGCTAATGAGATGAGAATTACCTAAGCCATTATAAGGAGTACACATTTATTATATTTTAATCAATGTGAGATGCTTAATATTGAACGACCAGACCATTTAGATAACTGGTAAAAGAATTCACAATCAATCATATAACCAGATCGGAATGAATATTAGACAATTGGTGAATTAATTGGACTGAAATGAACATCGGACAATCAATAAAAAATAATTGAGCCGAAATAAAAATCAAATAATCGGTGAAATAATACAATAGATTAACTGCTCTGATATCAAATTAAGATTTAGAATGAGAGATTTTAAACATATGAGAAATGAACAAAATAGATTTAAGATAATTAATTTAAAATATTTAAAATTAGATATATAAATAATTATTCTTTATAATATTGAAGTTATTAATATTTTTATTATTTTTTTAATTTGAAATTATATTCTTAATAAAGTATGACAAGTAGTTCTTACTTCTAAGATATTTGAAGAACCTCAGCTTGGTTCATGGCATAAAGGTCCAAGGCAAAAGAAATCCATGATAAAAAGTTTACTATTGTGTTATATGTTGACGTTTGATCGTCTCCAATTTGTTTTTTTAATTAAATTATTAGATGTACGAAAAACAAATCAAACATTAAATCTTTTTTAGTTGTAAAAAATGAATTTTTTTCTCAAAAATTTATTTTAATAAAATAAATTCAATATTTAATTATAATTCTTTGATGAAATACATTATTTGTTGAAAATTATTTTTTATAAAATCATATAAATAACTAATGAAATATAATTATTTTTTATATAAAATTATTTTAAACAACATGATTGGTTGAAATTATATTGAAAAGTCATTTAAAAGATTAGTTTTTTAACAACAGACGGTGCATGAATTTAAAAAGTTATTGATATTTAAATAAAATAAGTATTTTATATTTGATAGTGTTAGTCTTATAATAACAGAATAAATGTAATATATTTTATTCAAATTTGAACTAATCTTTTTAAGAGAGTATTTTTATATTGAAAAAATATTTTAATTTTCAAATTAATTGATGTATTTTACAATTTTTATTTTTGAAATTAATAAAAATTATAAGATTATAAATTTTATTTTTAATTAGATAATATTAAAAAAAATTAGATATATAAATAAAATGGCTAAAATTTTGAATTGAGTAGAATTCAATAAAAGAACGAAGGAGGAGAAAAATTATATTAGATGACTACATAACATGGGATATTTATTATTCATAACATGTGATATTTATTATTGAATATTGTGAAATCAAATAATTGTTTTTTAAAGAGCACCAACAGTTTTTATAATTAAGAAATTATTTATAATACGTAAATTTAAGAACTTACTACATTTAAATTTTAAAAATAAAATAACAAATTTTATAACAAGTTCATTACAATGCGAATTACTTATTTGATAGTTAATTTTTTTAATAAAATGACTAAAATATGAATTCGTAATTTTTTCTTATTTCTATTTTATGTTTTTAGTCATAATAATATTAATTAAATGACTTTGAAAAATTTAATAATTTAAAGTTAAAATAAAATTTTATTTGAAATTTAATAAAAAATTATTATTAACTAATATTATTAATAATAAAAAAATTAAAGAGGCCACTGGTGGACTCCTAAAAAAAAATTGATTGCACAGTTCACATGTCATTTAATAAGAAATGTGGTGCCACATCAATATAATATATCCCATTTATTTGTTGTTTTTAGAGAGTTTTGCTTTATAAATTACAGGCTAAATATACATATAATCTCTTGAATTTATAGTATTTAATTATTTTATTTAATTAACTTTTATTTTAATTATTTTATCCACTATATTTATCTATTTTTATATTAATAAATACTTATATTAATAAATATTAAAATACTTATATTAATAAATATTGATCACTTTACCTTTCGTATTTATATATTTTATACTAAATATATAAGTTAATGATTCGACGTGATTCGGTGTAATTCATCAAATTTATATTTATAAATTAAAAAAAATATAAATTTAAAGAATTATGTGATTATATTAAAATTTTAAGGGATAAACTGACTAAAAAAATTACAAGTTGAGCTATTTATATATATATATATATATTGCCCAAATTAAAAATCATAGAAGATAATATGAAAGCCTTCAAAACTTGTAGATTGTGAGTAAAAATTACTCATTTTTATTTTTACAACAAAGTAAAATATAATCTATTTGATTTTTTTTTTCTAATTATGAATACAACTGAACTCTTTTAGTATTGTTTTTTTTTATTTTTTAAACTGAATTAAAGAAATTTTTACAATTTGAAAACAAATATAACTAGTTTGAGCTCTTTATGCCTTTTCTTTTGCTAATTTTAATATCTCTAAATTTTTAAAATAAAATAAAATAAAATGAAATTTATTTTATGTAAAAATTCAAAAATATTACAATTAGGAAAAAAAATCAAATTGATTATGTTTTAATTTAAAATTGAAAATTTGGTTTAATTTTGTTAAGGAAAAATAAAAAATAAGTTTATTTTTTCTAAAAAGATCCAAAGATAAATGCAATTAGGAAAAAAAGATCAAATTGATTATTTTATTTTAAAAATGAAAAGTTGATTAATTTTGTTAAGGAATTAAAGAAAAAAAATTATTTTATTTTATTTAAAAATCAGAGATATTTAAAATTAGACTAAAAAAATTATTATATTATATTTTATGTGAAAAAGGAAAAACAAAAGAGCAATTTTCAGTCACAATTCTCAACATCTAAGGTTTTTCAATTCTCCCAAGGAGAGAAAATAAGTAAAGTTAATGTGACATTGATAATTATATGTAGGCTGCTACCTTAATATTTTAATGGCGTTTTAAAAAAAATACTTTAATTGGGATGTTAATTTAAGTGTGGATTGTCATCTTAACAATTAAATTGAAATGTTTTAATATTTCAAATTAATATATTCATGGCAAGCTAAAGCACTTAAAAGAAGTTGAACTTCAATAAAATTTGTGTTGTCCCAAACTAGCAACCAAGAAAGGGGGGTGGGGGGGGGGGGTGAATTGGTTGATTTGAGTAGTGATGATAAATTAGAAATTTTGAGCAATGAGAAGAAGATCAAGATGAAGATGAAGTCGAGTAGGGAAGAACAAATATAGAATTTATAATAGTTCGGATTATCTCAATCCTACATCCAATTCCTTAACAACTTGTTAAAGTTTCACTAATATTGAATTTTTACAAGCTTAACTCTAACTTAGTGTTTTTACAAGCTCACACCAAACTTTTACAAGATTTGAGTATCTTTCTCACAACCCTTACAAGAGTTTTTCTATGGCTTGCTCTAAAATCTAAGTGTTTCAAAGCTCACACTCAAACTTACAATGGTGTTTAATGCTCACACCTACTCAATGAATACAAGTATAAATTTTGATGCAAGAAAATGAAAGATGTTTTTTTAGCAATTACAATCACAATCAACTGGAAAAATAAAGATTCTTGTGGTATTTATAGCCTTCAAGTCTTCAACTAGTTGTTAGAGATCGGAGCCAATATGTTTGATTCTTGTCTCACACTTTAATGATTATCTGGAGCAACTTCATGGTTAGACTATAACTAGTCCGGTTGGCTTGGGCTCGGCACAGTCGGGCTAATCAGTAGTCTGGTCCGGCTCGTCCATTTTTTAAAAAAAGTTCTTCAAGGGCATTAAGGAGTATCAGGGACCGTGAACTCTCTAGAAATTTATTAAAATTTTGGCTCTAGCTCAGTCCGGTCAAATTGCATCAAGTTCGGTCGGTCCAAATGTAGTATACTGAAACTTTTGGAGTACCATAGACTGTGAGCTTCTCTGGATATTTTGGATCTTTTGGCTTGGGCTCAGTATGGTAGGACTATATTTGGATTGGTCCATCTTAGCTCAGTATGTTAAAATTTTTGGAGTACCACTAGTCATGAGCTTCTCTGGATATCTTTATGATCTTGAACTTAAGTTTGGACTAATATACTTGAGCTTGTCCCTGGTTGCTAGGGTTCAGTCTGAGCTACAAGTTTTCGGTCACATCCTATTTTGAGCTCATTCCTGGTGACCTCAGCCTGCATTTCTTGGGCACCTCCTTGATAGCTAGTATGGTCCAAAATATATGTATTCGGTTTTATGTCCTTCTAAATCTCATTTCTGATAACTAAAGCTCGGTCAAGAATATGGGAGCTTAGTCTGTTTTAGCTCAGACTGGTTGTCCGATGTCCAAGTACTCTGTCCAATATCCAAGTTCGTTTGGACTTCCAGTGGTTGGTGCTTGGTGTTCGATGAAGGACTATTATGCTAGAGCTTGGTATGGTCTTCTTCTCTTAAGTCCAGTTGGCCTAGCTCCTCGACCGGTCTGGCTTTTTGAGGTTTCTACAAAAATTAAAGTCCTGTAAAATATAACTTGATACAAATATTAATCCTATTCAATTTGATTCCCTAAGACCAAAATAGAGACCAATTCTTTAGCTAATAATATCTCCCTTTTTGACTTTGACAATTAAATTGAATTGATTTAAAATAAACTTTAAAATCTCCCCCTTAACATATGTTCTTTTTGTACGTTTCAATTTCTCCCCCTTAATATATACTATAAATTGCTATAAATGGTAATTTAGTCAATTCAAACTCTCTCTCCCCATTTGGCAAAGACAAAAAGAATGCAAACATTTAATAAGAAACTGAACTTTTATTTAGATGAAGCAATTTGGAAAAGTAAATATGAATATATGATCATTTTCATTGAGTATAAAAAAAAGAGGGTTAAGATAGTGGAGAATAAGGAGGATAGTCAAAGTCATCATCATCATTTCCATCTTCATCTTCCTCTTTTTCTGTTTCATTTCCTTCTTCCTCTTCTAAGCCTTTATCAAAGGTACCGGTTGGTTTTTCTCCATCTTCTTCATCCGATAGGGGACATTTGGGAATGCCCATAATTTCTTGCATATCCCTAAGATCCATATGAAGAAGAGAGACCCTCTTGGTGAGATTGTCAATAAGGGAGGTTTGTGAGGAAATTTGTTTTTGAATCTCTTGAAGAATGGAGAAAATTGAGCTTTGACCTTTTGGAATGTGGGGTGGAAGTATTTCCACTTGGAAGGATTTTTGGCTTTCATCAACAATTCTTGGCCTTTTTCTTTGTTGAGCTCTAATATCTTGAGCACCAAAAGCATAATAATATGTTCCATCTTCCTCAAATATGCATTTGGAATGCTTTAGATATTGAATGTTGATAAGGTTTTTGGATGGATCAAGTCGATTAGAAAGTGTGGCTCTATTTGATGAAGTTAGTGCACTTACATGCTTAGCAATTTGAGTAATGAAGGAGGTAATCATGATGGTTCCGGTTGATTTGTTTATAATAGTAAGAAATGAATCAATTAAGAACTTTGAGGTTTGAATCTTTTTCCTTTTCATAAGGTAATAGAGAAAAATGAGGTCTCCATGAGTAACTTTTTCATTGCTTTCTCCTCTAGCATTGATGGTATAGGTGATAAACCTATGCAATAACCAAGAAAAGAGTGTTCTAAGGTGCTTAACATTAGAAAGTTTGTGAAAATCAGTTTCAATAGAAATTTCTTTCTAAAAGTTAAGTAAAATTTCATTTAAAATTTTGGGATCGAAAGAATGGTATATTCCTTCCGTGTTGAATCCCCAAATAGAAGCAAAATCATCAAGAGTCATTTGATATTGTTGGTTGAATAGTCTAAAGGTTATACCATTGTAGACTCTTAATTTTTGACCCAGTCCGGTCCAATATATTTTATATAGTCTAAAATAATTGTGTTATTTTAATTAAATAATATTTAGTTTAGTATTTATTTTTTATTATATATTTTTTTAAAAAATAAAAATAAAAATAATAAAAAATAATAAATAAATAAAAATAAAAATAAAAATCGGCGACTAAAAATTCATCGCTGAAAGTAATTGGCCAAGGCCAATTTCGCCCGCAGGAATTTCCTGCGGCTGCAGGAAATTCCTGTGGCGAAATTGGCTGGCTGCGCCCAGCTCGCAATTTTCCACCCAGTTTCTAGCAAATTCCCTCGCGGCCCGCAGCAGTTTTTTCGCCAGCAAAATTTTCCAACGCAATTTTTTCCGAAACCAAATTCTATTTGGTTTTGGTTTCTTTTCCTTATGAATTTTAGTTTTCTTAAACAATTAGGATTAATCATATAAATTTTTCTATAAATAACACTTTAAAGGACCAGAAAAAGGGACTTTGAGGGGAGAGAACTTTGGACTTGGATCGGATAGTGGACCTTAAGATTTGAGAGGAATAAGCAAGCAAGCAATCAAGCCATCAAAGGCAGTAATCTTGCCTTTGTCCTTGTTCATCCAGAGAGCAATTTTTGGTGGAACCAACAAACGGAGGTTTGAATCTCTAGCTTCTTTCTTTATTTCTTTACTGAAATTGAAAATTACTTTTTCTGTTTCTTCTAAACCTTAGAACCCTAATTTATTTCTTCTAAATCTTAAAATCCTAATTCGTTTCTTTTGTTTTTCAAAAATCTTAAATCGTTCCTTCTATTTCTTCTGAAACTTAAGAACCCTAATTCTATTTCTTCAAAAACTTAAGAACCCTAATTTATTTCTTTTAAAACTTAAAAACCCTAATTTATTTCTTCTAAGCCTTAAAACCCTAAATTGATCATTCTATTTCCAAAAACCCTAAAAAATGCTTTTCTATTTTCAAAAACCTTAAATCGTTTTGCCTATTTCCAAAAACTTTAAAAACCCTAAATTGTTTTCTCAAATCCTAAAACCAAACATATTTTTCGAAACACCGAAAACCCTAATTCTCTCAAAACCAAAACATTAAAACCTAAATATTCCTAAACCCTAATTCATTGAATTTAAAACCCCAAACTAGTTAATTTAAACCCTAAAGCCATAATCTAATAAAACTAAAACAATAATCAAGTAGCTAAGAATTATAAAGCTAAATATTTTAAAATGTCCAAACCCTAATTTTATAATTTTACCCTTCAAACCCTAATTTGATCAATCAAAAAACCTTACTAATTTCTTAAATTATAACATCCTAATCCATTTCAACTCTCTTAAAACTTACAGTAGCCTAAACAAATAATAATAATAATACTAAATTTCCAAAACTCTAAATATTAATTAAAGAACTTTAAATAGAAACAGTAAACCTCAATTTATATCTTTACTTGCTTTATTTTTAGATTTGATTATATAGTATGCTTTGGTGGTTGATTTATTTAATTTCAATGCTTTATTTTATTTATCATGGATGAATGTTTATTATTTTGATTGATGTTTAATATCTTTGACGAATGACTTATTTATGATGAATGGTTATTTACTTTTATCGATTTATTTTGATTTTCCAAATGTTGTAAGAGGTATGTTTCCGCTTTGTGGGTACCTCATTAATTAAGTTCTATGTAATTTAGATTTCTTTTATATTTTAGACCAATGTAAAGGACATGTTTCTACCTTTTGGTGGGTGTTCTATTAGTTTATACATGGATGATGTAAGGACATGTTTTCATCCTCGGTTGGGTGTCCATTTATTTGCTTTGTTTGGACATTGCTTTGATTTTAATATAATGATGCTTTATTTCAATTGTTGTGTGTAATATGGATAATATTGTTATATTTAAGAATTTTATAATATTAAGACCTGTAAAGGAGGCCAGTTCCAATGAATCGGGCGTTGTGGGGGTGCTGGGCCATTTCTCACCTTCCCCACATGTACCCAACTTTCCGAACCCATTAGGGATTGGGGATTCCTTAGGAATCGAGTCATCCACCCCTTTCTTTTTTTCGGCCCGTCCGGGTGGCGACTCTATTTTCTTCGAACTTAGGTCAGTGTTCTCTAAGGCCCCGAGCCTAAATAGTGCCGAAGTCGCAATAACCATTCCACCGAGAGTGGGGACAAAAATCACCGCTCACAGTGGCGACTCCACTGGGGACAAGAGAAGTTGATTCCGTTGGTCTTTATATTATTCTATTCTTTCTTATAATGATATTATCCATTGCATCATACTATATTGCATCGTGTGTGTGAGTTAGGACGCCCGTGTTACCCGTGTTGTGTTATGTGAGGGATACCATACTTTCACTCAAGGTATAGAGATCGAGCATGGCATAACCACTCATAGCCTCGTACCATTTGGTATATACTTGCTATGGGAACCTAAGCCTTTTAACCCAAAGACTAAAGCTCATGTAATTGTCCTAGTTACTTTCCTTAGGATTTTACCCCAAATGCATATTGTTTGACTATGGTTAATTTATCTTGGCTTAAATCATGGCTTATTTGGTTTGCTCTTTTTGTAATATGACCTAAGTACATTGTAAGCTCAAAATAAATTTTTCTTTAAAATCTAAAAGACCAAAACTATTTTCAAAACTTTTCAAAATGGCCTTTGGATATAAAACTTTTCCATAAACAAATCAAAAATTCTTTTCTCATGACCCAAATACTAAGCCCAAAATTCATTTTTTCTAAAATCTTTTTACAATGGGCTTAGAAACAAAATTATTTTCAACAGTTTCTTACAAAGAGCTTGCAAATTATTTAGGTCAATTATGAAATACTAAAAATTAATCGTGTGCCTAGTTTATACTAAGAATAATTAACCATGGGCTTGTTTTCGGCATGAATCATTAGTTACTTTTTCAAGTGAGAAATCTATCTATAATAAACCTCTTAATTTAGTTTTAATCCAATATAGCATAAAAGCTATTATAATTGGTTGAATGGATTAAAACCTAATTAATGGGAATTATTATGAACTGATTTTCATTTTCAAGAATATAACTATTGGTTGAAACGTCCGAGGGAAATATTCGAAAATAAGGTACTCCATGTTGGTATTTTGTTAACCATATACCTAGGAAAAGAGACTCGCCATTTGTGTGTGGATGTTATAAGGTTGGAAGGAACATCCTATTTGTCCTTGTCTGTTAATTGCATACATGCATGCATACATACATTTGTATCTCATATCATTGATCCTCTCTGGCTCACAGCCCTGGATTACGATAGTTCAAAAGCTTACGACAATCCGACCTACACCGAAGATGAAGAATCTAGCAACGACTCAATCTCTTTTTCACCAAAAGCAATGGATCCCGAACAAATTCAAAGAATGGTGGATGATGCCCTCAATGCCAAGATGGAAGAAATAAAAGAGGCCCTAGCTGAGACCATGAAGAACCAATTGACTGCAATTTTAGAAAATCATGCCGAAGCATCTGCTAGCACTAAGAAGCCAAGGGACAAAGGGAAGACTAAAGTTGGTGAAGTAGTTTTTGATGATGAAAAGGTGATCATTGATGATGATGATGATTGGACTCAATACTACCAAGATCCTCAAGATAAGAAGAAAGAACCGAAGAATATTGAAAGGACAGCTATGGAGAAAACCGAGACTTCTGATGTTGAAAAGATGATTGCGGACTTAGAAAAGAAATTTGAGAAGAAACTAAATACCGAAGAAATGTCCGAAGTTGACAAATTATTTGAGCTAGATGAAGAAGTTCCGTACAAGTTCAAGATGCCATCTTTTGCGAAGTTTGATGGAACCGGAAATCCTCATTTCCATGTGAAACAGTATATCACTGCTATGCAGTCTGCCCGAGCTACTAAGGCTCAAACTCTAAGGTACTTATGCTCTCATTGGACCATGTTGTCCAAAATTGGTTCAATACCTTAGATGATGGAACACAAAAGAGTTGGGATCTGTTATACAAGGCTTTCATTTAGCAATATGTGTATAATGTTGAAATGGAAGTTACCTTAATGTAAGTTGAGTCCATTAGGCAATGACCAAATGAAAATTTTATAGACTATGTGAAAAGATGGAGAAACAAGGCCGCTTTGCTCAAGAAGATGCCTGATGAATCTGATCAAATAAGGATGATTGTGAGATGGGTGTTAACCTAGTCTTCGTGAAAGGATGTCTCATACACTCATCCATGATTTCAAAGATCTTCTCCAAGCTGGTTTGCAAATTGAAGAATGGGAGAGAGAGAAGAACCGTTTTTCAACGAGAAGGAACAAGAAAGGAAACTATTAGTCTGGTAGCCAAAGCATGCAAAAAGAAGTCGGTGTTAATGCTACTAACCAAGGAACAAGAAGGCGGTTTTCAGAATTGGGCAAACCGATGTCTTAGGTTCTCAATAAGCTTCAAAGAAAGGGATTTTTACAACCCTTAAATCCTCGCCCTTTGCCTAACCCTCTCTCACCTAATTTTGACACTAAAGTATTTTGTCAGTTTCATCAAATGCAAGGGCATGACACAGATAGATGTGTGAGGTTGAGACATGAGATCCAAAATTTAATTGATAGTGAAAAGCTGCCCGAGCCCAACAAGCCAAACACCAAAGACAATCCATTACCTAAGTTCAATAGAGTAACTCCACCGGCAACCTTCATGTTGGGAAAAGGATTGGAAGAAGATTTTGTTTTATCATCCTTTCAAGATGGAAAAATTGAAGATGTGGAAGGAAATGAAGCTTAACTCAGCAAACTTTCCTTAGCTTGAATATTGCTTTTCAATTTTACTTTCTTTAATATTTAATTGGAACAATCGTGTTTTTCAAAATTAAATTTGTTTGAATAAATTACTTTTATAAAAAATTTTGTTGGTCTTTGTTCATTTTGGTGCTCAACCAATGAGGAATCTAGCTTGATAATTCATGAATTAATATATTTATGCATCATGACTCGAATGACTTTACTAGGTGAGGGAATTACTCTATAGCACTGAGTTGTGTATGCTTACTTAGAGAGGGCCCCTGCATAATTACCCTTGTCTAGGTCCTAGTCAGTCTTAGAACATGCTTTGACAAACTTTTGAGGAGAAATTGAGCTTTGCTTATTTTAAGGGAGAGATGATCTAGGCATTGTTTGGTTAGCCAATAACTAGTATCCACCCCATTAAATATCAATCCCTAGTTGTCCCTTTGAGCCTTCATAAAATTTTAGCTTTCTTTTCATTGGCTTACAAACCCCGATAACCTACCTTGAGCTGTTGTGACACTTTTAACAAGTCTTATGATTACTAAGATGAAGAGGCAAGAAGATCAAAGAAATAAATGAATAGTCAAGACCATGAAGATAGACCATAAGGGTAGTTAAAGTTTTCAAGACCACAAGGGTAGTTGAAGTTCACCTAATATCCCCAATCTATCAAGATAATATCATAGTAACAAATGATTTATCCCTGTTAAAGGAGATTAATACCAGTCCACTCATCCATTATTAGAAATACAAGTTGGTACAAACAAGACAACTCAAACAAGACAACTCTATTAGAGCTAGAACCCAAAAAAAAAAAGAAAAAAAAAGAAGAAAAAAAGAAAAAAAAGAGAAAAAAAGAGAAAAAAAGAAGAAAAAAAAGAGAAGAAAAAAGAGAAGAAAAAAGAAGAGGAAAAAAGGAAAAAAATAAAACCTAAAAAGGCGTTTTAAAAAGCCAACTGAGTTCTCTTTTACCTAAGACAACAAAAGGCTTTCATTTGGTTTATAAGGACGAATTGACTTGAATTGGTCCAACCCAACCAAAGATTCGATCAAGATCAATAAAAAATGAGAAAGACCATTCAGTCCTTGAAAGTTCTATACTTGACAGTCCTACAAGGAAGAAGGACAAAATTTAGAAAATGCTCAAAGAAATTGAGGAGTAAGAAGAATAAAAGAAAGAAAAGGGAGAAGAAGAAAAAAAAATGAATTTGGGTACCAAACTTTATGCAAAGAAACAAAGACTATCCTAATCAAGATCCAGATTAATACCAAGAGGATATAAGGAACTTGGAGTCTAGCAAGATTGCTCCCAGCTGCCGAAAGTTCCAACAAGAAATTTGTAGTGTGAAGGTTCGTCCATTGTGTCATGTCAACTCCTATCTCAAAATGGCCTTCACTTAAATCCGTGTCCCTTATAGACCCCATTTCAAGCCTATCAAGGGCCTGTTGATCTCTCTTGGTAGGTAGAGTCTATTAGTGGAGATAGTTTGGATAAGCATGCATATGAGATAGAAAATATTTAAACTCAATGAGACCTTTGGCCAAGTAATGTGTATGTGCCTCTCTGAAGTGCAACAATTCTTGCTTAAATAGAAATGATTCCCAAGTTTAGTATGGTAACTAGGGCTGTCATATCATAGATATGTTAATTTGGAAAATCAAGTCCTGAGGTAAATTAACATTAATTTGGCAAAGCCAGCATTTGATTTCAAAATCAAAATTCAAAATTCAAAAATTCAAAAAATATCTTTTTCATATAAACCCTTCAAGTTAAGGGGAGTATGTTAAACCTCGAAGGACACATTGGGCAAGAAAATGATAAAAATGATAAATTTTCATTAGTATTTTTATACTTATTATATATTTTCACAATTCATACAATATTTTATACATCACTAAGAAGGTGGTGGTAGGTCATCAAATGAAGCCCTGAAAAAATCATCGCCTGTTGGAGGAGGAGGCAAATCACTCATCCCGAGTCCGCCCGAAGCAAGAGCACTAAAATCCCTATTACCTTGGAGTTCTGATCTGTCACGGTCCTCATCAGAAGTAGACAAAAGAATCTCATGGTCATCAGTTTTGGGGCCTCTAGATGAAGAAGCACCAGGGTCCCTCATCCCCTGAAATCGGAAGTCTCGAAAATTTTATTCTAATTGATGATATAAATTTTTAAAATGAGAAGCCTGCTTACGACTAGCTGCCAACTCTTCTTAAAGTTTCTTATTTTGTTCTTCACGCATCCGTTGTGAGCCAGAAAGGAAAAGGTAAGAGCATACATAATCATGCATACATATAGCATAAATTACCATGAAACAAGAAAACTTACCAGGTAATTCATATCAATGCCCTACGGATGAGATGACATATCTGGTAGACTAGAATGAGCAAATGAAGGAGCAGTAAAAGAAGGTCCAGCCTCATGATCAAATGAGCCAACAGCCTGCAACAATCATTAAAGAATCAAAATAAGATAAGAAAGAAGTGATTGCAAAGGAAAAATGGTAAAAGTTTTACCTGAGAAGTGCTAGCCCCGAGATGTGGAACGAATTCTCCTGCCTCTCCATGATGTTCCTCTTCATCTCTACCCTCATTTTCTTTGGGAATTTCCAGTACACCAACAGGAGATACATCAAAGTTCAAGAGCCTTATTTGAATAAAATGGGCATAAGATACACTCGGCGGATAGAGAAATATTTCAACACCATAAACGTGCTAGGCCAACCACCATGCATCCTCCGACATTGATATAATATTTAAAGTATATTCCGGGCAACACATCGGGACCCTCCGCTGCTCTGAACCAAGAAACCACTCATAAACTCTCTGTCTGAGAAACCAGCCACTAGACACTAGGCCAGCGATGACTCGGCGAGTATGTTGAAAAGATAGTGCAGCATTCATGGAGGGAGTCCAGTTTGTCCGTTCTTCTGGGTTCCACCAGGCCAAATTTACCTGCAAAATGACATAAGATAAGTAAACTTTGATATAAATTTTAAAGCATACTAATGCTATTTTACCTGGTCCCAGGTTAAGCGACTCAACACGAAGCGTTGGGTATGCACATGATGAGAGCCGGGAACTTCTACACGATCAGACAACCAGAAATTTAATCTCGGATACCCGACTCTCTCTTGGAAAATACCAGGCACCCTTACAAGGTTGTGCTCGTATGCCCATGCCTACAATAATAATAAAAATCAAATTCATACATGATAAGAATGGAATTGACATTTGGTGGAAGAAGAGTACCTTGACAACCACCATAAAGCCGACAAAAGACTTCTTATTTCGGCAAATTTTGTCAAGACCATGATAAAGACAGATGAGACCAGCTTCACCCTAGCCATAAAGTGGTACCATCCTAAAATAAGAAAGGGCCCTCAACACTGACAAATGGATGGCGGATTCAGTGCTGCCTAAGATGGTTGACCTAAGCAAATATAACAAAAATCCTCGAGCATACTGTTGGGCCGTGTCTCTGTGAACCCGTCCTTCGTAGTTCATCCAATAACTAGGAATTGGCTCGATTTTTATATTAAAAGGCCCTTTATATGATGGTTCCATACTAATTAATTGCTGAATTTCTTCAAATGTCAAAATATCGTTGGTAAGAGGAACCGGAACACCATCATACCGAATGCCGATTATAGCAGCAAAGTCGACCAAACCAATTGTTATCTCTCCAATAGGCAAGTGAAAAGTATGAGTTGTGTCCAACCATCATTCTGCAAGTGCCTAGATTACGCTCCGGTCTATCAGATACTCCTCGGATGGTAATTGTAAGATGAAGCTCTCAAAGTCGCAATCTCGGATAATCTGCCTTACCCGAGAAGGTGCTACATCATATCATTGTCGGGCTTTGTAGATACACCCTCCAGCCCGAATAATGCAACGATCACGCTAACACGGAGCCAGGTAAGTTAATACCAGGTAAGTATATCATTAGTCTATCTACTTAAATTCTTGACTTAATATATTTTTCTAAATTTTCTAAAAAAAATAAATACTAAAAAATATATAACTAAAAATAGAAAATGAAAATAATAATAATAATAATAATAATAATAATAATAATAAAGAAAAATATAAAAAGAAAAAAAGAAAATATAAAAATACTAAAAAAATGAAAAAAAAATAAAAATAATAATAAAGGAAAAGGAAAACGAAAAAAGAAGAAGAAAAGAAAAAACAAATGAAAAAAAGAAAAAAAGAAGAAGAAAAAAAAAGAAGCAAAAACAAAAATGAAAGAAGCAACGAAAAGAAAAGAAAAAGAAAAGTTACCTGGTTCTTTTGATTTGAACAACGATGAAGCAGCATCCCGGCTAGTAGACCTATATTTCCATCTTCATGATGCCGAATAAACTCCAATAACTCAGCATTAGAATGAGTTCCTGATCTTTGATAATGTATTTTTTTTTTAAAAAAAACCATATGCTAAATTTGAGAGAATTATAGCTATTAACGAAAGGAATGAAAATTTGCTGCGAATGAAATGAAGAAATTCGTTCGTTTATATAGAGGAACGGCAAAGAAAAAAATAAAATTCAAAAAGTAAATTTTACTATTGATGAATAGTAAATTACTATTGATAAATAGTATATTACTATTTATAATAGTAAATTACTATTTACAAATAGTAGGTAACTATTTACGAATAGTAAATAGTGCATGAACAGCTACACAGTAAATAAATAGGAAACTCAATTATTTAGTTTAATCGTTCAAATAATTGCGTGTATATAAATATTTTTACATTTTTAAACTATTTTTACACGCAGGGGGCAAGGAAAAGATATGTGCATAAAAAATTAGCTAAATTTTTTGCAAATAAAATTTATATGCTACTCTCTCTAATTATTTTTTATAGATAATTAAATCGCTATTAGCTGGGGTCCAGAACCCAAACTATCCTTAGGTCAAAAACCTAAAATCTCTTTTAAGTCCAGAATTTAGCTCGGATCCAGAATCCAAACTATCATTAGGTCCAGAACCTAAAATCTCTTTTAAGTCCAGAACTTAACTCGGGTCCAGAACCCAAACTATCCTTAGGTCTAGAACCTAAAATCTCTTTTAAGTCCAGAACTTAGCTCGGGTCCAGAACCCAAATTATCTTTAGGTCCAGAACCTAAAATTTCTTTTAAGTCCAGAACTTAGCTCGGGTCCAGAACCCAAATTATCCTTAGGTCCAGAATCTAAAATCTCTTTTCGGGTCCAGAACCCACATTATCCTTAGGTCCAGAACCTAAAATCTCTTTTAAGTCCAGAACTTAATTCGGGTCCAGAACCCAAAATTACCTAAAATTATCCTTGAGGCCAGAACTCGAACTGGGTCCAGAACCCAAAATCTCAACCATCTCAAAAATTAAGTCTTATTGCTTTTCACTCTCTTTTACTAAAGTCTCAGATCGTTCAAGCATAGGGCAAACTGTGGACCTTTAATTTTTGACCTAGTCCGGTCCAATATATTTTATATAGTCCAAAATAATTTTTGTGTTATTTTAATTAAATAATATTTATTTTAGTATTTATTTTTTATTATAATTTTTTTTAAAAAATAAAAATAAAAATGATAAAAAATAATAAATAAATAAAAATAAAAATAAAAATCGGCGACGAAAAATTAGTCGCCGAAAGTAATTGGCCAAGGCCAATTTCGCTGCAGGAATTTCCTGCGGCAAAATTGGCTGGCCGCGCCCAGCTCGCAATTTTCCACGCAGTTTCTCGCAAATTCCCTCGCGGCCCGCAGTAGTTTTTTCGCCAGCAAAATTTTCCAACCCAATTTTTTTCGAAACCAAATTCTATTTGGTTTTGGTTTCTTTTCCTAATGAATTTTAGTTTTCTTAAACAATTAGGATTAATCATATAAATTTTCTTATAAATAACACTTTAAAGGACCAGAAAAAGGGACTTTGAGGGGAGAGAACTTTGGACTTGGATCGGATAGTGGAACTTCAGATTTGAGAGGAATAGGCAAGCAAGTAATCAAGCCATCAAAGGCAGCAATCTTGCCTTTGTCCTTGTTTATCCAGAGAGCAATTTTTGGTGGAACAAACGAACGGAGGTTTGAATATCTAGTTTCTTCCTTTATTTCTTTACTGATTTTTAAAATTACTTTTTCTATTTCTTCTAAACCTTAGAACCCTAATTTATTTCTTCTAAATCTTAAAATCCTAATTTGTTTCTTTTGTTTTCCAAAAATCTTAAATCGTTCCTTCTATTTCTTCTAAAACTTAAGAACCCTAATTCTGTTTCTTCTAAAACTTAAGAATCCTAATTTATTTCTTCTAAAACTTAAGAACCCTAATTTATTTCTTCTAAGCCTTAAAACCCTAAATTGATCCTTCTATTTCCAAAAACCCTAAAAAAATGCTTTTTTGTTTTCAAAAACCTTAAATCATTTTGATTATTTCCAAAAACTTTATAAAACCCTAAATTGTTTTTTCAAATCCTAAAACCAAACATATTTTTCGAAACACCAAAAATCCTAATTCTCTCAAAACCAAAACAGTAAATCCTAAATTTTTCTAAACCCTAATTCATTAAATTTAAAACCCCAAACTAGTTAATTTAAACTCTAAAGCCATAATCTAATAAAACTAAAACAATAATCCAGTAGCTAAGAATTATAAAGCTATATGTTTTAAAATGTACAAACCTTAATTTTATAATTTTACCCTTCAAAACCTAATTTGATCAATCAAAGAACCATACTAATTTCTTAAATTATAACACTCTAATCCATTTCAACTCTCTTAAAACTTACAGTAGCCTAAACAAATAATAATAATAATACTAAAATCCCAAAACTCTAAATATTAGTTAAAGAACTTTAAATAGAAATAGTAAACCTCAATTTATATCTTTACTTGCTTTATTTTTAGATTTGATTATATAGTATGCTGTGGTGGTTGATTTATTTAATTTCAATGCTTGATTTTATTTATCATGGATGAATGTTTATTATTTTGATTGATGTTTAATATCTTTGATGAATGACTTATTTATGATGAATGGTTATTTACTTTTATCGATTTTTTTTTATTTTCCAAATGTTGTAAGAGGTATGTTTCCGCTTTGTGGGTGCCTCATTAATTAAGTTCTATGTAATTTAAATTGCTTTTACATTTTAGACTAATGTAAAGGACGTGTTTCTACCTTTTGGTGGGTGTCCTATTAATTTATACATAGATAATGTAAGGACATGTTTCCATCCTCGGATGGGTGTCCATTTATTTGCTTTGTTTGGACATTGCTTTGATTTTAATATAATGATGCTTTATTTTAATTGTTGTGTGTAATATGGATAATATTGTTATATTTAAGAATTTTATAATATTAAGACCTGTAAAGGAGGTCTATTCTAATGAACCGGGTGTTGTGGGGGGTACTGGGCCATTTCTCACTTCTCCACACGTACCCAACTTTCTGAACCCATTAGGGGTTGGGGATTCCTTAGGAATCGAGTCATCCATCCCTTTCTTTTTCCCGGCCCGTCCGGGTGGCGACTCCATTTTCTCCAAACTTAGGTCCGTGTTCTCTAAGGCCCTGAGCCTAAACAGTGCCGAAGTCGCAAGAACCATTCCACCGGGAGTGGGGGCAAAAATCCCCGCTCACAACCATAATATCCTAATGGTTCAATATCTTCTTTTCAACCACCAAGGTAACAAGAAATTCTTTGGTTAAAGATTTCTGACCTAAGCAATCTTATTCAAGGAAGATAAATTTTTCACCCAAGATTTGAAAGATAGACCATTATTTCCCCTTATACAAAAAGAGATCCTAAAGAAAACAAGGAGGAAATTCTATTTGCTTCAGCTTTTTTTTTTTATCATGAATTAAATTGTACCTTTTCTTCTCTTCTTCACTTAAATGTTTTGGTTTATGGGTTCTTGATCTAGGAGCTTCTTCCATATGAATGAAGGAAGTTGCTACTTTTTTTCCTTTCTCTTGTCATAAGGCCTTCATCTTATGAGAGTCTTTTGGAGCCATTAAGAGATGAGAACTTGAAGTGGAGAAGATGATCAATGATTTGGTGGAGTTTGATGCAATTTAAATGTTTTGGGAGTGAATTTAAATGTTAAAAATCATAAATTTTGAGTACAAGACGGTTAATATAGATTTTGGGGTTAAACTAGCTGTTTATAGCTATTAGAGGGATTTGATACACTTTGAAAAAAGTTTCCAACAACTAGAATTTTGAAAAAAATTTGTGTCTTCTCGGTAGGACCTCGGTTAGTCCGGTAGGACTACCTTATCCCAAGCTCGAACAATGAAGTCTGAGTGGGCTATATTTTAAAGGAGCTAAGTCGGACCAGGTCTCGATATGCTCGATTAAGTCAGAAAAAATTATAGTACGGTCGGACCCGAGCTTAGTCCGAGTGGACTGAGTAGGTTTTAAGAAAAAGAAAGGTTTGATACTAGTTACAAATGTATCTCAATTTGTGGCCTTAATGTATGATCAAAATAAATGTGAATGAGAAATTAGGTCTTATAAAACATATATGTTTTAAGCAATTCTAATTTCAACGTTGATATGCACTAAAGTAACGCACGTCATTTTAAAGTACTTCCATATATCATCCTTATATGTTGTTTTATAAAATTCATTCTTTCTCCAATCAAATGTTTAATAAAGATGTCAAAAGTTGATTTTGAGTATCAATGAATTCTAAGATAGCATTTTGACTTTGAACATTATCTCTTAAAAAATGATGCCTAATGTTTATATGCTTTGACTTAGAATATTGGATTAGATTTTTAGATAGATTGATGGTACTTGTATTATCACATTTAATTAGAATGTGATTAAATGTTTTATCATAGTCTATCAATTGTAGTTTGCAGCAACATATTCGGCTTCCGTGGTAGATAAAGCAACCGACAATTATTTTTTATTAAACTAAGAAACTAGGCAATTACCAAGAAAGTGGCATGCACTGGTCATGTTCTTCCTATCTAGTAGGCTACCAGTAAAATCTACATCCAAAAATCCCAAAATGTCAAATGAAGTATTTCTAGGATACCAAAGTCTTAAATGCAATATACCATTTAAATATTTTAAAATTCTCTTAGTAGCATTCAAATGTGTTTCTCCAGGGCATTATTGAAATCTAGCACATAAACAAATACTATACATTATATTGGGTCTAGAGCCAGTAAGATAAAGAAGAGATCTGATAATACCTCGATATTTCTTTTCATCTATTTTCTTACCAACTTCATCTTTATCCAACTTCAAGGATGTGCTCATTAGAGTCTTGCTTGCTTTGCAACCATCCATGCTAAACTTCTTGAGAAGTTCCTTCGTATATTTTGATTGGTTGATGAAGATACCATCCTTGCATTGCTTAACTTGTAGATTAAGAAAGAACTTGAGTTCACCCATTATACTTATTTCAAATTTCCTAGTCATACAAGAATTAAATTTCTTGCACAAAGATTCATTAGTAGCACCAAATATAATGTCATCACTATAAATTTACACAATCAAAATGTTATGCATTTTCTTTTTTAAAAAAAGTGTAGTATCAACTTTGCCTTTTGAAAAATCATTTTTCAACAAATATGCACTAAGTTTATCATACCAAGCTCTTAGAGCTTGTTTCAATCCATATAATGCCTTGGTTAATTTAAAACCATGATTTGAAAATTTATGGTCTTCAAAACCGAGAGGTTGTTCAACATACACTTCTTCATTTATAAATCCATTTAGAAATGCACTTTTGACATCCATTTGAAAAAGTTTAAAATTCACATGATAAGCAAATGCAAGTAAAATTCTAATTACTTTTAGTTTAGCAACTGGGGTAAATGTCTCATCATAGTCAATGCCTTCATCTTTGTTATATCATTTGGCTACCAATCTAGATTTATTTCTAGTAATGAGACCATCTTCATAAAGCTTATTCCTATATACCCATTTTCGTCCTATAATTGGATGATCTTTAGGTCTTGGAGCAAGTTCCCATACTTTGTTTCTTTCAAATTAGTTGAGTTCATTTTGCATAGCAATCACCTAACATTCATTACTAAGAGCCTCCTCAATGGTCCTTGGCTCAATTTTAGAAACAAAGGCAATATTAGCATCTAAGTATTTAAATTTAGATCTAGTAGTTACTCCTTTTGAGGTATCACCAATAACAAGTTCTTTTGGATGATCCTTCTTATATTGCCAATTTTGGGTAGTTCTTGAAGCTCTTTTTCTTATTCTACTCTTGTCTCAATCTCATTATGATTGTCCTTTGGAACATTTTTTTTATCTCATGTTCTTCAAATGTACCTACAAAATCATCAAGAGCACTACCTTTCCTTTGATCAAGCTTAAAGGATTCATCAAAGATAACATGAATTGATTCTTCAACTACTAGTGTTCTCTTATTAAATACTCTATATACTTTGCTAGAAGATGAATACCCTAAAAATATGCCTTCTTCCAATTTCGATGAGAATTTTTCAAGATTATCCTTGGTATTCAATATAAAGTATTTCCATTCAAACACTCTAAGGTTTAAAATTTTAGGTTTTCTTCCATTCTAAAGCTCATAAGAAGTTTTGTTTATCAAAGGCTTTTTGTAAACACGATTTGAAATATAACATACAGTATTAATGGCTTCCACCCAAAAGTAAGAGGGTAAATCATACTCATTAAACATTGTTCTAGCCATTTCTACTAATGTTCTATTTTTTCTTTCAACCACACCATTATATTGCGATGTTCTAGGAGCCAAAAACTTATTTGAAATACCAAGTTCATTGTAAAAATTTTCAAATTCTTTTTTCATGATCACTTCTAATAGATGTGATAACATAGCATTTTTTCATTTTGAACTCTTTTTGCAAAAAAATTGAAATAGTTAAAAGCTTCATTCTTTTGAGCTAAGAAATTAACCCATGCAAACATTGAGTAATCATTAACAAGCATAAATGCATACAACTTACCTCCTAGACTAGTAACCCTATTTGGTCTAAACAAATCCAAATGAATTAGTTCTAGGGGTTTAGATGTGCTTACAATATTCTTAGTTTAAAATGAACTCTTATGTTATTTTTCAAATTGACAAGGTTCACAAATTTTATCTTTATTGAATTTTATCGTAGGGAGTCCATCTACACATTCTTCTTTACTTGTTAGTCCAATTGCTCTATTTTTGATCTTAGGTAATCAAATTGAATTAAGCTAAGCTAACATTTGTATCAAGTTATAATTTGCAGGAAGTTAATTTTTTGAAGGACTAATGAAAAGTCCGATCGGACCATCAAGAAGTCCAACCGGACCTTACATGTTAAAATGAGCAAAATGCCACAGAAGGTTTCACGGTGGAAAGTACATTCAAATTCTCAACGTACCTCAAAATGTCCGACCGAACCATTAAGAATTCCAACAGGACTACTGGATGAAAATATTGCAAAATACACAGAGAGATTCACGGTTGATAGTACTCTCAAAAACTCAACGTACCATAGAAAGTCCGATCGGATCTCTTGGAAGTATGACTAGACATTTTAAGGCAATTTTATCAAAAACATCCAGAGAGGTTTCCGACTAGAAGTGCACTCAGTTTTTCACCGGACCAGAGAACTTCTGACAGGACCATGATGAAGTCCGATCAGGATCTTTAAATAGTTCACAAGTCAGAAGCCGTTGAACCTCCACTCAATTAGTGGAAGCCACGTGGACTGACCGTTGAAAGAGCATTTAACAAAATTTCAAAAGGTACGACTAGACCATAGTATTTCATGACCGCATTGAAGGAATTCCGATCGGACCTTGGTAAGTCCAACCATGAAATTGCTCTAGCCAAGAAATTAGTGGAAGACAAAATCAAACATGTTGCACCACTCATCAAATGGCTAGTTTATGACTTGAAGGCTATAAATACCATATGTAACTTCATTTTTAGCAGTTGTGATTGTAATAGCTTACTAGAACATACTTATTTCCTTTACATCAAAATCACTTTTTGTATTGATTGAGTGCTGGGTGTGAGCATTAAACACCATCTTAAGTTTGAGCGTGAGCTTGGAAACACTTAGGTTGTGAGAGTAAGCCTAGAAAAACTCTTGTAAGGGTTGTGAGGTGTGTGATCTCAAACCATTGTAAAGTTTTGTGTGAGCTTGTGAAAACACCAAGTTAGACTTAAGCTTGTAAAAACTTAAAACTAGTGGAACCTTAACAAGTTATTAAGGAAGTGGATGTAGGATCAAGGTAAATCCGAACTACTATAAATCTTTGTGTTCATTGTTCCATCTTATAATTAACCTTCTTCTACATCTTCTACATTTCTTATTCATTGCATTTTGAGTTTTTGAATTTGCCATCATTCTTCAAGTCAACCAATTCATCCCCCTCTCGGTTGCCATCTTGGGACAACAATTGGTATCAGAGATTAAAAAAAATTTTAAACTTAATTGTGAAATTTGATCCACAATGGCAACTTTTTCATCCTCCTCAAACTCTCAAGGAAATCTCAACTCTATCCTTAGACCTTACTTTGATGGAACAAATTATTCTTATTAGAAATATAAAATGTTCTTGTTCTTAGATAGTGAAGGAATTGAGCTTTGGGATTATATTAAAAATGAGTGAAAACCTCCAACTCATGAAGTTGATGGTGTCCAAGTTCCTCTTCCTAAACCACAATGGTCAAGTATGAATACAAAGGATCAATTCAAAAACCATAGAGTAGCTTCCATCTTGATGAATTCTATTTCAAGAGAACAAGGTGGGAGAGTCCAACATCTCACTTATGCACATTGTATTTGAAAAACTCTTGAGAACTATCATGAGGGCACTATCCAAGTGAGGCTCACTAAGAATCAAATGCATATACATGAGTATTAACTATTCAAGATGAAACCCAATAAAAATGTTACCGACATGACTAATCATTTGCTTGCCATCATCAATGAATTGAAGAAATATGGCCAGGTATATGATCAAGATGAAGTCAACAACAAAATCTTGAAAGCTCTAAGAGCAAAGAAGAACTTTGAAATCAAAGTTTCTTCAATTGAAGAAGCACATGATCTTAGCTCTTTGAGAATCGATGAACTTGTCAGAAAACTACTCACATTTGAGTTGCACACTGAAAAAGAAGAAGATCAAGATGAAAAAGAGAAGAGGAAACCAATAGCTCTCAAAGAAATTAAAGAAATTGAGAGCTCAAGCAATGAAGAAAGTGATGAAGAAGAAGAAATGACATTATTTTCAAAAAGGATGAATGATTGGAAAAGAAAGAGAAGATTGCAAGCTAACAAGGGTACACTCTCTAAATCCTCTTTTAAATATAAAGATAAAAAGAATGAAGTAAAATGTTATGAATGTGGCAAATCAGGTCATATCAAGTCGGATTACTTTAAGTTGAAAAACAAGAAGAAATGGGACAAAGAAAAGAAGAAATCTCTCAAAGCTACATGGGATGACTCTTCCTCAAGTGAAGAAGAAGAAGAAGAGGAAGAAGGAATTGCAAATCTATATCTTATGGCTATTGAGGATGAATCCAATGAGGTAGGTACTCAATCCTTAAATTTAATTGCATACGATGAAAATAATATTGATGCTTTAGATGATAGTGACATGATTGAGCATATAAACCTTAGAGTAGAAAAGTATTTTTCTAAGATGAAATTCTATAAGGACAAAAGCTCTAAGCTGGAAAAAGATTTTGTATACTTAAAAAATTCTGTATTAGAATTAAAAACCTCAAATGAACAATTATTGAAATCAATTGATGAATTAAATAAAAATTCATATAGCTTAGAGAATGTGATAAAGGAAAATGAAATTTGAGGCATGAACTAAAAGAACTTAAAGAATCTATCTCAAAGTTTTATAAGGGAAATGAAGTATTAGATACATTGATTGATAATCAAAGGTCACCCTCCTTGAAACATGGTTTAGGATTCAATGGCTCATCCAATACTACTTCTAGTAAACCAACATTTGTGAAAGCATCTATAACTCAAATTTCTAGTGTTGAAGTTGTAAAAAATACTAATGCACAAACTAAACCCAAAAATCCCAAAAGGATTACATTAAGCTCACAAAACTCTAGAACTAAGGTTCCAAGAGCAAAACATGCATTCATGTATACTAGACATGCACATCAATACAAAAATACTCAAAAACAAGCTCATATTTGCAATTGTGAGAATGCCAATGGGAAAGTGCATAAATATACAACATTGTATCAGTGCACATATTACATGAAATTTGGGCATAAGAGTATTTTTTGATACATTAGGAGGGCTCATATCAAGTTAGAGGATCCTTCTACTACTAACCCCCAAGGACCCAAGTTCATTTGGGTACCTAAAAGAAGGTGAATATTCTTGTAGGTATGTCTAAAATCTACTATCAATGAAAGCACATGGCTTATGAATAGTGGATGCTCAAGGCATATGACAAAAAATGCAAAGCTCTTTACAAGTCTTACTTATAAGCTTGGAGGTAGTGTTACCTATGGAAACAATGCTAAAAGTAAAATCATTGGTAGTGGTTCCGTTGGCATACTTGGTAAAAATTTGATTGAAAATTGTATGGCTTATTGGTGGATTGAAGCATAATTTGCTTAGTGTTAGTCAATTGTGTGATAAAGGATATGATGTAAATTTTGACTCCAAATTATGCAAGGTTACTAATTCAAATGGTGAAATTGCATTCAAAGGAGCTAGAATTAGCAACACATAAATTGACATTGTAATATCCCAAAATTTTTGAAAATTTCCAATTTTTGAAAAATTTGATAAAATAAATTATAATTTAAAAGAATAAATTAAATTAATGGTTTTAAATGAAAAATGAAGGGCTTTTAAATGAAAAGGTGGAATATATATGTGATATATATGTAAAATATACATAACATATAAAAGTCAACATTTTCTTAAAAAAAAGTCAAAGTCCAATGGCATTTTTGTAAATAAATTTTAGAAATTTAAAATTAATAAAATAATTCAAAAATAAATTATTTTTTAATGTAAGAGGGAATTTAGGACTTTTAATTTATTAAATAAATAAATAAATAAATAATTATTAAATTATTTTAATATATATATATGGTTTAAAATAAAGATGAAAGGAAAAAAGAAAATTAAAAAAAAAAGTCTTCATCTTCTTCTTCTTCTTCATCTAGGCCAAAACTCCATAGCCAACAAGGGGAGATTTTTTCTTCTTCCATACACTAAGGATTGAAAGAATTTTAAGGATTCAAGTGGAGTTTCAGAAGTTTCTTCATCAATTGGTAAGTTTCCAACTCTTTTCTTTAAATTCCATAGAAAATTGAATTATGTGAGTTTTGGATTTTTGAAGTAGTATGTTATAATTGTTGGAATTGGTGTGTATGATATTATTTTGGGTAGTTAACACTGATTTTAAGGTTAGATTGAAGAGATGACGGAGTTTCGATAAAGAATGGTGAAGAGAGAGAATTTAGGGTTATGAAACTTTTGGATTTGTGAAAACATGAGCTTTAATTGTGCAAATTGATTCCAAATGAGTTATTTTGATGCATAAACAGGTATTTTAAAGTCAAACATTGGATTTGGTTGTGTTTGGATGGAGTATGAGAATAGAAGTGGAGATTTAGGTTTGAAAAAGTAATTTTCTAAAGTTGTTGAATGATGTGATTTTATTTGTTTAAGCATGTTGTTTAGTATTAAAAGTGATGAAAATAATCTTGAAATGATTAATGGATTGTGTTGGAACGGAAAACCTTCAATGGGGGAAGGTTATGTCATTTTAGGGTTTTGTGTATAAGAATGTGTTTTTGTAATGTAAATGGTTTAAATGTATTAAAATATATTTTTAATAATATAAATAAACTTAAAACACTAATTTAAATGGAATAGAATGGAATTGTAATGTTAAAGTAAGGAAAGGCTAAATTTTTAAAAATTTGTAGGAGTGATGTTTAATTATGGTTTAATATTAGAAATGTCATTAAATGTGATACTAAGTGATTATTTGTTATGACATTTGGTTTAGGTATTGAGAGAGGTTGATTTGCTTCATCCAAGTGGTGAACGGCAAGTTGGAAAGATAGGGTTGGAGGTTGTTTAAGCTTGCTTTGGGTTGCTATTTGAGGTATGTACAAACTTTGAATATATTGGTTATGTTTGCATGACATTTGGGCTTAACTCATTTTGGTTGAAAAATGTGTTAAGCTACTTGGTACATTGGCTATGCATGAATAATGTGCTATGACATTTGTAATGTCATATATATGTTAAATGCATTGTGAAAAGCCATTGATAATGGCTAAATTGTGTAAATGTGATTAAAATGTGTATTATGTGGAAATACCCAAAGTGATTGGGTAATGTGTTGTGAATGAAAAAAAATGTGATATAATGTAATGAGATATGTGAAAATATAATGAAATGAATTGATATTGATATAAATGAGAAAAATGAGAAAAGTGAGAAAAAAATAAGGAAATAAGGCAATGTGCCTATATTGAATATGTGATAATGAGAAAGAGATTAATAATGAGAAATATGAATAAATTGTGTGTCTAGTATGTTATTCAATTTTTAGAGTTATGTGTTTGGCGGCATGCCTATGATTGCCTATGGGCTAGATACTGGGCGTCATTGTGAAAATATTTTTGAGGTGAAATGACTGGGTCGTAAGCCTCAAAAATAAATATTTAAAGCTAGGATGGGTGAAATAACCAGGTCGTAAGCTCAGGCCTAGTTGGATTATTACATTAATATATTGCCTACGGGGCTAGACACATGGTGTCATTATAGACCAAAACAGTAACTCTGAAATTTGAATAGCATATAAGTTATCTTTGGGCCCATGTTTGTGTTTGTTTTTATGTGAAATATTTGAAAAGTATAAGAAAATGGAATGATGTGATATTCATAAGCATTGTGCATTGGGTCTGTATTTGATTTTTGTTATTATCAAAGTTTGTACCACTAGGTTTCGACTTAGCGTGATTGTTTACATCGCGCAGGTGACAGGCAATTTGGCTGAGCTAGAGAGTTCTTTTAGACAAGGTCGGGTCTAGACCTATGGTTGAGCTTATAGAGTTGATATCGAGATCATAAACACTATCAGCAACATGTATATATTTTATATTATTGTATATTTTGAATATTATGCATAATATATTATGTTTTGGATTTTATGTATTGTAAACTATAAAGAAAATTTGGGTTAAGTTATTTTGAAATGGGAGTGTAAATTTGTTCTCATATATATGTATATATATATATATATATGTTTGAGAAACTTGGTGAAATTGACGAGTATGGTTGAGATGGTGAATTGAAATTATTTGGGAGTGTATTCTTTTTGCAGGTTGTGTTTTGCTAAATTTTGGGAACGTCCAAATTACAGAAAAAACTTTGGCAAATTTTTTCCAGAGATTTTCATATAAAATATTTATTTTGGGTTCCTATAACGAGCAAAAAATATTTATATACTTTTTAATTTTATATATTTAGTATTTGAAATTTTAAATTTGAAATGTGAAAATTTTTTATTAAACCAGTCAGTGACATTTTTGTACCGTGTATGCGTATTTTACATATGCTAGAAATATGTATTGTATGTATATAGGGTATAAGAGTTTTATATTTATTTTGGTATCAGAGCCTAGGTTTGAGGTTCTTGACCTAGGTGGGTTGATAGAGAGAGAAAAAGAGAGATTTGAAAATGGTTTTTAATTGCAACACATGCATTGTCACTGGCAGTTTCTGATCTCTAATATAGTAATTTCTGCTGTATCTGCAGATACAGGTAGTTATGGCATCTCGGACGCATCAGGCTACTGATCCCTCTGTAGAGATAGAGCTAGAGTTGTGTCTGCTGGTGAGGCATCTGTTTCTGTGCCTGTGAGACCATCAACTGATGAGATTCCGCCTGGCTGGATATGAAATATGGTAGAGTTATTGAGGCAGTCTTCAGTTCAGCAGCTACCACAGCCGCAGCCACAGCCGCAGTTGCCTGTGAGGCAGTATGATAAACTAGGAAAGTTTGGAGCTGAGGACTTGACCCTGCTGTAGTAGAGCAGTGGCTAGACAGGGTTCAGAGAGTATTCATTCAGTTGCAGGCTAGTCCAGAAGAGAAGTTTGATTATGTTAGATATCTTTTGCAGAGGGATGCATATGATTGATGGAAGACAGTTCCACATGCTCTGGATGATCCCCCAGTCCTGACCAATGATGATTTCCTGTGAGAATTTGAGCAGAAGTATACTCCGAGGGAGTATAAGGATGCAAAGAAGATGGAGTTCCTGAGTCTGAGATAGGATACCAGGACAGTGATAGAGTATGAGATCGAGTTTATTTGGTTGAGTCACTATGCTGGTGGGATAATTTCTGACGAGTTTGACAAGTGCAGGAGGTTTGAGGAGGGACTGAGACCCTCTATCATGTGTATCATAGTAGGCTCTCGGTATCAGAATTTTTCTCAGTTGGTTGCAGCTGCCAGGAGTGTTGAGAGAGCACATGGTCTTGCAGTACCTGCCAGGGTTGAGGAGACTAGAGCTAGGAGGCCTCAGAGTGAGGCAGTGTCTTCAACAGTGAAGAGAGGCCGAGGGGGGATATGTTCAGAGGTTCAGTAGGAGCTAGGGGAAGTTTGGCAAGTTAATACAACAGCAGAGATAGAGACAGAGACCTGCAGTTTCAGTGGCTAGTGCTCCGACCCTAGTGGCTCAGAGGCCTGCTCCACCTACTTGTGTTCATTGTGGTAAAGTACACAGAGGTGTCTACTGGTTGAGAGGTACTTTGGGAGTGTGTTTTAGATGTGGGTCGTCAGACCATTTTGTCAGAGATTATCCCGAGCCACCAGAGGATATACAAGGAGATACTGCAGCTTCTCGACTTAGTGTCAGTGGGGGTTATGGTTGTAGAGATTTTGGTAGAGGTGGTCGATCTGGGTCTAGTCTGAGAGGAGGCTCTACAGCTGGAGGTAGTAGACCAGATGAGGCAGGACCATCACAGCGGGTTTATGTGATGCAGAGGTAGTCAGATGCTTTAGCTGTTATTGCTAGTACTTTTACATTATTGGTACTTCAGTTCTTGCATTATTAGACCCTGGGTCTACTCATTCTTACATCAGTGCATCCATCTTACCTATGAGTGATTTGCATTTTGAGTCCTTAGGATTTGATGTTTTGATCACAAATCCTTTAGGGCATAGTATTGTGGTGAGCAGGGTGCACTGAGATAGTCTAGTTGTTGTTCAGAATGAGGAGTTTTTCGGTGACCTAATTGAGATGCCTTTCAGGGAGTATGATCTGATTCATGGATTGGTTATCCAAGCATGGGGTTGTGGTAGACTGTCAGAAGAAATGTGTTACTTTGAGAACACGTGATGGTAGGGATGTGATGGTATATAATGAGCAGAGATATCTTTCATCCATGTTTGTTTCAGCTGTTTCAGTTGGAAGGATGATTCGGAAGGGATGTGAGGCTTATCTTACTCATGTTGTAGATACTAGAGTAGTGGGGTCCTAGCTTGATAGTCTACCTATAGTTGTCGAGTTTTTAGATATTTTTCTGATGAGTTGCCAAGGGTACCTCTTGAGAGAGAAGTGGAGTTTGGTATCGATTTGTTGCTTGGTACCACTCCTATCTCTATTACCCCTTATCGGATGGCGCCTGTTGAGTTGAGAGAGTTGAAGGTGCAGTTGCAGGAGTTGTTGGAAAAAGGGTTTGTCCACCCTAGTGTATCCCCGTGGGGAGTGTCTGTGTTGTTTGTGAAGAAGAAGGATGGTACCATGAAATTGTGTATTGATTATAGGCAGTTGAATAAGGTGACCATCAAGAACAAGTATCCTTTGGCTTGGATAGATTATCTCTTTGATCAATTGAAGGAAGCAACAATATTCTCTAACATTGATCTGAGATCAAGGTACCATCAGTTGAGAGTCAGAGATATGGATGTACCCAAGACAGCTTTTCGTACGAGGTATGGGCATTATGAGTTTCTGGTGATGCCTTTTGGATTGACGAATGCACCAACAACTTTTATAGATTTGATGAACAGGGTGTTCAGACCATATTTAGATCAGTTTGTGGTGGTCTTCATTGATGACATTTTAGTGTATTCGGATAATGAGGAGGATCATGATAGGAATTTGCGGATTGTATTGCAGACTCTCAGAGAGAAGCAGTTGTATGCTAAGCTGTCTAAGTGTGAGTTCTGGCTCGATCGGGTAGCTTTTCTTGGTCATGTGGTTTCAACAGAAAGTATTAGAGTTGATCCGAGTAATGTTGAGGCTATCTTGAATTGGAGTCCACCGAAGACTGTGACGGAGGTTAGAAGTTTTCTGGGATTGGCAGGCTATTATCGTCGATTTGTGAAGGGTTTTTCTATGATAGCTTCACCACTCATCAAATTGCTTCAAAAGGAGTTAGATTTGTGTGGACAGATCGGTGTCAGGCGAGTTTTGAGCAGCTGAGGGAGATGTTGACTCAGGCTCCTGTCCTTACCCTGCCTGTGGAAGGTAAACCATATGTGATATACAATGATGCTTCATATAGTGGTTTAGGTTGTGTTCCAATGCAGGAGGGTAGTGTCATTGCTTATGCCTCACGATAGTTGAAGCCACATGAGCTGAAATATCTGACGCATGATTTGAAATTAGCAGCAATAGTTTTTGCCTTGAAGATTTGGCGGCATTACTTGTATGGGGAAAAGTGTTTCATTTATTTGGATCACAAGTGTTTCATTTATTTAGTCACTTTTTGCTATGCACCCTGGGAGTACCAAAATGTATCAGGACTTAAAGCAACATTATTGGTGGTCAGATATGAAGAGGGATATAGCAGAGTTTGTATCCAGATGTCTCACTTGCCAGAAAGTGAAGGCTGAGCACCAAGTTCCTTCAGGGTTACTTCAACCTTTATCAGTGCCTGAATGGAAATAGGAGCGAGTGACAATAGATTTTATAACTGGACTGCCTTTGACCCAGAAGAAGCATGATGCAATCTGGGTGATAGTTGATCAGATGATGAAGATAGCTCATTTTCTTCCAGTTCGGATGGATTATTCTCTTGAGAGGTTGACTGAGATAGTGAGGTTGCATGGGGTCCCAGTTTCTTTGGTGTCGGATCGAGATCCCTGGTTTACTTCGAGGTTTTGGAAGAGTTTGCATGATGCTTTGGGTTCTCGGTTACATTTTAGTACTGCTTTCCATCCTAAGACAGATGGGCAGTCAGAGAGAGTGTTATAGATTCTGGAGGATATGTGGAGGAGCTGTATCATTGATTTTACCGGGAATTGGGATAGATTTTTGCCACTAATTGAGTTTGCTTATAACAATAGTCATCAGTCCAGTATTGGGATGGTTCCTTATGAGGCCTTATATGGCAGGAGATGCATGACACCTTTGTGTTCGGATGAGGTCGGAGAAGGTAAACTGGTCGGTATCAATTTGATTAAGAAAACAGAAGAGAAAGTGAAGGTGATTCGGGATCGTATGAAAGCAGCTTCAAACCGACAGAAATCTTATTCAGATTTGATGAGAAGAGACATAGAATTCAATGTAGGAGATAAAGTGTTTCTGAAGGTGTCTCCATGGAAGAAGATTCTGAGGTTCTGTCGAAAAGGAAAGTTGAGTCCTCGTTTCATAGGACCATATGAGGTGTTAGAGAGAGTTGGTCCAGTAGCTTATAGACTAGCGTTGCCACCTGAATTGGATCGAATTCTTAATGTCTTCCATGTCTCTATGCTTCGGAGATACAGGTCTGACCCATCTCATATCATATAAATGGAGTCTATTGAGGTGAGTCCAGATCTGACTTACGAGGAAGAACCAGTAGCGATTTTGGCACGAGAGGTTAAAGAATTGAGGAATAAGAGGGTGCCACTTGTGAAAGTCCTTTGGAGGAATCATGCCACTAAGGAGGCGATGGGAAAGTGAGCAGGCGATGCAGAGTTAGTTTCCCCAATTATTCCAGACTTGAGAACATGTAATTTCGAGGACGAAATTTGTTTTAGGGGGGAGAATTGTAATATCCCAAAATTTTTAAAAATTTCTAATTTTTAAAAATTTAATAAAATAAATTATAATTTAAAAGGATAAATTAAATTGATGTTTTTAAATGAAAAATGAAGGGATTTTAAATGAAAAAGTGGAATATTTATGTGATATATATGTAAAATATACATAACATATAAAAGTCAACACTTTTTAAAAGAAAAGTCAAAGTCCAATGGCATTTTTATAAATAAATTTTAAAAATTTAAAATTAATAAAATAATTTAAAAATAAATTATTTTTGAATGGAAGAGGGAATTTAATACTTTTAATTTATTAAATAAATAAATAAATAAATAATTATTAAATTATTTTAATATATATATATATATATATGGTTTAAAATAAAGATGAAAGGAAAAAAGAAAATTAAAAAAAAGTCTTCATCTTCTTCTTCTTCTTCATCTAAGTCGAAACTCCATAGCCAACAAGGGGAGATTTTTTCTTCTTCCATACACCAAGGATTGAAAGAATTTTAAGGATTCAAGTGGAGTTTTAGAAGTTTCTTCATCAATTGGTAAGTTTTCAACTCTTTTCTTTAAATTCCATGGAAAATTGAATTATGTGAGTTTTAGATTTTTGAAGTAGTATGTTATAATTGTTGGAATTGGTGTGTATGATGTTATTTTGGGTAGTTAACAATGATTTTAAGGTTAGATTGAAGAGATGATGGAGTTTGGATAAAGAATGGTGAAGAGAGAGAATTTAGGGTTATGGAACTTTTGGGTTTGTGAAAATATGAGCTTTAATTGTGCAAATTGATTCCAAACGAGTTATTTTGATGCATAAACAAGTATTTTAAAGTCAAATATTGGATTTGGTTGTGGTTGGATGGAGTTTGAGAATGGAAGTGGAGATTTAGGGCTGGAAAAGTAATTTTTCAAAATTATTGAATGGTATGATTTTATTTGTTTAAGCATGTTGTTTAGTGTTAAAAGTGATGAAAATAAGCTTGAAATGATTAATGGATTGTGTTGGAATGGAAAACCTTCAATGGGGGAAGGTTACTCCATTTTAGGGTTTTGTGTATAAGAATGTGTTTTTGTAATGTAAATGGTTTAAATGTATTAAAATATGTTTTTAATAATATAAATAAACTTAAAACACTAATTTAAATGGAATAGAATGGAATTCTAATGTTAAAGTAAGGAAAGACTAAATTTTTGAAAATTTGTAGGAGTGATGTTTAATTATGGTTTAATATTGAAAATGCCATTAAATGTGATACTAAATGATTATTTGTTATCACATTTGGTTTAGGCATTGAGGGAGGTTGATTCGCTTCATCCAAATGGTGAAGGGCAAGTTGGAAAGATAGGGTTGGAGGTTGTTTAAGCTTTCTTTGGGTTGCTATTTAAGGTATGTACAAACTTTGAATACATTGGTTATGTTTGTATGACATTTGGACTTAACTCATTTTGGTTGAAAAATGTTTTAAGCTACTTGGTACATTGGTTGTGCATAAATAATGTGCTATGACATTTGTAATGTCATATATGTGTTAAATGCATTGTGAAAAGCCATTTATAATTGCTAAATTGTGTAAATGTGATTAAAATGCGTGTCAAGTGGAAATACCCAAAGTGACTGGGTAATGTGTTATGAATGAAAAAAAAGTGATATAATGTAATGAGATATGTGAAAATATAATGAAATGAATTGATATTGAGATAAATGAGAAAAGTGAGAAAAGTGAGAAAAGTGAGAAAAAAAATAAGAAAATAAGGCAATGTGCCTATATTGAATATGTGACAATGAGAAAGAGATTAATAATGAGAAATATGAATAAATTGTGTGTCTAGTATGTTATTCAATTTTCAGATTTCTATGTTTGGCAGCATGCCTATGATTGCCTACGGGCTAGATGCTGGGCGTCATTGTGAAAATATTTTTGAGGTGAAAAGACTGGGTCGTAAGCCTCAAAAATAAATATTTAAAGCTAGGCTGGGTGAAATGACCGGGTCGTAAGCTTAGGCCTAGTTGAATTATTACATTAATATATTGCCTACGGAGCTAGACACATGGAGTCATTATAGACCAAAACAGTAACTCTGAAATTTGAATAGCATATTAGTTAACTTTAGGCCCATGTTTGTGTTTGTTTTTATGTGAAATATTTGAAAAGTATAAGAAAATGGAATGATGTAATATTCATAAGCATTGTGCATTGGCATTGCATTTATTTTTGTTATTATCAAAGTTTGTACCACTAGGCTTTGGCTTAGCGCGATTGTTTACATCGCGCAGGTGACAGGATAGAGTCTGCTAAGCCAGAGAGTTCTTCTAGACCAGGTTGGGTCTAGACCTGTGGTTGAGCATGTAGAGTTGATATCGAGATCAGAAATACTGTCAGCAGCATGCATATATTTTATGTTATTGTATATTTTGAATATTATAAATAATATATTATATTTTAGATTTTATGTATTGTAAACTATAAAGAAAATTTGGGTTAAGTTATTTTGAAATGGGAGTGTAAATGTGTTCTCATATATATATATATAAATGTTTGAGAAACTTGGTGAAATTGAGGAGTATGGTTTAGATGGTGAATTGAAATTATTTGGGAGTGTATTCTTTTTGCAGGTTGTATTTTGCTAAATTTTGGAAACGTCCAAATTACAGATAAAACTCTGGCAAATTTTTTTCAGAGATTTTCACATAAAATGTTTATTTTGGGTTTCTATAACGAGCAAAGAATATTTATATACTATTTAATTTTATATATTTAGTATTTGAAATTTTAAATTTGAAATGTGAAAATTTTTTATTAAACCGGTCGGTGATATTTTTGTACCGTATATGCATTTTTTACATATGCTAAAAATATGTATTGTACGTATATAGAGTATAAGGGTGTTACAGACATACATTCCAATGATGCATTTGAGTGTTTGATTTCAATTATTAATGATGCTTGGTTATGGCATAGAAGGCTAGGGCATGCTTGTATGGATCATTTAAAATACATTAGTAATGAAGAGCTAGATGATGGTCTCCCTAAAATAAAATTTGATAAAGATAGAACATGTAAACCTTGTCAACTTGGTAAGCAACATAAAAGTTCATTTAAGTTTAAAAATGTTGTAAGCACTTCTAGACCCTTAGAACTCATTCACTTAGATTTGTTTGAACCAAATAGAGTTTCTAGCCTAGGTGACAAGTTATATGCATTTGTTCTTATTGATGATTATTCTAGATTTACATGAGTTAATTTCTTAGCTCAAAAGAATAAAGCTTTTAATCACTTTAAAATATTTGCAAAAAGAGTTCAAAATGAAAAAGACTGTGTAATCACATCTATTAGAAGTGATCATAGCAAAGAATTTGAAAATGAAAATTTTGAAAGCTTTTGCAATGAATTTGGTATTTCACATAACTTTTCGGCATTTAGAACACCACAATAAAATGGTGTGATTGAAAGAAAAAATAGACCCTTGGTTGAAATGGCTAGAACAATGCTCAATGAATATGGATTACCATATTATTTTTGGGCGGAAGCCATTAACTTTGCTTGTTAGATTGCAAATCGTGTCTACAAAAGACCATTGATAAACAAAAATGCTTATGAGCTATGGAATGGAAGAATACCCAAAATTTCATATCTTAGAGTATTTGGATGCAAATGCTTTATGTTGAATACCAAGGATAATCTTGGAAAATTCTCATCCAAATCGGATGAAGGCATATTTTTAGGATACTCATCATCTAGCAAAGCATATAGGGTTTAGATCATTTATGATTGTATTTTTAAAGTAATATTATGTGTTTTTAGTTAATGTTTCATTTGATTTTTGTTTAAAGTTTGTTTGAAGTGTTGGTTTTAGGTTAAAGTACAAAAACTCCCTTGGATGGATCAAAACGATGATGGAAGGGCATGAATCAAGCAAGACACAGCCAAGTCAAAGAAGGCTTGGCCGTGTCCCTCAAAGAATTTTAAGGCAGAGCATGACATGGCCAAGAGACACGGCCAAGGCACTGGCCGTGTCTCACCTAAAGAGCAAAACCAAAGAAACCAAAGAAGAAAAGAAAATTTGGTAGAACTTGACACAAACAAGAGACACGGCCAGGAGCTTGGCTGTGTCCCATCTTAAGCTCAAAGGAAAGAAGAGTCAAGAAGCAAGGCAGAAGTAGACACACCCAAGAGACATGACCAAACCATTGGTCGTGTCTCACCTTAAGATCAAAGCAAAAGTGACACGGCCAATGGCTTGGCCGTGTCACACCAAAAGAATAAAACAAAGATGGCAAAACAGAAAGAGACACGGCCAAGCCACTGGTCGTGTCATGTGCTTGGCCATGTCACCATTTGAAAAGAAAGGAAGAAAGGGGGCAGCAAAGGACATGACCAGCTAGCTTGGCCGTGTCCCAAGAAAAGTGAGAGACACGGCCACTAGCTTGGTCGTGTCACCCTTGATCACCCTTGAATATTTGAATTATCTTACACGAAGTGAAGGACAAAGTGGGGGACAAAGGCCTTGTTTTTGCCAAAAGAAATATTAAAGAAAAAAGTGGAAGACAAGAGAGAGTGGTGTGAGTTGAAAGGCATGGGTGTGTTTTGAAAGAATTAAAAAGATAAGGAAAGGGAAGAGAGCAACACGTTGGAGATGAGAGTAGAGCTCTCTTCTTGGTTCTTCATCTTGTTCTTGGTCTTGAGAGAGACCAAGAACACCATCCTCCATTTCCATCTTCTCCACCTTCCATAGACAAACTTCAACTTGGTTCTTTGGGATAAATTGGGTTAAACAAGCTCTTGAAGATTAGGGTTTTGAAGAAAGCTTCATTGAAGGTTTGGTGACTTAAGAAAGCTCCATTCCATCTTTCAAAGGAGAATCACCATTGAAGAGGGCTTGAGTTCTTCATCAACATCAAGGTGGAGCTAGGAGGAAGACTAGTAGTCCTACTCTTGGCATCTACAAGGGATTTTTCTATTCTCTCTTTTAATTCATTTCTATATTGTTGTTGTTTTATTAAGAGAATTAATATTTCAATGGAAAATTTGTATTTGATTTATATTGAGATGAATGTTTATTTTAAATTGATGATATTGAGCTAAATTACCCATGCCTAGGGTTTGTAGTAGATTTGATTGAATGCCTTGATTTGATATTTCCATTAATGTACCTTGTTGTTGGTTGATTGTATTGTATTGAATGTTAGGTTGATAGATTAGCTACCTATTAATCTTTTAATATTGGATGACGGACCAAGAGGTGAAATTTGATATCGAAACTATATAATCAACCACCCTATGAATGAATTAGAAATATAAGCTCTAGGGTTTTATTAATTTGCAAATGTAAAATAATTGGTTATTGTTAATTCATGAATGTGAAAACTAATGAATTGGTAATTAACTAATTAAACTTAAGGAACAAATTAATTTACAAGGATATGTTAATGGATAATTTGAGAGTTAAGTGTTGATTAAATGCACCTACAACCCTAGGCACCTTTCCAAGAATTAAACCAATCCTAAACCACACTGTTATTTTACTTTTGTTATGATTCATCAATATTGCAAACACACATTCCTATCCTTTTAATTTAATTACTTTAATCAAACTATTATGAACAGCACCTTCCTTGTGAGACGACCTTGGGGCGATCACTTTTGCTGCAATAGCCTCGTATACTTGCGAGTACCGCTTGTAGTAGTACTTAATTCGAGCGCAACATTTTACGTCTTCTTATTTTTCAATTTGAAGCAATCTGATTTGATGTGTCTCATTTTGCCACATTCATAGCATTTTACTTCATCCTTTTTCTCCTTATCTTTGAAAGAGGATTTAGGAAATGTACCTTTATTGGCTTGAAGTCTTCTCTTTCTCTTCCAATCATTTATTCTTCTAGATAGCATAGGTATTTCTTCATCATCATCACTTAAGCTCTCAAGTTCTTTAATGGATTTGAGAGCTATTGCTTTTCTTTTATCTTTCTCACCTTGGTTATCTTTCTTTTCGTTGTGCAATTCAAAAGTGAGTAGTTTTTCCACAAGCTCATCGGTTCTCAAAGAGCTAAGGCCATGAGCTACTTCAATTGAAGAAACCTTTAACTCAAAACTCTTCTTGTCTCTAAGTGTCCTCAATATCTTGATATAAATATCTTCTTGATAATAGATCTTACTATATTTCTTATGTTATTAACAATAGCAAGCAATCAGTTTGTCATGTCGATGACATTCTCGTTGGGCTTCATCTTCAATAACTCATACTGATGCACAAGCATTTGGGTCTTGGTGAACCTTACTTGAGTAGTGCCCCCATGATAGTTTTCAAGAGTTTTCCAAATACTATATGCATAAGTAGTGTGTTGAACTCTTCCACCTTCTTCTCTTGACATAGAATTCATCAAGATTGAGGTTGCCCTATTGTTCTTGTAATGTGCTCTTAATTTGTCATTTGTCCATTGTGCTCTTGGAAGAGGAACTTAGACACCATCAGCCTCATGAGTTGGAGGTTTCCACTCATTTTGTACAAATTTCCAAAACTCAATTCCCTCACTATCAAGAAATAGATACATTTTATGTTTCAATTAAGAGTAATCAGTTCCATTGAAGTAAGGTCTAAGATAGGAATTTAGGTTTCCATGTGAAAAAGCTATGAAGTTGGAAGTAGAAGTTGATGTATAGGTGTTTCTAGGAGTGGTTTCCATTGAGGATCAAATTTCACAATTAAGTTTCTTGAAATTTAGAGGCTCTAATACCAAATATTGTCCCAAACTAGCAACCAACAGGGGGGAGGGTGAATTGGTAATTAGAGTAGAGATGATAAATTATAATTTAAAATAATAAGAAAATCAAGATGAAGATGGTGTAGAGTAGAGAAGAGAATAATGAACACAAGAAGTTTATAGTGGTTTGGATTTATCTCAATCATGCATCCACTTCCTTAATAACTTGTCAAGGTTTTACTAATCTTGAGTTTTTACAAGCGCAACTCTAACTTGGTACACCCAACTTTTACAAGGTTTGAGCCTAATCCTCACAACTCTTACAAGAGTTTTCCCAAGGCTTACTATAAAACATAAGTGTTTCAAAGCTAACATTCAACTTACAATGGTGTTTTTGATGCTTATACCTAACACTCAATCAATACAAATGTTAATTATAATAAAAGAAATTGAAATTAGCTTGCCTTGGCTATATCATTCACAATTACCCTTAAACAAGAGGTTTCTTAAGGTATTTATAGCCATTAGGACTTGAACTAGCCATTTGAAGTAGTTCCCACATGTTTAAAACTTTTCTTCCACTAAGTTGGTTGCTAAGATGACTTGAGCAGTAATAATTCACTTCGTATGGTTGCACAATTCAAATATTTCTCTAATAGATAACTCTAACGATAAGATTTGGTTGTCTGATAGGATCATATCAACCCATCCTGCCATGTCTTACGGTCGCACAATTTTTTTTACTGTTTAATTTGAATTTCTTCATCAACATGTCCAACTATCATTGATCCAAAATATTTGGAGCTAAAATTCAAATATGTTGGTAGGGTGTAGTCACACAACAAGCTGGGGTGGTCACACAGACATTTGGGCATCAAGGATCTACAACACAAGGTGACCGCTATAGCTTCTACTATTTTTAGGTTTTTAGTTCATTGAGTTGTGGGATAGCTCAGGGTTATGGCATGGTCGCACAATTTGCTCACGTCCAAACTTCATAGAACATGAAGACCGCTAACTTCTCTGTAAGTTTTAAGTTTTTAGGACATTGAGTTGGGCGGTCGCTCAACATTGAGGAGCGGTCACACAAATGGCTTGCATTCCAAATTCACAGCATGCCAAGGCCCCAATCATTTCTATTTCTTTAATAGCTTTGCTTCAGTTCTTTGTGCAGTCGCTCGATTGGTTAGGGCGATAGCACATGCATTAGGGTTTTGTGCCTACAATAATAAACTTGTATACATTTGTTAGTATATATCAATTTGATTGTCAATGATCAAAATAGAGTTCAATTATCTAACATGAGATTTGAAGGAAGAGATTGGGGTGATGGTGAGGATGTTGAATCCACCATCTCTGAGCACTGCATTTGAACAGATGAGGTTGCAAGAGATCATCCTTGATGGTTCCAATGATTAGCGTATTCACGATCCTCTAATACCCAAACCTGAAGCCCCTCTACTAAACCTAAACACCAAACCCGACACCCATAAATCCAATCAGTTCGTATTCCCAAAAATTGTAACAAAACACAAACATAAAATCCCTTATCCTATACAACTCTAACAACAGAGGATCGAACAATTGTTTCAAGTATGGGGATTGATATGTCCCTGGCCACCTATGTGCACCGAAAAAAGTGATGGCATTGCATGGAATGGAGGCCGTGGAAGATGACAATGATGAAGAACTAATAGAGTTGGCCCAACTCTCCTTGCATTTAATTGATGGCAGCCAAGCTGAAAAAACCATCAAGTTGAGAGGGCGGATAAAAAAATAAAGCCATAGTCATCCTCATCGACTCAAGTAGTTCTCATAGCTTTATAGACCTAAAATTGGTCGAGGAGTTAAAGTTATCGACCATGACCGTTAATCCCATGTTAGTAACAATAGCTAATGGGAGGAAGTTATGTAGGGATTAAAATTTCAGTTTGATGTTAGGGTGTTAGAATTGGGGAAAAATGATATGGTTATTTGAGTAGATTGGATGTGAAATTATAACCCCATTACCCTTGATTTTATAAATTATAATTTGATGTTTAAAAAAGATGGAAAGTTAGTGGATTTGAAAGGGATACAAAAGCTGCCCAAATGAGAATGATGAGTCGTAAGGAGTTGGGTAGGATGATCCAAAGTGGCTAGAGTGGGATAACTGCTAGGTTGTTCCCTATTCAATTAACCATAATCTACCCTGCTGCCAATACCCAATTTCATAGCTTGCCTAAATTCTAGAGCTCTTTTCAATCATTATTAACTAAATATATCAAGCTATTTGACCAACCTACTGGTTTACCTCCTTTTCATCATATCAACCACAATATAACCCTCAAACCCAATTCTGAACCTGTTAGCCTGAGACCCTATAGATATCCCCATTTCCAAAAATCTAAAATTGAAAAACTCACCCAAGAAATGCTAGAGAACTCTGTGATATAGCCTAGCCAAAGTCTCTTCTCTTCTCCTACACTGTTAGTTAAAAAGAAGGATGGGAATTGGAGATTTTATGTTGATTATAGGTAGTTCAATGCTTTTACCATTAAAAACAAATACCCAATTCCTATAACTGAAGACTTGTTAGATGATTTGTATGAGGTGATGGTTTTCTCAAAGATTGATCTAAGGGCTAGCTACCACTAAATCAGCCACTGACACCCATAAGAAAGCCTCTAAAACATGCCGAGGACATTTCAAATTTAAGGTCATGCCTTTCAGATTGACAAATGCTTCAGCTACCTTTCAAGCACTCATGAATCATATGTTTTAGCCTTGCTTGAGAAGGTTTGTGTTGCTATTTTTTATGACATATTAGTGTATAGTAAATCATTGGGGGATCATTTGGAACAATTGGAAATAGTCTTTAAAATTCTGATGCAGTAGGAGTTATTTGCAAAAAAAGGAGAAGTGTGTATTTGCCAGTGGTTCAATTGAATATTTGGGACATATAATTTCTGTAAAGAGAGTTTCTACAGATGATAATAAAATCTAGGCCATGGTGGATTGGCTTATGCCTAAGAATCTAAAATAGCTAATGGATTTTTAGGATTAACAGGCTATTATAGGTGATTCATAAAGGAATACGGAGTGGTTTGCAAACCCTTGACTAAACTCTTAAAGAAACAAAATTTTAAGTGGAACTGTAATATCCCTATGTATGCCCTAGAAGTCTTATATATGTTGTTGTTTATATTGGATTGAATGTATATGATATGTGTTAAGAAAAGAAATTGGGAAAAGAATGTATATGTATATGTGTTTTGAGAAGAAAAGAGGGTTTAGAGACAAGTTTATATGTTGTTTATATGTTGATATAATTAACATATACATAAGTCAAAAGGGTTGGTCAATGCAAGAGGATATTTAATTGAGAATTGTGAAATTACTTAAATGGGCACATATGAGACAAAAGGTTAATTAAATGGATGAGGGCATGTTGGTAATTGTTTTGTTAATTTGGGTGGTGGAGATTTAAAGAAGAAGAAATGGTTGATTTGTATTCATTCTTCTTCTCTTCTCATGTGTGTGCCGGCCATTGAAGAAAAGAGAGAGCAAGAGAGGTGTTCTTGAAGCTAGAACCAAATTGAAGAGGCAATCAAAGGGATTGGTTAGAGATTTGTGAAATTTCTTCATCTAAGGTAAGACTTCTCTTGTTTTCCTTTGTCAATTTTGAAGTTGTGTCTAAAAGAAATTGTGATTTATTGATGTGATGATTTGGTGTGTTTGATATGTGTTTATAAGTGTTTAAAGTGATTGTAAGTTAAAAGATGGAATTGGTGTTGGTTTGGTTGTGAATATGGTAAGATATGTGAAGGTTGATTGTGGAAGATCAAGTGGGAAGTTGGTTTTAAGGTTTGGTATTGGTGAATGTTTTAATGTAATGTTTATGTGTTGTTTAAGTGGTTAATGTGATGAATATGTAAGATATGTGTTAATAACATTGATTAGAACAAATTGAATGAAGTTATTATTGTGCAAAGGGTATGAAAATGCATTTGGAAGAGTGTTGGTTTTGATTAGGGTTGTGTTCTTGAGTGACACGGCTAGAATCATTGAGAAACACGGCCAAGACTTGAGAAATTTGGGTGACACGGCCAAGTTGGAGGGATTTTGGCCGTGTTGGTTATGTTTTGGGGTGACACGGCCACTGGCTTGGCCGTGTCCCTTGAGTGTGTTTGCCACTGCCTGAATTTTGTGGAGAGACACGGCCGTGTCCCCTTGCCCGTGTCTGCCTCGGCTTGAATTGGTATTGAGAGACACGGCCACAAGCTTGGCCGTGTCCCTTGGGTGTGTTTGCTACTGTGATGGTTTTGGTTCTTCATGCATTGTTTGATTCTTCAAAAGTCTTGTGCTCCTAAACATTTTATATACACTCTAAGTACTTTGTAATCAAAGAATGACCTAAACAAATGTATGTGGATGATTCTAAACCTATAAATAATGATCTTTGGATTAGGTTTTGAAGAGATTGTGTTGCATTAACCTAAATGTTGAGAATTCTTGGAAGAGGAAATGTATAGAGGAATGGGAATAGTTCTTGAGGTAAGTACCAATACATATGATTGTATTTAATTACATAATTTGAGGCTTAACACATTTGTTTGCAAATGTGTTAAGTGATCTATTATATTGTTAATATAATTGGACTAAGGTGATGATTGAATGATGTGAAGGATGTGAAGATCATTAACAAGGTAAGCATAAACCCTATTTGATTGTATATCCTTATATGTCCTTGAACATTAACACATTGGGATGAAAGTGTTAAATAAGCTATTATATTGTGAATGTAAATGAAGAATGTAAATTGTTATATATATATATATATATATATATATAAAGGATGAAATGTGAAATGGGAAAGGTAGGAAGAAATGAGGATCATTCTTAAGGTATGTGCAATTTGTTATGATAAATGCTCTAGTAATGAATGATGTTAAGGTGTTTTGAGAAATGAGAAAATGTTATGTTATATGCATTGTGAATCTTGTGTATGGCAATGTATTATATGAATAATATACTTTGAAATGTTATATCAATGATGCTATATGTATCATATGGATTGAGATATGATATGATATGAAGTCATTGTGATTGGCTATGATGGTTCAAATGTGATGGAAAGCCATTGTGATTGGCTATGATAACTCAAATATGTTGTGAAGCCATTGTGATTGGCTATGATGATTCAATTGAAAGAGATAAGGCATGTTTGCCTAATTGATGATGAGATTGATAATGAAATAATAAATGAATTGTGTAACTAATGTGTTATTCGATTTCAGAGTTCTGGGTTTGGAGGCATGCCTATAAAATGAAAAAGGTAACAGTCTTGCCGGGTTGAGGATCTCTTCATTTTGAGTTGAATTGAGATCCAAGAGACTGGGTCTGTTACACTATGAGAAATTGTGATTATGAGATATATGATTGGTAACAGTCTTGCCGGGTTGAGGATCACCTCGAGTTTAGCCGAGTTGATGATCCAAGAGACTGGGTCTGTTACACTATCCATGGATAGAGATATTGATATATGATGCCTACGGGCTTGATAATTATGATTATAGACCAAAGCAGTAACTCTGAACTTTGAATAACATATTAGTGGTTTGGGCCCGAGTCTGTCTTTGTTGCTAATGTGAAATATAAGTGTTGAAATAAGTGAGATCTATGGTGGATTCCATTGGAAATGTGATTCATGATTGGTATGATATGTAATGTGTGTATTGCAATAATGATTGGTATGATATGTAATGTGTATATTGCAATAATAATTGGTATGATATGTAATGTGTGTATTGCAATAATGATTGGTATGATATGTAATGTGTGTATTGCAATAATGATTAGTATGATATGTAATGTTATATTGCAATAATGATTGGTATGATATGTAATGTTATATTGCAATAATGATTGGTATGATATGTAATGTGTGTATTGCAATAATCATTGGTATAAAATATATAATGTGGGTGTATTAATATATTGATTTTGAGTATTGGTAATGCATTGGGGTTGATGATAATATTATGTATATATGTACATCATATATGAAATTAGCTAGGATATATGAAAGATGCAATTAAAAAGAAAAGAAAATATGCTAAGAACTATTATACATTGAATTGATATATCATTATATGTTAATACTTCTATACTACATGTTTATATTTTATATTTGGACTACTAAGCTCTCGGGCTTAGCGCGGGTGTGTATTCGCGCAGGTAAATAGGTGGAAGATTTGAAGTCTTTCATTATGCCACGTGAAGAGCTAGAGTTTGTCGAGACCAACTAGAGGGTAATGCATACATGTATAAATTTTAATTATGATGTATTTCTGACGAGAGAGTATTTATATGTATAAATGAAGTTTTGATAAAGATAATGATTTTGTAAATGTTATTTAAAATTAATGTATTATGGTTTGAACTCTGTTACAGGTTTTTAAAAGGTAACGAAAAGTGACATCCTTATACTTTTATATTTACTGTATGTATACTAGGTATACGTGTAGTACTTATATAGGGTATCGGGGTGTTACAGGAACTTAGAAGCTGTGAGCGGGGATTTTTGCCCCCACTCTCGGTGGAATGGTTCTTACGACTTCGGCACTGTTTAGGCTCGGGGCCTTAGAGAACACGGGCCTAAGCCCGGAGAAAATGGAGTTGCCACCCGGACGGGCCGGAAAAAAGAAAGAGGTGGATGAATCGATTCCTAAGGAATCCCCAACCCCCTAATGGGTTTGGAAAGTTGGGTATGTGTTGGGAATGTGAGAAATGGCCCAGCACCCCTACAATGTCCGGTTCATTGGAACCGGCCTCCTTTGCAGGTCTTAATATTATAACATTCTTAAGTATAACAATATTATCCATATTACATGCAACCATTAAAATAAAGCATCATTATATTAAAATTAAAGCAATGTCCAAATAAAGCAAATAAATGGACACCCATCCGAGGATGGAAACATGTCCTTACATCGTCCATGTCTAAAACTAAATAGGACACCCACCAAAAGGTGGAAACATGCCCTTTACATTAGTCTAAAAACTTTAAAATAAAATAAATTACATGATGTTCATGACATGAGGTACCCAAAAATATGGAAACATACCTCTTACAATATTTGGAAATCAAAATAAATCAATAAAAGTAAATAACCATTCATCATAAATAAATCATTCATCAAAGATATCAAATATCAATCAAAATATATAATAAACATTCATCCAATTTAAATAAAACAATAAATATTTTAACTTTAGGTGTTCATGTATTAATTAGGGTTTCTAGGATTTTATGTTCAATAACTAGGGTTTTACATATGCTAGTTTAGTTTGTTGAGAAATATTTTAAAGTAATAACATAGTTATTGGATAGTTAAAAAGATTTAAGGTTTTAGATGTTTTTATAAAAATAATGTTACTGTGATTTAAAAAAGTAGGTTTAGTTAGGGTTTTAAGCAAACATCATGAAATTAGGGTTTTTAAGACATTAGGGTTTATAATTTTAAAAGATTGGGTTTTAGGTTCACTGGATTATGGTTTTAGGTGTTGATGAACTTGTCATAAAGTTTTGATGTTTTAAGAATTAGGGTTTAGGAAAGCTAGGGTTTACTGGATTGGGTTTTAAGAAGTAATAAGATAGTTTAGGGTTTTTGATACTTTGGAAAACATGTTTGATCTTAGGATTTAAGAAAATAATTTAGAGTTTTATAGAAACAATTATAATTAAAGTTTTTAGAAACTGTAAAGAAGATTAGGGTTTGGAGATCTAAGAAGACATTTGAAAATTTTGGACAAAAAGTTAGAGTTTAGATGATTAAGAAAAAATAGTTCGGGGAAAAATAATTTAGGGTTTTAAAAGTTTTAGAAACAGAAGGATGATTTAGGGTTTTTGAAGTTTTGGAAACAGAAGAATAATTTAGGGTTTTTGAAGTTTTTAGTTTTATAAAACATGAAAGTGGAGTTTTGAAAACCAACTGATTAATGTGTTAACTAAAGTAAACAATTAAATTCATTGAAACAAAGATCAAATTACTACATATTCTTATTAATCAAAGAAAACGAAGCTACTTTGAATATATAATTTATGATTAAAGATCAAACCTGCATAGTTGGTTTCACCAAAAAGTGATTTCTGGATAAACAATAATAAAGGCAATGTTGCTGCCTTTGATGGGTTGATGATTGCTTCTTGTTGCTAATGTCTCTTGCTCCTAGGATTTTCTGTCTCTTTTTTCCTTCCCAAGTCAGAAGTCCAAAGTTTCATTTTTTCAGTAAAACAAATTTTCGATCCCTAATTCTATATTTTAATGTAGTATTTATAGGAAAAATAACAAACTTACTTCTGATTGTCTAAGGAAATTAAAATCATTTAGGAAAAAAAACCAAAACCAAATAGAATTTGGTTTCGAAAAAAACTGCGCTGGCAAGAAATTCCTGCGGCGAATTAGCCCAAGCCAATTTACTTTCGGCGATGAAATTTTTCATCGCCGATTTTTTATTTTTTATATATTTTTATTTATTATTATTATTTTTTAACTTTACTAATATTAAAAAATTATAAATAATAAATAATAAATACTAAAATAGATATTATTTAATTAAATACCACAAAAATTATCTTGTACTATAAAAAAAATATCGAATCAGACTGGATAAAAAATTAAGGGTCTACAGTTTGCCCCATGCTTGAACGATCTGAGACTATGACAAAAGAGAGTGAAAAGTAATAAGACTTAATTTTGGCAAAATAGACTTAATTTTCCTAAGATGATTTAGGTTTTGGGTTCTGGACCCAGTTTGAGTTCTAAACTCGGAAAAGTCTTGGGTTCTGGACTCGGGATGATTTGGGTTCTGGACCGGATTTGAGTTCTAAACTTGAAAAAGACTTAGGTTCTGGACCTGGGATGGTTTGGGTTCTAGACCCGATTTGAGTTCTGGACTAGAAAAAGACTTGGGTTCAGAACCCGGAATGGTTTGTGTTCTGGACCCGGTTCGAGTTCTGAACTCAGAAAAAACTTGGGTTTTGGACCTGGGATGGTTTGGGTTCTAGACCCGGTTTGAATTTTGAATTCAAAAATGACTTGGGTTCTGGACCCGGGATGGTTTGGGTTCTGGACCCTATTTGAGTTCTGGACTCAGAAAAGACTTGGGTTCTGGACCCTGGATGGTTTGGGTTCTGGACCCGGTTTGAGTTCTGGACTCAGAAAAGACTTGGGTTCTGGACCCAGGATGGTTTGGGTTCTGGACCCGGTTTGAGTTCTAAATTCAAAAAAAACTTTGGTTCTGGACCCGAGCTAAGTTATGGACCTAATGATAATTTAGGTTCTGGACCCGAGCTAAGTGAGATTTAATTGTTTGCAAAAAATAATTGTAGTAGGATACTAATGGAATTTGCAAAAAATTTAGCTAATTTTTACCATGCACATATCTTCTTGCCCCTTGTGTGTAAAAATGTTTTAAAAGTGCAAAAATATTTATATACACGCAAATTTCTGAATGATTGAATTGAGTTTCCTATTTATTTACTATGTAGTTAATATTTATACCCTATTCAACAACTATTCATTTACTATTTATCAATAGTAAAATTTACTTTCTTTTTTCACGAGAATACTGTTTTCCTCTTTTTATTTTTGTCTTTTTCCCTTGCAAGTTTTATATATAAAGCTCGGCTCATTTCTTCATTTCATTCATACTTATACATTTTTATCTCCGAGAGTTTAGAGAGTTTAGCATAGAGTTGAGGAGAAAATGCATGCTTCAAGATCAGGAACTCGATCTAATGCTGAGTTATTGGAGTTTATTCAGTGGCATGAAAATGGAAATATAAGTCTACTAGCCGGGATGCCGCTTCATCGCAGTTCAAATCAAAAGAGAAAGGTAATTATTTATTTTAACAGCAAATTATTTTTTGTTTTTTTTTGTTTAATTAGATGAATATATTTAAGAATTTAAGTAAATAGATAGACTAAAAATAGAATATAAATAAATTTAGCCTAAAAATCAGTGGTATTGATATGTGGATATACTTACCTTGTGTTAACTTACCTAGCTCCGTGTTAGCATGATCGTTGCATTATCCGGGGTGGAGGATGTGTCTATAAAGCTCGACAATGGTATGATGTAGTGCCTTCTTGTAACACCCCCATATCCAATGCACACACACTACAACCACAACAATGTAGCATAAGTGCACCAAACATAGGGATGCTACGGTTTTCTTAATATTCAAAACACTTTAAACTTGATACAATACCTTTATCATTATACATTATAGAAAAGTAAATCATTTACTGATAAAACATTTTAGTTCCGATTTTTACAAAAAATTTTGCCATAGTTTCGCCTAAAAATTGAGTCCCAAGTGTCGACAAAACCGGTTTTGTTCTTATTTTTAAAAACATTTTACACAAACATATGAAAACAAAATCATTCTCAGTACACTCCCAATAAATCCCCCTTGTAACCTCAACTACAACCTGCAAAAAGAATTTACACTTCTAGTGCAACATAAAATAAATGTTTTGTGACAACCCCCATATTTAAATATTACACAGCGGAAGTTATAAAATATTTACATATTTACATATTAAACATTTCTTTACAATATATAAAGAAATATACATGATTGGCAATTCTCTTCTGATCTTTAAGTTCCCAAAATCAACTCTTCAAGGTCTACTCTCACTTGGTCTTGATGAACTCTCGGGTTCGACTCTATCAGCTCTATTACCTGCGCGATTAAACACTATCGCGCTAAGCCAAGGGCTTAGTAAGATAATTCATGCTAAAATGCAATGTCACAAATTAATTACATATATCAATCAAAAGCATATTATTTATTCAATATGTTGCTTTGTTCAATGTCACATCAATATTCATATAATAGCATATACTCATTTAAATTTATCATTATAGCCAACAACTATGACTTTATATACGTACCCTTTCCCAACCAGGTCGGTTGCCCTCCAATTCCAAGGGTCCGCAGGAGGCAAATAGGCACGTATAACATTATCAGTAACATACCTTTCCCCATCCAGGTCGGTTGTCCAAGTTCGGTTGCCCATTCCAATGGGTCCGCATGGTTCCGCAAGAGGCAAATAGGTACGTATAATACTGACTATATCGAACCTTCCTCCTACCAGATCGGTAGTCCAAGATCGGTTGCCCAACCCACTGGGTCCGCATGGTTCCGCAGGAGACGGATAGGTCCGTTCATTAAACTTATCAATACTTTTTCAATTCATTTCTTTTTCATCATTATAATATACAACATCAATTACATTAACTAAACAACATATCATTATTCAATCATATCATTCACATCATTATAACACATAACATTAATTTCACATCTCTTTATGTCTCAATTTACATTAAGGTAATTCATCATAAAAGTACTCATATGCATCATCAATGTTCACATTATGTTCCACATTGTACACAACATATATCATATACATCATTAATATCATCAAATGTATGCTTCAATCATATTTCATTTGAATCACTATAACATCTTTGGTATAACATTTCAATGTGCATTACTCATGAAACACATTACCATTCACAATGCATAACATAACATTATTCAATCTCAACAATGCAATTAGGGCAATTCAACATCTTCACAACCTAATCCAAAAGGAATATTAGCAAAATGACCATATGAATAGTACATTCTGGTTTTAGACTCCATTTTATCCTTATTTTGAAAAATTGTATAAAATAATCTACTTGACTAAAAATTTTAAAATTTTTACAGAATTTATTTTTGTATCTTAAAATCATTCCTTTAAAATTTCAGATCAAACTGAACACAAAATCTTGGTCAAATAGTTCACCTAACCAGACTGCCCCAATTGCCCTGCATCCTGGCAGCAGTTCTGAACTTTGTGAATTTCATAAATCAAATTCAATCAACGTGGTTCCAAATTATTTTTCTAAAATACTAGACTCACTAAGAAACAACATATCCAAAATTCAATTGAATATGATTTTTCTACATTTTATTAAAAATCCCGAAATATAGCTGTCTCAGTTAAGGTACCTGCTGGAACAGTTCTAATAACAATAATCTTTCTAAACTCATAACCATTCCAGAATCGAATCAACATATTTTTCAGTCATTCTAGACTCATAGAGGCACAACATATCAAAAATTCACTTCAAGAACATTTTTCTATAATTAATTAAAAATCATACAAGTCACAGCCTTTACTAATTGTAAAACAGAAAAAGAATTTCACTAAACACAACTTATCTCATCATCAAACCAACAAACCCTAATTCCTTTCTCACACCACTTCAAAAGAATTGAAGAAATTAAAGAAAAGATCTTACCTTAGATGAAGAAATCCACAAATCTTTAACCAAAACCCTTGCTTCCTTCTTCAAATTGCTTCAAACCTCAAGATCACCTCTCTTTCTCTCTTGGTTTTTGGAGAGCCGGCACCTCTTGAAAGAAAGAAGGAAAATCATCAAGACACAAAGTCAAATTTTGCTTTTAATCTCCACCAAGTGATCTTATCCAAGCAATTACCAAAATGCTCTCAATCATATAACTAACTTTTTGTCTCATATAAGCCCTTATATGTAATTGCACATTCCACAAAAATATCTTCTTTCCTTGACTTTCCATTTTGACCACTTTATATGTTATATATATCATCATATACACAACATATACATTTGTCTCTAAACCCTAAATTTCTTCTCCAAAACACATATACATATATTTTTCTTTTCTCAATTTAAACCAACAACAACAACAACAACAACAAAACTTCTAGGGCACGCATAGGGATATTACAATTCTCCCCCTCTAAAAAGAAAATTTCGTCCTCGAAATTACCTGAAATTAACTCTGAAACAACTAAGGATATTGCTCTCGCATCGTTTGCTCATTTTCCCAAGTTGCTTCTTCTTTTGCATGATTTTTCCAGAGAATCTTCACTAATGGCACTCTCTTGTTTCTCAACACTTTCACATCACGTGCCACGATAGCAACTGGTTCCTCTTCAAAAGTCAAGTCTGGGCTCACTTCAATAGATTCAAATGGCAACACATGAGATGGATCTGACCTATATCTCCTCAACATAGAAACATGGAATACATTATGAATACGATCCAACTCAGGTGGCAAAGCAAGTCGATACGCCACTGGCCCAACTCTTTCTAACACTTCATACGGCCCAATGAAACGAGGACTCAATTTTCCTTTCCGACCGAACCTCAAAATCTTCTTCCAAGGAGACACTTTCAGAAATACCTTATCTCCAACATCAAACTCTATATCTCTCCTTTTCAGATCTGCATAAGACTTCTGTCGGTCTGAAGCTGCTTTTAACCTGCCTCGAATCAACTTCACTTTTTCTTCAGTTTCTTGAATCAAATCAGGACCAACCAACTTATTATCTCCAAGTTCATTCCAACAAAGAGGTGTCCTACACCGTCTGCCATACAATGCTTCAAACGGTGCCATACCAATGCTAGATTGGTGACTGTTGTTGTAAGCAAACTCCACAAGAGGTAAAAACCTATCCCAACTTCCAGAGAAATCGATGACACAGCTTCTCAACATGTCCTCAATAATCTGTATCACCCTCTCTGACTGTCCATCTGTCTGTGGATGAAAAGCAGTGCTGAAGTGCAGTCGAGAACCCAAAGCACTATGCAAACTCTTCCAAAATCTGGAAGTAAACCTGGGATCTCGATCAGACACTAAAGAAGTTGAAACACCATGCAATTTCACAATCTCATGGATATACAACTCAGCCAATCTCTCCAAAGAGTAATCCATCCGAACCGGAAGGAAATGAGCTGTCTTGGTCAATCTATCCACAATCACCCATATAGCATCATGCTTCTTTTGTGTCAATGGCAAACCAGACACAAAATCCATTGTCACTCTTTCCCACTTCCATTCTGGCACTGACAATGGTTGAAGCAACCCGGTTGGAACTTGATGCTCTGCTTTAACCTTCTAACAAGTGAGACATTTCGATACAAACTCAGCAATGTCTCTCTTCAAACCAATCCACCAATAATGCTGTCTCAAATCATGATACATCTTCGTATTACCCGGATGCATAGCAAACACTGACTGATGTGCTTCTTCTAAAATGACTCTTTTCAATTCAGCATCATCGGGTACACACAATCGGTTTTTAAACCAGAGACTCCCATTGTCTTTCACAACAAAATCTCTTGTCTTCCCATTCTTACAATCTGAAATAATCTTCTGAATCTTCTTATCGGCCAACTGAGCTTCTTTGATCTGATCTAACAAAATCGGCTTCAATTGCAACTGTGCCAATAATGCACCATCAACACAGGGTACAAAACTGGCATGCAATGCTCTCAACTCAACAAGCAACGAGAGCGAGTAAACTGTTAAACCAGCTAAAGACTTCCGACTCAAGGCATCAGCAACAACATTTGCTTTACCTGGATGATAGTCAATCAAGCAGTCGTAGTCTTTAATCAATTCTAACCATCTCCTCTGACGAAGATTGAGTTCTTTCTGAACACCCAAATACTTCAAACTCTTGTGATCAGTGTAGATGAAACATTTCTCCCCAAACAGATAGTGGCGCCAAATCTTCAATGCAAACACAATGGCAGCCAATTCCAAATCATGGGTCGGATAGTTAAGCTCATGCGGTTTCAACTGTCGAGATGCATAAGCTATAACTTTCCCTTCCTGCATCAATACACACCCCAAACCTCTATGTGAAGCATCACTGTAGATCACATATGGTTTGCCTTCAACAGGTAAAGTAAGAATAGGCGCTTGAGTCAACAACTCTCTCAACTGCTCAAAACTAGCCTGACACTGATCTGTCCACACAAATCTCACTCCCTTTCGAAGTAATCTGGTGAGTGGAGTAGCTATCAAAGAAAACCCTTTCACAAACCGTCGGTAATAGCCTGCCAAACCCAAAAAACTTCTAATCTCTGTCACAGACTTGGGTGGACTCCAATTCAGAATAGCTTCAACTTTACTTGGATCAACTCTAATGCCTTCCGCTGAAACAATATGTCCGAGAAAAGCAACTTGATCCAACCAGAACTCACACTTCGACAATTTGGCAAATAACTGCTTCTCTCTCAAAATCTGCAACACAATCTGCAGATGCATATCATGTTCCTCTTCATTCCGCGAATACACTAGTATATCATCAATGAAGACCACTACAAACTGATCCAAATAGGGCCTAAACACCCTATTCATCAAATCCATAAAAGCTGCAGGTGCATTCGTTAGACCAAAAGGCATAACTAGAAATTCATAATGCCCATACCTGGTCCGAAAGGCGGTCTTCGGAACATCCTCAGCTCTGACTCTCAGCTGATGGTACCCAGATCTCAAATCAATTTTAGAAAACACAGCTGCACCTTTCAATTGATCAAAGAGATCATCGATTCTAGGCAAAGGATATTTATTTTTAATAGTCACCTTGTTCAATTGCCTATAATCGATACACAACCTCATAGTACCATCTTTCTTCTTCACAAATAGCACAGGAGCTCCCCAAGGAGAAACACTGGGGCGAATAAATCCTTTGTCCAACAACTCCTGTAATTGCACTTTCAACTCCCTCAATTCTGCTGGTGCCATTCTATAAGGAGTAATAGAGATAGGAGTAGTACCAGGCAACAATTCAATACCAAACTCCACCTCTCTCTCAGGAGGCAATCCTGGCAACTCCTCTGGAAAAACATCAGGGAACTCTGCAACTGTGGCAATACTATCAATGGAAGAACCCTTCACTCTAGTATCTACCACATGAGCAAGATAGGCTTCACACCCCTTTCTAATCAACCTCCTGGCTGTAACAGCTGAAACAAATAAGGAGGCTAGCTGTTCCTGCTCATTAGATACTATCACCTCTCTACCATCACCCGTTCTCAAAGAAACAATTTTCTTTTTACAATCCACCACAGCTCCATGTCGAGATAGCCAATCCATGCCTAAGATCACATCATATTCCTTAAATGGCATCTCAATCAAATCTCCAAGGAACTCCTCACCCTGCACCCTCACTGCACTATCCCGGTGCACCTTACTCACAACCACACTATGCCCTAACGGATTTGTCACCAACACATCAAATCCTAGGGACTCAGCATGCAAATCAGATACAGGCAAAACAGATACACTAACATATGAATGTGTCGAACCCGGATCAATCAAAGCAAGTACTGGAGTATTAAATAAAAAAAAATACCAGCTATGACTGCCGATGAATCTGGCTGCCTCTGCATAACATACATCCTCTGGGAAGATCCAACCTCCTCTGGTCTACCCTCCCTGGATGTAGCACCTCCTCTAGCACTGAATCCTGGTCTACCACCCCGGCTGGCACCTCTGCCTCCTCTGCCTCCCCTCACACTAGCTCGAGAAGCAGCAGAATCAACTGGCATCTGCTCCTGCCTCTCAGGACAGTCTCTCACAAAGTGGTCAGGTGATCCACACCTGAAGCATACAGCTGGTCCACCACTCTTCCAACAAACACCTCTATGATAACCCCCACACTGAGCACATCTAGGTGGAGCGAATCTCTGAGTCATAGGGATCGGAGCACTTGCCACTGAAGCTGCAGGTCTAAATCTCTGTCTCTGGAACTGCACAGACCTACCAGCTGGTCTCTGGTTCCTACTACTCCGAGGAACAAAACTTCCTCTACCCCTCTTCGCAGAGGAAGACCCTGCCTCGAACTGGGGCCTTCTAACCCTAACCTCTTCTTCTGAAGCAGCTGCAATAACTTGAGCTCGCTCTATACTTCGAGCTGCTGTCACAAGCTGTGAGAAATCCTAATATCTGGATCCAGCCACTAAGCACATGATCGAGGGCCTCAATCCCTCCTCAAACCTCCTGCATCTATCAATCTCATCAGCAATGATACCCCCAGCATACTGACTCAGTCGAATAAACTCAACTTCATACTCAGTTACGGTCCGATGATCTTGCTTCAAATCTAGAAACTCTCTTTTCTTCCCATCTTTATACTCCCTAGGAGTATACTTCAACTCAAATTCCCTCAGAAAATCAGTGTAAGACAGTGTTGGAGGATCATCCATAGAATGGGGCACCGTCTTCCACCAATCGTAGGCGTCCTTCTGTAGCAAAGATCTTGCATAGTCAAATTTTTCCTCAGGGGTGGCTTGTAACTGAATAAAGATCCTCTGTACTTTGTCAAGCCACTGTTCTGCTACAGCTGGATCAGTAGTACCAAGGAAATCCTCCGCTCCATACTTCCTTAGTTTATCATAATGCCTCACAGACACCAAAGGCTGAGGGGGTGGTGGCACTGGTTGCACTGGTGCTTGCCTCATAACTTCCATCATATGTCTAAACCAGGCTGGCGGAACCTCCTCTCCAGCTGGTCTACCCGACACCGAAGCAGGTGCCTCCTCAACACTATCAACTCTAGCTCCCTCAGTAGGAGCGATACTCTCAGCACTACCCTCAATCGACTGACGTGAGTGAGAATCCATCACAACCTAAGTCTGCAAACACAACATACTACATCTTATTAAAGATCAGAGGTTGCCAATCCCAAACATGTATATTATTTCAAAACCAACTTTTTAAGTAAAATATTCTTTTTATTACATTTTACCTAGGCTGAGAATCTCAAACCTAGGCTCTGATACCAAAACAATTGTAACACCCCCATATCCAATGCACACACACTACAACCACAACAATGTAGCATAAGTGCACCAAACATAGGGATGCTACGGTTTTCTTAATATTCAAAACACTTTAAACTTGATACAATACCTTTATCATTATACATTATAGAAAAGTAAATCATTTACTGATAAAACATTTTAGTTCCGATTTTTACAAAAAATTTTGCCATAGTTTCGCCTAAAAATTGAGTCCCAAGTGTCGACAAAACCGGTTTTGTTCTTATTTTTAAAAACATTTTACACAAACCAATGCAAACAAAATCATTCTCAGTACACTCCCAATAAATCCCCCTTGTAACCTCAACTACAACCTGCAAAAAGAATTTACACTTCTAGTGCAACATAAAATAAAGGTTTTGTGACAACCCCCATATTTAAATATTACACAGCGGAAGTTATAAAATATTTACATATTTACATATTAAACATTTCTTTACAATATATAAAGAAATATACATGATTGGCAATTCTCTTCTGATCTTTAAGTTCCCAAAATCAACTCTTCAAGGTCTACTCTCACTTGGTCTTGATGAACTCTCGGGTTCGACTCTATCAGCTCTATTACCTGCGCGATTAAACACTATCGCGCTAAGCCAAGGGCTTAGTAAGATAATTCATGCTAAAATGCAATGTCACAAATTAATTACATATATCAATCAAAAGCATATTATTTATTCAATATGTTGCTTTGTTCAATGTCACATCAATATTCATATAATAGCATATACTCATTTAAATTTATCATTATAGCCAACAACTATGACTTTATATACGTACCCTTTCCCAACCAGGTCGGTTGCCCTCCAATTCCAAGGGTCCGCAGGAGGCAAATAGGCACGTATAACATTATCAGTAACATACCTTTCCCCATCCAGGTCGGTTGTCCAAGTTCGGTTGCCCATTCCAATGGGTCCGCATGGTTCCGCAAGAGGCAAATAGGTACGTATAATACTGACTATATCGAACCTTCCTCCTACCAGATCGGTAGTCCAAGATCGGTTGCCCAACCCACTGGGTCCGCATGGTTCCGCAGGAGACGGATAGGTCCGTTCATTAAACTTATCAATACTTTTTCAATTCATTTCTTTTTCATCATTATAATATACAACATCAATTACATTAACTAAACAACATATCATTATTCAATCATATCATTCACATCATTATAACACATAACATTAATTTCACATCTCTTTATGTCTCAATTTACATTAAGGTAATTCATCATAAAAGTACTCATATGCATCATCAATGTTCACATTATGTTCCACATTGTACACAACATATATCATATACATCATTAATATCATCAAATGTATGCTTCAATCATATTTCATTTGAATCACTATAACATCTTTGGTATAACATTTCAATGTGCATTACTCATGAAACACATTACCATTCACAATGCATAACATAACATTATTCAATCTCAACAATGCAATTAGGGCAATTCAACATCTTCACAACCTAATCCAAAAGGAATATTAGCAAAATGACCATATGAATAGTACATTCTGGTTTTAGACTCCATTTTATCCTTATTTTGAAAAATTGTATAAAATAATCTACTTGACTAAAAATTCTAAAATTTTTACAGAATTTAGTTTTGTATCTTAAAATCATTCCTTTAAAATTTCAGATCAAACTGAACACAAAATCTTGGTCAAATAGTTCACCTAACCAGACTGCCCCAATTGCCCTGCATCCTGGCAGCAGTTCTGAACTTTGTGAATTTCATAAATCAAATTCAGTCAACGTGGTTCCAAATTATTTTTATCAAATACTAGACTCACTAAGAAACAACATATCCAAAATTCAATTGAATATGATTTTTCTACATTTTATTAAAAATCCCGAAATATAGCTGTCTCAGTTAAGGTACCTGCTGGAACAGTTCTAATAACAATAATCTTTCTAAACTCATAACCATTCCAGAATCGAATCAACATATTTTTCAGTCATTCTAGACTCATAGAGTCACAACATATCAAAAATTCACTTCAAGAACATTTTTCTATAATTAATTAAAAATCATACAAGTCACAGCCTTTACTAATTGTAAAACAGAAAAAGAATTTCACTAAACACAACTTATCTCATCATCAAACCAACAAACCCTAATTCCTTTCTCACACCACTTCAAAAGAATTGAAGAAATTAAAGAAAAGATCTTACCTTAGATGAAGAAATCCACAAATCTTTAACCAAAACCCTTGCTTCCTTCTTCAAATTGCTTCAAACCTCAAGATCACCTCTCTTTCTCTCTTGGTTTTTGGAGAGCCGGCACCTCTTGAAAGAAAGAAGGAAAATCATCAAGACACAAAGTCAAATTTTGCTTTTAATCTCCACCAAGTGATCTTATCCAAGAAATTACCAAAATGCCCTCAATCATATAACTAACTTTTTGTCTCATATAAGCCCTTATATGTAATTGCACATTCCACAAAAATATCTTCTTTCCTTGACTTTCCATTTTGACCACTTTATATGTTATATATATCATCATATACACAACATATACATTTGTCTCTAAACCCTAAATTTCTTCTCCAAAACACATATACATATATTTTTCTTTTCTCAATTTAAACCAACAACAACAACAACAACAACAAAACTTCTAGGGCACGCATAGGGATATTACACTTCTCGGGTAAGACAGATTATCCGAGATTGCGGTTTTGAAAGCTTTATCTTGCAATTACCATCTGAGGAGTGTCCGATAGACAGGAGTGTAGTTCAAGTATTGTCAGAATGGTGGATGGACACGACCCATACTTTTCATCTACCTATAAGAGAAATGACCATTGGCCCAATCAATTATACAGCCATAACTGGTATTCGGTACTATGGCCTTTCGGTCCCTCTTACCAATGATATTCTAACATTTGAAGAAGTCCAACAGTTAATTGGTATGGAACCATCATTTAAAGGGCCTTTCAAGATAAAAATTGAGACAATTCAGAGTTACTGGATGAACTACAAAGGACGGGTTCATAGGGAAACAACCAAACAATTTGCTCGAGGATTTTTACTATATTTACTCGGGTCGATCATTTTAGGCAGCACTGAATCCGCCATCCATTTGTCGGTGTTGAGGGCCCTTACTGATATGAGTATGGTACTGCTTTACAGCTGGGGTGAAGTTGGCCTTGCCTGTCTTTACCATGGACTTGATAAGATTTACAGAAATAAGAAGTCTTTTGTTGGCTTTATGGCAGTTGTCGAGGTACTTTTCTTCCATCAATGTCAATTCCATTCTTATTCTTGCATGAATTTGATTTTTATTATTATTGTAGATATGGCATATGAGCACAATCTTGTAAGGGTGCCTGGCATTTCCCAAGAGAGAGTCGGGTATCCGAGATTAAATTTTTGGTTGTCAGGCCATGTAGAAGTTTCCGGCTCTCACCATGTGCACACCCAAAGCTTTCTCTTGAGCTGCTTAACCTGGGGCCAGGTAAAACAGCATTAGTATACTTAATATAAAAGTCCACTTACCTTATGTCATTTTGTAGGTTAATTTGGCCTAGTGGAACACAGAAGAGTGGACAAACTGGACTTCCTCTATGAATGCTGCACTGCCTTTTCAACATACTCGCCGAGTCATTGCCGACCCTGTGTCTAGTGGCTGGTTTCTCGGAGAGAGAGTATATGAGTGGTTTCTTGGTCGTGAGCAGTGAAGGATCCCGATGCGTTGCCCAGAATATACTTTAAATATCACACTAATGCTGGAGAATGCATGGTGGTTGGCTCGACACGGTTATAATGTTGAAACCTTTCTCTATCCACCGGGTGCATCTTATACCCAGTTTATTCAAGTAGGACTTTTGAACTTTGATGTATCTTTTGTTGGTGTATGAGAGATTCCTGAGGAAAATGAGGATAGAGATGAAGAGGAATATCATGGAGAGGGAGGAGAGTTTGTCTCACATCTCGAGGCTAGCACTTCTCAGGTAAACTTTTACCATTTTTCCATTGCAATCACTTTTTTTCTTAACTTGTTTTGACCTTTTTAATTATTTTTTGCTGTCTGCTGGCTCATTTGGTCATGAGGCTAGACCTTCTTTTACTGCTCCTCCATTTGCTCATTCTAATTAATTGGAGATGCCATCTCATCCACATGGCATTGATATGAATTACCTGGTAGGTTTTCTTATTCCATGATAATTTATGCTATATGTATGCATGATTATGTATGCTCTTTCTCTTTTCCTTTCTGGCTCACAATGGATGCTTGAGGAACAAAATAAAAAACTTTAAGAAGAGTTGGCTGCTAGTCGTCAACAGGTTTCCCATTTTGAGAAACTGTATCACCAGTCAGAGTAAGATTTTCGAGACTTCCGATTTTAGGGGATGAGAGATCCTGGTGCTTCGTCATCTAGAGGCCCCTAAGCTAATGACCATGAGATCCTTTCGTCTACATCGGATGAGGACCATTACAGATCTGAATTCCAGGGTAATAGAAGATTTAGGTGCTCCTATTTCGGGCGGACTCGGGATGGGTGATATGCCTCCTCCTCCAACAGGCGATGATTTTTTCAGAGCTTTATTTGATGATCTACCATCTCCTTCTTAGTGATGTATGAGTATTGTATCAATTGAGGAAATATTGTATAATAAGTATAATAATAAAAATAATGATGATATATAATTTTTATTTTTTACTGCAACTTTTTTTTCCTTTTTTTCTTTTTCTCTTTTTTTTATCATCATTATTACTACGATACAATTATTAAACTTTCCTCTTTACATTTAATATTTCCACAGTATCACTAATCTACAAAACCAAAGGCAACGCGACAATTCACATCCTTTCATCACCAATTCCCTATCCTCGCACATCTCGGTCTCACACTTTTCCTTATCAATTTTGGAATAGCACAATCATCCCATATAAATCTGTTTTCACGCCATAATTTCATACAGAAACCAGGAGATTTTCTACTTCGACTTAAACACTCCTTTTAACAATTCTAATTTTTCTTCAGTCGTTAACAATGATCGAACTCCATTTGAATAAAACAAATTTATATTTAAAAATATGAATGCCATTCATTGGAAACAAATATCTTGGTCAAAAATTGATACTTTGAAGTATTTTCAAAATGTTAAATTGGACCATTCTTTTTTACATGCCATGGCTTCTTTTTGGAATGTGAATTCTAAGACATTAATGGCTTTGAAATATGTCCCTTGATTGAAGAATTTGAGGCCATCATTGGATATCCAAGCAATCAACAAATGGCGTTACCTATATTAATTTCTAAGACTCAACAAAAGATGCAAATGTTATTTCAACTTTTAAAGCCTGAAGTTCTACAGTTGATGAGAGGTGAGAAAATTTTGCTTGGTCCCTTAATTGACTTTTGCCTTTCTCATTTGCCTCCTACTAAGGCATGGGGATGTATGCTTTGTCTTTGCTTACTTGGCCAATTCTTACTCATTTCTTCTGATGGCGATATTGATCCATGAGTATTAGATATCATGGACCAAATGGAAGGAGGCTTATCACCAATACCCGTGATCTTAGTTGAGACTTTAGTTGGATTATACCAACTTAAATTGGGATTATCAAAGAAACTGACCGGGAGTCCATTATTATTTCAAGTACTTACCTAAACTGCCTTTTTGGGTTTTCAATTTAGGTTTCTTCTTCTTCTTTTTTTTATATTGCTCTAGTTTTTGTCTAGTTCGCCCATGAGGGTTTTTGAAACTAGCGAGCTGTCCTAATTTTTGCCTAAGCCGCCCTTGTGGGTTTTCAACTTCGCGGACCTTCTCTTTTTTTTTTAATTAAAATTTTTCTTATAGATTTGGGTTTAGGAGTGTCTCTGCTTGCTCGATACTCTATCTATGAATTTTGCTAGATATCTGCCATGACATCATTCTGCTAGGAAATTACTCCATCCTGCTTCTTTGTATGTTGACTAGATCCACTCACGCGCTGAAGTCAACATCCATTGGTTAGTACCTTGGTGGAAGATTTCTCGTATCACCATGCGGACATACTTGATGTATGTTCCTCTTGCTGCTCTTCGTCGAGATACTTACTATGATCCTCGCCTGCTTGACCGTCAGTATGGAGCTGAACCTCAAGGTTCTGAATTCACTCCCGATTTAGACATGCCTTGTCTGACAGAAGCCTACTTGGATCGGCTGAAGCAAAGCTGGCCTGCATGTTATACTTATTGTCTACCATAGATTTTATGTTTGTCAATTTCTTTAGAAAGTGTATTGTGAGGACAAAAATAATAATAAAAGTAATAATAAGAGATGCTTCTTTTACTTTTATAACTTGTCATCACCTTTCACTATTATGCTTATTTGCTTCATCCATATCTGGTCAAATACTTATAACAGTGCATATAGAACAATTTTAATATTAATTATATTTTATTAAATTGGGGAACAACCAAACATAAAACCATCATACACAAGATCACTCCTGTTGCCAACTAGCCCTTTCGGGTTTTCTAATTGACGATTTTCTCTCATTTAGCCCTAATTGTTGCCTAGTCCGCCCTTTCGGGTTTTCGGAACTAACGGACTGCTCTAACTTTTGCCTAGGCCTCCCTTTTTAGGTTTTCAACCTAGCGAGCTCTTTTTCTTTTCCTCTCTTTTTTTTATACATAAAACCTCTTCAACCTGTCGATGTTCACTGGCTCACTAAACTCGTTCTCGTCCACGTCTGATAACTTCACTGCACCTTTGTTCATGACTTGTTTGACAACATATGGCCCTTCCCGGTTAGGCCTAAATTTTCCTCTTGGATCAGATACATTAGGCTTACATTGTTTCAACACAAAATCCCTGACTCTGAGTTTTCTGATCTTAACCCTTCTATTTTAAGCCCGAGCTATCCTCCTTTGATACAATTGATGATGATACAGTGCTTTTAACCTTCTCTTCTCTAGTAAAGCCAATTGTGTATATCTGCTCACTATCGATTCCGTTTCAAGCAGTTCAGCTTCCAAAACCACTCTTAATGACTTGATCTCAATTTCAATTGGCAACGCTGCTTCCATCCTGTAAGCCAAAGAGAACGGTGTCATTCCAGTCGGTGTTCACACACTTATTCTATATCCCCATAAAGAAAAAGAAAGCATCTCTGACCAATCCCTGTATGTCTTGGTCATCTTGGACAGAATTTTCTTAATTATCTTATTTGTTGCTTCTGCCGCACCATTAGCATTTGGTCTATAAGGAGAGGATCGGTGATGAGAATAAGTCCTTAACCACTCCTAGAAACTATATCCCATTGTCTGATATCACACTGTATAGGACCCCATACCTGTAGATGAGGTTCTTTTCAATAAATCTGACCATTTGACTTGCCCCAGTTTGTTGAAGGATTCAGCTTCGACCCATTTTGAAAAATAATCTACTGCTACTATAGTGAAACGATGACCATTTGAGGCTGTCGGATGTATCTCTCCTATAATGTCGATACCCCAAGTGGCAAAGGCCAGGGTGAAGACATGGAATGCAATTCTTCAAGAGGCATGTGATTCAAATTACCATACATCTGACATTATTGGCACTTCTTTACAAACTCAATATAATCTCTCTCCATGGTCAACCAGTAGTAACCTTGTCGAATTATCTTCTTAACTAGGGCCAAACCACTCATGTGTGGACCGCAACTTTCTACATGTATTTCTGACATGATATGCTCCACTTTAGGCTTTCTCAAGCATCTCAAATGCACCCCATCAGGCCATCTTGGATATAACTCTCCATGGAAGGTGATGTATTGCAAAGACCACCACCTTATGGCTCTTCTTTCTTTCTTTGTTGCCCCCGACGGGTATTCCCTTTCCTCTAAAAATAGTCTTATGGTATCATACCACGCATCATGGTCTATATCAGTTTTCATGATTGTCTCATATTCAAAGCAAGGAGTTGACGAACTGGTCAAAATTAGAGGCTTAAGGAATAAGTTGACAAAATTTTCCCATACTGAAGCCAATGTGGCTAGGGCATCAGCCATCTTATTTTCTTCTCTTGGTAGGTGTAAAAACCTGCACTCCTTAAAGTTCTTCTTCATCATGGTCAAGTAATGGTGGTATGGTTTTAATTTTTCTTCTTTCAATTACCACTCTCCATTTACTTGGGATACTACTAGCAATGCATCGCCAAAAACTTCCACCTTATCCACCTTTATAATTAGTAGGGTTTCCAAACTAAAGATACATGCTTCGTACTCCACCATATTATTGGTTGCCCTGAATTTCAACTTTTTGGCTAAGGGGATAAGTTCCCCTTCAGGTGATTCTAGTATGACTCCCAAACCTGCTCTTTTCCTATTCACTGCTCCATCAAAATACATTTTCCACCCTTGTACTTTAATTGCCTCTAAATGTTCATCCGAAAATTCCAAGAGTACCTCTTCTCTATCCAGTAATGGTTGTTGGGCTAGGAATTCTGCCACTGCTCTACCTTTGATTATTTTCCTGGTTACATACTCAATCTCAAATTCTTTCAATATTATTAACCATCACCCATACTTCCCAATCAAAGAGGGTGTCTCCCTTAAGTACTTCATTGGATCCAACCTGGAAATTGCTTGCACACTATAAGATTGAAAGTAATGCCACAACTTCTTAGAAGACCAAACCACGGCTATACAGGTCTTTTTAATGATACTATACTTAATTTCATAGGGTAGGAGCTTTCTACTTAAATAGTAAACTATATGCTCAATCCCTGACTCATCTGCTTGGGCTATCATGGCTCCTATTGACTCTTCTTCTACTGCTAAGTATAGTAATAGAGGTTTACCGGGTTTAGGTGGCTTCAAAACTAGCGGATTTAGCAAATACTCTTTTATTCGTTTAAAGGCCCTTTGACATTCTTCATTCCACAAGACCGGCTGATTCTTTTTAAGCAACTTAAAGATAGGTGAGAGTGGGGATTTTCGCCCCCACTCCCGGTGGAATGGTTCTTGCGACTTCGGCACTGTTTAGGCTCGGGGCCTTAGAGAACACAGACCTAGGTCCGGAGAAAATGGAGTCGCCACCCGGACAGGCAGGGAAAAAGAAAGGGGTGGATGACTCGATTCCTAAGGAATCCCCAACCCCCTAATGGGTTTGAAAAGTTGGGTACGTGTGGGGAAGGTGAGAAATGGCCCAGCACCCCCACAACTCCCGGTTTATTAGAATCGGCCTCCTTTACAGGTCTTAATATTATAAAATTCTTAAATATAGCAATATTATCCATATTACAAGCAACAATTAAAATAAAGCATCTATATATTACAAATCAAAACAATGTCCAAACAAAATAAATAAATGGACACCCATCCGAGGATGGAAACATGTTTTTACATCCCATGCCTAAATAGGACACCCACCAAAAGGTAGAAACATGCCCTTTACATTGGTCTAAAATATAAAAGCAATTTAAATTACATGATATTTAACTAATGAGATACCCACCAAGTGGAAACATACCTCTTACAACATTTGAAAATCAAAAATAAATCGATAAAAGTAAATAACCATTCATAATAAATAAATCATTCATAAAAGATATCAATCAAAATAAAAAAAAAATCCATCCATGATAAATTAAATAAATCAATCATTGAAATTAAATAAACCAACAATGCATTGAAAATAAATTAAAGCATATAATAAACTTCATAATCAAATATAAATTTAAATAAAGCAAGTAAAGATTCAAATTAGGGCTACTGTTTATATTTAAGTTTCTTTTTTAATATGTTTAGGATTTTGGAATTTATTGGTTTAAGCTATTGTAAATTTTAAAAGAATTGAAATGGAGCAAATTTTTATAATTTAAGAGGTTGATAAAGTTTTTTGATTAACCAAATTAGTTTTTGAGAAGTGAAATCACGAAACTAGGGTTTGGACACTTTAAAACATTAGGTTTATGATTTACGGTTACTGGATTGTTGTTTTTAGGCTTACTGTGTTTGAATTTTAATATTTAGGTTTATAGGGTTTTAAGGTTTTAAGGATTAGGGTTTGAGAAAATTAGGGTTAACATATTAGTTTTGAGGGAATTATGGTTTAGGAAAACTTAAGTTTTAGATTAATTGGTTTTGGGTTTACTGTTGTATTTTGAATAATCATAATAATGGGAGTAAAACATAAAGATTTATAATACATAAATAAATAATGACCCGAACCAATATGGCGGTCCAGCTAGCCGGTTATCGGGCGAGGGTCAAGGAGGCAGCGCCCCTTGCGGGAGATTGGCTTCTAGGATTGTAGGTTTCGGTATTGAAAATTAAGATTTTAGGGTTTAAGATTAAAAAAAATAGGGTTTTGAAATTGGAAGAAACTAGTGTTATTTTTAAAAGAATAATACTTACTGTGTAATTTTGGAAAGAAGGATTAATTAGGGTTAAAGCTTTTGATTCTTAAAAATAAGGCTACTGACTTTTTGGAATAGAGATTAGGGTTTTGGGGATTAATAAAATGATTTAGGGTTTTTGAAGTTTTTGGAGACAAAAGAAACAATTTAAGGTTTTTATGGTTTTTGAAAACAAAAGAAACAAATTAGGGTGTTTGGAGACAAAAGAAATAAATTAGGGTTCTTAGGTTTAGAAGAAACGATTTAGGGATTTAAGGTTCAGAAGAAATAGAAGAATGATTTTTAGGGTTTTTCGAATAGAAAAAATGATTTATTAAAGCTACTATGAAAAAATAAAAAAATTAGATATTCAAACCTTCGTTCGTTGGTTCCACCAAAAATTGCTTCTTGGATGAACAAGTACAAAGGCAAAGTTGCTGCCTTTGATGAATCATTGATGGCTTTTCTTGTTGCTCCTCTCTAATCCTAAGTCCGATGTTCCAAAGTTTTTCCTAAGTCCGATTATTAATCTCCAAAAATTCCTCCTAAATTTCGGTTCTAAATTTTTGGTCCTCCTTTTCTGTGTTGTTTTAGTCCTTATTTATAGAAGATTTTGATGATTAATTTTAGTTGCTCATGGAATCTAATATTAATTAAGAAAAGAAAACCAAAACCGAATTGAATTGAATTTGGTTTCAGAAAAATTTGCGTCGGAAAAATTTTGCTGGCGAAATAGTTGCCGCAGGGGGTAGCGGGCTGCGGCGGGCGAAATTTGCTGCCTGCAGGAAAATCCTGCGGGCGAAATGGCCCAAGGCCATTTCACCGCCCCCTTTTTCGGCGATGAAATTTTTCGTCGCTGATTTTCCATCGCCGATTTTTATTTTTATTTTTATTTATTTGTTTATTATTATAATTATTTATTTTTTATTAATAAAAATTAGATACTAAAGCAAATATTATTTACTTAAGATAATAAAAATTATTTTGGACTAATTAAAATATATTGGACAACACAAAAATTATTTTGGACTTATTAAAATATATTAGACCCGACTGGGTCAAAAATTAAGAGTCTACAATAGGCTCACAGATTGTTGTGAGCTTTGCTATAAATCTGCTAATGTATTGTAATTTACCAATGAATCCCCAAACTTCTCTGATGTGAGCCTGCCTTGCTGGGATTTAATTCCTAAGGAAGCTCAAGCTACGGATCGTCTCCAAAACATAAGAACACCAACCAGCACCTTCAACCCAACACCAACTTGTGATTTAAAACTGAAGCTATATGGCTGGAAACCAAAGATTCAAGACCCAACCCCAACTTGTGAAGGAAAAACCTTGAATATAAGTTAAGACCTAGCAAACTTGGTTATTTTTGCAAGGAATTCGTGCAAGTTCTAACCAGAACTCAAAAGAAGGCTAAAAACCTCTCAAAGCTCTCAAAAATGGAGAGAAAACTCAGAATATTCATTAAGTTCAAAGTCTGCCATTACATCTGTTTTTAAAGACTTAAAGAAAGCATAAAACAAGTGAAATGATGGAAAAATACAAATATAATGATGTGGTTACATAAAACAAATTGGGCAGCCATATAGTTTGTCTCCCACTAGCTTTTAAAAGGCATGGGCAGCCATATAGCTTGTCTCCCACTAGCTTTTAAAAGGCATCTTTGACTCCCAATGTGAGTTTCAGCCACTCTTAATATATGGGCATCCAATGGTACGTGAATGGTATGTATTTAGCTCCCAAAGGTATAATGATGGATGCCAATATGTATTCTAACTCCTTTGGGTCAATTGGCCTCTTGAGTAGATTGCAATTTGGACACGTGCAACCAAACAACTTCTTTGCTCTTATTTTCTTCAAGTCTTAAACGTTCCAATTGTATTGAGAACATATAGATGTTTGGAAACTAATCCTTGAAGCTTTCTTGCCATTGATCGAGTAACAGGTCCTTGGTGTTGTATGCTAGCAATCAGATCCTCATCATCCTCTCCCTCTTCAAAAGAATTCGTCCTCGAATCTTCATCATCTGCATAGTAAGGACCAAGATAAGAAACATTAAAAGTTGCACTTACACCATACTCACCTGGTAGATTAATCTTGTAGGCATTATCATTAATCCTTTCGAGTACTTCAAATGGTCCATCACTTCTCGGCTGCAATTTTGATTTCCTTTGTGTAGGAAACCTTTCTTTTCGTAAATGAACCCATACTAGATCACCAGGCTGGAAAACCATCTTTTTCCTTCCTTTGTTTACTTTGGTTGCTCTATTCTCATTAATCTTCTCCATTTGTTTCTTGGCCCTTTGATGCATTTGCTTCACCAATTCAGCTTTCTTTTTACCATCAAAACTAGTAAGCTCATTAGTAGGAAGAGGCAACAAATCTAATGGAGTAAGTGGATTAAAACCATAGACAAGCTCAAAGGGTGAAAATCCAGTGGATGAATGCATTGATCTATTATATGCAAATTCAATAAATGGTATGCATTCCTCCCATGTCTTCAAATTTTGTTTAATCATGGTATGAAGAAGAGTACCCACAGTCCTTTTAACAACTTTCGTCTGCCCATCTGTTTGTGGATGGCATGTAGTAGAGAAACAAAGCTTTGTACCTAACTTTCCCCAAAGGAATTTCTAAAAATGACTCAAAAATTTTACATCTCGATCACTTACTATGGTCCTAGGAATACCATGGAATCTCACTACTTCTCTAAAGAACAAATCAGATATATGGCATGCATCATCAGTTTTATGACATGGAATGAAATGTGCCATTTTAGAAAATCTATCAACCACAACAAATAAACTATCATGACCCTTTTTTGTCCTAGGTAGCCCCAAAATAAAGTCCATAGATAAGTCTACCCAAGGTTCACTAGGTACACTTAAAGGCATATACAAACCATGTGGTCTTACTTTGGACTTTGCTTTCATACATGTCACGCATTTAGCACAAAATTTCTCTACATCTTTCCTCATATGTGGCCAATAAAAATGTTCATTTAGAATTTCTAATGTTTTAGCCACCCTAAAATGTCCCATTAAACCTCCCCCATGTGACTCTCTTACAAGCAATCCTCTTATAGAGCTATTTGGAACACAAAGTCGTTTCTCTCTAAATAAGAAACCATTATGCCTATAAAATTTTTCAAAGGCAGCATTTTCACAAGAGGCATATATTTGTGCAAATTCAGAGTCATGCTTATACAATTCTTTCATATGCTCAAATCCTAGAAGTCTAGCATCAAACATAGAGATTAGGGCATACCTCCTAGATAAGGCATCAGCAACAACATTTTCTTTTCCTTGCTTATATTGAATCACATATGGAAACGCTTCAATAAATTCACTCCATTTGGCATGGCGTTTGTTCATCTTGCTTTGTCCTTTCAAGTATTTTAGTGATTCATGATCACTATGAATAACAAACTCCTTTGGCCAAAGATAATGCTGCCACGTCTCCAATGCCCTAACTAATGCATACATCTCCTTGTCATAAGTAGAGTAATTCAAAGGAGCTCCACTTAGCTTCTCACTAAAGTATGCAATTGGTCTTCTTTCCTGCATCAAAACAGCACCTATACCCACTCCAGAAGCATCACATTCAACTTCAAAAGTCTTACAAAAATCAGGTAATGCAAGTAATGGTGCAGAACATAATTTTTCTTTCAGTAATCTAAATGCATGCTTCTGTTCCTCATTCCATCTGAACCCTACATTTTTCTTCACTATTTCATTCAATGGGGCTGCAATTGTGCTAAAATCTCTAACAAACCTCCTATAAAAACTAGCAAGACCATGAAAACTCCTAACATCAGTCACGGATTTTGGTGTAGGCCATTCTTTGATGGCTTTTACCTTATCCTCATCAACCTCAATTCCTTTCCCACTCACTACAAATCCTAAGAAAATGACTTTTTTCATGCAGAATGTACATTTCTTTAAATTTGCATACAATTTCTCTTTCCTAAGAACTTCAAGCACACATCTTAAATGCATTAAATGATCATTTAAACTTTGACTATACACTAAAATATCATCAAAATACACAACAACAAACTTTCCAAGAAAAAGCACGCAAGACATGATTCATTAATCTCATGAAAGTACTAGGTGCATTGCTTAGTCCAAAAGGCATGACTAACCATTCATACAAACCATATTGAGTCTTAAAAGCTGTTTTCCATTCATCTCCTAATCTCATTCTTCTTTGATGATAACCACTTTTAAGATCAATTTTTGAAAATATACATGCACCATGCAATTCATCAAGCATATCATCAAGTCTAGGGATTGGATGTCTATACTTTACAGTGATTTTGTTGACGGCGCGACAATCCACACACATTCGCATCCATCCTTTTTGGGTACCAAAAGTACCGGTACAGCGCATGGACTCATGCTCTCTCTGACATGACCCTTTGCAAGTAATTCTTCCACCTGTTTTTGTAACTCTTTGGCCTCTTGAGGATTGGTTCTATATGCTGGCCGATTCAAAATTACAGCTCCAGGAACAAAATCAATTTGATGTTCTATTCCTCTGATAGGTGGTAGTCCGCTAGATACTTCATCGGGAAAGACATCTTCAAATTCCTGCAACAAAGTCAATGCAACACTAGGAATAGGAGGATCAAGGTCAGTTACATTAAGAAAAGCTCCCTTACATAGTAAGAGTAGCATCACATTATTTGAAAAATAGGCTTGCCTCACATCTTTTCCCCTAGCAACTAAACTTACTTTCTTCTCACAACTCTCATTTTTATTGTAGATTTTTTTCTTTTTCTCATTTTCTTTTTCTTTGTCTTTTTTTATTCTTTGTTTTTCCTCTTGCTCTTTTCTTTCTCTCACTCTCTTTTTAGATTCTTTTTGCATTTTCTCTTCCATGGTAGCTTGTATTCATTTTTGGTCTTCAAAAGCCTCCATCGATGTCAAAGGTGCAAGCGTCAACTTTCGACCTTCAAAATCAAAAGAGTACCTATTTTTGAATCCATCATGTACAGCCCTTCTATCATATTGCCATGGCCTCCCAAGCAGAATATGACTAGCATGCATAGGAACAACATCACATAACACTTCATCCTTATACCTCCCAATGGAAAATGTTAGCAGCACTTGCTTAGTCACCCTAACTTCACCACAATCATTAAACCATTGCAACCTATATGGCTTAGGATGTTTTGTAGTAGGGAAATCAAGTTTTTCCACTAGTAGAGTACTAGCCACATTCACGCAACTTCCACTGTCTATTATCATGCTACAAACTCTATCTTTAACTAGACACCTAGTATGAAAGATATTTTCTCTTTGTAGCTCATCACCATCATCTGCCTTTACTTGGGTATTTAAAGTACGCATAACAACTAGAACGTTGCCTTGTACAGCATGCTCTGCATCACTATCATCACCCATAGGTTGAATGTCATCACTTGAATCATCATTAACAGCCTCATCATCTTCAGATTCTATCTCTCCACTTGGCCTCATCACCATTGCCCTTTTATTTGGACATTGTGCAGCATAATGTCCCTTGCCTAAGCATCTAAAACATTGGTTGTCTCTAGTTCTTCCGCTGGAGTTCATTGGTGCCTTACCCTTATCAACCACAATGGGTTTTTCTCTAGCCTTGTTTCCCTCTTTCTTATCCTTTAAAACAAATTTACTCTCACTAGATTCCCCTTTCTTCCAATTTGGCTTCCATGGAACATTGTTGGTAGAATTCATTCCCATACCCGATCTGGTTGTTTTCTTCTTCTTGAGTTATTTTTCTACCTTGATTTCCATATTTAACATATCATCAAGCTCCACATAATGATGCAGCTCCACTATATCGGCAATTTCATCTTTCAACCCATGTAGGAACCGTGCCATAGTTGCTTCCCTTTCTTCTTCTATATTAGCTCGTATCATAGCCATTTCCATTTCTTGAAAATATTCTTCCACACTTTTATTGCCCTGCACCAGCCCTTGTAATCTTTGATGCAACTCTCTATAGTATTGTTGTGGAACAAATCGATCTCTCATGAACTGTTTCAACTCATCCCAAGTCTGCACTCCTCTCATGCCATTTCTTCTTCGTTTAGTGAGTAATTGATCCCACCAAACTAATGCATAATCAGTAAACTCTACCACAGCAAGTGTCACCTTCTTTTGCTCACTATAGTTGTGGCAATTAAAGATGAGTTCAGTCTTTCTCTCCCATTCCAAATATGCATCTGGATTTGCTTTGCCTTGGAATGATGGAATTTTCATTTTAATTCCATTAACGTTGCTGTCTACTCTCCCTCTCCCTCTTGCATTTTCTGTAGTTTCTTGCTTAATATTTCTGCCACCACCTCTACCACCCATATTACCTCTCATATATCTTGGTCTAATAACATCATCAAGTGCAACAGATTGCTGCCCATCATCATCATCAAGATTATCTTCATCTACATCCTTCAAGTCATCGAAAACTGGCAAATCATTTAGTCCAGCGCGCCTACCTCTATTCTGCCCCCTATTTGTGTTTTGCTCCCTATGAAAATTATCTCGTTCATCCCTTCCTAAATTCCTTTGATTTGTAGAGCTTGCTTGCTGTAATTTTTCAATTTGCTTTGAGTGTTTTTCCATCTGTTCTCTAATATCAACAAACAACACATTCATCCTTTGAAACTGAGATTGCAATGCCTTAAGAACATAAGAAGCTTCTGGCTCCTCTTGGGGCTGGTTGCTCTCTCGATCACTATCTCATTTTGTTGACATACTGATTGCTGCAAAACAAATGTTAGAAATATTCTCTCACACACTCCCTCATGTGTTTCACTCTAATCTGGTAACACTCAATCTGTGTTTCACTCAAACTTTGGCTTTTACCCTCTAAGAATCTCACCACTCTATGCCTTTTTTCACTCACTTCAGCCCCTTCCAAGTTCTAGCAAGAACTTAATATTTCCTCAACTAAATAACTAAATTGCAAGGTTTAAAACACATTCAAGAATGGAACAAGAGTAAAACAAGCTGGAAAAAAAAACAGAATATCTGATATTTGAAACCTAAGGACGAAAGACACTGAAATTTTAGAAAAACATTACTAAAGGGAAGAATTTGACAAAACTGGATTTAGGACAATATATTGAGACAAAATGGAAGAAGAAAAACGAATTTTTAGGTCTCTTATGAAATGTTTATGTTCTGGACCCAAAAATGGCTAACTAGCGGTAATATATGGACAACCAAGCAAATGAACGAATTTTAACATGAAATTTCATATGTAGGCTTAGCTGAATATCTAAAACATGCCTGTAAAATTTGAAAGGATTTGGACATGTTTACATACACGTTCACTTTTGGACACAAAACTAGCTAAATTGGCTGCAATATATGGATAACTAGGCAAATGGAGGAATTTTGACTTAAAATTTGATTTCCAAGCTAAGTTTAGCATCTAAAACAAGCATATAAAATTTGAGAAGATTTGGTTATGTGCAAACCCAACTTCAGTTTCTAACCCACTAGCAAATTTGAGAGATTAGTTGATGTTTCCTCTTTTTCTTTTCTTTTCTTTTCTTTTCTTTTCTTTTCTTTTCTTTTCTGTTCTTTCTTTCTTTTTTTTTTAAATTAATCCTGCAACAACATTAAGGAAGAAGGACTCAAAGAAACAAGAAAGCATACAGCTTGTAGAAATTAAACTAATGGCAGAAAATGACTCAAAGGAAGACAATTTTTTTTTTGACATAAACAAGAAGGAATGTTGCTAAAAACCTGATTTGGAGAGCCTAAGCTCTGATACCAAATGATGCGGCCAGGCCAAGCACTTTCCAGGTGGACACCTATTCTGGTACTGACCCTGCACAAGCACGGCTGGGCCAAGCACTTCCCAGAAGGTCACCCCTCCTAGTACTGACCCTGCACCAACACGCTTAACCGGAAAGAACGCTAACCATTTCTACCAAAAGCTTAAGCTGTCAGCAGAGGCGCACCCATTTCCTTTATTTGGATCAAACATGGGCTCACCAGTCTCTTTTGACTTTGTGTGCCACCTTTATCGAACCTGATCCACAACCCTCCAAACCCTCAGAGATATCATTCCCTCCCTCTTTTAAGGAAGTTCATCCTCAAACTTGGAGCAGTGGGACCAGACCCGATAATAGGCTCTGATACCAAATGATGTGAGCTTGCCTTGTTGGGATTTAATTCCTAAGGATGCTCAAACTACGGATTGTCTCCAAAACATAAGAACACCAACCAGCACCTTCAACCCAACACCAACTTGTGATGTAAAACTGAAGCTATATGGCTGGAAACCAAAGATTCAAGGCCTAACCCCAACTTGTGAAGGAAAAACCTTGAATATAAGTTAAGACCTAGCAAACTTGGTTATTTTTGCAAGGAATTCGTGCAAGTTCTAACCAGAACTCAAAAGAAGGCTAAAAACCTCTCAAAGCTCTTAAAAATGGAGAGAAAACTCAGAATATTCATTAAGTTCAAAGTCTGCCATTACATCTATTTTTAAAGACTTAAAGAAAGCATAAAACAAGTGAAATGATGGAAAAATACAAATATAATGATGTGGTTACATAAAACAAATTGGGCAGCCATATAGCTTGTCTCCCACTAGCTTTTAAAAGGCATGGGCAGCCATATAACTTGTCTCCCACTAGCTTTTAAAAGGAATCTTTGACTCCCAATGTGAGTTTCAGCCACCCTTAATATATGGGCATCCAATGGTACGTGAATGGTATGTATTTAGCTCCCAAAGGTATAATGATGGATGCCAATATGTATTCTAACTCCTTTGGGTCAATTGGCCTCTTGGGTAGATTGCAATTTGGACACGTGCAACCAAACAACTTCTTTGCTCTTATTTTCTTCAAGTCTTAACATTCCAATTGTATTGAGAACATATAGATGTTTGGAAACTAATCCTTGAAGTTTTCTTGCCATTGATCGAGTAACAGGTCCTTGGTGTTGTATGCTAGCAATCAGATCCTCATCATTCTCTCTCCGTCTTAGGGGCTGGCATATCCTTGATTACTTTAACTTTGTCAGGATCAATCTCAATCCCATTCGGACCAACCACATGTCTCAACAGTTTACCCGAGGTAACCCCAAACACACACTTCTTCGGGTTTAATCTTAGCTTATATTTCAATGCTCTATCTAAGAATAATTCTAAATTGTGGAAGTGTTGTTCCCTTGCATCTGATTTCACCATCATATCATCAACATATACTTCAACTTCTTTGTGCATCATGCCATGAAATAGTGTGGTGGCCATCCTTTGGTAGGTTCCTCCAGCATTCTTTAAGCCGAACGGCATCACCCTATAACAAAATATACCCCATGTAGTAATGAAAGCCGTTTGGCTTTATCCTCTTGGGCCATTAACACTTGGTTATATCCGGAAAATTCATCTACAAATGAATGTAGCACGCTAGAGGCTGCACTATCAATGAGGACATCTATATGGGGTAAAGAAAAATCATCTTTAGGGGAAGCCTTGTTTAAATCTCTATAGTCCACACAGACCCTTATTCTTCCATCTTTCTTTGGCATGGGTACTATGTTGCCTAGCCAATCTGGATATTCTATCACTTTAAGGAACTTTACTTGTATTTGTTTAGTGACCTCTTCTTTAACCAATTCAGCCCACTCAAGTCTTAGTCGCCTAAGCTTTTGTTTGACAGGTTTCATGTGAGTGTAAGTAGGAATAAAATGTTCGGCTATGTCTCAATCTATTCCAGACATATCCTCATAAGACCAAGCAAATACTTCTTCATATTTTTTGAATATTTTTTCAAATCTCTCTCTCTCATTAGGAGTAAGGTTGGATGCTATGCTAATATTTTTAGGATTTTTGATTGTTCCCAAATTTAATGATTGTGTATCAATAGAATTAATATTAAAGATGCTCATGTAACTGCTATTTGAATGTATGCAACCATCAGGAGAAACATCACACAAGTAAGCAAAATCAGAATTTATTGCATTCATCTTGGAAAAGAAAACATCATCATCCTCATACAAAGCAGACAAATTAAAATCAAAATCAAAATCATTGTTCTCAAAATCATAAGGCAGAATATATTCAAACTTCTCTTCAACTAGGGCAGCAATCTCCTCCGGAGTCTTCTCGGCTTTCAGGACAGTTTCTTTCTTCTCTTCCGGATTAGACTCCTTGTTAGCTGGTAGGGTGAGCTCTTTCTTCACTTGTTCCACTAATTCGGCAACATCTGCAAAAATTTCAAAATCCGAGATCAATTTTCCCATGAACATGATTGGCTCGGGCTTTCCTTGGAGTGGTCCCATGTCTTGAGCTTTAACAAAGATTTTTTCAAGTGGCGGGAAGCTCATCTTCTCATTCTTCCTTGGCTGGACATCTTTGTTGGCTTCATCATATCCCAACCCCTTCTTGGAAGTTTGAGTTTTAAAATCTGGAAGCTTAGTCAAACTGGCCTTGCCCTTTCCAAGACCAGCTCCAGGAAGGTAGTTCATGCTCTTCATCATATTCAAGACCTTAGAGTCCACTACTTCATCATCAGAAATTGCAGCTATTTGGAAGCCATTGAGAGACCTCTCAATCATTAGAGCATTAACAACCTCATTATCTTCGGCCTCGATGACCATTGTCTCATCTCCATTAGGGAACTTGATCTTTTTGGCAATATTTTATGTGGGAAAACATTTATGGTGGACCCATCATCAACCATTACACATGGAGTCCTATTCCCTTTGATTTCTATTTTGATAAAGAGAGGGCAGATGTGATCTTTCCCCTCTTCCGGTAAATCCGCATCTGAGAAAGATACCGCTCCCATATTAACTTTGCTCTTCTCTTGAATACCGCTCCCATATTAACTTTGCTGTTCTCTTGAATATCTTCACATTTCATTACTCCCTCAATTTGTATGAAGTTGATCAGCTCCTCCGGTGTTATGGAGGTGGAAATTGGTATGCTAGCCAAGGCCTTGGCCATAGTTTCTCTGTGCTTTTTAGAAGTAGCTAATAAATCCTAAATGCTAACACTTGCTTGGGTTCTTTTAATTGCTTGAGCACGGTATCATTTTCTTCTTCTTTGTTCCCTACTTCAGTTTCCTTTCCTTTATTAACTTCTACCTCCTTAGGCGGTGGCCTTGTATAAGGCTTACCAGATCTAGTGTTCATTACTTCATCTTCTTCGGGCTCGGACCAAATCCATTCTTCCTTCTTGGATACAAGATCGTCATCACTATGGCTTGAATCCCAAAATCCGTTCACAACACAAATTGCTACTTCTTTACCCACCATAGCTTGTTCAATTTAGCTAAATACCTCTTCTTCTTTGGTTGCTTCTCCACCCACATCTTGGAAAGAAGACATGACAAAACTTTCATGCAAACCTCCTCCAATCATGAAGGTTGCCGGTGGTGGTACTCTATTGAACCTTTGTAATGGATTGTCTTTGGTGTTCAGCTTGTTGGGCTCGGGCAGCTTTTTACTATCAATCAAATTTTGGATCTCAAGCCTCAACCTAACACATCTATCCGTGTCGTGCCTTTGCATTTGATGAAATTGACAAAATGCTTTAGTGTCAAAATTAGGTGGGAGAGGATTAGGCAAAGGACGAGGATTTAAGGGTTGTAACAATCCCTTCCTTTGAAGCTTATTGAGAACCCAAGACATCGGTTTCTCCAATTCTGAAAACTACCTTCTTGTTCCTTGGCTAATAGCATTAACACCAAATGCCTTTTGCATTCCTTGGTTACCAGACTGATAGTTTCCTTTCTCGTTCCTTCTTATTGAAAAATGGTTCTTCTCTCTTTCCCATTCTTCAATTTGTAGACCGGCTTTGGAGGAGATCATTGAAATCATGGATGAGTGTATGAGAAATCCTTTCATAAAGACTAGGCAACACCCCTCTCACAATCATTCTTATTTGATCAAATTCATTGGGCCTCTTCTTGAGCAAAGCGGCCTTATTTCTCCATCTTTTCATATAGTCCACAAAATTTTCGTTTGGCCTTTGTCTAATGGACTCAACTTCCATTAAGGTTAGCTTCCATCTCAACGTTGTATCCATATTATTGGATGAAGGAATTATATAGCAGATCCCAACTCTTTTGTGTTCCATCTTCTAAGGTATTGAACCAATTTTAGATAACAGGATCCAATGAGAGCATAAAGTACCTTAGTATTTGAGCCTTAGTAGCTCGGGCAGACTGCATAGCAGTGATATACTGCTTCAAATGGAGGTGAGGATTTTCAGTTCCATCAAACTTTGCAAAAGATGGCATCTTGAATTTGTATGGAACTTCTTCGTCTAGCTCAAATAATTTGTCAACTTCGGACATTTCTTCAGTTTTCAGCTTCTTCTCAATTTTTTTTTTCAAATCCGCAATCATCTTTTCAACATCAGAAGTTTCAGTTTTCTCCATAGCTGATCTTTCAACAATCTTTGGTTCTTTCTTCTTGTCTTGAGAATCTTGGAAGTATTGAGACCAATCATCATCATCATCAATGATCACCTTATCATCATCAAAAACAACTTCACCAACTTTAGCCTTCCCTTTGTCCTTTAGCTTCTTAGTGCTAGCAGATGCCTCGGCATGATTTTCTAAAATTGCAGCCAATTGGTTCTTCATGGTCTCAGCCAGGGCCTCTTTTATTTCTTCCATCTTGGCATTGAGGGCGTCGTCCACCATTCTTTGAATTTTTTCGGGCTCTATTTCTTTTAGCGAGCAAGTGATTGAGTTGCTACTAGATTCTTCGTCTCCGGCATAGGTCAGATTGTCGTAAGCTTTTGAACTGTCATAATCTAGGGTTGTGAGCCAGAGAGGATCAATGAAATGAATGCAAATGTATGTATGCATGTATGCACAAAAAATAGATAAAGAAAGATAATTAGGACGTTCATTCCAACCTTATAACTTCCACACACGAATGGCGAGTCTCTTTTCCTAGGTAACATGGTTAACAAAAATACCAACATGGGGTATCTTGTTTTTCGAATAATTCCCTCAGACGTTTCAACCAATAGTTATATTTTTAAAAATGGAAATTAGTTCATGATAATTTCGATTAATTAGGTTTTAATCCATTCAACCAACTAAAGTAGCTTTTATGCTATATTGAATTAAAATGAAATTAAGAGGTTTATTATAAATAGATTTCTCACTTGAAAAAGTAACTAATGATTCATGCCAAAAACAAGCCCATGATTAATTATTCTTAGTATAAACTAGGCTCACAATTGATTTTTGGTATTTCATAATTGACCTAAATAATTTGCAAGCTCTTTGTAAGAAAAAGTTGGATGAAAATAATTTTGTTTCTAAGCCCATTGTAAAAAGATTTTAGAAAAAATGAATTTAGGGCTTAGTATTTGGGTCATGAGCAAAAGAATTTTAGATTTGATTTTAGAAAAGTTTTATGTCCAAAGACCATTTTGAAAAGTTTTGAAAATAGCTTTGGTCTTTTGGACTTTAAAGAAAAAATTTATTTTGAGCTTACAATATACTTTAAGCCCGAAGAAAATGGAGTCGCCACCCGGACGGGCCAAAAAAAAAGAAAGGGGTGGATGACTCAATTCCTAAGGAATCCCCAACCTCCTAATGGGTTCGGAAAGTTGGTTACGTGTGGGGAAGGTGAGAAATGGCCCAGCACCCCCACAATGCCCGGTTCATTAGAACCGGCCTCCTTTGCAGGTCTTAATATTATAAAATTCATAAGTATAACAATATTATCCATATTACATGCAACCATTAAAATAAAGCATCATTATATTAAAATCAAAGCAACCTCCAAACAAATCAAATAAATGGACACACATCCGATGATGGAAATATGTCCTTACATCGTCCATGTTTAAAACTAAATAGGACACCCATCGAAAGGTGGAAACATGCCTTTTACATTGGTCTTAAATCTTTAAAATAAAATAAATTACATGATGTTCATGACATGAGGTACCCAAAAATATGGAAACATACCTCTTACAATAATTGAAAATCAAAATAAATCAATAAAAGTAAATAACCATTCATCATAAATAAATCATTCATTAAAGATATTAAACATCAATCAAAATATATAATAAACATTCATCCAATTTAAATAAAATAGTAAATATATTAACTTTAGGGGTTCATGTATTAATTAGGGTTTCTAAGGTTTTATGTTCAATAACTAGGGTTTTGCATATACTAGTTTAATTTGTTGAGAAATATTTTAAAGTAATAACATAGCTACTGGATCGTTAAAAAGATTTAAGGTTTTAGATGTTTTTATGAAAATAATATTACTGTGATTTAAAAAAGTAGGTTTAGTTAGGGTTTTAAGCAAACATCATGAAATTAGGGTTTTTTAAGACATTAGGATTTTTAATTTTAAAAGATTGGGTTTTAGGTTCACTGGATTATGGTTTTAGGTGTTGATGATCTTGTCATAAAGTTTTGATGTTTTAAGAATTAGGGTTTAGGAAAGCTAGGGTTTACTGGATTGGATTTTAAGAAGTAATAAGATAGTTTAGGGTTTTTGATATTTTGGAAAATATGTTTGATCTTAAGATTTAAGAAAACAGTTTAAGGTTTTATAGAAACAATTATGATTAAAGTTTTTAGAAACTGTAAAGAAGATTAGGGTTTGGAGATTTAAGAAGACATTTGGAAATTTTGGACAATAAGTTAGAGTTTAGATGATTAAGAAAAAATAGTTCGGGGAAAAACAATTTAGGGTTTTAAAAGTTTTAGAAACAGAAGGATGATTTAGGGTTTTTGAAGTTTTGGAAACAGAAGAATAATTTAGGGTTTTTGAAGTTTTTAGTTTTATAAAACATGAAAGTGGAGTTTTGAAAACCAACTAATTAATGTATTAACTACAGTAAATAATTAAAGTCAATGAAACAAAGATCAAATTACTACATATTCTTATTAATCAAAGAAAACGAAGCTACTATGAATATATAATTTATGATTAAAGATGAAACCTGCATAGTTGGTTCCACCAAAAACTGATTTCTGGATGAACAATAACAAAGGCAATGTTGCTGCCTTTGATGGGTTGATGATTGCTTCTTGTTGCTAATGTCTCTTGCTCATATGGTTTTCTGTCTTTTTTTTCCTTCCCAAGTCAGAAGTCCAAAGTTTCATTTTTTAGTAAAATAAATTTTTGATCCCTAATGCTGTGTTTTAATGTGGTATTTATAGAAAAAATAACAAACTTACTTCTAATTGTCTAAGGAAATTAAAACTATTTAGGAAAAGAAACCAAAACCAAATAGAATTTGGTTTCGGAAAAAACTGCACTGAAAAATTGCGCTGGCAAAAAAACTGTTGCAGACGAAAACTGCGTGAATTGCGAGAGAATCACTGGGCTGGCCAGCCATTTCACCGCAGGAATTTCCTGCGGCGAATTGGCCCAAGCCAATTCACTTTCGGCGATGAAATTTTTCATCACCGATTTTCTCGTCTCCGATTTTATTTATTTATTTATTATATATTTTTATTTATTATTATTTTTTAACTTTACTAATATTAAAAAAATTACAAATAATAAATAATAAATAATAAAATAGATATTATTTATTTAAAATACAACAAAAATTATTTTGGACTATAAAAAAATCGGACCAGACTGGGTCAAAAATTAAGGGTCTACAGAAGCACAAATGGCCTTTGATCAACTTAAAACGATCATGACTATAGCCTCTATACTTGCCTTACCAAACTTCACTTAACCCTTTGTATTAGAGTGTGATGCAAGTAAGACATTGGGCAGTTCTCATGCAATAAGGCAAACCAATTGCCTTTATTTCTAAACACTTGAGCCCTAAAAACCAAAATTTATCTATCTATGAGAGGGAACTCCTAGCAATACTATTTGCAGTAACCAAATGGAGGCATTACTTGGAGTAGGGAAGCTTTGTCATCAACACTGACCGTCAAAGAATTAAACACCTCATTGAGCAAAGATTACACAGCTATGTGCAGCAAAGGGGCATTACTAAGTTGTTGGGGCTGGATTACAAGATTAATTACAATAAGGGTAGAGAGAATAAGGTGGCAGACTCATTATCAATGGAGGATGAAGTGAAGCAAGGCGGTGTTCTCTACACATCTGTAGTAGTTCCAGCTTAGATACTAAAGGTAGAATAATCTTATAAAGTAGACCCCTAAGCCTAAGAACTCTTAATAGTTGCTACCACTCAAACTGACTAGGCTCATAATTATTCATTGAAGAAGGGAATTCTAAGGTATAAAAGTAGATTGTTCATTGGAAGTTCCACTGAGTTAAGAAATAAGTTGCTGGGTCAATACCATGACAGTCCACTTGGGGGCCATTTAGGTATACTTCCTACTTACAATTGATTAAAAGCTCATTTTTATTGGCCTGGTATGAATACATCAATTAAAGAGTGAGTGCTAAAGTGTTATGTCTCCAAAAGAAAGAGTGGGTGCTAAAGTGTTATGTCTCCAAAAGAAAGAGTGGGTGCTAAAGTGTTATGTCTCCAAAAGATGTAAAAGTGAGAGTTATTCATATCCATGTTTGTCACAACCCCTACCTATTCCCTCCACTGCTTGGTCCAACATAAGTATGGACTTTATTGAGCAGTTGCCTAAATCTAAAGGTTTTAATACCATACTTGTAGTAATAGATGGTTTGACCAAAATAACCCATTTCATACCACTTTCACACCCATTTACAGTAGCTACATTAGCAAAGGAATTCTTGAACCACATCTATAAACTTCATTGGTTACCGCGAGTCATTGTCTCGGATAGGGATAAGCTTTTCACTAGTTTATTTTGGAGAGAATTATTCAAATTTTAAGGGTTAAACTCCACATGAGTTCCTCTTACCACCACTAAACTGATGGGCAAACGAAAAGATTGAACCAAACCTTAAAAACTTGCCTAAGATGTATGACTCACACACACACACCCCAAAAAGATGGGTCGAATGGTTAGCTCTAGCTGAGTGGTGGTATAATTCCACTTATCACTCTTCAATCCAGATGGCTCCTTTTACAACTCTTTATAGTTATAACCCTTCTTTCCTAACCCTTTCGAATATTGGCAGTAATTTTGCTGCTGTGGAGGATTTACTAAGGGAAAGGGAACACATTAAGACACAGTTGAAAGCGAATTTTCATGAAGCTCAGCAAAGAATGAAGGCTTATGCAGATAAGAAAAAGAGTGAGAGGATATTTGAAGTAGGAGACATGGTTTACTTAAAGTTATAGCCTTATCACCAAACATCTGTTGCTTTATGGAAACACCTAAAGTTATCAACTAAATACTATGACCCTTTTAAAGTTATAGAGAAGGTTGGGCCTGTTGCCTATAAACTAAAACTTTCAGCAGATTATAAGATACATCTAGTCTTTCATGTCTCCCTTTTGAAGAAGAAAATTATTCTTAATAAGGTGCCATCAATAGATTTACCTGTAACTCAGAATGTAGACTTAGTTATTAGGCCAAAGAAATTCCTGAATTCTGGGGTGATTTTGAGGGATAACCAACATGTGCAACAAGTCTTAATTAAATGGATGAATTTACAAACAATAGATGCAACTTGGGAGGATTTAAGCTTCATTTCTAAGCAATTTCCTACTTCTACGCATTCTTATGGACAAGAATGGCTTAGAGGGGAGTGTATTGCTACATAAAGTAGAAGAAAGAAGGATAAGAAGATTGTTGAGTAAGTAGTGGTTGGTTGTAAGGTCACTAATAGGGCAATTGGAATAGCGGATTGCATCCATCATTGGCAAGGGAATATTTCCTCTATTGTACTTTTATCTTCTAGCTAATTTTACTATTATTTAGGATTGTACAGTTAGCCTCTCAGGCATTATGAATGAATATCATTATTTCATATTCTCTCTATTCTATCCTCTTCTTCTACTCTCTTCTTCTCTCTCTATTCTCTCTCTTTCTCTCTCTTCCTTTCTATTGGATTGTGTGTGTTAAGTGCTTGAGTTGCTACATACTTGTATTAAACTATAAACAACCATTATTTACAACCAAAGAATTAATAAAAATAAAAAAAAATAGAAACAAAGATTAAAGTCTTCAAATTTAGAAAAAGGAAAATGACCCCAAAGGAATATAGTATTAAAAGCAATAAATAAGACAATCCTTACCTTCCATATTACCTAAAACTAACCATAAGGGATTTAGTAGCAAGATCAGCCACACAAAATCCAAGTTTCCAACTTTCCTCTCCATTACCCATTGCACAAAAGAACTCACACCCCTTTAAACTTATAACATCTCAAATCTCCTCAGATCCAAACCAAACATCTCACACCAAAACCCAGCACACCATCACATAATAAACAAAAGAAAAAGACAAAGAAGAAGAAAGAAAACCCAACAAACATAACCTTAACTTTCTAAAAAAGTAAAATGTTAAGTATAACCCCACCATTACCTCCTAAATTACCATCTTAAATATCACATCCCAAAAGCAATCAACCCCTTCTATCTAAAAGATTGAAGCTAACTCCCTTCAAGTTTATTGCCTACTATTTTTGTGTGTTTTTCTTAATAATTCTTGCTTTCTCCTCCTCTTCCTTGTTATGTTCACAAACAACTATACCTTCCTTTCTCTGATTTGTTCCTAACATAGAGTGACTAAAACATATCTTAACATTCAAAACATTCACGTTTCATGTTTCGCCAAAATGCCCCATTCCAAAATGAGTATCAAATTCCTATTATAGCTAACTCAACTTACACTCTACACTTTATAGCAAGTGTCTTTGCATTTCAATATCTATCTATATCCATTTCCAACAACTGTAACCATTTATTCCTTGATAGACTAACAATTACATTTTTTTTATCCAATATGAGAGTAAAAAATTACATAAAGTACATAAGCTCACTAAGATGATCTAACTAATGAAGACAGAGACAATATGTGAAAATCCCCCATGGAAAAAGAAAAACAGAAACACACTCCATAATTTTTCTAAGAATACGCACTCAAGTTTAAAGGTTTATAATGAAATATTCAGTACCCATCAAAAACTAAATTACAAATAAATAAATTTCAAGTTTTAGCCAACACCCACAAGTAAATAAATCATATTGATTAACATCGTCTTTTTTATCAACTCAATTTCAGTTCCAATAATAGTTTCTCTATTAAACTATTGAAATCAATCAATAAATAAATACGTATTAAAAATAAATTAAAATAAAAGCTCTATTTTAGATTTAGAAGAGAACTAACCAGTGAGTGAAGAATTCAATGATGGAAAATGTAGCAGAAGTGTCTTTAAGAACAGTGTCAAAATCGGTAACACTGAAATCAACTGTGTAATATGCTTTGACAACATTATCGTAGCTTCCTTGTTTTATGGTGGATTCTCTGGGTAAGGAACAAATCAGTTCAAAATGGAGCCAAAGTAATAGATCTCTGAAAACGGAAGCCAAGGATGTTAAAACCCATCTCAATAAGCATGTCTTCTGCCATGAAATAAAGTAAAAGAAAAGGTGAAAATAGAACCCAAGGAATAAATTGCTTGAAAATGGACTCGAGGCGTTTCATGAAAATGGAACCCAAGGTGTAACATCCATAATTTTTCAAAATTAAATTAAAATAAATTAAATAAATAATTTAAATGGATAATGGAAGGATTAAAAGTGAGAAAATGGAGCGTATATGTGTGTGAGCGGGGATTTTTGCCCCCACTCCCGGTAGAATGGTTCTTGCGACTTCAGCACTGTTTAGGCTCAGGGCCTTAGAGAACACGGACCTAAGTCTAGAGAAAATGGAGCCGCCACCCGGACGGTCCGGGAAAAAGAAAGGGGTGATGACTCAATTCCTAAGGAATCGCCAACCTCCTAATGGGTTTGGAAAGTTGGCTACGTGTGGAGAAGGTGAGAAATGGCCCAGCACCCCCACAACACCCGGTTCATTGGAACCGGCCTCCTTTACAAGTCTTAATATTATAAAATTCTTAAATATAACAACATTATCCATATTACACACAATAATTAAAATAAAGCATCGATATATTGAACATCAAAACAATGTCTAAGCAAAACAAATAAATGGACACCCATCCAAAGATGGAAACATGCCCTTACATCCATGCCTAAATAGGACACCCACCAAAAGGTAGAAACATGTCCTTTACATTGGTTCTAAAATAGAAAAGCAATTTAAATTACATGATATTTAACTAATGAGGTATCCACCAAGTGGAAACATACCTCTTACAACATTTGGAAATCTAAATAAATTGATAAAAGTAAATAACCATTCATCATTAATAAATCATTCATCAAAGAAATTAAATATCAATAGAAAGTAAACATCCATCCATGATAAATTAAATAAACTAAGCATTAAACTTAAATAAATTAAAGCATATAGAATAAACCAAAGCATAAACAAATATAAAATTGAATAAGGCAAGTAAAGATTCAAATTAGAGCTACTGTTTCCATTTAAGGTTCTTTATTCCATGTGTTTAGGGTTTCGAAAAGTAGCTCTAATTAAAAGTAGCTATGATTCAAGAAGTTGGTAAAATTCAAATTAGAGCTACTGTGTTTAGGGTTTAAGCTACTGTGTTTTTAAGAGAATTAAAATGAATTAAAGTTCTATGATTCAAGAAGTTGGTAAAATTCTTTGATTAACCAAATTAGGGTTTGTGATGTAAAATTATGAATTTAGAGTTTGGGCTCTTCAAAACACTTAGATTATGATTTTCGGTTACTGAATTATTATTTTGAGCTTACTGTGTAAAATTATGTTTATGTGGTTTTTAAAGTTTTAAAAGATTAGGGTTTAGAAAATTTTAGGGTTTAGGTTTTAAGGGAGTTAGGGTTTACTATTTTAGTGTAATATCCCAAAGTACACCCTAAAAGTTTTAGAATAATTATTGTTGTATATGGATTTAATGTGTATGTTTAATGGAAAGAGAAAATAAGTGAAGAGAGTGTATATGTTGTATCTATGGAAATATATATAAGTTAAACTAATGAAAGTCAAAAGAAGAGAAATGAATTAATTTAATACCCGATTTTGGTGTACATTGGAATAGTAGTAGTAAGAAAATATGTTGGTAAAATATGTAAGGAAAATATTATAAGAGATAGATGTATATGAAGGATGATATGTATATATGGTATTTGGAAAAATATATGGGAAATATAAAAGCAATATATAAGAGATATACATATACCAACATATACATCACATATACATAATGTATAAAGTGGTGTAGGAAAAGTAAGTTTATATAATTAAATAATAATAATAATAATAATAATAATAATAATAATAATAATAATAATAATAATAATAATAATAATAAGAGAAAAGAAAGTCAAAGGGTAGATAAGTGTGTGGTGGAGATTTTTAGAGATATTATATTATATTATTATTATATATATATATATATATGATAAGTATGAGAAAAGGAAGAAAAGATCTTTCCTTCTTCTTCTTCTTCTTGAACGAGAGAGAGAGAGAGAGAGAGAGAGAGAGAGAGAGAGAGAGAGAGAGAGATGTGATTTTATCTATATATACATCAAATTCTTAAGGGCTTTAAGAGAATTGAAGGTGGAGATTGAAGATTTGGCAAAGAATTCAAGTAAGTATTCATTTCCTTATATTGATTTCTATTGTGGTTAGTGTGTGAAAATGATGTTAGTGAAAGATTAAAGTTTATAGATATGTTAAATTGGTATTTAGATGATGATAATATGGTTATTTGTGAGGATGATGATGGATTATTGAAATTGTTTAATAAGGGTTTAATATAAATGAGTTGGAGAATTGAGTAATTGATATATGATTGATGTATGTTTGTGTTTAACGAAGTTGAAAACATAGAATACATGAATTTGGTCCAGAAACAGAGGCATTTTGGATGCCACGCCCGTGGCCCTTGGCTGCCACGACCGTTGCCATTGGAAGCCATGGCCGTGGGGGTGTTGAGCAAGAGAGACAGATTCATTTGCTATGCCACGGCTGTAGGGGTTGGAAGGCTATGACCGTGGGGATTTTAGAAAGATTGGGCAGAATTGTTTGCTATGTCACGCCCGTGGGGGTTGGAAGGCCACGACCGTGGGGTCCTAGAGAGAGAGGTTGGTTTGTAATTTGTGATCTAAGGGTCTAGTATGAGATTAATAAGTGAATAATTATATTGAATTCATGTGTATCTTTGAGTAAGTGTGTGTTATTCCTTGTGGATTAGGTTGTGAAGAAGTTGTTTTGCCCTAATCCAAGTGTTGAGGATTACTGGAAGATAAGTTTGGTGTGGTGTGATTGCTCATGAGGTAAGTACAAACCCTATTTGATTGCATATAGTTATATGTCTTTGGACCTTAACACATTTGGTTATAAATGTGTTAAGTAATCTATTACATTATTGATGCATATGAATAATGCTATGTTGTGCACAATGTGAATTATGTCGAATGTATGTTGAAGATTCTAAATATATGAGTAATGTAAATTGCTATGTATATATGTTAATAATGAAATGTGAAAGATATGATGAATTGATTTAATGTGAATTGAGATATAATGAGGTGTGAAGCCAATGTGATTGGTTATGATGAATCAAATGAAATAAGAGGGGCATGTGTGCCTAAATGATGATATTCAATGCAATTAATTATGTATACTCTATTAATAAGATAATGATGCAAATGAGATGATTGAGGCATGGTTGCCTAAGTGATGATGAGAAAATGAGAATGAAATTGATAATGAAATAATGAACGAATTGTGTGTCTAATGTGTTATTCCATTTTTAGAGTTTTGTTGTTGGTGGCATGCCTATAGTAACAATCTCTTGAAGTTAGGTTGGGCTTGATCCTTGAAGCCAAGTTGGGTTGAAGTTTTGCATGCTTAACTCCCCTTGAAGCTTGGTTGGGTCTAGTCCTTGAAGCCTAATTGAGATGTTACAACCCTTGAAGCTAGGTTGGGTTTGGTTCTTGAATCCAAGTTGGGTTGATACTTAGCATGCTTTGTTCCCCTTGAAGCTTGGTTGAACCTAAATCCTTGAAGCCTAGTTGGGATAATGATAATGATAAATGTGATAATTAAACCAAAACATTAACTCTGAAAGTTGAATGGCATATTAGTGTCTTTTGGGCCCATGTTTGTCTTTGTTTAAATGAGACTCATGAAATGTGAAATGAATGAATAATGAGACCCATGCTTGTTTTTGTTGGAAATGTGATTCGTGAATGGTGAATTGTGAATAATGAATTAATTGAATAATATAAGGACTTGTAATATTATGAAGTATGATATGATTACAATACATAAGTAAACTATTGAGAAGAAATATGGCTTGAGAAGCTAAGTTAAAAGATGAGATTATGAAAATATAGTATGACATGTAATATGTGTATGGATGTAGACATTGTGAGTATTAGTTATGGAATTGTGGTTTGTGTTAATGATATGTGTATATGTTTATAATTATGAGATTAGTAGAGATATATGAAAAGTGTAATTGAAATGGGAAAACATGATAAGAAAATAAGGATACATGAAGTTAACATATGAATATGTTTATATTATTTATTTGTACTACTAAGCTTTCGGGCTTAGCGCGGTTGTGTAAATCGCGAAGGTGAGCAGATGGTTGATCTGAAGTATATTCGTTATGCAACGAGAAGGGTAAGAGTATTTCAAGACCAACTAGAAGGTGGTGTATACATGTACAATTTAAATATATTGTATTTTGATAGAAATGTATTCATATGTATAAGTAAGTTTTGATAAAGACAAGATTATTGTATATAAGTAAGATCATTGAAAGTATAATGATTTTGTAAATGTTCTTTAAATAAAATGTATTATTGTTTTGAACTTCGATAAAAGTTTTAAACTGTAACAAAAAGTGACATTCTTATACTTTATATACGTACTGTATGTATATCCGGTATATGTATAGTACTTATATAGAGTATGGGGGTGTTACAATTATTTTGGTATCAGAGCTTAGGTTCGAGATTCTCGGCCTAAGTAGAATTAAAAAGAAAATTTTTGAAAAGCTTAAATAGAATTAAAAAGAAAAGTTTTGAAATGAAATTTGTAATACATGCATATGCCTTAACACCTAAGTTGGTCTCGGATGTGGCATTATGTGAATTGTGATGTATTTGAATTAGATGAGATGGATGATAGTGCGTGGATGAAGTTCTACATGAAAGGAAAATTAGAGAAAGAAATGCAATGGACTTATATAAGTTTAATTGATAAATTAAAGAATGGGAATTTATTCAAGTAAAGTAAATTAAATTGTTAAATGTGTTTAAAGTATAAAGAAATGAATAGGAGAATAAAGTTGGAAATGAGTTAAAAATAAAATCAAGATTAAAGTATGTACTCTCTCCTCTACAGTTTGGATCTCTTTCTAATAAACCTTATGTTTGGATTATTAGAGGGAGGAAATATTGTTGGATTGTTAATATGGAAAGATATGTTATTAAAATGAAGAGAGTATGGTGGAATATTGAGTGAGTTGATTGGTATAGACAAAGTGTGACTATTTAAAGTTTGGGGTATATGAAGTTAAGGTTTTGTTTAAAAGAAAAAGAGATGATGTTGGTTAAGTAAGAAGATAAATTGGTATTGTTTGTATTGTTATTTTAATGCAAACATTGTGATTTCAATGTTAGAAATGTGATATGCTTGAATATTGTGAAAGCTCATGTTAATGGTGGTAATATATGTGACATTTGGATTTTTGAAATGAGCTTAATAATTATGAAAATTATATGTTTTGATGTTGCTTTGTGGTATATTTGTATAAGATGTTTTTAAAGTTGATATTAATAAAAGATGAGATTTGTAAATTGAAGTTTAGGTGAGGTAGTGATTTGAGAATTTAAAATTTTAATGGAATATTGATAAAGATTATTTAGATGTCGATAGTTTAATGTACGTTAAACATATGAGCTATTTGCAATGAATATTATTGCATATGAGAATACTACGAATTGGGTAATGAGATTGATAGTATGAGAATTTGTTTTGAAGTAAAAAGAAAGTGATTGAGCGAGTGAAAATGAGTTACTTTAAGTCATTTGACTGGAAAGGGTAAAAATGGATATGGAAGTATATTAAATGCTTTTAAAGACCAAAGTGAAAGAGATGTCACATTAGGAATGTGACTAAGATGTATGTGAAGTGTTATTATGGTTAGAATATGTATATTTGTTGTGTTGATAAATACTTTACATCATATTAAAAGAATGAGAATGATAATGTTCAAAGGAAAGTAATAAACATTAAATTTGTATAGAATGTATGCAAAAGAGAAATTAAATAAAATTGCATGATTATGTGTATACATGTATAGGATATGTGAGAGGAGTTTTTCAATATGAATGTAATTGTAATATGTAAGGAATGTGGGAAGTGAATCACATTATGGATGTGACCTATGAATGTGTGTGTGGTATAACTACTGGTCTAAAGATATTAAGAATGATATTGCATATATTAGTGGACCTAAGAGAGATTAGGTCTTGACCTGTGCAAAGCTAGATAGACTATGTATAGAAATTAAGAGTGAAAATGGACTCGAGTAATATTGGATGGTGAAATTGTTATGGTAATCACTGAACTTGATGATCATATAATATTTTGAGTCCCAAAGTATCCACATGTGGGAAAGTTTTATGTATATGTGTATTATAAGGGCTTGTAAGGAAAAAGGGGAAGTATAATGTATAAAATTTTTAGAAGAGATAGATTAGAAATGGATTAATAAATGGAAATTGTGTAAGATTTGTTTATGATCGAATATGTATACGTAAGAGATGTTAATAATAATATTGTTGAGTCATGAATTAAGCTAATAATGATCATATAATCGAGTGCAAATTGGGTTGAAATGGAGTTGAAATGTGTTAACTCTTGGTGTAGCAAAAGTTTAGAGAATGAATATGTAATTCTTGCAATATAATTTAGTTTTGTAATTGGAAAGGTTGGAAGCAGAATAATAAAAGAACAGTATGGATTTATAAGCGTCAAGCGTAATCATTAATCTCTTATGGTCATATGATTTGTTTAGTATATTTGGCTGATTAGTTTTGTTATCCACAGATTTGGGACTGAGATAATATGACTGTAGTATAGTTTTGGTGAGATTGATAATTATGTTTCTAGGAACATGGTCAATAGTTATGATTGGTAAAGTTGTACCTTATCATTTTATGTTAGAAATTTGTTTGTGATTATGAAAAGTAAGGAAAGATAAGAGAATTATGAAAATGTTTTGAGTTATGGATAATGTGATAAAAAGGTAATTATTGTAAATATAGTAATGGAATGAAATGTGAGGAGATATTAAAAGGGAGAAATTACAAAATGTGACTGAAAGTTATACTGAATATGTTTATGGTATAAAGTGAATAAGTGGATGGGCTTAAGGTTTAAGTGAATGAACTATAGATAGTAAAAATGGTATGAGATTATCATGAGAATTGGTAGAAATTATACTAAGATAATAGAAAATAAACTATGTGTATATTGAAAGATAATTTGAAGTGATTTGTTATCATGATAATTTGACTGAATATGGATATGAAGAGATTAGGATTTGAATATAAATTTGACTTAATGGAACTAGGTCATATATATATATATATTGTGAAATTTAATGATAAGTTTAAATAAATTATTCGTTGGTTTGAATTGAATAAGATTGAGACGTTAGTATATTATGACAGATAGATCAATTGATCTAGATTTCGCTAAGGTTGCGAATCATTATTGAGATTTAATATGTATAGTTGTACTAAGAGTATAAAATTTAAGTGATAATGTATATGATATAATATTATGACAAATGAATGGACATGAATAAATTGAGTTATATCAATTGTAAATGATGATGAAAGGGAAAAGATTGATTATCTGTAAAGTAAGTTGAAAGGCATTGTACTAATATTTATGTTAAGTGAAAAAGCATGCTAAAGAAGGAATTAAGTGTGTGAAAAATAAGGATCTTGTTATCAATTAAGGTTTCATCAAAGTCTATTCTGAAAGTGAGTGTAATGACGGGATAATCAATAGTAAGATATAAATCAATGATTTTTAAGGTTAAAGTTAAGAGAGTAATTATAAAGAGATGAAGTAAAAAAATATATATATCTTGAATGTAATAATTAGAAGAAGTACATGTATAATATAAGATGATCTGATTCTTGTATCAAGATAAATTAATTAGGAATGTAATGAGTTATTTTGAATGTTTGGATAAGAAGGTAATAAGATATATAGATAGATATAATGATGAGTTATAAACTTTAGAGAAGATGATTGACTCTAAGGGGGAGAGTAAAAGTTATATGATTTGATGACATAATAACTTAAGAATATAATTAACTTCATATGGAAGTTAAGATGGTATTATGTTAGGAATGGATTGCTATTGTACTAGATAATTTCGAGGACGAAATTACTTAAGGGGGAGAGAATTATAATATCCCAAAGTACACCCTAAAAATTTTGGAATAATTATTGTTGTATATGGATTTAATGTGTATGTTTAATGGAAAGAGAAAAGAAGTGAAGAGAGTGTATATGTTGTATCTATGGAAATATATATAAGTTAAACTAATGAAAGTCAAAAGAAGAGAAATGAATTAATTTAATACCCGATTTTGGTGTACATTGGAATAGTAGTAGTAAGAAGATATGTTGGTAAAATATGTAAGGAAAATATTATAAGAGATAGATGTATATGAAGGATGATATGTATATATGGTATTTGGAAAAATATATGGGAAATATAAAAGCAATATATAAGAGATATACATATACCAACATATACATCACATATACATAATGTATAAAGTGGTGTAGGAAAAGTAAGTTTATATAATTAAATAATAATAATAATAATAATAATAATAATAATAATAATAATAAGAGAAAAGAAAGTCAAATGGTGGATAAGTGTGTGGTGGAGATTTTTAGAGATATTATATTATATTATTATATATATATATGATAAGTATGAGAAAAAGAAGAAAATATCTTCTTTCCTTCTTCTTCTTCTTCTTGAAGGAGAGAGAAAGAGAGAGAGAGAGAGAGATGTGATTTTATCTACATATACATCAAATTTTTAAGGGCTTTAAGAGAATTGAAGGTGGAGATTGAAGATTTGGCAAAGAATTCAAGTATTCATTTCCTTATATTGATTTCTATTGTGGTTAGTGTGTGAAAATGATGTTAGTGAAAGATTAAAGTTTATAGATATGTTAAATTGGCATTTAGAAGATGATAATATGGTTATTTGTGAGGATGATGATGGATTATTGAAATTGTTTAATAAGGGTTTAATATAAATGAGTTGGAGAATTGAGTAATTGATATATGATTGATGTATGTTTGTGTTTAAGGAAGTTGAAAACATAGAATACATGAATTTGGTCCGGAAATAGAGGCATTTTGGATGCCACGCCCGTGGCCTTTGGCTGCCATGACCATGGCCATTGGAAGTCATGGCCGTGGGGGTGTTGAGCAAGGGAGACAGGTTCATTTGCTATGCCACGGCCGTAGGGGTTGGAAGGCCACGACCGTGGGGATTTTAGAAAGATTGGGCAGAATTGTTTGCTATGCCACGCCCGTGGGGGTTGGAAGGCCACGACCGTGGGGTCCTAGAGAGAGAGGTTGGTTTGTAATTTGTGATCTAAGGGTCTAGTATGAGATTAATAAGTGAATAATTGTATTGAATTCATGTGTATCTTTGAGTAAGTGTGTGTTATTCCTTGTGGATTAGGTTGTGAAGAAGTTGTTTTGCCCTAATCCAAGTGTTGAGGATTATTGGAAGATGAGTTTGGTGTGGTGTGATTGCTCATGAGGTAAGTACAAACCCTATTTGATTGCATATAGTTATATGTCTTTGGACCTTAACACATTTGGTTATAAATGTGTTAAGTAATCTATTACATTATTGATGCATATGAATAATGCTATGTTGTGCACAATGTGAATTATGTGGAATGTATGTTGAAGATTCTAAATATATGAGTAATGTAAATTACTATGTATATATGTTAATGATGAAATGTGAAAGATATGATGAATTGATTTAATGTGAATTGAGATATAATGAGGTGTGAAGCCAATGTGATTGGTTATGATGAATCAAATGAAATAAGAGGGGCATGTGTGCCTAAATGATGATATTCAATGCAATTAATTATGTATACTCTATTAATGAGATAATGATGCAAATGAGATGATTGAGGCATGGTTGCCTAAGTGATGATGAGAAAATGAGAATGAAATTGATAATGAAATAATGAATGAATTGTGTGTCTAATGTGTTATTCCATTTTTAGAGTTTTGTTGTTGGTGGCATGCCTATAGTAACAATCTCTTGAAGTTAGGTTGGGCTTGATCCTTGAAGCCAAGTTGGGTTGAAGTTTGGCATGCTTAACTCCCCTTGAAGCTTGGTTGGGTCTAGTCCTTGAAGCCTAATTGAGATGTTACAACCCTTGAAGCTAGGTTGGGTTTGGTTCTTGAATCCAAGTTGGGTTGATACTTAGCATGCTTTGTTCCCCTTGAAGCTTGGTTGAACCTAAATCCTTGAAGCCTAGTTGGGATAATGATAATGATAAATGTGATAATTAAACCAAAACATTAACTCTGAAAGTTGAATGGCATATTAGTGTCTTTTGGGCCCATGCTTGTCTTTGTTTAAATGAGACTCATGAAATGTGAAATGAATGAATAATGAGACTCATGCTTGTTTTTGTTGGAAATGTGATTCGTGAATGGTGAATTATGAATAATGAATTAATTGAATAATATAAGGACTTGTAATATTATGAAGTATGATATGATTACAATACATAAGTAAACTATTGAGAAGAAATATGGCTTGAGAAGCTAAGTTAAAAGATGAGATTATGAAAATATAGTATGACATGTAATATGTGTATGGATGTAGACATTGTGAGTATTAGTTATGGAATTGTGGTTTGTGTTAATGATATGTGTATATGTATATAATTATGAGATTAGTAGAGATATATTAAAAGTGTAATTGAAATGGGAAAACATGATAAGAAAATAAGGATACATGAAGTTAACATATGAATATGTTTATATTATTTATTTGTACTACTAAGCTTTCGGGCTTAGCTCGGTTGTGTAAATCACGCAGGTGAGCAGATGGTTGATCTGAAGTATATTCGTTATGGCACGAGAAGGGTAAGAGTATTTCGAGACCAACTAGAAGGTGGTGCATACATGTACAATTTAAATATATTGTATTTTGATAGAAATGTATTCATATGTATAAGTAAGTTTTGAGAAAGACAAGATTATTGTATATAAGTAAGATCATTGAAAGTATAATGATTTTGCAAATGTTCTTTAAATAAAATGTATTATTGTTTTGAACTCCGATAAAAGTTTTAAACTGTAATAAAAAGTGACATTCTTATACTTTATATACTTACTGTATGTATATCCGGTATATGTATAGTACTTATATAGAGTATGGGGGTGTTACATTTAGGTTTTGGAGCTGAATTAGGGTTTTAGGATTTATTATTTAGGGTTTCGGGGAATGAATTAATTTTTAGAATTTGGAAAAAAAATTGATAACTTTATGAAGTTTTATGAAAATGATTTAAAGTTTATAGAAGCAAAAAAGAAGTTTTTAGGGCTTTTGGAAAGGAACAGAACTCAATTTAGAGTTTTGAAAATTTAGAAAGCAAATTAGGGTTTTGGGATTTTGAAGAAACAAAACTAACAACTTTAAACTTTTTGGAAAACAAAGCAACGAATTAAAGTTTTTAAACTTTAAAAAATGTGAATTGAGGTTCTAGAGATTTTGAATTAAAAGAAAAAAAAACAGATGATTAAGCTACTGTGAAAAAAACAAAAAGAAATTAAGAACTCAAACCTTGGTTCGTAGGTTACACCAAAAATTGCTTCTTGGATGAACAAAAACAAAGACAAGCTTTGCTGCCTTTGAATTGATTGAATTGCTTTTCTCTCAAAAAAGAAATTAGGTTGCTTCACTGCCTTTCCTACTTAGTTTCGGATCCAATTTTGATCAATTTCTCCTCCGATTTCTCCCCCCTTTTTTGTGTTGTTATTGCCCTTTTTATAGAAGAATTCTTGATTAATTCTAGTTACTCATGACATATAATATTTATTAAGAAAAGGTAATCGAAACCTAATTGTATTAGGTTTCAGAAATTTTGAGTCGGAAAAATTTTGCTGGCGAAAAAAGACTGCTGGTGAAAAATTGCGCTGGCGAAAAAACTACCGCAGCTGGCTGCGGCAGCGGTGGGCGAATTGTCCTGCGGGGCCATTTTTCCCTCAGAAAATTTATGTGGGCCAAATGGCCTGGGCCATTTCTCCTGTGGGCGAAATGCCCACGAGCCCACGCTGACTTTCGGCGACGATTTTTTCGTCGCCGATTTTTTTTGTTATTTTTTTATTTTTTTATTTTTTATTCACTTCACCATTTTTTACTAAAATAAATATTAAAATTAATCAAGATACCACAAAAAATATTTTGGACTAATTAAAATATATTGGACAACATAAAAATTATTTTGGACTAATTAAAATATATTGGATCGGACTAGGTCAAAAATTAAGGGTCTATAGTTTTCCCCCTGCTTGAACGATCTGAGACTTTAAAAAGTGAAAAGCAACAAGACTTAATTTTTAATGAGATGGTTATTTGAATTTGTCTTGTGTACTTGGACCCGAGACTGAACTTGATTTGGGTACTTGGACCCAAGACTAGATTGAATTTGGGTACTTGGACCCGGGATTGGGTACTTGGACCTGAGATTGGGTACTTAGACCCGAGATTAAATTTGATTTGGGTACTTGGACCCGAGATTGAATTTGATTTGGGTACTTGGACCCGGGATTGGGTACTTAGACCCAAGATTGGGTACTTGGACCCGAGATTGATTTAATTTGGGTACTTAGACCTGAGATTGGGTACTTGGACCCTAGAATGAATTTGATTTGGGTACTTGGACCCAAGCTTGAATTAGATTTGGGTACTTGGACCCGAGATTGGATTAAATTTGGGTACTTGGGCCCGAGATTGAATTTGATTTGGGTACTTGGACTCGGGATTGGGTACTTGAACCCGAGATTGAATTTGATTTGGGTACTTGGACCCGAGATTGGGTACTTGGACCCTAGAATGAATTTGATTTGGATACTTGGACCCGAGCTTGAATTGGATTTGGGTACTTGGACCCGAGATTGGGTACTTGGACCCTAGAATGAATTTGATTTGGATACTTGGACCCGAGCTTGAATTGGATTTGGGTACTTGGACCCGAGATTGGATTGAATTTGGGTACTTGGACCGAGGATGTACTTGGACTCGAGATTGAATTTTATTTGGGTACTTGGACCCGGGATTGGGTACTTGAACCTGAGATTGAATTTGATTTGGGTACTTGGACCCGAGATTGGGTACTTGGACCCTATAATGAATTTGATTTGGATACTTGGACCTGAGCTTGAATTGGATTTGGGTACTTGGGCCCGAGACTGGATTGAATTTGGATACTGGACCTGAGCTAAGTTCTGGATTTAGGGAAGATTCTAGGTTCTGAACCTAAGGAAAATTTGGGTTCTGGACCTGAGCTAAGTTCTGGACTTAGGGAAGATCCTAGGTTATGGACCTAAGGAAAATTTGGGTTCTGGACCCGAGCTAAGTTCTGGACTTAGAAGAGATTCTAGGTTCTGGACCTAATCAAAATTTGGGTTCTGGACCCGAGCTAAGTTCTGGACTTAAAAGAGATTCTAGGTTCTGGACCTGCGGAAATTTTGGGTTCTGGACCTGAGCTAAGTTTTGGACTTAGAAAAGATTATAGGTTTTGGACCTAAGGGTAATTTGGGTTTTGGACCCGATATTGAATTTAATTTGGGTGCTTGGACCCGAGACTGAGTTTGACTAACCTTTTATCAGTTGAGAAGTCTGACTGCTCCGGCTATTCTATGCATGGTGGTTCTTCACCCTCTGAATGGATCTTCATCCTTTGAGATCGGGGTGAATCTTCATCTTTTGAGTTCGGATCTTCATCCTTTGAGATCGGGTCTTCACACTTAGAACATGGATCTTTATCCATTGGAGGTCGGGTCTTTACCTTGGCTTCAGCTCCTTTAGCTGAACTGATCTTTTATCTTTTGCATCTTCATTCTTTTGAGAGTTCTAATGTTCCATTCTTTTGTTCTTCCTTTTTGCAAAAAATTCAGCTATTTTTAGTTGGCTCTCATATCTTCTCCTGCCCCCCTGCGTGGCAAAATACAAGTGAGTTTGAAAATATTTTATATATAGACTCAAAAAATTGAAAAGGAGAAAGTTTGCCCCCTGTGTAGGCTCAAACCCATGATTTTTCTATGCAGGCTCTGATTGATGTTTTTGTTGTCTAGTTCTTCTTACAAGCACGCATTTCTTCTTTTGCAAAATGACTGGAGCTTCCACAAGCAAATAGGCTTTCCATGTCCCCCTGATTTGATATCTTCTTTTGATTCTTTACTTCGCAAGGTATTTGCTGTTCACTTTGGTAAAGAATGGACAATACAAGACAAGAAAGTGTGACGTGATATGCTCATGTATGCATAATATGCATGATAATACTCACAGCGGTTTCATTGACTCACAGACCGAGGTGATTATCAGAAGTATTCTAATTGGTTCCTTTTTGACGCTTGTTCAAGTCTTGCATTGGACGCTTCCCATTTATGACTTTTATCTTTGAGATATTGAAAACATGAATAATGGAGACCCAAGCACCAGAGTCAGGGATTCATTTATTTCGAACTATGTTTCAGCATGTCGGTTGATAGCTTCTTCATGACCTTGCCAATAATCATTTCTTTCGCCCAATGTGTCCTTTAGAGGTTCAACATACTTCCCTTAGCTTGAAGGCTTTGTATGACAAAAATATTTATTTATTTTTTTTTATTTATTTTTTTTGAATTTTAATTTTGAAATCAAATGTTGGCTTTGCCACATTAATGTCAATGCACCTCAGGACTTGATTTTCCAAATTAACATATCTATAACATGACAACCCTAGTTACCGTACTAAACTCGGGAATCATTTCTATTTAAGCAAGAATTGTTGCACTTCAGATAGGCACATACATATTACTTGGCCAAAAGTCTCATTGAGTTTAAATATTATCTATCTCATATGCATGCTTATCCAAACTATCTCCACTAATAGACTTTACCTACCAAGAGAGATCAACAAGCCTTTGATAGGCTTGAAATGGGGTCTATGAGGGACATGGGTTAAAGTGAAGGCCATTTTGAGATTGGAGCTGGTGTGACACAATGGACAAACCCTCACACTACAAATTTCTTGTTGGAACTTTAGACAGTTGGGATCAATCTTTCTAGACTCCAAAGTCCTTTTATCTTTTCGGCATTAATCTAGATCTTGATTGGGATAGTCTTTGCCCTTGCATAAAGTTTGGTTCCCAAATTCGTTTCTTTTCTTCTCCCTTTTCTTTCTTTTTCTTTTTCTTACTTTTACCTTTCTTTGAGCATTTTATCATTTTGTCCTTCTTTCTTGTAGGACTGTCAAGTACAGAACTTTCAAGAACTAGATGGTCTTCCTCTTTTTTCTCCAATTTTGATCGAATCTTTAGTAAAAATATCTTTATGATCCAAATGGAAGCCTTTTGCTGCTTTAGGTAAAAGAAAACTCAGTTGGCTTTCTGAACCACCTTTTTAGGTTTTATTTTTTTCTTTTTATTTTCTTTTCTTTTTTCCTTGTCTTTTCTTTTCTTTCTTTTCTCTTTTTTCTTTCTCTTTCTTTCTTTCTTTCCTTTTTTGGTTCTAGCTCAAACAGAGTTGTCTTGTTTGTACCAACTTGGGATTCCAATAATGGATGAGTGGAGTAACATAAATCTTCTTTAACAGGGATAAATCATTTGTTACTCTATCTTGATATATTGGAGATATTAAGGGAACTTCAACTACCCTTATGGTTTTGAGAACATCAACTATCCTTATGGTCTTGAAAATATCAACTACCCTTATGGTCTTGAGAACTTCAACTATCTTCATGATCTTGACTAATCATTGCTTTCTTTGATATTCTTGCCTCTTTATCTTAGTGATCGTAAGACTTGTCAAAAGTATCACAACAGCTCAGGGTAGGTTGTTGGGACAACTAGGGATTGATATTTAATAGGGTGGCTACTAGTTGTTGGCTCATCAAACAATGCCTAGATCATTTCTCTCTTAAATAAGTAGAGTTCAATTTCACCTCGAAAGTTTGTCAAAGCATGTTCTAAGACTGACTAGGACCTAGACAAAGGTAATTATGCAGGAGCTCTCTCTAAGTAAGCATACATAACTCAATGCTATAGAGCAATTCCCTCAACTAGTAAAGTCATTCAAGTCATGATGCCTAGACACATTAATTTATGAACATCAAGCTAGATTCCTCATTGGTTGATCACCAAAATGAACAAAGACCAACAAAATTTTTGATAAAAGTAATTTATTCAAACAACTTTAAATTTGAAAAACAAGATTGTTCCAATTAAATATTAAAGAAAGTAAAATTGAAAAGCAACATTCAAGCTAAGGAAAATTTGTTGAGTTTAAGCTTTTTTTCCTTTCATATCTTCAATATCCCCATCTTAAAAGGATGATAATACAAAATCTTCTTCTAATCCTTTTCCTACCATGAAGGTTGCTGGTGGCGGCACCCTATTGAACCTTGGAAATGGGTTACCTTTGGTATTGGGCTTGTCCGGCTCAGGCAACTTGCCATTATCAATTAAATTCTGGATCTCATGCCTCAACTTCATGCAATTGTCCGTTTCATGTCCAGGCCTTTGATGGAATTGACAAAATGCATTAGTATCAAAGTTAGGTGGAATAGGATTAGGAAAAGGATGAGGAGTCAAGGGTTGTAACAATCCCTTCTTTTGTAGTTTATTGAGAACCCAACACAGTGGCTTTCCTAATTTTGAAAACTGCCTCTTTCCTCCTTGACTAGTGACATTAATATCAGCTTCCTTTTGTGTACTTGATTGCTAGGCTGATAATTCCCTTTCTCATTTCTTTTTATTGAAAAGCGATTCTTCTCCCTTTCCCACTCTTCAATTTGTAGACTAGCTTGGAGAAGAACCTTGAAATCACGGATGAGTGTATGAGACATCTTTTCACGAAGGCTAGGCAGTACCCCTCTCACAATCATCCTTATTTGATTAGATTCATCGGGCCTCTTCTTGAGTAAAGAAGCCTTGTTTCTCCATCTCTTTACATAATCTACAAAATTCTCATTTGGCCTTTGCCTAATGGACTCTACTTCCATTAAGGTAACTTCCATCTCAACATTATACCCATATTATTGGATGAAGGCTTTGCAAAGCAGATCCCAACTCTTTTGTGTTCCATCATCTAAGTTATTGAACCAATTTTGGACAATAGGATCCAATGAGAGCATGAAGTACCTTAGAGTTTGAGCCTTAGTAGCTCAGGCAGACTGCATGGCAGTGATTTACTGCTTCACATGGAGATGAGAATCATGTTATAGAGATCATGATGCATGTGAGATATAAGGTCAATCCTTTTGTTCAGGTGATGGAATCTCTTGGAGACGCTTTTCTTGAAGTGAGAGAGTTTCCTTGAAAGAGATTTGATGGCTCTCAAAATGAGTTTTGTAGGAGAGCTAGTGTGGGTAGGTTTAGATGAGGAAGCCTTAGGAGGCAGTTCAACAGCAACTTCCAAAGAGTCTCCTTCTTCCTCAATGGTGTACCTTGGTCTTTTCTTGTGCCTATCTACAGTTCCTTTTTTGCCAAAGTGGTACACATATGTACCTTCAATCTTCCTTACACAGCCAGCATGTTCTAAATAGTCTATTATGATGGCACTTGAGGCAAGATTGAAATGATTTCTCAAGGTAGCTAAGTTAAGATCATTGAGTAAGTTCAGGTGCCTAGCTATTTCAGTAATTTGAGAAGATAAGAAGAAGGTTCTAGTTCTTGTGACAGCATGGTGATACAATGTGTCAATCAAGAATTTTGTTGTGTTCATTTGGATGTTATGGGTGAAAGCATATAAGAAGATGAGGTCTCTTTTTGTTACCTTTTCATTCCCATCAGCCCGTTGGTGAATAGTATAGGTTATAATTCTATGAAGCATCCAGTGGGCGAGGGACTTGATGTGTCTAGCTTTTGATTCTTTCTCAAAGGAAGTCTCTATAGAAATTTCTTACCAAAAGGTAGAGAGGGTTGGGTTAGAGAAGGCTAAATCATTGAAGGAGGTGACTCCACCAACAGGAAAGTCCCAAATTTTTCCAAAGTCCTCTAAGGTTAAGGCTAGGTGTAGACCCTTAATTTTTGACCCAGTCTGGTCAAATATATTTTATTTAGTCCAAAATAATTTTTGTATTATCTTAATTAAATAATATTTATTTTAGTATTTATTTTTATAATAAATAATAATAAAAATAAAAATCGATGACGGAAAAATCGGCGATGAAAAAATTCGTCGCCGGAAGTGTTGGACGAAATGGCCTGGCAGCCCGCCAGCGCCAATTTCGCTCGCAATCCCTCGCAGCCCGTCACAAATTTTGGGTCATTCTCACCTTCCTCATACGTACCCAACTTTCTGAATCCATTAGGGGGTTGGGGATTCCTTAGAAATCGAGTCATCCACCCCTTTCTTTTCTTAGTCCATCCAGGTGGCAACTCCATTTTCTCTGAGTTTAGGCCCGTATTCTCTAAGGCCCTAAGCCTAATAGTACTGAAGTCATAATAACCATTCCACATGGGAATGGGGGTGAAAATCCCATTCACAGTGCGACTCCACTAGGGATAAGAGAAGTTGATTTCGTTAGTCTTTATATTATTTTATTCTTTCTTACTATGATATTATCTATTGCATCATTTAGATTGTATTGTGTGCGTGAGTTAGGAAGCCCGTATTACCCGAGTTATGTTATGTAAGGGATACCATACTTTCACTTAAGATATGGAGATCGAATATGGCATAGTCACTCATAGCCTCGTACCTTTTGGTATATACTGCTATGGAAGCCTAAAGCTTTTCAACCTAAAGACTAAAGCTCATGTAATTGGCCTAGCTATTTTTCTTAGGTTTTTACCTATGTTGTAAGCTAAAAATAATTTTTATTCTTTTAAGTTAAAAGACCAAAAATATTTTTAAATTCTTTTTCAAGAAGGTCTTTAGACATGAAAACCTTTTAAGATGGGTCAAAAATATTTTTCCTCATGACCCAAGTTCAAAGCCCAAAAATAATATTTAACAAACCTTTTTAGTGGGCTTTTAAACATTTGTTAGAACTTTTTCTTAAACAAGCTTACAACTATTTAGGTCAATTATGAAATATCAAAAATCAATTGTGGGCCTAATTTATACTAAGAATTGTTAATCATGGGCTTGTTTGTGGCATGAATCATTAGTTATTTTTCAAATATAAAATCTATTTATGATAAACCCTTTAATTTAGTTTTAATCCACCACATAGCATAAAATTATCTTTAGTTGATTCAATGGATTAAAGCTTAATTAATGGGAATATTATGAATTGACTTCCATGTTTGAAAATACAAATAGTGGTTAAATAGTCTGAGTAAATTTTTTCAAAAATAAGATTTTTCATGTTGATATTTTGATTGACTATAGACATAGGAAAAGAGACTTGTCATTCGTGTGTGAAAGTTATAAGGTTGGAAGGAACATCCTAATTATCTTTTTTTTTGTGCATACATGAATACATGCATTCATGCATTGAATTACATGGCAATAATTCTTTCTGGCTCACAGACATAGAGTACGATAGTTCAAGAGCGTACGATAATCCAACCTATGCCAACGACATGGAATCCAGTAACAACTCAGTTAGCTTCTCACCAACAGAAATGGAACCTGAACAAATTCAAAAGATGGTGGATGACGCATTCAATGCCAAGATGGAAGAACTAAAGGGGATCCTGGCTGAGACCATAAAAAGCCAACTGGCTGCACTTTTGGGAAATACTATTGAGGCATCTGCTAGTTCTAAGAAGTAGAAGAATAAAGTAAAGGCTAAGATCGGTGAAGTAGCCTTTGATGATGACAATGTAATTGTTGATGGTGATGATAATTGGGCTCAATACTTCCAAGATCCTCAAGATAAGAAGAAATAGCCAAAGACTGTGGAGAAATCAACTATTGAAAAGACTAAAACATCAAATGTGGTGAAGATGATTATTGATTTAGAGAAGAAGTTTGAAAAGAAGCTGAAGGTTGAAGAAGTGTCAAAAGTGGATAAACTATTTGATCAAGATGAAGAAGTTCCTTACAATTTCAAGATGCCTTCTTTCTCTAGGTACAATGGTACAGGGAATCCTCACTTGCATGTTAAGCAGTACATCACTGCTATGCAGTCTACTAGAGCTACCAAGGCTCAAACGAGGTATTTCATGCTCTCATTAGATCCTTTTGTGCAAAACTAGCTCATCACCTTAGAGGAAAGTACCCAAAAAGATTGGGATATATTGTACAAAGCCTTCATTCAGCAATATGGGTATAATGTCAAATTGGAAGTAGCCCTGATAGAGGTGGAAACTATTAGACAAAAGTAAAATGAGAATTTTATTGACTATGTGAAAAGGTGGAGAAACAAAGTTGTACTGCTTAAGAAGAGACCAGATGAGTCCAACCAGATTCGAATGATAGTAAGGGGTGTCCTACCTAACCTGTATTAGCGAATGTCTCACACTCTCATAAGGGATTTCAAAGATCTTCTCCAAGCTGATTTGCAAATAGAAGAATGGAAAAGAGAGAAGAACCATTTTTCTAGAAGAAGGAATGAGAGAGAAAATTATCAATATGGCAGTCAAGGTGCATAGAAAGCAGTATATGTCAATACAACTGGTCAAGAAAATAGAAGACAGTTTTTAGATCTGGGGTAACCTTTGTCTTGGGTTTTTAATAAGTTACAAAAAAATGGACTATTACAGCTGATGGCTCCTCGACTTTTCTTGAATCCTTTACCACCAAATTTGATAATAAAGCCTTTTGCCAATTTCATCAAACACAACGACATGAGATAGACAAATGCTTACGACTAAAACATGAGATCCAAAATTTAATTGACAATGGAAAGTTGCCTGAACCTAACAAGCCCAATACCAAAAGCAATCCTTTGCCTAAATTTGGAAGAGTGTCATTGCCAGCGACCTTCATGATAGAGGGAGGATTGATGAAAAGTTTTATCTTGTTGTCTTTCAAAATATAGATGGAGAAACTGTTGAGGAAGGGGTTGCTAATTTTGGCTCTTGCCCTTAACATGTCCAAGTAAATGAAGCATTTTTTTACTCCAACTCAACAAACTTCTCTTAGCTTATTTGGTTATTTGTTTTATTTTCTATCTTTGATATTTTTTAGAACAATTATATTTTTCAAATTAAGAATGTTTGAATAAATTACTTTCATTCAATTTTTGATAGTCTTTGTTCATTTTGGTGTTCGACCAATGACGAGTCTAGCTTGATGTTTATAAATTTATGTATCTATGCATCATGGTTCGAATGACTTTACTAGGTAAGAGAATTGTTCTATAGCATTGAGTTGTGTGTACTTACTTAAAGAGGGCTCTTGCATGATTACCTTTTTCTAGGTCATAGTCAATCTTAGAATATGCTTTGACAAACTTTTGAGGCGAAATTGAACTCTACTTATTTAAGGGAGAGATGATCTAGGCATTATTTGGTACGCCAAGAACTAGTATCCATCCTATTAACATCAATCCCTAGTTTGTCCTTTTGAACTTTTATAAAATTTTAGCTTACTTTTTATTGGCTTGTAAACCCAATAACCTACCCTGAGTTGTTGTTACACTTTTGATAAGGATGATCACCGAATTACTAAGGGGAAAGAAGATCAAAGAAAAGTCGTATTATAAAGACCATAAGGATAGTTAAAGTTTATCTGAACTAGACTTAATATCTCAAATCTATAACATCGGGATAACAAAGGATTCATCCTCACTAAAGCAAACTCATCCTACTCCATTCATCTATAGTCAGAAGCATAAAATAGTACAAATAAGACAACTCTCTAAGAGCTAAGAAAAAAATAAAAAAATAGAAAAGAAAAAAAGAAAAAGAAAAAGAAAAAGAAAAATATTAAAAAAAGGAAAAGAAAATAAAACACAAAAAGGCAATTCAGAAAGCCAACCAAGTTCTTTTTTACCTAAAGCAAGCATAAGACTTCCACTTAGTTTACGAGGATGGATTCACTTGAATTGGTCTAGCCCAGCCAAAGACTCGAATGTATAAAGGAAAGACTATCTTTCATTTTATCCAACATAGCTCCAGGTCCGCAATCTTGAAAGTTTTAGACTTAATATTCCAAAAAGTAAAAGGAAGGAAAGAAAGAGGAAGAAAAAGGGTGGTCTAAAGATCAAGATAATACTGATTGGATCCAAATTTTTTCCAAGAAGATGGAATGACATTCAAGCTTTGTATTTTCATGAAGTCATAAGATAAAAGTGATGCCCAGAAGGTGAAAATGGAACCTCTAACAGTATACAGTTCTAACAAGAAGATTGTAGTGTGAAAGTTTATCAGCAGTGTCACATCAGCTCCAGCTCAAAGATGGCCTTCATTTAACCCATGTCTCTTATAGACCCCATTTTAAACCTAATAAAGACCTAATTATCTCTCTTACTAAGTGGAGTCTATTAGTAGAGATAGTTTGAATAAGCATGCATATTAGATAGACAATATTTAAACTCAATGAGACCTTTGGCCAAGTAATGTGTATGTGCCTATCTGAAGTGCAACGATTCTTGCTTAAATAGAAATGATTCCCAAGTTTAGTATTGTAATTAGGGTTGTTATATTATAGATATGTTAATTTGGAAAATTGAGTCCTGAGGTACAATGATAATGATTTCACAAAGTCAATATTTGATTAAAAAAATTGTTTTCTTGTTGCATAAACCTTTTTCTTGTTGCATAAACCTTCAAGTTAAAGGAAGTATGTTGCACCGTCGAATCTCGAAGGACACATTAGGTAAAATAAATAATTATTTTCAAGGTTATGAAAAAGCTACCCTGAAGTGTTGAATCATAGTTTGAAATGGATGAATATTTGACTATGCTTCTTGGGCCTCACCACTCATGTTTTCAACATCTTGAAGATAAAAGCCATAAATGTGAAATCTTCTGTCATTCTAATGCAAGATCTAAATGAGCATCTGGAAGAAATTTATGGGAGCACTTCAGCTGATCACCTAAGTCTGTGAGTCAATAGAACCATTGTAAGTATTATTCATGCATATCATGCATACATAAGCATATTACATTGCATTTTTTTTTGTCTTGCATTGTGTATTCTTTGTCAAAGTGAACAACAGATACTCTATGAACCAAACATGGAGCAGATATGTAATCAGGGGGCATGGAAGGCCCATTGCTTGAAGAAGATCCAATCATTTTATAAAAATGGAGATATGTACTTCTGTAAAGAACCAAACAAAACACAAACATCAATCAGAACCTGCATGGAAAAAATTCATTGGTTTGAGCCTACACAGGAGGGCAAAGTTTCTCCTTTCAATTTTTTGATTTTATACGTGCATAAAATATTTCAAACTCACTTTCAATATTTTGCCACATAGGGGCAAAGAGAGGATATGAGGACTAGCTAAAAATAGCTGAATTTTTTGCAAAAAGAAGAACAAAAAGAATAAAACAAGAAGAAAAAAAGAACCCTAAAAGATTGAAGATGAAAAAAGACAAAAGATCAGTCCAGCTAGAAGAGCTGAAATCAATGCAGGACAATTTTCAAAGGATAAAGATATATTTTTGAAGGGTAAAGGCGTAATCTCTAAAGGATAAAGATCCATTTTTGAAGGGTAAAGACCCAATCTCCAAAGGATAAAGATCCATTTTCTGAAGGATAAAGACCCAGTCTCCAAAGGATAAAGATCCATTTTTTGAAGGGTAAAGACCCAATCTCCGAAGAATAAAGATTCATTTTTAAAGGGTAAAGACCCTTAATCCATTAAAGAATGGAATAATCGGTTAGAAGAAATTCACAATTCTCAAATGATAAAAGGTCAACCAAGCTAGAAGAGTTGAAGTTGATCTGTTTTTCCCAAATCAAATCCGATCTCGAGTCCAAGTACTCAAATCAAATCATTTTTGAGTTCAGAACTCAGTCTCAGGTCCAAGTACCCAATCAAATTCAGTTTCGGGTCTAAGTAACCAAATCAAATTTTTTCGAGTCTAGAACTTAATCTCGAGTCCGGACCCTGAATTATTTTTGAGTCTGGAACTCAATCTTAGGTCCAAAACTAAAATCAACTCAGGTCCATAACCCAAATTATTTTTGAGTCCATAACTCAATCTCGGGTCCAAAACCCAAACCAACTTGGGTCCAAGACCTAAATCATTTTTGAGCCCAAAACTCAATCTCGGGTCTAGAACGTAAATCAAATTGGGTCCAAAATCTAAATTATTTTTGAGTCCAAAACTAAATCTTGGGTCCATAACCCAAATCATTTTCGAGTCCAGAGCTCAATTCGGGTCCAGAATCCAAACCAACTCAGGTCCAGAACCTAAATTATTTTTGAGTCCATAACTTGATCCGGGTCTAGAATCTAAACCAACCCAGGTCCAGAATCCAAACAAATTCGGGTCCAGAACCCAAATTATTTTTTAGTCCATAACTTAATCCGAGTTGAGAACAAACTCGAGTCTAGAACCCATTCAAAAATCATGTTTCTTTTCGCTCTCTTTTGCTGAAGTCCTAAATTTCTCAAGCAGAGGGCAAACTGTAGACCCCTAATTTTGAACCTAATCAAGTCTGGCACTAATTAAAATGAAGTTAGATCAATTCTAATGGTTTAAACCAGTTTGGAATAATTTTATAAGCCTAAAATGGCCTGGTACAATATTAAAATCCTAAGACAAGTCAACCCAGGCCCAAATTTTATCAAATCGGCATGCCCGATTCACCATAGGTCTTGCATGGGGCGAATTGACCCATGCCTATGGCGAATTGGCCATGCCTATGGCTTGGCCAATTCACCATAGGCCCGTGGCTGGGGCGAATTGGCATGGCCAATTCGCCATGGTCTACTAATCCTTATTAATTTCCTAATTGAGAGTGGACTTTGTCTTAACCGTTGGATGACTTATATTAGGGTTTTGATTTTCCTATAGATAACAAAGATTAATACTATAAAAACCCTGGGCAATTTTGGATTAGCAATTAAGAGAAGAGACAGAGCATCAACCATCAACAAACCAGAAGGTAGTGACACATTGCCTTCACCTTGTTTAATCGAGATTTTACAATTGGTGCAAGTATACAGCTTGATCAATGTGAAATATCGGCGAAACCAACAAATGGAGGTTTGAAATCCCTTATTTAGTCAATTTTAAATTTACAGTAGTTCATATTGTTTAATTCATTGAATTATTTTTAGTTTGTCTTTGTGTTTTATTATAAAATCTTTCGTAGACTATTTGAGTATAGTTCATATCCATAAAGTTGATTTTAAATGTCCAGTAGATTACATTATCCATGGTAGCTTATTTAAAATTTTATGGAAAACCCTAGTTTAATATTACAGTAGTTTGCCCAACCAAATTAAAATTTTTTTTGGACTTGTTTTGATTTTAATACAATGATTATTTGTTTTAATAATTGTTGTAGTATGGATAATATCTTAATAAGTTTAAGAATTCAATAATATTTAGATCTGAAAAGGAGGTCGATTCTAATGAACCGGGCATTATGGGGGTGCTGGGTCATTCTCACCTTCCACATATTACTCAACTTTTCGAATAAATTTGGGGGTTGGAGATTCCTTAGGAATCGAGTCAGCCACCCCTTTCTTTTTCCCAGCCCGTCCGGGTGGCAACTTCATTTTCTCCAGGTTTAGGCTTGTAATATCCCTATTTGTGCCTTAGAAGTTTGGTTGTTGTTGTTGTTGTTGTTGTTGTTGTTGTTGTTGTTGTTCATTTGGATTAATTGTATGTGTTAAGTTGTTAAGGAAATAGGGTTTAGAGAGAAATGTATATGTTGTGTATATGGCAATATATATGACATATAAGTTGGTCAAAAGGGAGAGTCAAGGTGTTGGAGTTAGTGGAAGAAGATATTTCTTTTGTTATTGTGGAATTACTTAAATGGGCATATAAGAGACAAGAGCTTAGTTATATAGTTAAGGGTGTTTTAGTAATTTTTCCTTGTAGAATTGCATGGTGGAGATTAAAAGAAGAAAAGTAAGGTTGACTTATCATTTTCTTCTCTTTTCTATCATGTGTGGCCGGCTCAACAAAGAGACAAGAGAGCAAGAGAACCAATGAAGGTTTTGATGATTTCAAGCTCAAATTGAAGGAAGTTTTCAAAGTTACAAGTTGGATTTTCAAGGAATTTCATTAATTGGTAAGTTTTCTCTTGTTTACCTTTGTTATTATTGAAGTTTTGTTTGAGTTGAGTTGTGTTTTGATGATGGTGTGATTAAGAGGGTTGTGATGTGAAGTTAAGTGTTGAATTTGTTTGATAGATGAGAAGTTGAGTTGGTAATGGTGTTGGAAGTGGTTGTGTTGAGTTTGAGTTAGGATTTTGAGTTGATAAGTGTTGTTTTTGTTATGTTTGATTGGTTATTCTTGTTAATCTTTGAGTTGTTGGTGTTTATTGGTTTTAGAAGTGAAGAACACATAATTTTGGAAAGGGGCAGTAGCACTTTGGATGCCACGCCCGTGGCCTTGTGGGAGCCATGGCCGTGGGGGAGGTGACATTTTTGGACAGATTGCTTCTCAAAGCCACGACCGTGGGGGTTGAGGTGGCCACGGCCGTGGGCTTTGGTTAGTGATGTTGAGTTTTATTTAGTGTTCTTAAGGTCTAAGATAAGCTTAGTAAGTGTTAAATGTTATAGAAATTGATGTATTGCATTATTGTTTTGGGTTAGGTTTTGGAAGAGATGGTTTGCCCTAATTGTGAAGTGTAGAACCTTTGGAAGGAAGGATTGCTTAGAGTTGTGTGAGTGTTCATAAGGTAAGTACAACTACATTATTGCATTCATTTATAAGATGATGAAACTTAACACACATGTGAGTGTTAAGGTGTTAAAAGCATTAATGCATGGTGGATGCATATTGTTAATATTGTGTTAAGCAATGTGGAATGTATGTTAAGATCATTGTTTGTGTATACTTGAGTAATAAAGTGTGGAACCATATGATTAATTGTTCATGATGAAAGTAAAATGGTTAATGCATAGTTGTCTATATGATAATGTAATGTGATACTATATATGAAGGATGTGATGATTTGCCCTAATATGATTGATATTTGGTGTACAATCATTGTGATTGTTTATGATGATTTATATGATATGTGAGGCCATTGTGATTAGGCCAATATGATGCAAATGGAATAGTTGAGGCATGGTTGCCTAATGAATGGTGAATTGTGAAATGAGAAATGAGTTGAGAAAGAAATAAATGAAATGTTTGTGTGCCTAATATGTTGATTCAACTTTCAGAGTCCTGTTTTGATGGCATGCCTATGAACCATTGGATAGGTGAAATGGGAGGCCCGTAAACCGATTCCAATTGGTAATTGTGATATGAATCACTGGATAGGCGAAATGGGAGGCCCGTAAGCCGATTCCAGTTGAAAATGTGAATATGGAATGATGGTGAAATGGGAGGCCCGTAAACCACTTCCATTTGAAAATTTGTAACAGTCTAGCCGGGTTGAGGATCTCCTCATGTTAATGGGTTGATGGTCCAAGAGACTGGGTCTGTTACACTATCCATGGATAGAGATATGATATATATTGCCTACGGGCTTGATGATTGTGATATTGAATCAAAACAGGGACTCTGAACCTTGAATAACGTATTAGATGTGTTATGGGCCCAATGCTTGTGTTTGTTTATATGTGGTTATTGTTTGATGAAACTTATGAGTAAAGATAAGATATGATGTTATGAAACATGATTGTGGTTTGAGATACTAGGATGACTATGGTATGAATTGAAGTGAAATATTTACTTACTTTGTGCATAGAACTTGATTGTGTGACATGAGTATTGCATCATAGCATATCGATATTGTAGTTGTTTTACTAAGCCGTTGGCTTAGCGCGATTGTGTTCATCGCGCAGGTGTTAGAGAAGAACCCAAGAGCTCCACTAGACCGAGTGAGTCTAGGAATTGAAGAGTTGTGTTGGACTTAAAGATCAAAGGGAAAGCTGCCAATCATGTATAAACTCTTTATGTTTTGTAAAGTATTGGATTTAATGTATATGTATATAACTTTGTAAACTTGTACTTGAATGTATTTATATATGTAAATATTTTGATAAATTCCGCTGCGTATTAAATAAAATGTTTATACTTATTTTATTTTATTTTACAAGTAAATATCATTATACTATATATATATATATATTGTGAATTGTTTATGGAAAAAAAAATGTAGCATTCCTAGGTTCTATGTATGTTCATTACATGGTGGTGATATGTAGTGAACGTATATGGGACTTAGGGGTGTTACAAGGCTCGTGTTCTCTTAGGCCCTGAGCCTAAAGTACCGAAGTTACAAGAACCATTCCATATGGGAGTAGGGGCAAAAACTCCCGCTCACAGGATGGTTGCATGGCAAGCAAGACACTAATGAGCACACCATTAAAGTTAGACAAGGATGAAAGTGGTAAGAAAGTAGATGAGAAGAAGTATTGAGATATTATCGGATCCCTACTTTATCTTACCACTTCTAGCCCAATATAATGTATAATGTATATTTTTTTACTAGGTTCCAATTGAGTCCTAGAGAGTCTCGTTTGAATTCCACTAAAAAGATTTTAAAGTATTTAAGTTGTTTATTTCACAAACACTTAATTTAACATATTAGGATATTCCGATGTCGATTTTGCTGATAGCCTATTAGATAGGAAGAGCACAAACCAAGCATGCTATTTTCTTGGTGATTGCTTAGTTTCTTTTTTTAGCAAGAAACAAGTTTTGATTTTTTTTATCTACTGCGAAAGCCAAATATGTAGCGGCTTGCTTTTGTTACACATAAGTCCTTTGGATGAAGCAATAATTGCTAGATTATGATCAAGTTCTTAATCACATTCTCATCAAATGTAACAACACTCACTACAAGAAAAACTGAATCAGACAACGGTCATCAGACAACGGTTAAGGAAAAAATCATTGTATGAAAAAAACAGACAACTGTTTTATTTTTTCCCCAAAAAAGCGTTGTCTGATTAATTTTCAGACAACTGTTTTTGGTGTTTTTTTTAACCGTTGTCTATTAGGTTTCATTTTGGTCACACCAGACAACGGTTTTTTAGGGACTGTTGTGTAATATATGTTCAGACAACTGTTTTTCTGGTCATACAAAACCATTGTCTAATAAGATGATTCAGACAACGGTTTTTTCGAAAGTGTTGTATAATTCAGCGTTTCAGACAACGGTTAAAAAAAACCGTTGTCTGAATCAAGCATATAGACAACGGTTTTTAGGAACTGTTGTGTAATATATGTTCAGACAAGTGTTTTTTTGGTAAAAAAAAAAATCGTTGTCTGATAAGATGTTGTCAGACATTAGTAAAAAAATCATTGTCAGACATTAGCATATATTAGTATATATACAAGTATATATTAGTATATACAAGTATATATATATATTAGTATATATTAGTATATACAAGTATATATATTAGTATATATTAGTATATATACAAGTATATATTAGTATATACAAGTATATACAAGTATGTATATTAGTATATACAAGTATATACAAGTATATACATTAGTATATATACAAGTATATACAAGTATATATTAGTATATACAAGTATATACATTAGTATATATTAGTGTATACAAGTATATATAAGTATATATTAGTATATACAAGTATATACATTAGTATATATTAGTATATATACAAGTATATATATTAGTATATACAAGTATATATTAGTATATATACAAGTATATACAAGTATATATATTAGTATATATTAATATATATACAAGTATATACATTAGTTTATATTAGTATATATAAGATGTTGTCAGACATTAGTAAAAAAATCGTTGTCAGACATTAGTAAATATTAGTATATATACAAGTATATATTAGTATATACAAGTATATATATTAGTATATATTAGTATATATAAGTATATACAAGTATATACATTAGTATATATACAAGTATATATTAGTATATACAAGTATATACATTAGTATATATTAGTATATACAAGTATATATAAGTATATATTAGTATATACAAGTATATACATTAGTATATATTAGTATATATACAAGTATATATTAGTATATACAAGTATATATATTAGCATATAAAAGTATATATTAGTATATATACAAGTATATACAAGTATATACATTAGTATATATACAAGTATATACAAGTATATATTAGTATATACAAGTATATACATTAGTATATATTAGTATATATACAAGTATATATTAGTATATACAAGTATATACATTAGTATATATACAAGTATATACATTAGTATATATACAAGTATATACAAGTATATATTAGTATATACAAGTATATATTAGTATATATACAAGTATATACATTAGTATATACAAGTATATACAAGTATATATATTAGTATATATACAAGTATATACAAGTATATACTTGTATAATATATACAAGTATATACATTAGTATATATTAGTATATATAAGATGTTGTCAGACATTAGTAAAAAAATCATTGTCAAACATTAGTAAATATTAGTATATATACAAGTATATATTAGTATATATAAGTATATATATTAGTATATATTAGTATATATAAGTATATACAAGTATATATATTAGTATATATACAAGTATATATTAGTATATACAAGTATATACATTAGTATATATTAGTATATACAAGTATATATAAGTATATATTAGTATATACAAGTATATACATTAGTATATATACAAGTATATATTAGTATATACAAGTATATATATTAGTATATAAAAGTATATATTAGTATATATACAAGTATATACATTAGTATATATACAAGTATATATTAGTATATATTAGTATATACAAGTATATATAAGTATATATTAGTATATATAAGTATATATTTAGTATATATTAGTATATATAAGTATATATTAGTATATATTTAGTATATATAAGTATATATTTACTATATATAAGTATATATATAAGTATATATTAGTATATATAAGTATATATAAGTATATATTTAGTATATATAAGTATATATTAGTATATACAAGTATATATAAGTATATATTAGTATATATAAGTATATATTTGTATATATTAGTATATACAAGTATATATAAGTATATATTTAGTATATATTAGCATATATTAGTATATACAAGTATATATATATTAGTATATACAAGTATATATATATTAAGTATATATTAAGTATATATTTAGTATATATTAGTATATATAAGTATATATTAGTATATATACTAATATATACAAGTATATATATTAGTATATGAGTATATATACTTATATATACTTATATATATATATACTAATATATATACTCATATACTAATATATATACTTGTATATATTAGTATATATACTAATATATACTTATATATACTAATATATAAGTATATATTAGTATATATACTAATATATACAAGTATATATATATACAAGTATATACAAGTATATATATTAGTATATATTAGTATATATACAAGTATATTTAGTATATACAAGTATATATATTAGTATATACAAGTATATATTAGTTTATACAAGAATATACATTAAGTATATATTTAGTATATATTAGTATATATAAGTATATATTTAGTATATATAAGTATATATTTAGTATATATAAGTATATATAAGTATATATTAGTATATATAAGTATATATATAAGTATATATAAGTATATATTAGTATATATTAGTATATATACTATATAAGTATATATTAGTATATATACTAATATATACAAGTATATATATTAGTATATATATATAAGTATATATAAGTATATATTAGTATATATACAAGTATATTTAGTATTTACAAGTATATATATTAGTATATACAAGTATATATTAGTTTATACAAGAATATACATTAGTATATATTAGTATATATACAAGTATATATATTAGTATATATAAGTTTATACATTAGTATATACAAGTATATATAAATATATACATTAATATATACAAGTATATACATTAGTATTTATAAGTCATCTATATATGTGAATTTATAAAGTTAATTTAACAAAATTCTGAAAAATTCATTTTGTTTCAAAAGAGGGATGTCAAAACTTCAAAAAATTTTAACACTTAAATTCCCCCCTTTTATTCCAAAAAAAATTTTCATTTGCCCCCATTTTGCAAAAAAAACACAGCCGTTTTAACTTGCTTATGTACTGATTTGGGGATTTTTCGTTTATACTTGCAGGGTTGGCTTGTCTCTGGTTCACCGCAATCAACGCTTTGTGGGTTTGGAAATGGATGTGGGTGTAGGCAAGGGTCTAGCCATGGAAGCCCAAATGGATCATCCAGAGTCTCCTCACCGCCGACCACATGGGATTTGCTTTATGCTGCTGCAGGTGAAGTAGCAAGAATGAGAATGAACGAAGAAGGCTATGGCTTCAATAGTCATAACAGAGGCATCTTAGGTCCACCTCGAAATCCATCTCCAGTCTCTTTTCCGTTGAAAAACTCAAATCATGATATTGGTCTTTATCCGGAGCAGTCACTTTCTTACCAGATCTGGGTATTCTTTTTAGTCTTGGCTTTTACATTAATTGTTTTTGCTTTTTACAGATCTGAGTATTCTTTTTAGTCTTGGCTTGATACTAATTAAGATTTTATTAATTTCTTAATAGCTTGCTCAACTGTTCTAGTACCAGCCAGATTCGTACAGGCCTTGAACTTGAACTTGGAAGAAATGGGTAGTCAGCCACAGTTGAAAGTTGCGAGATTAAGTTAGCCCCTCTTCTCATACCCTCAGGTTTCATTTAATACTTTTTTTTGCTCTTTCTCTAATTCCTTGTCTTTTTTTTTTAAAGATTTCGCTTGCCTATAGATTAAGTTAACCCTGAGAAAATTAAAATTTTGAACTCGAATTCTATGTTTAATTCTATTTTTTTAGTTTTTGACACTGAATTTTATTGATGGAGTTGCGTAATGTTGGGTGTTGTTGAATCTGATTGCTTGTATATATATATATATATATGTATGTATTTTGAGATCTATCAGAGATGATTCAAGCAGGAAGATTGAGGATAAAACAGTAAATGAAGAGTATGGATTGGTTTTTGGAGAGTCTTAACTAGTGGATCTTAAAAATTTTTCTTCAAGTTAGTTGGAATTTGAAGTGAATAAGAGGAGGAGAGACAATGCTTACAAGGAAGTGTTACAGAGTTATCATCAGTTGCAGGGTAGAACTGAGAGATTGGAGGAGGCCAAGAGGATAATTTTGAGGTATTCATGTTTGTTTTCTCTTCTTTCCAGCAGACTTTTATTTGTTTGGGTGAACAGAACATGGTAGATAGATATACTGCATTTTATCTCAAATTATTATCTTGCACATAATCTAGTGTTACATGGTAAAGAGGAGAGATTAAGAAGGGATATAAAATCATAAACCCATTGCCTTAAATATTTGAAGGTTTTGGTTAGAGACTGGTATCCCATTCACAGGTATGTTGCCTCGCTCTCGAGTAAGTAGGCTTCCCAATCTCAACAAAGATAGATTATAGCATGCATCTATTGAATCTCGTTTTTCATTAGAGTTGGACAAAGGTCAATCAAAATTGTTCTGGTTTACAAATTTATATGTACATGAAGCACTGCAACTTAGGTATTGTACTCTATGTCTTGGTCCTCAGAGGCAAGCTTGTTTTAAACCCAGAATTAATTCTGCAGAAGAATGTAAGTATTAAGACTGAAACATCGATATGTTTCAAATTGTGTTACATCCAGTTACTCCAGCAGTAATTGGACTTAGGAATTATAGAAATATGTGGTATATGACAAGTATTTGTTGGCTGTACTAGTGCAGTTGGATGACATTTTACATAAAGGCTTCCTTGAATCTGAATACTTGTCTAACTGAAATATTTTGATCATATGCTTTTGTTGTATATATCTGAAAATTCATTTAATGGTTTTTGTAAATTGATGTGATGATTTTGAAGTTACACACCTGGAGGATGGATTGGGAAGGCTGGTGGCATGAAGTTGACTGACTATAATGTGCCAAAAACAACCACACTCTTACTAATTGGTTCTAAGGGATCTGGAAAAAGCAGTCTAGTTAATAGAATATCAAAGGTTTTTGAAGATGACAAGTTTGCACCTGAAAGAGCACAAGTGTCATGTATGTGTTGCTTCATTTCTTTCTTGTTATTTGTTAACTTGAAAGTAAGATTTGATTTTGATGACCACAATCTTCATTTTCACTTCAGCCACTGCTTTCATGTTACATCATTTCTGTTTGGCATACATAGTCCTGTTTTTAGTGCAGATAATTCTTCTACTGGAGAAGGGACCTATTTTCTTCAGGAACCAAAATTTGATTCATTTTTCAGTGGCTACACAGAGGCAACTTGGAGTATAGTGATGCCGACATCAACGAGATTAGGATTGACTTCGCCAAATATTTCATGAAGCGTCATTCAAGTTGAAGTTAATAGTATAATTCAGTGATATATGTATAGTGTTGATTTTTTTTTTTAGTTTGTTAATATGTTGAATGGTTGAATTTGTGGAGGTTTTTTGATTTCCAAATTTGCAATCCTTCATTGTAAAGTGTTGTCTTATATGTATAATGTACAGTTTAACAGACAATGGTGGTGAAATGAAAATGAACATTGAAACTATTGTCTAATATTCAGTGTGCCACAGTAATTAACCGTTGTATTTAGCGTCATTCTACAACAGTTTTAGATTAATTAACCGTTGTATTTAGCGTCTTTCTATAACGGTTTTTGTCTTCATCAGACAACGGTCAAAAAGCGTTGTCTAAACCTTCATCAGACAACGGTTAAAAACCGTTGTCTGATAAAACTAAAAACCGTTGTGGAAACCATCTTCAGACAACGGTTAAAAACCGTTGTTTGAAATGCTATCAGACATCGCCTCAATAGACAACGGTTTTTGTCTTCATCAGACAACGGTCAAAAAATGTTGTCTAAACCTTCATCAGACAACGGTTAAAAACCGTTGTCTGAAAATTTAGAAACCGTTGTCTGACAATTTAGAAACCGTTGTGGAAACCATCAGACAACGGTTTTTAACCGTTGTCTGAAAAATTAGAAACCGTTGTCTGAACCATCATCAGACAACGGCCAAAAACTGTTGTTTGATAAAATTAAAAACCGTTGTGCAAACCTACATCAGACAACGGTTTTAAAACCGTTGTCTGAAATGCTATCAGACATCGCTTCAATAGACAACGGTTTTTGTCTTCATCAGACAATGGCCAGAAAGCGTTGTCTGATTCAATTTTCCTTGTAGTGACTAGTTCCATTAATTTATCTAAAATCCCATCCAACATTCTTGATCAAAGCATATAGACATTATATGTCATTTCTTAAGAGATAATGTTTAAAACCATAATATGGTTTTAGAGTTCATAAATACTTAAAACCAACTTGCAAATATTTTTTCAAAACGTTTAAATGAAGAAAGATGGAATTTTATCAAACAAAATCTTGGGATGCTTGATGGAAGTACCCTAGTTTAGAAATTTTTCTTTTGCATTTGTGTGACATTTACACCACTTGCATAATCTCTTCATATTTTTTATATTATTATCAATACTTGTGGTACTTATGAAATGGTATGTTGTTTGTTCTTGCTTAAATCTTTAATGTTTATAAGTGTTTTATTGTTTTATGTATTTTAAGTTGATTGGATTTGAAGACATGCAAGATTCTAAGTTTTTGCACGTGCAAATTCATCAACCACATTCATTTTGACCATACAATGCTAAAAATCACTTTTAAATCTTTTTCTTCTTTATATTTTGTGTGTCATATGTATCGCAATCATGATAAGTTACCGTGTGGTCGCAAGGTTAGTAACATGATGTTTGTGAACTATTCCTGCCTCTTGCGATCGCACCAATAGTCGCAAGAATATGTAACATCTTGACTATTATCTAATGGGAGTGACTCTAGCGAGTGAGCTATAGGTATGGCGGTCACAAGAGTTAAAAATTTCTACCTCTCACAGTTGTACCTCTTCCAGTGCTTTCGTGGGCAGCTTTTTTACCTAAAATTTTTCCTATGAAAAATTCTAGATTTTGCCCAAAATACCCCCACTCCCCTCCCTCTCCAATGGTAAAAATGGCTAGATTTTGGTTTTTCACTATATAAACCAACTTATTTTGATTTTTCACAGCAAAAATCATCTTAAAACTCTATTTTGCTCTAAAAATTTTCAAACATATCTAAACCCTAAAAACTTTCTTCTAAGCACTATATCTCTCTATCACTCTATCTCTTTCCTTTGCGTGGCAAATTCTTCATCCGTGGCTCCTAAATAAGAACTTACTAAGAATTTTTCCTCCAAAATTGAAAGGCAAGAAAATGGTTGGACTAACCATTAGAGATGTGGAACAAGATCCTCCTTCTCCACCACCAACTAAGAGAGGAAAAAGGAGAGGAGAAAAGGGTCACAAGCCTTACCATGTAACACCCGATAAGGATGTAAGATATGTTATGCCTAAGAAAAAGAAAATAGTGGCTACCAAGATACCATATGAAGGTATACTCCTTACACTAGGTATCAAAGAAGAAATTTAGAGATATTTAGATAATTTGGGCTGGAACTCTTTTGTTTTTTCCTAAGGAGATGGGCTACCCAAGTCTAATTTAGGAATGCTTGATGGGTTTTAGGGTAGAAAAGAGTTATAATGCAGTTGTAGGCTTTTATGGAGTTTATTTCAAGTTATTTAATAGATATTTTTCCAAATCTCTAGAGGATTTTGCTAAGGTTTAGGGTTTCACCATAGAAGGACCCACTTCCTATAATGATGAGAGCTTTTCTCTCAAAAACCTTACCCCTTTTTTGAAAGAAATCTCAATAGAATACTCCCTCTCCAAAGAATCCAAAGCCAAACACATCAAAACCCTAACTATTTTGATGTTACACGGTATTATCACATACTCCATCCATCAAAGAGGTGATAGAAATGAAAAGGTTACTCAACATGATATTTTCTTCCTTTATGCCCTCCTTAACAATGTCAAAGTAAACACCACAAAATTTTTATAGACACCTTCTTCCATCATGCCAATTACAAAACCAGAACCTTTTTCTTATCCTCCTAATTCACCAAAATTGCTAGGCACTATGGTGTGCTTGATGACCTCAATCTAGAAACTCTTAGAAATCCTCTTGATCCAGCTACTAGCTCCATCACAATTGCCTACTTGGAACATGCCTTGTGCATCAAGATATTTGGATCTAACTACCAATAAAAGTTTGGTAGCAAAGGTTTTGTAAAAAGGGAGAAGAAAAGGCATAGGATCAACATTGTGGGAGAAGGAGAAGATGAGAATATAGAAGTTGAAGTTCAAATGCCCAAGAGATCATCTCAAAAGACTCAAGAGAGGAGCTCCTCATCCACAAATTTTGTAACACCCCTCGACAATCATATTAAGAACTGTCAAGGAATGTCACACAATGCCTATACACTCATACATTCAAATTTTAGATAATTAATAAAGTTTATGTCAATAAAAAGTTCAGCAGAGTCTCCCCTAAAATTAGATACTGCCAATATTTTCTCCAAATAAAACACAACCTACAATGGATAAGCACTCTCAATTTGCTTTCAATAGATCTCAACTCCAATAGCTTCAATAAACCCAATATATAAACACAATGCCTATACACTTATTCATTTCTATTCAAAATAATTTAAATATACATACAAATCTATAAATATAACCATATATAATACAATATTTGAATACTCAATCACTAAATCTTATAACTCTAACTAAAAATATATATATTCAAATATTATATCCCATTTACATTTAACACAATCCTCAAATTTATCCAAATAAATAATACAATGTTAATAATCCATAATTCTCATCATTTATAAAATCTTTCATCCATTCTCTGCAACTAATTATTGAAACTTATATTCACCAATTGATAATCACGCTCTGGTTCATCTTACCTGCATGTCAGAAAATTTTAACACGCTAAGCTTATAGCTTAGTGGTGCTTGTATACACATACTTTGATATTTAATTTCAATGTAAATAATTGTAAAGATAAAATAGTAAATCATAATTTTTAAAAATAAATCAATAAAACATATATTTCAATAAAACTTATTTTACCATAAAAAAATATAATTTCAGTTTATATTAATAACAATAAAATCTCTTTGCAGTTATTTTTTTAAATGACACTGTTTATAATAAGATCTATATTCTTACATTTCAAACTCAATTAAAATAAATAAATAATAATATATAACTATATAGCAAGTGTCTAGAATTTATTTTATAATAAACATTGCATTTGTAACATTAATATTTTCTATTTACATTTAATATTTTTCAGTTGCAATTTACTTTAATAAGTTTTATAAATTGACTATATTTGTCAATATTTTATTAGTAAAATCTATATCTTATGTTTTCAATAAATTTCATTTTATTATAATGAGAACTTTCATTCAGTTAATAATATGAACATTTTTATTCTACTTAACACTTTAAGCATTATGATTTAAAATAGCATTCTAGGACATTTTCAATCAACATACAATTTAACACTTTGGAGATATACATTATGTTCGATTCAGTAATATTCAATTCTCAAAACTTTATTAAATCTTACTTTTCATTATGGTTGCTATAAACTTTCAGTACATGTCTACATATATTTTTTTATAATTCAATAATTTAATATGAACAATCATTTGCATATATATATATATATAATCCAGTAAGCTTTTCTACTTTTACCCTCACATTCTGATTTTTAAACCCTAGGTTCGAATAACGGATCACTGATGGTAAGTAAATGCCCACTGTAAAGAATATGGCCAATGGCCCACTGATTGCACGAATACCCACTATCTCTAATGACACAAAGTATCTACTGATGGACTAACACTATGGACGTCCCCCTCTAGCTAGTCATTCAATCTGAAGACTAAATTTATTATCAATATAATCGGGCAATTCAGTTATTTTCTTATTTTTAGTCAATTTTACAAATCAATAATAATAATAATAATTTTTTAAAACAACAACTACTTTCCTCATTAACCAATTGACATTAAAAATTTAACAATTCAATTTAATAAACTTTACTTCATCAATTTGCTATAAAAAATTTAATTTATTTCTCAACTCTTTAAAATTTGTTAGATTCTTACTTTCTCTGATAGTCTCTTTTTTCTAATTCTCTCTTAGTACTAAATCTTCATTAAAACTTAAACAAATTTAAACATAAGTCTTAGACACATATATAAACTTATATTTAGAGTTTTATATTTTTCTAATGTCCTTTACTGTGTTTAAAAATTATATTTTTCAAACTTATATATTTTATTTTTACAATAACTTTATTGGCAGTACCCATTTTCCAATTTTATTTAGGTATAAAATATTTATAAAAATTCATGAAATTTTAACCGTATAACAAAAACATATATAGGAACATATACCTAAACTTTTAGAATTTTATACACTCATTTACCTTATTCTTAAATTATGTTTACTTAACCTTATATATTCTAGTTTTACAGTCACTATTCTGGCATTTTTAATTTTTTATTTTATTTTGATAATTAAAACTTTATTAAAATTTATGAAATTTTAATCATATATCTTAAATATGTACATGATCTTATATATAAAATTTCATATATTTCTAGATTATTTTACTATGGTTTCCAGTTGAGTTTCTTAAATCTTAAAATTCTGATTCTACTAGCACAGTCATGCCAATTTGTGTTTTTATATTTTTATTTTATACTAAATTATCTTTAAAAATTATGAAATTTTACTTGTGAGTTTATCTATGTGTTAGTAGATATTTTATAAAATTTCATAATTTTTAAACCTTTCTAGGTTAGTCTAAAAATTCAAACAAAATACTTCATAATTAATTCAATTAATATGGTTCAACTAGCTTCCATAAGCATTAAAAATCAAAAGAAAATTAAATAATAGCAAACTATTAATACATAAGTACAAACCTCCTTTCAAAGTAGCACTTTCTCTCTCTTCCTCAATAGTTCTTCAATTTATATTAATGGTTTGAGGTTTTTTCACATATTCTACTAAATTTTTTGTGTTGCATGTGAAATTTCCTTGATTTTTAACTATGTTGATGGAAGAAATAAGAATAAGAAAATATGGTTATGGTGAAGAGAAGGGAAATTTTGGTTTGAATGGAGGAAGAAGGAAGAAAATTCTAGTCATATGTATATTTATATTATTTTTTGATTTAGAATTTTATAAGGTGTGGTGCTCACACTAAAGCTTTGGTATACCTACTTTCTTAAATTATTTCAAAATCTGACTTTTAATTTCATAAAATTATAAAAATAATTATTTTAATTATTTTAAAGCCCCATTTCCCTTATTTCATATTTCAATTATGGTAGAATTTAGTTCTAAGGTCACAGGGGCATTTTTATAATTTTACCGCTTAAATATTCTTTTTTAAAAATATCGATTTTGCTCATACTTGGATTTAACTTTCAACTTTTTAAGGCTTAACTAACTCTATTTTTTTATTAATTGCAAATATTTGAGCCACTCTCTCCATTATATACAGTCTAATATCTATATATTTTAGAAAGATGCTACTTAAAAATTTCAGACATTATAAATTTAATCCGTAGAGTTATTCACTCTCTCCAAAAGCAATTTAGTCATTTCAAGAGGGATGTAGCCAATAGGTTAGTAAATTGAACAAGAAAATGGACTTTTTATCCCATCTATACCATGATTTGTATGAGATGCAAGGAAAAATGAGAATCCCCCAATGTGAATTAAAAGAATGGGATGTTAGTGATCATATGGAGAGTGACTTTGAGGAAGATCTCATTCCCACTCCTCCTCTTGATGAAGAAGATGCAAGTTCTAGTGATATTGAGGGAGAGGTCACTCAAAAAGGAAAGGGCAAGGAATCTTTAATTGAAGATCCTTAATAAGAAAGTGATTTGGATTGAACCACACATCTAATTTCTTGTTTTCTAATTTCATGTTTTAGTTTTCACTTTTTTTTAGTTTTACTTTCTTTTGTTTTTATATTTTGATTTCAAAATGTGTGATTCTATTTCACAATTTGTGGACTTGACATGTATTGATCACACATTTAATTACTTCTAGTTGTATTCTCTTTTCTAAGTAATGAAATTCTAGTTTCCTTCCTCAATGTTTCATTTTGGTTTATGTTTATGATATGTTTTTGCCTTTGTTAAAGGGGGAGAAAGTATATATAATTGAAATTGAAGGGTTCATTGGAAATAAAACAAACTTTAACCTTTTTTTATTGGAAAATAAAACTATATGCATTTGTTGAGGGGGAGAAGCTATTTGTTTATGAACTAACACCTTTGAACATAAACAAAATTGTTTATTCTTGTTTATTTCTTTAAAAATTTCAATTTGATATCAAATGGGAGGAGATTGTTGGCCAAACCCTTTTGTACATGAACTCTATTTTAATCTTTAACACTTAAATTGAAAAGGATTTAATCTTTGAAATAAGTGTTTTTGCCTCAAGACTTGGTATTTTGAAGTTTTTTGAAAATCAGTCATGTCGTAACTGTCCCAGTCTCAGAGCGACCATTCCCTAGTTCATAAAAGCGTCAAAATCACACAGAAGGATTCGCGGCCACAAGTCCAACCGTGACACCAACCGACAAGATCGAATTCCTAAGAGCGAAAATCTACTCAATACACAAAAGGGTTCGCGTTCAAAGGTGCAGCAAGCTCTAATCAGCACTAGAGCAATCTCGCGACCATTCCAAGGATGTAGCAACCGCAAGAAGGCTGAAGAAAAATTCACTAAATTAGCATAAAGGTTCGCGATCGAGGCTTACAGACTAAAGCTCGGCGTAAGATTCACCCTTTCACTATGATTCCAAGATGGCGCGACCGCACCATTCAAACTTTTTAGAGCTTCTAGAAGAATTTCTTTGCACCAATGAGAGGCAACCACGTGTCAGGGTCAAAATTGAAGAAAAGTCAGCCCAGGATTCTCAGGACAACAATGAAGGATTATCGACCGCGAAAATCATAAAGGGTGGTATGGAATTGTTCCTATATTAGTACTATGTGGACTAGCTATTGGAACTAGCCAGTAAACACAAAATCATTCTCACGACCGTGCTAAAGCATAATCTGATCATCAAATGCATTTCGCGATTGTGAGATGCTTCTAATAGCATTAAATGCAAGAGATTTTATTTGGTGAAGCTTTGATCTTCCATATCTGAACTCCAACTACTCTTTGGAAGGATGATAGTTATAAATACTCCACCAAACATCATTTATTATAAATTTCAAGCTATTAATAGCCAAACTCTTGCAAATTTAATTCTTAACTTGCCTTGTATTTTATTTTTCATTCATTATACTTGGTGTTGGATATGAGCATTAAATACCATTATTCTAAGTTTTGCATGAGCTTATAAAATACTAGGTCAGAGAATGAACCTTGGAAAAACTTTATTGGGTTGTGAGAAAAAGTCTCAAACATTTTAAAAGTTCGGCATGAACTTGTGAAAACACCAAGTTAGAATTAAACTTATAAAAAACCCAAAGATAATAAAATACTCGATTTATTTTTAAGGAGTGGACGTATGATTTTAAAATCTAAACCACTATAAATCACTTGTGTCATTTTTTCCTTTCTCTAACTCCTCTTTAATTTCAAGAAATTTTAATTTCACCCCTAAATCACCAAAGTCAATCAATTCACCCCTAGTGGTTGCCAACAAGGAGCAACAAAAGAGGCCAACATTATATTTATTGAATAATTCAACCGGCACAATATTTATATAGCCGAGTTATCAAAATTAATATTGAGGTAATCTCTTGTATAATTGTACTCTCATGCCAATGAGAGTAACTTGAAAGTACCCCCACAAATTCAGAGAGAAAACATACTCATTTTTTTGTAGTAGAAACAGGAAATTGCCAATATTCAATTTATATTTTTTTAATAACATCGATTTCACATACTAGAGTAGTTTTAGTTATTCCCTACATTTATACTATATTTTTGTTCTATACTGAATCCTCATCTTTACGGATATATTACTGCCCTTTTTTTTGCCTCTGACTTATCGAGGATGAGTCACTTTTCCTTTTGAATACATAACACCCCATAGCAGTAGACAAAACTCTTGGAATATATCAAAAAGAAAAAGAAGCGTAACCCCACCGTAGTTTATTCATTTAATTTTATACTTAAAAAGTTTAATTCAAAATTAGTTCAAAAAACCATATATCCAAATAAATCTTGAGATAATATATACACCTAAAACAGAAAATGTAAGAGCCAATAATAGATTTTTAAGTGATGCTAAGAAACGAGTACCACTATTTCATTCTCCGAAGAAACATAAATAAACGTGTTCCCAGCAATTCAAAAGTACTATTGAAAATAATTTCATTGATTGTTCCTTGAGATATCTAAAAACATGCCTGCTCAAATCAAGCACACGTGGACCATACAAGAATGCAGGCATATTTATGCCATATTAATTGCACACGGAGTTTGCCAATTATAAACCTGACCCATTCAGATTCTGACAAGGGAAATTCCAACTACAATATCTCCAAAAAATGGATTTCCAGCTTTTGGAAACTTTAATCAGCATCCATTTCTTCCAGTGCGGTCCTGGCAGCAGCCTTAGCTTCCTCTAAGAGTTCATCAGGAACCTGAAAGCCCCACAATAATGATAAAAACATTTAGGAAAGTTATGTAAACTAGTGCGTCCAAATAGTGGAATGCAGATACCAAATGTCTCAGCCCCCATCACCATAGTCTGTGTTCACTCGCATGCTAGCCCAACAAATAGTATCCTTTCTCTATTTTAATGGGAAGTTATAAATAATAGTGCATCCAAATACTAGATTGCAATTGTCATAACTTGCAACAAATTTCTTCAATTGCCTGAGGCATTTTTATACAGAAACTATTATTCAATCAAAGTAGAAACCATTTTTAATGTTTCTACTCTTACCATAGGCATGATCAACAAAAAAAGGAACAGAAATTACCTTCTGATGTTGTCTCTTCGATTCATCACAAACCCAACTCATTTCCAGTTCAAATGCCTTGTCCTTTGCTTCATCATGCACCTTGTAAATGCTGCTCAAACAAAATGGAAAAGTTACAACACATGAAGAACTAGTAATGAAGTACTGCATGCAAGTACATACATTCACATAGAATACTAAGCTAATGAGAGATCAAATTTTCAATGATGATAAATGTTTGGGCTTGATGAGCCTAGAGATTTAGAATATAAAGCAAACCATTGTAAGCAAAACTGCCAAACCATTCTGTTTTTAGAATGGATCTTCAATTGATAATCACTCAGCAAAAACCAACTTGAGAAAATGAAAGGGATTATAATTACTTGTAAGAGCATGAAAAAGGAAAAAACTGAAGTATCTTTAGCTTGGGCCAAGTCTTTCTTAAATATTTTCTCATTTTAAATGAATGTAATTTTCATTTTTCCCACCATTTACTTATTCTCAACTTAGGATATTGCAACTAAACAAAGATTACAAGGCCGACCTTTAATGATTTAGCTTGTAGCATTGAAAATTAAGATTAGTTCGCGCTTTCATGTTTCCTGATCGTAAAAACATAATTTATTGGAAAAAAGATTGGGAATCAAAAGGAATTTGAGAGAGAGATGTGGTGAAGAAAAAAAATCAACAGAAACACTCATGGAGTGCCACATAATTCAAAAAGAGAGAAACAAAAAAAAAAAAAAAATAAGAATTTATTCAGTGTGGCAGGAGGTAACCCTTACATTTTGGCTACTTCAATAACCCCTTCCCGGCATGTCATTTCAGAAAGCTTTAACTTCTCAATTTCTCTGTCCACACCATCCATTGAATCGTTAGAAACGAAAAATGAATCGATGCAAAATATGAGAATATTCAGTTTTAATATGGCAAGCAAAGCATTGTGATATTCAGTTTTAATATGGCAAGCAAAGCATTGTATTGCAAGTAAAACAAAGAGGTTGTTAGTTCAGTAAATGGCTTGAGATGAGCATATTCCAACCAAATTTATATACTTTGGTAACCACAGTGTACATCATTATATATCAAATTTGACAAGAAATAGTTTATACCAAATTTGATAAAAAATATTTTATACCAAATTTGACAATAAATATTCAACCAAAAACAAGAAGCATACATGTCTAAGCACAAAATTATTGTTATTATGCGATGAATACCATGATAACTTGGCTAACTATCAACATCAGGAAAAAAGAAAGTAATAACTTACGTTTTAGCAGCTTGCTTTCCCTTCCCAATAGCAGCACCAAAATATCTCTATATCATTTTTTTTTTGAAACGCAAATATAAGTTGTAAGAAATTCCAAAGAACACAACTATCAAATAGTTACCAAGTAATGGCAATTATCAACAAACCAAATAGAAAATTATATAGAAAGAAGCAAAAAAAGATATAGCTTTATTTGGGTAAATCAACTCACATATGATATGCCAGATGGCTCAACCATGTACAATTGTGGTCCATCTCTGTCATAACCACCAAGAATTACCCCACAACCGAATGGCCTGTAGCATTAACAACTTTTATGTGCTTTTTCTGAAGTGAGAATAGTTGAGCTAAAATGCAGAATTTAAGTATATCTGGTTTCCTTACCTAAGCCACCAGTAAAGGGTGCATAAATGCACATAACTAGCAATGCGTTCAGCAAGTTCCTTCACAGGTATGGGTTCACCATAAACACTAACAATCAGGAAAAGAGAACATTTAGGCTTAGCAAGACCTGGGGCTCAAGAAAAATTTAAACAATAGCATATTCAAGCATGGATGGCATGTAAGTAAGCATTGAGACTTAAGGTTGTAGCATATCCCAAATGTAGCCATTGCTAGAAATGGTAACCAGACTTGAAACTATCTAATGTTTTCTTTCAAATATTCAAGTGGATTTAGAATGAGAATCAAGATATATGGTTTGAACCACCAACCTTTCATAATTGGTTGCCTCAGACTTTGCTCTTGCAACAATTTGTCTACCATCAGCTGCTAAACCAGCAACAGCCTAATATTTGAAGATACATAAACAGATGGAGAGCAAGAATCAGAAGCATAAAATGCATGAACGGTCTAACATTCTTGCTCAAATTGTTGACTTTAAGACCTAACCAAGTTGATCCTTGCGTACATTAACAAAGTGAAAAAATGAATACACATGAAAAAAATCAAAAGACCACAACATAGGGGCTAGCCTTTTATTTAAGGCTCATGGGAAATAAATTAACCACCAGAGTATATAGCAGGTCTTCTTGTAAGCTTTTAACAGCATCTTATCTTTGAAATATTACTTCCCACAAAATCTGAAAATTTAATTAAAAATAAGAGTTATTTCCACATTTCTATCCCTTATGCCACATTTGAATGGGAGCACAATAGACGTGTGGTTTACACATTTTGAGATAGAATCACTAAGAAATGCATGTTGATCTCATTGTACTTAAAAGTTTTAAGTGGGAGAACATATTATAGTGAGTCATAAGTGAAGTGGTGATGACTATTTTTTCCTACAACCCAAATGGATTGCAAGACAGTTAATATTTTGCAAACTGCACCACACATTTGTTTTACGGACAACAGAGAACTGTATTCAGGTACCAAAGCAAGTAATGCATATAGAAAAACAGAAAGAGGTACATTATCAAGTAGTATTTGCACAACGATCATCACTAAGGTGTACTCAAGTTAGGCAATATTTACATGCTTCAAAAAAAAAATTATGTTGCACAAACACATACAAGAACTTAATTATAAAGATGCCACATGCCACACTTATATTAATTACATAAAATATCTACTGGGTCAGAAAAGCGTGAAGTTTTTTCCTTCTTGAAATCTAACAAATGAGACAAATAACACATATCCAGTTTTCATTCACCGTAGTTCTCCGAAGAAAATACTATTTGTTTCTGTCCATGCCCAAATTCATTTCAATCCATCGTAATCCAAAAATTTCAATCAGCAAATCAACCATGACTAGATAGGTGATGGCCCATCCGCTAAGTCAACAAAACTTAAATAGCACAAAAATCTAAATTAATCTCAAAGGCAATTGTAAACAGTACCATGCCAGAATGCCGATGAACAGAGTGTATTCTCCTATTGGAACCCGGCAACATCATTTTAGATGCTATAAGTTTCTCCACACCCTAAATTCCAAAACAAAATCACAATTACAATTCTAAAATGCATGTAAAAATTCCGAATCTTATAATTAAAACATAATAACGAAACTTACCATAACAATCCCGTCCTTACACTTGATTCCAATAACAGTCCTGCAAAGTTTTTTTTTTTTTTAAAGCATAAAAATGACAACTGATTTTGAAAAAAACCCTAATGCTAATAAAGAATTGCGTTAGCTTTCACTAAGCATACTTCAAAATCAAATCTTATTATTAAAACAGCAGTAAAAGAATAGTTAGGCACACTATTTTTTCTCAGCAAACAAACAGAAAATATAATATAAAAAAAAGAGTGAAGAAGAAGAAGAAGATACCCGCTGTTATCGACGGCTTTGGCAGCGTATTCGATCTGGAAAACACGGCCATCGGGAGAGAAAGTAGTGACTGAGAGATCGTAACCTGTTCCTATGCTACTCATCGTTTTAGCCTTTGATTTTGCTTCTTCGTTATGTGTATGTATTCGTTGAGGTTTTAGCTTCTTAAAACTGCGAGCTTTCTTCGATCTCAAGACAAAAAAAAAAAAGAAAGACGGAGAGCAGAGTGAAAGTAAGGTGTTTGAGTGTGGGCCGGGCTGAGATCTTATGACACAAGACCGATTCTGCTAGATTTTGGGCTGGACTGTGACTGCTTTCGCCCGTGAGTTATATAAAGGGGTACTTTAGAAAAAGTAAATTACACGGTATACAGTATTTTAAATTTCCTTTTTCAAATATATGGAGTCAGATTTTTTTTTTAAAACCTTTCATGCATGACCATTTTTTTTCATTTTTTTTCATTTATATGTTTTTTCAACATTGATTTTTTATTTTTTTATTTTTTTCATTTTTTCTTTTATGTTTTTTTATTCAAAAATAATTTCTTTATATTATATTCTCACAGCACATAATATCTACCAAATATCCATAAATTATAATATCTATATAATATCCAAAAGAATATATAAATATTATTGATAATAGTAATTACTTTGAATATTCTTTTGGTGTGAATATTTTTCTATTTTACTATTAATAGTTTGAAACAAAATTTTACTAGGAAAGTTAAGAAAGCTAGTAAGTTTTATAGATTGATTGGATTCTTATTTGTACTTCAAACATGGTTTTATGAGTGTTGTCCATTGGTTATGGGCAAGTTTGCTATAAGAATTGATAATGAATTTCCTAATTTGTCAATCTTTTAAAACTTCTTCTCAATTTAAGGATCTTCAAGAATGTGTTTTTTTTTCCTTGTTTCAAAGGTATATATTTGTAATGTTGTTGTATATTTTGTTTATTCTTTATTACTCCCTCCGTATCATTTACATAGAAAAAGTAAAATGGAAACGCAAATTAAGGAAATTTTACTTTTTCCATCTCTATTTACTTAAATACTCCTAAAAAAAATTTCTCAAATTAAACTTTTAAGGCAAGGGTATAAATGGTATTTTGTCTCATTTCACTTCCCAAAATTTACCTAAAATGGCATATTTTCTATATAAAAGATACACCAAAAAAGAAAATTTTCCCTATGTAAATGATACGGAGGGAGTATTTTTTATTTTTTTTATATGGTTTTCATTTGTTTACAATTAAATTTGTAAAATGTTTATCCTAATGAAGAAGAGACGAAGAAGCTGCAGTTGCATAAATTCTTTAATGTTTTAGAGTATAAAAATGTTGATGAAGGTGATTTTGTGGGTAATAATGTGAAAAGAATGGATATTGATGACAAAAATGATAATAAGACTGCTGATATTGATATTGAGAAGGAGAGGAATAAAAATAGTGAATTTCTAAGTCATTCTGCAAAGAAAAAGTTCAGTAATGATGTGAATGAGTGTCTTAGTAAATTGTAGGAGGAAATAAAAAATGGTTCTACTAAGCAAGATAAAATGCAAAATGATTTCAATTTTATAAAGAAAGAATTTAATTCAATGATGATATTATTTTGAGAGTATAATGATTGAATTTTTTTATTTGTTGGTTGGTATTTCAAAGAAGTTTATTTCTGAGGTATTTTTATATTTTTTTATGTTTTTTATATTTTTATTTTATAAGTAATTTTTTTAATTTTGTTTTTCTCTTCTTTTTTTTTGGAAGGCAAATGTTAATAATAATGGTGAAGAAGACATTGAACGCATTTATAGTGATGATTCTAATGATGTTAAAGATGAGGATGAAGTGTTTAAAATATATCCTATTGCATTTTATATGTTTATTTTAATTTTTTATTTCACTGCAACCTATCACTTATATTTATTTATAAATAACATATATGTCATGTAACTAAACATATAACAATCATGTATTGTTATTCTCGTGCAATCAGTCACATATATTTACTTATATTTAACATATATAATTTATAAGTTAACATATAACAGTTATATATTGTTATACAGCTGCATTTTATCATATATATCTATTTATATGTAATATATATCATATAACTAAATATATAATAGTTATATATTTTTTATTATTGTGCAATCCATCATTTATATCTACTTATATGTAACGTGTATGTTATATAACTAAATATATAATAATTATATATTATTATATATCTACAATTCATCACATATATCTAATTATACATTATATATATATCATATAACTTAACATATAATAGTTAATAATATTGTTTTGAAAGATTCATATAGAAGACATATATAAGCTTTATATTTTTTGTTTTATTTGATATGTTATGTATTTTTTTCTTTGCTATTTTGTATATGTTTTATATATTATTTTGTTTTTGTTTTTTATTTAGATAAAGGAAAGAATTGTAGGAAATTTTAGACCTGATGATATATTTTATAGAGAGTGATGATGTTGGGAAAGATAGTGTAGATTTTGTTAATAAGATTATTTCTGATGTTCAAACTGATGTTTCAGCTGTAAATGTTAGAGGTGATATTGATGTTAAAAGTGTTGATGGTACTGATAAGAATATTGTTTTTGATGTGGTATTTGATGATGTTAATGTTGGTAATCTTGTTATTGATGTTAATATAGTAGGGTGTTGATGTTGAATTTGGTGATATTAAATTAGTTGATGGTGAAGTTAAGGATGATGGTAATAAGAACATTATTGATGTTGGTTGTATTGATGTTCTTATAGTTATGGTATTTTTTATTTTTTATTTTTAGCCATTTATTTTATGTTTTTTCTTATTAATTTTTTTTATTGGAGTTCTTATTTGTTTCGTTCTTTGTATTTTTTGCAACATTTAGATATTTTATTTTATTATTTATGTAAAAAAGGAAAATAAGAATTGTAAACTAAATTTCATTACCATTGATATTCCTTTCCACCATTTTGTTCAGTTGACTTATAAAAAATTTATTAAAGAATGTGTGAAGATAGGTACTTTATATTATGGGGCAAAGTATGAGGTGTAATCATTCTTAGACCGAGGTTAATCATATATTTATACATATTCATCAGTCTAATGAAAAAGAATTAGATTTTAGGATGGTTATCAATCAAGGATAGGTGCATTTATGTTTATAATTCTATGAGGATTGGACGTAATGACTTTGCTACTCAAGGTTATTTAAAACCTTATTGTGTTATTTTGTCATATTATTTTCATATTCTTAAGGTGTTGTTGCGGAGAGATGACATTGATTATGTCAATTGAATTTATGCTAAAGATCCTTTTGATATGGTTTTGGAGGATGGAGTTTCACCACAAACTGACAGGTATCTTTTGTGGGTTTTTTCATTTTTATATTTTTTATATTTTTTTAATATGATTTTTTGTTTTATTTTAGTGATTGTGGTGTGTTCACCTTTTCTTTTTCAAAATTTTTTGTTCATGGATATGATATAATGCCGAAGGAGTTCAATGTTGAGAATTACTGTAGTAGGTTAGTTGTCTTATTGTATACTTATGGGAAAGCTAAATTAGATTGTTATATTAAGAGTATCAATGAATCTTCTAGAAAAGTTAAGAAGCCTAAGAATGATAAGAGTAAAAGGAGATTTGAAAAGTTATATTAAAGTTTAAAGGAGAAGAAAAAGGCAAAGGGAAATTGAGTTTTTTACTTTTTTGAATTATCTATATATAAGTTTTTTATTTATTAAATTTTTTATATTATATTTTGTACAAATTTAAATAGTTTTATCTTTTATAAAAGTTATCTATTTTATTTATTTTACTATTTGTTACATTTATCAAATTATATTGTACATTTATGACATATAAATGTTTATATTGCTATGTTACTTATATGTTAGATATCAAATAAATCCTCGTATATGTCTTCTTTTATATAAGATATATATGACGTATAACTAAACATATAACAATTATATGCTCCTATTACTTTCCAATCTAACACATATATATACTTATATGTAACATATATAGCTAGGGCTGGTAACAAACCGAGTATTTTCAGGCACCTCACCAATCTCAATCTATTTATATAGGATATGGTATAACACTCCTAATTTAAAAAAAATTAAATAAAATAAATTGAAATTTTAATTGGATAAATTAAATAAATGATTTAAATGGAAAATGAAAGGATTTTAAGTGATAAAGTAGAATGCATATTTAAAATATATTTAAAATAAATAAGATATATACATATACCTAAGATATACATCACATATATATATTGTATAATTAAGTGTATAGTGATATATAAGGATGAATGGAAAGAGAAGAGATTTCTTTCTTCTTCTTTTGTCCTTTGAACGTGAGCTAGAGAGAGAGAGAGAGAGAAGCTATTTTCTTCTTCCATACATCAAAGATTGAAGGGATTTAAAGGATTCAAGTGGAGTTTTTAAAGATTCTTCATCAATTGGTAAGTCACTTTATCAATTTTATAAGTTATTTGGAATTCTATGGAAGAACATGATATGTGAATTTGAGAATTGTGTATTAGCATGTTTTAATAGCTTATTTGGGTATTTATGAAGTTGGTATGAGTAGTTAATAATGATTTTAAGGTTAGATTGAAGAAGTGATTGAAATTAAGTTGAGTTTGGAAGTGGTTGTGTTGAATGGTGGAGTGTATGAAATGCAGAAATTTTGCCTAACACGGCCAGCGACATGGGCGTGTCAATGGTACTGAGTTTCAACGTTGATGACACGACCAGTAATACGACCATGTCTCTGAGCGTGTCATAGCTACTGTAAGGAAAAATAATTGACACGGTCATTAACATGCCCATGCTGATGAGTGTGTCAAAGTTTTTGTAAGTCAGAATGAATGACACGGGCAGTGACATGCCCATGTCATTAGACGTGTCAAAACTTCTGTAAGAGTGGATTAATGACACGGTCATTAATATGCCCGTGTTGTTGGGCGTGTTACTTGAGGAAATTATCTAAAATAACTCTTTTCTTTGTCTTTCATTTGTAATTCCTAATTTAAATGGTTTGATGTTAAGAATGCCTTAGAATGTGATATTAAATGGTTATTTATGATCACATTTGGCTTAGGCATTGAGAGAGTAGTTTGCCCAACTAATGTTGAAGGGCAACTTGGAAAAGAAGGTTGGAGGGAGTTTGAAGCTTGTTTTGGAGTGCTTTCTAAGGTATGTACAAACTCTTGATAAATAGAATGTGATTGCACTATATTTGGCCTAACACATTTTGGATGAAAAATGTGTTAAGCTACTTGATACATGAACATTATGTTGTGACATGCAAATTGATATATATACATTATGAAAAGCCATTGTTAATGGCTAGATTGAATGAAATGTGAACTATGTCCAAAATGTGAAAAAGACCCAAAGTGCTTGGATAATGTGATTTTATTATGGATAATCTTATATTGTGATGAGATGAAATGACATTGTTATGAATGAGAAAAATGAGAAAATTAGAAAGAAATTGGTGATGGAAAATGTGAAATAATTGTGTGTCTAGTATGTTGTTCAATTTTTAGAGTTCTGTATTTGGCGGCATACTTATGAGGTTATCCTCACTATTTGCCTTCGGGGCTAAACGGTTAGCGTCACTATGATATGATTTTCTTTCGGGGCTAGCTTTTGAGCATTACTTGATTTGCCTTCAGGGCTAGACACATGGTGTCATTATGGACCAAAATAGTAACTTTGGGATTTGAATGATGTATTAGTTGTTTGGGTCCATGCTTGTGTATGTGTTTGTGTGAATTATTAAGAGAACTTAAATGTCATATTATGACATAGCATATAAGAATTTTGCATTAACATTTTTTTAAAATGTTATTATTATCAACGTTTGTACCACTAGACTTTTAACTTAGCGCGATTGTAACTCATCGCGCAGGTAACAACGGTGATCTGGTAGAGCTGGAGAGTTCTACTAGACCGGGTCGGGTCTAGGCTTGTGTTAGTTAAGATTGAAGTGTATTGTTATATCAAGAACAGAGTCATTTTGCCAGCATGTATAAATTTTACATTATTGTACATTTTAATATTATGTATATCATATTATGTTTTTGGAGTATAAATATATATATTGTAAATTATAAATAATGTTTTGTATAGTTGAGTAAGATGAGGTTTTATATATCATGACATATATATATGTATTTGTATAAATGTTTTGAGGATTGGGGAATAAGAAATTTTTTATTAAATCAGATTATGACATTCGTATACTGTATACACATATTGTATATATACTGGGTGTGTGCATATTATACGTATATAAGGTGTAAGAGTGTTATATTTATTTTGATATCAGAGCCTAGGTTTGAAGTTCTCGACCTAGGTGGGTTGCTAAAGAGAGAAAATGAAGATTTTAAATATGGTTTTCAATTAAGATACATTCTTGGTATTGGCATTTTCTAATTTTTGATGTGGCAATTTCAGCTGTAAATGTAGAAATAGGTGGTTATGGTGTCTCGGATGCATCAGTCTGCAGAGGGTAGTGCAAAGAGTGTAGCTCTTGATGAGGGTAGAGTTGGAGCTAGTGTTGAGTTTGTTCGTGAGGCGTCTGCTTCTATGCCTGTTGGACCAGTAGTTGAAGAGATTCTGCCTAGCTGGGTACGACATATGGTAGAGTTATTAAGGCAGGCTCCAATTAAGCAGCCGCAGCCTCCATCACAGCCGTAGCAGCAGTTGTTGATGCGAAAGTACGATAAGCTGAGGAAATTTGGAGCCACATATTTTGTTGGCACTATAGACCCTGCTGTAGATAGCAGTAGCTGGACAAGGTCCATAGAGTATTTATTTAGTTGTAGGCTAGTCCAAAGGAGAAATTTGATTATGCTAGATCAGTTCTACAGGGGAATGTCTGTGAGTGATTTGCATTTTGATTCCCTAGGATTTGATGTTTTAGTTATAAATCTTTTAGGGCGTAGTGTTATGATTAGCAGGGTGCACCGAGATAGTCCAGTTGTTATTTAGGATGAAGAGTTTTTCAGTGACCTGATTAAGATGCTTTTTAGGGAGTATGATTTGATTCTGGGCATGGATTGGTTATCCAAGTATGGGATTATGGTAGACTGTCAGCAGAAATGTATTACCCTGAGAACACGTTATGGTAGAGTTGTGGTAGTATCTAGTGAGCAAAGACGTCTTTCATCCATGTTCATTTCAGTTGTATTAGATAGGAGGATGATTCAGAATGGATGTGAGGCATATCTTGCTCATGTTGTAGATACCAGAGTAATAGGATCCCAGCTTGACAGTATACTTATAGTTGTCGAGTTTCTAGATATTTTTCCTGATGAGTTGCCGGGGATACCTCCTGAGAGAGAGGTGGCGTTTGGTATTGATTTATTGTCTGATACCACTCACATTTCTATTACCCCTTATCGGATGGCACTTGCAGAATTGAAGGAGTTAAAGGTATAGCTGCAAGAGTTGCTTGATAAAGGATTTATTTGCCTTAGTGTGTCTCTGTGGGGAGCACATGTTTTGTTTGTGAAGAAGAAGGATGACACTTTAAGGTTATGTATTGATTATAGGCAGTTGAATAAGGTGACCATAAAGAATAAGTATCCATTATTTCGGATAGATGATCTCTTTGATCAGTTGAAGGGAGCAATAGTATTATTTAAGATTGATCTGAGATCAGAATATCATTAGTTGAGAGTTATAGATGTAGACGTACCTAAGATAACTTTTTGCACGACATATGAGCATTATGAGTTTCTGGCGATGCCCTTTGGATTGACAAATGCACCGGTAGCATTTATGAATTTGATGAATAGGGTGTTTAGAACATACTTAGATCAATTGTGGTGGTCTTTATTAATGATATTCTACTGTATTTGCGTAATAAGGAGGATCATGTTTGGCATCTGCGGATTGTATTGCAGACTTTGAGAGAGAAGCAGTTGTATGCAAAGTTGTCTAAGTGTGAATTCTGGCTCGATCAGGTAACTTTTTTCGGTCATGTGGTATCAGCAGAGGGTATTAGAGTTGATCCGAGTAAAGTTGAGGCTATCTTGAATTGGAGTCCACCTAAGATTGTGACAGAGGTTAGAAGTTTTCTGGGTTTGGCAGGCTATTATCATCGATTTGTGAAGAGTTTTTCTATGATAACTACACCACTCACCATATTACGTTGGAAAGGAGTTAGATTTATATGGACAAATCAATATCAGGCGAGTCTTGAGCAGCTGAGGGAGATGTTGACCCAGGCTCCTGTTCTTACCCTGCTTGTGGAAGGTAAACCATATGTGGTATATAGTGATGCTTCACATAGTGGTTTAAGCTGTATTCTGATGCAGGAGGGTAGAGTCATTGCTTATACATCTCAACAATTGAAGCCACATGTGTTGAATTACCCTACTCATGATTTAAAGTTAGCAGCTATAGTTTTTGCATTGAAGATTTGATGACAGTACTTGTATGGGGAGAAGTGTATCATTTATACTGATCATAAGAGTTTGAAATATTTAGGTGTTTAGAAAGAGTTGAATCTTCGGCAGAGGCGATGGTTAGAGTTGATTGAAGACTATGATTATTTGATTGATTATCATCCTGGTAAGGTAAATGTTACTACTGATGCCTTGAGTCAGAAGTCTTTGACAGATTTGATTGCTTATTCACTCTTATTGCTTGTTGAGTTGAGAGCGTTGCATGCTAGATTTGAGTATTTTGATGATGGTACATTGATAACTCAATTGTAATTAAGGCCAGTGTTGTTGGATCAGGTTAGGGAAGCCCAGTTGGCATATGAGAAGATCCAGAAGATTATGTTAGATTGCCAAAAGGGGGGAATCGAGACTTTCATGTGAGAAATGATGGCAATCTATGGTATAGAGATGGGTTATGCATTCCTGAAGATGCAGGATTAAATAGGATGATATTAGAGGAAGCACATCAGTCAGTTTATGCTATGCACCCTGATAGTACCAAGATGTATCAAGATTTGAAACAGTATTATTAGTGGTCAGGTATGAAGAGGGACATAGCAGAATTTGTGTGTAGATGTCTCACCTGCTAGAGAGTGAAAGCTGAACACCAAGTTTCTTCAGGGTTACTTCAGCCACTGTCAGTACCAGAGTGGAAATGGGAGCGAGTGACGATGAACTTTATGACTGGACTACCTTTGACCCAAAAGAAGCATGATGCAATTTGGGTGATTGTTGATCAGATGATGAAGACAAGTCATTTTCTTCCAGTTCGGATGGATTACTCACTTGAGAGGTTAGCTGAATTGTATATCAATGAGATAGTGAGGTTGCATGGAGTCCCAGTTTCTTTAGTGTCGGACTGAGATCCCCATTTTATATCGAGATTTTAGAGGAGTTTGCAGGATGAATTAGATTCTCGATTGTATTTTAGTGCTGCTTTTCATCCTCAGACAGATGGGCAATCAGAGAGAGTGATATGGATTCTAGAGGATATGTTGTGGAGTTCTATCATTAATTTCACAGGGAGCTAGGATAGATTTTTGCCACTGATTGAGTTTGTGTATAACAACAGTCATCAGTCCAGTATTGGGATAGCACCTTATGAGGCCTTGTATGACAGGAGATGCAGGACACCTTTGTGATGGGATGATGTTAGAGAAGGTAAAATGGTTGGTCCTGATTTGATTAAGGAAACAGGAAACTAAAATTGATTCAGAGTCATCTAAAAAAAGCTTTAGATTGACAGAAATCCTATACAGATTTGAAGAGAAAAGATATAGAGTTCGGTGTGGGAGATAAAGTGTTTCTGAAGGTGTCTCCTGGAAGAAGATTTTGATATTCGGTCTCAAAGGAAAGTTGAGTCCTTGTTTCATAGGACCATATAAGATTCTAGAGAGAGTTAGTCCAATAGCTTACAGGTTGGCTTTGAGGCCTGAGTTAGACTGGATACATAATATTTTCTATGTCTCTATGCTTTAGAGGTACAACTCAGACCCATCTCATATTTTGTCAGTGGAGTCCATTGAGGTGAGTTCAAATCTGACTTATGAAGAAGAACTAGTAGCAATTTTGGCACGAGAAGTGAAAGAATTGAGAAATAAGAAAGTACCACTTGAAAGTCCTTTGGAGGAATCATGCCGCTGAGGAAGCGACATGGGAGAGTGAGCAATTGATGCGGAGTCAGTATCCCCAGTTGTTCCAGAGTTGATAGTAGGTAATTTCGCGAATGAAATTTTCTTAAGGGGGGAGAATTGTAACACCCATAATTTTTGGAAAATTTAAATAAAATAAATTGAAAATTTAATTAGATAAATTAAATAAATGATTTAAATGAAAAATGAAAAGATTTTAAGTGATAAAGTAGAATGTATATTTAAAATAAACAAGACATATACATATACCTAAGATATACATCACATATATATATATTGTATAATTAAGTGTATAGTGACTTATTATATATATATAGATAAGGATGAATGTGTGCGCGGGGATTTTCGCCCCCACTCCCGGTGAAATTATTCTTGCGACTTCGGCACTATTTAGGCTCGGGGCCTTAGCGAACACGAACCTAAGTCCAGAGAAAATGGAGTCGCCACCCGGACGGGCCGGGAAAAAAAAGGGGTGGATGACTCGATTCCTAAGGAATCCCCAACCCCCTAATGGGTTCGGAAAGTTGGGTACGTGTGGGGAAGGTGAGAATTGACCAAGCACCCCCACAACGCTCAGTTCATTGGAACCGACCTCCTTTACAGGTCTTAATATTATAAAATTCTTAAATATAACAACATTATCCATATTACACACAATAAAAAGAAGAAAGCATCATTATATTAAAATCAAAGCAATGTCCAAAAAAAGCAAATAAATGGACACCCATCCAAGGATGGAAACAGGTCCTTACATCACATGCCTAAATAGGACACCCACCAAAAGGTAGAAACATGCCCTTTACATTGGTTCTAAAATAGAAAAGCAAATTAAATTACATGATATTTAACTAATGAGGTACCCACCAAGTGGAAACATACCTCTTACAACTTTTGAAAATCTAAATTAATTGATAAAAGTAAATAATCATTCATCATAAATAAATCATTCATCAAAGCTATTAATTAAAATATAAAATAAACATCCATTCATGATAAATTAAATAAATCAAGCATTGAAATTAAATAGATTAAAGCATAAGAAATAAATCAAAGTATAATCAAATATAAAATTAAATAAAGCAAATAAAAGTCCAATTATAGCTACTGTGACTTTTTATGGAATTAAAATAGATTGAGAATTTTATGTTTTAAATGTTGGTAAGACTTTTTGATTAACTAAATTAATATTTGAATGGTGAAATCATGAAACTAGGGCTCTAGATACTTTAAAATACTTTTGATTCAAGTTTTTAAATGGTGATTTATTGTGTTTTTAAGCTACTGTGTAAAATTAAAGTATTTATGTTTTTATGGTTTTTTAATGTTTTAAAGGATTAGGGCTTAGAAAAAGTTAGGGTTTAAGGTTTTAAAGGAGTTAGAGTTTAATATTTTAGGTTTAGAAATTAAATTTGGTTTTTAGGAGCTTTGGATTGGAGTTTCGGGTGATGCATGAAGCTTTTGGGATTGAAAATCAATTTGATACTTTTATGAGATTTGATAAGTTTAAACCAAACAAATTAAAGTTTTTATAAATAGAAAAGATTTATATAATTGGAAAAAGTATTTTAGGGCTTTTTTTTATAAGAAACAGAATATGTTTTAAGAGTTTACATAATTTGGAAAGTAAATTGGAATTTTGGGGTTTTGAAGAAATAAAATTAATAACTTTAAATTCTTTGGGAAATAAAGTAACAGATTAGTGTTTTTAACTTTGAACAAAAAGGATTAGTTCTAGGATTTTTGAATTAAAAGAAAATAGTTTCATGCTACTGTAAAAACATAACAAAAATAATTTAATACATACCTTCTTTTGATGATTCCTCCAAAAATAATTCTTCTTGGATAAACTAGCTCCAAAGCAAGCCTTTTTTGCCCTTGAATTCTTTAAATCGTATTTCTACTCCTTTAAAAATCAATTGAATAGAATTATTATTTTTTCTCCATTGATTTGGTTTCCAATTTTCCAAGCCACTGTCCAATTTTCTTTGATTTTCGGCCACCCTTAAATTAATTGCCTTTGGTCCTTATTTATAGTGGTTTGATGTGGTTTATTCCTAATTAGTTAAGACAAGTAATATTAATAAAAAAAAGAAACTGAAACCTAATTAAATTAGGTTTTAAAAAATTTGCGTCGAAAAAATTGCGCTGCCAAAAAAAACTGCCACAGGAAAAAATACGCTGGAGAAAAAAGCTGCCGCAAAAAATTGCGGCAGTGGGCGGGCTAAGGTCGACGACGAAAAAATCATCGCACGTGCCCATGGGTATTTCGCCCGCAGGAATTTCCTACTCCGATTTTTATTTTTATTTTTATTTTTTGACTTTATTTGTTTATTTTTATTAATAAAAATTAGATAATAAAGCAAAAACTATTTAATTAAAATTATTTTGGACCAATTAGACAATAAAAATCATTTTGGACTAAATAAAACACATTGGACCTGATTGGGTCAAATATTAAGAGTCTACAGTTTGCCCTCTGCTTGAAAAATCTGAAACTTTAGTGAAATAGAGTGAAAAGCAATAAGACTTAATTTTTGAGATGGTTGAGGTTTTGGGTTCTGGACCCGGTTTGAGTTCTGGACTAAAAAATGATTCTAGGTTCTGGACCTAAGAAAAATTTGGGTTCTGGACCCGGTTCGAGTTCTGGACTCAATGGATGATTCTAGGTTCTGGACTTAAGGAAAATTTGGGTTCTGGACCCGGTTCGAGTTCTGGACTCAATAGATGATTCTAGGTTCTGTACCTAAGGAAAATTTGAGTTTTGGACCCTGTTCGAGTTTTGGACTCAAGGATAATTCTAGGTTCTGGACCTAAAAAAATTTGGGTTCTGGACCCGGTTTGAGTTCTGGACTCAAGGATAATTCTAGGTTCTGGACCTAAAGAAAAATTTGGGTTCTGGACCCGGTTCGAGTTCTGGACTCAAGGATGATTCTAGGTTCTGGACCTAAAGAAAAATTTAGGTTCTGGACCCGGTTCGAGTTTTGAACTCAAGGATAATTATAGGTTTTGGATCTAATGGTATTTTGGGTTTTGAACCTGAGAGATTTGGATACTCGATCCTAAACTAGACTCGGATACTCGATCCTAACTGGATTCGGATACTCGATCCTAAATAGGGTTTGGATACTCGATCCTAACTAGATTTAGATTGGGCTACTCAATCCTAAATTGGGTTCAGATACTCGATCCTAACTGTATTTGGACACTCGATCCTAAATAGGGTTTGGATACTAGATCCTAAACTGGCTTTGGATACTCGATCCTAAACTGGATTGGGATACTCGATCCTAAATTGGGTTCGGATACTCGATCCTAAACTCAATTTTGGATACTCGATCCTAAACTGGATTGGGATACTCGATCCTAAATTGGGTTCGGATACTCGATCCTAAACTGAATTGGGATACTCGATCCTAAATTGGGTTCGGATACTCGATCCTAAACTTGATTTTGGATACTCGATCCTAAACTGGATTGGGATACTCGACCCTAAATTGATTTGATTTGGGTACTTGGATCCAAGCTTGAATTGATTTGGGTAATTGGACCTGAGAATGAATTGATTTAGATTTAATTTGGGTACTTGGACCTGAGAGTGGGTACTTGGAGCCGAGAACGAATTTGACTAACCTTTTATCAGTTGAGAAGTCTGACTGCTCCGGCTGTTCTATGCATTGTGATTCTTCACCCTCAGAATGGATCTTCATCCTTGAAAATTGAGGTCTTCACCTTTGTAAATGGATCTTCATCCTTGGAGATTGGGTATTCTTTGTTCTTTGAAGATGGGAGTGACATGGCCAGTGGCTTGGCCGTGTCTCCTGGGTGTGTCAGCTTCTATCTTTTCTTTGGTTCTTCTTTATTTTTGGCTTAGGATGGGACATGGCCAGTGGCTTGGCCATGTCGCCTGCCGGTGTCACCTAATGTCTCTTTTCTTTCTTTACTTGGTCCTTCTTGACTTTGCCCCTTAGGTGAGACACGGCCAGTGGCTTGGCCGTGCTTCCTGCCCGTGTCATATTATGCCAAGATTTCCTTTGAGGTGACACGGCCAAGCTTGATTTGGCTTGGCCATGTCTTGCCTGATCCATGCTCTTCTTTCCTTGTTTTGATCTTTGAAGGGAGTTTTTTTTTTCACTTTAACCACTTTTCCCTTGCAACTGCTTTTTCCTTTCTTCTCCAATTTTGATTGGATCTTATATCCTCTCCTTGCCCCCTAAGGATTTTTTCTTTCATGCCAGTTTTGATTGATGTTTTTCTTGTCTAGTTCTTTGCATAAGCACGCATTTCTTCTTTTGCAAAATGACTGGGGCTTCCACAAGCAAATAGCTTTCCATGCCCCCTTGATTTGATATCTTCTTTTTGATTCTTTACTTCGCAGGGTATTGATTTGAATTACCTGGTACGTTCCCAATTTCATGGTAATTTATGCTATATGTATGCATGATTATGCATGCTCTTACCTTTTATCCTTCTTGGCTCACAGCAGATGCTCGAAGAACAGAAAAGGAAACTTTAAGAAGAGTTGGCTGCAAGTCGTCATTAGGCTTCTCATTTTAAAAGTTTATATCATCAATCCGAATAATATTTCCGAGACTTCTAATTTCAGAGGATGAGGGATCCCGACGCTTTTTCATCAAGAGGTCCCCAGCCTAATGACCATGAGATCCTTTCGTCTGCTTCTGATGAGGATCATGACGGATCAGAAATCCAAGGCAATAGGGATTTTAGTGCTTCTGCTTCGGATGATCCCGGGATGAGTAATTTGCCCCCCTCCTCCAACAGGCGATGACTTTTTCAGGTCTTTATTTGGTGACCTACCACCAACCTCTTAGTGATATGTAAATATTGTAGAACATTGTACAATAATGAAAAATATACAATTTTCCTCTTTACTGTAATCCTTCTTTTCCCTTTTTTTTCTTTTACATTACACGATTAATTTACGTCCATTTCTTTTGTTAAATCAAATCCAATATGGTAAAGGAAATTCATTGCCACCTCCTTTCCTTATGCCATATGGTCTTATCCTTTCCCATCATCTTTTCCATTTCACTTTTGGGAAAGGTTTATTTTCTTCTATATAAATCACCTTGCATGCCCCTTTTAGTACAAAAACCAAAATTCTTTTCCCTTTCAACGTGAAGACCCTTTTAACAATTTTGGTTATGCTTTATTCATTAATCATAACCGAGCACCATTTAAAGAAAATAAAAATTCTATTTAAGAATATGGATGCCATCCATTGGAAGCAAATTTCATGGTCAAAGCTTGATGTTTTAAAATATTTTCAAAATGTCAAATTGGACCACTCCTTCTTACATGTCGTGGCTTCCTTGTGGGATACAGATTTAATTTAGGTTTTCTTTTTTTTTTATCGCTCTAACTTTTGCCTAGTCCGCCTATGCAGTTTTCGGAACCAGCGAGCTGTCCTAATTTTTGCCTAAGCTGCCCCTGCGGGTTTTCAACTTAGCGGACTTTTTTTTTCTAACTTAATTCTTTCTTCACAGATTTGGCTTCAGGGGCATCTTTGTTTGCTTGATACTCCCTCCATGGATTTTGCCAGATACCTGCCACGTAATCATTCTGCTAGGAAGCTTCTCCATCCTGCTTCTTCATATGCTGACTGGGTTGACTGGATCCACTCACGCTCTGAAGTCAATATCCGTTGGTTGGTACCTTGGTGGAAGATTTCTCGTATCACCATGCGGACATACTTGATGTATGTTCCCCTTGCTGCTCTTCGTCAAGGTACATGCTATGATCCTCGCCGACTTGGGCGTCAGTATGGAGCTGAGCCTCGTGATTCTGACTTTGTTCCCGACTTAGACATGCCTTGCTTGACTGAAGCCTACTTAGATTGGTTAAGGCAAAGCTGGCCTGCACGTTACACTTATCGACTGCCATAGATTTTACATTTGTCAATTCGAAAAGTGTTTTGTTAGGATGAAAAATAACTAAAGTAATAAAAGATGTTTCTTTTCCATTTATAATTTGTCATCACCTTTTGCAATTATGATTATTATTTCATCCATATCTGGTCAAATACTTATAACAGTGCACATAGAACAAATTTAATCATTAACTCTGTTTTATTAAATTGGGGAACAACCAAACATAAAACTAGCATACACAAGATCACTCATGTTGCCAATTAGCCCTTTCAGATTTTTTAATTGATGATTTTCTCTCATTTAGCCCTAATTGTTGCCTAGCCCGTCCTTTCGGATTTTCAGAACTAGCGGACTGCTCTAACTTTTGCCTAGGCTGCCCTTTTTGGGTTTTCAACCTAGCGAGCTTCTTTTTTTTTTCTTTTTTTCTATCATACATAAAACCTCTTCAACCTGTCAATTTTTACTGGCTCACTAAATTTATTCCCATCCATGTCTGATAACTTCACCGTACCTTTGCTCATGACTTATTTCACGACATATGGCCCTTCCCAGCTAGGTCTGAACTTTCCTCTTGGATCAGATACATTAGACTTACATTGCTTCAACACCAAATCCCCAACTCTGAATTTTCTGACCTTGACCCTTCTATTGTAGGCCCGAGCTATCTTCTTTTGATACAGTTGGTGATGATACAACGCCTTTAATCTTCTCTCTTCTAATAGAGCTAATTGTGTGTATCTGCTCGCTATCCATTCCGTTTCAGGCAGTTCAGCTTCCAAGACTACTCTCAGTGATTTGATCTCAATTTCATTTGGCAATACCGCTTCCATCCCATAAACCAAAGAGAACGGTGTCATTCCAGTAGGTGTTCGCACACTTGTCATATATCCCCATAAAGCAAAGGGAAGCATTTCTGACCAGTCCCTGTAAGTCTTGGTCATCTTGGACAGAATTTGCTTAATTGTCTTGTTTGTTGCTTCCACGGCACCATTAGCCTTTGGTCTATAAGGAGAGGACCGATGATGATGGATTTAGTACTTGGCTTCTAGGATTATAGGTTTTGGTGTTGAAAATTAAGATTTTAGGGTTTAGAATTTAGAAAATAGGGTTTTGGAATTTTGAGTAACTAATATTATTTTTTAGATTAATAATGCTACTGGATGTTCTAAAGATTTATGATTTTGGATGTTTTATGAAAATAATGCTACTGTGATTTAAAATGTTTATGGTTTTAGAAAATATGTTTGGTTTTAGGATTGAAAAAAATAGTTTAGAGTTTTATAAACCTTTTTGTGATTTTTAGAAACTGTAAGGTAAGTTTAGAGTTTGTTAATAGAGTTTGGATATTTAATAAAGCATTTAGAAACTTTGGAAGAGAATTAAAAGAAAATAGTTTAGGGTTTTTAAGAGCTTTTGGAAATAGAAAAAATGATTTGAGGTTTTTGGAAATAAAAGAGTATTTTTTTAGGGTTTTTGAGCTTTTAAAAGAAACAGAAGGAACGATTTAAGATTGTTTTAAAAACAAAGAAAACGAATTAGGGTTTTAAAGGTATTTAGAAATAGAAAAGTGTTTATGTTATTGAAACGAAGATCAATGTTACTATGTGTTTATAAATCAAGGTTTTGTGTGTATAATCTTAAGAATCAAAGAAACAAAGCTACTGTAAGAAAATAAAATGAAATTAGAGATTCAAACCTCCGTTCGTTGGTTCCACCAAAAATTGTTTCTTGGATGAACAAGGAAAAAGGTAGTGTTGCTGTCTTTGATGAATTGTTAATGGCTTGCTTATTGCTCCCAAATCCGAAGTCCCAAATTCAAAGTTCTCTTGTTAATCTTTTTACAAAGTCCAGTCCGATCCTCCCAAGTTTTGTTCTAAAGTCCTTTCTCCGTTGTCCTCCCACTTTTCTGTGTTGTTTTTAGTCTTATTTATAGGAAATTTAGATGATTAATTCAACTTGTTTACAGAAACTAACATTAATTAAGAAAAGAAAACCGAAACCAAATAGAATTTGGTTTCGAAAAAAATTACGTCTGAAAAATTTTGCTGGCGAAAAAAAACTGTTGCGGAAAAATTTTGCTGGCGAAAAACTGCTGCGGGCTGTTGCGAGCGCTGGCGAAAAAAATATTGCGGGGCAGGGCTGCGGGCCATTTCGTCCAACCTTTTCGGCGATGAAATTTTTCTTCGCTGATTTTTCCATCGCTGATTTTTATTTTTATTTTTATTTATGTTTATTTTTATTATTTTTTATTTTTTATTAATTACTAAAATAAATATTATTTAATCAAGATAACACAAAAATTATTTTGGACTAATTAAAATATGTTGGATCTGACTGCGTCAAAAATTAAGGGTCTACACTACTGTAAGGCAAAATAATTGATACGGCCATTAACACGCCCGTGTTGATGAGCGTGTCAAAGTTTCTGTAAGTCAGAATGAATGACACGGGCAGTGACATGCCCATGTTGTTGGGCGTGTTACTTGAGGAAATTATCTAAAGTAACTCTTTTCTTTGTCTTTCATTTGTAATTCCTAATTTAAATGGTTTGATGTTGAGAATGCCTTAGAATGTGATATTAAATGGTTGTTTATGATCACATTTGGCTTAGGCATTGAGAGAGAGTAGTTTGCCCAACTATTGTTGAAGGGCAACTTGGAAAAGAAGGTTGGAGGTTGTTTAAAGCTTGTTTTGGAGTGCTTTCTAAGGTATGTACAAACTCTTGATAAATGGAATATGATTGCACTACATTTGACCTAACACATTTTGGATGAAAAATATGTTAAGCTACTTGATACATGAACATTGTGTTTTGAAATGCAAATTGATATATATACATTATGAAAATCCATTGTTAATGGCTAGATTGAATGAAATGTGAACTATTTTCAAAATGTAAAAATGACCCAAAGTGCTTGGGTAATGTGATTTTGTTATGGATTATCTTATATTGTGATAAAATAAAATGACATTATTATGAATGAGAAAAATAGAACAATGAAAAAGAAATTGGTGATGGAAAATGTGAAATAATTATGTGTCTAGTATGTTATTCAATTTTTCAAAGTTCTGTGTTTGGCGGCATGCCTATGAGATTATCCTCATTATTTGCCTTCGGAGCTCGACGCTTAGCGTCACTGTGATATGATTTGCCTTCGGGGCTAGCTTTTGAGTATTACTTGATTTGCCTTCGGGGCTAGACACATGGTGCCATTATGGACCAAAATAATAATTCTGAGATTTGAATGATGTATTAGTTGTTTAGGCCCATGCTTTTGTATGTGTTTGTGTGAATTATTAAGAGAACTTGAATGTTATATTATGACATAGCATATAAGCATTTTGCATTAGCATTGTTTTTAAAGTGTTATTATTATCAAATTTTGTACTACTAGCCTTTTAACTTAGCGCGATTATAACTCATCACACATGTGACAGGGGTGATCCGGTAAAGCCGAAGAGTTCTACTAGATCAGGTCGGATCTAGATTTGTGTTGGTTGAGACTGAAGCAAGTTGCTACATCAAGAACAGAGTCATTTTGCCAGCATGTTTAAATTTTATATTATTGTACATTTTAATATTATGTATATCATATTATGTTTTGGGATAATAATATATATATATTGTAAATTATAAAGAATGTTTTGTATGGTTGAGTAAGATGAGGTTTTAAATATCATGACATATATATATGTATTTGTATAAATATTTTGAGAAATGGGGAATAAGAAAAATTTTATGAAATAAGATTATGACATTCTTATACCGTATATACGTATTGTATATATATATTGGATGTGTGTGTATTATACATATATAGGGTGTAAGGGTGTTACATACGGAAAGTTTATAAACGAGTTTGGGTGGGTACTCATTACGTGAACTCAATTATATATTAATTAAATTTTATTAAAATTTTAATTATATATTTGTTATATTTTATTTTAATTATAAATTATATGGTATGAAATTATTTTTAATAAAATTGTATTAAAAATAAATTTTTTATAATTATTTAATTGTAAAAATTAGAATGTATATTTTAAATTTGATAATATTTTTAAATTTTTATATTTAAGCGAATTCATGTAGTAAACAAGTTTGAGACAGCTACAAGTATAACTATAATCGAGTTTACATGGGTTTGGATAGTTTAAAAATTAAATGGGTTCAAGTTTGGTTAGGGCAATTTTCACATGTAATATACATGTTGCCACTCTTATATATGACATATAACTAAATATATAACAATTATGTGTTATTCTTCTTCTTCAATCCAACACATATTTCTACTTATATGTAATATATATGTCATATAATTAAATATATAACACCTTTGTCACTCTTATTCTTCTCCAATCCAACGCGTATATCTACTTAAATATAACATATATATCATATTACTAAATATATAATAGTTATGTACTATTATTTTTCTATATTTCAACACATATCTATTTATATGTAATATATATGTTATATAACCAGACATATATTTTTATCCAATTCAACTTATATTTCTACTTATATGTAACATATATATCATATAACTGAATATATAACAGTCATGCACTATTATTTTTATCTAATCCGTTATTCCTTTGCAATCTAACATATATGTTACATATAAATAGAAATATAAGTATAACGGATAAAAATAATAGTGCATGACTTATATTTCTATTTATATGTAACATATATGTTATATAACTAAACATATTATAATTATATACCGTTATTCCTTTGCAATCTAACACATATCTACTTATATGTAATAAATATGTCATATAACTAAATAACTAAATATATAACGATTAATAATATTGTTTTAAAATATTTATATAAATTGTATATATGTATAAAATGTTTTTGTTTTAATTTTTTTTGTGCATTTCTACATGTTTTCTTATTATATATATGATGTTCTCATTTGTTACATTTGTTTTTGCTTTTGCTCTCTCATATTGCCTTGTATCTTCTCTTTTTTGGTCTTTCAGTTTTGACTTTACATTGTGATGGATCTAATATTGTTTCCTTCATCTAGTACTATATATGTGTTTTCATTTCTAATAGAATAAACAACTACTGCATAAGATTATACTAATATCTCATTAGTATAGTAATGTGAGCACTATAGTTATAAGTCTTGATTTATTTCCATCATTATTGCAACTGGATGTTTGCATGAATTTTATCTATGTGGAATTTGTTGCAAGTGTATGTTCATTCCTTCAAGTTAACGATGATTTTTTTTATTGTCATAAACATTGAATAGTTCACCAGTTGTTAGTTTTTAAATATTTTGTGTTAATAATACATAAATTAACATAAATATTTAAAAGTAAAACACTAATTAATTAAATGATATTTCAAAGATAATATATATATAATGAAATAAAACTTGTTTTGAACTTATAAATCAAAGAAAACTTTTATATTATCCATATATATAACTTATATTGTTATATATATGTAACATATATAATATATAAATCTATATATAAAATTACTTTTATCATATTATATGCAATAAATATGTCATATCGGTTACGTGAATAAACAGTTAATGATGATATTATGTAAATATATGATTTACATGTCATTTTAAGGATTAAATGAGGCTTTAATTTATTACACCTTCAGTTTTTTTTTGTCAACTTTGTGAATGTTGAATTTGCCAATTTTTTGTTGGTCCAAATCCATTCATGTACAAGTGATCGTATATACTCTAATAGAGTTGTTATTGGTAAATTCTTTTAACTTTGTTTATGATGTTTAATAACTCATCAATATTCAACGTCATAGTCCAATACTTGTTGCTAGATGAATTAATGTACTCTCACCCATCTATGGTAGCCGACGTTGTTCAAGCATGATACAATTCTTTCATCTAATTTATCTAAATCTTCCATATATTTTGTTAATTCTTCAATTGCGTATGTTTTACTGTCCCAAAGAGTAAGAATAAGTCTCTTATTCTTTTCTTTTGATTTTTTCTAAAGTTTGTTTTCAAGTTATTTGATAAGTGGAACATGTAAAAACTATGCAATGCTTTAAGGTATATATTTTTGGTGGTTGTTATGATACTGCCATGTCTGTCAGAAATAATGCACATTCCATTTCTATAATCAAAAGATATTTTTATATTTTTGAAGATAATTCCCAAGATTGATCATTTTCATAATCAATAACTAAGAATGCTAGAGGAAATATTTTACAAGACGCATCTTATATTAATGCTGTCATGAATGTTCCTTGATAAGTGCCTTTGAGAAATGTTCCATCTATCATCATTATAGGTTTGCAATGAGTCCATTCCTTTATTGATGCATCTTATGCAATGAACACATAAAAAAATGAACCATTTTCTTTATGTTCTAAGTTTGTAGCATTTAACATGCATAAGAAGCTTGGAATAAGTTTATAAGATTTATCTGGTTTTCCTATAACTTTTTCTAATATTTTGTATTTTCCCCTCTATTCCTTCATATATTTTAAGTGTGCATCATAATCATCTTTCATGTCTTTAACAATGTTTGTTGGTGTATAAACTTTCATGATGTTCAAATATTTAGATTTGATGCAATCAACAAATCATAGATGTGGTTTCTTATCTATGACCTCTTATTCTGACTTCCAATGAACAAGTATGTACATTCTTGTTTTCTTTTAACCATGAATAGTTTCATTTTTACTATTTTTGATGCTCTCAATAACCATTTACATTTTCATCATAGCAAATTGTAATATATTCCTTGTTACATGACTTTCTTACTTTGTACTAGGAATGATTTCTAATTGCAAATAGACACATTACAATTTTGAAAGTCTCTTTGTCTTTGTATATCTAACCCTTTTCAATTTCTAAATATGTTGTATTGGTGATTATTGATGATGCAATACTGTCAACTTCATTTGCATTTTCTTCTTCTTCTTCATTAATTATGCTTTTACTTATCATTTCGCATACTGAACAATATCAGTTACATCATGATTCTCATTTGATTTTGTTAAGCTCTATCTTGATTTTAGGTGTAATTAATTGAGGACATAATTCATATATTCTCATTTGAGTAGTTTATTCTTCAACTGTTATATATAAAGGGTACTTTATTATGTCTCCTTTTTTTCAATGCATATAAAATAACAAACTGATATCATCTTGTTTTTTTACTGTTGGATATCCAGTAGTAATATGGTTCTACATTTATATTTTTAACTCTTTTAGATTTACTAGTATGAAAACCAGCACAATGCGCAGGAAAATATTAAAGAAAATTAATGTATAATAAAATCAAATTGTATTGATATTTTTTCTATAGAATTCCATTTAAATGAATTTGAGATTATTTAAAATATAATATGATCCAACATGAATAATAATACTTAACAATTTAATGAAAAATACATATAATAATATCTCAAATTAAATTGCGAAAAACTTCTTTATACATGATATTTGTAAGTTCATTTGTAATTTGTCCATTATCATCATAAATTAAAATCTTCAAGCCCTTTTTTACTTGTCGCCCTTGAAAGAGCAACATAAAGTTGTCCATGTGTAAACACATATCTCTTTAAAAATAATCTCATATAAGATAATGATTGGCCTTAATTTTTATTAATGGTCATGGCAAAAGATAATGTAATTGGAAACTGCCTTTACTGAATTTTAAAAAGTATTCTTGCATCAAATAGAGTTAATATCATTTTTGGGATGAATACTTTTTCCTCCAGCCATAGTTTTAGATAAAGCCTTTGCTTCAATAACCTGATTCCCAAGTCGTATGATAATCAACCTTATGCCATTACATAATCCTAATGAATGACCTACAATTCTCAATAACATTATTGGAACACCAACTCTCAATGTGATGGAGTGATTTAGAACTCTAGAACATTTAATACTGTTTGAGAATTCTGGTGTATGTACATGTTTTAAAGATACAAATGCATTATCAGACATACAAACTATATCAAAACTCAATTAAAATTTCTCAAATATAAATTTTTAGGACTATGATTAAGTAAAACCATATACTGATTGATTAATTTCACTATGTCATGAGTAGATGCAAGAATCACTCTATGCTGGAGATAACCCACACCATTAGAATGACTCAAGAAATCAGGATATGTATTTTCAACAATTGCAGATGTGGGATCATCATAATAATTTAGAATAAGATCATTAGGGATTCAAACTTTTTCAATAATCAGGGATTCAAACTTTTTCAATGCCATCAAAAAATAAATATATTAAAATATGCAGGAATTTTACTAAATATTGTAGGACCTCAAGGCTCCACACTTGGACCTCCGTCACGGGACAATTGATGCCACACCTTGGCCAACAAGTATAATAGGTCCTTAACATTACAAGTAATAGCAAATAAGATTAATATAGTTTGAAATAGATATTATTCAAAATCACCTAGTACTACTAATAACATATACTTATGTATTTGGTTCCTACTATACCAAAAATAATTTATCCATACCAAAAATTACTTGCTAAAAATATAAGTATGCATTTGATTTAAAATATCACATTCAAAGTTTAATTGCTATAGCAATTCATGCATCTTTCTCTTTCTTAACTACCTTTCTCTTGGCCTTATTTCTTGAAAGCTATAGGATCATCATAAACTTCTACTATTGATGCCACATTCCTTGAACTATTTCTCTTAATAGGAGTCTTTATAGGAGATGCAACCTTATTATGGATATGGAGTCCTACATAAGTAAAAAAGAATTTTTTTTTTTAAAAAAAAGGAAAAAAATGAGAACATCATTGTTGATGTATATCAAAATTTCAAAAAACAAAAATTTTATTTATTCAAGTGATATTTTCAATGGAAATAAAAAATGATTGTGACAATCACCTTGAAATCCTTGTTTCCTTATGTGACTTGTTCATTATTGAAATGTGGATCCTATTAAATAATGATAACATTATAAATGAAATTTATTCTCATAATAATATGCTCTAACTTCGTAATAAAATTTTAATATTCTAATATATCTAAGATAAGATTACATACAGTGAATGTATCTTGATTAGGATAATGATCATATTGCTTTAAAAGATCCTCATCAATGCTAAGTTTAACAACAATATAAACTTCATTAGGCACCTCAATGTTGGAACTCTTAACAACTACTTTGAACATCACCTTTCTATCAAGCAGTATGTAACCCCAATGGATAGGAATCCTCATCAGCAGCAATAGAAGTCTAAAACTGTATTAGTATTAGAAGTATTAAAGAGCACTAAAAAGTTAATATAAAACCAATTACCTCAAGTAAACCTTCCTTTAAGTCATTGGCAAACTTTCTTATTAGTTGCATAGCTTTGCGATCCCAAAGCATCCTGAAAATAAGCCAGTTCCTTCCATGGCATACACTTGAAGCTTGTACCTAATAGGTAGTAGAGATTAAAATTACAAAGCTCTATTTTAATACTCTAAGGCAATAGAATATGGTCAATACTTATAAGTGACATAATAATCCAATCATTCACTTTTTTTTTTGCAATAGAATTTGTTTTCAACTTTATCCACCTTTTTTGAACACTTCTTGCACCAAATATGACCATTCTCTGTTGATTTCTAAATCAATTATAGTTTCAACAATCCAAAAGCTTCCTTCCTATTAAAAGGATCCCACATTTATAACTACCTAGACAACATGACAAAGCAATCTGCATAAAATGACAGAAACATTTTATCACCTGCAAACATTGGACTAATTTCCCAATAATTTTAACTTCTACAATTCCAAAAGCCAACTCAATAGAAACAAAATAGTTACGTACAGACAAAATTTTACTAGACATTTCATAGTTAGCTCCGCAGACACAAAGCAATGTGCATTTACTCATGTTAGCAACATTCATACATATTAACTAATGAATTTTTTTATACATATAAAGCATAACAACATAGAGAAAACTTGGATTTAAAATCAAAAGTTTATGAAAGATTAGGATTAATCTGAAGCTTTGAAACAAGCCAAGCATTACTTACAGAATGGTTATTAATAATTATTGAATTTTAATTATTAGTCAAAGACTAAAACTATATGTGCAAAAGTTTAATGAATTAAGTTAATTTTCATTTTATAGAATTTAGTTAATATCTATCTACCTAAAATCTCATTTAAATTTATAGAATTTAGTTAATAAATAGATATAAAATTTTCATCTTATAATAAAAATACCTGCTCATTTTATATATAAAAAAATGAGAATGGACTATTAGTTTCTCTAAATTAATTCAAAGAAATATAATAAACTATACCCTATTTATAAATACACTTTCATAACACAATCAAATACAAATCATATTTGCAGTCCAATTGAATATATAATTGTAAATTAAATACCATGGAATTTGCAAGTTCGTATCAACTGCATAATAACTACAACAGGCTGTTCAGTAGCTCCTTCCAAGTGAGCCAAAATTTAATCCACGAATTCCCCGCAAAAAGTAGCAAAACCCTTGTTCCTCCTTTATGCAAAAATCACAAAATGTGTACCATAGCATAATAAATCATGATGTCATAAGTGCTTAATAAAAATCAAGTCAAATATCACTTATGATCTTCAAGCTCAGATTTCTTAAATTATCACAGGTGTATATAATTTGGCATATCATGTCTTTATGATATATATAAATGTGCTCTTATATTTTCTTTTCTTATCAGTTTTAGATTTCCCAATATATCTACTATATCACTGTGAGGCATACTTGATGCCAACAAATTGATTGGATCAAATTATAATGACTGGTACCAAAATTTGAGAATTATTTTCATACATGAAAAACTTATTAATATGATTAATAAGCCTATTAAAGAACCATCAAAAAATGATGTTGAAGCTACCAAGAATTACCAAAAATACTTAGAGGAATGTCTTACTGCTAAATGCATCATTCTTGCTTCTATGAGTTCAGAACTCCAAAGGAAACATTAAGATATGGATCGAGATGTAATCATTAAACATCTTAAAAATATGTATGATGTTGAAAGTGTGAGCGGAGATTTTTACCCCCACTCCCGGTAGAATGGTTCTTACGACTGCGGCACTGTTTAGGCTCGGGGCCTTAGAGAACACGGCCTAAGCCCGGAGAAAATGGAATCGTCGCTCGGACGGGCCGGAAAAAAGAAAGGGGCGGATGACTCAATTCCTAAGGAATCCCCAACCCCCTAATGAGTTTAAAAAGTTGAGTACGTGTGGGGAATGTGAGAAACGACCCAGCACCTCCACAATGTCCGGTTCATTGGAATTGGCCTCATTTGCAGGTTTTAATATTATAAAATTCTTAAAAATAATGATATTATCCATACTACATGCGATCATAAGAATAAATAAATACTTTATTAAAATCACAATAATGTCCAAACAAAATAAAAAAATGGACACCCATCCGAGGACAAAAACATGTCCTTACATCGTCTAATATCTAAAACTAAATAGGACACCCACTGAAAGGAGAAAATGTGTCCTATACATTGATCCAAAAATTTTAAAATAAATTAAATTACATGATGCTCACAATATGAGGTACCCAAAACATGGAAACATACCTCTTGCAATATTTTGAAACCAAAGCAAATCAATAAAAGTAACCAACCATTCATCATCAGTAAAATATTCATCCAGGACATGAAACATCAATAAAAATGTATAACAAATATTCATCTAATAAGGCAGTAAGTATATGAATTTAGGGTTTATGCATCATTTAGGGTTTCTTGAATAAAATTAGGATTTTATAGATTTTATGTTTAACAATTAGGATTTTGTATTTACTGGATTAGTCAACTAAGAAATATTTAATATAAAAGAAATAACATGGCTACTGGATGCTTGAATTAAAGATTGGGTTTAAAATCAACTAGGGTTTGAATTTAGAGAATGTATGTTTCGAATTTAGGGTTTTGGAAAATAATATTAAGATTTAGGATTTAAGTAAATAAAATTGAATATCATGAAAATAGGATTAAGAGTTAGGTGTTTGGAAAGAATGGGACTACTGTGAATTTTAGAAAAATAGAATTGATTATGATATTGAGAAAACAGATTATTGTTTTGTGGTTTTAGAAAAGTGCAATTAGGGTTTTAGGCTTTAAAAATTATTTTAATGGGTATTAAGATATTAGGGTTTTGAAAAATAATATTTAGGGTTTAGAAAGAAACTAGATGATAAATAGAATAATTGATCAATGTATTTTAAATAAAAATCCATCCATTGTATGCTTAAATAATTGATCAAATTGAATAATGAGACTACTGGAAATATAAAAAGTTAATAGAAACTCAAACCTCTATTATTGGTTACACCACAATTTTAATTCTGATTTAACAATAACAAAGATAGTGTGTGATGCCTTTTATGGATTGTTTTGTTGTTTGCTGCTTCTTGATCCTTCAAGTCTGAGGTTATGAATAAATTGCCAAAAGAATTCAAATAGTTCTTGAATAAAATTTTGATCCCAAAAGTCCAATCCCCTCCTCTGGCCGAATCCCCTTTTATATGTGTTTTAATGTGATATTTATAGGTAATTAAAATAAAAAAAACTAGTATGTTAAGAAAATTAAAAATTATTTTGAAAATAAAATAAAAAAACAAATAAAACAAGATATCGGCGAGAACTGCGCGCGGGCCCTGGAGAAATTGGTGCTGGGTGAACTGGGTGCGAGCTACGGGCTGGACGAGAGCAAAACTGCATGTCGGGCAAAGTTTCGTCGCAGGTTTTGCCTATAATAAATTGGCCCATGGCCAATTCACCGCAGGCAAAACCTGCGGTAGATTGGCCTATGGCCAATTCGTCGCAGGTGTTCCTGCGGCGAATTAGCCCAATCCAATTCATCGTAGTGACTTTCGTTGTCTATTCTGCCGTCGCCTATTTTTTATGTTTTATTTATATATATAAATAAATAATAAATAAAAAGTAAAATAATTATTAAAATAAATAATAAATATTTAAAAATAAAGGATAAATAAAATAAATATTAAATATTAAATAAAATAAATAATTTATACCACAAAAAATTATTTCAGACTGTTTTAAAATCTTTAGACTGGACTTGGTTAAAAATTAAGGGTCTACAGTTTGCCCCATGCTTGAGCGATATGAGACTACAACAAAAGAGAGTGAAAAACAATGTGATTTTTGACTGGGTTTAGAGCCAAACTGGACTTCATACCCAAGGTTTGGTTTAAGTTCTGGACTCAAAAATAATTTGGGTTCTGGACTCGGAATAAGTTCTGGACTTAAAAAATAATTTGGGTTTTGGGCCCGAGATAAGTTCTGGACTTGAAAAATAATTTGGATTCTGGACCTGAGGTAAGTTTTGGACTTAAAAAATAATTTGGGTTCTGGACCCGGGATAAGTTCTGGACTTTAAAAAAATGATTTGGGTTCTGGTCCCGAAATTGAATTGGATTTGACTAACCTTTTATCAGTTGAGAATTCTGGTTGTTCCATTCTTTAATGGATTGTGGGTCTTCACCCTCAAAATGGATCTTCATCCTTGGATCTTGGGTCTTCATCCTTGGCATCGGGTCTTTACCCTTGAAAATGGATCTTTATCCTTGGAAATCGAGTCTTCACCCTTGAAAGTAGATCTTCATCCTTGGCATCGGGTCTTCACTCTTGAAAACGGATCTTCATCCTTGAAAATTGGGTCTTCACCCTTGAAATTGGATCTTCATCCTTTAATCTGGATCTTCATCCTTCAAAGTGGATCTTCATCCTCGGCATCAGGTCTTCACCCTTTAAACTGGATCTTCATCCTTTGGACATCGGGTTTTCATCCTTTAAAATGGATCTTCATCCTTTTGATTTTGGGTCTTCACCCTTTGAAAATACATCTTCATCCTTGAAAATTGGGTCTTCATCCTTGAAATTGGATCTTCATCCTTTAAGCTGGATCTTCATCCTTGGAATCGGGTCTTCACCCTTTAAACTGGATCTTCATCCTTTGGACTTCGGTTCAAAGTGGATCTTCATCCTTTAAGCTGAATCTTCATTCTTGGTAGGGTCTTTACCCTTGAAAATGGACCTTCATCCATGGGACTTCAAGTCTTTATCCTTGAAAGTGGATCTTCATCCTTGGCATCAGGTCTTCACCCTTAAAGATGGATCTTAATTATTGGAAATTGAGTCTTTACCCTTGAAATTAAATCTTCATCCTTTTGTCTTTTGTCCTATATTAGCTTTAATTCTTCTAACTGGGCTGATCTTTTATTTTTTTTTTTTTGCATCTTCATTCTTTTGAGAGTTCTAATTTCTTCTTTTTTCCATTCTCTTTGTTCTTCCTTTGCACTCTTGCAAAAAAATTCATTCATTTTTTAGTTGACCTCTTATATCTTCTCCTTGCCCCCAGCGTGGAAAAATATTTAAAAGTGAGTTTAAAAATATTTTGTATATGCATAAACTAAAAAATTGAAAAGGAAAAATTTTGCCCCCTGTGTAGGCTCAAACCAATGATTTTTTTGGGTAGGCTCTGATTAATGTTTGTGCTGTCTAGTTCTTCGCACAAGCATGCATCTCTTCTTTCTTTTGCAAAATGACTAGAGCTTACTCAAGCAATGGGCCTTCCATGCCCCCTGATTTCATATCTTCTTTTGATTCTTTACTTCACAGGGCATTTGTTGTTTACTTTGACAAGGAATAGACAATACAATACAAGAAAATGCAATGTGATATGCTTATGTATGCATGATATGCATGAATAATACTTACAATGGTTCTATTGACTCACAGACCGAGGTGATCAGTAGAAGTGTTCTTATTGGCTCCTTTCAGATACTCGCTCAGGTCTTGCATTGGAATGACAGAAGGTTTTGCATTTATTGTTTTTATCTTCGAGATATCAAAAATATGAATGGTGAGGACCAAGCAGCATAGTTAGGGATACATCCATTTCAAATTATGATTCAGCATGTCAATTGGTAGCTTCTTCACAACCTTGCAAATAATTCTTTACTTTGCCCAATGTGTCCTTCGAGGTTTGACTGTTCAACATATTTCCCTTAACTTAAAGGTTTTTATAACAAGAAAATAGTTTTTTTAAATGAAATATTGACTTTGTCAAATCAATGTCATTGTACCTCAGGACTCGATTTTTAGAATTAACATATCTATAACATGACAACCCTAGTTACCATACTAAACTCGAGAATCATTTTTATTTGAGCAAGAACTGTTGCACTTTAGATAGACACATACATGTTACTTGGTCAAAGATCTCATTTGAGTTTGAATATTATCTATCTTATATGCATGCTTATTCAAACTATCTCCACTAATAGACTTTACCTACCAAGAGAGATCAACAGGTCTTTGATAGGCTTGAAATGGGGTCTATAAGGGACACGGGTTAAATGAAAGTCATTTTGAGATTAGAGCTTATGTGACACAATGGACAAACCCTCACACTATAAATTTCTTGTTTGAACTTTAGGCAGTTGGGAGGAGGAATAAGATAGAGCTTTGAATGTTTTCTTGGCATTAATCTGAATCTTGATTGGGATAGTCTTTACCTTTGCAAAATGTTTGGTACCCATATTCATTTATTTTTTTCCTTTTCTTTATCTTTCTTTTTCTTACTCTTCCCTTTCTTTGAGCATTTTATCATTTTGTCATTCTTCCCTGTAGGACTGTCAAGTACAGGACTTTCAAAAACTAGATGACCTTTCTCCTTTTTCTCCAATTTTGATTGAATATTTGATTGGGTTGGACCTATCCTTATGGAAGTCTTTTGCTGCTTTAAGTAAAAGACAACTTGGTTGGCTTTCTGAACCGTTTTAGGCTTTATTTTTTTTCTTCTTTTTTTCTCTTTTCTTTCTCTTTTCTTTTTTTTTCTTTTTTTCTTTTTTCTTTTTTCTTTTTTTGTTGTTTTTTTGTCCTAGCTCCAAAAGAGTTATCTTGTTTGTACCAACTTGGGTTTCTAATAATGGATGAATGGAGTGACATAAATCTTCTTTAACAGGGATAAATCATTTGTTACTCTGATGTTATCTTGATATATTGGAGATATTAAGTGAATTTCAACTATCCTTATGGTCTTGAGAACATCAACTATCCTTACAGTTTTGGCTATGCATTCCATTCTTTGATCTTCTTGCCTCTTCACTTTAGTGATCATAAGACTTGTCAAAAATGTAACAACAGCTCAGGGTGGGTCATCAGGCTTATAAGTCAATAAAGAAAAATTTAAAATCTTATGAAGGCTCAAAGGGACAACTAGGGATTGATATTTAATTGGGTGGATACTAGTTGGTGGCTAACCAAATAATACCTAGATCATCTCTCCCTTAAATAAGCAGAGTTCAATTTCGCCTCGAAAGTTTGTCAAAGCATGTTCTAAGACTGACTAGAACTTAGATAAAGGTCATTATGTAGGAGCCCTTTCTAAGTGAGCATACACAACTCAATACTATAGAAAAATTTTCTCACCTAGTAAAGTCATTCAAGTCATGATGCATAAATATATTAATTCATGAATTATCAAGCTAGACTCATCATTGGTTGAGTACCACAATGAACAAAGACCAATAAAAATTTGATGAAAGTAATTTATTCAAACAACTTTAAATTTGAAAAACATAATTCTTCCAATTAAATATTAAAGAAAGCCAAATAAAAAGAGTAACAATTCAAGCTAAGGGAAGTTTGTTGAGTTAAGCTTCTCCTTATTCCACATCTTTAATACTCCCATTTTAAAAGGAGGATAAGACAAAATCTTCCTCCAATGCTCTTTCTACCATGAAGGTTGTCGGCGGAGGTACTCTTCTAAATTTAGGCAAAGGATTGTTCTTGGTATTGGGCTTATCTGGCTCAGATAGCTTACCACTATCGATTATATCTTGGATCTCATGCTTCAATCGGGTACATCTATTGCTCTCATGTCCTTGAGTCTGATAAAATTGATAAAAAGCCTTAATATCAAATTTTAGGGGTAAAGAATTTGGCAAAGTTCGAGGGGCCAATGGTTGTAATAGTCCTTCCTTTTGTAGCTTGTTGAAAACCCAAGACAAAGGCTTTCCCAGATATGAAAACTGTCTTCTATTTGCTTAATCAGTCACATCAACATCAACTTCCTTTTGAGTGCTTTGATTGCCCGACTGGTAGTTCCCTTTCTAATTCCTTTTTACTGAAAAGTGGTTCTTCTTCCTTTCTCATTCTTCAATTTTTAGACTAGCTTGGTGAAGATCTTTGAGATTCCGGATGAGTATATGAGACATCTTTTCATAAAGACTAGGCAGCACCCCTCTCACAATCATCCTAATCTGATCTGACTCATCAGGCCTCTTCTTGAGCAAAGCAGCGTTATTTCTCCATCTCTTTATATAATTAACAAATTTCTCATTTGGTCTTTGCCTAATGGTCTCCACCTCCATCAAGGTAACTTTTAGCTCAACATTGTACCCATACTATTGAATGAAGGCTTTGTACAACATGTCTCAATCTTTTTGGGTACTTTCTTCTAAGATATTGAACCAATTTTGCACAACAAGATCCAATGAGAGCATAAAATACCTCAAAGTTTGAGCTTTAGTAGCTCTGGCAGACTGCAAGGTAGTGATGTATTGTTTAACATGCAAGTGAGGATTTTCTGTACCATTATATCTAGCGAAGGAAGGCATTTTGAACTTATAAGGGACCTCCTCATCTAGTTCAAACACTTGTCGATCTCGGACATCTCTTTAGTTTTTAGCTTATTTTCAAATTTCTTTTGTAAATTAGCAATCATCTTCTCAACATCAAAAGTTTCGGTCTTTTCAAAAGTTATCTTCTCAATAACCTTTGGCTCCTTCTTTTTATCCTGAAGATCTTGGAAGTATTGAGCCCAGTATTCATCACTATCCATAACCATTTTGTCATCGTCGAAGACTACTTCACCAACCTTAGCCTTCCCTTTGTCCTTTGGCTTCTTGGTGCTAGCAGATACTTCAAAATTGTTCCCTAAAATTGTAGCCAATTGGTTCTTCTTGGTCTCAGCTAGGGCCTCCTTTAGTTCTTCTATTTTAGCATTGAGGGCATCATCCACTATTCTTTGAATTTGTTCGGGCTCCATTGCTTTTGGTGAGAAAGTGATTGAGTCTCTGCTGGATTCTACGTCACTGGCGTAGGTGGGGTTATCATACTCTCTTGAGATACTATACTCCAGGTCTGTGAGCCAGAAGGGATTAATGATATGTCATGTGATGTGTATATGCATGTATGCATAAACAATAAATAAACAATGATAAATAGGACGTTCCTTCCAATCTTATAACTTCTACACACAAATGACGAGTCTCTTTTCCTAAGTATATGGTTAAAAAAAATACCAACATGGGATATTTTATTTTCGAAAAGTTCCCTCAGACTGTTCAACCAATAGTTATATTTTCAAAAATGAAAATCAGTTCATCATAATTCCCATTAATTAGGTTTTAAGTCATTCAACCAACTATAGTAGCTTTTATGTTATATTGGATTAAAACTAAATTAAGAGGTTTATTATAAATAGATTTCTCAATTGAAAAAGTAATAATGATTCATGCTAAAAATAAGCCCATGGTTAATAATTCTTAGTATAAACTAGGCTCACAATTGATTTTTGATATTTCATAATTGACCTAAATAATTTGAAAGCTCTTTGTAAGAAAAGGTTGGATGAAATGCAAAAATAGTTTTGTTTGAAAAACCCATTGTAAAAAAGATTTTTAGAAAAAATGAATTTTTGACTTTGTATTTGAGTCATGAGAAAAGAATTTTTTTTTATTTATTTTTAGAAAGTTTTATGTTCAAAGTCCATCTTGAAAAGTTTTGAAAATAGCTTTGGTCTTTTGGATTTAGAGGAAAAAATTATTTGAGCTCACAATGTAATTAGGTCATATTAGAAAAAAGAACAAACCAAATAAGCCATGATTTAAGCCAAGATAAATTAACCATAGTCAAACAACAAGCATTTGGGGTAAAAACCTAAGAAAAGTAACTAGACCAATTACATGAGCTTTAGTCTTTGGGTTAAAAGGCTTATGTTCCCATAGCAAGTATATACCAAAAGGTACAAGGCTATGAGTATTTATACCATGCTCGGTCTCCATACCTTGAGTGAAAGTATGGTATCCCTTACATAACACAACACGAGTAACACGGATATCCTAACTCACGCACACAATGCAATCTAATATGATGCAATGAATAATGTTATTATAAGAAAGAATAGAATAATATAAAGACCAATGAAATCAACTTCTCTTATCCCTAGTGGAGTCGCCACTGTGAGTGAAAATTTTTACCTCCACTCTCGGTGGAATGGTTCTTGCGACTTTGGCACTCTTTAGGCTCGGGACCTTAGAGAACACGGGCTTAAGCCCGGAGAAAATGGAGTCACCACCCGGACAGCCCGAAAAAAAGAAAGGGGTGGATGACTCAATTTCTAAGGAATCCCTGCACCCACCAAAAGAAGGAAACATATCCTTTACATTGATCCAAAACTTTAAAATAAATTAAATTACATGATGCTCATAATATGAGGTACCCAAAACATGAAAACATACATGTTACAATATTTTGAAACCAAAGCAAATAAATAAAAGTAACCAACCATTCATCATAAGTAAAATATTCATTCAGGACATGAAACATCAATAAAAATGTATAATAAACATTCATCTAATAAGGCAGTAAGTATATGAATTTAGGGTTTATGCATCATTTAGGGTTTCTTGAATAAAATTAGGGTTTGTAGGTTTTATGTTTAACAATTAGGGTTTTGTATTTAACGGATTAGTCAACTAAGAAATATTTAATGTAAAAGAAATAACATGGCTACTGGATGTTTGAATTAAAGATTAGGTTTGAAATCAACTAGAATTTGAATCTAGAGAATAGATGTTTTGGATTTAGGGTTTTGGAAAATAATATTAAAATTTAGGGTTTAAGTAAATAAAATTAAAGATCATGAAAATAGGATTAAGAGTTAGGTGTTTGGAAAGAATATGCTACTATGAATTTTAGAAAAATAGAATTGATTATGATTTTGAGAAAATAGATTATTGTTTTGTGGTTTTAGAAAAGTGCAATTAGGGTTTTAGGCTTCAAAAATTAGTTTAATGGGTATTAAGATATTAGGGTTTTGAAAAATAATATTTAAGGTTTTAGATAGAAACTAGATGATAAATAGAACAATTGATCAACTTGTTTTAAATAAAAATCCATCCATTGTATGCTTAAACAATTGATTAAATTGAATAATGAGGCTACTGGAAATATAAAAAGTTAATAGAAACTCAAACCTCCATTGTTGGTTCCACCACAATTTTAATTCTGGTTGAACAATAACAAAGATATTGTGTGCTTCCTTTTATGGATTGTTTTGTTGTTTACTACCTCTTGATCCTTCAAGTCTGAGGTTATGAATAAATTGCCAAAATAATTCGAATAGTTCTTGAATAAAATTCCGATCCCAAAAGTCCAATCCCCTCCTCTGGACGAATCCCATTTTATGTGTGTTTTAATGTGGTATTTATAGGTAATTAAAATAAAAAACCTAGTATGTTAAGGAAATTAAAAATTATTTTGGAAATAAAATCAAAAACCAAGTAAAATAAGATTTCGGCGAGAACTGCGCCTAGGCCCGGGAGAAATTCGCGCTGGGCGAGCTGGGAGTGAGCTACGGGCAGGACATAAGCAAAACTGCGTCGGAGCTTAGTTTCGTCACAGGTTTTGCCGGCAACAAATTGGCCCATGGCCAATTCGCCGCAGGTTTTGCCTGTTGCTAATTCGTCGCCAGCAACTTTCGTTGCAAATTCTGCCGTCGCCGATTTTTTATTTTTTATTTATATATATAAATAAATAATAAATGAAAAGTAAAATAAATATTAAAATAATTAATAAATAATAAATATTTATAAATAAATGATAAATAAAATAAATATTTTATATCACAAAAAATTATTTCAGACTGTTTTAAAATCTTTAGACTGGACTGGGTCAAAAATTAAGGGTCTACAGAAAGCATGACAACAAGATACCAACTACTTAAATATTGTTTCGATCAAAATTGACTGTGAACTCTTCAGTGGGATCTCATGTTCTAAAAATAATTGATTTTATTGAAGAACTTGATAAGTTGGGATGCAAACTAGGCAAAGAGCTTTCTTAAGATTTGATTTTGCAGTCATTACCCGAGTCCTTTTCACAATTCATTATCAATTTCAACATGAATAAAATGGATTGTGAACTTTATGAGATGCATAATATGCTAATTAATTATGAGAATCAACTTGCATTTGAGAAGAACAAAAGGAAATATCATATTGGTTGGCAACTCTTTTAGTAAAGGCAAAAATAAAAGAAAAAGAAAGAATATTGTGTCTAACGGTGGTGTGCCCAAACCCAAATGCATAGTAGACAAAGCTAACTAATCAAATGCTAAGTGTTTCTTCTGTAAGAAGAAAGAACATTATAAGAGAAATTGCAAGGAGTATCTTGCATCTCTTAAAGAAAAGAAACAAGGTGAAACTTCTATGAAAAATATTTTCATGATTTCTTTAACTGTTACTGATTCTTCACTGTGGGTATTAGATGCTTTGTAGTTTTAACGTCTGCAATGTGTTGTAGGGACTATAGATACATAGAAGGTTAAAGAAAGGAGAAGTCAAGCTTCAAGTTGGGAATGGTGCAAGAGTTGTACCTCTAGTTGTAGGAACAATTTCTCTAATAATGCCTACGGGAAAAATACTTGTGTTAGAAGATTGTTATTATATTCCTAAGTTTGTTTCGAATATTATATCAGTTTCTATGTTAAATAAACATGGTTTTCATTTTGTTCTAGATAATAACATTTGCTATATTTATCATGGTGATATTTTATATGCAAATGGTTATCTCTAACATAGTATTTATATCTTACCTAATATGACTGCTAATTCAACTATGCATTTTTTTTAATCTTAAGAGAAAAAGATATGATCAAGTAAATCACGCATACCTTTGGCATTGTATGCTAACTCATATTGGAGAGAAAAGAATTCATAAGTTGTAGAAAGAAGGTTACATTGACAAATATGATTATAAATCATATCCAACTTGTGAATCTTGTCTCAAAGGAAAAAAGACTAAATCTCCATTTATTAGAAGTAGAGAAAGAGCTTCTGAATTATTACATCTAATTCACACAGATGTAGGTGACCCAATGAAAATTCAAACTAGAGGAGGATATTCTTACTTTATCACGTTCACTGATGATATGTTAAGATATGAATTTGTGTATCTTATGAAACATAAGTCTGAGTCTTTTGAAATGTTTAAAAGGTTCCATAGTGAAGTTGAGAAACAGACTGGTAAAAATATCAAAATACTAAGGTCTAATAGAGGTAGAGAATATCTTAGTGATGATTTTACCAGATATCTCAAAAAGAATGGGATTCTCTCACAGTTGACATCTTTAGGAACACTGCAATATAACGGTGTGTCCGAAAGAAGGAATTGGGCTTTATTAGATATGGTGAGATCTATGATGGGATTCACTGATCTTCTAATAAACTTATGGGGATATGCTCTGGAGAAGCATCATACTTACTAAATAAAGTTGCCACTAAATCAGTCACTACAACACCATATGAGATATGGAAAGGACGTAAGCCAAGCCTTAAACACATTAATGTTTGGGGTTGTCCAACTTATGTTAAAGACTTAAAATAGATAAGCTTGATTCAAGATATAATAAGTGTAGATTCATTTGATATCCTAAAGAAACAATAGGATACTATTTCTATTTCCCTTATGACCATATGGTGTTTGTGGCTAGAGGTGCAAACTTTCTATAAAGGGAATTCCTTTTAAAAAAGAAGTCATGGAATTGAACTTAATGAAGTTCAAAAGAATGATGAATCAGCGCCGGATCAGGAACATGGGATACAAGATGAGCAACCTTTACTAGATGTTTTAATGTTGACAAGGAAGTTACCAACTTTGACAGTTGATGTTCAAAAACCAATTATACTTCAAGAGCATATTAATGAATCTATTCCACTTATAAATGAACAACAACCAAGTTTACTACAAAGCGATTCTGTTGTACACCAACCTCTTAGAAGGTCTTCTCATCAACATCATACACAATAAATAAATTAAATCTAATGGTACATGATGATATGTCAAATGACATTGATCATATTGATGAAAATCCTAAGACTTATAAAGAGGCTATTCAAAGCTCTATTAAAGAAAAATGGCAAAAAGCCATGGAATCTGAGATGGAATTCATGAAGATAAACAAAGTATGAACTTTGGTTTATGCTTTAGAGGATGTAAAACCTATCGGATGTAAATAGGTTTACAAGAAAAATATTGGAGTTGATGGTAAGGTAGAGACTTATAAAACCCATCTTGTTGCCAAGGGATATCATCAAAAAGAAAGAATTAACTATGACGAGGCATATTCCCTTGTGGAAATGCTCAAATCCATTTGAATTCTGCTTGCTATTGTAGCTTATTATGATTATGAAATATGGCAGATGGATGTGAAAACAGCTTTCCTTAATGGTGAGCCAGAAGAGAATGTGTATATGATATAACCTCAAGGATACATATTCCAGTCAGATAATAGTAAGGTTTGCAAGCTGCAAAGATCTATTTATGGACTCAATCAAGCCTCAAGGAGTTGGAATATTCTCTTTAACAAAACAATTGAAAAGTTCAATTTTGTTAGATGCAAAGAAGAGCCTTGTATGTACAAAAAGGTTAGTGGGAGCACAATAATCTTTTTGGTACTGTATGTTGATGATATTTTTCTCATTGAAAATGATGTACCGACATTACACAATACCAAGATTTGGCTATCTGAACAGTTCTCCATGAAGGACTTGAGAGAAGCAACTTACATTTTAGGAATAAAAATTTATAAAGATAGATCTAAAAAGTTGCTTGGACTTTCTCAGTCTATGTATATTGATACTATTTTAAAGAGGTATAACATGGAAAATTCCAAGAGAGGCTATCTACTAATAGCACTGGAATTACTCTCAGCAGGGAGGATTGCCCTCAAACACATTAAGAGATAGAACACATGAGTAAAATCCCATACGCTAGTGTCGTGGGAGCTATCACATATACCATGATATGTACACATCCTGATGTGGCTTACGCACAAGGAGTGACAAATTTGATATTAGGCGAACCCTAGTAAGGAACATTGGAAAGTGGTTAAAATAATTCTTAAGTACTTAAGAAGAACTAAAGACCAATTCCTCATTTATGGAGATTCTGAATTAAAACTAGAAGGTTATGCTGATGCAAGTTTTGCTTTAGACAAAGATGATAGCAAATCTACCTCTGGTTTTATTTTCACCTTAAATCATGGAGTAGTGAATTGGAAAAGCTCCAAACAAGCTACAGTAACTGATTCAACGGCATAAGCAGAATATATAGCAGTCTACGAAGCTGCTTAGGAAGCAATTTGGATGAAAAAGTTCTAAACTGAACTTGGTATGGTTCCATCAATAAAAGATGCAGTTCCACTATTGTGTGATAATATTGGAGCCATTACTTAAGAGAAAGATCCTAGAACACATCAAAAATCTAAACATATTCTGCGAAAGTATCATCTGATTAGAGAAATAATTGAACGGGGAGACGTTACAATCCAAAAGAATGATGGAAAAGATTATGCAGCAGATCGATTCACTAAAGCACTTAGTGCAAAGGAGTTTGACAAGCACAAGTGGAAATTAGGAATGCGAAACATAACAAATTGGACCTAGTGCAAGTAGGAGATTGTTAGGTATATATGATATACCCTATCTCTAATTTCTCATAAAATAAATGAACACATTTTATATTAATTAATATATTATATTTGTATTTTGACATAATTTTGTTAATATGATATTTTCTTGATTAAATTTTAAGACTTATCATCAAGATGAAGATCTTGATAATGAGATTCAAGTTTTTATAATTTAATCTAAAATTGTTCTTGATAATAAAATTATTAAATAGGGCTTTAATTATCTAATTAGATCAATATATATGTGATGGTCTCTATAAGATAGAGATTAGTTGTTCACATTAACTAAGTCACATATATAAATAGTGCACATGGAGATATAACCATTAAACCGGCTCAATGGAGAATTCCTAATGGTTAAAATTACCAATAAACTGTCAATGAGATATTATTTTAAAGAATGTACTGTAATAGTTTCTTTTGACCTGAGATTATTATAGTAATTGACAAGTAATTTATTATACTTTGATACTAGACACCGATTGCTTTAGAGCAATAGTTAAAAAGGATATTTGGTATAATTAAATACTTGCAGAATTAGTAATTAATTAAGATAGAATCTGTCAACTCTTGGTAATAAGTTTAAGCTCTATATTGTCATTAATTATAAATGGCTTAATTAAGACCTTGGTCAGCGTAGATGGATGAAGAAGAAAAAGGTTTCTTAAGTTATTCACTTGTTGTTTATAATTGACATAAAACACAGTTGGCAATTTATGAGATTTGACTGGTTAACTATGTTCTAGGATTGACCCAAAGCTATAATAACAGAAGGAAATATCATATTATTCTTCTACAAGTTCTTGATAGTAATTATTTATTTCATACTATTTGGTTATTAAGGAGTGTTGCTGGACGCTAAACTTAATTAATAAATTGATTTGACTAATTTGCTACTGATTTAGCATTGAACCTATGGGTTCACACACTAACAAGTATTCTGGGCTTTGTAAATGGATTAATTATATTATTATTTAATAATTAAATTAGAGAATTTAATTATTTAACTAAATAATATTTTTAATTAAAATGAAATATGATTATGTTCTCTGTTAGCACTAATAATATAATTAATATTATTAGTGGCAAATTAAATTTTCTATTTAGAATAGAAAATAAATTAATTAATATTTTGTGGATAAATTTATTATATTAAATTATTATTTATATATTTGACATATAAATATTTAAAATTAAAAATATATATAATAAAATAATAATACTTAATTAATATTATTATATATATTAAATTATTATTTACATATATGATATAAAAATAATTAAAATTTAAAAAAAATAATAAAATAATATTAGTATTTGATGCATTAATATTAATGCTTGGAGCATTAATATTTAGTGCATGGTGCATTAATATTAATGTTTGGAACATTAACATTTAGTACATTGATATGACATATGACAGTTAAGAGTTGTAAATAATTACAACTCTATGTCTATAAATAGACTTATGGCCAAGGCATTCAATACAACATAAGAGAGAGAAAAAAAGTTTATAAGTTTAAAAGAGAAATATTTTTTTACAAATTTAATAAAGAGATAATTTAGAAGATTAAGAACTGTCTTAATCTTATAAAAATATTTTTCCATATGGAGAGAGTTAAAAAATTAAGAAAGTTTTAATCTTGTAAATATTTATCCATTTTTAAAGCTAATATTTTAATAAAAATTTTAACTTAAACTTTTTAATTTGCTCACAAGTTCTATTTATTAAAGGATTGATAGCAAAGTTTAGTCTTAACATAGATACATATAGAGATTTCGTACAATCTAAATTTTAATATCAAGAACTCAATTTTAGGTAATTTTAAATATATTTTCAACATATATATATATATAATTTTTAAATGCAAATAAATCTATTATGGATTATTTTATACTTTCACTGCGTGTTATGAACACCGTACAATCCTACACATTATATTCATATTTAAGTAATGTAATCCATTTTTTTAAAAACAAAAGAGGGCAGTAATTAAAAATAAATAAATGCTATTATTAATAAAATATTTATAATATTACCAAATACATAAAAACATAAAAAAAATTAAAATAAGAAAAAACAACTCCTTGTTTCCAGCCATGTTTCCTGCAAGAAATAAGGGAGGAATGCAACAAAAAATAATTAGTTAAAATCTAGTATAAAAAGAGTGACGCAGAAAAATTGAGAAAAAAAAAACGCATAAAAAAAGAGAGAGAGGCAAGAGAAACCAAAGAAGTAGAAAGAAAAATAATACAAAAAATATAGGTAAAGAGCAAAAAGAATAGAGAGCAATTTCAAGGCAATTCCTAGAAGAGGAAGTTGTAAAAAATTGAATTACGTTAGTGCAGGAGTGCACTAAATATATTCTAGAAATTTAGGTTGATAGACACTCATTCAACAGTTCAAGAGTTCTTCATTTATCAGGTGAATAAATTACGAGCTTTATTGATTTATTTTTTCTACTGAAATCATATGCATTATTTCTTGTTATAATTTTAGGTGAAAATACATGCAATATCATTCTTCTTGGATATAAATAGGAGAATAAAAATCGCAAATTGAAGGAAATATAAGACATTCAAAATATAAAAACAAATACTATTCTTAATTACCTGTAAATTTCCAATTTTAAATACAACTAAAATTCACTAATTACCATATACTAGAGTAAAACACATGAGAAAATCTAACTTCATCAAAACCAAAACAAGAAATAAAAAAAATGATAAAAAAATAAAAAAATAGAACCAATAATGCACATCAAAGAAAATAGCAAAGCAAATATAAGTCAATCTCCATGTTGATAGATGTTTGAAACTCAGTAAAAACATCAAGGAATGATTATTCAAGAGTAAAAATAAACAAATAAAAAAAAACTTCCATAAAAAAGTAGAAGATAGATAGAAAATAAATAAAAATAAATAAAAGAAAACTAGATGATAATCTAAAATTTTACCTTGAATTTAAGAATGAATAATAAGGATAAATACTTGAAAGAGACCATCAAGAGTAAGGGTTTGAGCCAAAGAAAGCATATTTTTCAGTTGAGTCTAAAAAAAATTTGTGAGAATGAGGAATGGCTCAGTGGACAATTAAAACAAATTAGGATAAAGAGATATCTTTTTTTTCAATAATCCAGTAAAACATATAGTAAATATAGTTTTTGAAAAAAAAATAAAATGTCATAATAAAATAAATCCACAAATTTAAACAAAGACAAATAATAATTATAAAATAAAATAAGTAAAAACAAAAGGATTATATTTAAAAAAGTGAAAATAACAACCACTTTAATTAAAAATATATTTTTAATATATATATATTAATGAATTGCAAGAAAAAGAAAGAAAAAAATATATTAATGAATTGCAAAAATACAAAAAAAAAAATCTAATAAAAATATAAAACTAGAATAGTTGTGTCAAGTGAGTGGACATAATTTAAAAATAATTATAATAAATTTAACAATTATTAAACCATAACATAAAATTTCTACTTTCTGACAGTGAATATAGAAATTTAGTCATAAACTATCAAATAAAATATGCCCATAAGGATAATAAAATCATAAAAAATAATAAAATAAAATAATAAAATTTAATAAAAAATATTTATTTCTAAGCAGTGGACACAACAGTCAAAAAATAAAAATTGAAATTGAGATTTATATTCAGACAATGAGTATAATTACTTTTATAAATAAAAAAATATAGATAGTAAAACATCATAATAATTACAGTACCAATTTTTGAGCGTCATAGGGTATTTTTCCTTCCCTATGTGTAGGACGTTTTTTATTCCCTACATGTAATCAACCTTCGGACCTAGAAACCCAGATCATTACTAGGTACCTAATCAAACCTTATAATTGATTGGTAACGACTCCTAACATAATAAAAAAATAACAACTAAGCGTAAGCCGATAAAAAATAATTAAATCTATATTCATCCACCAGCGCCCGCCGCACCATGTATGACAGTTGACGACTCCACTGAGGAACATGTAGTTATTAAATAGAGGGGTTAAGTTATATATATTGTGATGTTTATGTTTTATTTATTGATTGTGTTTTAAGATTTATTTAATGTTTTATATATGTATATTTCTGAAATACTTAATTATGTCCATATTATTATATGCATATTTCAACCTATAAGTCTCTTATCACACACTCACTTAAAGGTTAGAAAGTAACCTATTATCTTAATAGGCTTAGTAAGAGGATGTAGTAGGGTTGCCTCCACGAAAAATCCGGTAAGGCCTCCTAAAAATTCTTACCTAGACTGTCTTTTAGTCATATACTAGCTAAGAGAGCTCGCTAGTCCAAGTTATGGATGACAGTGAAATTATCCACAGTCTAGGAACCTTAAATCCGGTGAAATGAGGTGGATCTTTACTGTTAGAAATAGAACTCAATCATTCACACCTTTTAGATAAACCTGTTGTAACCTTTTCCAAACTCGTTTATGATCCATAAACAAAGAAATTTATATTTAAGCTTCTTTATTTTTCAAGTCACGGTGCATTTTTTCTTGTCTTAGAAACATTCCTCATGATCGATGATAAAATGTCCTTTTAATAAATATTGTGTAATTTTTATATCACATGGCATTATGATCATATAACATTATAGCTTTGCATGACATAACATTTCAACATTTATTACGAACAGATTTGCATACTAATATAATGATTTATCAAATGACTAATCATCATTTTTTATTTTTTTATTGCAAAAGAAATATTTCTACACTCTTGTGACCATTCAAAATGAATCACCGTAATAGGGTTGTTTTAGATATTTCTGAAGCAGGGCCATAAAAGAATCAGAGTCAGCATAAAAACTAGAAGGAGATTGTGTTCCTACAGGAATCATGGTCTAACTTTCGACATTAGGAGAAGTAGACTTCTAATAAAATGATTTAAGGGCTTTAAAAGAAATTTGGGATAGTATGAGACCACAACAAAGGATCCAATTTAATAAGCAGTTTGGATGGATTGCTTACCTTATGTACATTCTGCTATTCTTTCCAATTCTAAAAGCCATGCTAAATTACTGGGACCCATGCTATCGTTGTTTCATATTTGGATAATTAGACTTAATGCCTACAATAGAAGAGTATCGAATTATAACAAACATATTAGAAAATAAAGATTTTAAGCTGTATGCACACAATAAGAGTGAACTATTAGAAGACAATTGACCAAGATCATGAATGTGCATGCAAGTGTGGTAGAACGATGGGAAAGTTCACAATCCAAGGTCATTCGGGTGGAACACTTACTAGGATTTGTAAAAAATAATTTGGATCTAAAGGAAGGATTCTAGATTTTGGCTCTTCTTATTCATGGAATGGTCCTATTTATGAAAGAATTGAACTCCATAGATCCCAAAGTGAGGGATAGATCCAGTCATTAGTATACTGGCAGAAACAGTGAGGTCTTTGAACCATTGCAGGAAGGAAGGAAGAGGACAATTCACAGGTTATACCATTTTATTGAGTATGTGGACTCTAAAACATTTCAAGTTTCCTCCTCAATTTCAGTTTCCTACTATTGAGTATGAACTTAGATACAATGTTATAAAAAATCATCTGGCAAAAATTTGAATAGGCAGAATGGCCTAAGACAGCCCCGACCAAAAAGCAATGGTTAAGATTTCTATAACATATAAAAAAAGAAGATATATCTTGGTTAGACTTTTGGAAGGATAGACAATCATTAACATTTAGTTGTGGCGATTTTCCATGGGTGCCTTTAATAGAAATATGGGAGGTCACTGCAGGTGCACCTGCAATTGTAAGAAGACAGTTGGGATCTTCATAATTCATTCCTCAAACAGCAAGATTGGATCATATGGACTTTGATTATGGGGATGAGGAGACATCTGCTAAACTTGGTAAAGTCTTGGAGGCATGACAGATTATGAGGAAGATAAGATCCACAGCTTATAGAGACTCAGTGACTCAGGGTTACTTAGAATGTCACTAGAAAAGAGGAAAATGGTTCATCCCTCCGATAGCAAGGATGCATCGTGAACCTTCCACATCAAATGAGCATGTTCTTCTTGATGAAACTATCATGAGAAAAATATCTTCCACAGATGATAGAGATGTAGCGTACTAGATTCGAGAGATTGCAAAAGCTAAAAAAAGAACTTTTGAGCTTCATAGGGAAAATGAAAAGTTTAAATATGAAATGGCAAAAATCCATATGTAAGAATCCAACACAATGAAAAGGAAGATGACAATCTTGGAAGTCAAAAAAAGAGCTTTTGAAAAAGAGCAAGAAAATAATAAGTTAAAAGGAGAAATGTTTATACTCCAACAGTTGTTAAATGGGTATAAAGAAAGAGAAGAAAGCATGAAGAGCGAGATAGAAGCTCTAGTCAAGGAATCATACCAGCAACAAACTAATGTCCAAATTTTAGTCTGAAAAATTCAAGCATATCAAGACTAGATAGATCAATTGATAGCTTCTATAGATCAAATTTTGGCTGAGAACATGATTTAGCCACACGCCTGAGAGCATATAAGGAAGACTGTGTCTTTTATCATGATAATTTTATCAGGATATGCACTCAGGCTGATCATCTCACTGAAAAATTGAAAAAACAAGCTTAATAAGCAAGCTTTATTGCCCAAGAGGTGACCCGTATGAAGATGATTTATATTCCAGTGGGACTATATGGACAAGAGTTGTATAATTTGTTGAAAAAGATGTATCAAGAGCTTTTCTATTACGAAAGATTCAGTTGAAGATCACAAACAGTTAACATGATTTGATTTCTTTTGTAATTTGATAAGCAAAATTATTTTTTATTTTTTATTTTTTTTTTGTAATATGTTGAAGAATGATCAATTATTTATGTTATTTTTATTTTATTTTATTACTTATTAAAAAAATAAGTTTGCATAATTGTTGCATTATGATGAAAATTGGTAAATAAAATCTTTCTAACGCAAAATAAATATATCATTAGGAACGTCAACATAGACCAACTTTCAAAAAATAAATCTAACTTAACTCTTCGTCACGGGACTCGTTCAAAGACTAGACTTATGAAAAACCAAGCCCAAGAAGAAATGAGGTGTGATATCGACCAGATAAATGATAGGTTGAAAGAAGTTTCAGAAATGAGAAATCAATTAGCATAACTCATGAAATTACTCAAAGGCAATAACACTATAGAAATCATGTTTAATGCCTCGGGATTAGGAACCCTAATAGCTTGTCCTTTTACAGGTGTCATGGGGGATCCTACATATCCACTAGATTTTATCCCACAATATAAGCCAGCAGAAAGGGGACTAAGTAATAATATTCATTTAGCAAAAAATGTGGGTGCTTCTCAACATTTTTAAGGAATACCACAAGGGAGGCAAGCAAGAGAAGCTCAAATAAATCCAAGGCCTCCTATTTTTCTTGAAGAACCCATAATAATCCTAGACTTGGATGACCTATAGGTGAAAAGTAGTTTCAAAAGAGCTAGTCCTGAACCTATTTCAAAAAAAATAGAATGGATAGAAGAGCATTTTAAGAAAATTGAAGGGGTTAATGTGTATGGAACCACTAACACATCCCAATTGTGCCTGGTACTTGATGTGACCATACCACTAAAGTTCAAGACTCCAGACTTTGAAAAATATGGACTATCTTGTTCTCAAAGTCGTTTATCAATGTTCTGTAGTAGAATAGCAGCATATATCAGTAATGAGAAATCACTGATTAATATTTTTCAAGAAAGTCTTACAAAATCAGAAATGAGGTGGTATATTAGTTTAGATCGAACACATTCGAAGATGGAAAGATTTGGTAGCTTTCATGAAACAATATAAACATAACATGGATATGGCACCTATCAGGGATGATCTGAGAGTTATGAAAAAGAAAAGCAATGAAAATTTTAAGGAATATGCACAAAGATGGAGAGACAAAGTAGCATAAGTTAGTCCCCCTCTCACTAACAAGGAGATGATATCCAATTTTTTGGATACACCGGGACAACCAACCTATAATATGTTGCTAACTAATATAACCACCAACTTTTCATATTTGGTCCTAACTGCAGATGTCCTCCTATCATGTGGATTTCTCCCTCTTTCTTTTTTCCTGAATATTGTCTTTTGAGTTGTTTCCTTCAATACCCCGCACCTCAATTTTTCCTTTTTTTTATGCCTTTCTATCACCATCCTCCACTACGTTAAGTGGCTAATGTAAGACCTGAAATGAATTAATTCCCTTATCACGCTCCTTGATTCATGAGTTCTCAAAATACTCTTTATTCCACTCCATCTGATAGTTCTACACTTGTCTAAGGAGCATAAAATAAAACAAATCAACCCAATTAAGGAGAGCAACAAAATAATTGTGAGCGGGAATTTTCATCTCTACTCCCATATAGAATGGTTCTTGTGACTTCAGCACTGTTAGGCTCAGGACCTTAGAGAATACGGGTCTAAACCTGGAGAAAATAGAGTCACCACCCAGACTGGCTAAAAAATTAAAAGGGGTGGATGACTCGATTCTTAAGAAATCTCTAACTCCCTATTGGATTCGAAAAGTTGGATACGCATGGGGAATGTGAGAAATGGCCCAGCACCCCCATAGTGCCTGGTTCATTGGAACCGGCATCCTTTTCAAGTATAAATATTATTGAATTCTTAAGTATTATAATACTATTCATACTACATGCAATTATTAAAAAATGGATTTATTCGTTAAAATGAGATAAAACAGAACATTACGAAATAACATGGGTACACATACTTAGATGGAAACATACCCTTACAATCCTTAAATGTTCAAAAATAAAAAAATAAAATAGGACACCCACAAAAATGTGAAAATGTGTCCCTTATAATTGTCCCAAAGTCTTTAAATAAATTATAATCTAAAAAAATAAGACACCCATATAATGTGAAAACATGTCTTTTACATCTTTAGAATAAGAATAATCAAATTTAACAATTAACCAAATACAATTAAACCATTCAAACATTCACAGTAATTAAAATCAAATCATCCATTCTAAACCTAATATAATAAATCATCCATCATAAGTATATAACGATAAATTAAATAATCTAACCTAGGTTTTAATCTTACATTGAACAATAAATATGTAAAACTAGGGTTTTAATATATGAATTAGGGTTTCTTAAAGTTTAGAATGCTAAATTAGGGTTTTAGGCGGTAAACATGATTAGGTTTTATAAATAAAAATTAGGGTTTTGGAAATAAAGCTAGGGTTTTTAGAGTTAAAACATGATTTGATTTAGGATGACAATTAGGGTTTACAAATGAATTAGGGTTTAAAATACTGAATTAGGGTTTCTGACATAAGCTTAGGGTTTAGATCCAAAGAGATTGAATTAAATCAAGTTATTAGTTTTTTACTAAATCACAATTAAACTTTATTTGCTACTAGACTAAAAAACTCCAATATATTGTTACTGGAATTAAAATAATAACTTCATGCTACTGGATAAACAAATTGCTACTGGATGAAATTACTTTAAATTGTTCAGTGCTTTTAAAAGATGAAAATAACTAAGAAAAATCTAATTAGAATGTGTTTAGAGAATAAAATATATGTTGTCGTAGACTCTACCAATTTAATATGTTGAACCAAGCTTTAAGTTGCTAAAGTCTGGATCAATCAGTTTATTTGCTAGTGCCTTTTATAATCCAAGAGTCGAGCTGCTGCATGTTTTCTTTTGCTTCTATATTTTTTTGCTTTGTTTTTGTGGTTGCTACTCTTAAATGTTGCTACTGTTTGCTTTTGCTAATTGTCACCTTAATAATTGTTTACTTTTGCTTTTGCTTTTGTTTCTTTGTTAATCCTTGTATTTATAGAAACCATTAGGTTAAAGTCAGTTCCTCATCCCAACATATCCGAGCTTAATTAGAATTTTAATCAAATTCAATTTGCATTTGGCTCATATTAAGTCTTAAAACCAAAGTCATATCGAATTAAAATGATTTAAGTTTAACATGTATCCAAACCCATATTGAAGTGGATAGTGGGCCAATTCGATATGAGAATTAACTCATATCAAATTGGAGCTTGTCTAATTTGATATGGATGTGCTCATATCGAATTGGATTAGCTTCCAATTCGATATGAGTGATGTTCACGTCGAATTGGGTGCCCAATTTGATATGATTCGATATGAGTGATGTTCATATCGAATTGGGTGTCCAAATTCGATATGGACCATGTACATATCAAATTGGACACTACCAATTCTATATGGACATGTCCAATATCAATTTAAACCAAACTGAACCCATTTAACTTCGGATCGAACCATTTTAGGGCTTTGAAAATTGAATCGACTTATTATAGGTCTTATAAAACTAGATGAATCTAATAAAAAGCTTTAAACCAGGTTTAAGCCATTAAGAATGGACCAAACTTGACTAGGCCTCGATAAATTGTGATCGGACTAGTTAGGGCCAAAATTAAGGATCTAAAATAATCACCCTCGGGAAAGGAGGATTGAAACATTTGACCCTATCCCAATACTTATGCAGAATTATTGTCTTAACTATTGCAAGGACAACAAGTGTGCTAAACCCCATTGGAACCAATGAAACCACCTTACCCTAAATGGTTTGACTCCAATGCAAAGTGTAAGTACCATGCAAGGGCACCTAGGCATTCTATCAAAAATTGTACCACTTTTAAAAGAAAGGTTCAGAGTCTTTTAAATGTTGGATGGCTGAAATTTAACCAAGAATCGAAGGCCTCTAATGTAAATAATAATCCCTTGCCAAATCATAATGGGGGAAAAATCAATGCCATTATTGAGGATGAGATTTGACAATACAAGGAGAAGGTAGAGGAAGTTCAAATGCCTATAGGAGAGCTTTTCCAAACTTTAATCAAAACTAGATTAGTTCTTGAAAGCCAATCAAGAGACAAATCTCTCCTTCAACAAGAACCTTTTTGTGACTACCATAGTGAGATATCATATCATATAATCAATGAATGCCCACAATTCAGGATGAAAGTTCAAGAATTAATGAATGCTAAAATTGTGATTTTTGGAATATAAAGAAGGAAAGAAGAAGGTATGAATATGGTGTCTACTAGTCTTTCTATCTCAGTGCCTATTATAATATCATGCTCGTCAGGAGAATTGAAAAGGGAAAATTAGATATGTCTTTACAAATCCCAAAACTTGTAATCAAAACACAAACTCCTTTCGAATATAATAATTCAAAAACAGTGCCTTGGAAGTATGGGTGTGAGATAGTGAGCCAAAATTCTAGTATATTCCAAGTAAGCAATGAAATTGAATCGGTAGTTAATATCTCTAGTGTAGGTGGAATGATGAGAAGTGGGCACTATTATACACTAGAAGAAGTAGAGAATCGCCAAAAAGAAGAACTAGAAAGGCATAGGAAAGGGAAAGCCAAAGAAGGAGAATTGGTGGAACAGATCGAGGTTAGAGAATTTCAAGATGTGGTCACTAAAAATAACCTGCAATTGGAAGTAAAGAAGCCAATTTATGAGCATGAAGCATTTGAATTCTTGAAGTTGGTTAAGCAAAGTGGATACAAGGTGATTGAATATTTAAATAGAACCCCAGCTAGAGTCTCACAACTATCTTTAATCTTGAATTCAGAATCTCATCGAAATATACTACTTATTGTTCTAAATCAAGTATATGTTTGCCACGATATCTCTGTAGATAGCTTGAACAACATAGTTGGGATTGTAATGGCAACTAATTACATATCCTTCATCACTTATGATGAAATACTTGAAGTTGGGACTGGGCATACAAAAGCTTTACATATATCAATCCAATGTAAAGGATATTCTGTTGCAAAGGTTCTAGTGGATAATGGATCATCCCTGAATATCTTACCTAAAACAACCATCTCAAGGCTACCAATTGATGAGACATATATGCAGTGTAGCTTTATGATAGTTCAGGCCTTCGATGGGACTAGGAGAGAGATTTTAGAGGATATCAAAATACCTATCCAAGTAAGTCCAGTCACCTTTAATATCACATTTCAAGTGATGAAAATGGTACTAGCTTATAGTATGTTACTAGAACGACCTTGAATACATTCGGTAAGAGCAGTACCATCATCTTTACATCAGAAAGTCAAATTCATTATTGAAGGAAAGTTAATTGAAATTTCAGGAGAATAAGACCTTTTAATCACAAAGCCTATCTCAACCCCATATGTTGAAGCAGCAGAAGAAGATTTTGAAAGTTCTTTCCAATCCTTTGAAATAGCAAACACTTTACATGTTGGAGAAGGATTGGTCATGCCAACCTCTTGATTATTAGTTGCGGCTATGATGGTAGCAAGACAAATGTTAAGGGTAAGTTATTCCTCAGGAAAAGGTTTAGGAAGACATAAATAAGGAATTAATGTCTTTCTGCTTCCTCCCAATATTGACAATAGAGTTGGATTGGGATAGAAGATTACTAAAGAAGATATAATAAGAATTCATAAAGAGAAAAAGGATCATCGACTGGCAAGATTGGCAAATCAAGAAGCTTTAGAGGAGAAAATGACATTCCCACCCCTAAGGCAAACCTCTAGAAGTGCTAGTTTTTTCCATAAAGAAACAGAGATGGCAAGAGATCCACGAGATGTGGAGGCAATATCAGAAATAGTGAATGAGCCTCATGATGAAGTAGTTTTATGGGTTATGCCTTTGCTACTAGGACAAGATCTGAACAATTTGAAAGCTTATGAATTGTTATATCAATCAGAGTAACTTAAATAATTATTTTCCTATGATTATGCCCAATATCTTAGGAAAATGTTAGCATGGGCTTCCTTTTTCAAATGTTTCAAAATATTTTTTAATAAAATAAAGTGCATGATTCATCTTCATTCATAAATCCTCCTTTTTACTTTCATCCATTTACTTTCTGCTTAATTTCTATATCTTAGTAATTTTTTCCCTTTATACTCACTTAACCCATGAATGCCAATGATGAATTAAATCTTGATGAAATTAAGTATGGGTATGATTTTGATAACCCTATCTTTGAAATCACATCTGATGAAGAAGACGAAGAGGATTTTCCACTTGAAATAACTAGGATGATGGAACATGATAGAAAAATTATATAACCTTTAGAAGAAGCAGTGGAAACAGTAAACCTAGGAAGCGAAGAAAATAAGAAGGAAATAAGGATTAGTGCATCCTTGCCTCTGGAACTCAAAGAAAAGTTGGTTAAATGGCTAAGAGAATTTGTCTGTCTTTGCATGGTCATATCAGGATATGCTAGGACTAAGTACGGACATAGTTGTGCATCATTTACCATTAAAGCCAGAATATAAACCAATGAAACAAAAGTTGAGAAAAATAAAACCAGATATTTTGTTGAAAATAAAAGAAGAAGTAAAAAAAATAATTTGAGGTAGGTTTCCTAAAAGTGACCAAGTATTCTGAATGGGTGGCTAACATTGTTCATGTCCCTAAGAAAGATGAAAAGATCATAATGTGTGCTGATTATCGGGATTTTAATTGAGCAAGTCCAAAAGATGATTTCCCTCTACCGCACATTGATGTGCTAGTAGATAATACCACTCGATTCCATATGTTCTCATTAATGGATGAATTCTTAGGATATAACCAAATTAAAATGAATCCCGATATTAAGAAAAAAAATAGCTTTTATTACTCTCTGGGGAATATTTTGTTATAAAATAATGCCTTTTGGACTAAAAAAATACGGGGCAACTTACCAGAGAGTAATGGTTACCCTATCTCACGATATGATACATAAATAAATAAAAGTATATGTCAATGACATGATAGCAAAATCTCAACAAGGTGAAGACCTTGTTGCAATTTTAGGAAGATTATTTAAGCGGCTAAGGAGATATCAGCTCCGATTAAATCCTGCAAAATGCATATTTCGAGTTTCATTAGGAAAATTATTAGGGTTTATAGCCAATAGGAGGGAAATTGAGATTGATTTGGATAAGATTAAGGCTATAGTTGAAATGTCAACCACTAAAATTGAAAAAGAGGTTTGAAGCTTTTTTGGAAGGCTTAATTATATAGCTCGATTTATATCACAATTGGCAGCTACATGTGAGACTATCTTCAAGCTTTTGAGGAAAAAATAACCCGGGAAAATGAAATGATGAATGCCAAATAGCCTTTGGTAAAATTAAATATTATTTGCAGACTCCTCCAAATCTGCAACCACTTATACTCGGTCATCCTCTTCTCTTGTACTTGATAGTCTTTGAGAGTTTAATGGGCAGTGTTCTTGAGCAGCATGATGACTCAGGAAGGAGGAAGTAAGTCATATATTATATAAGTAAAAAGTTCACCAATTATGAGGCAAAATATTCTATAATGGAAAGAACTTGTGTTGTATTAGTATGGGTTACTCATTGATTAAGATACTATATGCTATATTATACCACCTTTTTTATTTCTCGAATGGATCCCATTAAGTATATTTTTGAAAAGCCAGATTTAACTGGGAGAGTTACTCGATGCAAGTTTTTACTAACTGAGTATGAGATTATATAAATCACTCAAACTGTAATAAAAGGGAGTATTATAGCTTACTATTTGGCAAATGTAGCTATTGACGACTATCAACCAATAAGTTATGAGTTCCCCGATTAAGGAATCATGTTAGTGAAAGAAGAGCAAAGATCAAAAAGAAACTGGATTATGAACTTTGATGGAGCTTTAAATGCCTTGGAAAGTGGGATAGGAGTGATTCTAATCTCCCCAGAGGAAAAATATAGCTGAATATTCAGCATATGCTTCATATTATGTTTTGAATGCACTAATAATATAGCTGAATATGAAGCATATGCTTTAGGAATACAAGTAGCTATTGATATGAAGATCAAAAGGTTGAAAGTGTATGGCGATTCAGCATTGATAATTAACTAGTTGAGAGTAGAATGGGAAACCAGAGATCCAAAATTTGTGCCTTTTCAAGAATATATTATTGATTCAGCACAAAGCTTTGAATTCATAAGTTTCGATCATGTTTCCTGAATAAAGAACCAAATTGCAGATGCATTAGCCATATTAGCTGCAATATTTTGACTGGATGCTTATGGAAAAATGCCTTCCATCAAGATTGAAAACAGATGGGTCAATGCTTATTGTACAAATATTAAAGAAGAATATGATGGTAAGCCATGGTTTTATGATATCAAGCAGTATCTCAAAAATAGGGCATACCCTCTAGAAGCCTCAAACACTAATAAAAGAACCATTTGGTGACTAGCAATGAATTTCTTTTTGAGTGGCTATGTCCTATACAAAAGGAATTATAATACAATGCTAATTAGATATGTGGATGAAAAAGGAGCTCAAAGATTGATGGAAGAACTTCACGAAGGATTTTGTGATACACATTTGAGTGGACATGTGTTGGCTTGTAAAATTCTTAGAATGGGTTATTTCTGGTTGAAAATGGAATCAGAATGCATTAACTATGTTTGAAAATGTCATAAGTGTCAAATATATGTTGATGATATCAATATACCTCCAACTCTCCTGCATGTAATAGTTTTCTCGTGGCATTTTTCAATATGGGGATTGGATGTGATTGGCCCAATAGAATCTAAAGCTTCCAATGGACATCGATTCATTCTAGTGGCAATTGATTATTTTTTCAAATGGGTAGAGACAACCTCTTATGCTAATGTGACAAAGAATGTGGTCTTAAAATTTCTTAAGCATAATATCATATGTCGGTATGGTCTTCCCAAGCGTATTATCACTGGTAATGCGAAGAATTTCAAGAATAAGGATATGCCAGAGATGTGCTCAAAATTCAAAATTAAGCACCATAATTTCTCCCCATACCATCCAAAGATGAATAGTGCAGTTGAAGCAGCCAATAAGAATATTAAAAAGATAATTCAAAAAATAGCAATAATATAAAAAGATTGGCATGAGATGCTTTCTTACGCTCTTCATGGATACAGGACCACAGTCAAGACATCTACTAGGGTAACACCATTCTCTTTAGTATATAGTATGGAGGCAGTATTACCCATTGAAGTTGAGAATCTTTCTCTCTGAATTATTACGAGAGCCAAGCTTGATGATACTGAATGGATGCAAAGTCGTTAAGATTAGTTAAACTTTATCAAAGAAAAAGATTGATAACCTTGTGTCATGATTGACTATATCATAAAAGACTTATCAAGGCCCATGAAAAGAAGATGAAGGCAAGAGAGTTTCAAGAAGGAGATTTGGTGCTCAAAAAGATTATTCATAGGTATTAAGACTCTCGAAAAAAATGGACTCCTAAATATGAAGGTCCATACATCATGAAGAGAGCATTCTCTGGAGGAGCTCTCATTTTAACCAATATGGATGAGAAGATTTGCCGAATCCGGTGAACTCGGATACTGTGAAAAAGTATTATATCTAAAGTTGCAAGGAGGAGAAGAAAAAAAGATGTGAGAAGACTAGTTAGGGATTATTCAAAGTCAACTTAGACTTATGATTGTTAGGATTGTATGATTCATTAGTTTTCCTTAATCAAAATTTTCTTTTTCCTTACACAATTTCACCTTTTGAAAATAAATAACCATAAAAATTAATAAAACAACTATCGAGAGACTTGATAAACCAATATTCTTACCCAACCCATGCTTCAAGGGATATATTTTATTGAAAACTATTCTTGAAGTATTTGAAAATGTGACGCAATGCTAAAAGATGGTAAAATTAAGCTTAGTAAATATGTGTGTGATATGTTAAAATTATAAACTTGAAATGAAAATGACATGCCTTGATGGGTGAAGGAATTGCTAACAAGATACTTATAAAGGCAATGATAGACGATGTTATTCTAAGATCCAGAGTTATTGCTTGAACAAAACCCAAGAAGATATTTCAAAGATTACATAACTAAAAGTTAGGTATTGGATTTGTTTCAAATTAAGGGATTATTGAAGTTCCAATGTTATATTTTTCTTTCAAAAATAAAATTTCTTAATGCAAAAGGACGATTTTAAAAGGAATTAACACTTTGTCTGAGCATTTAGATAAAGACAAGCAAACATGGCATATAAATTTTAAGAAATTTTTTTTTAAAAAAAAAGAGAGGTTTTCAAATTCCTAAAATACAATAAGAAGAGTCTACATATAATAATCGCTTTTCAAGTAATCATAGAGTCAAGCTCTGAATTTTTCTTTATTGTTCCAAAAAAAAGAGAGTTCCCAATGTCAAATATTGGATACACCTAAGGTCAAACATTGGGTTCTCTTTTCATTTTTTTTTTCAAAACTTCTAAAGTCGAGTTTTAGGTATTTCCAAGGTCAAGTCTTAGGTTTTCTTTTTCTTTTTCTAAAAGTCTCTAATGTCAAGCATTTAGTACTTCTAACGTCAAGCCTTAGGTTTTCTTTTTATTAAAAAAGAGGATGTTTTCTAGTGTCAAATATTAGGTATTTCTAGGGTCAAGCCATAAATTCATTTTTCCTTTCTTAAAAAAAATCCATAATGTCTAGCGTTGGGTATTATTAAGGTCAAGTTTTAAGTTCCATGTTTCATAAATTCTTATGCCTTAAATGCCCTTAATCTTTTTTCTAAAAATCTTTACAATCAAGCTTTAGGTGTTCATAATGTTGATCCTTAGTTTCGGTTCTTTCATTTTTTAAAAAACAAAAAGTTTCCAAAATCAAGTTTTTGATACTCATAAGGTCGAGCCTTAAGTTCCTTTATTTATTAGTACTGTTATTATTATTATTATTTTTAAAATTAAATTTTAAGTATTCTTAAGATCAGATTTTAATTTCTCTTTAATTTACTGAAATTCCTGAAGTTAAATTTTAGATACTCTCAAAGTCAAGCCTTGGATCATTTATTATTGTTTATTATTATTTTTTTTTTTTTGCCATAGCATTACTGAGATCAAGTCTCAATTTACAATTTTTTAAGGAGATAAATCTTAAAAAATAATCTATTACTAACATTTTATACAACTTTAATTAATTAAAGTATGCAAAAGGGGAAACAAATATAGTAATCCATTTAAAAAAAAGAGGGCAGTAATTAAAAATAAATAAACATAATTATTAATAAAATATTTATAATATTACCAAATACATAAAAACAAAAAAAATAAAATAAGGAAAAACAACTCCTTGTTTCTAGCCATGTTTCCTGCAAGAAATAAGGGATGAATGCAACAAAAAAGAATTAGTTAAAATCTAGTATAAAAAGAGAGATACAAAGAAATTGAGAAAAAAAAGGCGTAAAAAAAAGAGAGACAGGCAAGAGAAACCAAAGAAGTAGAAAGAAAAATAATATAGAAAATATAGGTAAAAAGCAAAAAGAATAGAGAGCAATTTCAAGGCAATTCCTGAAAGAGAAAGTTGTAAAAAAATTGAATTACATTGAGTGCAGGAGTGCACTTAATCTATTCTAAAAATTTAAGTTGATAGACACTCATTCAACAATTCAAGAGTTCTTCATTTATTTGCATTATTTCCTGTTATAATTTTAGGTGAAAATACATGCAACATCATTCTTCTTGGATATAAATAGTAAAATAAAAATCGTAAATTGAAAGAAATATAAGACACATTCAAAATATAAACACGGACATTATCCTTAATTACCTATAAATTTCCAGATTTAAATACAACTAAAATTCACTAATTACCATATACTAAAGGACACATGAGAAAATCTAACTTCATCAAAACCAAAACAAGAAATAAATAAAAATGATAAAAAAAAATACAGAACTAATAATGCACAACAAAGAAAATAGCAAAGCAAATATAAGTCAATCTCCAAGTTAATAGATGTTAGAAACTCAACAAAAACATCAAGGAATGATGATTTAAGAGTAAAAATAAACAAATAAAAAAAACTTCCATAAAAAATATAGAAGATAGACTGAGATTAAATAAAAATAAATAAAAGAAAACTAGATGAAAATATAAAATTTTAATGCAAGTAAATTACTTTAAAAAAAATTCCAACCATTGATATATAAATATATTTTTATCATTATTGTTAGATGCTTGCACCATAAAAAGTATAGTACATGGAGGGGAGCTGACAAAAAAAATATATAATGATAAAAAATTTAGTTGCTCAATGCATATAAAATCAAATCACATTTACTTATTTTTTTTTAAAAAAAAAAGGATCACATCTACTTTCACTTATAATATTTATATAAAAACAAATATGGGACTTAGGTATTACGAGCCCATTTTTTAAAATTTTATGTTAATCAGCATTTTATTTGCTCTTTCTTTTATTATTTACTCTTTTGTTTAGTTCAAATAATTAAACTAAGTAATAATAATAAAAATAAGTTGCACATGAGAAAGATAATTTTGCCATTAATATTATTGTTGTTGTTGTTACTTCTTGAATTAAATAATTATTATGATAGAATTTATTTTTAAAAAAATTTCTTTTTGAATAAGTCTATTAGTCAACATTTTGATTTACTGTTAATTCTTCCTTTTTTTATATAAATAACAATATTTTGTGCATTTTGTTTACTTGACCCATTATTGGAATATAATATAAATATCATGGTGGAAATTATTTAAATTTTGTATCCATAAAATAGATGTGTACACACATGCAATTATATTAATTAAATGAATTCAATAATCATATCCAAATAGTAAATATAGATTTTGGAAAAAAAAATTAAATGTCATAATAAAATAAACCCACAAATTTAAACAAAGATAAATAATAATTATAAAATAAAATAAGTAAAGACAAAAAGATTACATTTAAAAAAGTGAAAATAACAACCACTTTATTTAAAAATATATTTTTAATATATATATTAATAAATTACAAAAATACAAAAAAAATATCTAATAAAAATATAAAACTATAATAGTTATATCCAGAGAATAGACATAATTTAAAAATAATTATAATAAATTTAATAATTATTAAACCATAACACAAAATTTCTATTTTCAGACAATGAATATAGAAATTAAGTCATAAACTATTAAATAAAATATGCCCATAAGAATAATAAAATTATAAAAAAAATAACAAAATAACAAAATTTAATAAAAAAATATTTATTTTCAAACAGTTGACACAGTAGTCAAAAAATAAAAAATGAAATTGAGATATATATTTAGACAATGAATATAATTTCTTTTACAAATAAAAAATATAGATAGTAAAATATCATAATAATTGTAGCACCAATTTTTAAGTGTCGTAGGGTATTTTTTCTTCCCTATGTGAATCAACCTCTAAACCTAGAAACGCGGACAATTACTAGATATACAATCAAACCTCATAATTAATTGGTGGCGACTCCTAATATAAAAAAAATAATAATTAAGCATAAGCCGATAAAAAATAATTAAATCTATATTCGTCCGTCGATGCCCGCCGCACCGCATGGGACAAGGAATAATTCTACATGTGCTGCCACATGTGTTTGGCCATTATTTCTGCCCTTTAATTTGATGAATCGAAATCTTCAAAAACATGGGCATCAATATATTCTATTGTGTGAGTAATAAGGCAAATGAATACTGAAAATTATTAAATTTTGAAAATTTTTTAATATGAATATTAAATTTTAATTTGATGTAAATGAATTATTAATTTTTTTAATTTAAAGACCAAAGAGATTCAAGTATCATGCAACCTCACTATTCTGGTAGGTTTTTCACATGAATTTCTCAAGTCAACTCTGATTGAAAATATATATATATATATATTTCAATGGTTCATCATGATAAATTAATTTAAAACAATCACAATAAAAAAAATTTAAAATTTTCTAATCTTTAAAATCAACTATATGAATGATTAAATATAAGATTATAATGAAATTTTTATAATTTAAACAAGTCACAAATTATTTTTTTTAATATGAAACCATATTTTAATATTAAAAGTAAAATTATTTTTAAAGTAAAATATTTATTAGATATATTATTAATATTATTTAATTTTTAATTATTATCAAATTTATACTATATATATATATATCCCTTGTAAATAAACATGTCCTGTCCCACTACAAGGAAACATGGTTTTAGCAATGGTAATTTCCAATGCTAAAATAAGTATTTTTTTTTTTTTTTGCCATCAAAAGTAATTAGATTGCCAACTGAATGTTTTTAGGCAAATGTCTTTGCAAGGAATCTTACTTTACGGTGAAAAACAATTTCGTCCTCACTTTCAAATTTTTCGTTGCTAAAAGATTTTACGCCGTCACGGAATTGATGCTTTAATTGATCTATAATTAGCCGCCAAAATGATTTAGGGATGAAATTTTCTATCGCTGATTCATAGTTAAATTATTATCTATATCTAGATATATTAATTTTTTTTGTTAATTCATCATTAATGTTATTTTTTATATAAATTATTTTTTCAAGGTCAAATCAGAAAGATCATTAATATTATTTTAATTTAATTACATTTCGTCATTTATCTCTTACTAAATTTAGTTACTGACATCGTTCTTCTTTTTACAAATATTATTATTATTATTATTATTGCTAATCTATTAGTAAAATTTTGATGAAATAAAAATTTGCCTCCACGATTATCATTTGATCACTATTATATTATTTTTCCTCTAGTTATATTTTTTTATACATGCAATAAATACAAAACGCCATAATAACATAATTATAGTGATGTACCACGAGTTTAAATCCAAATACTTGCAAAAATAAATGTAGTGATATGTAAAAAATTCATATAGCCACTATTAAAACCTTTAAAAGCAACATTAGGATGGAAAAATTATAATAACTTTAATAGTGCATTTGTTGCATAAAAATTTTAGGAAAGTTAACTACTTAATCTTGTTTGACCAATAATATTTTGTTTATTTGCAAATGGTCTATGAAAATAAAATGCTGAGCTTGGTAAACTTTACTAACCAGTGGATAAAATATTTTACTTAGGGGGAATAAGAAAAATATTTTATTAAAAAAGTGGATTGAAGGGTTCACATATCAAAAGACAAATCATACCTTTAATTTAAGATATGATAAAACAAAAAAGTGATGTTATAAGGATAGTTTACATATTGTTTAAATTTTCTCTGTAAAGTTGAGTTGCATCCAAATAAATTAATATTTTTTTCAATTCATTTTTCTAGTATTTTGTTATATCTTCCAAACATGCTAATATAATTTTTTTTAACAAAATACAATTCTCGTAATATATCTGTAATGGTTAAGATTTTAAACATAAAACTTTTTAACTAATATTGATAATTGATAATGTATAGTGATAAAAGTAATGTAGATAAATACTACAAGCAAAGAATAGTGAATAGTATATCTCAAAATTTACTGAAGAAATTATTTTTATGGTTTTATAGGACTAAAACTCTATTTAGAATCAACGGTTAAGAATGAGAGTGCACCATAGTTATTATGAGCATTCCCTCACTTGATTAAACTATATATATATATATATATATGTGTGTGTGTGTGTGTGTGTGTGTGTGAAAACTTCTCATTTCTTCTTCCATCTCCCACGCCATTTTCCTTCACCATCACCATCTTTTCTATTTTTTTTTCTTCCTTTCATAAAAGAATCAAGGGAAAATATATCTTTTCCAATAATTTTTTTAAGATAATTAGTTAGAGTAGGTGAGATTATCAACAAGTGATCAAAGAAAAAGAAGAAAAAGAAAGAAGAAGAGGGATTGTGAAGGAGGTATGTGCTTATGTCTTATAATTTATAAATATATGAATTTTTATGAATTTAATGTTTGAGTTGGTTAATTAAGTTATCTATAATGAGTTGTTACTTAAAAGTATTGGTTAAATGGATTGACGAGTGAAAAATGAATTCAAAGAAACTTATAAGTGATGAGTATGATTTTTAATTCAATCTTTATAAGAAATGAGTGGTTTGATGTTATTTTTAGCTATAAGTGATGGTTAAAGATTAATTAATTGATGTTTGAGTAGAGTATTTGATATAAACTCTTTTTATGTTAAAAATTAGTTTTTGATTCATTTTATCATAGATTTGAATATGTTTATGTTTATATGGTTGAGTGTGTAAAAATATGTAATTTTTATCAGTGACATGACCAAGTTAGTGGGTGTGTCTAGTGACACAGGCAATGACATGGCCAAGTTAGTGAGTGTGTCACATGCTGTCAAAAATTTTTATTTTCTTTGATGAGAGACATGGCCAGTGACATGGCCAAGTCAGTGGGTGTGTCTATTGACACGGGCAGTGGCACGACCAAGACAGTGGGTGTGTCACATGCTGTCAAAAATTTTTATTTTCTTTAATGGAGACACGGCCAGTGACATGGCCAAGTCAGTGGATGTGTCTCGTGACACGGGCAGTGACACGGCCAAGTCAGTAAGTGTGTCATATGCTTTCAAAATTTTTCATTTTTCATTGATGAGAGACATGGCCAAGTTAGTGAACATAACTTGGTCGTGTTCAATACCCTTCCCCCCAAATTGGCTTCAACAAGTGAATTAAAGTTTCATTTTATACATGTTCATTTTACACATGTTCATGCTTCAAACTAAATTATAAAACTTCAAGTAAACTTAAACACACATTCTTTTTTTTAAAAAAAAAATAAAACAAACTAGAAAGCTAATAAAATTGCCCTTGTGTTCAGAATTCATGTATATGTATTAAAAATATGAAAAAGACTGATAAACTTTGGATATGTGATAAATATATATAGCACTAAATGTTGATAAAAGTATTGTACCATTGAAATGATATACACAATTCAGTGTTAATCAAAACTAATGAATTGCCCAAATCATTCTAATTTTAGATCTAGCTTTGGATTGAATGGCTAACCAAAGGAATGATAGCCATAGTGATAGTTGGTATCTCTTGCCATTAATGGACACATTGTGTCATCAGTAACAGTGGGCATAATTGTTATTATATATATATATATTCTTGAGACTTGGCATTACAAATGCTACACTAACCTGTTATCCAAACCTATGATCTCAGTTCAGTATGTATGGGCATATTTAATGAAGATATCTAAATTAAAAATATATGTGAATATGATAGTTGTGAATAATGGAAGAAATACAAATAATAATATAAGTCAATTACTTAAAATTGACTTATTGTATTACAATGTAAAAGTGATTGGTAATATATATATATATTAATATTTACAAGTGAAAGTTTTAATGCACGGAATAGAAATGTTATGCTCAAGTTATTGAATTAATTAATAACTTTATAAGTGTAGTAATAATTGAAAGTGTATATAACGGTATAAGATACAAAGTGCTCCAAAATATAGTACTAAATTTAAGTGCTGAAATTATAGATTAAATAAAATTATCCTATATGTAAAATTGAAAAGTAAGACTTATTGAAAAACAAAATAAGCTTATTGTGAGCAATGTTATCAAATAAGAAAGCAAGTCTTAAATAAAATGATTCATAAAGAGAAAAGTTGCAATACCGAAAATATAGTATAGCATGATGACTTTTATAAAGTTAAAGTTATTATTTTGTGTAATTAAAATATTATGTTGGTTTGTAATTGAAAATAGTTAATATATTGAAATATTTCTTAAAAATAAGTATTATTACTATATTGCCATAAGTATTTTTCTTTAATATTAAGTGATGAAATATGTTTATACAAGCACCACTAAGCTTTGCTTAGCATGTTAAAATTATTTTTTGACGCGCATTAGAATTATTTTTTGACACGCAAGTATCAGGTCATCGAAGCAAGTTAAGAAGTGGAATTAAGGATCTCAGAAAATTATCTATTGTACATATAGAGATCTTTTGTATATTACACTTTAAAGTTATGAAATGTATGTATGCAATTTATTTTGACTATTTGAGAAATTGTATAAATTTGTAAACATGAAAGGAAAATATGTATTTAGAGGATGAAGTTTGAGATTCTAATGAATGATTATCAAATAAAGGAATGTATTATATATTCATTTGATTTGACAAACTTATGATAGTTATCTGGATTATAATTAGTATTTGAATTATTGGAGATTGGTCTAAATATTGAACTTATAAGTTTTGTATTATATAAATTGTATTATTATTTAAAAAATTTTGTTAGTTGGAAGAGAACTTTGTAAATGAATTGATTTGAGTACTGACAGTATATCAAATAACATTGTCTGATAGTTCTAATGAGAATTGTCAGGGAATGTTACAATATCTCTATAAAATACATTCTCAATAATCAATTTTTACAATAATTTACCAAATCCACAATAAGTATAATTTTCAATAAAATCAAAAACATTTTTTAAAGTTTAGTTGAAGTATTAATATAACTGCATGTACTTGCTTTTGATGCAATTACATAACCAAATAATAATAATAATAATAATAATAATAATAATAATAATAATAAATTTAGAAAATGTTAAGAAATTCAACGACAACGTTTAAAATATTTTTATTTTCAACACCTTAACTTTATCATTTGAAAAAAATGTTCATTGTTTTGTTAGGAATAGATCTTAATTATTCCAACCACCTAGATCATGCAAATCACTAGATCTCAATAATTAGATTGATCAAGGATAGATTGCGTACCTGGCATCATTGTTCGTCAATCTTGATTACGAAGAACACGTAGAAAATAGGTTTGCAGCCTTCCAGAAAATCCAGAATCAATCTTTTAGCGGAAGCGTTACCAAAGGAAAGTAAAACTCTAATTGATTTTGTTCCCCCGGAGACCACGACCTTATATATCTGTAGGGTTAGTACAATTCCTATTTCGGTCCTTTAACAAAATAAAAATTATGTAAGAGTCTCTACACTTAATCCCTATAATCAATTAATACCTCAATAGTCAATAAATCTTAATTAAGACTACAATTAAATTGACTATATAATCAAGACTGCCGTATGTATTTAATTTCACATATCTAGCCCACAATAGAAAATTAAATCCAACAATCTCCTACTTGGGCAAACATATGTTAAATAAAATACATACATCATAAGTGCGCGCAAAATGCAGTCATTTAAGGTATTCATAACAATCCCGTCCATTGGTCATATTGATAAAGAATTGAAGAAACATTCGTCATATCTCATGACTAAGTTCATCATCAATCACATTACCAAAACCCCCAAATGACATAGATTCATTATAGGAGTGTAGCATGGAAACTACATGCAATGTGATCTTATCATGCCTGTTTCCAACTGGTCACAACAAAAGTGAGATCAATCACAACAATAATACAGAGTGCAATAAAGAACAAAATGAGTACTCAAGAAATTGCATTAACATAAGAAACATATTCAAAACAAAATAGAGCATTCAAGAACATAATGAAAACATAAAGAGCAAACTCCCACTCAAACTAGACAGTCTAAAACAGAATGACACCCATATGAGCGGTATGCTCATGAAAGACTTTCGGTATCATTGCCTTAGTAAGCGGATCTGCGACCATGGAGTTTGTTCCAATATGCTCTATGGATATCTGTCCACTCTGTACTCTCTCCCTTACAGCCAAGAACTTAATCTCAATGTGTTTTGATCGAGAAGAGCTCCTGTTGTTGTTGGAGAATAAAACGGCTGATTTGTTGTCACAATACAACTTCAGTGGTCTTTCAATTCCACCTACTACACGCAGCCCAGTGACAAGGTTTCTCAGCCAAATAGCTTGATTGGATGCCTCATAAGATGCTACAAATTCAGCTTCCATAGTGGAGGTTGCTACAAGAGTTTGTTTCGCACTCTTCTAAGAAATAGCACCACCAGCCAAGAGAAAAATGTAGCCTGACGTGGATCTTCTACTGTCTTGGCATCCAGCGAAATCAGAATCAGTATACCCAATGATCTCAAACTGATCTGATCTCCTATATGTGAGCATATGTCCCTTAGTTCTCTAAAGATATCTCAAGACTCTTTTGGCTGCTTTCCAATGATCCATTCCTGGATTGCTGAGATATCTTCCTAACATGCCGACTATGAAAGAAATGTCTGGACAGGTACAAACTTGAGCATACATAAGACTTCCAACTGCTGTCGCATATGGAACCTTTTGCATTTGCTGAATCTCAAGTTCACCCTTAGGACACTGATGAAGACTGAATTTATCTCCTTTTGCAACAGGGGTATCTATTGGATTACAATCTTGCATACTAAATCTCTTGAGCACTTTCTCAATATAGCTCTTTTGTGATAATCCAAGAATACCCCGAGAACGATCTCGATGTATCTGAATCCCTAAAATAAAAGAAGCTTCACCTAAATCTTTCATCTCAAAATGCTTTGAAAGAAAGACTTTGGTTTCATGCAACAAGTCCATACAGTTAGTAGCAAGAAGTATGTCATCCACATACAAAACCAAAAAGATAAACCTACTCCCACTGAACTTGTGATACACGCAATCCTCAACAGTATTTGCCTCAAAACCAAATAAGACAACTACTTGATTGAACTTAAAGTACCACTGACGAGAAAATTGCTTGAGTCCATAAATGGATTTCTTTAATTTACATACCAGTTGTTTTGGATCTCCAGATACAAAATTTTCTGGTTGCACCATATATATGGTTTCATCAATGTCTCCATTGAGAAATGCAGTCTTAACATCCATTTGATGAAGTTCAAGATCAAAGTGTGCAACTAAAGCCATGATTGTCCTAAAAGAATCCTTCAAAGAAATTGGAGAGAAGGTTTCTTTATAGTCAATCCCTTCTTTCTGAGTAAAGCCTTTTGCTACAAGACGAGCCTTATATCTCTCCACATTACCTTGAGAATCCCTCTTGGTTTTAAATATCCATTTACAGCTTCAGGTAATTGAACAAGGTCCCAAACATGATTGTCTTGCATAGACTTATACTCTTCGTTCATTGCCTCAATCCACTTATGAGAGTCGAAACTCTGCATGACATGATAGAAACTGACTGGATCATCATCTATCATATCTATAGTATCCTCATGTTCCTGAAGAAATACTAGATAATCATCTGGAATAGCACTTCTTCTCTCTCTAGTAGACCTTCTCAAAGGCATTTGAACTGGCTCTAATTCTTGAGGTTGTTGAATTTGTTCTTGAGGAAGAATAACTTCTCCATCCTGTTGGAGAGGTTGTTCAACATTGTCTTGTATTGGATCTTGAATTGCTTCTTGAATAGCGACAGGAGCAGGAATCTGAGCGCTATCAGAAACAATGATGGGAATAGAAACTGAATGTTCTTTACTTGATCCTTCCTCAAAGACAATGTTTCTTTCTTTATTTCTCCCCCCAAAATCAACATCCTCAAAGAATGTTGCAATTCTCGTCTCAAAAATAGTTCTGGAAGTAGGATTATAAAACTTATAACCCCTTGACCGCTCAGAGTATCCAATAAAGTAGTTGCTAACAGTTTTGGAGTCCAATTTCATTTCATTCGGCCTATAAGGCTTTGCTTCAGCAGGACATCCCCAAACATGAAGATGCTTTAGACTAGGCTTACGTCCAGTCCAAAGTTCATAAGGTGTTTTAGCAACTGCTTTAGTTGGAACCCTATTAAGAAGATAGGCTGCTGTCTTTAATGCTTCTCCCCATAGAGACTCTGGTAAAGAAGAATGACTAATCATACTTCTTACCATATCCATAAGAGTCCTATTACGTCTCTCAGATACACCATTCATGCTGGGAGTACCAGGCATTATATATTGAGGGACAATTCCACATTCCTGTAGGAAAAATGCAAAAGGTCCTGGACGTTGTTTACCTGAACCGTCATATCTACCGTAGTATTCACCACCAAGGTTAGATCGAACAGATTTAATCTTCTTTCCTAGTTGATTTTCAACTTCGGCCTTATAAGATTTAAAAACATCCAAAGACTCTGATTTTTCATGAATGAGATATAAGCAACCATAACGTGAATAGTCGTCTATGAATGATATAAAATATCTTTGGCCATTCCTAGATGCAGTAGGGAACGGACCGCAAATATCTGTATGAATCAATTCTAAGACATCAGAAGACCGAAATGCACCTAATCTCTTTTATTTAGTCTGTTTTCCTTTAATACACTCAATACAAGAATCAAAACCTATGTAATCAAGTGTATCTAAGATACCATCAGAAACAAGACGTTCAATTCTAGATTTGGATATATGACCCAAACGTCTATGCCAAAGTACAGCTGAGTTATTAGTATTCAACTTTCTTTTGGTACCTTTTGTAGTAACATGCAGAGATTCATGATAACTAGTATCAACATCCAACATATATAGATTATCACATTCATTCAAGAAACCAGTACCCAAAATATGTGAATCCATAAATAAAGTAAATACACTGTCTCCAATGAACAAGTAAAACCAGATTTGTCCAAATAAGAAACAGAAATCAAATTCCTTCGAAAAGAGGGAATAACAAAAGTATCTACTAGATCCAAAAAATAACCAGTTCTTAAACATAATCTAAAATGTCCGATGGCCTCAACTTCAACCGGATCGCCAGTTCCCACATAGACGTATCTTTCACCGTTAGTTGGCTTTCGGTAGTTCAGGCAACCCTGCAAGGAAACACTTATATGAGCGGTTGCACCAGAATCCATCCAATAAGTGTTTCTAGGAGCTAAAGTTAAATTAACTTCACAATAGACTAAAACAAGGTACTTACCCTTCTTTACACTCCAATCAGTGTATTTGGGACAGTCCTTTCTCAAATGTCCAGTCTTACCACAAAAGAAGCATTTTGGAACATAAGGCTTCTTTTGCTCTGGATCCACAACAACAGCTTTCTCAACAGCCTTTACAGCAGTCTTTTCAGAAGACTTCTTTCTTTTCTTGTTCTTGCCCTTCCCAGCTGAAGAAACCAAATGAGCACTCTCTCTTTTAGCAGAATTCATCTTTTCCTCCTCATCAACACAATGAGAAATGAGCTCGTTAAGAGTCCATTTATTCGGCTGGCAATTATAGGAAGTCCTAATTTGCCCATATTGAGAAGGAAGAGAATTCATAACTAAATGGACTAAGAGGTCATCTGGTAAAGCCAAATCCAGCGCCCTTAGTCTCTTTGCAATTTGAGACATGCTTAGAATATGCTCCCGAACACTACCACTGCCAGCAAACTTCATGGAGGTTAGTTTTGCTAAAAGCGTCCCTATTTCAGCCTTGTCATTTTTTACATAAGCTCTCTCCAGCTCGGCAAGGTAGTTTTGAGCATTATTTTCTTCAACGGAGATAGCACCCCGAACATGTTCTGGGACTCCTTGCTGCATGATCATCAGACCTAAGCGATTAGAACACTCCCACTTCTCATACTGAAGCCTCTGAGCATCGGTGCTATTATCAGTAAGAGGAGCAGGTTTGTCCATCCTGAATGCTTGGTCTAAATCCATACAACCCAGATAAATCATCATGCTTGATTTTCAATATCCGAAATTTGACCCCTCAAGCATAGGGACACAGTTAGGATTATACGGCCTGCTAGCTGGCATCAGAGAAAATAAACAAAAATAACAAACATAAGCTCACGATCCACAAATGAAAAAAAATTCACAATAGTAGAGATCAAATAATGGAAATAAGATACTAGCACAACATTAATATTTCCATCTTTGGATGCAAAACATTAACTGTAATTAGTATCTCAACGCAGTAATCAAATACTGACAATTCAGTCCTGTCAAACAATAAACCTTCCTTTGGGCCGATTTATTATTCACATGGATAAAAAAAAAACTTAATAATTGTCACATATTATTGCCACATGTGTATCCAAAACTCAACCAGATAGCAACCTTCCTTTGGGCCAATTAACTACCCGCGACGAATTTTAATACACCTGTCTAATATTTCAAACAAACTAATTTAAATAATAGAGGTCACTTTGGTGACTTATTACCTAAACCAATCCATTATTATAAATATTAAACACAATAGGGACTTAATATTCCAAAATTCAATCTCAAGTAGACAAATTAAAATTAATTAATTGCAATTAAAACAAAATAATCACAATTCATAAAATTAATTGTCAATTACATAAATGTTTTAAATTTATTCAGCCCTAAAAATTATAACTAAGTCTTTAAGCAACTAAATTTAGAGACTAAATTATAAAATTAGGCTAAATTAATCAAAAAATAAAATTCTGAGGTCCTAAAATAATTTATTCTAAGTTCTGTAGGCCTAAATGTGGAAGAAAAAACCTAAAAGGACCTAAAATAAATTATTTCAGCAGACCAGGCCAGGTCTTGGGCCAAAATAACAAACCAGGCCCAACAACCCAGCTCAAGCCGCAGCCCAGCTCGCCATAACTGGACCAACCACCAACATCAAAACGGCGTCGTCCTACTAATGGCATAAGTGCAGGAAAGCTCAACTTGAGGGGCAAAACTGAAAATAACTAATACAGGACCAGGTCGCTGAGAAGGAAAAGAAGAAGGACTAAAACGAAAATAATCCATCTTCTTCCCTTCGACAGACCCAGCCATGGAAACCCTCAGCGCCGCCACCTCTAAACCTTCAACCAGACCCACGACGACGCCGTCTGGCCCCTTCTGCCACCATCCACCACAGGCAATGACCGGAGATCAACTCCGATCATCCTAGAACGGTGAATAACAGCGATTAGAGCCCAAGAAATCGATCAAAAATCGCAACTTCTCAAATGCGATTTTGATCGAAAACAACAACAAAGTAGTCCGATTCAGGTGTTTCACTCACCGGCGAGAACCGAAAATCAACAATAGTTCATCATATATATCACCGATCAACAATATTCACAATATTCAACAACAAAAATTGAAAACCTCTAAACCTTCAAACTGTTCTTCGAAAAACAAGAAGAACACAATTTTTTTTTATTTCGAAAATTAAATTCTAATCAACAAAAAATTTAATTTTCAGAAAATTGATTCAGAAAATCTAACAACAATAATAATTTTCAGAATCTCATCAACAACAATTAATCAACAGATTCAACACAATCAATCTAAAAATCTAGCAATTATGCAGTAGGCTCTGATACCACTTGTTAGGAATAGATCTTAATTATTCCAACCACCTAGATCATGCAAATCACTAGATCTCAATAATTAGATTGATCAAGGATAGATTATGTACCTGGCATCATTGTTCGTCAATCTTGATTACGAAGAACACGTAGAAAATAGGTTTGCAGCCTTCCAGAAAATCCAGAATCAATCTTTTAGCGGAAGCGTTACTAAAGGAAAGTAAAACTCTAATTGATTCTGTTCCCCCGGAGACCACGACCTTATATATCTGTAGGATTAGTACAATTCCTATTTCGGTCCTTTAACAAAATAAAAATTATATAAGAGTCTCTACACTTAATCCCTATAATCAATTAATACCTCAATAGTCAATAAATCTTAATTAAGACTACAATTAAATTGACTATATAATCAAGACTGCCGTATATATTTAATTTCACATATCTAACCCACAATAAAAAATTAAATCCAACATATTTACCTCCAAAATGGGTCATCACATCTTATAAGGCAAAATTTGTCCCTTATGACAGCCACCGAACATTTGATAAATATAATTTAAATTTTTTATCAAAACTTTATTTCTCCCCGTCAATTTACTCACTGAACTAATATTTCAGATTTAGTATTTTATTAAAAAAATCATTTACTATGAAAAAAACCCAAATAATTTACTTGTTTCATTTCATAAATAATTTCCAAATCATATGATAAAAATTTATTCAAATAAATATCAACTCTCACTTGTGTAATTATACACTATACGAATGCTCAAGTTTAGGAGTTAGAATTTGAGAATTAAATTTTGCTATATATTTTTGACCGTCATGGTTTCAAATTAACAGATGACAACTCTGCTTTCTAGCTATCATTAGCATTGAATTATATTTATTTTGTAGATTTTTTATAATAACTAAATTTATTTTTCTTTTAAATAAAGTTTTCTTCTTTTGCTTAACTCACTAATTAAAAATCTCTTATAAATAAATAAATATATTAATTTGATTTGGATATAACGTCTACTATTATTTAAAAAATATTGTTATATTTTTTATGCAAATTAAATTTAATAATAATTTCTGAACATACATGGACTAAATTATGTGGCTTACCACAAAATAAAAAATAGAATGTAAAATTAAAAAAAAAAAAAACTAGAGCACAAAATAGAAAAACATAACAGAAATTTTTTTTAAAAAGAAATAACATACATTAAAAAATCGCATAGAACAAATATCAAATAGAACAAAAAATAAAGGAAAAAACATAAAAAAAAAAAGAACAAGAGAGTAAAAAAATTTTAAAAAAAAAAACAGAAATCAAAACAAAATTTTTATATGAGAACAATAACAAATTTATATAATTTTATGATTTGAAAATTTATAAAGTTTAATGAGTTTTTCAAGTGGTAGTTTTTATGATTTTAAAATTTTTATCTTTAAAAATAATTTTTAAAATATAAAATATATATTTATTACCTTACTAGATCATACTACGTACTAATTATCCAAACAAAATGTTATGAAAATTTAACAAAAATTTTGATGGAAAAATATTTTGTTCAACATACTGAAATTATATGGACTATTAAAATAGACTTCGAAATATAAGTTCTAATTAGTATATTCAAACAAATCATCGGAATTAAATAAAAATTCACTTTATTTAAAAATTAAATCTATATGCAATTTATTAAAAATTTTAAACTTTATTAATTGTCAAATAACTTTAAAGTATTAGTTAATTTAAATACCTTTCTAATAAATTTAATCTCGATTAGTTTATAAATTTGAAATCATAATATGAAAAATTTTTTAAACCTTAAATTTCCAATCAAATTATATTTCGAGATTTAATTTTCAAGTCAAATCAAAGTTTAGCTAATTGAGATGTCCTAAAAGTCAACCGTCAAGAAAAAATTGATTTTGAACATTAAAAATTGTCCACAATATGACTGGTTCAATAAGATATTCATTCAATTTTTTAAATTATTTTTTTATTTATCACATATCTTTAAATTTATTATTTATTAATACTACTAGTTCTTAAAATTATATATTTGATCTATGGTCCATACTGCATTGAATTCTTTTTTTTTTAAACCTTGAGAAAGAAAAATATGGAATCCATTACATGCTTAGGAATTCAATTTTTTAGGAAATGTAACATTTTGAAAACTATATCTTAAAATTTTGAATAACTTCTCACCTAATTCTGAACTGATGTCATACGTAAATCAAAATTGATTTTATGGAAAAAAGGAAAAAGAAGGTAATTTAGGACTCTTTGAACCCTTTATAAATTTTAGTCGAGATAATAAATTACATGCATACTAAGTGCAATTAAATTTGGGGTGGTTACCTAAAAAAAATAAACAAATAAGAAAATAAATCATATCATATTATATAAAATTATAGCAAATTATGAAATGAAGTATTATTGAAGCAGATAAAATTAAAGAAGCTCTTACCACCTAGTACGTAGATTAGTTTGTAAATGATTGACCTATGTTAATCAAAAGTTTCAAATTCAAATTATAAGTATATAGTTTTGTTAAAACTCAATAAAAAGAGTTTTACCGTTCTTATGATTCCACCTAACTCGATTCGAAAGAAATGTTTATATCAAAAAAAAATTAAAGAAGCTCTCGGTTGGATCAAAGAGAAAATATGAATGAATGTCATGGTAAAATATGATGCTCAAATAGTGATAAATCATTTTCAAAGAAAGGCTTCTGGTAATTATATGAATTTAATTTCATTTACTGAAAATAATTAAACCAAATAATATTGAAATATGTAAAATTTGGGAATCCATCAAAAATAGATATTCATTAAAATCCTTAATAATTTTTAGACTCTCTTCATCTTAGATAACCTCAAAAAGATAAAAATATCGTTAACCATAATAAACAACCCTTTCTTTTTCTTTTTTTTTTATTATTTTAAAACGCTGCCAACCACTTTTTCTTCGTCTTTTCAACTTTTTCTCTCTTTCACTAGTATTCTACAATCTTTATCTCCATTTTTTTATCAAAATTTATATTTTTTCTTTATTATTTGCAATACGACATCTATTGATGTATTATATTGGTAAGGTAGAGTTTTTTTTTTTCAAATAAAGCTATAAAAAAATAAAGATTATAATTTTAACTATACATATATATTTGAGTTGTTATAATTGTGATATTTAATAAGAAACTTGTTGATTTTATTGTGTTTAACAATAATCTCTGTCTCTTTTCTTCTTTTTTTTTTCCTTTTCTTCTTTCATTTTAATTTTTTGACTGTTAAAAAATTAAATAGAGTTGTATGGAGGTTACTGGATTATGTTAGAAGTAATGTTGTATAATTATGAAGGCCATTAGGGCTTGTTAATAGATTATAATGTGCAGTTGGGGATAGTTAGGGGCGATTAATATAAGTTAAAGAGTATTAGCTCTAACTGCATCTAACTTATTCTAACTTATATTAAATTACTTTTAATTGGCATTAAAAATTATCCATTATACAATCTAAGATAATCTGCATGCTTTTATATTTAAAAATAATCTGTCAGCTTTATTTTGAATTTTAAAGAAAGAAAAAAGACGAAAGAACTTTCATAACTCGTCATAACTTACCCTAACTCAAATGAAATTACTTCTAACTGACATTAAAAAATCTTTATTATACCTCTAAGATAATATCTATACTTTTGTCTAAAAATAAAAATGTCATATTTATTTTGATTTTTAAAGAAGAAAAAAAGTTTATAGACATGCCCTAACTCCCTCTAACCTGCCCTAACTCATACCAAATTACTTCTAATTAGCATTGAAAATTATCCATTATACAATCTAAGATAATCTGCATACTTTTATATTTAAATAGAATCTGTCATATTTATTTTAATTTTTTAAAAAAAAAGGCTAAAAAGCTGCCCTAACTCGTCATAACTTGCCCTAACTCATATCAAATTACTTCTAACTGACATCAAAAAATCTTCATTATACCTCTAAGATAATATGCATACTTTTGTCTAAAAATAAAATATGTCTCATTTATTTTTATTTTTAAAGAGAAAAAAAGTTTACATACATGTCCTAACTCCTCCTAACTTGTCATAACTTATATTAAATTACTTCTAATTGTTGAAAATTATCTATTATATAATCTAAGACAATCTACATACTTTTAAGTTTAAATAGAATCTGTCATATTTATTTTAATTTTTAAAGGGGAAAAAAGACTAAAAGATCAGTCCTAACTCGTCATAACTTGCCCTAACTTATATCAAATTACATCTAACTGACATAAAAAAATTCTTCATTATAATTGCTAAGATTATCTACATGCTTTTGTTTGAAAAATAAAATTTATCTAATTTATTTTGATTTTTAAAGAGAAAAAAAAGCTTATATAAATGTCTTAACTCTACCTAACTTGGCCTAACTGATATCATTTTACTTCTAATTAAAAAGTTGAGATATATATGGCAGAATGGGTAAGACACTTACTTTAATAATAATTTATCATTCTTAAATTGTATTGATTATGATATGAATACTGAATTTCTATTATATTAACAGGTCAGATCGTGAGATGTTTGTTGCTAAATTCATTGAATTCTTCACATCTCTAAATTATGATATCTGGCAATGCAATCAGAATAATATAAAGCAAATGAGATACACCACACATTATATTTTATGTTACCATGCAACGCAAAAATATGTTAATTTATATCACAATGATGAGGAGACGTGAACAGTTTACTATATGGTATAAATAAATAATATATGGTGTAGATGTATATACATATACATGGTGTAATTAGGTATGTTTTAAACATTTGAAATGAATTTGCATTGTCTTTTCAATTGTAAATGGTTAGTATTTCAAGTTATTGCAAAAGGTTTAATTGAATATTACTTTGGTGTAATTCAAAAATATCCTAATTCTACCCAACTTACTCTAACTCCATTTGTATGCAATCTAACAGGCCTGAAACTTAATCTGATCAACACACCAACGTCATTTTTATTTCACTTTCAAATTTTAGTAAAGATAATAATTGAACAATATCCATAAGTTGAAATTTAAAAATGTCATAACTCTATATTTATGTACAAACCTGAAAGAAGTCACAAACCAGTCATAACAAAAAATTAATTAGCCAATAATACAAATTATAAGATGTCTTCACCACAATTATACAACAATATAATAATTTATAAATTACATATCAATCACCTTCTAATAATTATTATAAAAAAAGAAATACAATAATGTATAATCTATTTCTGAATAGTCTAAGTACTTGTAGCTTATGAAGCAGAATAAATTGATGTCGAATTTTGACATGTTAATCAATTATGATCTCATTTCCAACAACGGCTACATGTCATACCTCATTTTACAAGTATGTTGCATCTATTATCAAAAATAGTAGTAAAATTATTATTAAAGTTAAAATGAATTAGACAAATTTTATTAAACAGATTTTATTTTTCAAATAAAAGTATGTAAATAATCTTAGAAATTATAATGGAGAATTTTTGATGCAATTAAGAAGCAATTCGATGTGAGTTATAATAAGTTATGGCAAGTTAAAGTAATTCTTTTAGCCTTTTTTTCTTTAAAAATTTAATTAAATTGGGCATATTTTATTTTTAGATAAATATATATAGATTATCTTAGAGATATAATGGAGAATTTTTTATGCTAGTTAAAAGCAGTTTGATGTAAGTTAGGACAAGTTATGAGGAGTTAGGGTAGTTTTTTTAGCTTTTTTTCTTTAAAAATTAAAATAAATCAGACAAATTCTATTTAAATATAAAAACATGCAGATTATCTTAGATTATTAATGGATAATTAGAATGTAGATTGTCTTAGATTTTATAATGAATAATTTTGAATGTTAATTATGAGTAATTTGATAAGAGTTAGGACATATTAGGAGTTAGGGCATGTCTGTAAATTTTTCTCTTTAAAAATAAAAATAAATAAGACATATTTTATTTTTAGAAAAGAATATACAGATTATCTTAAAGGTATAATGAAGATTTTTTTATTCCAGTTAGAAGCAATTTAATGTGAGTTAGGCTAAGTTATGACGAGATAAGACTGTTATTTTAGCCTTTTTTTAAAAAAAAAATCAAAATAAATCTAATAGATTCTGTTTAAATATAAAAATATGCAGATTATTTTAGATTATATAATAGATATTTTTAATGTCAATTAAAAGTAATTTGATATGAGTTAGGATAAGTTGTTTGTAAATTTTTTTTTCTTTAAAAATCAAAATAAATGAGACATATTTTATTTTCAGACAAAAGTATGCAAATTATCTTAGAGATATAATGAAGATTTTTTGCTGCCAGTTAAAAGTAATTTGATGTGAGTTAGAGTAAGTTATGGCGAGTTAGGGCAGTTCTTTTAGTTTTTTTTTTTAAAAATAAAAATAAGTCTGACAGATTTTGTTTAATCATAAAAGCATACATATTGACTTGAGTTGTATAATGGATAATTTTTAATATCAATTAAAAGTAATTTGATGTGAGTTAGGGCAAGTTAGGGCTAACACTCTTTAACTTATATTAATCGCTCCAACTATTCTAATAATCTCTAACATCACATTATAATCTACTAACAAGCCCTAACAGCCTCCATAATTATATAATATTACTTCAAACACAATTCAGTAACCTCCATACCACTCTATTTAATTTTTTTAACGAAAAATTAAAATGAAAGAAGAAAAGGCAAAAAGAAAAAGAAAAGAGACATAGATTATGGTTAAACACAATAAAATTAATAAGTTTTTTTTATAAAATATCACAATTATAACAACTAAAATATAAATGCATAGTTAAAAATGCAATCTTTATTTTTTTATAGCTTGATTTTTAAAAAAAAACTCTAACTTACCAATTTAATGCTTTAGTAGATATCGTATTACAAATAATAAAGAAGAAATACAAAATTTTGATAAAAGAAAAATGGAGATGAAAATTGTAGAATATTAGTAAAAAAGAAAGAAAAACTAAGAAGATGAAGAGAAAGTGGTTGGCGGCGTTTCAAAATAAAAAATGAAAGGATTGTTTATTAGGTTTCAGGGTATTTTTATTTTTTTAAAGTCATCTAAAGTGAAGGGAGTCTAAAAACTATTAAGGGTTTTAATAAAGATTTATTTTTGGTGAACTCCTGTAAAATTTTTAAGAATTTCATTGAATTCATAAAATAATATTGTCGACAAGATTATTATTTTATTTTTCTTAGGTTCATGCTCTCTCTTTTTATCCTCTTTCTCATTTCTCTCTTCTTATTGGACTTAAGACTGTCGTGATATATAATTAGGAACTGCTAGTAGATTAAAATTGATTCTTAATTAATTTATACTGAAAATAGGTCATCGTATGGCGGATTGATATATAAATTCATTACAATTTGTTTAACTAAAATAATATTTTCTTAATAAAATTTAAAATTATGGCATTTTATTATTAAAAAAATTATATATATATATATATATTAAAAGATTTTTGGGTAAATTTTGGTGTCTGCGAGTTGCAGTTGCATATCATTTTAGATAAACTTATAATTTTGAATAACTTTCTCTCTTGATTCCAAACTGACATCATACGTAAATCAAAATCGACTTTATGAAAAAACTAAAAAGGAAAGGTAATTTAGGATTTTGTGAACTTTTATTATAAATTTTAGTCAATATCACAATTTACGTGTGCACAAAGTGCTACTTTAGATTAATAATTCAACAATTAAAATTAAAACTAAATTATAAAATAAAAATAAAAAAATATTATTTTATATATTATAATAAATTTTAAATGTATATAATTGATAATTCAAATATATTTATTTCAGTGAATACATGTACATATTAAAATATTTAAAAATCAAAGATGCATATTGATGTTATCCTCAATTTACTGAGCTTGTCCACCGAGTTCCTTGTTTGGTCTTTCAGCAGTATGGTAAACCTAAATTTCAGACACTTTCAGCCCCACCGAGCTCTATATATCTGGTCGACACTCCACCGATACGTCCTCAAATTACGTTGATAGGGCCCTAGATATTGTTTTCCTACACCAGCTATAAATACCCTCCATAGGTAAAAGGATTTCTTTCTCTCAGAATCTCTCTTTATATCTCTTTTTCTCTCTTATTTAGAGTGACCGACCTCTGACTTAGGCATCGGAGCCTCCTCTGGAAAGCCCGGTCCCTCTTCCTCTCTTGTCTTTCAGGTAAGAGAGCTATAACAACAATAAAAAAGAACTTGAGCTATATGAGCTAAGACCCTTGAGGATCAGACTGTTATCATTAGTGCGGTGAGCGTGGACAAGCTATTCCCCAGCAAAGGCAATGAAGCCTCAGGTACATCCCTCATCTCCTACAAGAAAAGCACTTTAACCGTGCTATACTATTTCATTCAAAATATGTATGTCATAACGCCTTAGTGAGCACTACTGTTATAGCGCCCTCGCGCTCACTAAAAAATTTAGCACTTGCGGTTCAGCTCATCATGCCTCACACACCAAGTCTTATAGTGCCTTAGTCGCACAACAATTTTCATCACTCTAATCGTGCATACTATCTCTCCCTAGCCCTACACCCAACTATAAACACTTTAATCGTGCATACTATTGTGCCCTAGCAACGCACCGAACTATAAGCACTAATCGTGCCACTTATAGTGCCCTAGTAGCACACCGAAGTTATTACACTTTAACTGTGAATCTTGCAGCTCTTTGTTCGTGCACTGAGCTCTCAGCTCCTTAATCATGCCATAGCTCATCAGTCGAGCAATCAATTATTATTTTCCATGCCATTATGTACGCATTAACACATCAAGCTAAATGAACCCAACTCATCATGAGAAAACAAGCTAATAATAGCTATGAATTTAACTAAAATTGAGCAATAAAAAAAGACTTCTTTCATTTATAATGACAGGCTGTCTTCTTGCTCATTTGTTTTATTTAAAATACCATATTGTTTAATGTTTTATCATGCTTACTTATAGCGCTTGCGCGCACATTTTGTTATAGCCCCTTGTGGAGAGCCGAGCTTCAATACTCTAGCCGAGCATCAATGCTCTCATAGTTCGTTACAATTTGTATTCATCTTTATAATTCTATAAGTTGGGGGACTTATGTAACATCACTCTTTGTATGTGTTCCCGAGCCCCACTTTTATGATTGTTTATTATTGTATAAGAGACATATATATTAATATGCGTAGTTAGGCATTTTGATAATCCTCTAAAAGCACGCTCTAGAGCCTACTTGACATAAATCTCAAGGCAATAAAAAGGGACATTGACATCCCCAACTGCCGAGAAATGGCATTCTAGCTCCCCAATATTCAATCATTTGCATCCCTAATTGATAAACAGAGGCATTCAATTTCATCCCTAATGGCTAAGCACCAACATTCCTAAGAGCCATGCATAAATCCTAAGAATAGAGCATAAAGCCTAAGAGCTAAACATAGAGTCGAACTGGCATCCAAGCTCATTAAAGAGGAACTTCTCATCCCTACACATTGAGCTATGATTATACTAACAGCATGGACCATTGTCCTACACCGGGAAGAAACTAAGAATCTAGCTAAGTAAAGAGCCTGAACAGCTCGACTGAACTCTCAAGCCAACAGCTATGAGAACACTCTTGTTCGGTCAGACATCACATATAGCACGCCTTTAATTAGGTACTTTATTTTTATTCTCTAGTTTTATAGTTTGCTAAGTTGCTTTGCACGCGAGCGCTCACGCACAACCAGTGCTTTGAGAAGATTAAGTAAAATTGTGCCTAGGGTGCACTATTATGGAACACTCAGGAGCACCTCGTGCTTGAGTAGATTGAACAGATTCCATAAACATGTTAACATAACACAAACATATCACAATCTCAGTTTCGGATCGAGCCATGTGTTTAATTCACACAACATATCACACAATGAATAAATCAAAACACAAGTATTGAGTTTAAGTTCAAAAGAAAGACATTTCATTAATGGAAGAAAAATTCATTACATATCTAGTCTAGTCCTTACAACTGTATAGGTCGAGCATAAGTCCACCCTATAACCATACAAAATTTTAGTCTTGGACCTCATTATCCTGTGCCTCATCTTCTTGGTTCAAGTCCTCTTTCTCCTCATATTCTTCTTCTGCCTCATGTTCAGTGACTAGTTTATCGATATCTATGTTTATCATCTAAGACAAGTCCATGTACAAGTTATCTTTCTTTCACCGGTCAGACACAACCTTTTGATAAGCGTAGCGCATACTCAACCACCAACCCTTGAGTTGGTATGAGTCTGATATGAGTTTTTATTATTGATATGAGTTGGTATGAGTTAATATGAGTTTTGATATGAGTTGTTATGAGTTAGTATAATTAGTATGAGGTTGATATGAGTTTGGTTTGAGTTTGTATGAGGTTGATGTGGGTTAGTATGAGTTGATATAAGTTTTAAATTAGTTGGTATGAGTTGGTATGAGTTTGCATGAGTTGGTATCAGTTTGATATGAGTTTATATTATTAATTTGAGTTTGATATGAGTTTGTATTGCTCTTATGAGTTTAAAATATTATTGATATGAGTTAGTATAATTGGTATGAGTTTGGTATGAGTTGGTATGAGTTTGAAATGTTAGTATGAGTTGATATAAGTTTAAAATTAGTTGGTATGATTTTGGTATGAGTTGATATGAGTTAGTATGAGTTGGTATGGGTCTGATATGAGTTTGTATTATTGGTATGAGTTGATATGAGTTAGTTGGTATGAGTTGGTATGAGTTTGCATGAGTTGGTATCAGTTTGATATGAGTTTATATTATTAATTTGAGTTTGATATGAGTTTGTATTGCTCTTATGAGTTTAAAATATTATTGATATGAGTTAGTATAATTGGTATGAGTTTGGTATGAGTTGGTATGAGTTTGAAATGTTAGTATGAGTTGATATAAGTTTAAAATTAGTTGGTATGATTTTGGTATGAGTTGATATGAGGAACTTCTCATCCCTACACATTGAGCTATGATTATACTAACAGCATGGACCATTGTCCTACACCGGGAAGAAACTAAGAATCTAGCTAAGTAAAGAGCCTGAACAGCTCGACTGAACTCTCAAGCCAACAGCTATGAGAACACTCTTGTTCGGTCAGACATCACATATAGCACGCCTTTAATTAGGTACTTTATTTTTATTCTCTAGTTTTATAGTTTGCTAAGTTGCTTTGCACGCGAGCGCTCACGCACAACCAGTGCTTTGAGAAGATTAAGTAAAATTGTGCCTAGGGTGCACTATTATGGAACACTCAGGAGCACCTCGTGCTTGAGTAGATTGAACAGATTCCATAAACATGTTAACATAACACAAACATATCACAATCTCAGTTTCGGATCGAGCCATGTGTTTAATTCACACAACATATCACACAATGAATAAATCAAAACACAAGTATTGAGTTTAAGTTCAAAAGAAAGACATTTCATTAATGGAAGAAAAATTCATTACATATCTAGTCTAGTCCTTACAACTGTATAGGTCGAGCATAAGTCCACCCTATAACCATACAAAATTTTAGTCTTGGACCTCATTATCCTGTGCCTCGTCTTCTTGGTTCAAGTCCTCTTTCTCCTCATATTCTTCTTCTGCCTCATGTTCAGTGACTAGTTTATCGATATCTATGTTTATCATCTAAGACAAGTCCATGTACAAGTTATCTTTCTTTCACCGGTCAGACACAACCTTTTGATAAGCGTAGCGCATACTCAACCACCAACCCTTGATGAGTGGCTTCTAGAGTTTTCTCTGCCAGACGTAGCTCGTCATCTTTGGATTACAGAGCGCAGTTTCTCATTTTTGGCTCTCAAAGCTTCTTTTGTTAAGCTGAGCTTCTCATTATTCTTCCTCAGAGCTTCTTAAACTTGTTTTAGCTCCTCATCCTTCACTCTCAAGGAGTTCTCCAGCTCTTGTCTCTTGGTGATCTCTTCATCACAGTTCCTCATCGCCTAAGCAAAATTGGCCGCCATGCCCGCTACTCAATCCTCAATGGTATGGGCGAGCTAGGTGACCTGCAGATATTATTTAGTTAGCTTCTATTCTCGACATTGAATCTAACTTCAAATGTTCAATTTTTTTCTTACCGTGTGAGACATTGCCACCATCTCCTTTTCCATGTCTTTCGAGCTTTTTTGCACATTCTCGTGCCTCTCTTTCAGGATAGCTCAGTACATTTATTTTTAACACCTTCTGTGGACTGGCATCCTGCACTGAGTATATAGCATTGTGCATGCCCACAAACTTCTCATTCACTGCCTCCACTAGTCGAGCCATGCTGTACCGGGGGGCTAGTGGTTCTCCCACTTCTCTTCGAGGAAAGTTTTCCTCCACCTGGGTCTGAGGTAGATTCTCATCTATCCCTATATGAGGCAAGCATTCTTCCACTTCCCTGTGTAGCTCAATTTCTTCCCTGTGTAACTTAGTTTCTGGTATTTCCTCTGTGGAGAGAACTGATTCCATCACATACTCTTCCTCTCGAGCGGAACTGGTCCTAGCAGCTTGCTCGCTCGATTGCTAGCATGCCATCCTAGCCTTTTTCGGAGGCTCCCTTCTTGCCTCCTTCTCGGCCAAGTATTTGAGTTCTCTGCTCACTGATCCCAAGCCTCTCTCTGTTTAACTGAGCCACAAGCTAACCAAACACTTAACACATTAATCTTAATAAAAAAAAACTAAGTGCTAAAGCATAGAGCATAACTGTATGATCTTCTAGCCGAATCTCCTTCGGAGCCCTCCTAAGGGGGAAGTACTCCCTTATCTGTGTAACGACATTCCTCTTCTCTCTCAAAATGTCTCACTCTACTGTCTCAAACACCGTGAGATCCTCCTCACTCAGTCTTCCTTTAGTCACTTGTTCACCACTGGGATTGACCCACTAAATATTTTAGCAGGCGAACCCCTCGCGGTTCTCCAAGATGAAAAATTGATCCTTTTAGGCTTTATTGAGTTTGGATTTCTTGCAAACATGTCGAGCCCCAACCTTCCTTGCAAGTACAGAAAATCTTCATCCGCTCTTGGGGGTATCCTGAGCACACTAAAGGCACTCAGCACCTTAAGGGTAGGAACAACGCTAAGCAACCCACATGGTATTTTCAAACCTCATGATTGTTCGCCGTGCATTAGGGCTGAGCTGACCAGAATCAATATTGTGGTATTGCAAGAAATCTAGATGGAAGGGGTGCAGAGGAAACCTGATCCCCAACCTCAAATCTTCTTCATATATCATCAACTGGTTGTCAGCTAGGTCATCGTATTCTAGACTTCTTCTCCGGGAATAAGCATTCTGCAATCTTCCAGTATTCTGTATTTCTGTCGGATCCCCTCAAGATCTATTTGTGTCAAGGTGGATCAAATATCCCTCATCTGAGCTTTTTTCAAGCTCTTATGGACCTCACTCTCGGCTACATCCTCTTCCTCCTCATCAACTAGGGCTAGATGCCTCCTGGAACTTTGTTCTGCCCGCTCGGTCATTGTCGACCCAGCGTCAACCTGAGCTCCTTCTTTATAGTAAACAACCTCACCCAGTATGCTAGGAGAGCCCACCTCTCCCAACTCCTCTAGCAGCACCAAACTGATAGTTGCTCACACCATTTTTTCTACTCAAACTTTAAATTCAAAACTTGAAAGCAGAAACTTAAAACTAACATCTGAAACTGAGCTCTCTAGCTTTGAAACTTCGCACTACTTAGAAAAATAGAGTTTCTCTCTTTGAGTTGTGTATCGAATATTGTCCCACTACCCTCTATTTATAGAGTGTACATTGGCCATTTGAACCAATGTCCTTCTTTAATGTTGAAGGCGTTGCATCTTTTCAGTACCCGCCCAACTGTTATCTCAATTTTTGAAGCGTCACCTAGCCCTTTCATGACATGTATCCTTCTGAAATCTTCACCGACCGCTGGACATATATGCTAAGACTTCTCAAGAGTGTATACTTTCGAGTGCTTCTCATTTTCTTTGTACTACCTGTGCTAACCCTAGGCAAGTGGGGTTTGTCCTTGAGCTTCCCGAGCTCATCCTTGAGCTCTAGGTAAGTGGGGTTTGTCCTCGAGCTCCCCGAGCTCATCCTTGAACTCTTTAAGCTCTCATTTATCGAGCTCTCATTTTTTAAGCTCATTGATCTCTACCTTGTGTCTCTCAGTTTCTCTGTAGCACTCGAGCTTGACTTCTTGTCACATATTTTAGTTTGACATAAATGTCAAATGTCTAGCCAGGGACTAATGATAGTACCCCGCCTCCCAAGCTCCCTAGACAAGCTTCACACTAGAGCCCTGCATATTACCACACAACATCTGGTTCATGATTCAATATATACACTTTCACCCGAGCTCAACCCGCCTCCCGAGCACCCTAGACGAGCTTCACACTAGAGCCCTGAATATTGCCATACAACATCTCATTCATGATTGAATACATACACTTCCACCCGAGCTCAACCTAGCTCATGTGCATGGCATGACTAAGTCTTGACATAAATGTCAAATGACTTGAGGGGGATTACTGATGCTACCCTTAATTTACTGAGCTCGTCTACCGAGCTCATTATCCGATCATCCTCATGGCCGGTCTCTTAGAAGTATGGTTAACCTTAGTTCAAGGCACTCTCAGTCCCACCGAGCTCCATATATCCGGCCGATACTCCACCGACATATCCGTAAATTCCCAGACATTATCTCCCTACACCAACTATAAATAGGGGTTACCCCCACAGATAAAAAAATTTCATTCTCTGACTCTCTCTCTATATCTCTTTCTCTCTCTCTTATTTAGAACGATTGACCTTTGATTTAGGCATCGGAGCCTCCCCTGAAGAGCCTGATCCCCCTTCCTCTATTGTCTTATAGGTAGGAGAGCTACAACAATAGTAAAACCAAACCCGAGCTACAAGAGCTAGGACCCCGGAGGATCAGCCTGTCATCACATATATTTTTTTATTTAACAATAAATATTTTTGTAATTTTTTATTCAAAAAATATTTTCGTAATTATTTTAAATTTTGGCATTTTCATATCAAAATTTAAATGTTAAATTGATAATAAAATATAATAAATTGTAAAATTAATTTAATTTAATTTTTTAAGTTAATATATTATGTTCAAATTAGTTAGACTTATTTATTCATTGGATTGAGATTGTATTTGAAAAATATCAAAATTTTTAAAGATTTGGTCCATAGGCCTATTACTTTCTTCCATATATATATTTATATCAAGGTCCACGACCTATATATATATATATATATAATTTACAATACATTTTAATAAATAATTTCTGAAATTCAAAAGAATTTCATATTTTAAAAAAATTTTGAATTCAAAATATTAAAAAATATTTATTTAATTTAATTATATAAATTGAATTTTATAACTAAATTATATTGAAATGTAAAATTTTCAAATGAATTTCATTAAAACAATAAAATGATATTATTAACAAAACAAAAATACCATTTTTATTTTTCTTATATTCATGCCATCTCTTTTTCATTTTCTCTTTCTCATCCTTCTTTTCTTATTTGATACAAAATGGATCATATGATATATAAATATGATCATCATAATAATACATAAAATAAATAAATTAAGATTGATCCGTAGTATATTTGTAGCATAAATGAATCGATATATTTATAACATGATTTAAGGTAAGTCATATAGCGGGTTAATAAACGAATATGTTATACCAATTCATTTAATTAAAATGGTAGTGTAAAAAAATTTAAAATTATATTATTTTATCATTATTTGTTCTAAAAGAGTTTAAAAGATTCTTTTGCAAAATTTTAATGCTAATATGTAAAACACGCTGATTGAAGTTCTCTCTTCTTTCTTTAACATAACTTTTTTTCTCTCTGTTTTGCTGTTTTAGATCTAACACTGTCATCGACCTTTTGGCTCCTAACAGCTCTAAATCATTTATCTTCTCTTATTGTTCGGTATATATTTCAGTTTTCTTAATGGTTTGATTTGATTTACCAATACATCTAGCTTTTATAAGGTCCTTTTTGTCTTCCACCTTTATGGTAATATAGTATATTTTTTATGAAAAGAATTCTGAAGTAGTTCAATCTCCTCTTACTTCGTTAATTATGTTGTGGTATATGTGTTATGAACTTCGCTATGCAGGAAACTTCAATACGCCATTTCAGATGGTTGTGTTGTGAAGTGTTTGGTTTTACCTCTACATTCTCAGAAATATTTTTTATGATAATTCAAGGATTTTAGGAAGAGTATCTAAGAATAGAGTTGTCTTTCTCATTCATATTTTCATCTCTTCTATATCAAGAACAAAAAGTAGTGAGATCAAAGCCATAGTGTTATCAATTTTGGTCCATATCATATCACTGTGTTCCCTTTTTCAACAACAAATTTACCATCATTCTCTTTTATCTTCTAGTATTTTATCAGCCAATTTCAAGATTCCTATGTTGGCCATTCTTGTACTCGGAAGGCTTTTTTTTTTGGTCAATTGATTTTTGTTCTTTGGTGCAAATTGTTTTATTTATGCTTTTTTTTTTTTTTTTTGTCTTTGATGATTCTCCCAAGCCATTTGTAAGACTTTCATGTATTCTTTTTTCTATTGCATGAATTTCTCTTTTGTTGATAAAAAAAAACTCATCATTTCACTACATTAACTTATATTTTTTTTTTAGTTTTTGGTGTAATTCTGAAAAAGATTTTTATCATATTTATATTCTAAAATCATTTTAATCATGGTTTTACTATATGAAGAATGTTTAATTGATTACTTAAAAATATGATATCATTTTAAAGGAAAAAAAGGCTAAATTTTGACTTTAAAGTTTTTTTTTGTTAAAATGTCTTTTTTTTTTTGTGGGTCAAAAAAGGACAATTTAATTTGGCTTCATTACAATAAAATGTTAGATTGCTGTTAAAAATATATATACTAATATAGTTTTGTGTGAGATGTACTATTTAAAATTTTTAAAGTAAAAAGATGAAATATGATATTAAAATATTTTCATACTTCAAATTAGATTTCAACATTTTTGTATAATAAATTATTCTAAAAATATATTTATAATATTATTATTAATATTTTTATATTAATAGAAATATTTAAATCACTATCGTAGTATTTAATAGCAGAAAGGATATGGAAATTTCAAAGAGAAAATAATTAAAAATATATCAAAATTTATTTATTTATTTATCTTATAATATTATTTTTTAATCCATTCACAACAAGTTCTTAATATATGGGAAGTAGGTAATTTTTGTAAGAAAAAAAAATTTTTTAAAAGAAAATAACATTATAAGAAAAGTATTTGAAATTTTTATAAAAAAATTAAATATTTTAAAAATAATTTAAGAATTTTTTTATCATTCAGTTACAATTCATCTAAATAAATATATTATACATATTTAAATTTTTTTATCATATTTAAAGTATACATAATATATGCCTTTAAAAATTGAGTATATCTTTAGTATACCAAATATATATTTAAAATATATTTTCAAAAAAATATTTTTAAAATTAAAAATTAAAAAATATATTTTTGAAATTGAAAAAGAAAATGAGCTTTTTTGAAAATATTTTTATTTTTTATGATATGTTTTGAAGAAGCTTCCTTTAATAAATCATTACTGTAGATTAACACGCCATAAACACGACTCATAAATATGTTTGGAAATTTGACAAAAAAAATACCCTTGACCATTGCATTAATAACTTATAGATCTTAGTAATCCTAACTAGACTTTATTTGATAAAAATGCTCCTCTCTATCCCTTAAGAAAAAGAAAAAAGAAAATGCATAAACAATATTTTCTCTCTCCTAGGCTCTCTCTTTCTTCTTGCATTGTGTTCTTTTCTTTCTCTTTTGTTTTTCGATCTATTCTTTATCTTTCTCTTATTCGATCACTTCTCTCTTCTTCTTTTTTGCCGATCTCATCTCTATCTTTCGATATGCTAATATTTTATGTCCTTTGCGAGTCCATTTATTGGCAACCGATTTATTTTGTCTCACCTAAGTAAAAAGGTAAATCAACTTAGTTCATTTTTTCCTTTAAAAAATTATAAGAGTTAATATGAGAAGATGTCGAGCTAACATTCAGGGGTTGGGTGTCGAAGAAGATGTTGGCTTATACTTGAATAGTAATATAATAATTTTTTTATTTTTTTAAACTATATTGTGACAGATCTTTGTCTTCATCCTTCCTTCATTCCTCCTCTATTACCGTTATTTGTATATATGAGTTATTTTGGTGAGGATATGAATTTGATATGAGTTGGTATTAGTTTGTTGTTAGTATAATTTGATATGAGCTGATACTAGTTTTATATGAGTTTGAAAATGAGTCAGTATTATTAATATGATCATGATATGAGTTAGTCTTATTGATATGAGATTGAAATGAGTATATTTTTATTGATATTAGTTGGTATGGGTTAGTATGAGTTTTGATATGAGTTGTTATGACTTAGCATAATTGGTATGAGGTTGATATGAGTTTGGTATGAGTTTGATATGGGTTAGTAGGAGTTGATATGAGTTTGAAATTAGTTGGTATGAGTTGATATAAGTTAGTATGGGTTGGTATGAGTTTGATATGAGTTAGTATGAGTTGATATAAGTTTGAAATTAGTTGGTATGATTTGTGTATAAGTTGGAATGAGTTTGATATGAGTTAGTATGAGTTGGTATGAGTTTGTATTATTGATATGAGTTTGATATGAGTTGGTATGGGTTAGTATGCATTTTGATATGAGTTGTTATGAGTTAGTATAATTGGTATAAGGTTGATATGCATTTGGTATGAGTTGGTATGAGTTAGTATGAGTTGGTATGAGTTGTTATGAGTTAGTATGAGTTGGTATCAGTTTGATACGAGTTTGTATTATTGATTTGAGTTTGATATACGTTTGTATTACTATTATGAGTTTGAAATATTAATTATATGAGTTAGTATAATTGGTATGAGTTTGATATGAGTTGGTATAAGTTTGATATGAGATAGTATGAGTTGATATAAGTTTGAAATTAGTTGGTATGAGTTGGTATGAGCTGGTATCAGTTTGATAAGAATTAGTATGAGTTGGTATGAGTCTGATATGAGTTTTTATTATTGATATGAGTTGGTATGAGTTAATATGAGTTTTGATATGAGTTGTTATGAGTTAGTATAATTAGTATGAGGTTGATATGAGTTTGGTTTGAGTTTGTATGAGGTTGATGTGGGTTAGTATGAGTTGATATAAGTTTTAAATTAGTTGGTATGAGTTGGTATGAGTTTGCATGAGTTGGTATCAGTTTGATATGAGTTTATATTATTAATTTGAGTTTGATATGAGTTTGTATTGCTCTTATGAGTTTAAAATATTATTGATATGAGTTAGTATAATTGGTATGAGTTTGGTATGAGTTGGTATGAGTTTGAAATGTTAGTATGAGTTGATATAAGTTTAAAATTAGTTGGTATGATTTTGGTATGAGTTGATATGAGTTAGTATGAGTTGGTATGGGTCTGATATGAGTTTGTATTATTGATATGAGTTTGATATTAGTTGGTATGAGTTAGTATGAGTTTTGATATGAGTTGTTATGACTTAGTATAATAGGTATGTGGTTGATATGAGTTTGGTATGAGTTGATATGGGTAAGTATGAGTTGATATGAGTTTGAAAATATTTGGTATAAGTTGATATGAGTTGATATGAGTCAGTATGAGTTGGTATGAGTTTGATATGGGTTTGTATTAATGATTTGAGTTTAATATGAGTTTGTATTTCTCTTATGAGTTTGAAATATTATTTATATGAGTTAGTATAATTGGTATGAGTGTATTGAGTTTGATATGAGTTACTATGAGTTGATATAAGTTTGAAATTAGTTGGTATAATTTTGGTATAAGTTGATATGAGTTAGTATGAGTTGGTATGTGTCTGATATGAGTTTGTATTGTTGATATGAGTTTGATATTGGTTAGTATGAGTTGGTATGAGTCTGATGTGAGTTTGTATTATTGATATGAGTTTAATATTGGCTGGTATGGGTTAGTATGAGTTTTGATATGAGTTGTTATGACTTAGTATAATTGGTATGAGGCTGATATGAGTTTGGTATGAGTTGTTATGAGTTTGATATGGGTTAGCATGTGTTGATATGAGTTTGAAATTAGTTAGTATGAGTTCATATGAGTTGGTACTAGTTACATATGAGTTTGATATGTGTTAGTATTATTGATATTTTTATTATATATGGTTGATATAAGTTTGATATTAATGGTTCTCACTGTAGGGTATTGATGGACAGCATGAAAGTTACTGGAGGACGAATCCAATTTATGGATAAAATAATTATTCTCATATATTATGGTGGAACATTTGATGTCAGCATTGGGAAACATGTTGATGGTGGTACTGAATATATTTTTCTAAATAGAATGGTTGACTTCAACAAACTTAAGAAATCAGTATCAGAGGTGCTTCATATTGACAACACATCAAATATGGAATTCAAATTTGTTACTGGTAATGACCCACATTCTCTTTATGATGTAGTAGATGATAGGTCACTTAGGATATTCATGGGCATTGCAATGGAGGATAGACTTAAGCATCCATTGATTGTTAGTGTTGAAGAAGGAGCGAATAATTTTGGACATGACAGTAATGATCCTATTAATGAAAAAAAATTATACAAGTAGAGGCACCGGATTTTTGTTTAGACCTAAAAGATGCAGATGCAAGGGTTGCACCAATTACTGAATCTATCTATGTAGCCCCGGAATATTATAAAACTGAACATGGGTCAGAGTTTCAGCATACGGGGGGTAGTTAACAGTGATGAGATTCATTTTAATTGCAGTAATGAGGCAGAAAATGCAACTAATAATAATGAAGAAACGGTGACAAACTTGTTAGCATGCAAGAGTAATCCAGAATTATTAGGCGAAAGTTATATATCTGAAACGATTGAGGAGAAAAAAATATTTAAGACAAGGAATGATATTAAGACGACTGTGTCCCTTATTGTAATTAGGGAGAAATTCTAGTTTAAGGTATTCAAGTCCAATACTTCTTTCTTTGTCGTGCGGTGTATTGATAAAAGTTGTACGTGGAGATTGAGAGTAAGAAGTCTTGGAGACTCAAAGGGTTGTTGGATTGTGACAAAATATGTCACTCAACATACATGTCCAACCGATTTTAATCATAGTAGACATAGACAAGCAAGTAGTTGGATTGTTGCAGAGTGTGTTAAGAAGCGATTCATATATCCTAAGAGGGTTTCCAAATCGAAGGACATTATCGAAGACATGCATAATTAATTTGGTGTTGATATTAGTTATTCAGTTGCATGGAGGGGACGAGAGTATGCATATGAGAATATCAGACTTGGTACTCCAAAATAATCTTTCTCAATTCTACCAGCCTATTTGCATATGCTAGGAGAAACTAATCTGGGTACGGTTATGCATCTACAATGCACAGATGATAATCGATTTGAGTATCTATTCTTTGCCTTTGATGCTGCTATTAAAGGTTTTTAAAATTGTAGACCTGGAATTAGTATTAATGGTACTCATCTGAAAGGAAAGTATCGAGGTGTGCTTTTCACTGCCGTTTGTCATGATACAAACCAACAGATATTTCCTTTAGCATTCGGATTGGTGATTTCAAAAATTATGCATCATGGACGTGGTTTCTTACGAGGTTGAAGGAAGCTTTCGGTGAAAGACCGAATAATATTATTATATCTGATAGACACCTAAGCATTCAGAAGGCTGTAGAAGAGGTTTTCCCAAATGCATTTCATGGGATTTGCATGTATCACTTGTTAAATAACTTGAAGTATAAATTTAAACATATAACCAAGGACCTTGAGAAGCACTACTACAAAACAGCTAAAGCCTACACAATAAATGATTTCACTAAACTTTTTGGTGGATTTTGCATTAGTATTTCCGGTGCAAAAAAATACCTAGAATATGTTGGGCTGGATAGGTGGATGCGGTCTCATATGCATAGAAGGAGATATAACATCATGATGACTAATATATCCGAATCAGTCAATGCAGCGCTTGAAAAGGCGAGAGAGCTTTCTATAACTGTTTTTATTGATGAAGTCAGAAAGATGTGTCAAAGATGATTTTATGAACATCGAAACAAAGCAGAGCAGTCCATAGATAAAATGTCACTGGATGTAGAAAAAAATGAGGAATAGAATGATGAAAGCACAAATAATGAATGTAAGTTCTTTATTTTTTGAAGTGTTCAAGTTTTTAATTTTGATACAGCAGCTGTCATTAATTATGATATTGTCATGTCATGTCGTTGTTTATATTTCATAGATGGAGCCTGCTAGCAACAACAAATACGATGTTAAGGACATTGATAAAAATTATGTTGTTGATATGGATAAGAGGACTTGTTGTTGCAGGAAGTTTCAGTTAGATCAAATCCCATGTATTCATGCTCTTGTGGTTATTAAAAATAGCAGCTATGACACTTATGAGTTGTGTTCTCCATATTACTCACGTGATTATTGGTTTTAAATATACAAAGAAGTCATAAACCAAATTTCTCATATCAGTGATTGGTCTATCCCATATCACATTCGTAATGTCACTCTTTTACCACCAAATGTGCACACCTCAACTGGGAGGCAAAAAAAAATACAGGATTCCTTCACTAGGTGAGGATAAAACTCACCCGAGGTGCAGCCGCTGTCGCGAGCGTGGTCACAATAAATCTACTTGCCAAAATCCCATTCGTTTGCACAGTTCATCAGGAGCATCGAAACAATATTCATCTTAACATGCAAGGATTATTTGTTCAATTAATTTGTTATTTGTAATGTTGATTTTATGCAAAATGATCCAGACTTTAGTCGAAGTTGATAAATAATTACATATTCAGATGGTTATGGAAATTTTTTTTGAATTTTATGTATTATGTTATTGATACGAGATTATTTTTATTGATATGAGTTGGTATGAGATTGGTATGACTGTATTTTTATTGATATGAGTTGGTATGACTTTAGTATGAGTGTATTTTTGTTGATATGAGTTGGTATGAGTTTGGTATGAGTATATTTTTATTGATATGAGTTGGTATGACTTTGGTATGAGTGTATTTTTATTGATATGAATTGGTATGACTTTGGTATGAGTGTATTTTTATTGATATGAGTTGCTATGAGTTTGATATGACTGTATGTTTATTGATATGAGTTGGAATGACTTTAGTATGTGTGTATTTTTATTAGTATGAGTTGGTATGACTTTGGTATGAGTGTATTTTTATTGATATGAGTTGGTATGACTTCGGTATCAATATATTTTAATTGATATGAGCTGATATGACTTTGGTATGAGTATAAAATTGTTGATATGTGTTGGTATGAGTTTGGTATGAGTATATTTTTATTGATATGAGTGGGTATGACTTCGGTATGAGTGTATTTTTATTGATATGAGTTGGTATGACTTTGGTATGAGTATAAAATTGTTGATATGCGTTGGTATGAGTTTGGTATGAGTGTATTTTATTGATATGAGTTGGTATGAGTGTAAAATTATTGATATGAGTTAGTATAACTTTGGTATAAGTATAAAGTTATTGATATGAGTTGGTATGAGTTTGGTATGAGTTTATTTTTATTTATATGAGTTGGTATGAGTTTGATATGAGTGTATTTTTATTGATACGAGTTGGTAGGACTTCGTTATGAGTGTATTTTTATTGATATGAGTTTATATGACTTTGGTATGAGTGTATTTTTATTGATATGAGTTTGTATGACTTCGGTATGAGTGTATTTTTATTGATATGAGTTGGTATGACTTTGGTATGAGTATAAAATTATTGATATGTGTTGGTATGAGTTTGGTATGGGTGTATTTTTATTGATATGAGTTGGCATGACTTCGGTATGAGTATATTTTTATTGATATGAGTTGGTATGACTTTGGTATGAGTATAAAATTATTGATATGCATTGGTATGAGTTTGGTATGAGTGTATTTTTATTGATATGAGTTGGTATGAGTTTGGCATGAGTGTAAAATTATTGATATGGGTTAGTATAACTTTCGTATGAGTATAAAATTGTTGATATGAGTTGGTATGAGTGTATTTTTATTGATATGAGTTGGTATGAGTTTGGTATGAGTATATTTTTATTGATATGAGTTGGTATGAGTTTGGTATGAGTGTATTTTTATTGATATGAGTTGGTATGAGTATATTTTATTGATATGAGTTGGTATGAGTTTGGTATGAGTGTATTTTTATTGATATGAGTTGGTATGAGTATATTTTTATTAATATGAGTTGGTATGAGTTTGGTATGAGTATATTTTTATTGATATGAGTTGGTATGACTTCGGCATGAGTGTATTTTTATTGATATGAGTTGATATGAGTTTGGTATGAGTGTATAAAATCTCATATAAATTACTAATTGCTTATATCTTATTATGAACAAAATAATTGAGAATAATATTTTTAATATATACAACTTACGCTATTGAGAATATTAGTACAAAATATCAAAATATTATTCACTACAGTAAGCGTTATTATTCTTGTTTGCAGCATGCACCCATAAATGAACTGTCATGTTGTATCTAAATACTTCCATGTTTTGCTTATTGCAGTCCATATGTCATTAAAAATTCAACAAATTTGGCAACAAACATTCCGTAATCTTCACTGTTATAATGTATTAACATTAGCAACTGTAAAAGACAAATAACTATCATTATATAATGACTAAGAATGAAGCTTACCCAACTTGGCGCGGATAAACATTATTCGTATAAATTATTGTCAGCTTCGTACACTTTTTATAAACTAATTTGGGCCTATGGTTGAAAATTTTAATATCATTCAAAGCATGAGGCAACATCTCTGCAATTGGCTTAACACATTTTGTTCTATCGCCTCTGTGGGCGTCTGCATACAACGAATCATATATTTTTATTGACCACTCAGGTAGATTCTATAAGAAACCAATATTGTCCGGATTGATTAATTGGTAGATAAATGATGTAAACATCCTTGACATGTTTACAATACTTGTGCTTGCCCTCAAAAAATCTGTTAAATAACTAGGAGTCATCCAGTTTTTCTTTTTAAAATCTTCATGACATGCCATAAAAATTTGACTGACATAGCAAGAATCACATGTCTTTCTCTGGTCAAAGAAGTCCGCATTATATTTCTATTTTTGTAGCACATAATATAATATGGCATCAATTTCCTACAATCAACATAAAAACACATTAATATTTGAAAGATAATGCAATGATTTACAATGTAATATCCAACATGATGTATTTATATTGAAAATATTACATCGTTAGACAGTCAAACTTGGGGTACTCATACAATACCAAAAATCCTTATAATTCGTGAAATGCACTGTGAAATCATAAGTCTCACCCTCCGAAAAAGGTTGGTCCACTCTTGGATCACTGTTATTATATCAAAATAATATTATGTTTATTTGCTTGGAAGAATAATTTGGTATTATCTAAATATAATTAATGTCCTAACCAAAATCTGTAATTAAAGAGCAGCTTACTGCTTGTGATTCTCAAATTGATATGCCACCAATTATCAAAATTTCGGCACTGATCAGCAGATAGGGATGAGAAAGGATCTAAGTGCATAATAGGTGCATATGTAACTTCATCCGCCATCTTCCGGCACATTACTTGAAGATGTTTGCTCCTTTTTTTATGCTGCCCTCTTCCTTCATGAGTCCGCTCATCAATAATGTATTTAGTGTTTGACATGTGTAAACATTTCTTCTTATGTTCCTCATGCGTGGTCTTCGTCACTTCAACCAATGACATGCTGAGCTGCATCATGTCCTCGACCGCCATTGAAATTTCTTTTCTGCAAGTAGTGTTATTTTAAGTGATTAAATATACATTCATTTATAAAAATTTAAAGTAAATAACGTGGATTTAGTATAATCATCATACTCATCCAGCAGCGTACAAAATGTAGAATCCAATCCAGTGCTTCTTTTTCAATTGCTTTTTCTTCCACCGCTTCTGCCTTTTCTTCATCTTCATTGTCTTTTTCTTTATGAAACTTTTTCCTTTCATCCTATGCCTCTTCCTTTTTCTTTTAACATTCTGAGGCCTCCTTTTCTGTGGTTTTTCTCTTCTTTGCGGCCTTTTTATGTTCAATTGCTTCCAAGGTTGTGAGTTTGTCGTTTAACCGGGAAATGGTAGTATTCAGCTTTTTATTCAATTGAATTTGCAGTGCATTTTCACTTTCTAATGCACTACATTTAGGCTCCAGTTGCAATATATGCAAATCAATTTTATTCTTCTCCATATCTACATCCACATGCATTTTTCTTTTATGCATGACACTCGGATCGTAACTCCTTTTGCTTCTGCGTTCAAATGTTCTGAATGTTTTTTCTGCAGTTTCACTGACCCATTTTCTATCAACTCGAGTTTCCTGAAAAATTATATAGTAATTAGAAAGCCAAACCAGTTACTGAATTGATAAGCATTATGATCCCATAAACAGAAGGAGATGCAATAAATACCTTAGGATCAGTAATTTTTTCCTCTTCCGACTGTATGTGAATTTCCTTTCTGTAAATTTCTTGTAGATTTGGAGAATCAGCATCAAGATTTGTTATTTTCATTTCCACAGCAGTCAGCTCCTATACATTAACATATTGATTCAATATGTGTTAAAAATATAAAAGCATTTCTACTGGAAAATATAAAAAAATAAGCTCATACCAAGTAAAATACCTGCTGGGATAACTTCAAACAGATCTATGGGTATGGATATTTTGTAGATATTTTCCAGTTCATCAATCACTGAAATCCATTTTCGCACCTCTCCACCCCTAGCTCTTGTAAATTTGGAATTACCTCCAGTCCAAATATGGTTATGGCATCAGAAAAACTAATTACAGAATATGTGCCACCACTCTGCTCTTCAATTTTTCTATGTATTCTTTCAACTTCGAATACAGGAATTTCTAGCTCACAAATTCCCATGCAATGTTGCTGAATGCCTCAATATCGTTTACAAGAGCTAATATTTTGGATGAACCTTTGTATGCTTAGCCTTTCCCAAAATCAACATGTTAACCAAGCAAGCAACTCATAATTTGATTTGCAGCTCAGCCTAGGGGCATTTTTTAAATTCATCATACAATCACTCCCATGTCCATCCACCATAGCGATGAACTAAGAGTTTAGTCCCCCCAACTAGGTTTTTCACGCCACTGTACCCCGTTATTAAACAATGCTCAATAATTTCAAACTTCAGGATTGACTTTTCAAACTTAAATGAAAGCTCATTTTTATTTTCATTTAGAACTTGATGTATAAAAAGCCAATGAAAAAGCTCAAACCAGTGATCAAAATTTTCTTCATCAAGCCCAAAAAGGTGGCTGACATTGTATCATTTAAAGGCGGCCATCTACACCAAAATAATAAAAGAGTGTTATCAATAAGTTTGATATGAGATTGAACACAGTAGCATCCTAAATCACAATGAGTCGCACATTGTAAATCAAACAAACCTTTTCTTTATTAGAACCAATTACATTCTTTATCAGCTGAATTGTTTGCAATCCACGACCTACTCTGTTAACCTGGTGGTACCTCCAATCACTTGGAGGGATAATTTAATCAACATCCTGGAACCTATTATATTGATTATCTACTCAATCATTGACAGGTTCTAATTTCAAATAAAGTTGTCTGAAGTAGTGTATTTTTTATAATTACTTATTCTGATGCGTTCTTCATTATTATGTTTACCTCTCACTTCCTTCTCATAAATTGGCATGTCATCACTAAAAAACACATCGAATCTTACCTTCTTTGCCTTACGAGCCACACCTGGTTCAGAAGGCATTCTTCTTTTTATCCTCCAGCCTTTAGGAGAAGTTGACGACATTACTCCTGAACTTCCATGGAGCGTTGTGGGCTTGTCCCCGCATAAGGGAGATTGCTCACTTTGAGAAGATGGGCTAGTATGAGAACCTATTGCCATTTTTCCTGCTTGATTTTTCATTACAAAGTCAACATCAAAACACCTCATCACAAAATCATACACATCTCAACTCATAGTAATTCATACCAACTCAAACTAACTAATTTCAAACTCATACCAACTTATTATCAACTCATATAAACTCATACCAACTAATTTCAAATTCATATCAACTCATACCAACTCATATCAACTCATACCAACTCAAGATAAATTCATACCAACTCATATCTAACTCATATCAACTCATACTAACTCATATCAAACTCATACAAATTAAACTAGCTCATAGCAAACTCATACCAAAATCATACCAATTAAACTAACTCATAACAACTCATATCAATAATACAAAATCATATCAGACTCATACCAACTCATAACAACTAATAGTAACCCATATCAAATTGATACCAACTCATACCAAGATCATACCAACTAATTTCTAACTCATATCAACTCATACTAAGTCATATCAACTCATACCAAACTCATATCAAACTCATACCAATTAAACTAACTCATAACAACTCATATCAATAATACAAACTCATATCAGATTTATACCAACTCATACTAACTGATAGCAACTCATACCAACTTATTATCAACTCATATAAACTCATACCAAATCTTAGCAAACTGATACCAACTAATTTCAAACTCAAATCAGCTCATATCAAACTCATACCAACTCATACCAAAATCATACAAATTAAACTAACTCATAATGACTCATATCAAAACTCATATCAATAATACAAAATCATATCAGACTCATACCAACTCATAACAGCTAATAGTAACTCATATCAAATTGATACCAACTCATAACAACTCATACCAAGATCATACCAACTAATTTCTAACTCATATCAACTCCTACTAAGCCATACCAACGCATACCAAACTCATATCAAACTCATACCAATTAAACTAACTCATAACAACTCATGTCAAAACTCATATTAATAATACAAACTCATTTCAGACTTATACCAACTCATACTAACTGATAGCAATGCAAACCAACTCATACCAACTTATTATCAACTCATATACACTCATACCAAATCTTAGCAAACTCATACCAACTAATTTCAAACTCAGACCAGCTCATATCAAACTCATACCAACTCATATCAACTCATACCAAAATCATACCAATTAAACTAACTCATAACAACTCATATCAAAACTCATATCAGTAATACAAAATCATATCAGACTTATAACAACTCATAACAGCTAATAGTAACCCATATCAAACTGATACTAACTCATAACAACTCATACCAAGATCATACCAACTAATTTCTAACTCATATCAACTCCTGCTAAGTCATACCAACTCATACCAAACTCATATCAAACTCATACCAATTAAACTAACTCATAACAACTCATATCAAAACTCATATTAATAATATAAATGCATATCAGACTTATACCAACTCATACTAACTGATAGCAACTCATACCAACTTATTATCAACTCATATCAACTCATACCAACTCATATCAACTCAAGATAAACTCATACCAACTCATATCAAACTGATATTAACTCATACCAATTAAACTAGCTCATACCAAAATCATAACAATTAAACTAACTCATAACAACTCATATCAAAACTTATATCAATAATACAAAAATATATCAGACTCATACCAACTCATAGTAACCCATACCAAACTGATACCAACTCATACCAAGCTCATACCAACTAATTTCTAGCTCATATCAACTCATATCAAACTTATACCAATTAAATTAACTCATAATAACTCATATCAATAATACAAAATCATATCAGACTCATACCAACTCATAGTAACCCATGTCAAACTAATACCAACTAATTTCTAACGCATATCAACTCATACTAACTCATATCAACTCATACCAAACTCATATCAAACTCATACCAATTAAAGTAACTCATAGTAAGTAATATCAAAACTCATATCAATAATACAAATTCATATCAGACTCATACTAACTCATAACAAATCCTAGTAACCCATATCAAGCTGATACCAACTCATACCAACTAATTTCTAACTCATATCAGCTCATACTAACTTATAACAACTCATATCAAAACTCATATCAATAATACAAACTCATATCAAACTCATACCAACTCATACCAACTTATTATCAACTCATATAAACTCATACCAACTCTTAGCAAACTCATACCAACTAATTTCAAACTCATATCAACTCATACCAACTCATATCAACTCATACAAACTCATACCATGTTATTATCAACTTATACTAATTCATACCAACTAATTTCAAACTCATATCAACTCATACCAACCCATATCAAATTATATCAACTCATACCAACTCATACTAGCTCTTATCAACTCAAGATAAACTCATACCAACTCATATCAAACTCATACCAACTAATTTAAAACTCAAATCAACTCATTCTGACTCATATCAAACAGATACCAACTCATATCAAGTTCATACCAACTAATTTGAAACTTATATCAATCCATACTAACTCATATTAAACTCATACAAACTCATATCAAACTCATACCAATTATACAAACTCATAACAATTCACATCAAACTCATACCAACTCATACAAATCCATATCAAAATGCATACTAGCTCATATTAAACTCATATCAATAATACAAACTCATACTATATCAAATCATGCACAGTTTGTTCTTCCATCTGAAGTGTTTATATCACCACAACAGTAAAGCGAAAATCACTAATTAAAATCATAAATTTCACCGAACACCAAACATTTCACAAACAAATTTTTATTCTCAAAATCAAAATAAGCACAACGAGTTAGAAGAGAGAGATCAAGAGAGAAACATGATAAATACCTTTAGATCGCAGTAAGGAACAATGAAGAAATAACGAAGAAATATCGAAGAAATATCGGCTACGGTGATCGAAAAGACTACTGTGAAGAAATAGCAGCTTTGACTTTAAAACGATAAAAATAAAAAGAAACAACGAAGAAATAGCGAAGAAAATATGGCTACTGTGATCGAGGGTTTCTTGCTTCGATAAAGAACGGGAAGAAAAAGATGAAATTTAAAAATGGAAGAGAGAAATAAAACTGCTTATAAAAATATGAGATAGATTTTTAAATTTTTAAAGGTATTTTTATCTAGAATGATTTAATTAAAAAATAATAGAATCTATAATTTATTAATATTTTATTAGAGGGTATTTATCTGATAAATTTTTAATTGTTTAGACCTTACCTCTTTCTAATATTTTTACAAAAACATAAATTTTAATTAAAATTTTTATCTTAAATTATATATTTTTCAAATATAAAATTTATTTAGAAATGAATTTAGGCGATAGAAAAAATTTTATGAATCAAGCACAAACAAAATTAAAAAAATAGAAAGAAGAATGATATGAAAGGAAGCTGATGAATTTGAGGATTTTGTCGTCTGAGGGATGCAGACGCCACATACTTTGCAGACGTTTGAAGTTTGAACATTCAACGGATGACGAAGGCACAAATAACAATTTTCTCCTCTTTGCTGAAGGTTCTCTGTGCACTGTATAAGTGTGCAAGTCAAAGAACTGATAAATATAAATTATTTCAAATATTTAGAAATAAATTAAAATATTAGAACAAGTGGGTCCTTTTCCATTGCATTCAATTTGATAGCTAGATAATACTATTCCATTGACCAGTTTTTTTTTTTTTTTTTGCATTTGCATTTGCATTTGCTTTGATTGCTTCTCTTCTCTTCTCTTTCTACTTCTTCTTGTTCTTGCAATTTTGTTTCCGTCAATTTATATATTCAAATGGACACTTTTACCCATTACCCATTTCCTATTTCTTCTTTTTTCTTTCATTTGGCCCTCCTCTGGCCTTCATCTCTCCTTTCAATTATACACTACAATTCTTCTTTGTCTTCTTCTTCTCGTTCTATGGGACTAATTGGATAAGGAGATTGTAACATCCCGAATTCCAGATTGGTAAGAAACAGACATAGAGGATATGATTTAGGCTTAGAACAAAGGAACTTAGAACATGACCTATAACTTGAGCTCAAATTTCATCCAAGTTAATGACAGAATTAGAGAGTCTCAAAGAAGACTTAATTGTTTATTTGTGTCTTAGATAGACGTATAACTTTAAATTACCCAATTTGGAGTTGTACAGAATAAGATATGATGGATTTAGTAGACAATGTGCAAGCTGCCTCAGGACAGCATAGTAGGCTTGACTTCAAAGGACCGTCAAAAATCAGATATAGCTCGGATCAACCTGAAATTTTGACACAATGTAGCCCTAGATGTCTAGTCTCAGTAGGAATAAGAATTACTTAATTTGGAGTTGTGAGTAAAAAGATATTAATAAAGAAAGACAGCAAGGTCAAGAAGGGATATCAAAAGGACCTAAGTGGAAATTTCTCAAAAGTTAGGGGCAACTATGTAAACTTAAAAATTTAGTGTCGGAAGTTCTTAATAGTGCCCATATCCGACCCCGGAAGAATATTCTTGAGATTAATCGGGTCATAACCGTGGGTTTCAATTTTTCCTGAAAACGCACGGTTTGTAAGTTACGGGCGATTTTCCGATAAGGACATTTTGGACATTTCCACTGGAGGGGCAATTTTGTAATTAAATATAACTTTGGGGGCAAAATATTAAAAAAAACACTTTCAAGTGGCCAAATCCTAGCCATTAAATCCAAATGTGTTGGACAAATCATGGCCATTGAAAATAAATAAATTAATTAAATGGAAATTAAATTATAAATAACTAATTATGGTCTTCCAAACACAAGTAAGGATCAAAAAGACACCACCATCACCACTTTTCTTCTTCTTTAAGTCGTGCTCCCCCTCCCTTCCATTTTCAAGGAGACAAGTTTCAAGTCCAAGCCATTTCTCAAGTGAAATTCAATAGGAAATAAGGTAAGATACCATCCTAAGTCTTATTCTTTCATTAGAATTAGGTATTAGGCTATGTTTAGGAAGATTTGATATTATGTTCATGTTGGGAAAGAATTAGTAAGTTGATGATTATGGTGAAAAATGATAAACTACTTAAAGTAAATGATGAAAATGGTGATTATTAGTAAGAATAAGTAAAGGATTGTTAGAAAATCATAAGGCAGCATCATGTTCATATCTAGGGTTTGTTCTTACATATGTGACATATTAAATTCATAGGAAATCAAGGAGATTAGAGAGGAAAGGAAGTGAAATAGATAAGAAGAGCAAGGAAAAGCAAGGTTTGGTACTTTAACCATTGAACTCCTTTTTGAAAATTTTTCTGTTTTACAATTAGTAAACTGCTGTGACTTGTATGATTTTTAATTAAATATAGAAAACTTATATTGAGTTGAATTTTGGATATGTTGTTGTTTAATAAGTCTAGTATTTGAGAAAAATAATTTGGAACCACATTGATTGAATTTAATTTACGGAATTTATAAAATTCAAAACTGCTGCCAGGATGCAGGGTAACTGGAGCAGTCTGGTTGGGTGAACTATTTGACCAAGATTTTGTGTCCATTTTGATCTGAAATTTTAAAGGAATGATTTTAACATGTAAAAATAAATTCTGTAAAAATTTTAGAATTTTTACTCAAGTGGATTATTTTATACGATTTTTCAAAATAAGGATCGAGTTGAGTCCAAAACCAGAATTTACTATTCATATGGTCATTTTGCTAATATTCATTTGGTCATTTTTCAAAAGTAATCCAATTGATTCCTTATGAATATAAATGAGTATAGTATGTTATTAAAATGATAAAATATGATATTTCACGGTGAAATAATATAAGAACCATAAGTCGATAATTGTATAATGCATATTCGATTAAGAAATAGTATGAGAATTTTGGCTCCACTTGGTATCTGGGACAGTACTGAGTACGGTAAGGGTATGATATATCATACTATATGCAGTGCTGCTTTAATATAGGACTTCGGTCCGAGTTATATAGGGTGACGACCCGAGCTATATAGGACTTCGGTCCGAGTTATATAGGGTGACGACCCGAGCTATATAGGACTTCGGTCCGAGTTATATAGGGCAATCGCCCGAGTTATATAGGACTCCGGTCCGAGGGCTTCGGCCACAGATTCCACAGGGCTTGGTCCGCAATTTTTTTAGGGCCACAGCCACAGAATATATATACAGTTGTTTCAGTTAGTTCCTTACCATACATTAGTCTACCAAATTACCTTGTGGAGCGAATTAATAAAATGATAATAACTGAATATATGACATGTATGGATTGTTTTTACTGTGATATTATTTTTCAATACGGCTCATTGATTTTTAAAGTGCATTATGCTTTTATAATTATTTCCGTAATTAGTTAAAGTACCCACTAAGCAATGCTTAGCGAGTTTAGTTTCTTCTAAACTCGTAGGTCATTAGCAAGGAGCCAGTAACGAGCAGAAGAGTTCTACGATTTGCGGGTTATCAACAAATTTAGGTGGTACTCTTCATTTTGTATTTTGGTATTAGAAACTGGCATGTACTTATTTGAACAATACAAAGAGATAACTTGATGTACATGTAAATCTAGTAATGTATAATAAATGTATGATTTTGAATTGAGTTGGGTTGTGAATATAGAAGTGTGAATTATTCTTGCAGGATTTGTAGTTGAGGTTATAAGGGTGGATTATTGGGAGTGTGCTTGAGTTGAATTGTGAAACAAAATATTTTTCAAAAATAAGAAAAATCAATTTTGTCGACACTTGGGACCACCAATTATAGGGGAAACTCTGGCAAAATTTCTGTAAAATCTGTACTTAAAATTGGCTAAGTAAAATATAAAGACACAACCATCATGAGATAACAGTCCATCTTGGTCTATTAACGTAGGCTAAGATGGGGTGTTACAGAGATCATTGGGATTTTTATATATGTTCAATTATGGGAATTTGCTGTGGGAAATCTACTAAGTGTGCACATGCTTCTTCTAATTTCTCTGCCGGTTGGCTACTTTCTCTGTTTTTTCTTTCAATTTATTTCTTTGAAATTATTGGTGATTTTCTTTTATCTATAAAGTAAATTGTATTTGATTTTGTTGTTTGGATGGTTCTTCTTCTTTTATTTCTTCTTATTTTGAGTTTTATGTCTTCTTGAATATCAAATTCTCCTTCACAAATGAATTTTCTCATAAGGGGTATTTTTAATTTTGCATAATTTACCATTATTTTATTTACTTCTATCATTTGTTCATTAATTCTGCTAATTCTTGCTTTTATTTTCAAACCCATGAAAGATTTTTTTTTACAAGAAAATATTTATTCGGTTTGAGATATTGATTGCCCATGATCATGCTTTTATCTACTTATAAACAAGACAAACTCATTCCTGCTTTTCTTTCTTGTTTTTTGGTTGGTTGTTTAGGAAGCAGAAAGTCTCAGAATAATGATTTCAAGAAAGATTCTATCTCTTCTCAGCTATCATCATTGGGAAGCTTTAACAAATCTTCGGCAACACGCACAGTTGATGCATCTGTTCCCACCAATCTCAAGCCCTTCAGCTTTAGTGACTTAAAGAATGCCACCAGGAACTTTCGCTCAGAAACAATGCTTGGAGAGGGGGGTTTTGGGTGTGTTTTCAAAGGATGGCTTGATGAGCATACTTTAACTCCTAATAAACCAGGAACTGGGATAGTTGTGGCAGTAAAGAGGCTCAAGGCAGAAAGCTTTCAGGGCCATAAGGAGTGGCTTGTATGTACATTTACCAATATCATTTCATTTTTTATTCTTTGGGCTAGCAAGATTATTTTCAACTCCTTTTTTTTTAAATCTTATCCTTTCAACTTTGTCAGGCAGAAGTAAACTATCTAGGCCAACTTCGTCATGAAAATTTGGTGAAACTCATTGGCTATTGTGCCGAGTCTGAGAACAGACTTCTAGTTTATGAATTTATGCCAAAGGGAAGTTTGGAGAATCATTTGTTCAGAAGTAAGTATACTTGCTTTTATTGGGTTATACTTACCTTGTTTTTTCTTTTCTTTTTTTTTTTGTTTAATGTTCAAGTATAGTGTTGTTTCTCTTGATATTGTTCTTGTTGCTAATTGTCTGTGCATCTTTCTTATAATAATCACTAAGCAACACAGAACCAGCATTAGGAACATCGTCTTTATGTTGTGCGCTTGGTCCTTGTAGCAACTGAGCATTTAGATTTGTTTGTGTCAGGATGTTGGGTGTAATATGAGAGACCAATTGGCTGATGAAGAGGATTGGACAAGAGAGAGTGAGACAGTTCTTGGAAGAGGAATGTTAGTTATGTGCTATCAGTAGAGGAAAACATAGATGAACATTGCAAGTTATTTTGTGTCGAATAGACAAGAACTTGAAATTTTTCTGTATGGAGGTCAGGGAAGATTATTAATGCTCTTGAAAATATGAAGTTACATTTGGACGCGTTTTCCTTTTCTTTTTTTTTTTTTAAATTCTTTTTGAGAAAATTGTTCGAGAGGGTGTCAAAAGAAAGTTCATATGCTGTATATACATGGTATTAGTGACTACGAGTTGAATGTCCTTCCACCTGAATCTACAATCAATTAACACTTTTTTTTTATTTGTAGAAGGGGATCAGCCAATCACCTGGGCTACACGGATGTGCATTGCCATTGACGTAGCAAAGGGATTGTCCTTCTTACATGGTTTAAATGCCAATGTGATCTATCGTGATCTGAAAGCATCCAACATTCTACTCGATTCAGTATGTTGAAACTTTAATTCTTGATTCATTGATGAGCATGGACATACTTCTAGACTTACATAATGATGATTGAATGGTGAAACCCTTTTCAGGATTACAATGCAAAGCTTTCAGATTTTGGCCTAGCAAGGGATGGTCCTACTGGAGATAACACTCATGTTTCAACCAGAGTGGTGGGAACTCGAGGATATGCTGCACCAGAATATATAGCTACTGGTAAGTTAACTTTCTGTTACAGAAAATAGTTCCATCGTGAGTTATATATACTGGATGGAGTCTGTTCCCTACTCCCTAAAGTCTATAAAACAGCACAAAACAGACCAAAATAACTAAATGAAGGTCCCAAGTCACAGCTGTCTACAAATTACAACTTAAGCATGTGATGACTTGCTGCTAGTTCTGTGTGAGAGAATTTGAAATATATATATGTTTATATTAGCAAGCTGTCAAGTAGCATGTTTCTAGTTGTAGCAGCTGTTAGATATCGGCTCTACTACTCCAGTTTATTTTCTTCAAAAAATATAGTTTCCAACTGTATGGCTAGTTGGCAGCATTTGTTTTCCCATGGACCTGCTTTCTTCTTTCCCCTTAACTTGCGATTCTCCTTTTTTTTTCTATGGGATGGTGGATATTGTGGAAACCTATTATATGAGAATTTGCTGAACTTTTTTCATAAGAAACTCAAAATGGTTGGAAATTTGTCCACATTTGCTCTATTACATGCCAGAAACTTGTATGCAGTTGTATTCTTTTCCCTTATCCTTCGACAAAGCAGTCGAATAAATGAAAGAAGGTGGACTAAGGACCAACTTTCAAGTATGAAGATCATAATCATATTATAATTTTGAGACATTAAAAAAGGAAATGGAGAATATTTAGAGAAAGATCATTATTTTGTAAGTGGAAAAATTGGAACATAGAAGAAACAAATAAACATTGTTAAGGTGGCATTCACGATGGTGTTTTAAGACATCTTAAATTTTAACTGATGTATATTCGTCATAGTTTTTATTAGGAGAAAATATGTTAGATATTTAAATTTTTTAGATGTTCTTTATCCATATTTTGCTTCATAATGCAAGTAAATTCAAAGAAAAATAAAGAATGAGAGTATACATATCAGAGATTTTTAACAGCCTTCTCTTTCCTTTTAATGGTTTAAACCAAGCAGGTCACTTGACTCCAAAGAGCGATGTGTATAGCTTCGGTGTTGTCTTGCTAGAATTACTCTCAGGAAGAAGGGCAATGGATGACGAAAGAACCAATTTTGTTGAAGAAACTCTAGTGGATTGGGCAAAACCTTTCTTAAGTGATCCCAGGCGAGTTTTGAGAATCATGGACACAAGATTGGGTGGTCAGTACTCCAAGAAAGGAGCCCATGCTGCAGCTGCATTAGCATTGCAATGCCTGCATAAGGATCCCAAAAATAGACCTCCAATGATGGACATTTTAACCGCATTAGAAAAGCTTAACATATCAAAGGATGTACCAAGAACACCTCCTCCAGCTAAGCTGGATAATAACAGGATTAAGCACATGAATAGCCCTCACAGGAGTAATCATATAACTACCAATCTCGGTTGACCAACATTTTCATTTTGCGCTGATGCATCAATCGCGTTACTTGTAACTAGTTTCATGTTACCGATGTGTGGTTGAAGCTAGAACTGATAAAGGGTATGCAAAATGCGCTATGCACATATTTGCAAGATCGGTTCTGCCTGTTATGCTGAAGCTGTTTTTAGCAACAAATCCGAATTTGTATATAGTCTCTCAAACCTATTTGAAGACTAGCTCATTCTTAGTTCAGTTGTTCTTTGTTAGGAGAATGTAGTTGTTTAAGGAAATTATCAAATGAATAGAGTTGTTGAGAACATCTTCTTACTCTGTAAGATTGCTTTTAGCCATTCTTGCTTGATGGGGATTTTTTTTTTTTTTTTTTTTTTTTTTTTTTTGCAGAGTTGGCTGTAAACAAGGTACAAATCATAGGAAATTTTTCTGGAGATGAATTTGTATTTGCAGTACTTTCTTTATAATGGGTTCTCTCTTGGTCGCAAGCCATCATTCATGTGGAAAACAGAAAGCAATGTTCATCATTAAAACTGGGCCGAGTTAATCAGATATTGGTTTAGTTTAAAAATACTGAAAAATCAAATTTACAGAAAATCAGTTAAAATTGATGAAATTGATTTGGTCGGATCAAATCAGGTCAAATTAGACCGAATTAGTTTTTTAAATTTAAGTATTTTTTATAAAAATCAGATAGAAAAATTTTAAATTCATTTTTTACATGCATTATATAAAACACGTTATATTTTTAAATTAATAAAATATATTTTTATTATTTTAAAATTTTTAGATTATTTATTAATATCTATAAATAAAAAATTATAAATTTATAATATTATTAAATTCTAGATAATCCAATTAAATTGTGAAATAATTATTATCAATTCGATTCGAAGAACACTGCCAAAACGGGGCTTGAAATTGGAAAGATATGTCATAACTTGCATCAATTTCCAGAGAAAAATCTAGCACTTGAAAAGAATTTTTTATTTATTTTTTATTTTTTTCGTGTCCAAATTGAATTTTGTATCTTGCCTTTTATTAATTATTATTATTATTTTCTTTTTCAATTTCCTTCTTATATATATATATATATATATATATATATGTCTATGTATATTTAAGCATCGGTAAAACTTTGCTTCCCTATCGTCAAAAACGTTGAGCTCTTAAAGTCATCCTCGTTTCCTTTTCCTTATATATATATATATATATATATATATATATATATATATATAATAAAATGGGAGTCCTTATCAAAGCAAAGTTTTACCAATGCTTATATATATATTTTTGGAATGGGAGTTGTTTTTTTAATCTAAATATGCTCTTTTTTTCTAAAAAATAGAAAATTTTGGCTTTGCCATAATAGAATGCTATATTGGTTTTAAATCATATTGATATGGCCTTGTTTATGAACTAATTATCAATATATATTTTTATATTAATATAACTATTTATATCATTAATTACAATATTAAATAATAAAAAAGAAAAAAATATTAAAAAATTATTAAAATGTATTGATCTAATTATATAAAATTATTTATATAATATTGTCTTTTTTTCACTTAATTTATATTCACGTAAAGTTATTAATATATAAAAAAAATGAGTTTTTTTAATTCTTAAAATTTCATTTTATTTATCATATTAATTAACTCAAATTTATTTTAAATTATTATTTGTATATTTTTGGTTTAAACATGAATATGTTAGTAATTTTTAAAAAAAATTATTAATATTGTTTATAATTATTTACTTTATTATAATTATATAAAAATTATTTTGAAAAATTATTTTATTAATAATAATTTATAATATTAAAATAGGTCTAAATTTAGATGTTCATTGATGTCTAAATTTAGAACAGTTAATAGATGGTGAAAATGAAACTTTTTAAATGAAACAGGTTTGAAGCAAGTGTTGAATGCAAAAAAAAAAAAAAAAGGCAGCAACTGCATTAAATAACTGCGTTTAACGTTTTTTTTTTTTTTGAAAAGAATTGCATTTAACATTTTTTCACTAAGAAAATTATAATATAATGACTCACCAAATAAAATTTTTAATTTTACACTAGACATTGATTATTAGCCGTTTTCCTCAAAATGAAAAAAAAAAAAAAAAAAAAAAAAAAAAAAAAAAAACAAAACTTATTTGGCATTTGATTTAGAGTGGGAGCATGTTAGAGAATATAGGATTCCTGACTGAAAAGTATTAAAACTGATTTCTATCAAGTGGATTTCTCAAAAGATTAGTAAGAAATCAAAGTCCACAAACATCTTTAAATAAATTTATTTGGATTCTACAGCTAAAAGTTAAAGTAATAAAAGATGTAGAAAAAATGAACTTTATAATGACACCTATAGAAAAAATACTATTTGATTAAAAAATGAGTCATAATTGTAATAAATTCACTAAATTTAAAAAATGAATAATGAATTATAATATTAAACTTGAAAAATAACAAATTTAAAAAGATAAAACTAAATGAAATGAAATTGATAAATTGGACAAATTAAATTAACAAGAAAAGCTGAAAATTTATTATTGTGGAACTAAAATTTCTACTATAGAACTGAAAAATTTTACTCTTTTAATTTCTAAGGTTGAGAGCTATCTTTGATTATTTGATCCATCTTTTGTCGTAATTTTTGGTAATGATAAGGTTCGAAGCTCCTTTTTCTTCTTTCCTTTTTTCCTTTTCAACCTTCTTCTGAAAATGGCTTCCTAATTTTCACTTTCTTTAACAACCTTTCATTTTTTTAACCATTAAAATTAGTTAATTTTGGTAGCGAAAAAAGCTCCAGGCATACATTTAGCTTATAAAGCTAAATTATATGGTGAATAATTTATTATTTTTTTCAGTTTTCACAGGTTCTGTAATTTTTTATAAGTTGTTTGTTTTCTTCAGATTCAACAGAAAAGAGATTTTTATAGTCTCTGTAATTTTTTACAGACTCTGCAAAAAAGAATTTTTTACATGTTGCTCAAAACCTATTGAGCCTTTAACTTTTTTTTAATGATTGAAAGTGGCTAATATTGATTATTAATATTTACAAAAGAAACTCAAAGGCCAACTTTTATTAGAACATAAACTAAACCAAATATCATAAAAAAAAAATAAATTTATTGGTGTGTGTAACATAATTTGCAGAAAAGGTGCCCTCAAATGTTCTAAACTTTAATTATATATTTCTCCTTCATATCTTTTAGGCTTTCTACAAGCTCGAAGTCCCCCTTATTTTCAATAATTTTCTCATGAAATTCTATTTTCTCCTTAGACTGAACCTCACATTCTTTTTGCATTCTTTCCACAGCTTTTCACCTTGGGAATCTTCTTTTATGAGTTTTGTCAATGGCTATGGAATTTTTTTTTTTTGTTGAAGCCTATGCCTTTAGTTGTTTGGAGAAACCTGATAAGGCACCACCAATTCAGCCTTTTGTTGTGGCAGATATCTTTTTTGATGGTTGAAATGAGGCTTCCTCAAGGCATATTCCCTCCTTAGCATCATTTTCTTTGGCAGATATTCTTTTGGAATCCAAACTTGATAAATTCATTTTTGGGCTTCATCACTTGGTTCTTCAAATATTCTTTAGACATTCAAATTTGATAAAAAAAAATTTTCTAGACTTTTTGTTTTTAATGTATTTTGTATTTCTTTCATTTTTATCTTGAATTTCGATGGTACTAACTTGTGAATTTTATAGTGGCCAATATGCTTCAGGTAAAGCCTATATTCCACATTCTTTCTCCTTATGGCATTAGTTTCCACAAGTATTAGAGAAATTTTCTCTAAAAAAGAGGGCTGTGAAATTCTATTGTATGTTGGTGTAATACCACCTAAGATGCTGATCTGCACAAAACTTTCAACATTATAACAATTATGTTAATTTTGAAGGTTAGTGGACCAAAAATCTTGGAAGGCAAAGTTGGCTTGTTATTTTGTGGTCATTGTTACATATGTTCCTGTGGGAGGTCGTTAATTTCCTTTCTTTTACAAGTAGGAATATCTTTTTCTTCAGCTTGCATTTGTGAATGTTGCATCTCACCAAACTTTCGGGCTCTGGAATGCCCCTCGATCTCATTAGAATGCCCTCTAGCTTCACAAGCAGAAAGCTTTTCTCCCAGGCTTTTAAAAGACGCATCATTTCATCATAAAACTTATTTTACTTCTTATGTGACTCTTGAAATTGTGTCTCCGTAAATTGCTCTTGTGATTCCAACATATTCTTCAGTATTTTTGCAAAATTTTCTCTCTCATCATAAGTAGCAATAGTGTCATAAAAATTTTCACTTATTAAAATTTCTTATGGGAGTACATCATTATTTCTCTTTTGCCCCGCTGTTGCAAAAGCAAACTTTGTGTCCTGAAACCTTATTGTTTCTTTTTCTAAATACCCCATGTTACCTGATGCATCATTGTAGAATAAGTTCACAATATCGATGTAAATAAATCTATAATATCAATGTAGAATGAATCTCAGGGCATTACTGTAGAACGGAGTCCCATCGAGCATGCCAATTTGTTTTCCTCAAAATGAGAAAAAATAGCCTTTGATTTAGGGTGTAGGCATGCTAGAAGATATATGGTCATTAACCAAAAAGTGCCGAAACTGACTTCTATCAAGCGATTGTATGGATTTCTCATATGATCAGCAAGAAATTAAGATCTTTAAACTCTCTTAAACAAGTTTGTTTGGATTCTACAACTAAAATTGAATTTAATAAAAGCTATGAAAAAATAATATGTGGAATGATAGCCATAAAAAATATTTTTTTGGCCGAAGAATGAGCTACAATTGCAATAAATTCACTAAAGTCAAAAAATAAAGAATGAATTATAATACTAAACTTGAAAAACAACAAATTTAACAAGCTAAAACTAAGTGAAATGAAATTGATGAATTTGATAAACTAAATTAACTAGAAAAGCTAAAAATTTGTTGCTATAAAACTAAAATTGAGAGCTATCTTTGATTATTTGATCTATTTTTTTGTCATGATTTTTGGTTGGTAATAATGATGGTTGAAGCTCCCTTCTCTTCTTTTCTTTTTTTTTTCTTTTAAACTATACTCTTTTAAAATAACTTTTTAATTTTTAGGTCATTAAACCCCGCATTCTTCTCTACTTCTTCCATCAATTTCCATATTTTTTTGCCATTTTTTTAACTACATTCTACTGTGTTTAACTATTAAAATTAGTTAATTTTTGATATAAACAGTAATAAATATATATTGGCTTATATAATAAATTTAGATTTGACCTTCTACTCATATTCTCTTTTATCTAATATTGATATACTCATTTTTTTTTAAATTAGAGCTCACTTATTATTTTAATAAATTAATTAGCATATTAAATATTGACAATATCCTTATTTAATATTATTTATTAAATATATTTTATATTTTATTTAAAATATAATAAAAAATATATATTTATATTTTTTAATAAAAATAATTAATTTTTTCTTAATTATTATAGAATAGAAAATTAACCCATGAATATAAATTAAAAAAAAACTTGTCACTAGACATTGAATAATTGATAGTTAAAATTTTAAGTTAAAGTGAAACTGACATAAAAATATAATTAAAAAATATTCTGAGTTCGAAAAATGGTGTTAAATTAAATTCTTAAAATTAGTTTATAGCGAGTATAGTAATTTTATAAAAAAAAATTTAATTTATAACTTAAAAGGCTTTCTAAATTAGTAGTTTTATTAATTTTAAATTTTGGCTCATGTTTAGATATTAAGTTAGAGTCTCTTAAATATTAACTTATAAAAAAAATTTAAATTTTGGGATCCAAGTGCTGAGATAACAGTTTGTAGTATAGGGTTTTAGTAAAACTATTAAAAAAACGGATAGTTGCCTAAGCACTACACAAAAGAATTTGAATCGGAAATCACATTCAGCGATCATCGGCAATTGTTTTTATTTTCCCATTTCTATTCAAAGTCCCAATTCTCAGTTTCTCAGCTTCCAATCATGGGTTCAGGTACTGGCCTTTATCTTTTCTTTTTTCTTGATTAATTTATTTATTTTTCCTCATTATCTATCATCACTATCCAGTAACTCGCTAGGGCTTTAATCGGAAAAGAAAAAAAAAATTCAATTAGATGTTTATTTATGTGTGATTATTGTTGGGTTTAATAATAATAATAATAATAATAATAATAATAATAATGGGAATGTGCAGATGCAGATATGGAGGATTATGGTTTCGAGTACTCCGACGAGGAGCCTGAAGAACAGGATGTTGACATTGAAAACCAATATTATAACACTAAAGGTACAAATTGTGACTTTTTTTTGAATTTGTTGGAAAATTTCCTTGTGAAACTAATTATTTATGGTAGGGAATAATTGTTTGATTGTAAACTATGCCTTTGTCAAGTTTAATGCGTTGTTAGAAAGCATTCGATTACTCGATCACTGAGATAGTAACCCAAATGGTGCCGGTGGCGGAACAGGGACTAAGATGAAGGGGGCAAAATTTTAAGTGAAAAAAAAATTACAGACGAATTTATATTCAATTTTATTTTTATACTAAAAAACTAATATAAATATTTGACATTAATATTTATATTTAATTTTATTTTTATAATAATTAAATATTAAAATTAAAATTTTTATTATTTTTATTTTAATATTTAAATTTTACTTTAAGAAATTATATAATATATATTATTTTTAAATAATATTTATATATTTTTTGAGATATTTTAAAGAAATTATTTAAACTAATTTTTTAAATAAATTTATATGAGAATATTTTTACAAAATAATTAACTTAATCACAAAACTTTAAATTCAATTCATCATCAAATTACAAAATAATGAACCTAATTACAAAATCTCAAATTCTCAATTTATATTATAATCAATTCCCAAAATAATTAACCTAATCATCCAAACCCAAATTTCAATTCATAATCAAATTCCAAAATAATTAACATAATAATCAAAACAATAAATTAAAACTTATAAATTAAACAATAATTATAAAAAATTATAATACTCAATAATATTATCGAAACAATAAATTAAAACCTAATTTTAAATTTTAAAATAATTATATTTAAAAATTAATTTAAAAAAAAATAAATATGCATACACACACAAATATATATAAATACTCTATATTATATAAATATATATTATATTATAAATTAATTTTATATTATATAAATATAAGTGTTATTAATTTTATGTATATATAAATATATATATATATATATATGTATGTATAAATATGTATACGTGCCCCCCTTTGGTTCTGCCCCTGATTTTTACTATACTGATGCAATAAATATGTATGTTTTGTTTCTTTTGGATATTATTAGTTTGGGTGTCTAAGAATGAAATTCCACAAAATTAACTTTTATGATTAGAATATGCAAAATATCTTAATTACCTCGGTAAACACCATCTCAAAAAGCAATGACAAGTTGTGAGATCCTCATTTGGCTGATTCTGTATAATTTTTTTTATCATTTACTGTTTTCATTAATTCATTTAATTTGCATTAGATGTTACAACTTATAGAACTTGATGGAGAGTCTATTGTTGTATGATGCTCTCTCCATGTCAGAAACTTTGTGAAGAATTATCAGCCTTGCCCTATATATATTTTACTAATCTATCTTTTTATTTACCTTTTCTTTTTTCATTGTAAAAGAAGGTTTGGTTGAAACAGACCCGGAAGGAGCACTTGCAGGTTTTGCTGAAGTGGTTACCATGGAACCAGAGAAAGCAGAGTGATGACTACTCTAAAACTTTAGCATTAACTTTAATGTTTTTTGTTGTATTACATCCCCATTTTGCTGTCCATTTTTATCTTGCAAATGTGGTTTTCTATTTTATCATTTTTCCCACGCAATTAGTTTTCCAATTTCAGTGTGTATCAATCTTTGATTAGAATGTTGGAAGAGGCTGCAAGTCAATGTTATGTTATCTTAGGAACTGACTTTAAGTAATACAAAAAGAAGCTCCTGGCTCAACTTCTAAGCATGATAAATTAACATAAGTTTTGTTCTAGCCTAATTGGAGGAAATGGTGTATAAGTTAAAATTAGCATGATAACTTATTTAATTTTTTTAAAACATTCTTATTGCTTTGAATGCCTTTTTTGGTTCCAGAAAATGTAGAAATCTTGTATACACCCATTACTTGTAGTCAGAAAAATATGTAATATATCAACATTTTGTTGGCAAAATTTTCCCCAGTTGGACAAATTAGACCTTTATTTTTGTAAATAGAGTACTGTAAGATCCTTAAATTACATCTGTATGATTGCATACCTTTTTTACTCTTGCTATTTTCTGTTATTGAAGTGTCAGTTGCATTAATCCTTCTTGCATTGTTGGAGAAACTAAAATGCAATTTCTAAAATGCCTGATTACGGAAATCTTTGATTCTTAACTTGAATCTTTTAATTATTTTTTATTTGGTCATTTTGCATTGTGAGATTAGAAATAGCAATCACAAATCTTGAATTCTCACTTTGAAATTGCTTGTAACCTTGTGAAAATAGTAGACTAAAACTCTTGAATACTTTATTGATTCAACAGAAACTCAGCATGTTTAGCATCTTGAGCCATGAAGGTAAAGTCATCTGTTCTGGTGGTTTTCTTTGTTCTGCTTCCTACTTTATTTGCATTTCTTTTTTCGCTATGATTTTCAATTTGGAATTTTACTTTCTTAACCTCATCCCTTACCATAGTATCTTCTGTAGTTTACTTGGAAATTTAGTAGCATTAATATTTTTCTTTTGGTACTATGTGTTAATCAACTCCATAGAAATGAGGATAGTTGTTGCCATTGTCCTCAAAGATCAGATTCTTGTAGGAGTAGTTGATTTTATGTTAGAATTCCATGTGCAGTAACCCTAGAGAAATCTTTGACAAGCATAGCAGTTAATGAGGCTTGTAATGGCCTGATTAGAAACTGATGTATCATTCAATTCCATTTCTAACAGAATGCTTGATATGAAGTATTTGCTTCTGTGCATTGTATTCTCTTGGAAGGCAATTCCATATTTTTTTATTGTAAAAAAAATGTTGCTTTCTGAGTACATTTTGTAGTCTGGTTGGCGATTTCACTCTTCTTCCTTGTTTGTTCGCACTGTAACCGTTGTGGTAGTTATTTCTATCCTTTATGGGTTCTGTATGGGCCAAACTAAATGCTTGTTGCAGGCCCTTTTCTTTTTGCATGGGTTCCTCCACATTTTCTTTCTGATTTTCTACTTCTGCTGCCACTAGTGTTGCTTCCTATTTAGTTTTTATACTTCTATCTCAATGTCTGACACTCATATTTAGATTCTTAACTGAAAAAAAAGGAAAGAAAAAGTAAAAATAAAAGAGGCTCAAGTGGTCTTTCTAAAGTCATGTTTTGACCATAAAACCTAGGTCAACCAAGAAGGATATGTGTAATATTCATGGAATTGTGTTACATTAGATAAATCCATTAAAAGCACAATAAGGTAAAGAGACTAGGCACTTCTGAAAGTAAATGAACAGCAGTTTTATTTATCAATATATATGGTCTTGGACTATCAATATGCCTTTTTCAGAGTGATGATTGACCCACCCCTATTTGTTAGTTGTCAAAGCTCAAGGACCATCTGAGTTATTGAGTTGGCAAGCTTTCTCATCCATTTCTTTTATTGCATGAACATCATCCCTTGTAGGACAATGCTATCAACATGACCATTGACAATTAGAAATGGTCTCCACCATTCTCTGATAAATACAGAATGATCTGCTTTTGGCCGATGACATAACTTGAGATGTTGAGCTATAAAAGTTACTGATGCTGCTGGGTTCACACAATATCCATAACAATCATGAGCATGTTAGTTTGATGTTTGATATCTTCACATATGCTTTCAACCTTGATCTTGGATGTACTAATAGTCTAAGAACAGAAATAAATGAAGCAGCTAGATAATCCTCTTTCAATCATCAAAGTCATGCGCCCCATAATCTAATTGTTTCTCAATTTCTTTAAATTCACTGCGATCCATCACGAAACAAATTACCAGAAGCTTGGATCTTCTGGCATTGATTTTAAACTATCCAGGACAGCTAGGATTTCTAAGATTTCTAATATCTTAAATTACATGAAAATACTTAAATAATTAAAGTAAAAGATTCCAACTTTTACACTTGATTTTTGTTTTTAGAGCAACTGTTTTATCACAAATCAACTTCATTAGTTTGACATCTCCATATCTTAATTCTTGGAGCAATTGTTTTAACAAGATCAGTTCATTTGTCATGTGAGACTGCTTTACCGCATAGTGTCCCTCCTTCTTGTTCATGCATTATATATGAGATTACTTTACTAATGTGTATTTTATCACTGCATAATCCCCCTCTTTTTATGCATTGTTTTATGAGATTGCTATACTCTTACATGCTTGTTAATATACTGATGTAGAACTGTTTATTTGTTTCATGCCATTGTTTTGTATTCATATAATTGTTCTTCTTACCAGGGGATTCAAAGCACTGAAGCAAACGGTTAAGCTTTATTATCTTTTGGGGAAGTGTAAAGAAATGATGGATGCTTACAGCGAGATGCTCACTTACATTAAATCTGCAGTCACACGTAATTACAGTGAGAAATGTATAAACAACATCATGGACTTTGTTTCTGGTTCAGCTAGTCAGAACTTTGGCCTGCTGCAAGAATTTTATCAGACCACCCTTAAGGCCCTGGAAGAAGCAAAGAACGAGGTAAAAATATTTAGATAATTATTTTGTCATGCTGTTTATGTCAGGATGCTTATATAGTTTTCTTTGGTGCAGAGACTTTGGTTCAAGACAAATCTTAAGCTCTGCAAGATATGGTTTGATATGGGTGAATATGGGCGGATGAGCAAGGTTCTTTTTCATTATTTCTTGAGCTTAGTATTTCTTTTATCTGCACTATTATTATTTATGATATTAAATTTCTTTACATGTCCAGATTCTGAAAGAACTTCATAAATCTTGTCAACAAAGATGGTACTGATGACCAAAAGAAAGGCAGTCAACTTCTGGAGGCATATGCAATTGAAATTCAAATGTACACTGAGACCAAGAACGACAAAAGGCTTAAGGTAAAGATTATCCTTTTTTCACTTGGTTTTGCACTCATCCAGGAGAATATATTTCCAAAAGAGGCCAATGAAAGAAAAAACCTTAGGAGTGATTGACAAATTTTTTTCAAACCTGCTTTAAAATGATGTCCTGTCCAAATAACAAACTTGTTATGTTATCAGTTTAAAATTTAATAAATTTGCAAAGAACTTCATAAATCTTGTCAACAAAGAAGTTCTGAAAGAACTTCATAAATCTTGTCAACAAAGATGGTACTGCTGACCAAAAGAAAGGCAGTCAACTTCTGGAGGTATATGCAATTGAAATTCAAATGTACACTGAGACCAAGAACAACAAAAGGCTTAAGGTAAAGATTATCCTTTTTTCACTTGGTTTTGCACTCATCCAGGAGAATATATTTCCAAAAGAGGCCAATGAAAGAAAAAACCTTAGGAGTGATTGACAAATTTTTTTCAAACCTGCTTTAAAATGATGTCCTGTCCAAATAACAAACTTTTTATGTTATCAGTTCAAAATTTAATAAATTTGCAAAGGTAATTTTTGAGTTAATCTCCTACTTTTATGTGAAAGTATCATTTAGTTCACCATGTGCTTGTTGAAATTAAATAAACTAGAAAATTACATAAAAAGCAATTCATAACATGTATGATTACACACTAGGCAGGAATTTTTTGTTTTTGGAATCTGCAAATAACTCGGTACCTATTTGCACAATCTATGGTGTCTGATTGACAAAATTGTGGTTGGCACATCCCAAAATCATCAAAGTGGCTGCTGTCAGTTTTGAGAACAGAATGCCATGCAGCCACTGAGATTTGCCGTAAACTGTTTTGTTTTGTGCCCTATTGGTTCATGTTGTTGGACCTTGATATCCTGAACTATTAATATTTAAGCAGGACATTTTTTTGAATGCTTTGATAGTCATTTGCTGCAAATTTAACTGGAGATATAAAATTGTATGACACTTGCTGGATGTTCCTGACATCTATATGACAGTTCAGTCTCGGCCTGGTGGATGCGTCCTGATTTTGATGATGTTTTTTTGGAGGTCGAAATTCTTTCATAATGAGTATATAATGATGTTTCTCTGTTTTTTGGCTTACCAGCAATTATACCAAAAAGCACTTGCTATCAAATCAGCAATTCCACATCCAAGGATAATGGGGATAATTCGAGAATGTGGTGGGAAGATGCATATGGCAGAGCGTCAATGGGCTGATGCAGCAACAGATTTCTTTGAAGCTTTTAAGAACTACGATGAAGCTGGGAACCAAAGACGCATACAATGCCTAAAGTACGTTCCCCATCTTTTCTCATCTTCTTTTATCCCCTATTTTTTACACAAATTTACAAGTATGGTTTTTACAGTATTACACTGAATGTGGAAGAGATTAATGTTAAGCACTATAATTATTAGAAACACAAATCTGAACTTTGAAAGTAAAGTTCAGCAAAACTGATTCTATATGTAAATAAGTTAAGTATTGAGCAAGTGTTAGAGAAATGTAGCTAGAAGCTATTTATCGTTTTCTTATATTATCTAATAGTAAATAGTTTTGCCTCTACACTAATGATTTAAAAAAAAAACTCAAACCATTGAGAAGACTAGTTACTTCTAGAATCATGAACGATAGTAGAAGGTGTTCTCCCTCTATCTCATAACTAATGATTGAAATATGGATATTTGCGCACACAAAGTGTTCTTATGCCTACCTCCCCCTCTATGGGATGCTTTTTGGGGGCATATGTTAAAAAAAGGTTGGAAATAATTAGCGGTGCAGTTACAGATAGGTAGAACTGCGCCTTTACCATATAAATCCACTATCTTATCACTTGCATACATGCTAAGTAGATGGGGCTACAAGTAGTAATAATGATTATAGGCTAATGATTATAGGTAAGAACAACTAAGAATAGACAACTAGCCACTAAGGAATTGGGTACGGCCAAAGAATGGGGTAATACTGCAGTATACCAAGCTGGACTTTCCAACCTATGATGGGACGCATGATATGTTCATATGGTTACACTGATGCGAACAATGCTTTGCCCATCAATGGACGGTGGTTGCAGATAAGATGGGTTGGCTGCCTACCACATGTTGGATGAAGCACAATCATGTATTACCAAATTGCGCAAGTGAAGCCAAATCTAATGTGGGAATTATTTAAGAAAAATAGCAATTTGAGATTTGGACTGCCCTTACGAAACAATCCTTTAAGGGAATTAGTGAACTTGAAATGAACGGGAACAATAGAGAATTATCAGAGATATTTTCAACAATTGTTGGCATATGCAAAATCAATACGAGTGGATCAACAAGTTAATTTTTTTACTGCAGGGTTGGAGGATTCCATAAGGATTGATGTGGAGATGCAAGACTCCCCAAATTTGGTTCAAGAAATGACTTTAGTTTGGGCCTTTGAAACAAAACAACAATGGACAAAGGTAGCCACTACATGGTGCGGAACTTGGCAGAACGCAACCTCGAACAAGGGAGTTGTTGACAATGTTTTAAAAAGCGGTTTTGAGCAAGCCAGATAGATAGACTAGGCAAACGGTTCCAATAAGAATAGTACAACTTTCCCATTCACTTGAAAATTGCCACGGGCTGAAATGGCAGACTATATAACTAAAAGGCTATGTTACAACTGTAATGAACTCTATACAGTAAGCCATTAGTGTAAGAAGTTATTTTGGCTGGAGTTGGAAGATGCTTATGAGCTGGATGCAGGGTATGGACAGCTGTTTGAGTGAATCATTTTTTATATGTTTATCCAAATTTTGAGTTTGAGGACAAGTTCGTTCTTCAGGTGGGAAGTATTGTTAGGTTCCTAAATTTGAAAAAGTATTGTTGGGTTCCTAAATTAGGAAATTTTATAATAGAATATTAATAATCTATTTATTTAGGTTCCTAAGTCAGAATAGTCTATTTTATTTAAGTTCCTAAACTAAAAGAATTTATAATTAGGAAGTATTTATTTTAGGTTTTCTGGATTAAGAGAATTTAAATCTTTATAGTTAGACTAAATTATAGTTTTCCTATTCTATGTAATAAGCAAGTCCTATCTAAAGGATGTATGAAATATAAATAAAACAAGCAGAACTTATCTAAAGAATTACGGAAATTTAGAGCTCTCTCTTAACGAAGTCCAAGATTTAAGCTCCTTTGATGAATTTAATTAATTAATTAAGAATAAGGTTTTCAAGGAATCAAAATAAAGGTAACAAAAAGTTAATTGACTTTGATTTCCTAATCAATCGCTCTGTGACACTATCCTTTTCTCATAACCATAACATGGTGTATCCTGCTTTTGCATCATATTCATGGTGCATCATCAATATAATTTATACTTACATTGTGAACTTCCATTACACTGTTTTAGTATCGTCTATCTTATAATCATGACTGACAGATACCTAGTTCTGGCTAACATGTTGATGGAATCTGAAGTGAATCCATTTGATGGTCAAGAGGCAAAGCCGTAAGTACTTTCATATGTCACTAAGAGATATGCTTTGCCTCTCTCACTTGTATGCCTCTCCTATAACAATTGCTGTTCAGATATAAAAATGACCCTGAGATTTTGGCAATGACAAACCTCATAGCGGCGTATCAACGAAATGAAATCTTGGAATTTGAGAAAATCCTCAAGGTAGGCTATTATATTGTCAAGGCATTTTGTTATAACTTGTTATTTGTGTCTCTTCATGTGTTTAAGTTGATAGTTTGACTTTGTGCAGAGTAACAGAAGGACAATAATGGATGATCCATTCATCCGGAATTATATTGAAGATCTATTGAAGAATGTCAGAACTCAAGTACTCCTCAAGCTTATTAAACTTTATACAAGAATCCGAATTCCTTTTATATCAAAGGTGAAGGCCTTTTATTCTTTCTCACTATCCCACAAATAATTTCAATGCCATTGTCATTGTGAAGATATTACGACTGGACTAAGATTTTTGTGAACTCGGTTAACTTACAGGAACTCAATGTGCCTGAAAAAGATGTTGAGCAACTGTTGGTCTCACTGATATTGGATAATCGTATTGATGGACATATCGACCAAGTGAACAGGCTATTAGAGCGTGGAGACAGGTATTCTCTTTTCCAGTTCTCTGATTGATTGAAAGCTCATTTGAGTGTGTATGTGCATGCTTTTTTACAATTGCGCTACAGGCATCATTATCATCATCTCTGTTCAATGTCATGCAGGTCAAAGGGAATGAAGAAGTACACTGCCATAGATAAATGGAACACACAACTTAGATCACTTTATCAAACTATCAGCAACCGTGTGTACTGAGATTATGTAAGTAGCTAGTGTGATTTCCATCTGGGGAAGGTATTTCCGGGTATTTTGGTGGTAGTAACAACAGAACTTTTCTTTCGAGGACCACAATGTTAAAGAAGGCTAGAATAATATATGTTCATAGTCCTGATCAGCCATCGTCGTGGAAAATTTAGTGATTTAGCAGTTTAATATAAAATATTCTTTTCGTAATTTTTTAAAATGCTTCAAATATAAGTAATAGATAGAAAATATTTCCCATGAAACTAACGTCTAACATACTCTCGGAATATGCAAATATGTATATTTATATATATGTACACAGCTCAATAAAAAGACACCCAATTAAGTTTGTTGATATTGTGGGTCAAAAATTAAGTTGGGCGCAATTTAGTTTTGACTTTTCAATTATACGGAGATCAAACCTTTTTTTTTTTTTTCAGATACGCGTGTTTTTTTTTTTACCTTTGAATTTTTTTACAACGTTATTTTTTCTTTATTTTTTTTTGTTTTTTATATTTTCTTTATTTTTTATTCATAAATAATTTTTTAATTTTTATATTCTCATTGTATATACAAAAAATAAACATAAACATAACATATACATAATACATATAAAACAAATAATAACATATCTATAACATATACAAAACACATTTACAATATATTTATAATATATATATGATAATTAACTAATTTATAAAAGTTAAAAGATATATATATAATATATATATATATTATAATTGAGCAACATATAAAGATTATATAATATATAAAGACTAAAAAATAATATATGCATAATATATATATGATATATTTATAACATATACATAATATATCTAAAACTTATAAAATTATATTATAAAATAATGTTTTAAGATTTATTTTTGATAAATTTTTATAAAATTATGTTATTTTCTCTTAAAAGTATTATTTTACAAAGTAATATTTGAAATAAATTAAATTTTTATATTTTTTGAAGAATTTTATAATAGATGTATAATATATCTATAATATATCTATAATATATATAAATCGTAAAAACACAATGATATATAGTATTTTATAATTTTGTAAATTTTTAGGTATTTTTAAAAATTTATATCAACAATATTTTTTATTTTTTTTTGTAGGCAATTTTATAAAAAGCCCAATTAAGTCAGCAAATTTGCAAAAAAAAAAAAAAAGAACCCTAATGGTTAATTTAGTCCGAATCATTAGCCAACTCATTTAGTAAACTATAAAAATCGGTAATTTTTAGTTGTTCGACATCAAAAACCTAATCGACAAGGTGTCATTCTGAGTTTTTTTTTTAATTATTTTATTATAATGACATATTTAAGTATTATTGTCTTTGTCTCATTTAAATTATTATTTTTATAAAAAAAATTTATCTCACTTATATTATTTTTTATAAGATTAATAAAAATTGATTAGCTTTTTTAATATATTTTTATTATTAATGAGTTAATTAATAAAGTAAAAGTAGAATATTTTTAATACTGATAAGTTAATAAAAGATATTGTAGTTTATTTAAAATAATTTTATATAATATTAAGAGAATTTTATTATTCTTTTAATAAATGTGTATTAGTTAAAGCTCACAAATTAAATATGACAAATTAATATTATTTTTCTTTATTTGTAGTAATAATTTTATAGTGCATCCTATCTCATCTCATTAGGAGGGTGGATGTTCAGTTTATCGGGTAATTAATCGATTCAATCAATTAATTAACTAAATAATTTTTTTTTAAATTTTTAATCGAACTGATCGATTTTCAATTTTAATCGGTTCGGTTAATTAACCAAATAAAATAGATCAGTTCGATTAATTAACCGAACCAATTAATTTTTTTTAATTTTATAAAATAATTAATATGATCAAATGACTAAATAAAATTTATTAAAAAATTAAAAAAATAACTTTATTTTATAATAATAGATTATATTTATAAAAAAAAATTAATATAATTAAAAAATTAAATAAAAATAATAACTAATTATTTTTTAAAATTATTAATTAACAGTTAATTAAATTAAAAATTAAAATAATTTAAAATTATTAATTAACCAGATTAATATATAATAATAAATATTCAGTTGGTTAATGAAAATTTTTCCACTACTGCGTCTCATCACCGCTCGGAAGGTGGAGATTAATTCATCTATCAATGACGTGACGTGACGTGACATATCTCGCTGGAGAATGTCGGGTAAAGTTTTCCATCATTTCTCATTTAATTTCATATAGACGCAATATGTAACTTAGTATTTGAAGTTTTAATTAAAAAAATATATAAATTGAGGAATTTTATTATTACATATTTGAAGTTTTAGAATTATAATATTATAATACTATAAATTTAGACACTATTTATAAAATTAAGCCACAAATACTCTCTAAACTTATAAAGTTGTAACAGTCCTCAACTTTCGTTCAAAATTTTGCCTTTTTTACTTTATTTTCCACAATCATAATCTTATTTTATATATATATATATATATATATATATTATAAAAAGTTCGACCTCGAAATATAATTTTTATGGGATAGAATCTCTGCCCTTTCAATTAAGAATAACAATAGGTGCCAACTGATATAAATATATATATATATATATATACAGTAAACCTTGATTTGATTAGGCTCAACGGGTTTTCGGTTTTCCTTTGTTGGCAACTTGGCCCCAATTTTTTTGGCCATGTTGATCATGATTTTTTGGGGGTTAGAAATGGCTGATGAATTAGTAATCTAAATTAAACTATTTTCTTGTAAAAATCAAACTATAATAAAGTAATTTGACATGGTTTGTGAGTTTGACTAATATATATAATTGCATAAAAAATAAATTTACAACTCCAATTCATAGTAAAAAAAAATTTATTTTGATGAGTAATAATATGATCAATCCTTCGAAGAATTAAGAATATAAAGAATAGAACAATAAAAATCAAATTCTAACAGTAGTTGATTAACATATAACAAATTACAAAAACATGAATATGCAGGGATACATAAATATGGAAGAAAATTTTATCATAAAGAACAAAAAAACAACAATATAACAAGTGGAAATAAGTTCTTTTTTCCTTTAAATTAAAGATAACTATTTTATCAATTCAAATAACCGACAAAACATCGAATATTAAAAAGAAGAATATCATCTCTCTATTACATATGATTAACATACAACTGCATGTAACTTACGCAGTGCAATTATCTACGGCGGACGTAGAAAATTACTGAAGAAAAAACTTGATTTTTATAAAAAAATTACCATGGTGAATTTGTGAATGTCGTGGCTCATCGCCGTATCCGTATCTACAGTAGCAGAATTAAAAATTCATTGAAGTAGACTAAATTTAAAAAAAAAAATTACAGATGAGTTTACTATAAAACTGAATATTTAATATTACAGTAGTTTAATAATTAATTTGTATTGTTAGATTAACTACGCTTAAAAAATGATAATTATATTTTACAACTTTATAAATTTTAAAAATGTTGTATAATAGTCTCATTTTTTATTTTTTTAAAAATAATTTTCTCCATATAATATATAATCAATCAATTATTTATATATATATATATGAATTTTGACGAAAATTTTATGAATTAGAATAAATTCATTTAAATTCATATATATATATAAATTATATATATAAATGAATGTGTGTGTATATATATACATATATATTTTAAATTTATTTAAATTTAAATATATAAATTTATATATAAAGATAAAATTTATAAATATATAAATGAATGTATGTATATATTTTATAAAAAAAAAAGAATATGTATATATATATATACGTATATATATTGATGAAGGGGTATCCGCCTCTGGCAATTATAGTTAGTTGGACATCATGGCTGCACACCTTATTTCTAGAATTATTTAGGTAGGCTTAAGGCAACTGAACAACAACTAACTAAATTAATTTGATCACTCGTATCAATTATCTTGATTAATTGCTTGAGTGAGTTATTATCAGTTTATTTACTTTTGTTACTTATCTAATATTTCAATATATAATATTTCACACTTATTTTACGGTCAAAATTTACCAAAATATGAAAATTCAGCAAAAAAAAATTATATTAATCAATCATTTACCAATATATGAGTTTGGGTTTGCTTTATTTTTTTTTAAATTGAAAAAAAAATAATATAACTAAAACTATGAATTTTGCTTTGATTTTTTTAAAATTAAAAATAATAATTAGCTTCGGTTTGAGGTAATTTTCTTTAAAAAATTATACAATCTATATTTTTTACAATTTCTTCTATAAATTTTACAATAAAAAGTTATAAATATTATAATTATATCATGCAATTAATATTTGTCTCATTGTAAAAATATATTATGAAAATGTTAACATTTATAGAAAAATAATACATATATTATAATAAATAAATATATAATTTATTTAACATAAGATAAATACCTTATTTGTTTCAAAAATATAACAAATCTGCAAAAAAAATATAATACTAACAATTAATTAAAAATACATGAAATAATTATAATAATTTAAGAATTTAAGTATTTTTTATCTTATAAGTGAAGATGAAATAGAAAGGAAGTTTAAATGAAAATTGAGAGGGGGCGTCCCTCAATTTAGTTTAAAAAAAATAAAAAATTTTCAGTTGAGTTTAAAAAATTTTAAAAATAAAATTAAAAAATAAAATTTAATTTACTAGCTAAGGGGACTAGTCCCCTCAATTAGCAGGCTGATTCCAGGCATGAGAATCAGCCTGCTGGCTGAGGAGAAGTCTCCTCAATTAGGCAACACAGATTGATAATAAAGATTCTCATACTAGAAATCTCTACCATCAGCAGAGGTCAAATCGAAATTCAAAATTTTGCATTTTTCTTTTTATAAAAAAATTAAATTAAAGCAAACTAAAATTTATAGTTTTGGTTTGTGCTGTAAAATAAAAAAAATTAACAAAAACTCAAATTAAAATTTTGAGTTTCAGTTTGAGTTTTTGATTCACACAAGTTGATAAATATTGGAGCAAATTCCATATTTTAGTAAAAATATAAGAATTCTCCCGTATTGCTATAAAAATCCCAAAATGAAAGGCCTAAGCAACAACTTATTTTGCTCCTCAGTGACTTTACATCGAATTTGGTGCGAGATTGGTTTACTTTCAATCCCTATTATAGTGAACAATATTTTAAAATCAACAAAATCCCTTCTATCCCATTATCCTAGTTTTTGCCTTTCCCTTCTCATCTTTTAGTTGAAGTATATCATTGTTCTTGTTAGAAATTGAGTTTTCCCATGAACAAAGGTCCGAATTTCTTGGTGTTTTACCTTATTAAGTAAGATTTTAATAAGAAGGAAAGATAACCTCTATTTTATGGTAAGAATTATGTGTATTTAGCAAAGCTATAGTCAACATATTTAATGTAGTTAGTTATGTAGTTGTTGATAGATTGTAAATGTCATATTTAAATATCTTTCCTCTTTTGTTAAATATATGTTGAAATGAAAAAAAAAAAGAGCAGAGAACATACTCTGATTGTCTCTATTTTATTCATCAGGTTTCCTTTGTTTTCTCTTTCATTTTTCTTGCATTTTCCTCTCAATTTACTTGTTGTCCTTGATTTATTTTGTTTGAATTAGTCACCATATTTATAGCAGACCAATAGTGGTATCAGAGGCATATTCTTTAAGGGCTGTGGACTTGTGATTCATTGTTGCTTCATTGAACCTTGCTGTGATGGCTTCAAATGTGAACCTACCAGCTCCACCAGAGTTTGCAGGAGAAAATTATGACTATTGGGCAGTAAGGATGGAAGCTTATTTGCTTGCCTATGATTTATGGAGTGTTGTGGAGGAGGAGTATGTGAAAGTACCACTACCTGAAAATCCCAATATGGCACAGATTAAGCAAGAGTCTAAAAAGTCTATAAGAAATTTTAAGGCTTTGTCATTTCTTCATTTTGTTGTATCTGAAAGTATATTTCCAAGGCTAGTTGCTTTTAAAATAGCTAAGAAGGCCTAGGACTATTTGAAGGAGGAGTATGTAAGAAGTGCAAAAGTGAGAGGAGTGAAATTTCTAACTCTTAAAAGAGAGTTTGAGTTGATGAGGATGCAGGAAAGTGAAAGCATTAAAGATTATGCCACAAGAGTAATGAATATGGTTAATCAAATTAGACTACTAGGAGGAGAGTTCAAAGATCAGAGATTTGTTGAAAAAATGATTATCAGCCTTCCTGAGAAATTTGAGTCAAAGTTTCCAATGATCGAAGAAACATGTGATCTTGACAAGCTCTGTATTGCTGAGCTCATAAGCAAGCTGCAAGCACAAGAGCAACGTGTGACCATGAGGAATGATGGGATCATTGAAAAGGCTTTCCAAGCTAGGCAAAAAGATAAGTTTGGAACCTCAATTTCAAAAGATGAAGGCCAATATTCTGGTGGCAAAGGGAAGTAGCCTCAAGGTTCAAAGGAATCATCTAAAAAGAACAAGTATCCTCCATGTAGTATGTGTGGCAAAGCAAACCATCCAAAAAGCTAATGCCAGAAGTATGTGATGTGTAAAATATATAAGAAATATGGCCATATAGAAAAGGTTTGATGGAAGAAGAAAAATCAAGCTTCTCAACAAAGAAATGAGCAACAACAACAACAAGCTAATTTTGCAGAAAAGCATGCACAACAAGAGAGTTACTTGTTCATGATGACTGAGGTCCTTCATATGAGTAATAACACCATGTGGTATATAGGCAATGGATGTACTAGCCATATGACCAAGGATCAAACCATCTTTTCAAGCCTTGATAGAAGCTGCAAAACCAAGGTGATGCTTGTTAATGGCGAGGTTGTGGTGGCTCAAGGAAAGGGATCAATTCCAATTCAAACTAAGCAAGGTAGTAAGCTTATTACTGATGTTCTATTTATTCCTGGTTTGGCTCATAACCTACTTAATGTTGCACAATTGCAAGATAAAGGTTATTCAATTCTTTTCAAGCATGATTACTGCTTTATATATGACCCTACAAATGTTCAAATAGCAAAGATCAGGAAACATGAAAATAGCTAGGTACTTAACTTGAATTATGCTACTCATCATGCTCTTATTGTTAAAAATGATGATACTTGGCTATGGCACAAAAGATTTGGCCATTATAATGTTGATTCATTAAAATATATGCAAATAAGTGCCATGGTTGTTGATATGCCTACTATAGCTGGTAGTGATGAAGTGTATAGATCATGTCAACTTGGCAAAATGCATAGGGCAAGTTTTCCTTCTACAAGTGCGAAAAGAGCTATGAGAAAGCTTGAGCTTGTACACACAGAAGTGTGTGGCCCTATGAGTGTTGTTTCTTTGAGCAGTAACAAATACTTCATCTCATTTATAGATGATTTCACTAGAATGACGTGGATATATTTCTTAACAAGCAAAGCACAAGTACTATCAGTTTTTAAGAAATTCAAAGTACTGATGGAGAAGCAAAGTGATTGTGATGGAGAAACAAATCATATTAAAATTTGATTTTAAATGAAATCATTAAGCCGCCTTTATCCTTTACAATAAGTTATAAAGTATTAATAAAGTATTAACTCAAAAATGATAGAAAGTAAAATTAAAATTATACAATTCAACCACAGAACATGTATATCAATTGGTAAAGACTATTCTAACTTAATCAAAGGTCTCGAATTTGAGTCCTAAGTATGTAATTATTTAAAATTTAAAAGATAAATTTTTACCACCTTTGTAATCTTACCTGTTTCAATTCTGAATGAATGATTTACACAAAAAAAAAAATCATACAATTCATTCATAGTTTGATATGTGGTCATTCAATTTTTTTTAAATTATTTAGTTCTTTAGGAGAAATAATTCATTTTGCTTCTTAAGGAGCAATGGTCAAGTACTCAATTTTTGTTATTCTTTAGAAAGAAAAAAAAGTCATTCTAACTTGTCTAATTATTGAGTCAGTTCGATTTTGATTTTTTTAACTAAGATATATTTTTATATAAATTAAATATTTTTATATAAATCAAATATCAATTATAATGTTAAGATATATATAAGTTGTTGGATAAGTTTCAATCAATTTTAATTTATATTACATAGCACAATTCGAACATGAGACTTTATTGATCTAGAACCTCAATTCTAATTAAAGTCACCTTTGCCTTTAGAGTTTAATAATAAAGTAGATTGGATGGATTTTGGAAGTTATAAATGGTTGATATAGACATATCAAAGAAAAAACAATGGCTTTGATTTTCAATACAAGGTGGAAGGCAACCTTGACCACAAGTAATTTTGTCATTCATTAATGAAAAGGATCCTTTGTTTCTAGGAATGAAAAGGATCCTTAACTCAATACATTAAGTCAAAATGGCTTTCAGCTTCATTAATGAATGAATCCACAAAATAAAAAAATTAAAAAAAAAACTAAATCATAAAATTTCAAACTGATGTTAAATAAAAAAATAAATACATAATCAATTGTCATTTATTCACATAAATGGATACTTTGATTAAATTTACTATAAGTGATGAGATTTAAAAATGAGAATTCATTATCCCTTCTTTCTCATCTATTGTTAGATTTTTGTTTATTCTTTTTTTAATTTTATAATTTTTGTTTGTAGTTTATCCATAAAATAATTTTTAAATTTATATAAATTTAATATAAAATATTTGTTCTTTTCTTAATTTTGTATATTTTTATTTATAGTTCATTCTTAAAATAAATTTTTAGATTAATATAGATCTAAAATTTAGAATTTGTTCTTATTTTATTTTCTACGTCTCAATTTTAGAATAAAATTGAATGCAATTTAAGTTTTTATTACGAAGTTTTGTCATTTCTTATTTAAAAGTTATATGTTTTTTTTAAATGTAGATCTATCATTGTTTGTCCTTCTCAAATAAATGTATTCTTCTCATATGAAAAATAATTTAATATTATAAATAAAACGAGTATCTCGCTAAAAATCAGATTATCCACGGCACATTATCATTATCTATTATTTGTATCGAAAAATTTTAATAAAATCTAATAACTTCATTAATTATGTATATCTTATATTTTTTAAAATTATATAATTTTATTTTTACCTTATAGATATATTTTTTAATTTATTAATGAATATTTATTTTACATTAAAAAATAGAAAAAATCTAAAATTTTTCTCATTTTTAACTGATAATTGATATATTTTCATTTGATTAATTGGTCTAGTTTTAGGTACAAAATCATATTTCAATTCCATCATTAACATAAGGAGCACATTTTATTATTTATAAAGATTAATATATTTTTAGATTAATTTATACAATAATTAGAATTAAATTCTAAAGTTGTGCTTTGGTATTTGTTCTATGCAATAAAAAATTACTTCAAGTATTGGCCTCTAATATTAAATCTGAATAAAAGAATAAATAAATAAATTTATTTATTAATCAACTTAAATAATTCTGATAAAAGAAACTTAAATAATTAATATATTTTTAATATTAATAAATACATTAGTAATATGTCTTGCATGTCTTAATTTTTTTTAAAAAATAATAATGTTTGAAATTGGAAATTTTTATAAAAAGATTTGAAGTTAATTCGAAGTTGAACTTCCGAGAAAAGGGCGGAAAAAGTTTGTTTATTAAAAAAAAAAAGAATATTCTGAGTATATACCTAGTTATATAATTACCATTGATTAATTAATTTGGCCAAATGACGTGTCTTAAGTTGTATAAAAATCTTATGTTCCAAAAAATAATAGTAATAATAATAAAGGTTTATATTATTATTATTTAATTGTCACGTGGCAAATGTTATGTGCATATTTTTCCTTGTAATTAATTCTTTGTTTACGTAGGCCCAAACATCACTGCCACGTGCTTTTTTTCTCTTTTAATTTGTCAAAAATATTTTTAAATCAATTTATACGTTAATCGAGTTAAAAAAAAATGAATTTAATTTTTATACTCGTCCTATGTATTTAAAATATACTGAATTAACAAAAACAATATACTCATAAAAGCCAAAAAAAAAAAAAGAAGCACATGTATTTAATGACATATATCTTTTATATGTTTACTCTCATATTTAATTATTTTTAAATACTTAAAATTATATAAAAATTTAAAACAATACTAAAACATAAATTAAATAATAGATGTAGATAAAGTTTCAAAAGTTTATTCGTACTCAAATTTTAATATATTACATTGTTCACTTTCTTAGGTAAATTTTTAAAAATCTTTTCTCTTACAAGTTTCTACTAAATGGGTGATTCTACGATCCTATTATTATTCATCTTTTCATTATCTTATCTCAACTTGAACTTGTTATTTCATTATCTTATCTCAATTATTTTATATTATAATAACATTTTTTTCATATTTCATATTATGAAATATTTGAATAATATTTTCAATATTAATAAAATCTATGTCATGTTTAATGTAAGCAACTGAATAATCTTTCATCAACTCATTTTCAAACCAATTGCATAATTAATTCTTTTCAAATTTTATTATAAAAAAAACTCTTTGTTATTATTGGGACAAGTTAGATTAAAGTTAATCTTTCTGGCTGATGTAACAATTGATAAATGTGATATTTATTCAATTGAATTTATTGAAAAGCTTATTAATAGTCACAATATTAAAAAATTAATTATTAGAACGCATATTTATAATATGAGCAATGCTAAATGAATTAAATTGATTCGAATCAAAAGTATTTTATATATCAATTGCATTAAAAATAATAATAAATGCAAGGTTAGAATAATTATTTTTCTAATATAATTAATATATAAATACTTTTAATTCGGATTAATTTGATCCATGTAATATTTTTATTATAATATAATATTTAAGTTAATATTCAAGTGATATTAACTCATTTTGAAAATCATTCAGATAATAATAACTCATTATTAATCAAAAGTTAAAATTTATTTTTCAAAATTCTATCAAAAAGTCTATATATATAGTTTTTGGAAATAAAAATTAATCTTACATATGTCATATTAATTAATTGAAAGAGGTATATTGATATGGACTATATCATTCTTTCTTTTAAAAAATTTAAATTTTCTAATGTAAGTCCACCCTGTTCATTGCTATCATCAAAATTAAACTGATAATTTTCATTTTTATTTTCAAGTTAAATTAAAGATTTTGTGGATTTTGTTTAGTTTTCTAAGACATTGAGAAATTTTGTGTCAGCAAGATTTAAAAATTTTTAAAAGTTTATTTTTCTTTTCATCTTAAAATATGTATTTTAACATTTATAAGTAAAAAAAATTAATTTAATTCAAAAAAAAATCTAATAATGCTTATTAAAATTTCACATCAAAGATACATATTTTAAAAAAATATATAAAAACTATGAAGAAGATGATCTTTCTTTTTTTTTTGGTCATGAGTGGTGGTGTTCATTAAGAAGCTTCAATCTTTTAGCAATGTCATCATAAATAAATATGAATTTTGAGCAATACAGAAATATTCATGGTATGAAATTATTAGACTTCAAAAATTTTGGCGTCTTGCTTGTGTAAACATCTTCATGGAAAAGTATTTAATCATTATTTATTATTGCTGGTTGGAAAATCAAAAGCGAGAAAGAAAAATGATATAAATAAAATTAAAACAAAATTCATTATTCATGCACTCTTTTAAGACTTTGAAAAGTTTATAATAAAATTGAAAAAAAAATGATGATGTTCTTTTTTTCTTGGGTAATAAACCCAATTTTAAAAGATTATAAACTCTTTTTTTTTTTACTCTTTATTGTGAATAAAATTCATAATTGTCTATTGTATTTTTTTACAAACTTATTATTTGTTAGTAATTTTTTCACTAATGTTGATAGAATGTAATTAAAAATAAATAATAATAATAATAATTCTAAAAACTTATAGTTTTAATAATAAAAACTAAATCATATTAAAATTAAAAAATCCAAAAAATTTAATATTAATCTATATTATATGTATAAGTTAAGGAAGATTTGGATGCCATATCATTATTATTTTTCATTATTTTTTCTTACAAAAATTCAGACTTTTATTTAATCTAGAAATTTGAAAAGTTAAATATTTTAGTATTTGTCTTTTAATTTTCTTTATAAATTAATTGTATGTTAATAATTTAAATTAATGTTATTAATTGATTTATATATTTTTTTAGAGAATTTAAAAGTTAAACAATAAAATATATATGATATTTGACCCTCTTAATAAATTAATATATATTATTAATTTATTTAATAATCTATTTTTATGATTTAATAATCTAATTATACTTTAATAATATTATTATTAGTTTGAAAGTTAAATAATATAAATATATGACTCTTAACCATATTATTGATATTTTTTTCCTCTTTGAAAATTTGCACGAATTTTTATTTTTCTCATTTTTTCTTATTTTTCTATGGACTTTGTGATTTTATTTTTATAGTGAAAATTTACGATAACTTTTATTCTTGAAGATGTCTAAGTCGTGAAGTTGAGAAATTTTATATGCTCAATTATAGTGTTTTGATGAAATTCATACTATGAAAACTAAAAATATATATTATTTTTTAAATAAAATTTATTCTTGATTTATATTTTATTAAAAGGGTGTTTTTCAAAATTTAAAAGCTGATCAAAACTAATTATAAGCAATTTTTAAATTATAAGTTGTTTATTTAAGTGTTTCTGAAAACTTAAATAGTAGATTATAATCTGATTTTAATCAGTTTTTTAAAAGTTGGGTTTTGCTACTTTTTTTAAGCACTTATTTTTTAAGCAGTTTTGACCAAATAAAAGACCATACTATCCCTACCTAATCTTCAATATTCCAAATTTGCCCACCCTATACACTTTAGTTCACATCAAAATTCTTTTACGTTTCTTCTTCTCTCTTAAAAATATTTTTAGGATTCTAATTAATTTGGTAATATTTACATGGTAGTTTTTTATTTATATAATTTATTGATAACACCAATATTATTATTATTAAATAAATTTTATTATTATTATTATTGCAAAATAAATTTTGAATTGATATTTAAAAAATTATTTTTATACAATAAATAAATTCAGGGACAATTTAGTCATTTTGACAATTTCTGCAATTAAAAGCTGATTATAAGCTGATTTTACAGAAACACTTAACTATTATAAACTAATTATCAGCTGATTATTAACTAGTTTACAGAAACGCTTAATTGCTTATTTTTAATCTGATTATAATATAAAAATCACTTATTCACAATAAGCTGAAAAACTCCGATTTTAAAAAACACCCTCTAAATTTTATATTTATTTACAATCAATTATTTTTGTTTATATTTTATTATTTTATTATTACATAAAACGCAGATGTATTTATACATATGACTAATTTAAGGTAATTAATTAAAGGAAAAAAAAAACCCACTTGTGAAAGAGACATGAGAATGTGAGCCGTATGTTTGTTGGTTTATGTTAGCAAATAAATTACGTGTTTCGGGTCCCACACAGCTCAACAAACATTCGGACCACGATTTTTTACTCCCACGAGTTACATGAAGATGTGGATTAATTTCTGATTTTAATTTTAATGTTAAATAAATCACTAATAAACAAATATGAAATTTATCATGCAAGTTGCAAGTTTTTTTTTATATAAAATAAATTTTTATTAATATATTAAAAATATATAAATAAAATTATATTATTTTAAAGTATATAAAATATATATAATTTATAAAATTATTATATTATAAAAAATAAATAATAATAATAATATATCACAATTAATTTCATTTTTAATAAGATACTTAATTCATTTATTATATATAAAAAAATAGTGAACTATCTCTAATACGAGAAAATAATTTTATTTGAGAATGATAAATAATACTTATTAAATAATAATAAATTTTCATTTAAAAAAATATATACATTTCAAATAATTATATATAAAACTCTATAATAAAAATTTAAATTAAATTTTATTTTATTTTATGTTAAAAATAAAAAATAAAAATAAATATTAAACTGCTTTGAAAATTATTTAAAAATACTTCACATATAAAAACATATAAAATTAAAAAAAGAGAAAAAATACGTTCAGAAAAAAAAAGATGGCTATAATTTCAATTGTACATATCTTATTTCGGTATATATTGATTTTCATCAATCATTTTTGAATTATTTTTTTATTTATATCATTTATATTTTTAGATTTTAATTTATTTCAATAAAATTTTCTAATTTTAAATTTTTTACTAAAATTTTGAACTATAAAAATAAAAATCTGAAAATATCAGTGACATAAATATATATATATATATAATCAGGGGCGAAGTCAGGCTTTGGAATAAAGGGGGGCGAAATTTTTTTTGTAAATTTTAACTTTTCCTTAATTATTTGTTTCTTATTTTATTTTAATAGTATTTTTTAAATTTATTAATTTATTAATAATATATTTTTATTATTAAAAAATAATTAATAAAAAAATATTAATATATATGTGTACAAAATTTTAAATTTATAAGATTTTTCATAATAAAAGTAAAATAAAGAGAAAAAAAATTAAATAATGAATATAATTTCTTAAAAAATAATTAAAATAAATGAGTTATTTAATTCATTAAATGTATTCAAATTAATTTAGTTAAAAAATTTATCTCTTTGTTTATTTTTTTTTTGCATTTATATATTATTAATATTTTATCAATATTTTAAAATAAAACTATTTCATATAGAATAAATAATTTATTGTATTTTTTTTACTTCTTGTAAAAATTAAAAAAAAATAGGGGGGCAATTTAAAATTTTTTTAAAATATTAATAAATAATTTAAATTTTTTTAAAAAATATTACATATATATAAAAATTTTTAAAAAGAGAAGGAGGGCAACTGCCCCCTTCTCTTCAACGTCCCTTCGCCACTGTATATAATTAGAATGGTGAAATTACCGCAAATTCATTGGAGAATATTTGTTTTTTCAGTATTTGTAGGTCTAATTTTCCATTTCTCCATCTATATGACAGCTGGCTCCACTGTTCCGTTCCGTAATTGGCTATTGTTGTTTTAAGTTTCAAGATGTACTAGAAGGTTCTAGATAACCTTTCAATGTATTCAGCATTTAATATTAATGCGTCTTAATTGATCAAATTAAACTAATTTGGACAATAATTAATGGTTTAAAACTAGTAGGAAAAAAAAAACTTCTAACCTTTTCAATTATTTTCTATCAAACCCAAATAATTTTTGGATTAAATGAACCAATTAAATAAAAAATTATTGTTAAAGCTAAATTAGTTCTTGATTTTTAATTTTTTGGTAAATTAGATCCAACTTTTCATTAAAAAAAAATTAACTTATTCAGATTTTAAATAATAAAATAACTTTAAAAAATGACAGTTATTTTTATATTCTATAACTGTAAAAAAATTAAAATTTATTTATTTATTAAATTTTCTTTTTATCATATTTTTTCTCAACTTTCCCATTTAATAAACATTTTTTTCTTAATTTTACTAAATCATAAATGTTCATATTCATTGGTTTTGATTTCCTGATTTTTACTTTTTGAATTGATAGATTTTACTTTTTTATAAAAAATTATTTTTAAACATATAAATATCTTTTAATAAAATTAAATCTATTTGATTAAAAAAATAAGAGGAAAAGACTAACATCGATTTAATTGATTTTCAAATGTTTTTTTTTTTGAAGAATAATCGATTTTCAAATGTTAGTAATTAATCTAATTCTAAAATTATTTTTATATATAATTGAATACAGTTGAAAAAATTAACTAGGCACATTATAAGAATATGTCAAATCCATATTATATACGTATAAACACCACTATAATTAAAAAGTTTATATATTTTATTTTAAATTAAATTAATCGACTAATATATTTGCAGTTTTTATATTTATCTATTTTAATTATTTTGCTAATACGATTTTAAAATTATATTTAATATAATTATAATTAATAATAATTATATAATGAGCAGTCTAGTGATAAATATATATTTTTATAAATAGTAAACTTAAATCAAAATATAACTATAAGTATATACAAATTACTAGAATAACATTCCGTGCGATGCTGTGAATATTTTTACTCAATATATATATATATATATTAATTTTAAAATTTAAATAATTTTAAGCAAATTAAATAAAAATTAAATTACAAAAATTATAAAACTAAATCTAAATAAAATTTAAATGGTAGCAAGCTAAAAATAGATCTAGCAAAAAAGTTAAATAACATAAATTAAAAAATAAAACCAAATCAAATAATAAATCTAAACAAAAATTAAAGTAAAACAATTATATAATTATAATTAAAACAAAGCCAAACAAAAAAAATAAATTATAGAAATTGAAAAAAAACTCTAACATAAATTAAAATAAAATTACAGTTTTTTTAAAATTAAATAAAAAATTATTAATTTAAAAAAAATAGAAAAGAAGTTAAAATTTTCTATAAAAAAAGCTAAAACTATCATAAAAATAGATAAGAAAAAAAATCAAAAAATTACAAAAAATTCATAAAACAACCAAACAATACTAAAAATAAACAAAATAAATAAATAATAGACTAAATGAATATAAAAAATATATAAAAAATAAAAGCAATAAATTAAAAATTTTATATATTACTTACACGTTAATTATACATTAGTATATTAGTTGAATAATAATTTTATGGTTTTAAAATTGAATAGTATTATGTGAAAAGAGAGTAATAGTTTTTTGTGTTTATATAAAGAGAAATAATTAATTATTATCAATATTACATAGAATATTATAATTCTATTTAAATTCTCTAAATAAATAAAATTATTATCAATATTAAATAAAATATCATAATCATATTTAAACTCTCTAAATAAATATAATTATTATCTATATCGCATAGGATATCATAATACCATTTGAACTTTTCAAAAAAATATAATTATTATCAATATTAAATAGAATATCATCATCTTATTTGAACTCTTTAAACATAAATCATTATCAAATACAACATTCTAGTTCTATTTGAACTTTTTAAATAATTATCAAATAAATATTTATTATATATTAAATAATTAAAAAAAACTCAAAAAGAAGTTAAAATTTTCTATAAAAAAGCTAAAAATATCATAAAAAATAAATAACAAAAAAATCAATACAAAATATTACAAAAATTCATACAACAACCGAATAATACTAAAAATAAACCAAAAAAAATAAATAATAGACTAAATGAAATATAAGAAAAAATATTAAAAATAAAAAATACAATATATTATCTATACATTAATTATATAATAGTAAAGTAGTTGAATAATAATATTATGGTGTTAAAATTAAATAGTATTATATGAGAAGAGAATAATATTATTAAATTAAATAGTATTATATGAGAAGAGAATAATAGTATTTTTTGTGTTTATATAGAGAGAAATAACTAATTATTATAATCTTATTTAAACTTTCTAAATAAATATAATTATTATCAATATTAAATAAAATATTATAATTTTATTTGAACTCTTCAAATAAATATAATTATTATCAACATCAAATGATATCATAATCATATTTGAACTCTCTAACATAAATCATTATCAAATACAATATTCTATTTCTATTTAAATTCTTTAAATAATTGTCAAATAAATATTTATTATATATTAAATATTTTAAAAAATCTCGAAAAGAAGTTAAAATTTTCTATGAAAAAAGCAAAAATATCATAAAAAATAAATAACAAAAAAAATCAATCCAAAATAGTACAAAAAATCCATACAACAATCAAATAATACTAAAAACAAACAAAAATAAATAAATAATAGACTAAACGGAATATAAGAAAAAATATTAAAAATAAAAGTAAAAAATTAATAATATGATATATTACCTACACGTTAATTGTACAATATTATAGTAATTGAATAATAATATTGTGGTTTTAAAATTAAATAGTGTTATGTGAGAAGAGAATAATAGTTTTTTTTTGTGTTTATATAAAGAAAAATAACTAACTATTATTAATATTAAGTAGGATATATCCTATTTAAACTTTTAAATAAATATAATTATTATCAATATTAAATAAAATATCATAATTCTATTTGAACTCTCCAAATAAATATAATTATTATCAATATCAAATAGTATATCATAATTCTATTTGAACTCTTTAAACATAAAACATTATCAAATGTAATATTTTATTTCTATTTGAACTCTTAAAATAATTATCAAATAAATATTTATTATATAATAAATAATTTAAAAAACTCAAAAAGAAGTTAAAATTTTCTATAAAAAAGATAAAAATATTATAAAAAACAAATAAAAAAAATTAACCCAACATATTATAAAAAATTCATACAACAACCAAACAATACTAAAAATAAACAAAAAAATAATAATAGGCTAAACGAAATATAAGAAAAAATATCAAAAATAAAAGTAAAATATTAAAAATATGATATATTACCTACATATTAATTGTACAATAATATAGTAGTTGAATAATAATTTTATGGTTTTAAAATTGAATAGTATTATGTGAGAAGAGAATAATAGATTTTTTGTATTTATATAGAGAGAAATAAATAGTTATTATTAATATTAAATAGGATATCGTAATTCATTTTAAACTCTCCAAATAAATATAATTATTATTAATATTAAATAAAATATTATAATCCTATTTAAACTTTTCAAATAAATAATTATTTATCAATATCAAATAAATAGGATATCATAACCCATTTAAACTCTTTAAACATAAATTATTATTAAATACAATATTCTATTTTTATTTAAATTTTCTAAATAATTTTTTAAAAAATATTTATTATATTAAATAATAAATTTAATTTAAAAATATTAAAAAAATAGATTATGATAAAATTGAGACGGAGACATGTACCATAATATTATGCCAACCATAAATATTTAATTAAAAAGTAAAAAAAAATTCATAAGCGGACTCATTTTGTGGGTTGAGTTTAATTAGTATTAAAATTTTAAAGGTTTATATAGAGATGAAAAATGAATGTGGGGTTAAACTAAAAAGAAAATGAATTTAAGATGGGTATTTTCTACAATGCTTAATTTTCTTACACTCTAATCGGTAGCGATGAGCAGTTTCGCGCTGAAATACAGAAAGAGAGATATATAATTGTATTTTCATTATTAATTAGCAAAAGCAAATAGCAGAAACGGAGCAGAAAACAGTAAAAATGGATAATAATGGATAGGGCAGATGCCGCAGTAGAAGAACAAGAAATACAGAAAAAAATTAAGTAACTTTTTCTTTATTTATTTTTTAATTAATTAATTAGGTGAAGATTTTGTCAGTTTGCAGTAGAGGAAGAGGAAAAACGAAGGTTATGATAATTTTCTGCTCTTTTATTGCAGTATATATTCATCATTCATGGAGCATGAAGCTATTGTTTGTTTATACGACCAAATTTCTAAATCTGCCTTTTCAGCGAACTCAAGAGCCATAACACGCCAGCTTTTCTTCTTATCTCATCACTATCTTACTCTCAAGTATATCCTCTCTTTCTCTCTCTCTAATTATTCAGTTGTCCCTTTTTCTTGTTTTCTTTTACACAATTATTTTTAATTAATTTCTTAATATTCTTCTAATTTTCAATAATTATCCATCTACACGTTTATATTGTATATAGTTGTTGAATTTTGCTTTGAACTTTGTCTTTTGACTGTTTTTCTGACTGGGACATTCTTTCTGTTACAACTTCTTTCTCCTCCTCCTCTTCCTCCTTGTTATTCATGTTGCTTTTCTTGGTTAGTTTTCTTAAAATTTGATGCGGGTTTTTGATTTTTGGAGGTGGGTCTTTGTTCAAATTGAAAAAAAAAAAATGATTCTTGATATGTTCTTAAGGAGTATCTACTAAAAAACTTTCTTTAGGTCACTTCCATTTTGATCTTTTTCTTCTTTCTATTCTTCTGGAGATATTAATGGGGTTTGAGAAAGAGATTCTTCTTAGAACTGTTTTAAATTCAGTATTGATTTGTATTATTGTTAATTATAAAATATTTATTTAGGGGTTGGTAGCCTGCAACTTTGAGTTACTGTACTGTTTTTTCCTCTAAAGCTGCTTCAAGTTCCAAGTTTGTTGGCGTGTTGGTGATTGGACTTGAGGTTAATGCACTTCTTATATCTCTTTTATTTTTCTGTTCTTTTCCCCCCTTTTTCTATCTCAATTTGGGTGTGATTCAAGATGTTAGTTCATTTTTCCTTTTCCTTTCAATTTTCATCTAGGGTTCTTGTCTGATTTTGAATATAATTTGATGCTTTGATCTGTTCTTCAGTGGTGAAATGTCGATTAGATAGATATTTCTTGGCTAGAAATTTGGTTATTATAGTGTTCAACAAGCATATCAGCTTCCTAATTGTGTTATTTTTGTAAATCATTTGGTACAATGCTTCTTTTGTACATGATCTGTTACCAGGGTCCTTGTGTTCATGCTTTATGCCATTGAGTCTTGGATATAATCTTTGTAGTGGTTAATGTCCTAAGGGGATAGGATTGCTTGTTCAATTACTATTTTAATTGTTGTTATTTTCATATGCCTGTGATGCCAGCCCCGAGTATTTTCAGATCCCAAAAAAAAATCTTGACCAATTTTAGTCCATAAAGATTTACCTAGGGAACTGGCTCAAAAAGTTTTAGAGTTTGTGGTAGTTATCTGGAACTTATGCTTTGATGTGCATTTCAGGAAGTGTGTTTAAAAATTTTGCATATCTGTGAGGATAAGAAAATTCAATCTATAAATAAAGCATGAGCCAACCTAAAATCAAGCGTAGAGTGGGTAAATATGAAGTGGGAAGAACAATTGGTGAAGGTACATTTGCAAAAGTAAAGTTTGCAAGGAATTCTGAAACAGGGGAGCCTGTTGCTTTGAAGATTCTTGACAAAGAGAAGGTTCTTAAACACAAGATGGCTGAACAGGTCTGGTTAGTTGTTTTTGCAATTTATTGTGTATTGCCAGCTTTATTGTCATTTTCACGTCTTATTTCTTATGAAAAGGATTAATGTTTTAATGCATTTGTCTTGCAATTTCTTTCCATTGTACTCTGAAAGCACTTGGCTGCTTGTATCAATCAATTTTTTTTTCTGTGGCTGTCTTAACTCCTCCCCTGGTGGTCCAAGGGGCTTCTGTTTTTTCTCGATGTATCCTATCATTGAAAATTATGCCAAGAAATTACTGGGTGCTAAATTGCATCAGGTATCCTAAATGCTTGAGTATGTTTCTACAGATCAAGCGAGAGATAGCAACCATGAAGCTCATAAAGCATCCACATGTTGTTCAATTATATGAGGTTTCTCTCTCTCTTTCTCTCATTCATGCTATTATGTATAATTTGCAACAAATTAATTCTTTTGATTCTATATATAGGCAACATAAGATTTTTCTAGTTCTTTTTATGCATGCATTTTGCTAGAAACCAACAATGGTAATTTTGATTTATCCATTGTGCATATTTTCCATGTAAATGGTGTTTAATATCTCTTTAATGAGTGGAGGAAGGATTATTGACATAGTTATAATGATTCAGTGAAGCGGCTTCCAAATTAATAATAAGAAATGAATATTCTAAATAACACTTTGAATTTCCTATGGCAAAATTGTCAATTTTTATTTGGAGATGTGATCTTTCTGCTAATTTTGGTCCCACTACTTAATAATGTATTTTAATGTTTTCAGTAATTATCACCTGCCATTTGAGTTAAATCTGGATTCCGTGCTGTTTAAAACACCATTTTGGTATTTATACAGCCATAATGTGCTTGTCAAATAATTATGATTGGCCTGTCCAAAATTAGTACTTTATGAACTTGAACAAGGATGATAAATTTATTTGCTTGGTGAAAGATCTACCAAATGGATACTTTTATTTTCCAGGTGCTGGGTAGCAGGACAAAGATATTTATTGTCTTGGAGTTTGTTACTGGGGGAGAGCTTTTTGACAAAATTGTAAGTTGGTGTGTCTCTGTTCAAACTGTTTTTGTCAGCCTTCCACTTTTAGTCTGCTTGATATTTGTGATATATTTAAAGACTTGCCCTTTTTACAATTTCTGCAACCTGCCATTGTAGCTCCATTAACCATTGAAAGTTGTGCCCTGAGATAGTCATCATAGTATTAATATTACTGTTTATAGTGTTGATAGGAGTGAGTCTCAGATTGCTTGTTGAGCCTGTGTTTACACGACCGTGTTTTCATTATGAAGGTAAACCATGGACGGATGAGAGAAGATGAAGCTCGGAGATATTTCCAGCAGCTTATTAATGCAGTTGATTACTGTCATAGTAGGGGTGTCTACCACAGAGACCTGAAGGTACTCAAAATTTTATCACCAGTAAACATGTAGATGATAAGATTTATTATTCTTTTATCACAGACACTTTGATAGATAAACCTGATGTGCTCATAAAAGAAAGTTCATTGTCTTCTTGGCTCTTTTTTTTTTCCGGCTGCAGCCAGAGAATCTGCTGTTGGATGCTTACGGCAACCTCAAAGTTTCTGATTTTGGATTGAGTGCATTGTCCCAACAAGTCAGGGTAATTATCGCCAAATTTTAATGTCTTAGCGTTATTTAGTATGGTCATCATTGCCAACCAAACCTTACCAGGAATCAGACCAGTTTTTATTATTGGAACAGGTTTGATAACTAGTCTTAGTTATTATGAATCTTATTCACACAACGAGATCTTAACTTGGCTCCAAAAATATCACAATTTCTATTCTAGAAACTAGATTTATATGTCTGTTGAGTCTTATTTTACTCAGGTCAATGAACCTTCAATTTGTTGCAAAAAACTAACCTTGCCCTAGGTGCATTTGCATCAAATGGTTTGTCTAGATTATCTAGTTAAATGATTTCTTGTGTCATTAAAACTAATTGAAGTGTAAAGCATTTTTGAGGCAGTTTATCTCATCAATACATTGTTATCTCTTATTGGTTTCTATATTTTTATGTGCTTATTTGTCACAATACTCAAGCAGCATACTAGTTATATGAAAATGTTTTATTATCAAAATTGACTATCAAACCTCGATTAATGCTCATAATGTTGCATGCTTCGTGTTTATAATACTTCTGGGTGGTGGGTCCATAGTGTTATAATTCTTATGGATGATGCCCGTAGCACTAAAGCATTGGGGTTCATGGGCAACCACTGTTATGATATGGGAGGAGGAATGTCATTTTATAGGAGACTCAAATGGTATGGCAAGTATGGGAAAGTAGGATGGCAAAGGATCATTGTTATTAGCTTGTTTTTTTATTGAAATATTTAGGCAAAGGAAAATCAATAACGGTGGGGGTGGAGGATTCTTAAAAAAGAGGGGAAGAGAAATAGAGTTATATATGATAGAGAACGTTTGAGGCTACATAATGATCTGAAAAACTCCCAAACTGAGACTTGGAGTGGTGTATTTGTCCAGTTTATCACAATTTAGCAAGTTGCTGTCAATTTGGCTAAGGACAAATAAAAAGTGGTCACCTGTCTTAGACAAAACGTGGTTGCCATTTTACCCTACTAACAGAGGAAAAGGATATGTTCTATCCTTGATGGGCCCAGAAGTCTTGCAGAAAAAAAAACCCTCGAAAATTCAACTCATAAATTTAAGTTTAATGATCATCAAATTAATCACTTGATGGTGCGTGTTAAATGGAAAAAATGATAACCATAACAAATGGCAGCTTGCTACTGTTTTAAAATAATTTGTCTGCAATCAGTAGTTACAAATATTGTAGCTTGCTACTGTTTTAATAAAATTACAGAGTGCAAGAATTGTTTCTTACTTAGTTTATTTGGCAGGACGATGGTCTGCTTCATACTACTTGTGGAACTCCAAATTATGTTGCTCCCGAGGTTTGTATAACTGGTGTTATGCAGAAGTTTTTCTGTCATTTATCCTTGTGAACTTTTGGCTGGTATTCTATCATTGCTCAGGTTCTTAATGATAGAGGTTATGATGGGGCTACGGCAGACTTGTGGTCATGTGGGGTGATACTCTTTGTACTGCTTGCAGGGTACTTGCCTTTCGATGATTCTAATCTTATGAACCTGTATAAAAAAGTGAGCATTTTACAGATTTTTGTAGAACTGTTCTTTTGTTGTTCTCTGTCCTCTGGTTTTCACTTTTCCTTTCTATGTATGCAGATTTCAGCAGCTGAGTTCACTTGCCCCCCTTGGCTTTCTTTTGGTGCCATGAAATTAATTACTAGAATTTTGGATCCCAACCCTATGACAGTAAGTAATTGTATTTTTTTTTTCATTTCATTCTTTCCTTGGGCTTCTGGCTTTAGTATTTATTTTTTACATTTCTCTCATATAAAAGGTGTTAAACAAACACTTGTTGATTATTATACATTATTTTATGTAAACTCCAATTTTTAAAAAAGCAAGGGAATCTATATAGTATGTCTTAACTGGATGCTAAAATTGAATGGAAATGAAGCTAACAATTCATTTATGAAGCAACATTAGTGGAAATGGTGACAGCTTTTGGAATAAGATTGTGCATGACAAACACCTCTCTTTTTGTATAGGGTTTAGATCTCAAAATGTTCACAATATTGCTGTTGCGCAGATGATGAAATGCTAAATGTAGGTTAAAATTCTAGGAAGTCCATTTATACGTTTATATCAATTAAGAAATTAGAAATTTTGAATTCCTTGTGCAGTTTAATTGAGCTACAATCTCCCAGAGAGGGTGGTGAGATGGCAAAATGAGAATGCTAAATTGTTACTCCACTGGACATGGGATATGATTATAAATTGTTACTCCACTGGACATGGGATATGATTATGACTCCTAACCAACATTTATACCGTACTGCAGTTTCCCTTTTGCAGAATCCACCAATAGAATACCAAGTGGGCTAATACAACTTAATTTTCACATGATAATTTTATCTGTTATGATCCTTTCTTCTGCTTTAAAATTTTTGTAGTAAAGTAAAAAGTATTATATTCTGCCAAGATGAACTTATGATGCCTTTTCTTGCCTGTGCTTTACCCAACCATTGCTTCTGTAATTTGCCTCCGGATGCATGTATACTGTCAATGTATAAGCTGCATCAAGTAGTTATTTGCAGCCCTTTAAAGCTCATGCTATAATTTTGAGCTTTCAATGCTTTTTGTTAGCCCTACAAAAGAACCATTCGTTTTGATTTTGCTTTATTATTATATATGTTTTATATGGCTTGACCTTTTCATTTGGTTTGTCTCTGAATTATTTTTTTTTAATGGTGGCAGCGTATCACTATACCTGAAATCTTGGAAGATGAATGGTTTAAAAAAGGGTATAAGCCCCCCGTGTTTAAGGAGAAAGAAGATACCAACTTGGATGATGTTGAAGCTGTTTTCAAGGACTCAGAAGTAAGTGCTATAAATAGAACTATTCTACACAATCTGGAGAACTTGCTGCAATCGTTTCTCACTGCTTAATGATGGTAATTTTTTGAAATTCCATTTATTGGCATTGCTACAGGAACACCATGTAACAGAGAAGAAGGAAGAACAGCCAACAGCTATGAATGCATTTGAGTTAATTTCTATGTCAAAAGGACTAAATCTTGGGAATTTGTTCGACGCAGAACAGGTTTGCAAGTCAAAAGGCTTTCTTTGTGTTGTACCTTGAAACTTCCATATTTTAGATTGTTGATTCTGTATGTGTACATACACGTGCCTTCATGCAAAGTAAATAATGATAGTAGATCAAACATCCCCTTCTTGTCTCTTAAATAAGAGTTAGCTAACATATCATTCCATTTGCAGGCTGGTAGGATCTAGTAGTCAGGATGTGTCTGTTTGTGTATGGTATGTGAATGTGCATGTGTATGTTTTGCCTTCGTTATCTTGTCATTTGATTTGAGCATTTCAAGTATATTTTAACTCAGAATGTACTTAAATTCATGCGTGAATGTGCATGTGAAGGGGATGCTTGAAACAATCGAGGATCTCTCATTGTTACTGGACCATGTCATATAAATTCATTGTAGGTTTGATAACAAAGAGATGTCTAGTGGGTTATAGTGGGCATGCAACCTATGAAACTATGGACTATGAGATTGAGAAGTAACTTTTTTTTGGTTGAAACAGTATCTATTCACTATATTGAATTGTAGACTGTATTTAGCTACTGAAACTTAAACCTTGTATTATTCTCTGTTCATATTTTGTGATTATGTGGTTGACTACAGGAATTTAAGAGGGAAACAAGGTTCTCGTCTAAATGTCCTGCAAATGAGATAATCCATAAGATTGAAGAAGCTGCAAAGCCTCTTGGTTTTGATGTTCACAAGAAAAATTACAAGGTGCAAAATGTAAACAGTATGCATTGTTCTTATTTGCCATTAGTATGAGTGCCTGAGTTGTATATTTGATGTTTTATTCAGCTGAGGCTTGAAAATATGAAAGCTGGGAGAAAGGGAAACCTTAATGTTGCCACTGAGGTCAGTGAAAATGAAACTTGCTGTCAAGGTCTAGTCAGTAGAACAATTTTTTTTTTACTAATTCTGCATTTTCCTATTTATCAGATTTTTCAAGTGGCACCTTCTCTACATATGGTTGAAGTGCGAAAAGCAAAAGGAGACACATTGGAATTCCATAAGGTACCATCTTTCTCTTTTTCTTCATCCTTTTTTTTAAATTTTTTTTTTTGTAAAGGGAGATGAAAATTGAGATTTGATGAGAATTTTTCCTAGCTTATTGTTATCAATTGATTTTCTTCTACTCCAGGTGAAAAAAGTAGTAGTTAAGGGCTTCTAAATGGTGGATGGTCATTGGTCACAATAAAGATCTTAGGAATGCCATTAGTTGATTCTTTTAGGGATTAAAATTTGGCCAGGCGCTTTGAGATTAATGTTCAACTTGATAAGATGTATAACTAAAAATATTCAGATTGGGATTGGGAGACTTAAGCTTGATATTTCAGGTGAAAAAAAGCTTGGTTTTATTAAGTAAGGTTTATACTCATTTCAAATAATAAAAGGCAGCTAACTTGATATGGAAAGATTGGGGCCGGACCTGTTGGAAAATATGCAGATAATTAGAAGAGGAATAGCTAAGAGAGAGAACAAAGACGGTGCCTTTTTGAACTTGAACAATTAAACCAAAATATTTAATTCATTTATCAAAATTATATTCCGAAATCTTTATTTATTCTTACAAAACAAAGGAGGTTTAAGGTTTGGAACTTGGACCAAGCACTGTGGAGTTTGTATCTTGTTCATGTTTTGCAGCACCATGTGCATTCAAACTCCTAAAAGTGCAGTAAACTGATTGGCATTAGGCAAGTTTCTGAAAGCAAAAACGTTTGAAACATTGAACCAGAAAAGCAAGTTTCTACTATCAAGGAACTGTTATAATTATGCTGACAAGGTGGTCTTATGGTATCTGTCTAACAACTATAGTCCTAGTCTCTTAAATTATTCTTTCTATTTTATTGCATATGTTGTTCAAGTTGTTATGCCTTGTTTGATTTTTTTTCTCTGCAGTTCTATAAAAACCTCTCGACCTGCCTCGAAGATGTTGTCTGGAAAACTGAGGAGGACATGCAAGAAATGAAGTAAAAATAATGCCTGTTCTGAAGTATGATGATCGATCATCTTTCGTTCATGTCACCTCGTCAAACGTGTTATACTTGTTCTATATCTTCATTCTTTATCAGCTCAGCCCCTTTTTTCCTGGGACCATTTTGTGTCATGTAGAAATAGAAGAGACATGATTTCACCAATTGCTTTCCTTGCTATTATTGTTGGAAAGCATGGAAAAATTCTCATAGTGCTCTTGTTTGTTTCTCTTCAACTGGACAATGTTAATAACGAAAGATTGGAAGATCAGAAGTGTTTGTAAATGTTTTCTTTTTCTTTTGTTGTTTATACTGCTGTTCTTGTTTCATTTGCAAAATGATTTTTGAAAGTTCTGTTTCCGTGTCAAGTATATATTCAGATAAGTTAGCTTCTAATGTTTCAAAATCAATTCGAATGGCTATAATATAGTTGTTCTTTTGGAAATTTGAGAAATTTTTATTATATTTTTTTTGCCAGAATTTGAGAAATTGTTAATTTTGAAAGTATAAATCAATAAATTTTGAGTACTTGTATAATTGGACTAAGAAAAAGACAATCTTATGAGTGAAAAAAATATGTATAAAAATCTCATTATTTATTACTGTTATTCAGCATATATTAATTTCATATTTTTTTCCTAGTACTAAAATGTATTTTTTATTTGAAATTTATTTGAAGTCCAAAAAATTGTTTAAGATGAGTTAAGTAATTAATCAAAATTATTAAATTTAATCCTAATATTTTTATTGAACAATGCTAATTAATAGTTAAATTTATTTATTTTTTCTATGATACAAATACAGCAAAACCAAAAATTTATTTTATTTGCAATTTCAAACAATACAATTTTGATTTGAGCAAATCAATATATAGCAAACAAGAAGAAGACAGAACAAGTAATGGTCCCTATTCGCCTGATAAGTCATGAACTGATTAGAAATAGTTCCTCTTGCCTTAAAGGTTACGTACAAGGTAATAGAAGCATCCCTATTCTCCTTAACAATATCAACAAATTCCAGCTTCTCTCCCTCTGTTATTCTGTTGTGAAAATTAATGGCGACGAAAGTGGCATCCTTAATCCATATGGCTCTGTCGTCGTTATTAAGATCCACCGGACAAATTTTACCCATAAAAGGACTAAGATTAGGTGCATAATCAACATCGAAACCATTGCTGCTTTCTATCTGCTCACAATAGTTGAAAAACTCCAGTGCTTTGTTCCTCGTTTTCAAAATCATCAGAGAAAGGAAATTGCTTTATGCCACTGCTGCTGCTGCCTTTTTCCACCTTCATCCTCCTAGCAGAAGAAGACCCTCCCCCTCCCTTCTGGCTGAGGTATGACCGGAAAGGTGGAGACTTGGCGTGGTTGATCATTGTAAAATAAACCCTAGCTTTTTCACCTTCAATGTTCACAAATTTAGGATTTTAATTGATTTTAAAAGGTTTGATGATTTTAATGGAATTATATAGATTTTTTAATATTTTTATGTGAAATTTAATGGAGTTAATTGAATTTTTATTATAGTTTTTAATACATTTTAATGAAATTTTAATTTTTTATATAATTAATATTATGATGAAAGTATAATATATTTTATTAAAAATATTATATTATAAATATAAATTTTATGATATTAGATAAATAAATATTATAAAATTTTATAATAAATAAAATATATAGGTATAATTTTTTTAATATTATTATTGTAAGATAAAAAATTATAAAATAATAAATATAAAGATGATTAAAATATAAAATAATATTAGATACATATATTAAAGTATTATAATATATAAATATATTAGAGTATTATATTATTTTTATTATTTATTATTATATATAAAATAAATTATAAAAAAATTACATATTATTTATAGTGAAAGAATATTAAAAAAATATAACTGAGCTTTTTATGCATAATTAATAAGCATCTATTTATAATTAAAATTTAAATAAATTATATATTTTTAAACTATTTAATATGACAATTCAATGATATTTCAGAACCATTAAATATATCACCTAATATATATAACTATTTTTTAAATTGATATATTTTTATTTAAATTTTAAAAATATGATATTATTCGATACAATTAGAACACAATACACTTTAAAATAAGATAAATTTTTTTTTCTATAATTGAAAAGTATTTCAAATATGTTCAACTTATATATATTATAGTTAAAAATAAAATACAACTTATAAAAGATTTTTATGAATTTTTAAACTATTTAATATGAAAATTTGAGAATAAAAAATATAATTTAAAAAAAATTTTATAATTAAGGTTATAAAATTTTACTAATTTTGAGTTTCTTGTAGATAAATATTTATTAACAAAAGTTTAATAGCATAAAAGTCAGCATTGTGAAGTGTTATATGATATATGTTAAGAGAAATTTTATATTAAAAATATGAATTTTCGTGAAAGATATATAAGTGTAAAAAATTTAAAATAGAGATTGGATTTGTGAAATTTTTGAGATGAAACATTGATTTATAAAATAGTTTTCTATTTATATCTAACATGCTAAAATCCAATAAAATTTAAATATTTATAAAATTTATTAAAATGAATGACTTTTTGAATACAATTAAATTTTAATAGACTTTTAAAAAGTTATTATTAAATGCCATTAGATTTTATGAGATTATAAATAAATATGAATAAAATACCATTAGATTTTTAAAATCAATTAAAATCTTTATATAATATACCCCCTTAATCTATATTTATTTATATAATTAATTCTTTTATTAATTACATATATATAATTAAATTTTATTTCATGAAATATAAAAGGAAAAAAATAAAATTTTTAGCAAATAAAATTTTTAGCTTTTTTTTAAGAAAAAAAATAAAATGTGCTAATACTACAGCGTTTTAGATTTTTTTATTTGGTAAAAACTATTTTTGGATAAATATAAAAAATTTTAATATTAAAATTTTGGATAAATATAAAAATATTTGTTAATATTTTTGAATTAGTTTGGAGTAATTTGGGAAACTTGAAACTTTTAAACAAGTAAAAGAGTGAAGAGATAGGGAAGATAGATGTAACACCCCGTACCCCATATACGTACACCGCATACACACACACTATATATGATATACGTATACCGAATATAAGGGTGATATAGCTCATTTTAAAACAAACCAATCTTTACCATAAAATCAAATCATCATTACTAAAATCTGAATAAACTAAAAACATTTAACTTACATTATAGAAATCAATAGAGAAAACATTCCTTACTAAAATACATATTCATATATCTTCATTACCCCAAAAGTTTATCCAAAACATTAGTTTAATAAGCAGCGGAAAAATGCATCGGAGTATACATATGTTTACATCAAAATTAATAAGTACAAAAATATGAAATTTATACATGCTGGCAGTTTGTCTCTGATCTTGATGTCAACAACTCAACACTGCTCTCACAAACTCAAGCCTAGACTCGACTCGGTCTAGACGAGCTCTCCAGCACAACCGGATCTATTCTGTCACCTGCGCGATGAACCACAATCGCGCTAAGCAGAAAGCTTAGTGGTACAAACTATGATTCAACATAGATCAATGTGATGCTAATGCACAATACATATGAATATATCAACTCATTACATTATAACTCAACATATTAATCATTTGAATCATATTTCATAATTCACATTAAAGCAAAGACAAATATGAGCCCAAAAAGGATCTAATATGCTATTCAAAGTTCAGAGTTACTGCTTTGGTCCATAATGACACCTTGTGTCTAGCCCCGTAGGCAATATATATCCATGGATAATGTAACAGCCCCAGTCTCTTGGACCTCAACCTGGCTAGACCCTTGGACCCAGTATCTTGGTCCTCAACCGACTAGACTGTTACAGTTTTTGAGGCTTACGACCTAATCTTTTCAATCCAAAAACATCACATTTATCAGCTGGGCTCGGCTTACGATCCGGTCTTTTCATCTGCCCAGCAATTTATAGGTATGTCGCCAAACTCAAAACTATGAAAATTGAATAACATACTAGGCACACAACTTATTCATTTATCTCATTATCGAATACTTTCATAATTCATTTTCTCATAATCAAACTAGGCACATTGCCTTATTATATCATCATTTTCTCATATTTTCTCATTCTTCTCATTTATATCAATATCAGTTTGTTATTTTATGATTTCACATATCATATCACATTATTCCACATTTCTTTTCATATACAACTCATTACTCAATTGCATTGATATATCAACATAATTCACATTATATATATCATAATATATAACTCATTCATCAACAATATATCAAGTAACTTAACACATTTCTCAACTAAATGTGTTAAGTCCCAATGTCATATAAATGTATGCAATCATTCAAAGTTTGTACTTATCTCTTAAAGCAACAACACCACTCTAACAACTTCCTCTTCCAAGATATCCCTCAAACCTTAGCTAGGGTAACTCAATTCTCTTCAAAACCTGATCCAAAGGTGATTATAAATACTCACTTAGTGTTACACATAAGAAAATAAGGATAAGAACTATCTAAGGCAAACTCTACACTTGACACGCTCAACAACACGGGCGTGTCCCTGACCATGCCCTAAATCCACAACACATAAGCTTTGACACGCTCAGTGACATGGGCGTGTCACTGGTCGTGTCAATTCTTCTTCAATACAGAAGCTATGACACGCTCAGTGACATGGGCGTGTCACTGAACGTGTCAATCTTCCAACAACACAGTAGTTGTGACACGTTCAGTGACATGGGCGTGTCACTGGACGTGTCAATACTACCACTACACAGAAGCTGTGACACGCTCAGTGACATGGGCGTGTCAGTGGACGTGTCACCAACCAAGAAAATAGAACCAACAACATGTCCAAAGACATGGCCGTGCTAATGGGCGTGTCAGGCCAAAAACCCTGAAATTGACACCAGAACACCACATCCAATAAACATCTTCCAATAACCATATCAACAACACACAAACTCAATCAAAACCATCACAATCCATGTAATGCTTGAGTAAACCTTAAAACAACTCAATTACAAACATCAAAACACAATATCAACCATATCTCATAACTCAAACTTACACAATCCACAACACTTGTCTCTATCACCAAACTTAACCCTTTTCTCTTCAATCCAACCCCACAATCAAAGTTAATAAGGCCAAACACTTCAAACATACCAAAACAACCAAAAAGACATCTACCATAACCATTCACCAAACTCAAAATCACAACTGAAAAGAAAATAAAGAAACAAGTTGGAAACTTACCAAAAGTGAAGAAAATTCTTAAAACTCCAACTTAATCTCTTGAAAACCTTCAATCTCTTGAGTTTGCAGGCAACAAAATCTCTTTTTCTTTGGTTGATAATGGTGGCCGGCCAAAGAAAAGAAATAAAAAGATGAAAGTTAACTACACACACTCTTCTCTTTTAACCAAAACATCTTTCCCCAAATCACTCTCCACCAAGTATTTAATTAATAAAATAATAACCCAATTACATCATCTTCCACTGAGTTAAATAAATCCATTTAAATACTAAAATATCTTTTGACCTATTAAACCCATTGACTAGTATATAATGTATATATCTCCATATACAAAGCATATACACACTCCTCCCTCTTATCTTTTCACTTAATTATAAATACACTTTTAAATCTTTTAATTAATTCTCAACAAATAATATTCCAAAATTTAGGGTACTACTTGGGATATTACAATTCTCCCCTTCTATAAATAAATTTCGTCCTCAAAATTACTTGTTCTCAAGTCTGAAATAATTGGGGATACTGATCTCGCATCACTTGCTCACTCTCCCAAGTTGCCTCTTCCTTAGCATGATTCTTCTAAAGAACCTTCACAAGTGGTACTTTCTTATTTCTCAACTCCTTCGATTCATGTGCCAAAATAGCCACCGGTTCTTTCTCAAAAGTTAGATCTGAACTCACCTCAATAGATTCTACTAACAGAACGTGAGATGGGTCTAACCTGTACTTCCGTAGCATAGAAACATGAAAGACATTATGAATTCTATCAAAATTAGGCAGCAAAACGAGTCAATAAGCCACTGGTCCAACTCTTTCCAGTACCTCATATGGTCCAATAGAACAAGGACTCAGCTTCCCTTTGCGGCCAAATTTCAAAATTCTCTTCCAATGAGACACTTTCAAAAATACTTTATCTCCAATACTGAACTCTATGTCTCTCCTCTTCAAATCTGAATAGAATTTCTGCCGGTCTGAAGCTGCTTTTAAGCGATCCTGAATTATCTTCACTTTCTCTTTCGTTTCTTTAATCAAATTGAGACCAACCAACTTACCTTCTCCAACATAGAGGCGTCCTGCATCTTCTACCATACAATGCCTCATAAGGTGCCATTCTAATGCTGGACCGATGACAGTTGTTATAAGCAAATTCCATCAATTGTAAGAATCTATACCAACTTTCAGAGAAATTAATGACCCAGCTCCTCAACATATCCTCCAAAATCTGTATCACTCTCTCTGATTGTCCATCTGTCTGCGGATGAAAAGCAGTGCTAAAATATAACCAGGATCCCAAAGCATTATGCAAACTCTTCCAAAATCTTGAAGTAAACCGGGGATCTCGATCAGACACCAAAGAAATTGGGACTCCATGCAATCTCACTATCTCACTGATATACAGCTCAGCCAACTTCTCAAGAGAATAATCCATCCGAACTGGAAGAAAATGAGCTGTCTTCGTCAACCGATCAACAATCACCCAAATGGCATCTTGCTTCTTCTGAGTCAAAGACAAACCAGTCACAAAATCTATTGTTACTCACTCCCATTTCCATTCTGGCACTGTTAAATGGTTGCAGCAACCCTGAAGGAACTTAGTACTCGGCCTTCACTCTCTGACAAGTGAGACATTTGGATATAAACTCCGTTAAGTCCCTCTTCATACTAGACCACCAATAATATTGCTTCAAATCATGATACATCTTAGTACTCCCAGGGTGCATAGTAAAAGCCGACTGATGTGCTTCATCCAAAATAATCTTTTGCAGTCTTACATCATTAGGAACACACAATTTATCATTGTACCATAAACTACTATCACTTCTCATAAGAAAATCTCGGCTCTCTCCTTTTTGACAATCCAAAATAATCTTCTGAATTTTCTCATCTGCCAACTGAGCCTCTCTAATATGATCCAACAAAACTGGCCTCAATTGCAACTGAGCCAACAAAGCACCATCACTACAAGGCTCGAAACTAGCATGCAACGCTCTCAACTCAACAAGCAACGAGAGTGAATAAGTAGTCAAACCTGCTAAAGACTTCCGACTCAAGGCATCAGCATCAACATTCGCCTTATCAGGATGATAATCAATCAAACAGTCGTAGTCTTTAATCAACTCTAACCACCGTCTCTGCCGAAGATTCAGCTCTCTCTGAACACCCAAGTATTTCAAACTCTTATGATCTGTATAAATAAAACACTTCTCCCCATAAAAGGTAATGTCGCCAAATCTTCAAAGCAAAAACTATGGCTGCCAATTCCAAATTATGCATTGGATAATTTAACTCATGCGGCTTTAACTACCGAGAAGCATAAGCTATGACTCTACCCTCTTGCATCAAAACACAACCTAAACTATTATGTGAAGCATCACTATAAATCATATATAATTTATCTTCCACATGCAAGGTAAGAACAGGAGCTTGAGTCAACATCTCCTTCAACTGCTCAAAGCTTGCTTGACACTGATCTGTCCACACAAATCTAACTCTCTTCCGAAGTAATCTGGTGAGTGGAGTAGCTATCAAAGAAAAACCTTTCACAAACCGTCGATAATAGCCTGCCAAACCTTCTAAATTCTGTCACTGACTTCGGTGGACTCCAATTTAAAATGGCCTCAACTTTACTCGGATCAACTCTTATACCATCTGTTGAAACCACATGACCTAGAAAAGTCACTTGATCAAGCCAAAACTCACACTTAGCCAGCTTATCATACAACTGCTTCTCTCTCAAGGTCTGTAACACAAACCGTAGATGCTTTATCATGATCCTCCTTATTATGCGAATAAACCAAAATATCATTGATAAAGACCACCACAAACCGATCTAGATAGGGTCTAAACACCCTGTTTATTAAATCCATGAAAGCTGCTGGTGCACTTGTCAATCCAAAAGGTATAACCAAAAACTCATAATGCACATACCTTGTGCGAAAAGCTGTCTTGGGAACATTTTCCTCTTTGATTCTCAACTGATGGTACCCTGATCTCAGATCAATCTTGGAGAAAACTGTTGCTCCTTTCAACTGATCAAAGAGATCATCTATCCTAGGTAAAGGATACTTGTTCTTGATGGTCACTTTATTCAACTGCCTATAATCAATGCACAATCTTAAGGTACCATCCTTCTTCTTCACAAACAAAGGAGGTGCTGCCCACGGAAAAACAATAGGGCAAACAAACCCTTTATCCAATAACTCCTGCAACTGCACCTTCAACAATCTCAACTCAGCAAGTGCCATTCGATAGGGAGTAATAGAGATAGGAGTGGTACTGGGCAACAAGTCGATACCAAACTCAACCTCTCTCTTAGGGGGTATCCCTGGCAACTCCTCAAAAAAAAATATCTAAAAATTCAGCAACTGTGGATATACTATCAAGCTGAGAACCCACTACTCTGGTATCTACAACATGAGCAAGATAAGCATCACACCCTTTCCGAATCATCCTCCTAACTGCAACAGCTGAAACCAACAAGGATGCAAGTTGTCTCTGCTCACTAGATACCATCATACTTCTACCATCACCGGTTCTAAGGGTAACACACTTATTTTGACAGTTTACTATAGCTCCATGCTTAGATAACCAATCCATGCCTAAAATCATATCATACTCCTTAAAAGGCATCTCAATCAAATCACCAAGAAACTCTTCATCCTGAACAACCACTGGACTATCTCGGTGTATCTTACTCACCACAATATTATGTCCTAAAGGATTTGTCACTGAGACATCAAATCCTAGGGACTTAGAATGTAATTTAGACACAGGCAAGATGGATGCACTTATATATGAATGCGTAGATCCTGGATCAATCAAAGCAAGAACTAAAATGCAAAATAAAGAGAATGTACCTGCAATGACGACTGAAGCATCCGGCTGTCTCTGCATCACATACACTCACTGAGATGGCCCAGCCTCATCTGGCCTACTGCCTCCATATGTAGAGCCTCCTTTCTGACTAAACTCAGGTCGACCACCTTTACTAAAACCTCTACCACTACGACCTCCTCTGACACTAGGTCGAGAAACTGTAGAATCTGTCTGCCTATCCTCCTGTAGCTCAGGACAATCTCTGATGAAATGGCCTGGTGACCCGTATCTAAAACACATAGCTGGTCCACCTATCTTCCAACAAACACCCCCATGTATCCTACCACAATGGAAACATGTAGGTGGAGTAGACCTCTGAGCCACTGGGGTCGGTGCACTAGCTACAGAAACTGTAGGTCTCGATATTTGCCTCTGATGTGGTATTGACCTAGCAGGCTGCCTTTGGCCCCTACTGAACCTCTGAAAATGACCTCCACGGCCTCTCTTTACAGATGAAGACCTTGTCTCAAACTGGGGTCTCCTAACTCTGGTCTCTTCCTCAGTAGCAGCTGCTGCAATAGCCTGCACTCTCTCAACACTCCTGGCTGCTGCAACAAGCTGGGAAAGATTCTGATACCGGGAACCAGCAACAATACACATGATAGAGGGTCTCAACCCCTCCTCAAATCTCCTACACCGGTCTATCTCATGTGAAATAATCCCATCGGCATAATGACTCAACCGTGTGAACTCTACCTCATACTCTCTCACCGTCCGGTTATCCTATCTCAGACTCAAAAACTCCATCTTCTTAGCATCCTTATATTCTCTAAGAGTATACTTCTACTCAAACTCCCTCAAAAAATCACCATAAGACAAGGTCGGTGGATCATCCATCGCATGTGGAACCATCTTCCACCAATCATAAGCATCTCTCTGCAGAAGGGATCTAGCATAATCAAATTTCTCTTTAGAAGTAGCTTATAACTAGATAAATACCCTCTGAACTCTATCCAACCACTGCTCAGCTACTGCAGGATCTGTAGTGCCAAAGAAATCCTCAGATCCAAACTTCCTCAATTTATCATACTGCCTCATTGATACTTGTGGCTGTGGTTGCGGTGGCGGTTGCTGCATTAGAGCCTGTCTCAACAAATCTACCATATGCCGTAACCAAACCGGTGAAATCTCATCAGCAGCTGGTCTCTCTGGCACAGGAGCAGGTGTCTCACCAGTTATCTCAGCCCTAGTTCCATCTCTACCCTCAACAGGAGCTACACTCTCAGCATTACCTTCTACAGACTGATGTAACTGAGATGCTATCACTACCTATATCTGCAAACACAGCAGAATACCTCATCAAAGATCAGAAAAGGCCAGTGCCAATGCATATATCTTATTTAAAAATCATATTTTAAAAATAAAAATTTTCTTTTTCTTACAATTCACCTAGGTTGAGAATCTCAAACCTAGGCTCTGATACAAAAATGGTTGTAACACCCTCGTACCCCATATACATACACCGCATACACACACACTATATACAATATACGTATACCGGATATAAGGGTGTTACAACTCATTTTAAAACAAATCAATCTTTACCATAAAATCAAATCATCATTACTAAAATCTGAATAAACTAAAAACATTTAACTTACATTATAGAAATCAATAGAGAAAACATTCCTTACTAAAATATATATTCATATATCTTCATTACCCCAAAAGTTTATCCAAAACATTAGTTTAATAGGCAGCGAAAAAATGCATCGGAGTATACATATGTTTACATCAAAATCATAAGTACAAAAATATAAAATTTATACATGCTGGCAGTTTGTCTCTGATCTTGACGTCCACAACTCAACACTGCTCTCACAAACTCAAGCCTAGACGAGCTCTCCGGCACAACCAGATCTATCCTGTCACCTGCGTGATGAACCACAATCGCGCTAAGCAGAAAGCTTAGTGGTATAAACTTTGATTCAATATAGATCAATGCGATGTTAATGCACAATACATGTGAATATATCAACTCATTACATTATAACTCAACATATTAATCATTTGCATCACATTTCATAATTCACATTAAAGCAAAGATAAATATGAGCCCAAAAAAAGATCTAATATGCTATTCAAAGTTCAGAGTTACTGCTTTGGTCCATAATGACACCTTGTGTCTAGTTCCGTAGGTAATATATATCCATGGATAATATAACAGCCCCAGTCTCTTGGACCTCAACCCGGTTGACCCTTGGGCCCAGTATCTTAGTCCTCAACCCGGCTAGACTGTTACAGTTTTTGAGGCTTACGACCTAATCTTCTCAATCCAAAAACATCACATTTATCAGCTGGGCTCGGCTTACGACCCGGTCTTTTCATTTGCCCAGCAATTCATAGGTATGCCGCCAAACCCAGAACTCTAAAAATTGAATAATATACTAGGCACACAACTTATTCATTTATCTCATTATCGAATACTTTTATAATTCATTTTTTAATTTCATTTCTCATAATCAAATTAGGCACATTGCCTTATTATATCATCATTTTCTCATCTTTTCTCATTCTTCTCATTTATATCAATATTAGTTTGTTATATTATAATTTGACATATCATATCACATTATTCCACATTTCTTTTCATATACAACACATTACTCAATTGCATTGATATATCAACATAATTCACATTATGTATATCATAACATATAACTCATTCATCAACAATATATCAAGTAACTTAACACATTTCTCAACTAAATGTGTTAAGTCCCAATGTCATATAAATGTATGCAATCATTCAAAGTTTGTACTTACCTCTTAAAGCAACAACACTACTCTATCAACTTCCTCTTCCAAGATATCCCTCAAACCTTGGCTAGGGTAACTCAATTCTCTTCAAAACCTAATCCAAAGGTGATTATAAATACTCACTTAGTGTTACACATAAGAAAATAAGGATAAGAACTATCTAGGGCAAACTCTACACTTGACACGCTCAACAACACGGGAATGTCCCTGACCGTGCCCTAAACCCATAACACAAAAGTTTTGACACGCTCAGTGACATGGGCGTGTCACTGGTCGTGTCAATTCTTCTTCAACACAGAAGCTATGACACTCTCAGTGACATGGATGTGTCACTAGACGTGTCAATCTTCCAACAACACAGTAGCTGTGACACGCTCAGTGACATGGGCGTGTTACTGGACGTATCAATACTACCACTACACAGAAGCTGACACACTCAGTGACATGGGCGTGTCACTAGACGTGTTACCAACCCAGAAAATAAAACCAACGACACGCCCAAAGATATAGCCGTGCTACTGAGCGTGTCAGGCCAAAAACCCTGAATCGACACCAAAACACCACATCTAACAAACATCTTCGAATAACCATATCAACACCACACAAACTCAATCAAAATCATCAACAATCCATATAATACTTGAGTAAACCTTAAAACAACTCAATTACAAATATCAAAAATACAATATCAACCATATCTCATAACTCAAACTTACACAATCCACAACACTTGTCTCTATCACCAAACTTAACCCTTTTCTCTTCAATCCAACCCCATAATCAAAATTAATAAGGCCAAACACTTCAAACATACCAAAATAACCAAAAACATATCTACCATAACCATTCACCAAACTCAAAAACACAACTCAAAAGAAAACAAAGAAACAAGTTGGAAACTTACCAAAAGTGAAGAAAATCCTTAAAACTCCAACTTGATCTCTTGAAAACCTTCAATCTCTTGAGTTTGGAAGCAACAAAATCCCTTTTCCTTTGGTTGATAATGGTGGCCGGCCAAAGAGAAGAAAGAAGAAGATGAAAGTCAACCACACACACTCTTCTCTTTTAACCAAAACATCTTTCTCCAAATCACTCTCCACCAAGTATTTAATTAATAAAATAATAACTCAATTACATCATCTTCCACTAACTTAAATAAATCCATTTAAATACTAAAATATCTTTTGACCTATTAAACTCATTGACTAGTATATAATGTATATATCTCCATATACAAAGCATGTACACACTCCTCCCTCTTATCTTTTCACTTAATTATAAATACACTTTAAAATCCTTTAATTAATTCTCAACAAATAATATTCCAAAATTTAGGGTACTACTTGGGATATTACAATAGAGCACACAAATTTATTGTGATCTAGATTAAGTAAATTCTACATTCACTTTTCAATAACAAATTGAGTATTTCGCAAACTTGATTTTTTTACAAGTTAAACTATAATTTGGTATTTTTACAAGCTTATATCAAATTTTTACAAGGTTTGTGTATCATCAAAATCTAATAAAAGTTTTTCACTTTGGTTCACTCTCTAACTAACTAGAACATAATGATATTTAATGCTCATACTCAACATTCACAATATAATTAATAAAAATTAAAGAATAAGACAATTGAAAAATTAAATTGCAAGATGTTGGATAATGAATACTCAAAAGTTGTAATAAATGATTTTTAATGGTGTATATATAATCATCTTTCTTTGAAAGTTCCATTTAAAATGGATTTGGAAAGATCAAATTTTTCACCAACTAAATCTCTTGCATTAAATTCTTGTGGGTGCAATCGCTAGCCACTAATTCGCAGTATTCCTACTGGACGGTATAGTCATGAGGCTTCAATTGTTTGTATTGGCTAATTTTAACTGCTAGTAAATGTAGTACTAATAGGTCGACGAAACACTGCGCGCTAGGCTTTATAAGCCTTGTAGTGGCACTTTATGTTGGTGCAGTCACACCGACTTCAATTTGAATTTTAATTTAAAAATAATTTTCACATGTGGGGTCAAATTATTAGAGAAAGGAAAATTAGCCAGAAGTTTAAATGGTGTAGTCACGCTTACTCATGATAGCGGTTAGAGGAAGCTTTTTGAGTCGAGATCCATGCCGCTACTGAGATCACAAAGCTTACTGTCATTCCAAGTGATTTCTACCTTCAATGGAGGTGCGGTCGCTCCTCTTAGTTCAACACTCATCTTCATCACTGCACCAATGACCGTGATCTCTACTGTGAGTCTTAAACATTTTAGCTTTCAAGTGCGATCGCTCCAGCTTTGAAGTTGTCGTTGCCGCACAGCCTAGTCATCCTTAAGGTCGCACCCATTATTGCGAGCTCTACTATGTTTATTTTCTCTTTCTCAACAATTAGTGTGGTCATACCCAAGGTCTGGATGGTCGTGAGATGTGTCATATTCAACTTAGAAGCAAATGAACCTAAAGCAAAGACACTTGAAAACTCAAGTTAAATATATTTTCAATTTGAGTGTAAAATATCAAAATAGAGTTATGTTTGCCAATCATTTGGCCAACAACAACTAATATTGGTATAATATTATGCTACATATCGTTGTTTTAATCTTGATATTGTCCTAAATTTTTAATATTTTAAATTAAATTTATTATATATTATATAATAAATATTTATTTGGAGAGTTTAAATATAATTATGATATTATATATGATAATAGTTTATATATGAATGGTTCAAATATAATTATGATATCTTTTTAATATTAATAATAATAAATTTAGAGAATTTAAATAAGATTATGATATCATATTTAATATTAATAATAATTAGTTACCGCTCTCAATATATGTATAAACACAACAAAGCTATAACTATTATGTTATTATCAGCTTCTCCTACAATATTATTTAGTTTAAAAATTACAATACTATTATTCAACTGCTACATACGCTATTATATGTAATATACTATATTTTTTCGTATATGTTATTTGATCTATTATTTATTTTATTTGTTTATTTTTTCATTTGATCATTATGTTTAAAATTATAATAAAGAATAATATTATTTTTCTTCTTATAGTTATTCATTGCTTTCTTTCTTGACTTTCCTTCATTATTGATTACTATTTAATGTAGTTTATTTGATAATAATTAGTTATTAGGGTTTTTAATTTCTATAATTTAATTTTTTTGGTTAAGATTTTGTTTTAATTTCATGTCATTTAATTAATTTATTTTAATTTTTGTTTAGGTTTTTTATTTGATTAGATTTTATTTTTAATTTATATTATTTAATTTTATGTTAAGTTATTTAATTTTTTATTAGATTAATTTTTTAAATTTCTAATATTTAAATTTTATTTAGATATAATTTTATAATTTTTACAATTTAATTCTTCTTTTATTTTTTTAAAATTATTTAAAATTTAAAATTAGTATATATACATTGAGTAGAAAAATAACTACAATATTGTGCGGGACCTTAATCTAGTTCAATTATAAAATGAGAGGTTTATTTTTTTATTTTTAATAATTTTATTTTATTTTATTTTAATAATAATTAATATTATAATATATTATTTGAATAAATAATATAATTTTTTTAATAGATGAATAAAATATATGTTTATATATATAATAAAAAATATGATATAATTTTAAAAATATAAAATAAATTTTAAAAAAATATAAAATAAAAACTAAAAATAATTTTTAATTTAAAAAAAAAACTAAAAATTTATAGCGTAAATCAAACTTAGTCGGAGCTATTATGAGTATGATTTCATAAATGATCTGTATTTAAGATTGATTTATTTTAATTAAGAAAAAGATTTTAATAATTTGTCAAATTATTTTATATTTTTTTATTATAGTAATTTTTTTTGAATAATATAGCAAATTACTAAAAGAGTAATTTGCTAAAAAGTAAATTTATTATAGTGAATTACTAAAAGAGTAATTTGCTAAAAAGTAATTTTATATTATTTTATATTTTATATTTTTTTAATATTCAGTAAATTACGAAGAGAGCTGGGCTAATGGTTGAAAGGTCGTAGAAGAGAGAAAGTCAGTTGACGTTAGTCGACGAAGAAGAGAGACATTCACCAAAAACCAAACCAAAAAAAAAAAAGCCAAAAGCAGCAGCGATCTTGCATTCTTGAGCCTTCAAACCTGCCATTTCAGTGCTTATTCAGGTATTTTAATCTTTAAAAAACCACTCTTCAAGTTCTCAATTCAGTTTTGGTAAACTTTGGTATTGAAAATCGCTACTTTTTGAATTTTGTTTGAAGGTTCTTCATGCCTAATAACAAACCTGCTATACTAAAGAATTTTAGCAGCTGAGATCATGGTAAGGATTTAATTTTTATTCTATATGTATTTCTCTCTTTCTTAACACTAAATCTTTAAGTTTCTTTACTTGATCCAAGTTATATAGTAATTTGGGCATTTCTTGCTGGTTCAGAATTTCTTGATCGGAGCTTTTAAGCCACCATGTATTATTTCAATCACTTTTGCTGATGGAAGAACTCGCAAACAGGTTTCTTTTTCACAATAATTTTCTGCTTTTGTTGTTTTAGTAACTGTAGAATTTTGTGTTTTCAATCTTTAGCACAAAGAAGGAATTGATTGCATTTGAGTTTTCATTATTTTTTATGGATCATATGATTTTTGAACTGCTTAAGAATATTATTATTGCCTGCATTTCGAGAACTTGAGAACATAATTTGAAGGTTTTTGTGGAATTTGATTTTAAAAAGTTATTTAGAGCAATCTTTGGCTTTTCATTTAGGGTGTTTGAAACAACAGTATCATGTGTATTTTGATTCTGAAATAGCTGAAGTAAATTTCACAACAAGTCAACTTTGGTCAGCATCTGTAAATCAATTATAGCGAAAATATGCAACGTTATGCAAATTTTACTACATCGCCCCTTTTTATTTTTCAAGGTGCAAAAATACCTTCTCCCTTTATCTTTCTTTGTGTTAACTTGGTTAACTATGATTTCTTGCTCACTTATTAATGCTTTAATTATCTTTAAATTGGTTATAACATATTTTCTTTTAGTAGTTTTTATTAAATAAAAAAATTTAGTTTGAGATAATTAGATTTTAAAATTTCACTTTTTAAGTTTTTATATAATTAAAAGAATAAATAATTTTAAACATAGATTAAACTATGGTTTATATTAACTAGTTTTAGGTTGCATTTTGTGCTGCTTTTTATATTTTTACTTAATTTATATTTTTAAAAATATTTTATCATAGGATGAAAAATTATTTAAAATATTTTTGAACATGCAACATAATTCACATTTTTGTATATGAAAAAATTGAATATTAAATCCTAAAAATGAAATATACATGCATAAAAGCTTGAATTATGTCATGTAATAAAATATTTTAAATTAATTTTTATCATATGTAAACATATTTTTAAAAAAGATAAATTAAATAAAAAGCATATAAAACTAGTTAATAAATCTTAATATAAATTATGTTTTAAGTTAATTAATTATTTATTCTTTTCATTACATGAAAAGTGAAAATTTTAAAATCTAATTATTTCAAACTGAAATTTATTTAATAAAATTATTTCAAGAAAATATATTATAACTAATTTAAGGATAGCTAAGTATTAATAAGTGAGTGAGAAAATATAATTAACTAACTTAGAATATATAGAGAGAGAGATGAAGAAAGAAGGGCTGCGATGGCCCAATTTTATAATTTTATGCTCTTTTTTGTATCTTAAAAAACAAAAAAGGGGCAATGTGCTCCATGGGATAAACAGTAGGTCAAATTTGCACATTTTCCCTTTTAATTATATGCAATTATGTAAAATTACTCATCTCTGACTGTAAGCTTGAATCAATAATAGAGTCCAGTTGGAGCTGGATGCAGGTCCTTAAGTGTCAATTTGCCACTTTTAAGCTGATCTATCCGTTGCTGATATTGGGTTGGGGATCTGATCCATGTGGTGGTAATGCTGTTATATTATTTGATTTAACACCTGCAATAGTAAATAACAGCAAGTTTAGGTTGGGACTTAATGAGTTGTACCTAGATTCTGGCAGTAACTAATGATGAAATAACATTACTTCTATGCAGACGCTGCTTTTAGGTGAATCTTATTAAGTTAATTCTCACTGTTTCTGTACATTTATATAGGTTCCATTAAAGAAGGAAAATGGCCAAACAGTTATGGTTCCTCTCTTTCAAAGTCAAGAAAACATTGTTGGGGAGGTATATTGTTCTTTTAAGCTTATTTTGATCTATAGAAAGTGCTTTTTAATCAATGCTGTTATTGGAAATGTAAAGTTGATACTATACTTGACATTGTTGTATTCAGGTTGTTATAGAACCGATACAGGGAAAGAAGGTTGAACATACTGGTGTTAAAATCGAGCTGCTTGGTCAGATAGGTATGCTGAACTTTATTCAAATTCTATCATTCATATATTGTATTTTACTATTTTTATATTTATAAATATATTATTTTATGCAATAAGATGAATGGAGAGAGCAAGAGTAACCAAAGTAGGAAAAGGTTTTCTCCATTGAAAAGTAAGAAAAGCACATAAGTGAGAACATATGAATAAAAAAAGGCAGCCCGGTGCATAATAAAAAAAATGAGAACATATGAATACAAATATTTAATCATGTTGCCTATCTGCAGGAGAAATCCTTCTGAGAACCAAAAGCTGAACACTGTTTAAAAACCTTGAACATTATTGAATCCTTTGGTAATTGCAGTTGAAAAAGTAATTCCTGAAAGATTATATAACTATGCTTCAAAGAACCACAAATCTTGTGCACTTTTTCCTCCTTTTCATCTCAAAGCTACTAAAATGAGTCAGCAATTAGTCCTGCCATCTCAATGGAAATCTATTTTATAGTAACAGCAAAAGCATGTTTCACATACTCATGAGGTAGTTGGGATTCCACTACTAGCTGGGATTTAGGCTTAATATACAAACATTAAGTGATAGTGAGATGACTTCATATCTATATCCTAGCATTGTTGCTAACTCATTTAGTCCAATAAAAGGTCTCTGAACAATGCAAAGTCAATCTTTCACTTATTCCTTCCAGGGAGATAATTATAATCAACTATATTGAGAAACAAAAAGAACTGGTTCTTTCTTTTTGTCGATCAAATTGTCGAAGAAGTGAAAAGTTCAAGTAGACCATTGATCTGTTTAAAGAACAAAAGTTGGAAGCAGTTGCCTTCTAAAACTGTAGACGTAAGATGGGGGGAGAAAGCCTATACAAATGGAGCATTCTCTTTCATAATACATACAAAGCCAAATAATGGAATATCCCTATTTTGCATCTTTACTTGTTGGAAAGAGAAAAGAAAGGGAAGGAGATGCATAAGGAATGAAATTCTAAGGGCTTCCATGACTGGTACTGGTTCCTGTCTTTTTCGTCCCACCTATTCCATTGAAGGCTGTGCCTACTCCTAATAACATTATGAGTTGAGTAGAAAAGCAAGAGCAACAAACACAGTGGCCTGAGTTGCAAACACAGTAGACAAAAGAGAAAAATTAGCGGCTGAAAACTCGACAACAGGCAGCTTTTGACACTAAAAAATGTGGAATTGTTTCCCAACTATAGGATTAAGCATGAACTTAAGGAAGCGTTGGCCCTTAGAGTTTATCACAAAGCCTAATGAAACTGACATTACCGACATTCCTGTGTTGCTGACTCACAGTATATGTAAAGAAAGAATTCAAGTAATTGACTATCCAAAACATGAAGTAGGGGAATTGGAAACTCAAGCATTCCAGATTTCTGATTTTTTTTTAGTGTTTTATATGTGGTTTGTTAAGGTTCTCTTAGACAAAGCTAAGTCTAGAATTACCTGGTTGTTCAAATCTGAATTCTTTAAGGCTCAACTCTAGCCTTTCAATTGTTTAGCAAGCTTATGCAGACAGAATGAATATTGATATGAAGGCTTCGTTTTGCTTTGATGTCGAACATGCCAGGAGAGACACTGAGGAATTGCAGCCAAGGCAGATTACTGACTCTCTTTTGCTACTAGATATGCTTATATAAGCTCATTAAGTGTATTTCTATCACTGCAGAAAGCTTAGTTGAAACCTTATCAACCTTGTACTTGGGAATTTTAAACATTTTCCCCCATTTGCACCCTTTTCTGTTAAGTTATCGTATATTTACCCTTCTAAGACACTGGATCTGTCTTGGTGACAGGAAATAATGCTTGTATTCGTAGTAGGAAAGAATGTTAATCCAGGTGCATTCAGAAATTCAAATTCCTTCAGTTAATCTGATTTAGAACTCTTTGCAGTTCGTCTTTTAATTACAAGAATGATGATATATTTGTCATTCATCCATAGAGCCTCTACAAGCCAGGGTTAGTATCTAATTCTATAACATATCAAGTAAATTTTGTGAATAACAATGAACTATCCCATTCAATCTTTTCTATCGTATCCTTATGTCCCAATTGAGTAGGCTGCTTCTATTTTTGGACATACTGTTGCTCAAATATGCATTATGCCAGTGATAATAATTCCTTTAATGTAATTAATTTTTTTTAAATCTGTTGCTCATGGACCATGGCATTCCTATAACTATACTGTATGCAGAACAAATTGCACACTTTCTCTCTTGTCGTGCATTCATTTTCATGGAGCGTGGGATGGATTACTTTAATGTGCATGACATGAAGCATAATGACTATATCCCATTGGTTTATTGTGTGAAAAGATAACGGTTTAGACAATGATATATCTATTTCTCTCTTTGCAGAATTGTATTTTGACCGTGGCAACTTCTATGATTTTACATCTCTTGGTGAGTGGATAAGCATGCATTCCTCCTGAATTGATAATAAATGAAGTGACATGCATGGTATAATGTATTACTGGGGTTTTATTTAGTTTAATTGAGTTTTATTATTGTATTATGGACAGGATAATTTATTCTCTAAATTAAATTTTGCATTTTAGTCTACCAGCACTATAATTTTATCATTCTTTCAATGGCTTTGTCAATGAATTAATAATGGTAAGCTTTTGATTGATGATGAGTTTTAACTCTTTGTCATTCATATGCAGTTCGTGAACTTGACATTCCCGGTGAATTATATGAAAGAAAAATATATCCCTTCGAATTTTCTACTGTTGAAATGCCATATGAGTCTTACAATGGGGTCAATGTGAGGCTTAGGTAGGATATCCTTTTGAATTTTACTTATTTATTTATCTGATTGAGAGGTTGTGAAGTCTTAATTGATTGAGTTGCCTGATTGTCTTTCTCCCTTAATATTCATTGTAAAAATGATTTTTAGTTTGTGCTGGTGATACATCTGCGTGGCAGTACAAATTTCACTTGTGTCTTTATTATTTCGTTTTTTCTTTTCCCTTTTCCTACAGGTTCTTCACATTTGATGTTCATACATTTGGTTGAATTGTAAATCTTTCTCTATTTGTTTGAGAGGAAACAATTTTCAGAATTTTAATTCACTAAAATCATTTTTGATTTGTACAAAAGATTGCTAAGACAATTATAGACCTGATCATTTGTTGGGTCTGGCTGATTGGATAAAGGTTTTTCTTTTTGCCCGTTTTAACTGTCATTGCTCCTTAAGATCAGTTATGCTAGTTAAGCATGGTTTACATGATTCCTTCTGCTCTTATCTTCACTTGTGTATGGCCATTTCAATTTTTGTCCTGCTCCAGTTCAAAAGTGAGGTTTTCCCTTTGATTTCTTCCATTACTATCTTTGTCTGGTAAACTATATAACAGTCATTGTGTGCATTTTTCCCCCATAGTACTAAATACTCAATCTTTAATGGAAATATGCAGATATATATTGAAAGTGACAATCAGCCGAAACTATGTCAACAACATTGTAGAGTACCAGGATTTTGTGGTAAAGTTTTTTTTTATCACCAAGTAGCACTTTGAATCATTTTTCTTTTGTAGTTAAATAACCATACATTGGTTTCTTGCTAAATTCCCCATTTTGTTTCATTTTCTTTATTTAAGAATAAGAAAGAGTCGTATCATATAGATGTGTTACAAATTGCATTCAGATAGCAGTGAAGCTTTGCATAGTTCTGGCTTTTATATGCTTTTTAAAATTTCTTGTATGTGATGTCTTAATAAAAAAAAAAAGAAACCAATCATTCACCAAGGAAGTTGGCAGGACATATATCAGCTGTATATATCAAAAGATGTAAAACAAGAAAAAGGATTTGCTCAAGTGGAAGTTGCAAATTGACCCTGTGACTTTCATTTTATCTTTTTGTATTACAGTTTGAAAAGGAAAATATTTGATTGGTATTGTCCTTCAATGGATATCATGATAGTTTGTAGTCTTAATGGTAATGTGCAATAGATTGACTTTGTTGCTTTATTACATCTCTTCACCAGGTACGCAACTATGTTCCACTTCCATCAATCAATAACAGCATTAAGGTGAGGTTGGCATGCCTTTAACTCTGTGATTGTGTGGTTAATACAACCCTTCTCTTTTGCTACTGATTTGCAATTCAAATCCTATTTGCTACTTGAATAGCATGAAGTACCATGCATATGTGAATTATCTCTAGTTGTTTTTTAGAAAATATCCCTTGCACTTACCTTTTGTTGGTGTATAGAACTGTTTGAAAACATTCCTCTTGACATTTGTGCAAGGGCAAGTCAATACAAGGATTGCACTTGTATATCTTTGTTTTTCCAATGTCATTTGGTGTTTCATGATCCATAACAATATCAAGGACTTCATTCTGAAAATTGATCCTGTGTGCTTATCTTGGTGCCTCTTGTAGATGGAAGTTGGAATTGAGGATTGCCTGCATATCGAGTTTGAGTACTGTAAAAGCAAGTAAGTGTGACACTCATAAATGTTTTGCATTATGTGATGAACTAAGCTGGAAGAGAACTTTACATCCTCTCGTTGATATTAATTTATTCAGGTATCATTTAAAGGACGTCATCATTGGCAAAATATATTTTCTCCTGGTGAGAATTAAGATTAAAAATATGGAGCTGGAGATCAGGCGCCGTGAGTCAACAGGATCAGGACCTAACACATATGTAGAGACAGAGACTCTTGCAAAATTTGAGTTGATGGATGGTGCTCCTGTCAGAGGTAAGTAATTTCATTTGTATGACAGCTCATATAACTTTATTTTTTCTTGATTTGGTTCATGACTGTCAGAAAATCTGGGTAACATGTGAGATGTCATTTCTTTTAAGGATAATAAAACCAGTAACATTTGAACTCTCTGCTGGCCCTTAGTTTTGGAGTCTGGAACCCTAATGAAAATTAATTTTATGTAATTGAGTGTTCATATGGACCAGAAATTTCCAATCAAGTGCATCTCTTGGTTTCTCTAACACTAATTCTAATTCTAACTCTAATGTGGCAAATAAAATACTAAGTTGGACAAAAAAAAGGAGCTCAAATCACATGCTACTCATGAGTTGATAAAAAAGGGTTATTTCCTCCACTTCTCTCCTTTCTATTCTCTATTTTTCCCCTTCTTCAATTCAGAAATTTTGCGCAGCCATTTTTGGTGAGAAGAACTGGCTGAATGCCATTGATTACAAACAATTGAAGTTCATAAACTGAAAGTAGAATATAATTCCATTTTCATTGTTCTTATTGCACCATACTTAGAAATTGATGCATGATGAATTTCAATCTTAACTAGCTGTAGCATGTCTTCTTTTTTTTTATTTGGATCCAGATTTATGGACAAGTTTTCTTTGTATCCAGAAATCTTGATGTTGGCACCAACTGAATTTATTAAAGTTCTTATATAAGAAAGACATATCATTAAAGATTGAAGAATATATCCCCAGACTGAATCAAAAGAAACAAAAGAAAGAAGCCTCAAAAAAAATGAAAAAAAGCAGAAAAGCCCCCTAGGTATACTCTGGTTTTTTTTCTTCCACCAAAACGTCTCTATCTTTAACTCACGAAATCCTACTTAGATATACTTAGCTTTCCTTGAAGGGCCTAAGGTTGATTTCAAATAGTCTAAGTCCTCGTATTGTAAAAACTAGCGAGAATAAGATTCATTGTGTTTGTAGCACATGACATGTCAACCAGGAGGTAAAGCTTTGTCATCACTTTCTGTGACAAGCTAATAGTATTTACCCTGGAGAATTAAATATGAAACAAAAACAAAAAGCCAGACCCTAAGCAGTATCTTAACAGACCCTAAGCAGTATCTTAACTTCCAAATTTTATGACCTAGGAATAAAGAATGGTCACTGGGGGAAAAAGTATGATGTAAATAGAAATGATTGACAAGAATGTGAAGACTCGGAGACCAAAAGCTCTCATCTTTCCTCAAGAACACCCGAATATAGTTCAAGCAAGCATTGAGGACTATTCCATCATCACTGTTCTATCAAGATTTCATGAAAAAGGAAAAAATAAATAGAAGATAAAGGGAAGCTACTATTTCAATGAGCAAAAAGTAGTGTAACAAAACATTGTGCGTGAGATTCTGTGATAATAAAAGGTTTTTGTGATGCTGAGATTACTTTTTAATATTATGATGGCAGAGTTTAGTTGCCCCTAGAATATGGGGGTTTTCCAAAAATTTGTACTTTTAAATTTCAAACACATTCACATATGTACATGTATTTGTTCTTTTTTTACTCGAAAGCTGTTTTGTGAAACTTCAATTTTATTTTTGGCCTTGATTTCGTTCAGACATCCTGCATCTATCCTTGCCCTTCCTACCATGCCATACGAAAGTGTCAAAATGGCTTATTCTATTTTTGGATATTTCTGAGATATAGATTGCATGTGTCTGTCTGGCTATGTTGCTTGAATTGGAGCATTTCTTCTCCTGACTTGGTGTTAATTTGTCACTGGCTTCTTATTGAATTTAATGTACTTGGTTGATGAGAATGAAGCACATTGGTGTTATGTTGCACTCTTTCCAATGGGGGTAACACATGAATTTAATTCTAAACCTTTTTCTTTTCTACTCCCAACTTAAATAAATGACTATTAGGTGCTGAATCAGTTCTACTGCTTTCGACGATAAAATGAAATGTTATGTTTTTAGCAAAAATGTGTAAGTGTAGCTAATAAAGCCTCAATCATTAGCTTATAAGTGTGTGATAACACCTGCGGTGTCTGGCAACATGCCAGTTAAAATAAATGTCCACTAAGGAATCCTGCCTGGGAAAATTTTACGTCTTTTTTGCCTCTCATGCAGCTGGTTCTTTTTTATTTTTTCTTTTTTTCAGCATCTACATGTACGCTAGCTGATTGTAGCATCATTGGCGGCAGTTCAGTTGGTTTATTTGATATACAATAATACAGAAAATGTTACAAAATTGTAATGTGATTGTGTTACTTTTGCTTGTCTGCTGTGGAATGGTCTGTTGATAGGAATTATCATACTAATGCAATTTGTGGTTTCCAATCAGGAGAATCAATTCCAATCAGACTGTTTCTAAGTCCATATGAACTGACTCCTACTTATCGCAACATCAACAACAAATTCAGTGTGAAGTACTACTTGAATCTTGTTCTAGTTGATGAAGAAGATAGACGGTATTTTAAGCAGCAAGAAATCACAGTTTATAGGCTTATTGAAAGTTCTTGATCATTTGTGATGAGGAACTCAGACTAACACGAGAAAGCAAAAGCAGCTGCATGTTCGCAATGTCATTCGGAGTCATTGTTTGCTTTCTTGAACGACTAAAGCATGGATTCACAAAGATATTTTGTGTTGTGCCAAACAGATGAAAAACTTGAAAGTGATGGAAGCCAGTTCGTGGTTTATGTTCAGTAACACCTCATTTTTTTTTCATCAACATGGTTCATTTTTTTTGTTCATTCACGTGAACGCTTTCTTTTGATTAGTTGATTGACTGTTTGAAATTTGGTAAAGAGGATCAGATTTAGTCAGTTTTGTTTCACTTCTCTTATGCCTTCAATTGTTATTGAGAAATTGTTCTCAAAATGGAATGCTAATGTATTGGTTTTCTTTTCATAAATTGGCAGTTGCAACGTTGGTTTCTGGCTTTCTGCCATTTATCTTATCTTGCAAAAAGACTATGGAATTTGAGAAATCTGAACCTTTTCACTTCTTCTAGCGTCACATTGGATATAATAAATCGATATAACTAATATTAGGACATTTGTATCATCATGTTTGTTCTATCTTTATTAGTTATTTAAAAATTAGCATTTTATGTAAATGTTGCGGAGATATGTAAATAAACAATATAAATATAAATTAAAATAAAATAAATACAATTTAAAAGAAAGAATATATATATTTCAATTCATGAAATATAAATTGATAAGAATAGAAAAAAAATTTATAAAAGAAAAAAAAATTCTTTAAAATGTTTTGTTGAATGTATAAAAGGTAATATAGTTCAAAGAAAAAAAAGATTAACATTACAGTTAAAAAATGCCAAAATAAAAAAAAAATTGCAAACCCAACAAGGAGATGTACAATTGCAGATTCCTCTCAAACATACAGTTTTAATTGTAACTTCATACTCATATATTTTTCTAGTTAAATATGAGACTATTAAATAGGAAGAACACAGAAGGAGGAGGAGGTTAAAAGTGAAAAAAAAAATACAATGTTTTTTAAAATAAAACTTAAAAAGTAGTAATTCATGTAATTTTCTCTTTTTTTAATTGTATTATAAAATTTCTAAAGTGTCTCATGAATTATACACTTTGTTTCAATTTTATTATGAGGAAAACTAATTTGACCTATAAATTGTTAATGTATCTATTTTTGTAGTTGATGTATATTGTTGAGGTGGATAAAAAATATGTTCATTGAAAAAAATATATAAACTTTAGCGTGTTTTTTATTTTTATTATAAAGTTTTTAAAATATAAAAAGAGTGTATAAACTTTGCATTTTATTTCAATCTTCCGTATGTATCAAAAAAAGTTATTTTAATTGATAAAATGTTGTATTCTCAAATTGATAAAATGTTGTTTTATGAATTATTTGAGTTGAAAATATTGATAGCTTATTATATTTTTGCAAAAATAATATCCATGTTGAGATAAAAAAAATAATTTTTTTAATCTTTTTTAACTAATGTGACATGAAATTTTTTCTTTTATTATAATTTTTTAAATTATTGAAATCAAAATTAAGCGGACTTTTTCTTACGTAATTGGTATTTTATTTTTATGCTATTTTGAATGCGATTTTAATGGTAGGTCATTGAAAAGTTATTTTGAGTTAATTTTATGCTAATAGAAATGATTTGTCCTTTTATTTAAGACTTGATACATCAATTGTCCCTTAAACTTGACAGCTTTATTCATTTTGCCCTATATATTTATGCATTACCATATTACCTTATGCACTTATCTATTTATTCTATTAGATACTTATATAATCACATAATGGTCAATTTGCTCCATGTACTTATATATTTTATATCAAATAGACACTTACATGCACTTATAGCACTATTTTTATTTATGTGTATATTGAGTATGAAATAGAAAAGTACAAGGGGCCAAGTGACCAATATGTGATTATATAAGTGTTTATTGAAATAAAATAGACAAGTACAAGGGGTAATATAGCAAATGTATAAACACAGAGAGTAAAATGACTAAATCTGCCAAGTTCAGAGGCCTGCAAATATATTAAGCCTTTATTTAATGATATTGACGATGGTGGTAGAGACAAATCCATTAACAATGATACACAACTAAGGAGGAAGTGTCATGATTTTTCATATTATGATGTCATTATTATAGATTGTAAAAAATAAAAAAAATATATGAGGTTGTGAGATCCATTTTATGAAGCAATCAATGAATTCAATGGCGCAATTCTTTGATATGACCACTATTTAGAAACCATCGGCTTTAGTTTAGAAATCGCTTGTTTCGGTTTAGAAACTAACGGTTTCAGTTCTGATTTAGAAAAATTTTAAATATAAATCAAATTTCTTATAGAATGATACAGAAACTGCTGGTTCCAATTGAAACCCTAGTTTGAAGACAATTTGAGAAAAGAATTTGAATAGGTAGTTCAAAAGCAATTTATGACGGTTCAATGTAGTTTGAAATAATTTATGAGGTAGTTTATATATGATTTTAACTAAAGTTAGAAAAAAATTATTTTAAATTATGATTAGTAAAAAATAAAAATATTGAGATTAATTTACTAAAAAATAATAAAAATGATGGCTTAATACATAATTACACATCTGTACTCATAAGAAAGAACATATTGGTACCTTGTACTTTTCGGACTTCCTATCACACACCTTAACTAATTAAAAATGATATTAATAAATAACTGGAGCATCTGTTAAAGGCACGTGGAATAAGCTTGAAGGCGTGTAAATTGTATTTTTATTCCCGTTACAAAGAGAGTCATTCAGTCAATAGTCATCTTCTCTCTCTTGTTTGCTTTAACGGTACAAAAAAAAAATCAAAGTTATTTATACAGAGAGAGTTAGGTTAAATTTGATAAATTTCTTCTTTTATTCACTTGTTCATCTAGTCTAGCATAATCAGAGTTATTTTCTGAAAATTTTGTTTGCTCGATCTTCTTTGTTTCATCACTTACAAATGGATAACGAGTTAACGAGCTCTGATTTTTCTCACTGCAAATGCGATTTGAAATGTGTTCTCAAGCTTTCATGGACGTCGGCGAACTCTAGCAAGAGTTTTTTTTATGCAAGAAGTATAGGGTAAATGTAATAGTTGGAATTATTTTGTTTTGGCAATTTGATTTTGTAAAAATTTGAAACTTGGGGCAAAATCTATTTTTTGTCAATTTATTTTTTTCACAGGAGAAAGGTGCTTGAGAATACTTTTATAGTTTGATCCTCCTACACTTGAGCATTTGAAGCCTGTGATCGTGAGTTTGTTAAGAAGGGTGAATATGTTTGAGGAGCAGAGACAGACAAGAATGAAGTGTTTAGCAATCACTGTGTTTGTTGTATTTTTGTTCACTTGTTCCTTTTTTGATTAGTTGTAGGAAATGCTGATTATGGATCCCTAATGTATATTTCCCTTTATTAGGTTTGCAGAGAATATGGAAATATTTTTGTTAAGGTTTAGGGATCCAGCTTTTGACTATTTTGTTCAACTCACTTGTAGTAACAAATTGAATCTTTTGTAAGAAATGAATTTTTCGTTTAGTTGAATGTGTTTGATAATTATTTAGTTTAAGTAAAAATATGTTTGATGAATTTTTTGTTGGCTTTACTTTGCTGTAATGTGAATGAATGTGGTTTTGTTTTGATGGTGATAAGCAAATTGGAATGTGTAATATGATTATTATATGGTTTGGTTTATGAGTGTTGGTTATGCATAATTTTTGTGTTTTTGTATTTGTTTCTTAGCAGCAGCTGGTGATGAGAATATGCAGCACCAACAGCAGCAACAAATAATGAGAAAATTGAAAATTTTTCACAAATTATCTAGCATTCATTTAACATAAGCATAAATTGAATGTAACATTCAAAAGATTTGTTCCATTCCAATAAAAAATCACCCTTATCATACATGAATTGCTTGTCTTAGTCTGGACATAACTAACACAAGGCAATTCCAAAATGTTGCACAAACTTAACATTAACACATATTTATAATACCAACTACTTTAATAGTTTGAAAAAGACAAAACAAAAAGACATAATGGCCTTTAAATTGTACTGTCTTGGGTAGTAGATTGTTGCATTTCTCTCATACTTTTTGCATATTGTCTTGTAAATATTTGTGTATTGGTTTGTTTCTCTCTCAACTGTCTTGAGGTCATAGCTGACTTCCCCTTCTACTTCAAGCCATGTAGTTTGAAGCCTAAATCATCATTCCGTTCAGTACCATTTTTGATACTTATTGGTGCCTTAATCACTCTTGTTGTGTTGCCACTCTGCATAATACATTTAAAGTCTTAGATAAATTAATAATTAATCATTTGAACATAATTAATTTATAGTTGAATCTAATTCAAACAAACAAAATGCTTGCACATTCAAGTATTTGTCCAGAAGGTCCATCCATTCTAATTCCAAATCCATAACTGAAATCCCTCTGCCTCTTTTGACCAATTTGAACACCTCTGTTTGACTATGTGCCTCTGCCACTTCCTGTGCCTTTGCCTCCTTCTCCTATCCCTCTCCCTCTACCTCTTGATCTTCTCCTTGTTCCAATTCTTATTCCTCCACTTTCTTCAGCCGGACTCTTCTGCAGTATGCACATTTAAATCATCTCAGCAAAGTGTCAACATAACAACAAATAAACTCAATATATTAATTTAGCAAAATCAATATAGTACAAATAAGCTCACCCTTATGCAATAAACGTCACCAAACCTATTATTATCATTTTCAATGAATTTTGTACTTCTTTGTGATTGCAGATTGATAGTAGGTGCATGTTGGGATAAATTTGGGGCTTGACTGCTAGAATCAGTAGAAGGGTGAAATGAACTTGCTCCAACTTTATGACTTGAAGGCTAGTAATGCAATTAAAGTAGTAGTTAGGAATATGATTTTTTACTATTAACATTAACATATATTGCAATTTATACAATTACCTCATTTTTTCGTCGACAACCTTTCTTGTTATGTCCTTTTTTCTTGCATATTGAGCATGTCATGTTTCTTCCTTGTCTTGTATAAGAACCAATCTTCTTTGTCTCATGCCTGTTTTTCTTTATGTTTTTCTTAGGTCGACCAGGCATAGGTTTCACAAGTGGAGGCTCAATTGATGAATGTTTTGAGTCACCCCACATCTTCATGTTAGGAATAGGTTGGATGAAATGAGAATATGCCTTAGCATACGTATCTTTTCTATACCAATGAGAGATGAAGTCTTCAGGGGTTATTTGTCTATGGTTCATGGCACATATAGCAGGTGAACATGGAATTTCCTTCAATTTTCAGCTTTTGCAGGAGCAAGTATGCTTGCTAAGGTCAACAGTGAGTCCATACTCTCCCTCAACAATCTCAAACCCACTTTGTCCATTCCACTGAACAGTACACTGCATAGTAGCTGCCTTGTTATCTTCTAGTTTTTTCATAGCCATTAGAGAAATATCATTGATCCAAGTTTCCATAAAAACATTCATCTTACTTGTCTTATCCATTACTTGATGCCTTATATCCTCGAGTATCGAGATAATAGATTTGTGCATAGCAGCCAATATCCAAGAATCAAATGCTTCTGATATGTTGTTCTCCACAACATCACATTTACTATCTACCTTCATATAAGCCTTACACCAAGTCTCTTTATTGTAACACAACAAGTCTTCAATGATACCTCTCCCTAACTTACTTAGAGCAGCAATCTTATCTTTCAGCAATACTTCAAAACTGGCTCTGGCACACCTCTAGAAAGCTTTCCTTCTTTCTTCCCCTCTTCATTTCTTGCTCTAATTAGACCAAATATGCTTGGCACACATCCTGTGCTGTACTTCTGGCAGTAACTCATTGATAGCTGGAATTAATTCATGCATAAGCATTAATAGTTGTACTAAATTAAAAAGTCTTTATTCAAGATAAAAAATACATGTAAAGAATAAATAACTTTGGTTTAAGTAAAAATTACCTTCTGCATATCTGATATAAGAGTTATTCATTCACCTAAACCAAGATTCAAGTCTTAAATAAAAATCCGGAGAAACCATCTCCATGTTTACTTTGTTTTCATATCCACCACAGCCCGAGCAATGAGAAATATATGTCAATTCCCATCCTTAGACACAACAATAAGGAGTTGTCCCCTACAAGCTCTTTTGAGGAAACATCCATCTATTCCAATTACCTTCCTGCAGCCTTCTAGCCAGCCTCTTTTCATTGCATTAAAGCACACATAAAACCTTTGGAAAAGTCTCTTTCCAGCTTCACTCTTATCATCAATCTTGACTATACATGTGGATCCAGGGTTAGTCTCTAAAATTTTGTCCATATAGTCTTGTAGTCTACCATACTCATCCTCTAATCACCTATGTACTTACGTAATACCTTAAACTTGGCTCTCCTACAAATTGTCCTACCCACATATACTTGCAATTCTTTCTTACAAAGCTCTTGAATCTCCCAAATCCTAATCCCTGGTTGTAAAATAAATCTATCCTTGAAATGATTGGCTATGAACTCAAAATTACAAAGCCTGTTTTTATTGGTCCTAAAGCATTTATGAATTGGATGATATGTTTTGACTATAAAATCTTGAGTATTTCCATCAGTACTTGCAAATATCAACCAAGGACAGTCCTCATGTAAACACTTAATCCTTACTCTATGTCGTTTATTTGGCTTAAGAATTAATTGGACTCCCCTTTTCATACCATAGTAAGTTATAGCTCTCCTAAACTGTTTGACACTCTCAATGACCATACCTAACTGAAACCATGGAGTTTTAGAGGTAGGATCATAACGCAATCTCCTATTTTTTCTCTTATTAGGTATATCATCATCATTAGCTTCTATATCACTCTTACAACTATCTAGATTAGAACTCCCATAAAATGGTTCATCTCCTCCTATCCTACCTTTAGACCCTTTTCTTTCTCTCCTTAAGTCCTCAAAACTAAGATCATTACCAATCTCTCCAAGTTGAACAATGTTATCATTTCTCTCTTTCCTTGTTTTGCCCCTTCTATAATTCCTAACTGTCTCCCTGGCAACCCTAAGCCTAAGCTCTTCATCATCCTCACTACAATCCCTTAATACATCTTTCTTTACATCAACATTGTCATCTTCAAAATAGCCTGAATTGTCAGTTGAAGCATCGTCATCTTCAAAATAGTCCGCATTGTCAGTTGAACTCTGTGAAACATCTAAACCCTCACTTCATAATCTAAATCTTCAGTCACTGCAAGTTACACTTGATTCTGCCTCCTCAGATAGATGAGATTCAACATTCTCAGCCTCCTGTATATTACTTTCCACCTCAGCACCCAAATCTTCTAAAATTACTTATGCATCTGTCTCACCAACATTCGGCTGAAGCATTTAAGTTGTTGGTCTCTTCATTAGTGTTTGCCCTAGTTTATCTAGGAGGCGTATTTAAAGTGGACTCCACCTCATTCAAACCACTCAACTACCTACAGTAAAATAAGTTTGACTAAGCTTTGCCCCATATGCCAACTTGGTATTTGGTGGGCACACTTCTGGTTGAGAAAACACATAGGCCATATAGACATCAACCACCTCACCATTTTTCCAACTGTTAGCCATTTCTAACAGGACTTTATCACTCAACATTATGAAATCTTCACCTATTGGTGCCTTATAGTACATAGAGTTCACAACATCATAACCATGACCCCTTACATAATCATCAAGTTCAAATACAGACATTTTATGAACATCAATTTCATCCATGTTAATTGTTTCACCCACATAACTGCATTGTTTATTCCTACGCACAAACCAGCCCCTATGGTGTGCCACCTTACTTGAACTCATAAGTCAGCAATGTATAACACAACCCACTGCTCCTAACAATTGTAACTCCTAAACTATATAAATCAAAGTTTCACCTTTAACAAATAATAAACTCTACCGCAGACATTAATCTCTCACTTTCCCACTTAATAACCAAAACTCTATTAACTTACAAAATACCTAAAAAACCAAATTCATAAACCACAGACAACACGTTGCTCATGCAATTCACAAAATCACTAACTTTTTCCGTAGTAAATACCAGAAAAGTTCTCTACACAATATACTTATTTCCAATCACTAATAAACTGAGGTCAATTAAGTGATTATCGTAATTCGATTACACCTGCAACGGGCACTAAAATTATTTTTTGAGAATAAAATTCGGGTTCAGTAACTTGGGTTAATAGATTAGAGAGTTAACAGGTTAGAGAAAAGGGGGAGAAAATTAGGTTTAAGACAAACTGATGAGTAATTATCCGAGGCGAGCTAAAGTTTTTGAAGAAAATGAGTTGCAACGTGCGTGTAATTCATGCAAAAAATGAGCTGACAACAGATGCTCCAAGTGTTTATTAATATCATTTTTAATTAGTTGAGGTGTGTCATAGGAGGCCCAAAAAGTATATGGTGTCAATAGGTTCTTTCTTACAAGTACATGAGTATAATTATGTATTAAACCAAAAATATACATAAGCAACTTAGCTTTTGGTCTTTAAACAGAAATCAATGATCACATATTTTTTTTACTTTATATTTATGTAATTATTAAATATTATTATCATCATTTCAATTTCTTCAATTATATTTTCTATGTCAATTGGTCTAAAATATTCATCAACTATATTATTTCATTTGTTAATTCAAAATTTGAGCCTTGACTATTTACTATTTTTTTAGAAATCATAATGTAATAAAATTTGAAATAAAAAATAATAATACATGAAATAAAAAATAGAAATAATAGAAATAAATTTTAAATATAAAATAAAATAAAATGATTAAAATTATAATATAGAGAATATCTAAAAAAAATGAGACTATAGATCATAGAAAATATTAGAGAATAAATTAAAAAATATAAATTATAGAGAATATTAAAAATTATAAAATATATGTAGATTGGAGAATGAAAAGAAAAAAAAAAGATATTAAAATTTAGAAACATGAACAGATTTGAAATATATGTGACATTTATAGGGCTAGTAAGATTTAAAATTAAAAAAATAAATAATAAATAAAACATGCACATCACTCTAAATAAAGTGTACTAATTTAACAATTTGAATCGGCGGTTTTAAATTATGAAAATCGCTGATTCGATAGTTTTTAAAAATAAAATACTTGTACCAAATTATAAATCAAGATTCAAGTATTGATTTATTCACGATTTTGATTTTGACCAATTTTAATTTCAGTTTTGACTAGTTCGATTCCGATTCTAAATTGGATCACAGCCATTTCTACTAGCAAAGGTTGTTGGGTTCATGTCATATTGCAAGGAATTGCTTTAAACTATTTCTATTGAGATTTTTTTTGTAAAATTGATTTTTAAAATTGATAAAAAAAAATAAAAAAAATTATAAAATTTAAAAGATTTTTAGAAGATTTTTTAAAATTTATTACAATTTATGATTAGTTTATGAATTTATTAAATTTGTGTATTTTATTATAAATTTATCATACACATGATAATTTTTATAAATTTATTATAAATTTATACATTTTAATAAAATGGTAAAAATACCTCTGATAGAACACAAAAGAATTTTACAAAATCTGATAAAGAATATTATTTTGAATATTTATAAAATTATCTAAAAAATAAATTTTATTTTAAAAATACTACACAAAATAAAAGTATTTACATTTTTAGAAAAAATTAGAGTAAATTTTTAAAAATATCTCACTCTTCACTTAAATAAATTTTTTTTAAAAAAATACGTCTTCTATCACTACAATTAATATTTTATTTTATTTTTTCAAACTTCCTTATTAAATAAAATATTCTAATAAAATAATAAAAATTAATATTACAAATTATTTTTAGCATTTAAAATTTATTAATTTTTATAAAAAAAAATTTTAATTTTAATCTCAAAAAAATAACACTCACAAAAAATAAAAATAAAAAAAATATTAATCGAAATCATTAAAGTTTTTTTAAAATAAATTTTATATATTATACACAAACAAAATTTAAAAACAAATATTAATTTCATTATATAGATGTAAATACTTAATAGATGTTCTATATATAAGGTAGATTTTTTTATAGACGTTTGATAAATATTATGTATATGTTATATATTTATTTATGTATAATATATATATTTTATATAGATATTATGTGTATTATGCATGAACATAAAATTAAAAAAATAAATATTAAATAAATATTAAAAATATTATGATATTCATTAAATAGATATTTAACAGATATTATAAATATTTAGTAGTTATTTAATAAAAATTATATATGTTACAATATTTAGTAGTTATTTAATAAAAATTATACATGTTATTATTTGTTGTTTGAGTATTGTTTATATATGTTATGTATATATTTTATATATATATTTTTTGTGTGTGTAAATTAAAAATATAACTCTAAAAAAATTATTTAAGAATAAATAAATATGAAAAAATTAAAAATTAAAATTAAAAATCAAAGATTTTGAAAAGTAATTTTGAAAAAAAAAAAAAAAAGGTAACCTCACCAGCATGCCGTAATTTTGAAAATCCGCCATAATTTTGAAAATCCGCCACGGAAATTACGTAAATAATGTGTTTTCTCATATAATTTTCTCTTTCTATTTCAATTTGTGATAGAGCCCATAATAATTTCTTGAATTCAATTTTTCTATTTTTTTTTTTTTAAAAAGGGGCTTCGAGTATTGAATTGATAAGTTTTTACTCCTAAAGTCAACTATTAGGCTCAAGTTGAACATTAAGTATTTTCAAAATGAATATATCATAAAATATAGAATTTCTGATTGGAAAAAGAAAATCATATATATATTTATAAGAATTATTATAAAAATGTTTCTGAAGGGAGAATGAAATGAGTTGCTCCATATAATATATAAAGCTATTGATGAGTTGACAGTAAAGTAATGAGGCATTAACATATGAACAAGTGGAAATTAAAGATGGAAAACTCCCAACTCAGTCCAAGTTAAACAATCTTAGTTCAAATGAAACTTAATTCAACAACAACAACAACAACAACAACAATAATAATAATAAAGAATTAAATCTCAATTTCATAACGACTATCAATAACCCCTGTTTTTTAATCTACCAAATATCTCATTTATAAAGAGAAAAGATTATTTGAAAATGCTGACACCTATACCACAAAAATCAACACATTTTATCCTGCAAATTTCCAACTCTACTATCTGATTTGTAATATAACAATCCTTGTGTAAAACAAGTTCAGTTCCATGCATAGAAGCAAAACACACCATACAATATGGTTTACCCTGATAAGTAACAACTTCCACACCCAATAGCAGAATTAAGCAACAAACTTCAACTGACCTGCCTTTCCATTGTGCCATTTAGACGGTACTTCAGTTGTCACCTCTTTGTTTGAGGACATGGGTAAAATTTGATCTCAAAACAGATTTTTTTTTTTTACTTTTTCGTTCTCATCCTGCTCATTCAGGTGTAAGAGTTGGCTTGTGTCCACACTGCCAGCCTGTTCTACAATCTCAGGAACATCATGAAAAAACAGATCTTTGAGTACCTGAAAAAATATAGCAAATTTGCTTTCAGGTAAACGAATATATCTAATAATAAAATAAACTCACAGAGAAACCATTAACAATGTCCATGTAAGCACATGGTATGGTAAGAATAAAATCAGTTGGAAAAGAAAATTTCATCTCCATAAAGCAAACCCTGTGGTAGAAACCCTTTTAAGAAATAAGGATTTGTTATGCATCAAATACATAAAGAGAGAAAATAACGCAGCTACCTAGTTACAAAAGACAGAAAATGTTGTTATCTCAATGTTTTATAATTGTTAACTCCCTGAAAGATGCAACTTGATTTCTCATCATCCACTTCCACAACATATTCCCAATTCAATTTCCAATTTCTCTGTAAAAAGTAATTATACTAGTATTCTGCTAGCTACACTCACAGCTATCCACTTGAAAGTGCATGAATCAAACTCAAATGATACTTCTCATAAAACTGTCTTTCCCATGTTCTCAAGTAAATAACAAAATATTGTGGCATCAATAAAGTATAAAAGCATAAGAAGATATACTGAATAGCATCAGAAAATTAACATAAATAAATACCTACCTCCTCTTTCAACTGAGGCATTGTTGCACATGTTACATCACACATGGATATGGATTGTGGGATTCAGGGGATCAATCCCCTGCATGTATTAGAAGAAAAAGCCATCACGCGCTTGTTACAAAGATGAGTACAGAAGACAGCAAAGTCCAAGAACTGGGGAAAAAGAGCTCAAGTTAAAACAAAATTTACTCACCTCTATAGCATTATTTCTTTGTCTCCAGCTGAATAGCAATTTTTAAAAAGGAAAATAGGGATCAATTTCAGTCTTCAATTTGATCCTCCAATCCTCTGTACATGAATATAGGACTCAGTAGTTTTTCTTCAAAGACAATTTAGAAAGCCACCTGCGAAGCCACCCAGTCACATATTCTTAAGTCTTTTATCATTGTACAAATTTGGCAGCTGAAGATGGCATAAAATAAGCCATTTAGTTATGTTTACCTCCAGCAACAGCTACAATAGAATAGCAACTTCACACATCTATCTCAGATGAAGAAAACAGGATACTGGCTAAAAACATTCAACTGAAACAATGATAGGACAGTAATTTTAATATCAAATGAGGAGCCACAAGGAGATTAATATATAAGCAGAACAGAAAAATTAAAGACCAAACGAGAATTTATATTCACAAGATCAAATCAAATAAAATCCAGCCAAAGCTGAAAATTGATAAGACCCTACAAAATCAAAATAGGAGGCACGCTCTATGAATGTAATGAACCAAGGGCACAAAAGAGGCAAATAATTGCAAAACCAGACAGAGATATTGCATGACAGAGGATAAAAAAAAGGGCAACTTAGCAGGTTGTCATCAAAATCAGAATCTGAATTCATGTTTACATCCTTCTGGCTATTTTAAAGGACACACTATATGTAGTCATGTTTCCAAGCACTTCCAGAAGGCATTTCAATGGCGTGTTGCAATATAATTGTCAAAAATGCCTTGTTCTTAGAAAGGTTTGGCTAACATTAGATGGACACAATATTTGATAAGCATAACAAGCTTATAAATCCACGAATGTTAACAGAGAGGACGAGAGGGAGAGAGGGAGAGAGAGAGAGAGAGAAAGAGAGAGAGAGAGAGAGAGGGAGAGGGGGATACTATGGTGACAACGACCAAATGGAAACTAACATGACAATGATCAAATGGAAACTAACGTACATCTAAATTAATGGAAACAAGCCGCTATAAAAGAAAAACTGCTATATGAAAAGAATCCCATCTGATCAGGCTGCAAGGTTGTGTGTCAAACCAAGGTTCAGAACAGGACTCTTGCAGCCATGAATTACCATAGATTGTCTGTGAGTAATGAAATCAAAAATAAAAAAATAATTTATTCAGTCCCAACATTTTATATTTTAAATCACTCAATCGATCATATAATCTCTCCTAACATTACATGTGAGGGTGATATCATATCCAATGCCATTGTGAACAGCAACAATAATAAGTTACATATCAGTCCTATCTTACAATCGATTGCTGAAACTGCACAGAAAGAATGAGATATCCATGCAATCAATCAATTTCAAGCATCTGATTTTTTTTTCTTGCAAAAATTTGTAGAATTCTGAATGTTTTAACATTTCACGACCATTACCCATTACATGAGTAGTTTGGTGCGATAAGTTGGATCAAACCCTTTCATGTACATCTCATCCACCCATCTCCTAGCCTCATTTGTTCTTCCATGCTTGAAAAGGCTATGTACTAAGATATCGTAAGTCCATCGATTAGGTTCATGACCTTTCTGGCATAGTCTCTCAAACAACTCGACAGCATCTTCTACATTACTCATGCTTATTCTTCTCAACAGCATATTGTAAGTGTAGATGTCTAGGGGGAAACATTGTTCAATCACTTCTTCCAAGTTGTCAATTTTTTGGCTCACTCTAAGACTGCCAGAAAAGGCACCAATCAGCTGGCCAAGGACTGAAAGCTTGGAAGAAGTCTCATTCTGCACCACCCTTGCTCGAAGCCAAGCATCAAACAAATCTTCACCTTTCAAAGAATGAAATAGAAGTGTGTTACCTATGAATGATGTAACATGGCGCCCGACTTTCTCTCCGTCATGAATGAGGTGGATCACCAGATCATATTGTCCATGTGAGCAGAGAAAAAGTATAAGAACCTCATAACATTCAGTGCTAGGAACCATTCCAGTACTTTGCATTTCCCGCAAAAAAGACAATGCATGATCCACTTTGTTGACTTTGCAGAGACCAATAATCATGGTATTGTATAGCTTTCTGCCAATCTTTCTAATCTGCCGCAAAGCATCAAAGAACTTTAGAGCGTCAGATATTCTCTTGTTTTTTAAATAACTCTGCAACATAAGAATGTAAGTACTGAGATTAGGCTTGATCCCACTTCTGTGCATCATCTCAAATACTTCTCGTGCTAGTTCAGGCTTCTTTGCATGCACAGCTCCATCAATGAAAAAGTTAAAAATCTGACAACTTGGTTCATAACGAGATAGTTGTATCTGCAACAATTTGAGAAATTGAAGTTCTGGGTTTTCCATTTCACATAAACTCTGAATAACTGCTCTGAACAAAGTCCGAGTAGCCTTATGACCCTTATCTTGCATTTCCATAAGAAGACTAGCAGCAATATCTCCTTTGTTCAATTTATAAAAACCACGAATCAAGTTTGTGTAAGTGTTCTGTGTAGAAATTCTATTAATTTTGTTAAATTCCCCATGCATCAAGTAAGCCTCTACAACACTCCTAGTCCTGCATAGAGCTGAAATAAACTTATCATATATGAAATTACTTGGCAAGAAATTCCGCTCTAGAGCAGCAAAAATCAGCTCTTTCATCATATCAAGCTTTCCTTCTCTACACAAAGCATTGGCAAGTGTGCAAAACGTTATACGACCAGGGAAATAACCTTTCTCAGTAGAATTCCTCAACACACTGTAAGCTTCATCAATGCTTCCTTGTGCACATAGAGAATTAATGAGATAATTACAAGTCATGGCATTGGGTGAAAGCATAAACTCTGATTTGCTATTGTACAAGTCAAGCGCAACATCCACCATTCCAGCCTTGCAAAAGAAACACAATGCAGCATTCATAGTGACACTATCAGGAGAAATCCCGTTTTCCATCATCTCAATGAGCAAATCACATACTTCTGTCAGACGATTCTTTTTTAATAGCCTGCAAATCAATACATTATACCGACAAACCTCTGGAACATAGCCTTCTAATGACCTTTTATGCCGCAAAAACTCCAAAGCCCAATCAACCTTACCAGCTTGAACAAGATTCCTAAGCCACACACCATAAGCAGGCTCCATATGCACCATCCCCAATTCTCTTAACTCCTCAATCAACTGCCCTCCTTTATCAAATTGACCTTTTTGACAAAGTGCATCCACAAGAATCCCCACTACAGCCCCAAGGTGATATCCATTGCTTTCTTGGATTGCCCGGTGCAAGTATGACTCAGCCTCAACCAACATTTTTTGCTTACAGAAACTTTTAACTACTAAAGAATGAGTAACATAATTCTGGAAACCCCTACAAGAAATCTGCTTGACAATATCATCAACAGCATAAAAACAATTCCCCTCTATTAAAGAATTGAGAAGCACATGATAAGTTAAGTCATCCAAGTCAAGACCCTGAAATCGCATTCTGCCAAACAGTTGGAGTGCAACTAATGGCTTCCCAGCCAGAGCATAACCAATGACCAAAGTGGTAAAAAATCCATGCCCAAGCTTAGTATTAAGAAACTTACGCCTCATATAATTATCAAGAAAATCAAGCAGCACAGGCATAAGCTTAGCTTTTGATAGAATTTTGAAAATGGCATGGAAAGTAGTACGAGTGTGTTGAAACCCACGTTGGCGACCAGCCCAATCAAAGAATTTAATACAAGAAAGAATATCATTCCTACCATTACCATAGTAAAGAACGTCAAGAACTAATGATTCATTAAGTGGGAAACACAATTGGGAAAGAGCCACTTCATCAACCTCATCTTGACTAGTTAGAATATCGAAAATCTGACCCAAGAATCCATTGTTTCCACGCTTGAACCACTCTTTAAAGGATTGAACAACGTCCTTAACATTAAGCTTAGGGTTAAAACAAAACTGTTGAATTGGAACAACTTGGGCTGTCGAATAGTAACAAAAGCGAGCAAAACAAGGAGGAGGAGGAGGGGGAGTAAGAAGAGAACAGGAAGAAGAAGAGAAGATAATTATAGAGTTATTGAAGAGAAGCTGTGAAGAGACTAAAGCCCTCTTTGATTTGCTTGCCTGTTTAATGGGTAACATCAGGTTTTGCTGCTGCTGCTACTACTACGCTTCCAATAACAGATAAGACGATCGTAAACACCACCCTTATTTTCTTGAAGCAACAATCACAAGCCTGCAAAAATAATAAATTTAAAAGAAAATCAACAAAAATTCAAAGATTATATATCATCGACAATGGCAGATTAAAAAAAACACAAAAAAAAAATGGAAAAATAAGAATGTTAATATGAAATTGTACCTGAAATTCTGAAACTTATGTGTTTATTTGGGTAAAGTGAGTTGGTGTTATGGTGCAGATCTATGAAATAGATAAAAAGAAGAGAAGAAGAACAGAGGATGAAAGTAAGCAGACAGCGGCTGCTGCTTAATGATATTTGGATTTCATATTGGTTTGCCTATTATTATTTTTTTTTTTTGCTAAAAAACTATGAAGTCTACAAATCACACTAATTAATTTTTATATTTTTAATATTTAATATTTATATTTTTATATTTTTAAAATTAAATTATTTAATATTTTTATTAATATTTCTATTCTAAAATTATTAGTTAATAATTTTAATATTATAAAATAATTTATTTATTCTTTTTTATATATATTTATCTTTATTATTTATTTATTTTATTTTAAATTTTATTTTATATATAGTACGTCTGTAAAATAATAAAAAATATTATTCATATTATTTAAAAATTTTTTTAATAATATCTATAAAATTAAAATAAATAATATATATATTATCTGTAAAATAATAAAAGATATTATTTATATTATTTAAAATTATTTTTTAATAATATTTATAAAATTAAAATAAATTATATGTAAGAAATATAAATAAAATTAAAAATAAACATGATTTAATAAATAACAAAGAAAAATATACATAAAGTAAGAGCAAAGAAATCATTTTATAATATTAAAGTCGTTAACTAATATTTTTAGGATGAAAATATTAACAGAATAACTAAACAGTTTAATTTTTAAAAATAAAAGAATGTAAAAATTAGACTTTGAAAATACAGAGACTGATTAATATAATATACAAAATCTCATAGACTTTATAATTATTTAGACTTTTTTATTAAAAAAATTTAAATAAAAATTTAAGTTTAATCTTTTGATTTAAATTATTTATATAATTATTTTTAATTTTAATTTAAAAAAACTTACTTAACATTTTATTTGACAAAAAATTACATTGCTATCTCAACTTTTCAGTATTTTCTATGTTGATATTTTAACTTTTTATTAATATTTCAACTTTAATTAATACTGAATTACTTTAACTTTTATGTGTATTTCAATTTTAATAAATATTAAATTATTTCAGTTGTGACTGAAAATAATAATAAATATCAAATGAAATTAAATTAAAATTAAGACACTAAACTGATAAAAAAAAAATTGAAACAACAAAATAGTATATATATATTAATATTTTCTAAAATATATAAATCTTCAAAAGAAAAATTGCAAAAACCTATGGAAAAAATTACATGTTTGCATATAATAATCTCATTTATGCTATAAAAGATAAATAGGAAAGTATATATAATTATTTAATTTATGCCAAAAAAAAATTATAAAATTTTAACCTTTTTTTTGGCTAAATAATTATAAAGTCCATGAGATTTTACATATTACACTAGTCAGTCCCTATATTTTCAACATATAATTTTTATATCTCTAATTTTTAAAAATTAAACTTTTTATTCCTTCTGTTAATATTTTAATCTTAAAAATATTAGTCAATTACTTTGATATTATAAAATAATTTATTTATTTTTCTTTTATATATATTTTTTATTATTTGTTAAGTCATACTAATTTTTAATTTTATTTATATTTCTTACACATAATTTATTTTAATTTTATAAATATTATTAAAAAATAATTTTAAATAATACGAATAATATCTTTTATTATTTTGCAGACAATTTATATATATCATTTATTTTAATTTTATAGGTATTACTAAAAAATAATTTCAAATAATACAAATAATGTCTTTTATTATTTTGCAGAAGAAATGTATATAAAATTAAATTAAAAATAAAACAAACTTAATAAATAATAAAGATAAATATATATAAATGAAGAGCAAATAAGTTATTTTATAATATAATTATCTTTGTAAGAATATATATAAATTAATAATATATTTATCTTTATAAAAATATGTATAAATTAAAATAACTTATTAAAATATTTATAAAATTAAAATAAATTATATATAAGAAATATAAATAAAATTAAAAATAAGCATAACTTAATAAATAATAAAAAATATATATATAAAGAAAAAATAAATAAATTATTTTATAATATCAAAGGAATTGACTAATATTTTTAGGATGAAAATATTAACAAACAACTTAATTTTTAAAAACTGGAGGATGCAAAAATTAGTTGTTAAAAATACAGAGACTGACTAGTATAATATGTAAAATCTCAAGAACTTTATAATTATTTAGCCTATTTTTTATATGCCGAAAAATTATAAAATTTTTGACCTTTTAATATTCATATGCCATAAAATAAATAAGGTTCCTCATTTGAAAAAGTTCATCTCAGAAGTTTTCCATTAACTATTTTACTTTATATGCATAAACCACAAAATGATGGAAGATAAATTTCTGTAAAATAGAAGAGAGAGAGAAAGAAACAAGCACATCAATAGTAAATATCAAGTTCCAAACTTTCTGCTCCTCAAAACTTTATCAACTTGGTCAAAAGATAAGTGTAAAATTCCAAAAGTATGCAAGCATTTTGTTTGATTTTTGTCATTTGACATGACTACTTGCAAATGGTATACCTCATCCCTACACATTTTTAACAACCTAAGAGTCTCTCTAATACAAGGGAAAAAGGCTTCAGGGCGAGCACAGAATGGTCGAAAAACTAAGAACAGCGCTCGCATATCAGCTTCAAGCTGATTAATCCCCCAACCGGATAATTGGATTTCACCTGTTGAAATGCTGCTTGAAATGTATCGGTCAAGCCCGTCAGCGACACTCCTCCATAAATCCAAAAAGTCTTTGGAATTAAGACTCGACTTGAGAATGTTAAGCTGACTTTTAATGGCATCTAGTGCTTGGGCGATATCAGTTGATATGGCTACATCCATGGCTGCAGGAGGAACTTCATTTGAAGTAATATTTTCTTGTCCTTGCTCAAAATATCTTTTTGTTTGCAGATATTCCCAGGAAAGTTCTTCAAATTGATGAAGGAGAACAGTAATAATGTCCATAAGCCAATTAGTCTCGAGGTCTAACAGACTTTTAACTTCTTCACCAAAGAAGCTATTATGATAAAGACCATCAGCATTTCCATTAATTTCTAAATCGCTCTCAGCTATTCTCATCTCCAAGAAGTTAACATCATCACTCCATTCTTGCAGCTTAGATTCAACATACCTGGCAGCATTGATTGATCCACACACTTTGATTAAGGCATCATTTGGATTATCCAGAGGATTCTTGATATTCTTGCTTCGGAAAGCCAATACATTGAGAAAATGCCAAATAAATCTTCCAGCAGTAGATCTAACAAATAGAATCCGTGGAAGAACAGCAGGAAGAGTGCTGCATCGTTCAATCAGTTCCCAAGCAATTTTAAGCTCAGACTCCGGTACTGATGGAGCTTTGTAGTCTTCCCTAGTGGCAAGTAAAAATTGTTCAGATTCTACACTGATTTGAAAGTCATTACGAGATTTCTTATTAACTGACCAAGCTCTCTCATCTTTGAGTTCAGATTTGAGTTTCTTCCAGGCATCCTTGAGTTCTACTTTAGTCCAAATCTTGAGCCAATCTGGCCTGTCACAAAATATCAATAATGCTGACAGACCTCTAGACTCATGCCTTTCAGACTCCTCCGAGAAATGAATTTCTGCACTTACAAGTGATTGCATCTGTTTATCAAAAGCAATGGCAGGATCTATCAAATGAAGCCATGAAGATATAACTTCTGATTTCATCTGTTTCTCCTTGTATCTTTCAGCATGAACAGAAACAACGGCTTTTGCTAAAAACCCAGATAGCATCTGGACCATTGCTGAAACCCAAGCTTCTCTAGCACTGGCACTCACCAATCTCACTCTGTCAATCAAGGGTTGCAAAACATCATCAACTGCCACAATAAAGTCTCTTGTAATCTTATACACGAGAGCGAACATGAACTCGGACTGCTCAACCCATTGAAAGAAGTGGAGCTCCATTCGTGATGCAATAGGAGAAACCAGTTCATCAATGGCCCAAAGCTTCATGTAGCACTCCTGCTGTCCAAAAATGTTATGTTGCCTATCTTCTCTTCATGTCTGCAGATGCTGCAAAGCACAAAGACCTAGAAAACTCTGTGAATAATACTTTCTTTTGTCTGCTTCCATCAAAAGAAGTGGATTAGAAAGGCTGGCAACTTCTCCACTATCAGCTCTTGATGTCAAAAGTTTAGGCGGCCATCCCAAAGAACTAAAAAGAGCACGGTGATCAGAAAGGATTTGAGGCTGGACAATGGCTAAAATTTTATCTACTCTGACATCCACAGATTCCAAAATATGAGACCATCGAGAATGAAATTTTACAACCTCAACCAATATATCCTCAATGTGGTCCATCACTACTATGGCTCTAAATAGTCTCTCTTGCTTTGGCCCAAAATCCTGCATTATAAAGCACATATTCATGTTGCCTTTATCTTAACAAACCCAATAGACATGACGGTATTAACAGGGAAAAGTGAAAACATAGTCTATACCATTGAAATCAGTGAAGTTAAAAGTTTTGATGAAAACATATTCCTGGCATGGTGATCTCCAATAAAGTATACTGCATCCTCAAGATCTCCAACCAAAGTTTCCAACTGTAAGGCAGTATCTGAAATAATTAACACGCAAGATCAATTGGCATCCTGTTGAGCCAAGCGAAATAATGATAACAATAAATGAAGTCCATACTGGCACAATATATAATGTCAACACAGACAGGGCAGGGGCTATAAAAGTTAATCATTGAATTATGAATTATCATCATGCATTAAAATATCATCAAATACCAAAGAAACTCCTGGTGCACAAAACTCCCTACTATGCAAGGATTTGGGGGAGGGGGTCCCTAGTACATAGCACCGTTTTGTTTTTTGCAGACAGCCCGTTTCCACGGCTTGAATCCCAGCGGCAAAGTAGCAACCCATAAATTCACTATCAGCCATTATGGATGATTGAGTACAAGTAAACAGAGAAACATGCAGTACATGGATATGCATAATTATAATTTCAAAATCAGAGACAAAAGTAAGAGTTTGGTATTCAAACAGTTTAACAATAAACAAGAATATATTTAAGACGCAAGGAAATAAGAATATCTCACGTCTTCAAAAGAGTAAGATTGCTTACAGAACTCTCAAAAAACAATCAAGGGTAAGTTAAATCAAGATCATTATAATGCTTCAGGAAAAAAATTGCAAATATCATTAAAAAATGATGAGAGGTTGGCAAAAACCATACAAAATAAGAACGCTTTAACTACATCAGCAAACTCGAGCAATAAAATTTCGACTGTGGAAATTGAAGTTAATTAATACTCTAAACCAACCATAATGCAATAGAATGAAATCATTCAATATATTCAGTGCAATATTTTCTTTGACTAAAATTTATAGGTGAAACCCATTACACTTGGATAGTTCGATGAATAACCGAAGACAAAATAGAAAATTTCGAAACTTACCCACATATTTGCTAATATTTTCAATTTGTCTCAAGCATTTTGCAAGTTGAGGTAGTTCCTGAACCAGAATTTTCTGAATTTTCTTTGAACAAATCCCATCTACCAAATAATAATAATAATAATAATAATAAAACAACGATTAGTTTATTCATTTGAACAACTTCAACAATCTCAAACACATAATAAGATAAAAAGAAATGACTAACATTGGGAGGTGCGTAAACTGAGATTCTCCAACTTTAAATTCAGATTGGTAAGCGATGATTTGGCTACAAAAGAGCAAGAAATCCATGAAATTGTGCGTTTTGTCAGATTTCTCTGCAAGTTCTGGAAATTGGCTTCGAAATCGGAAAAGCTTTTTGTTAAATCGGATAAGAGGACTGGAGCTTTGGTGCGAAGATCTTCATGGGTTCGTAAATGTTGATCCAGAAACTCTATTTGGCCGGATAAGAGCTCATTCCGGCTTGGCAGAACTCGGAAAGGCGGTGGTGCTGGTGGCGGTGGCGGTAGTTCCATGGGTATCAATGTAACTGAAAATAGTATTTACATGGCAATCGATATTGCAAGAAAGCTCACAGATTTTAGGCTATGTTTGACATGGATGAATCAGAGGAGAAATTAAATTGAATTTAATGAAGGAATGGAGGGTAAATTAAAAGTGAAATTGTATTTAGGTTAAATTTACTGTATTTTAATCCTTTTTTATCCCATTATTTCTTATAACAAATGAAAAGAAGCAAGAAAAATTAAATTTATTTTCTCCGCCTTTACTTTTATTTACTCTCGTCTAAACAAAGGCTTAGAGTTTGACACCAATTTTTTCAGTAATTTTCTTCACAGAAATTTAGAAAAGAAAATAAAACATTTTTTAGTCTATAGGTTTTTAATATATATATATATATATATATATATATAAGTAAATTAGTCTACAAACAAGCTGAATTTTGCCCCGTACATGGTTTTTAGTCTATAGGTTCTTAATTTTACATGGTCGTGGAAAAGAATATTATTACAAGAATATTAAAAAAAAAAGTAAACAACAATATATACAAAATATGGTAATGATATATATATAATATATATAGAACATACAAAAAATATAAAATATTTATTTATATATAAAATACAGTAATATATAGTAATATATAAAATATCTATTTACATATAAAAAATAAGTAAAATTTTATTATTTGTTAATTTTTTTGGATAAAAAAATTATAAATTTATTTTAAAATGATATGGATAAAGAAAATATAAAAGTGTAGAAAAATAAATAAACAATATTAAGATTTAAAATATAACAAGAATATCTTTAAATAAGATAAAAAAATTTTATTTGGTGATATTTGGGTGCACTTTTTATTATTTGGCATTTAATCAGGTTAATTATACAAGTAGTCCTTAAACTTTCATAATTTTTTCATAAAAATCCATAAACTTCAATTTGTCAATTAAAAAATATTAAAATTTTAATATTACACTAATTAAATTATTGAATTCGATTTTCGATAACTGAAGAATGACTTGACAAATAAGCTGGCAATATATGAATAAAAGAAAATAAAAAGATAAAAAGATAAATAATTCAAATCACATATATTAGATAATGGTAAAAAATTATTACATTCACTATTTATTAATTATACTTCAAATTCATCTAACTATCTTTCTCTCTGTATCATCAATCTTTCAATATTTATAATTTTTCAATTCAAACCTAACTTAGAATTTAAAAACTCTATGTTCATTTTTAAAAATCAAATCTAAATTAAAGCTTTTTATATCTGCTATTTCATTTTCTCATCTCATTATCTCTATTTTATTATCTCATTTCATTCTTCTATAATCGAAAATTAAATTTAAGGATTTAATCAGTACATTGTTAAAAGTTGAGAAATTTTTAATTAATAAATTAAAGTTTGAGAATTTAATTAGTATAATATTAAAAAGTTGATGAATTTTTAATTGATAAATTGAAATTTAAAAAATTTTATGAAAAAATTATAAAAGTTTAGGGACTATTTATGTAATTAACCTCATTTAATCTTCTATTTAAAAAGTGGATAAATAATCTATTAAAAATAAAGTCAAATAAAATAAACTTCTATATTTAAATATAATTAATAATATATTTATTTTAAATTATTTTTAAGATAATTAAATTTATATTGCCAATTTAAAAGTTAAAATAAAATAATAAAAAAATTAAAAATTCATTATTTTTAAAATTATGACTCATAAATTTTATTAAAAATTAATAATAAATAATAAAAATTTAAAAAGTTACTCTGACTTATTGCATTTTAATAATAATAATAATAATAATTCTTTGATCAATGAAATAATTAATAATAAAATATAACTCCTGTATTGAACTTTTAATTAATCAAATTTTAAAGATTTGTTAAATTTTTTATATATTATTTTCATCTAAATTCAAGCCTAATATATATTTCATAATTTAAGTTAATTATATATTATAATGATAGAAAATTATAATTTTATATTTTTCTTTTAATTATTTTAAATTAGAATTTTTAAATATTGATCCTTATTTTATATAATTATATTATATTATAAAAAATTTTACATTATCTAACAATTATAATTCTGATATTCAATTTTTGTACTCTAATTTTAATCATACATCTTTTTAATTAATTTACATTTAAGTATATTACTGTATTCTAAATATAACTATAATCGGTATATAATTTTTTTATTATCTATTTAATTTTATATCTATTTTTTTTTAATAAAATCAATCATAGATATATGTGTTAATTTATTATTTATTGACATAATTTATCTTATAAAATTAAATTTAAATATTATACACTTTTATTGAAATGTTCCTCAAGTTATCATGAAAAACTTTAATATTTTTATTTTTATTTTTTATACAAATAACTAATATTAATGTGAATAGATCATTGATAAAATTATTATAAAAAAAATAAATTATTAAAGTTATTATATTAATTTATCATTATATATTATAATAAATATAGTAATTATTATTATACCATTAAATTATAAATTAAATTATCAAATTAATTATTCAATAATTTATCACTCATAATATTATAAATTCAATTAATTTGTATTAAAATTTTAAAATTCAATTTATAATGCATTATAATAAAGTAAAAAATTAATGTATATAATACAATTTATAAAAGAAAAAGGAAGTTAAAAAAACAAAACTAAAAAATAAAAGGAGAGAAAGTATGAATAAATTTCAAAATTCACTATTTATTCTTGGAGCACTTTAGTATATACGGGCAAATAACGCATGCACTACCGTTGCGGTTTTTGAAATTTTTATTTTATTTTAAATGAAAAAGTAATTTATATATTAATATAATAAAAAAATAGTATTATATATATAAATATACATAATATTCATATTCATATATTATAAGTATATTTATAATAAGACATGTTTAATATATTGAAGTATTTTTTTATTGATATTTTAATGCATTCTCTATTTTCTATTTTTAATCTTTCACTTGAAAAATGGATAAAAAATCTATTAAAAATAAAGTCAAATAAAATCAAACTCTAGATTCAAATACAATTAATAATATGTCAATTTTAAAATATTTTTAAGATAATTGAATATATATTACTAATCTAAAAGTTAAAATAAAATAATAAAAACTATAAAATTTCATTATTTTAAAAATTATGACTCACAAATTTCATTAAAATTTAAAATAAAAATAAAAATATAAAAGTTTGAAAAGTCATACTGACTTTTTGAGCATAATAATAATAATAATAATAATAATAATAATAATAATAATTTTTTTATCAATGAAATAATAATAAAATATAATTCATTCATTAAACTTTTAATCAATTAAATTTTAAAAAAAATTTCAACTCTTTATATATCATTTTCATTTAAATTAAAGCCTAATATATATTTTATAATTTAAATTAGTTATATATTATATTGATAGAAAATTATGATTTCATTTTTTATTATTTCAAATTAAAATTTTAAATACCGAAACTTATTTTATATAATTATATTATTATATTATAAGAAATCTATAAATTATGTAAGGATTATAATTTTGATATTCAATTTCTGTATTTTAATTTTAGTCAAACACTTTTTTTAATAGATTTTTATTTAAGGATGTCATTGTGATTTAACTAGAATTATATTTGATATAAATTTTTTTTATTATCTATTTAATTTTATATTTATTTTGCTTAATAAAATTAATCCTAGATATATGTGTTAATTTATTATTTATCTTATAAATTTAAATTTAAATCTTACATTCTTTTTATTGAAATATTTTTCAAGTTATTATAAAAAATTTGAATATTTTTATTTATATTTTTAAACAAATAATTAATATTAATGTGAATTAATCTTTAATAAAATTATTATAAAAACTAAAAATCAATTATTAAATTTATTCCAGTAATTTAGCATTTAATATATATTATAATGAATATAGTATTTATTATACTATTTAAATATAAATTTAATTTATTAAATTAATTATTCAAATTATTGTTTAATATTTATTTGAGAGGAAATTAAGTAAATTAAATAAAAAATAAAAAATAACTGTAAAACCCTTGGTTTTTGAATGATTTTAAGTCTAGAGGCAAAATAGTCATTTTGTGCCCTCATATGTTGTTTGAACATAATTTGATGGTTTGAATGTCTTTTTGATACTCAGGACGACGAGACGGTCGTTTTGAGTATAATATTGTATTTTTGGGTGCCGAGGGTATTTTCGTCATTTTTAATTTTTTTATCGTTTTCGGTATTTTCGGGTATTATTATGCGTAAAACATATTTATAAATTATTTTGGGTTAAAGTTTGAAGTTAAAAATAAATTTCAGTTGATTTTGTGAATTTTATGGTTTTGGGTAAATTTTTATGAAAATAAATAGTTTTGGAGTGTTTTTAATTAAAATAAATTAGATTGGGGTAAAAGTATAATTTTGAAGAGTTGTTTTCCTATAAATAGGCCTAAAGTCAGATGGGGTAAGGTTTTTGGTCTTCTATTTTCGGGTGTTTTGAAAAAAGGGGGATAAATTAGGTTTTGGGGGTAGAAAATCAGAGGCTGGTCGTTTTGAGCCGTGCCCGTGCTAGAGGGAGTGTCGTTAGGCGTGAGAGGCTTGTCGTTCGGCGGAGAGACGGGGGCCAAGGCTCCTGTCGTTCGGCGTGAGGAGGCCGTCGTTTGGCGTGCTGCGGGCTGGCTCGTCCCTGTCGTTTTGGGTCCTGTCCATCAGCCATAATTTTTGAGTTTTTGGATTTTTTGAGGTTTTTCTCGATCCCTTTTGCTTTGATTTGACACCCATCTAACTAGAACATGTTCATATCATATTGAGTTGGTATTTTTCTTAATTAATTTGGCTAAATTCGAATTATTATTTAATTAAATTGATTTTTACAAAATAGGTTAGGTTTTGGGGTTTTTATTGTTTTGAGGGATTTTGGTTATTGAATTAATTGATTGGGCTAGTGTGTTGGGTTCTGAAATTTGATGAATGTATTGAATTAGGGTTTGATTGAATTGATTTGGGTATTAAGGTTTTCGAATTAATTGTTTTCTTTGAGTTTTTGGATGATTTAATTCTCTGCTGAAGTTTGATGTTAGTGCTGTATGTTGCTCGATTTTTAATTAAATATTGGAACATGATAAAAATCTAAAATTTGGATATGTGGCTCGAAATTGAGTCTAGTTTATGAGAAAAAATAATTTTTGGGATTTTGGAGCATCGTATATTTCTGGAAAATTCAAGTTTGCTACTGTTGTCTGACGAACTGTACTGTAGATGCGATTGCATCATCTGTAACTTTCGAAATTCATATTAAAATGTGTAAAAATGTTTTAGATTTGATTTTCATATATGTTCAATTTCTGGAAGTCTAATTTACGAGAAAAATATGTTGGGTTATGTTTCTGTTGTTATATTTTTGAAATAATTAGATCTTTCTACTGCTATCAGTATACCTTGTGAGCTGTATACTGTTATGAATAAAATTTGGTTGAGAGACTTCTAAGTCTCGAAAAATTATGAAATTTTGGTAGGATGCTTTTCAGATATCAAATTAACTTCTGGTTGAGAATTATAAATTTTGCATATACTGGTTAATTGTTTTGAATTTTACAAGTTGACACTCGTTATTCAGGTTTATCGGTAAAATTGTATTTGGTGAATATTGATTATTTAAGTAAGGTATTTGATAAATTTAAATTGCAAGGACTTTTTAATGATGTTTTATATTCTGGAAAGCAAGTTTAAAGGTGTGGTATTATGATGGTTAAGTTATGATTGGTTGACAAAAGGTTTAACCTTGTTATGGAAACTATTGAATTGCGTGCATTCACGTCATGCATTCCCATTTGCACTTGCATACATTTGTAAGGGTGGTTGTTAATTGATGGTTAATGGTTAGGCGGTGGTCCAGCAGCACCTCAGACTTAGGGTGGTGGATTGCTTAGCTGACTGTTAGACCAGGTAAGTTTTATGGGTGTATTTGAACTGTTTGTGTTGTGCTACTTGCTAACAACTTATATATATATATAAACCCTTCTTATAATATATTATCCTTTCTATATATTCACTAGACTATTCTTTCGAACTCAGCCTCGCATGTTTTAGGAGACAGAGAAACTTGCACGTGATTGTATTTATGTGAGAATATTGAATTTGATATTACTTGTGCTGTGTGATGGTGTGTCATGAAGGGGAAGGAGGTTACTGAGACTTAATGCCTATACTGCTACTGAGGCTTAATGCCTATACTGTTTACTGAGGCTACATGCCTAATTACTGATTACTGTACTGTACTGAGGAGTTATAAGGGCGGATGTGACTGATATTATACTGTACTGTTTACTGATTGCTGACCCCGACACACCATCTTGATTGCTTAATTTGTGAATGTATTATATGTACTGCTTATATAACTGTTAGATGCTTCTCTGCCTCTCATAGGCTTACTGGGCGTCTATATAAAGCGCTCACACCCTTACAGATTGTCTTGCAGGTTTACAGTGATTGCCTTCGTCTATCTTTTTTCTCTTCTTTGGCGAAGTCGATCAGGTTTTCCGTTTGTGTTTATCGGTCCTTCTGCTTAGAGATTTCCGGATATTGAACTTTTGGGCGGATTAAATCTGAATCCCTTTTTGTGTAATAAGTAGAACTTGTCTGCATTAGATTTCCCGAATGATTTTATTGGGATTTGATTATATTGATGGTTTGCATTTGAACTAGGATTGAGAATTATATAAGTATTGAACTGTTTTGCACTTAGACTGTTATGAATGTTTCTAAGGCTTATGTGGTCGGACTTCGGTTTGGCTACATGCCGGTCGTGGCCCCTGGGTTGGGTCGTGACGAAAGTGGTATCAGAGCCATAAGATTCAGTCACACTTATAATTTGTCTAGTTGTATCTGGAAATCATTAGGAAAAAATTCTTTCTGTGTTTCTTTTGCTTCCGTGTTAACCGATATGCTTATACTAATATCAGGAGTTATGTCTCAAAGAAGTACTGGAATTCGGATAGGGGGAGGTTCCTCTGGTGCTGGAACTTCTGGAACTGCAGATGGTACTAATCTGCCTCCACGTGGACGTGGGAGACCTCCTAGAGCTGCAGCAGGGAATGTTAATACTGCATGAGTTGTGCCTGATCCTCAGCCACCTACTCCTGGGAATAATCCTGTACCGGAGGTTATACCGGCTGCTGCAGTGGGTCAGGAGCAGTTTATGACTACTATGATGACCATGGGTAAATCTATGGAGACTCTTGCTAATGGAATTGCTCAGTTGGTGCAGAATATGAATCAGAATGCTGGGCAAGCCAATGATCAGTCACCTACTGTTGAACCCCAGTATGTGAGGTTAAATGAGTTTATCAGAGTGAACCCACCTACATTCTCCAACTCTGCTACTGAGGATCCGGTATACTTCATCAATGAGGTACGTCGGATTTGTTTAGCTCTCAACTGTACTGATGATAGATCTATAGAGTTGGCAGGCCATCAGTTAAAGAAGTCAGCTCAGGTGTGGTTCGATGATGAGATCAGAGATAGGGTTCGTGTTTGGGATGAATTTAAGGACTTGTTCATGCAGAATTTCATACCTGAGAATGTTATGTGGCAAAAAGGCCAAGAGTTTGAGAGGTTGAAGTAGGGGGATAGATCCATAACTGAGTACTATGAGAAGTTTCAGGATCTGCGACAGTATGCTACACACTTGATTCAGGATGAGGCTCGGATGACTCGCAGATTCGTGGAGGGACTGAACAATAAGTATTATGGTTTTGTTGCTAGCCATAACTACACTGAGTTGCATTTGGCTAGGAACACAGCTCTGGGTTTGGAAAACAGAGGTAAGACTGACAGGACTGAGGATACTACTGATGTTAGTAGGAAGAGAAGTAGACCTAATGATTCGCATGGCTACCAAGGACAGAACAGAGATCAGAGAGGTAATAATAGAGGTGGTCAACAACAGACTTACCGATCACAGAATCAGAATCAGGGGAATCCTGTTTGTGGGTTTTGTGGTAACCGTCATCCAGGAGATTGCTGGAGACAGATGGGAGCATGTTTAGGTTGTGGACAGATGGATCACCAGGTGAAGGATTGTCCTAATTCTCGGCGCGGTCAGAATCAAGGAGGGCAGCAGAATTATGTGAGACCAGTAGGGAATCAGGGTAACAACAACCGTGGCAACGGTAATGGTAATGGCAATGGTTATGGCAGAGGTAATGGTGGTCGAGGTTATAATGGAGGCCGAGGTAATCAGAATGGCAGACGATAGAATGGAGGTTATCGAGGCTACCAAGGTCAGCAGAATCAGGGTTATCACTAGAATAATCAGCAGCAGAATGCTGTACCCGCTTTGCCAGCAGATCAGAACAATGCTCAGAATCAGAACCAAGGCCAGAATCAGAATCAGAATTATGCTCGGGTATTTAATCTTAATGCTCAGCAAGCTCGGGCTGATAATAATGTAGTGCAAGGTACACTCTCTATATGTTCATTTGATGCACATGTTCTTATTGACCCTGGAGCTACTCATTCATTCATATCACCTAGCTTTGCATCTAGATTATCTAGATCACATGAACTTTTAACTGAGCCTTTGTTTGTTCATACACCACTGGGGGATGAGATAGAGACGGTGGATGTTTATAGTAACTGTATGATTAGAGTTGAGGATGCAGATTTAGCTGCAAATTTGATTGTCCTATCTGTGTTGGAATTTGATGTGATCTTGGGAATGGATTGGTTAGCTTGTCATGGAGCTAATGTTGACTGTAGGGCTAAAATAGTCCGATTTGATTATGAAGAAGGTAAGTCGGTGACATTCCATGGTTCCAAGACCATTGGTCCTTGTCAGATGATTTCTGCTTTGGGAGTTAGAAGGTTGTTGCGTAAAGGTTGTGACTCCTATCTTGTATCTATTCGGGATGAGAAGAAAGAAGAAGTTAAACCAGAAGACGTCCCTATAGTGCAAGATTTTGTGGATGTTTTTCCTGAGGATTTGCCTGGGTTACCTCCTGAAAGGGAGATTGAGTTTTCTATTGATCTTGTACCCGGCACAAATCCTATCTCTATGCCGCCTTATAGAATGGCACCGGCAGAGCTTAAAGAGTTGAGGGAGCAGCTGAATGATTTGTTACAGAAGGGGTACATCCGACCGAGTACTTCACCTTGGGGAGCTCCGGTTCTTTTCGTGAGAAAGAAGGATGGTTCCATGAGGTTGTGTATTGATTATCGGCGGCTAAACAAGGTGACGGTCAAGAACAGATATCCATTACCAAGGATTGATGATTTGTTTGATCAGTTGCAAGGGGCGAAGTTTTTTCTCAAAGGTTGATCTTCGGTCTGGTTATCATCAGTTAAGGGTGCGAGAGAGTGACATACCTAAAACTGCTTTTCGCTCAAGGTATGATCATTATGAATTTCTGGTAATGTCTTTTGGACTTACCAACGCCCCTGCTGCTTTTATGGACTTGATGAATAGGGTGTTTAGTCCATATCTTGATCGGTTTGTTGTGGTGTTCATTGATGATATTTTGGTGTATTCCAAGACTAAAGAAGAGCATGAGGAACATTTGAAGCTGGTTTTGCAAACTCTGAGGGAACATAAACTTTATGCCAAGTTCTCGAAATGTGAATTCTGGTTGGATAAAGTTGTGTTCTTGGGTCATGTTATATCTTCTGAGGGTGTTCAGGTTGATCCAAAGAAGATTGAGGCAGTCATGGATTGGCCAAGACCAAAGACAGTTACAGAGATACGAAGTTTCTTGGGTTTGGCTGGTTATTATAGAAGATTTGTTAGAGATTTTTCTCGACTTGCAGCACCTTTGACTAAACTCACTCGCAAGGGTGTTAAGTTTGTTTGGGATGATGCTTGTGAGGAGAGTTTTAACTTTCTGAAAGAAAGGTTGACATTTGCACCTGTACTTGTTTTGCCGGAGGGCAATGAAGGCTATGCTGTTTACTGTGATGCATCTGGTATTGGTTTGGGATGTGTGTTGATGCAACATGGTAGGGTGGTTGCTTATGCTTCAAGACAGTTGAAAAAGCATGAAGTTAATTATCCTACGCATGATCTGGAGATGGCTGCTGTTGTGTTTGCACTAAAGATCTGGAGGCATTATCTGTATGGTGTTACATGTGAGATTTTTACTGACCATAAGAATCTCAAATATGTTTACTCACAGAGGGATCTGAACTTGAGGCAGAGGAGGTGGATAGAGTTTCTGGAAGATTATGATTATAATATTCAGTACCATCCTGGGAAAGCAAATGTTGTGGGAGACGTTTTGAGTCGCAAGTCTATGGGGAGTTTGTCACATATTTGTTTGACGAGGAGGTCCTTGATTTCTGAGATTCACCAATTGCTTGATGAGGGTTAGACATTTAATATGTCTGACAAAGAAGTTGTGAATGGTAGAGGGGTGTTTCTTGCTAGTTTGGCTGTGAAGCCAAATTTTCTTGACAGGATTATTTCTGAGCAAAGTAAGGATGCAGATTTGGAAATTTTACGACAGAAAGTCTTAGCCAGTGAGAACAAGGAGTTTGTTATATATGATAAAGGTGTTTTGAAGTTTGGTACTAGGGTGTGTGTTCCTAAGGTAGATGATTTGAAGACTGATATCCTTAAGGATGCACATTTCTCTAAGTACACAGTTCACCCAGGTTCCACCAAGATGTATCGGGATTTGAAGCAGTTGTACTGGTGGAAAGGGATGAAGAATGATGTTGCACAGTTTGTTTCTCAATGCTTATCTTGTCAGCAAGTTAAGTGTGAGCATCATAAGCCTGCGGGATTGCTTAAGGAGTTACCACTACCTGAGTGGAAATGGGAGAGAATCAATATGGATTTTGTTGTCGGTTTGCCTAAAGCTCCTGGTGGGCATGATTCGATCTGGGTTATTGTTGACAGATTGACTAAGTCCGCTCATTTTCTTCCAGTAAATACTAAGTACACAGTGTCGCAGTATGCCAAACTGTACCTCAACAGGATTGTGAGTCTTCATGGGGTCCCAGTTTCTATAGTTTCTGATAGAGGACCACAATTTACTTCTAGATTTTGGCAGAAGCTTCAGGAAGGTTTGGGAACTAATCTTCATTTCAGTACTGCTTTTCATCCTCAGACAGATGGTTTGTCGGAGAGGACTATTCAGACTTTGGAAGATATGTTGCGATTGTGTGTTCTTGATTTTGGTGGTAGTTGGGCAGATCATCTTCCTTTGGTAGAGTTTGCCTACAATAATAGTTATCAGGCTAGTATTGGTATGGCTCCATTTGAGGCTCTGTATGGCAGAAGGTGTAGGACTCCATTATATTGGGAGGAGGTTGGTGAGCGTCGAATTGAGGGTCCTGAACTTTTGCAATACAGTGCTGAGATTGTACCAGTGATTCAAGACCGTATTCGGACTGCTTTTAGTAGACAAAAGAGCTATGCTGATTTGAAAAGAAGAAATCTGGAATTTGCTGTCGGGGATAGAGTGTTTCTGAAGGTTTCACCTTTCAAGGGTGTTATGAGGTTTGGTAAGAAGGGAAAATTAGCTCCACGGTATGTTGGTCCATTTGAAATTCTGGAGAGGATTGGTGATGTTGCTTATAAGCTTGATTTACCACCTCAGATGGCTTCTGTGCATCCGACATTTCATATCTCGATGTTGAGAAAGTATGTACCTAGTCCTGATCATGTGCTAGCTCCGGACACTGTAGAGATTAGTGATGATTGTTCTTATGAGGAGCAGTCAATGGCTATTCTGGACCGTCAGGTCAAGCGGTTGCGTTCTAAGGATGTAGCTTCTGTGAAAGTCCTTTGGCGCAATCATTCTGTTGAAGAATGCACCTGGGAAGCCGAAGAGCTTATGAAAGCTAAATATCCCCATCTGTTTGAGTCTTCAGGTATGTTTTAGATTTCGAGGTCGAAATCGTTTTAAGGGGGTTAGACTGTAATATTCTTCAGTTTTAGTGTTAGAGCACTTGCATACCAGCATAACATCATACTCATACATCGCATGATATTATTTGTGACTGATGATTGACAATTGTATGCAATGGATCTTATTGAAAAGGTATATGTGTAATGATGTTGAGTTACGGAATATTTCTGTTATTGGTTATAGAGATACAGTATATGAATATTGTTATGGATTGGAAAAATGAACAGAGATAATGTTATACTCGATTGATTGACACTGATATTGACTGGGTTGAGCGCTAAGTGCTATTTATTAATTTTGTTTTGGTTATCTGATAATTGGTTTTTATTTAATAAACTCTAAATGGATCGAACCTGGAATGGTCATTAGTGCTTGGTATCTTGTGGTTATGGCCTGATCAACCATAACGACACATACTAAGTAGACGATACCATCCGGATTTGTGTATAACTATTGTAATGACAGTTTTTGATGGATAATGATTATGCTGGATTCAATTGCGTGGACGCAATTACTTTAAGGGGGTTAGATTGTAAAACCATTGGTTTTTAAATGATTTTAAGTCTAGAGGCAAAATAGTCATTTTGTGACCTCATATGTTGTTTGAACATAATTTGATGGTTTGAATGTCTTTTTGATACTCAGGACGACGAGACGGTCGTTTTGAGTATAATATTGTATTTTTGGGTGCTGAGGGTATTTTCGTCATTTTTGAATTTTTTGTCGTTTTCGGTATTTTCGGGTATTATTATGCGTAAAACATATTTATAAATTATTTTGGGTTAAAGTTTGAAGTTAAAAATAAATTTGAGTTGATTTTGTGAATTTTATGGTTTTGGGTAAATTTTTATGAAAATAAATAGTTTTGGGGTGTTTTTAATTAAAATAAATTAGATTGGGGCAAAAGTATAATTTTGAAGAGTTGTTTTCCTATAAATAGGCCTAAAGTCAGATGGGGTAAGGTTTTTGGTCTTCTATTTTCGGGTGTTTGCTGGTCGTTTTGAGCCGTGCGCGTGCCAGAGGGAGTGTCGTTCGGCGTGAGAGGCTTGTCGTTCTGCGGAGAGACGCGGGCCAAGGCTCCTGTCGTTCGGCGTGAGGAGGCCGTCGTTTGGCGTGCTGCGGGCTGGCTCGTCCCTGTCGTTTTGGGTCCTGTCCATCAGCCATAATTTTCGAGTTTTTGGGTGTTTTTGAGATTTTTCTCTATCCCTTTTGCTTTGATTTGACTCCAATCTAACTAGAACATGTTCATATCATATTGAGTTGGTATTTTTCTTAATTAATTTGGCTAAATTCGAATTATTATTTAATTAAATTGATTTTTACAAAATAGGTTAGGTTTTGGGGTTTTTATTGTTTTGAGGGATTTTGGTTATTGAATTAATTGATTGGGCTAGTGTGTTGGGTTCTGAAATTTGATGAATGTATTGAATTAGGGTTTGATTGAATTGATTTGGGTATTAAGGTTTTCGAATTAATTATTTTCTTTGAGTTTTTGGATGATTTAATTCTCTGCTGAAGTTTGATGTTAGTGCTGTATGTTGCTCGATTTTTAATTAAATATTGGAACATGATAAAAATCTAAAATTTGGATATGTGGCTCGAAATTGAGTCTAGTTTATGAGAAAAATAATTGTTGGGATTTTGGAGCATCGTATATTTCTGGAAAATTCAAGTTTGCTACTGTTGTCTGACGAACTATACTGTAGATGCGATTGCATCATCTGTAACTTTCGAAATTCATATTAAAATGTGTAAAAATGTTTTAGATTTGATTTTCATATATGTTGAATTTCTGGAAGTCTAATTTACAAAAAAAATATGTTGGGTTATGTTTCTGTTGTTATATTTTTGAAATAATTAGATCTTTCTACCGCTGTCAGTATACCTTGTGAGTTGTATACTGTTATGAATAAAATTTGGTTGAGAGACTTCTAAGTCTCGAAAAGTTATGAAATTTTGGTAGGATGCTTTTCAGATATCAAATTAACTTCTGGTTGAGAATTATAAATTTTGCATATACTGGTTAATTGTTTTGAATTTTACTATTTGACACTCGTTATTCGGGTTTATCGGTAAAATTGTATTTGGTGAATATTGATTATTTAAGTAAGGTATTTGATAAATTTAAATTGTAAGGACTTTTTAATGATGTTTTATATTCTGGAAAGCAAGTTTAAAGGTGTGGTATTATGATGGTTAAGTTATGATTGGTTGACAAAAGGTTTAACCTTGTTATGAAAACTATTGAATTGCGTGCATTCACGTCATGCATTCCCATTTGCACTTGCATACATTTTGTAAGGGTGGTTATTAATTGATGGTTAATTGTTAGGCGGTGGTCCAGCAGCACCTCAGACTTAGGGTGGCAGATTGCTTAGCTGACTGTTAGACCAGATAAGTTCTATGGGTGTATTTGAACTGTTTGTGTTGTGCTACTTGCTAACAACTTATATATATATAAACCCTTCTTATAATATATTATCCTTTCTATATATTCACTAGACTATTCTTTCGAACTCAGCCTCGCATGCTTTAGGAGACAGAGAAACTTGCACGTGATTGTATTTATGTGAGAATATTGAATTTGATATTACTTGTGCTGTGGATGGTGTGTCATGAAGGGGAAGAAGGTTACTGAGGCTTAATGCCTATACTGCTACTGAGGCTTAATGCCTATACTGTTTACTGAGGCTACATGCCTAATTACTGATTACTGTACTGTACTGAGGAGTTATAAGGGCGGATGTGACTGATATTATACTGTACTGTTTACTGATTGGTGATCCCGACACACCATCTTGATTGCTTAATTTGTGAATGTATTATATGTACTGCTTATATAACTGTTAGATGTTTCTCTGCCTCTCATAGGCTTACTGAGCGTCTATATAAAGCGCTCACACCCTTACATATTGTCTTGCAGGTTTACAGTGATTGCCTTCGTCTATCTTCTTTCTCTTTTTTGGCGAAGTCGATCAGGTTTTCCGTTTGTGTTTATCGGTCCTTCTGCTTAGAGATTTCCGGATATTGAACTTTTGGGCGGATTGAATCCGAATCCCTTTTTGTGTAATAAGTAGAACTTGTCTGCATTAGATTTCCCGAATGATTTTATTGGGATTTGATTATATTGATGGTTTGCATTTGAACTAGGATTGAGGATTATATAAGTATTGAACTGTTTTGCACTTAGACAGTTATGAATGTTTCTAAGGCTTATGTGGTCGGACTTCGGTTTGACTGCATGCCGGTCGTGGCCCCTGGGTTGGGTCGTGACAATAACACTATTGTCTTGATTATTTAAAGCAACAAAAAACAATAAAAATGAAAAAAAGATTAAAAAAGAAGTAAAATACAAAATCAAACAAACAAATAAAATAAAAAAAATGAAAGATGTAAAATTAAAATTTCACTATTTATTTGTGCGAGTGTTTTAATATATTATATAATATAATTTTTCAATGCAGTATCACTCATTTTTAAAGAATATTGTTTAGTAAAATTGATAATTAAATATTTAAAATTAAAAATTTTTATATTTACTGTAGAATAATTGATATGTTAAAATATTTTTCAACTATAAAAATTTAAAATTATGATATTATAAAAATTTAATAATTTTTATTTTAAATACATTTTAATATTACACTGTGTAAATTTTAAAAAAAATTAAAGATTTAGAACTATTTTAAGTAAAATTTATTATGATTGATTTTTTAAACTTTTATTGGGTAAAAATTCAATTTAGCTTTTGTATTATGGTAAGAAGTTTAAATTGATTCTTAAAGTTTCTTTTTTTTTTTTGCTAAATTAAAAATTTTTCATCTTTTAAATTATCTTTTTAATGAAATTATTAAATAATTAAAGGTAGAGGTTAGTTTAGACTAAAATTAAATAACATAGATCAAATTAAACTTTTTAAAAAATATTATTTTATTTTTTAAAAAATTATTTATTAATTAATATGTTTAATATCAATAATTTATAATATTAATAAATATTTTTATAGCTTTATAATTTATAATAATTTAATAATTTATAATTTAAAAAATAATTAACAATATTAAATAATTTATATTATATAGAATTTTATAATATTTTAATATAATATTAATTATAATATTACAAAATTAATATTAAAAATTAATAAATATTTTAAGTTAAAAATATTATTATTTATAATATTAAAAAATTATTTTTAATATTAAGAATTTTAATATTAATAAATTTTAATATTATGAATTATAAATTTTAATATTATGAATTATAATATTATTATTATTATTTATAATATTAAAAATAATTTATTGATATTATTATTTATAATATTAAAAAATTATTTTTAATATTATGAATTATAATATTAATAAATTTTTAAAAATTATTTAATTGTTTAATATTATAAATTATTTATTAATTAATATTTCAATATTAATAAATATTTGTTATAATTCTATAATTCATAATATTTAATAATCTATAATTTAAAACAAATTAAAATTTTAATAAATTTGACAATCATAATTTTCAATTTTTTTTTACAAAATTAAAAGTTCAAAAAATTATTTTTAAAAAAAATTTAATAAATAAGGAATAAAATGAAGATTGAATAGCAATTATATGCTCCTATGGTGTATTAGATGACTTTAAATTTACAATAATAGTATAGTTTTAGCTCGTATTATCTATTTAATAAAATTTAAGATGTAAAAATAAGATACATAACTACTGTAAATTATAAAAATATTTATTAATATTATAAATTACTGTATTAAAAATATTAATTTATAAATAATTTATATATTAAAAACTAATTAATTATTAAAAGTATGAAACATATTTAAAAATTAAAATTATTAAAATTATTAATATTAACTTTTTAATATTATAAATTATAATATTTTTAATATAAATTGTTCATTAATTTTTTATTATTAATTTCATAATATTATAATTAATATTATATTAAAACTATTATAAAAATTCAATTTAATAATTTTTTTATAAATTATTTAATATTTTAATTATTTGTTAAATTATAGATTATTAAATTATTATAAAATATAAAATATAAAAAAAATTTATTAATATAATAAATTATTGACATTAAAAATATTAATTAATAGATAATTTTTTAAAAAATATTATATTAATATTTTTAAAAATTTTTAATTTAGCCAAAACTAACTCATATTCTTAATTATTTAACGGTTCTATTAAAAAAAATAAAAAATTTAAACTAAATTTAAAAGAAAAAATATCAATTTATTTTAAAAAAAAATTTAGAAGCCAATTTGGACTTCTCATTATAGTTCATAAGCTAAATTGAATATTTGTCCAACTTTTTATTTATTTTGAGAGAAATGGATGAAAAAGAATGGAATAGAAATTTAATTTTCCTTTTTTTTGGACAATAATAATAACAAATTTAAAAATAGAAATAAATTCCTCTCTTTTTATTCAAATTAATTAAAATTTTTTCCAATAATTTAATATTTTTAATTATTTATTAAATTATTAATTATTAAATTATTATAAAATATAAAATTATAAAAATATTTATTAATATTATAAATTATTGACGTTAAAAATATTAATTAATAGATAATTTTTTAAAAAATATTATATTAATATTTTTAAAAATTTCAATTTAGCCAATTTTATCCCAAATTGACTCATATTCTTAATTATTTAACGGTTATGTTAAAAAAAAATTTGGGTGAAATTTGAAAGAAAAAATATCAATTTATTTTAGAAAAATTTTACAGACGAATTTAGGCTTCTCATTATAGTTCATAGGCTAAATTGAGCCTTTTTCCAACTTTTATTTATTTTGAGAGAAATGGATGAAAAAGAATGGAATAGAAATTTTATTTTTCTTTTTTTTTTCTGGACAATAATAATAATAAATTAAAAAGTAGAAATAAATTCCTCTCCTTTTATTCAAATTAATCAAAAATTTTCCCAATAATTTTACAAAAATAAAACATAAAAAACATTAACTATAAAATTATTAATAAAAAAGACATAAACTATAAAATTATTAATTTTTCTTTCATTAATTTATACAAATATAATCATAAAAAATAAATTTTAGAAATTTTACTTCTTTTTCTATTATATTTTTAAGAAACCAAATATAGGTTAACTGAGATACAAAATAAATATTATATTTATGTTTATGTACATTAAATAAAAAGACAAAACAGAATTATTTTTATCTTTAATTTATCAAATGAATAATTAAAACTATTATTCAAATATAATATTTATTAAAAATCTTTATATGATTTAAACTAAATTTTTATAGTTTTAATTCAAATCAATCTAATTTTAAAACTAAAATAATTTTAAAAATTAATATTTTAATTTTAAAATTCTTTAAGCCATTACATAATTGCAACGAATAAATATTCTCTAAAATACTGAAAAAACTGATTTTATATATTTTTAAAATAAAAATAAAATAAATACATAAAAAATAAAATAAATACTCTTCCTTGGTTTGACTTTAATTATTTTAAAAATAATTACATTGATACAAAATTATCTATTTTAATTATTTTTTTCTTTTATTAATTATTAATATAATATTATCTTAAGTAATAATTGAAATAAAACGAAAAAAAAAATCTCACACCATGCTTAACGTGGAATAGAGAGAGCAATGAATAAAAGATAATAAGATGTAATCGAAGGTGAATGGACTGCTCCTGCCTCATATATTATATATATATTATCAATTTTTTTACTATATATATATATATATATTATATTAATTACTATAAATATTCTTATTTAAAATAATATTTTTATAAAATTTAATTTAATAAATTAATAATTTAACAATTAAAATAAAAACACTTATAAAAATTTCAATAATATTATAAATAATTGAAGATATTAATAAGTGAATATTTTTTTATCATCCCATCATTTTAATCATAATATCTTTTCTCCTAATTATCTTATCTTGTATCTTTAATTATTTTATCACTTTATTTATTTTATTATCTTAATAATTAATATACAATATTTTATTTAATTTCTAACTCTATAAATAGAAGGGGATTATAAGGCTTTTGATGAATTAATAATAAGTGAGAAATATAAATACTCTTCATCTCTAAATTATTTTTTAAGATAATTAATTTTTAGTTTTTATAAATTAATTTTGTCATTAATTATATAACACGTTATTGGCACGATTGCTCTAAATCATTAATCTAGCTTCAATCTTATTTCATCAAAGCTAATATTCATATATTATTCATATTTGTTTTCAATATATTTATTCACTTGTTATATTTAAATTAATAATGGACTAAAATTTTGAGTGTTAATGTTCTACTATATAAATATATTTTTGTAATTGATAAAATAAAATAAAAAAAATTCTATGATTAAAATTTTTATACATAAATTATTGATTTTAAATTTAGTTGATATGTATGATTTTTGTATGGTATATAGGTTATATATATATAATTCTTCTCATCACATATTAATTATTTTTATAAGATTTTATTTAATGTTCTTAACAAAGGGAAACTTGAATAGTTATATAATAATAATAATAATAATAATAATAATAATAAAGCTCTTGACTATAATAAATTATAATTTTAACTATACTATCATTATTATTTCTTCTATATACATAAAATAATAAAATGACATAAGGATCATATAAGTAAAAAATATATGTTTCCATTATTATATACTTGTTACATATAAACTTTCTATTGTTGCAATTTTATAATAATAGATGTATAAATACTCAATATCAACCAAATAATTATGTTTCCATTATTACTTTAATTAAATAACATATATACTTACACTAATAATTTTATATTTTTTATCATCTTATATTAGTTTATATATCTATATACATTAATTCATTCATAATTTTTTTATTTTTATTTATATATTTGAAATTGTTAATATCAATTATATTTATTTTTATTTTTGAAAATTCATAAATTGTACAATATTAATAATATATATAATTTTTATCTTTTACTGGATTTAATTTGTTATTATTTTACATAATATATTTAAAGTAACATATTAGTGACTAATTATAATTTTATATAGTGATCTACATGATGTCAAACATTACAAAGTTTGAGTTTGTTGCACTTGATATATTAGAAAATAATTATTTGCATTGGACTTTGAATGCTGAGATTCATTTTGATGCTATGAATTTTGAGAATACAATTCAATAAGAAAATGATGCATCATTGTAGGATCTTATAAAAGCAATGATATTCATTCGTCGTCATCTTCATGAAGGATTAAAAACTGAATATTTAATAGTAAAAGATCCCTTTGAACTTTGGCAAAATTTAAAAGAAAGATTTAATCATCAAAAAATAATTATTTTTCCAAAAGCTTGGTATAATTGGATGCACTTGTGATTGCAAGATTTCAAAATTATTCGTGAATATAACTCTGTTGTCTTTAAGATTACTTCTCAATTAAAATTATGTGGTGAGAAGATTACTGATCAAGACTTATTGGAAAAATATTTTTAACTTTTTATGCTTTGAACATACTCCTGCAGCAGCAGTATCGAGAGCGGATTTTAAAAAATATTTTGAATTAATTTGATGAAAAATCATCAATCACGACCAACTAGGTCTGAATCATTCCCTAAAACGAATGCTATAATATCAAATAAGTCTAAACGAAATTAAAATTATGGTCGTAGTCGCGGTCGTGGTCATAGTCGTGACCGTGGTAGAGGTGACAACTGTAATAATTATCGAAGTTATAATAGTCACCACAATATCAATTTTAGAAAGACTAATGATCATAATGAGAAAAATGAGAAATGAAAGAATTTGCAAATTAAAATGAAGAAAATATCTGCTATAAATGTGATACGAAAGGACATTGATCTCATACCTGTTGTACATCCAAACATCTTGTGGATCTTTATCAAACTTCTATAAAAAAGGAAAGAAAAAATTATGGAGATCAATTTTTTTGAACGTAATGATTCAATTGATTTCATACACCTTAATGTTTAAGACTCTTTGAAAAATGCCAATGGAAAAATTGATAATTTAATTATTGATGAAAATTCTCATTTTGATGCCCATATTGATTAATTATTTTTCAATATCACATGTTTTTCTTTGTTTATTTTTTAAGTGTATTAAGTTTAATATTAAGTGTATTTTTATTTTTGCATTTTATTTTTAATTTTATCTCTATGTACTTCATAGAAAGATATTAAATAAAAATATTATGACTCATTTTTAATTTTTTATTTTGAAGAAAATGAAATTATTCAGCCACTTAGTTGGTGTTGGTGGAGATTTATGTATGGCAGACAGTGCAACAACACATACTATTCTAAATGACAGAGCATATTTTTCTCATATTCAATTAGCTAAGGCTAATATTAATATAATTTTTGGTGCTGCAAATTTAATTGAAGATTTCGAAAGAGCCCATATTATATTATCCAAATGCACAAAATTAATAATAAATGATGCATTACTATCTAGTAAATAAAAAAATCTTATAAATTTTAGAGATATACGTTTCAATGGTTACTATATTGAGATTAAAGATGAAAATAATAAAAAATATCTTTATATCACATCTATAATCTCAAGAAAAAAGTATATAGTGAAAATATTGCCTGTATTTTCTTCTAGATTATATTACACATATATACATCCAATAGAATCTAATATTGCAATTAATCAAAAGTTAATTGACTATAGAAATTTTGTTTTATGGCATGATCATTTAGGTCATCTTGGAGCTATAATAATGAGAAGAATTATAGAACATTCGTATGGGTACCCTTTAAAGACTAGAATATTCTTTCATTAAGTGAATTTTGAATTTTCATGTATTGCTTGTGCTCAAGAAAAAAATGATTAATGGACCATTTCAAAGTAAAATTAGATTTGAATCTCCTCTGTTTTTAGAACTAATTTAGAGAGATACATGTGGGCCTATCATTCTATCTTGTTATCTTTTTTGATATTTTATGATTTTAATAGATGTCTCTACAAGATGATCACATGTTTATTTATTGTCTACTCGTAATGTCACATTTGCGAGACTATTAGCACAAATCATCAAATTATGAGTACAATTTTCAGATTATACAATTAAGAAAATTCATCTTGATAATACAAGAGAATTTACATCCCAGGCATTTAATGATTATTGTGTATCAATTGAGATTATAGTTGAGCATCATGTGGCTCATACCCATACTCAAAATGATTTAACAAAATCTTTTATAAAACTACTTTAATTAATTGCTAGACCATTACTTATGAGGACAAAACTATATAGTTCAGCTTAGGGATATGCTATATTACATGCATCAGTGCTAATCAAAAGTAGACCAACTGCTTATCATGAATTCTTTCCATTACAACTTGTATCTGGTCATGTGCCCAATATTTCTCGTTTGAGAATTTTTAGTTGTGCAGCATATGTTCTGTTTGCTCCACCACAACGCATAAAATGGACCCATAAAGGCGACTAGGAATTTATGTTAGTTTTGAATCATCGTCAATTATAAAGTTATCTTGAACCAATGACTGGTGATATTTTTATAGCACGATTTATTGATCGTCAATTTGACGAGATTGTGTTGCCAATATTAGAAGGAGAAAAAAGTTAGAAAAATAAGATATTTTATGAAATGCATCATCAATCTCTCATTATGATCTTCAAACATATAGAAGTGAACTTGAAGTTAAGAAAATTATTCATTTGTAAAATATTACAAATCAGTTATCAGATACATTCACTGATACAAAAAGAGTAATTAAATCACATGTACCGGTATTAAAATGCTCCTGCTTGAATTGATGTTACGAATGAAAAATCCACCATTATCCTTGTGGATATGTCCGGTATACATCAGAAGGGAAGTAGACCGATCAATTCCAAAGATTAAAATTCTAGAAAGAAAAGGGAGCAAAATAAATAAGTTAGTGCTTTTGAAATTAACATATCAGAAGATATGATGATACACAAAAATAATAAACACAATTGATCAAATACTCCAGTAGAGGAACAATTACCTAACAATAATTAAATTATGAAAAATTCTGAAAATGAAGAGATATCAACAAGTTATGTTTATATGAGAGAAAGATGGAGTCGAGATAAAGCTATCACTGATCAAAAGTTTACATATGCAGTAGCTATTAATATAATAAATGGAAGCGATGATCTAGAACCAAAATATATTGAAGAATATTGACATCGAAGTAATTGGCTAAAATGAAAAGATGTTATTCAGATAGAATTAAATTCACTTGCAAAGCGAGAAGTCTTTGGACCAGTAGTCCTAACACCTGAAAATATAAAACATATTGGTTATAAGTGGGTGTTTGTGCGAACGCGAAATGAGAACAATGAAATTGTAAGATAAAAGGCATGATTTGTAGCTCAAAGTTTCTCGCAGAGACAAAAAATTGATTATGAACAAACATATTCTCCTGTGGTGGATGCAATAACTCTTAGATTTTTAATAAGCTTGGCAGTTTTTGAAAGACTTCGCTTGCATCTTATGAATGCTGTGATAGCTTATTTATATGGATAACTTGATAGTGATTTTTACATAAGAGTCTCTGAAGGACTAGAAATGTCTGAAGAATTTAATTCATTACCTTAAGAAAAATGTTCAATCAAGTTGCGAAGATTTTTATATGGGCTAAATAATATGAAAAAATGTGGTACAATCGTCTTAGTAAATATTTGTTAAAGCAAAAATATGTGAATAATCTTATTAGCCCATATTTCATATTTTTTTATTAAAAAAAATCAAAATATGGACTTGCTATTATTGCAATGTTTGCCGATAATTTGAATATTATTGAGACTCCTAATGAGCTTGAAAAAACTGTAATACTTTTAAAGAAAGAATTTGAAATGAAAGATCTTGGAAGAATAAAATTTTATTTTGGCCTACAAGTCGAACATTTATCAAATGAAAATTTTGTACATTAATCGAATTATATAACAAAAGTATTAAAGAGATTTAATATGTATAAAGCTCACCCATTGAGTTCTCTAATGGTTGTTTAATATCTTGATATAAAGAAATATCCATTTTGTCCTAAAGAAGATAATGAAAAAATTCTTGATCCTGAAGTATCATATCTTAGTGCATTAATGTATCTAGCTAATTATACAAAACCAGATATAGCATTCTCAGTTAATTTATTAACAAGATATAATTCAGACCCAATACGAAGACACTGAAATGGTGTTAAACATATATTTCGTTATCTTTGTAGAACTACTGATTTGAGAATGTTTTATTCAAAGCAATTAAATCCCAAATTAATTGGATTTGCAGATGCTGGATATTTATCTGATTCACATAAAAGAAGATCACAAACAGAATATATCTTTTCATATGGTGGTACTGTAATATCTTGGCGCTAAACAAAATAAACGATTGTTGCCACATCTTCAAATCATGCAGAAATTATTATAATTTATAAAGCAAGTCGTAAATGTGTGTGGTTAAGATCATTAGTTTAATATATACATGACATATGTAATCCCTCATCTACTGAAAGGAGCACAACAATTACGTATGAAGACAATGCTGCGCGTATTGCTCAATTAAAAAGAGGCTATATCAAGGGTGATAGAATTAAGCATATCTCACAAAAACTTTTTTTTTTCACATACCAAAAGAAAGGAGAAATAAATATTCATCAAATTCGCTCAAGTGAAAATTTAACGGATTTATTAATAAAAGTTTTGCCAACTGCAATATTTGAAAAATTAGTTCACAAGATTGACATACGTCGACTTAGAGATGTTCATTAATATGAGGAGAAAAAAAATATGTATATACTATATTAAGACTATTATATTCTTTTTCCTTCACAAGATTTTTTTCCCACAGAATTTTTACCTAGTAAGATTTTAACGACGCATATTCTTAATAAAGAAACATCCAATGGTAATTATTATAAATAATTAAAGACATTAATAAGTGGATGTTTCTTTTTATCATTCTATCACTTTAATCATATTATTTTGTCTCATAATTATCTTATTTTATCTTTTTAATTATTTTATCATTTTATTTATTTTATTATTTTAATAATTAATATATAATATTTTATTTAATTTTTAATTCTATAAATAGAAAGGGTTGTTAGACTTTTAATAAATTAATAATAATTAAAAAATATAAATAATTTTTCTCTCTACATTATTTTTTAAAATAATTAATTTTTAATTCTTTATTTTTTTAATTCTTTATAATTATATCATTAATTATATAACAAATAACCTTTTAAAATTTAATAAATAATATAAAATAACAACCATCTAAATTTGACAATAATAACATTCAATTTATTTATCAATTGTTCTTTATTTTTTTTCTTGAAAAATTTGCCCCGTAATTTACAAAGTGAAACTGGAAATTGTCTTAAGAAAGATCGAAGTTCAACATCCCCTCTTCCTTTCTCCTAAAACCGATATTAATAACACCGTCGCCGTTGCCGGAGCCGCCGTATCGACATCTTTTTACCATTTTTGCAACACTCTTTGCCCGCCTGCTTTTTCGGTGAAAGCCTCGGTAGTTGCTACCATCTCTCTGATTCTGTCTCTCGCGGCAACTTGAGGTAAAAGCTATAACAAATATTGCTTTCTTGTCAATAAAAGTTCATGATCTTTCAGTCATTTTTAAAATTTTCAATCCTTATTATTAACTCAGTAACCAGGAGAATTTTATATTAAAAAAGAGAGCAAATTTGCAAATATATTTTTTATTCGGGTCCAAATTTGCCTGAAATTGGTATTAATTTAAAGTTATAATTTTTTTTTTCTGTTTTTATAACAACCCACTTTTCATTTGAAGTTTGCATTTATTTTTTTAAGGACTATATGTCCCTCTGATTTCAGTTATGGGTCTTTGCACAGTTTTTGGATTTTGTTGTGGAAGGTCTATTTTTAAGAACAATAACTCATTTTATCTTTTTTAGCTTCTGTAAATCTTGCTGAAATGTTAAGATTTTATTTCATTTTCACTATCAGCTTTATGTATTCTTAATATATATTGCAGATTATTTTGTATATTTTGTGTTCTTGGTAAAAATGACGTGTTTTGCAGCAGTATGGAAGAGTTGGAACTTGGAACATTATTGGTTGAGAGGTTCATGGATATGTTCGAACAGTTTTGATAGCAACACATTTTAGCTTAAAATCATGTTGATTCATATTAAACAGTTATATGAGGAAAGAAACTTATAAATTGTTTTGTTTTTCCCTTTGCAAGTGAAGTTAAACTTGGGGTTGGTTTAAGAGTCAAATCTGACCATGAGTCAGGTTGTAGATGGGAATTTTGGTATGATAGATTGAAATTGCCAAAGGCCTCATTAATTTGGTGTATGAACAGGGCTAGGGTTGATTTGGATTAAATGAATATGGCTAATCGTATAGTCTTTAAATTTGTCATTTATAACCCAGTTCATTGTTTCATACCCACCTAATTTCCCTCCTTCACATCACTCAGCTTCCTGCCTCAGCTTAATTTTTGGGAAATTTTGATAGATTTTGTTGTTAATATCTAATTCTGCAATCTTTTTTCCTTAAACTGTAAGCTTAAGATATGGCAATTCAGGTTTTTATCAGAGGTGTAAATGGAAAACATAGTGTTCAGAAGATGAAAATGAAGCTAATCAAGTCCACTTAATGTCTCAGCACAGAGGTATAGACATAATAATTTATATTCTTTCTAGGGTTTAGAGGTGAAATTGTCATTGAACTGGACCAATAGCTTATTGACAGTGTAGTTACATTATGGACAGTTGAGATTCAAACCCTTGCTCTCATCTCCTCCTTTCTTGATAAAAAAAAGATGATATAGTGCTCAAAACTCTTTGATTAGACACTTTGGTGATGAGATGATGAGGTTTGGATTGAACAGCATGTCAATTTCTTTCAGAAAGTTAGTTTGAAATATTTTTTGTTTTTTGAAATTTACCCTCTGGAGTGTGGTATGTGATTACCAATGATATCGAGGTCAAAAACCACAAATTTGTGAGGATATCAGGCACCTTGGAACTTGAAAGTGATGAACGGCCCTAATACTTGGACAACCGAGTAATTGCGTATAGAGCATATCTTAGCGTGCTTTCGGAGTTCGGATGGTAACAAGTCACATCTGAAACACATTTAAGTCTTCTAGCCCCATTTTGTTAATTTTTTTTAGTTCTAATGATTTGCATAGTTAATTCCTATTCCATATAATTCACCTGCTTGTTATTTTTCCATGGCAGGGGATTGCGTATTCTCCCAATGGAAAATGGCATGAAAATGGATGAAAAGAACAGCAAAACTAGTACAGATTTTCTGTTACAGTGGAGTAAGTGGCAACTGCTTGATTCCCTTCTTCCTACAGGCGGTTTTGCCCATTCTTTTGGTCTTGAGGCAGCAATTCAAGCACGTATAATCTTGAGTCCTGAAGATTTTAAGACTCAGGTGATTCACATTCTGGAGAATACAGGGAGTTTACTTCTTCCTTTTGTGTACTCTGCAACCGTCTCTCCAGATATAGATACCTGGGAAAATCTTGACAGAATATTGGATGCAACATTAACTAGCGAAATAAGTAGAAAGGCATCTACTGCACAAGGATCAGCTCTCATGAGATGGCTGCGGCTGTGTTTACTGAAGTGCCATGTCTCAAAACCATGAGAGATACATTTCTTGGTTCTGGAGCTATTTCTTTTCACCGTGCTCCTGTCTTTGGCATTATATGTGGACTTATTGGGATGGACAGCGAAACTTGTCAGAGAGCTTATATGTTCATAACAATGAGAGATGCCTTATCTGCTGCAACAAGGCTGAATTTAGTCGGTCCCTTAGGTGCAGCTGTGTTGCAGCATCAACTGTCTGTTGTTGCTGAAACTATATTGAAGGAGTGGATGGACCGGTCGGTTGAGGAAGCATGCCAAACAGCTCCTTTGCTTGATACTCTGCACGGCTGCCATAGCTATTTATTTTCTAGATTGTTTTGCTCTTGATATCCCAACTAAATGTATATACTCTTCATTTTTTTTTCTTATTTTTATGTCTCATACTAAAATTTTGCATTTGGTGCTCTATGAAGTTTTTCGTTTGACATTTGTGTTAATTATTAGGAAAAAATATATTACTGATCTCTCAACTTTTATTTTTATTATTTTAGTATCTGAATTTTTTTATTTACACTATATTTGGAATAAATAAATTTAAATTATAAAATTTATTTATAAATAAATTTTTATATTTTGTATGGTGTAACTTAAAATAGTTAATTCAATTGAATTCCATATAATTTTGTTTGTGAAAATTTATTTTTCTTTTGTTTTTTCAAATATATTCTTATTATGATAATATTATAGTTGAAGTTTACACTCAAATAATGTTAAAATAATTTTTTTTAAATTTATTGCTATAAATTAATAATAATATATTTATTGATTAGATAATTATTGTATATGAATATTTTATTTTTAATATTAAAAAAATATATTTTTTAGTTTATAGAATTTAATTGATTGAAATTATTATAATTTTATTTTTAATAATTTTTATTCAAAATAATAATTTTTTAACATAATTTTAGATAAAAATATTCAGATTTAAAATTTTTTATTTATTGGACTATTATTTATATTTATAGAAATATTTTTTATTTTGATAATTAATTTCACAAAGGGTTTATATATATATATGATGAGCAATGTTTTAAAATTTTAAATGATTATTAAAAATAAAAATCTAATAAAATATTAAGATAAAAATATAACTATTGATGAAGTTAAAAAAATAAATATTCAAATTAGATATTTGGTTTTAAAAAATTAAAAATTAATGGCATAATTTTATCAAAAATTAATTTAAAAATTTTAAAATATGAGAAATAATAAATTTTATAAAATTTGTATAATAGAAAAGAGGAAAAATTAGAAGAGCATAGTGGGAGAAATGTGTAAAAGTTTATTGGGATTAATTTTGTAAAAAAAAAATAAATTCATTAATTTATGAAATTCATTTGTAAATTTTATCTATTTTAATAGAATTTGATTTACACTAATTAAATTCATAAATTTCAATTTATAGAATTGGAATGAAAAAAAGATTTCATTTCAAATAAACAATTCTTGGAATTGAAATGAATTCCATAAAATTTTATGAAATTCATTCATTTTAAACGGGGTGTTAGTTTAATATTTAAACTCTAAATTTTAGTGATGAAATAATTACTATGACCATTTTTTTTTTCCCTATATGGCTTGCCTACTGATAATAATGGGAAACGTTTTCATTTAAAAACTATCCATGTCGGATTGTGAAAATTTCTCAAGCCAAATTACCCTTCCATATTTTCCCCAAATCTCCAAATTAAATTTTCTTTTACCATAAATAAAAAATATTATTGTAAATATCTTTTTCCCAAAACATTATCTCAACAGCAATAACAGAAAAAGAAAAAGAAGATGATCAGAGAAACTCGAGTAGCGACTTGATGAATAGAGGAGCTCAAAGGCACTAGCTTGTCACACGCATCATAGTTCGATCAAGACTTATTGCTTGCAATAATTAATTGTTGTTGGATTGTGGAGTCACATTTGCCGCAATCAAACCATGCAGCCAATGATGAGAACCATTGAGTAGCTGTTGGTCCTTGTCAACAATCTCTTCTAATGATTTGGATTCCATGGTGATGGCAATCTGCTCAAGGCACTGGAATCTTGATGGCCACCTTTGGCTGTTATATTTGAGAGGAAATGATCGACCATGACAGTGGCTTTATGAGATGGAAATGGTAGATCCGATGAAACGTAAAATTGGTTTAACTATTAGTTGAAGATGATGATGATGCTCTTGAAGAAAAGAAAGAAGCTTCCAACCTTGAAAATGGCTTTGTAATTTGTGCAGCCTAAAAGTTAGCCTCTGGGTGGAACTTGAATCAATTTAATTTAAGTGAATCAAGTACTAAAAATAAAAATAATTCACTAGTGCTTTTTGTAATTTTTTGAGGCTTTTTTATATTTCCTTAGTAAATAATAGAATATAATAAAAATCGATATTTATTTATTTTGCTGCTGCTCCGAAAATGATTCGAGGAAAAGATGCTTGCAAAAATATTTTTTGATTTATGATAAAAGTAAATTTAATTTAGAGATTTGAAAAAAGATGAAAGGGTAATTTGGTGTGAGAAATTTTAATAATGTGACATGAATAATTTATAAATGGAAATGTATTCCATTATTTTTAGTAGGCATGACGCCTAGGATAAAAATGGTCAGAGTAATTAATTTATTATTAAAGATTAGAGTTTAGATACTAAACTAGATATAAAAAATTCAGATACTGAAATAGTAAAAATAAAAAAAAAATTGAGACACTAATTATGTATTTTTTTAATTATTATTATTATTAATTAAGAAAGAATGATAATTATATAAGAGTATTAAGAAATATAAATACATAGATATATTAATATAAAGTACTATTATAATTAAAATATCTGTTTTAAGGTAACATTATCACCGGTAACCTCATCACTTTTTCATTCCCAATGTGGGATGATATCCCTAATAATTAGGCACGGTTTACGGTTATTGTTTTTAGCTCATTTTAGGCTTTTTTTTTTTCTCAATAAGAGCATAATTTTTTCAGCTCATTTAAGTTCTAAAATCTTAAATTTTAATACATTGCTTTTTAAGTTGTTCTAATGTATTTCCTTTACGAGTAAATCAATATATAAAACACCAAGTATATATTATATGGATCATATTAAAAGAAATTGCTATATTTTTCTTTTGTTTTTTATTAGTTATATATGAGAAATAAAATATTTAAAATTTAAATTTAATATTTAAACGAGAATAATATTGACATAATTTTATATTTATTTTGACTAAAAGAGGAATGATACAATCAACAATTAAAACATAAGAAATTCTTATTTCACGAACCTTAAACTCCTAATCATGCTTTACTTTTTAAAAAAGTTGAGACATGAATACGAAAATAATTCTTTCATTTTAGAACATACAGACAATAATAATAATACACACAATAATAATAATAATAATAATAATAATAATAATAATCTAAAAATTTATATCCATACAAATCATTGATATCGTGTCCTGCTGTCAACCTGTCCCACCAGGACAACTATAACTAGGATCTGCAACCCTATAACATTTGGTTCCGAATGGGCATCCATAGTCATCACTTACAGGAGCAAATCTTTCCATTTGAGTGTATTTAAAGTTTGACTCAACTTGAGTTAAAAAAGAGATTGAGCCAACAACAATCAACATTAACACTAACACCTTGTTCATCTTCCAACTGCATGTACAAGAAAATTAATTAATTAAAACTCTTTTTTAAATCTCAGCTATTTAATATATATATATATATTATATAATTTATATAAAGATACTATTAAGATTTATTTATATATAATCATGAAAGTGTAAATAAAATTTTTAGGTCATATGCTCTAGAATTTAATTTATTTTTTTATATATAGATAAATCCTAATTTATATGCAAGAAAGATGAGCAGGATTATTGTCACCAACTTTAACTCTTTTTTTTTTTAAAAAAAATTATTTATACCACTAATATTCTCAAATTTTAATTTTTAAATTCTAGAATTTCAATTTTTTTATATTAAATTTTTTTGCTCTATAATAATTACGTAAATTCTATGTAACATTACATGAATCTATATATTAAAAAAAATAATACTAAAAAAATCAACATCTTTAATATTAAATAAAGGTACTTTTTCTCACGAGATTATTTTTGGACATATAATACCAAATTCATGTAACCATCCTTTAATGGAAAAAAAGAAAAACAAAATTTTAATTAAAATAAGTTGAAATTTAAAATTTATCTAAATAATTAAAATTTAAAAATATTAATAATACAAATAATAAAATCAAGGCAACGAATAATAATATAATAAAAAGCACTTGAGCAAAAGCAAAGTGAAGAAAGAATTACCTCTTCTCTTTGATGAAATATTCTTTATGCAATTGTTATGTTGTGCCTGGTTTTCAATTCTAAGAGGCTTACATTTATAGACTTATTATTTTTTATTTTTTTTATTTTTTTTCTATTGACTTTTCAAGAAGTGACGAGAAAAATTCATTAATTAAACAACGTTGGTCTCGTTGAATCAGTCAGTAGTTTCATACGCGTTTTCCTTGTCCTTTCTTTTACCATTATACAATAATTTAATAACTTAACATCATTCATTTCATTCATATTGCTAATATATACTTATATATAATCATAAGTTGATAATATTATTATATATAAATAACGTGATGTCAAATATTTTACTAATATTTTAATAATTTTTTAATTGTAAATTTTTATATATTGGAAAATAATATCTTTATAATATTTTATAATCTATAAAATTTACTTGAACTTTAAGATAATGAATCTTATTTAAAAAAAATTAACATTTTGATAATGTATTTTGGTCAATAAATTTTCTAATCAATTAAAAATATCTTAATATATTATACATATTTTATTATTATATATTTTTATAATATATATGAAATTTTTTAATATTACGTTCCTTTAAGTGTATAATAATAATTTTTATGTACTAATTATATTAATATATAAATATTTTTTATTTAAAATAATATAAAACATTAGAACAAAGGTCCAATTTGGATATAGAACTGTTTGACAGGGGATCTTAAGGATAAGATGGCTCTGATAGGGGATTGAACAATGTTTAAAATGATTAATAAAACAATAAACAGTTAGGTATAAACAATATAGATAAAAACAGAAAATAGAATGTAAAAAACTATATTAAAACAAATTAAAGAAATAATTTTAAAGCATATATTAAAAATATATAAAGAATAACTATAATCTTTTTAAAGGGTACGGCGGCGTTGTTTCATACATGGTGCAAAGGAGGGCTTCAGACAAGTGCAAGTCTGACGTTGCTCCAATTTATATTTAGGTTTCCAGCCTTATATACCACTTTAAAGATTATAATTAAATCTTTAAATAATTTTGTATCTTAAGTCTAAAATATTTTAATTATGTTTTATCAATACACGCTCTTAAGTCTATTTCTTTTAGTATACCTATTTATACTATATGAGGTATAAATATACGGATCCCGTATAAATATACAGCGTTGAATAGAGAGAGAAGAAAGCAGAAAAAGGATAGAATATGGAAGTCCTTTTCAGCTATTAGTAGTGCATATAATTTCTGATATTTTAATTCCAGATCAAGCTCAACTTGCACATTTATTGCTTGTAAGAATTAAAACAGAGCATACTTATAGATGGAGATGAGAGATGAAATATAAAATTTAAATTTATTAAATGAAATATTAATACAGGATAAAACTTTAAAATTAAAATACAAATTATAAATTATAACTACCTTATATAACAGAATCAATAGGTGAGGAGGTTACAGAACTGGAAGAAATATAAGTGAAGGGGGGAAGGTAAAGAGAGAAACTAAAACTAAGGCTTAATGTCTTCTGTATGAGAGGGAGAAGTTTTTCAGATCCCTTCTACCTTCAGAATGAGTTTCATTATATAGACAGAGGCTTTAAATCTTTACTGTTCTTGTCACATGTCTGGCACTGTGGAAGAATAGTACCATGTCGTTACTATTTACTTTTACTGTACCTTCACGCAGCTGAAACTGTAGTAAAATAGTACCTTGTCTGGGGTACTGTTTGCTTTACTGTAGATGAACAGTTCTTCTGACTTTACTGTTGGATTTCCTCTGGTGAATACTGTTGATGAATAGTATCTTGTCAGTAGGCACCGCCTTTATTGACAAACTGAATGGTGAAATTAGGTTTCTCCTGCCTTTAATCAGATGAATCAGATTCAACTTCTGATTCGATTTTCTTTTTACTTTTCTTTTCTTTTTCTTTATTTCCTTTTTTCTTTTCTTTTTCTTTATTTTTTCTTTCTTTTTCTTTTTCTTTATTTTTTCTCTTTTCTCTTTTCTTTTCTTTTTTCTTTATCTTTTTTCTTTTCTTTTTCTTTTTTCTTTATTTTTTCTTTACCTTTTATTCTAATGGGAGACAATATACCATAGCAGTCATCTTCATTATTGGGACAGTAATCCGAGTCAGAGGTCTCGGTGGAGGATGACGTCATGGATGATGAAGAAGCATCCGAAGAAGAGGAAAGAGATTTCCTTCTTCTAGATGGAGCTTTAGATTTTTTAGAATGGGCTTTAGTGGAAGATCCAGCAGAGCAGGTTCTGCTTGGCTTAACGGGCTCAGAGGTTGAAGGAAGAGATCCAACCATCTGTTCCATTAAGGCTTTATATTATTCTGCAGTCTTTGCGGCTGTAAGAAGGGCAATATTTTGGGCTCTATGAGCTCCAAAAGAGGCTGATAGCTTTGGATCAATGCCACCATGGTTCCTCTTTAAGAGCCACGCTTTAACAGTTTCCTCAGTGGTAGAATTGCGAAAGGCAGTCCACCACTTGACTTTAGATTTTCTCAATATAACAAGGATATTGGTATCTGATTGGAGAGAGGTTTCAAAGTACCATTGATATACCCAAGGTATATTGAAAGTTAAACAAAAGAGAAGAAGAGGAGGAAAATTCTTCTCATAAGGTGTAGGACTTAGGTGAGCTTTATAATACTGGTATGCTAATTGTACATCATGTGGTAGACAACGATCATCATTACCACAGTAATACCACCAATCAACAAACCAGGAAGGGAGGTTATTAATCTTTATATTGGTTTCACAATAGATAAGTCAGGAATGAGTTTTTCCAGGGTTTTGGAAAAATAAAGCTTTAGTCCATGCATCTATATAGTCCCAATAATTATAAGAAGAATAATGGGTTATAGAAGGAAGGGCTTTAAATTGCACAGGAATGTGCAAAGGTCTTCCCCATTCAGAAGGATAGAGAATTTTCTTTATTTTGAAAGAAGAATAGGCTATAACAGTCTTATCCTGCTGATTATAATTGTGCTTTAAAAACAGAGAACCAGAATCCACAAGAATATTAAGATAATACTCTTGGGTTTTAGAAAACTCTGTTGGTTTGAAAAACCATCCTTTAGGGTATACAGATTTAATTATAGACCATGGGTTCTGCTGAGCAAGCCCAAAATCAGTAATCAATTCTGTAAACTAAAAATTTTTATTAAGCCAAAAAGACTTTGATTTTAGTGAAAAATTTGAAGAAACAATTTGAGTTGAAGAGCTTGAAACATTCAACTCATTTTTAGAAATATTTTGAGCTAGGGTTTTTGAAGATTGTCCTAACTCTATTTTAAAAGGGATAATAGAATTATTACCTGGGGCTTCAGGAGGCAGGAAGCCCATTTTTGCAAGAGCTTTAAGGATCTCTGGAGATTGGGCCAGCTGGAAGACCCAAAGATCCAATTTGGCTTTATCATCATCTTCTTGGACAGCATCAGCCCAAGACTTTATTGGTTTAGGGTTTGCAATACTATCTGAATGATCAGATAGGGCTTTAGGAGAATCATCATTTAGGGTTTCTTTGGCCTTATTGGCCATTTTCTTTCTGTTTTTCCCCATGATCCCTGAGAAGGAATTCACGAGTAAGGAAATCAGGTAAACTATTATTCTCTCCTTTAATAAATTCTATATCAAAATCAAATATACTTAAAATAGCTTGCCATCTAGCAAAATTTTGTTTTGAGGCAAGGTTTTTAACATCCTTCTGTAAAACATCTTTAGCACTTTTACAATCAATCCTAAGTAAAAACTTTTGATTTAATAAATCTGATTGAAATTTTGAAATGCATAAAACAATGCTCAAAATTTCTTTCTTTATGGTTGAATAATTTAATTGGGTTGGACTCCAATGTCCTGAATAAAATTGGACTATGGCTTCTCTACCCTCTTTAACTTGTTTTAAAATTTCACCAAAACCTATATCTGATGCATTAGTTTCTACTATCTTAGAAGCGAATGGATCAGCTATATGTAGGCAAGGAATAGTTTTGACTAAGGTTTTAACTTGTCTAACTATACCAGAATGGATCTCAGTCCATGGACCTGGGTTTTTCTTTAATCTATCATGCAAAGGTTTAATAGTTCTATTTAGGTTGGGAAAGAATTCTATAACATAATTCAGACAACCTAAAAATCTTTGTAATTGAGCTTTATTACTTATTTGATCAGGAAACTTATCCCCAAAGGCTAAGTTTCTTTCTATAGGTTCTATAATTCCCTGTTCTATATAATGTCCTAAGAACCTAATCTTAGTCTGAAACAGAGACATTTTTGTTTTACTTAATACTAGCCCATTATGTTTAATTACCTTAAAAAATATTTTTAAGTGTTTAAAATGTTCATCTATAGTTGTAGAATATATTAGTACATCATCAATGTATACAATACAAAATTTAGTGTAAGGATTAAAAATATCATTCATTACTCTCTGAAACTCAGAGGGTGCATTCTTTAAACCAAAAGGCATAACATTCCATTCATATTGTCCAAATGGAACAGTGAATACAGTTTTATACCTATCTTTAGGGTTAATCTGGATCTGCCAAAATCCTGATTTCATATCAAATTTACTAAAAATATTAGCTTTATATAATCTTCCTAATAGATCTTTTTTATTTGGAATAGGATACCTAATCCATTTTAAAGCTTTATTTAAAGGTTTATAATTTATTACCAATCTAGGGGCTTCTCTTTCTATTTCAGAGGTCTTGTTTACATAAAATGCAGCACAAGACCAAGGGCTTCTAGATTTTGTAATTAATCCTTTATTTTCTAAATCATTTATTTCTTTTTTACAAAATTCAATTAAATCAGGCGCCATCTGAATGGGCCGAGCTTTAGTTGTAATAGACTTTTCATCAAAGCCTATTTCATATGGTAAATCAACCATATGTTGCTTTCTATTCCAAAATGCCTTTGGAATATCAGCACACAAATCTTTTTCTATTTGTAACTTTAATTTATTAATTTTTTCTTGTGTAAATTTATTATTTAACTGTTCATTTATTTTTTTGTAGATGATAATTATTTTTTAGATTACAAAGTTGTTCAGACTTTGCTTTTATAAGAGCATTTATTTGTAACTCATTTATTAAATGTGCCTTTAAAAGATTTAAATTCCTCTTTTTTGGTTTTTCCAAAAATGAAAAAATTATCTTTTGATTTTTTACTTTAAAACTTACGCTACTATCATTTACTGAATAAGGTGTTATTAAATTCATAAATGGTGTTCCTAAGATTACCATATGATGAATATTAGTTAATATAAATATATTCTTTATTTCTAAATTTTTATCTATTATTTATGCTTCTGCTTTACAACTATACTTAATTTAGATTTATTTGCTGCAGATAAACTTTCCTTGGTTTTTTGCCAACATCTTTTTGGTACTAAACTAGGTTTAATGCAGTTTAAATCAGCTCCTGTATCAAATAATGCTATAGTTTCTATGTTATAATTATCTGAAAATTTTAATTTTAATTTTATTAAATATTTCCTAGATGTTATTTCATGCAACATAAAAATTAAATTATCAGAAATTTTATCATTACTAATTAAACTAATTTCATTATTATCATTATTTTCTTCTTGTTCAACATCTTCTTCTTCATCAGAAGAAGTCGAATTTAGTAATGATTTTATTATCTTTGAATCATTTTCTTGTTTATTTCTTAATTCTTTTAATTCTAATTTAATTTCTTTAATTTCTTTTTGTAAATCATTCATAGTTGGTTTGTTTTTTACTGTTTTATTTTTATTTAGTATTGTGGTTAAATCATAAGTTTGTTTACTAGTATTAGGTAATATAGAATGTTTGGGCTTATCACTTTCTAATATTTTATTTAGCATTTTTTCTTGAATTTTAGGATATTTTATTGCTTCTAAAATAGACTCTTGTTCTTTAGTTAATACATTTAATGATTTGCTACTATTTTCAGAACTTGATTCTGTTTCTATATCATCTATTTGATTTATTTCTTCAGAATCTGAATAGTCTTCAGAATCTGAATAATCTAAATATAATTCATGAATTGTATTTATTACAGATTCTTCTAAATTTAATTCTTGTAATTTTTTTTTATCAAATTTACAAAATCTTGATGTGTGGCCTTTCCTTCCACATTTATAACATGTTAGGTCTTTATATGATGTAAATTTTTTATCTTTTTGTTTATATGGTTTTCTACTAGGTTTCCTATATTTATAAGGTTTCTGTTTTTTATAATAATCATCTTTATCAAGTTTTTTTTTCTATAACTCTTTTTATGATATTTCTTATATGGTTTCCTATATTTTGTAGTAGAACACTGTCCATTACAATCTTTATGTTTTTGTATTATATTATAATCAAATTGTTTACAGAAAGAACCTAATTCTTGTTTAGTCTTTTTCATTTCATATTTTAATGATTTCTGAAGCTTTATGTCTTGACAAAGTTTTAATCCTTCTTTTTGAACTATACTAAACAATTGTCCATAGGTTAATAGGTCATAAGGAATAGGATTTCCATATTCCTGTTTTATATGGTTCCTAATTTTCTCTCATAGGAAAAAGGGTAGTCCTGCTAAGAATTTTTCTTTCCAGAAAGCCTGGTTGGAATCTTCTCTGAGCATTATCCTAGTTAGGAAAGTTGTTTTATAAAACTGAAAATCACTAAGTTTCTTACACCTAAGATTACTTAGTAATTCAACATTTTTATCCTTTAAATGTGTAGGATCACATATAAAATGAAGTGATATAGTCAAGATTAGTGTTGCCACTGCATCTTGAATAGTATCACCATATTCATTTAATATAGGTATCCCATCTTCATAGGTTTTTATAGCATTTAGTATTTCTAAATGTTGTTCATCAGTAAGATGATTATCCCACCAACCTTTAAGTTGACCAGTAAAGCCAGCTATAAGGAGTTCAGCTATAGTTTTATCTGAGGTATCTGTTTGGGTTCTATAAGCATTGGCAGCCATTGTCATCTGTTGTAGAAGACTCAGAATATTGTATTCTGATAGGTTATCAATGTTCCATTCATATACTGAAGAGACATTATACTTATACTGTGTTAATGTATTAGGTCTGTCTGTTATACCTAAGTCTGGGGCAGACGTTCTAGGTACTATAGGTTGATTATATGTTATACGATTTATTTGTGGTTCTAAAGCTTTACTAAAGGTTTCAATATCTTCAGACTCAGGTTGAGATTCCTCAACTGATTCTGATTCTTGTTCTTGGGTGACTATACTAATGGTTTTAGAAGCTTTAGACTGAGGTGTTTCTTGAACTACCTGTTTTGACCCAGAAGAAGAGTCAATTTTACTTAATTGTTCTTTAATTGCTCTAACAAAGTCAGAATCTTTAGATTTGACTTCCTTTTGTCATATTTTAGAAACTTCAAAAGGTTTAAAAACACGAGACTTAAGTTTTTTATCTTTTACATCTTTTTCAATTTTTATTATTTTACTTTCTTTAATAGTATCCTCTATTCTGTTTAATTGTTGTCCTATACTTAATAGGTGTGCATTACTAAAATTATTTTATTCTAAAATTTTCCTATTAGGGTCATCTTCAGATACTATTTTAAATGGTGCTATATTTATTTTCTTATCTCCATGTAGGAATATACTTGATGTTTTAGGTGGATGTTCACTCTGTATTATTTTATCTTTTACTTTCCATTCTGTATCTTTATTTCTAATAGTTACTGGATTTATTAATTTTTCTGCTTTAAGTTTTCCTTTATAAATTCTTTTAAACCAATAAAAGAATTTCATATTAACTTCATAACATTTTATAAAGTCAATATATTCTTCTTTAACTGATTCAAAGTCTTTTACTTTATTTATTACGTTTTTTAATTTATCTTTATTTTTAGCTGTTGTTAATTCTTTATTTAACCTATCATGGTTAAAAACAAATTCTTTATTAATTACATTTAATTTTCTATCTATGTTTGCTACATTTTCTGTCATAAAAGAAGCTGTAGGTGACATAGGTAGAAAAGGAGACTGTTCTAAATTCTGTGGTTGATTATAATTAGGGTTTGGTTCCAAAGGGCTCATGGTTCCTGTTGGATTATAATATAAGTGTGGTACTATTGTACTATAATCTACACTTTTTAATTTATTACTAGACTCAGGTATGTCTGATGTAGAATACCTAAGCTTTACTACAGTTTGCAATACAGATTTAGGTTCATTTTCTTTATATGAGGCATATATAACAGAAGGTAACTGTGAGGCTCTACCTATATCTACTGTTGATACAGAAAGGAAGAGTCTGAATACCTACTACTTATACTATGTCTACTGAATTTTAATTTAACTTTACCATCTTCATACTGTTCAATTTTACTAAGTTCTATATTGGGTTTAACTATAGTCTTTAGTTCAGGAAGAGGAACAGCGTCCTCTAAGACCCATTCATCAGGGAGACTAATATCTTTCCACTGAACAGTCCTAGGGATTACTGTGTTAGCTTTACTTAAATCTGTTTGTAAAAATTTAGTTTCTCCTAATTTAGGTTGCATTATATACTTCGTAGCAAAGACAGATACCATTGCCTTATACTTTATTTATACATTAATGCTACAGGAATAGATCCTTCAAACATTTTATAATTATGTGTTTTAATTTCTAATACTACACTTTTTAATATATTTGGATCATTTAATAAAATTGTTATATCTGGAAAACAGTCAAATGAGATAGGTCCACTACTCAGACTGGTTTCTATAGTTCCTAATAGTGAGTCATTAAAATTTACAAATCTAGCGTCTCTGACTACTGCCAAGATACTAGTATTTAATCTTTCTCTAGTTAAAGGTTTTATCCCTATTTGTACGAGTCCTATATGTATATATTTGTATTTTTTATTTTTATGATGCTTTATTGATTCTGCAGAAAATAAAGTTATCTTTTCAAAGGGTTTACTTAACTGTACATCCCTTTTTTCAACTTTAATTATATAATCATTTTTAAATATGTTTAATTTAGGTATTTTATAAATTTGTTCTTTTTCTATGTTAGGTATTACCCAATTATCAATTGTTTTATTAAAATCTTCTAAAATTACTTCATTTCTGTTTACAATCCTTTTAACTTCTGATGACTCAGAACTATCTGACTTAGTTGTACTAGCAGATTTACATAAAAATGGTTCCATTTTTAAATATTTGAAAAATATATTTTAAAGTTTATTAATGTTGGTTTTGGTAGCGACCACTGACTTACTGCCCTAAACGCCTGTTCGTCGGCTAACACGGGTCTTACTGCATATCCAATACCTAGACAACACTAAGTCCACTTCTAGATCTATAAGTCAAAGATTTAACTATGAAAATAGTTCTATATCCATCTACTACCACCCCTAAAAATAAGATGGCTCCAATTTGGACCCTATACTATAGCGTATGGACCAAATTGGACCTTAAAATTTTTTTGAACTAAAATAATTTTTTTTAAAATTCTGATCAAATTAGAACTTTTTTAACGAAACAGTTAATTAAATTAACCACAGTGTCTAATTTAGATCTTAGTTAAACATCAAGGTCCAAATTGAACTTTTTATAATTTATTAATATTAGTATAATATTTTTAAAAATTATTTATCAATAAATAAATTTTTAATAAATAAATCTTCAATATTAATAATTCATAATAATAAATAATTAATTTTTATAATATCATAATTTATAATAATTTTAACAAAAAATTAATAAATTTATAATTTATAATATTAAAAAAATTTATAATTTATTTTTTTAATTTTCTTCAATTTTTATATTTTATATTTTATATTTTAAAAATTATTTTCTTTAAAAAACCCTTGAATTAAAAATAAAAAAGTCTTAGCTTAAAAATTTATGATTTATTTACATAAAAATAGTCACACTAAATAAAATTAACAATTTCATTATCTTTATTAATAATCTTCGTGAGCTTAAAATTATAACTATTAATTATACAATCTTAGAGGAGAAACTAAAGTTGTAAATATTGAAAACCGAAAAAAAGAATATAGTAAAATATATAAAAAATAATTGGACAGTCTCATCGACAATTTAATTAAAAAACTACATGTGTGGTTTTTTATATTATTTTTATCTAATTTAATTAGAGAAATAATTTTTCAGTTTTAAAAATTAATTAAAATTTTTAATTAATTTTTAAAAATGAAAATTTCATTCAATAAAATTTTTAATTAATTTTTAAAATTGAAAAATTGTTTTATTAAATAAATTAAATTAGGTAAAAATGATATAAAAGACCAAGAGTATATTTTTTTTAAAATTAATGTAGTGTGACTATTTTTGTACAAATAAATTATAAATTTTTAAGTTAAGAAATTTTTTATTTTTAATCTAAATGTTTTTTAAGAAAATAATTTTTAAAAATTTTAAAATATAAAATATAAAAAATTGAAGAAAATTAAGAAAATAAATTACAATTTTTTAATAGTATAATTTATTAAATTATTAATTTTTTGTTAAAATTATTATGAATTATGATATTATAAAAATTAATTATTTAATATTTTGAATTATCAATATTAAAGATTAATTTATTAATAAATAATTTTTAAACATATTATAATAATATTGATAAATTATAAAAAGTTCAATTTTGATATTGATATTTGACTAAGGTCTAAATTGGACCTTGCCATTAGTTCAGTTAACTGTTTCATTAAAAATATTTTAATTTGATCTGAATTTTAAAAAAAAATTATTTTGGATCAAAAAAAATTTTAAGGTCTAATATGATCCACACGCTATATTACAAGGTCCAAATTGAACCTTTGTCCTAAAATATTATAAACCGCTGTGTAGTGTGGATAAATTTATATGCTTATTTTTACTAATATTAATTGATTTAGTAATTTATTAGCACAAATCTTTTAATTATGCAAACATATAAAGCACTTTCTATATTTCGAATTATTAACATACTTTTTGTTTTATAAAAATTAATAAATTTTACTAAAAATGAAAATATATATATATTTATTATATTATTATTTTAATATAAGATATATTTACTAAATATTTCTAATAAATAATATTAAATGTGAACATAATAAAAAATTAAAATAATAACTTATAATTTATAAAAAATAAAATAAATATATTTATAAATTTGAAACCAACGAAATAATAATTACTGCCATTCTTATATATGTGAAATATTTAATTTAATTGCCTAAAGTACTAATTATAGCCAATGTATAAGGAGATATCATAAGATCTAATCAAATCTATAATTATATAAAAATAATAACAATCTAAAAGCTAAAAGACTTTTAAAGAAATCGATCAATTCATCCAACTCGGGAATCGCAAAGAATTGGGCCGCCAATCAAATTTGCAGGTTCAGAATCAGAAACAAATCGAACTTTCAAATCTTCACATAACACAATGATATGTCTTGTTTCATCAAAACTTGGATCGCCAGGATTCATCCTGCCATCACCATCCAACTTCAAGGAGAAAGTTACATTGCCATCTTTTGTTTTCTCAGCCATAACAGTCTCAGCTACACTTGCATTTATCTTCACCGATGATGCTTCAATATTAGCCTCAATCACTCTCTCTTTCTCTATTCCTCGATGGAGATAATATCGACTAATCACAGTAGAAGAAACGCTTTCATTGTTTAACAAAATCGAAGCATTCATATCCTGATAATAGAATGTTAAATATGGGGCTTTTGTTAAACACCTTATGTGCCAACTCGCTGTTAAATGAGAAGATGAGATATTAAAAGGGTATACTGCAACTGATTCAATTTGAAATTCGGGTGTTACAAATTGGCTTTCTGCTGCATATGAAATTATACCTATTACTGCAAGAAAAACAAAAGGAAGTATGCAAATTAGGTAGAGAATCATCTTGTCCTTTAATGGTAAGTCGCTCCAAGTGACCTGATCATTAGCGTTACTGTGACTGGTAGTTCTCCGGCCGCCTTTAGAGCTTAGAAGGGAATTAGTGTTGGAGGCTGCAGCGCTGGTGGTTCTGCCAGGGGTTGAATTTTGTTGGGGTAAAGGGTGTACTCTACTGCCTCGTTTTTGATCTTCCATTGTCGATCTCATCTATTAACACATAATTGAGAAATATATTTATAATAACAATAATAATATTTGCTTTTCCAATTGGAGTTCTAATTTGCAAGTCCTCATTGCGTTGGGAAAGGATATGAAGTCCCCGTCTTATGTGAAATAGAATTCTAAAATTTTTATAGTGCTTTTTTTTTTTATAAATAATCAAATAAAATTTATTAAACTAACATTTTATTTTATTCCTCTATATAAACTAATAAAATTTCAAGATTATTATCTTTTTTTTCACATTTACCTACTTAAAATATTGCTCAACACCCAACACCATAAAAAGATAATTTTATTGATATGTTTTTAATTTTATAATATCTCATATCATTTTTAAAATTATTATATTTATATATTAAAAACCTTCATTATGTTTTAATTAACTATATTTGAGGCGGTAATATATAATAACTTGTGCTAATAAAATTCTGACTATATAATAATAAACAGATCCGTGTGCACTAATCCAGCAGGTACTTCAATTTTGTTATTTGATATTTGATACAATTACTTACACAAACTATATATTAGAAATAAAATTAATTCTATTTTTATAATGTCATTATTAATAGTCAGTAACTATAGACTAAAAAAAGTTAATTTTATGTAAAAAAATATTTATGTTAATACAATTAATTATTTTTATATGAGATATGTGAATATATATAATATTAATTTTTTTAGATTTTTTATTACATAAAAAACAGTTTTAGATAAATATAAATCCAATATGATTTTTACGGTTTTAATTTTGAGAAAATATATATATCAGTAAAATATTTTTTTCTCTCTACTATTTTCTTTTATTTTTTTGGTTTATTTTTTAATTTTTATTTATTTTTGTAAATCCAACTATATAATGAGAAGTTTGTTTTTTTTTTAATTTTAATTTTTTAATTTTAATATATTTATTTTTTATTAATTATCTATAATATCTAATTAATGTTATAATATATCATTATAATAAATAATATAATTTTTTAATAGGTGAATAAATGTGTATGTTAGTGTATGTATAATAAAAAAAACTATGATACAATTTTTAAAAATATAAAAACAAGTTTCAAAAAATATAAACAAGTTTTTTAAAAAATATAAAATAAAAGCTCAAACTAGTTTTTGATTTTAAAAAATAAAAGCTGAAAAATAGTTTTTGATTTTAAAAAATAAAAGCTAAAAACTTATAATATGAATGAATAGGGCCTTAAATTGAATATTTTTTTTTAAGAATGGCACTATTTTTATGGGATTTAAACTCTAAATTAAAATATTAAACAACTTCCATCCTATAGAGTGAAAAATTAAATTTAAAGTTATCGAAAATTTAAGATAATTTTGCTATATACAAACAATAATTTGTTTAGAATATAATATAAGAAAATAACTAAATAATCATCAATGTCAAAAAGAAAATACATATATATTATATAATAATAAAAACAAAAAATATTTTCTTCGGAATCTATGCCGGAGTTATAAGCCATCAATAGTTTTTTTAATGGAGACTTTGGTTACTGCTTCTCGGATCGAGAAAATTAGGTGTATATTAGGCTACAGCTCATGTTTTGCTTTTGATCGTTTTGGGCGGGCCGGTGGTTTAACATTGTTTTGGATCGTGGTTTGATGAATATGGACTGGTGTATTCGCTTTCCGAATCCTAAGTTGACGAATCTTTCAGCTTCCTACTCGGATCACTCCCCTTTATTGCTTATGTTGAATGTGGGAGATATTTGGGCAAGGAGGAGGAGATTTAAATTCGAGAACTCATGGCTGTTATGTGATGATATTGGGACGATTGTACGCAATTCATGGTCTACTACTGGTTCAAATTCTCTTGTAGACATGTTGTCTTCGTGCGCAAAGGCCTTAGATGATTGGAGCAAAACAAACAGGGTGAATTTTAAATCGACAATCACTGTTGTTCAAAAGCAGATTGAGCAGTTTAGAGAGAATCCAACAACAAGCATCTTTCTTGCTGAGCTTAAGAGGTAGTTAGATGTGATTTTGTTAGAAGAGGAGTGTTATTGGAAGCAAAGAGCTAAAGCTTTTTGGCTTTCTTATAGGGATAGTAACTCTCAATTTTTTCATACACATGCTTCAGAGAGGAAAAGAAGGAATGAGATCAAGTTCTTGCGAAATAATGAAGGTGTCATTGTGTCTTCGGATATACAAGGCTAGTGATGGACCCTATGGAGTTGTTGTTAATATAGTTGATGTTTGGGTGACGAATGAACAAAATGATTTGCTTATGCAGCCTTTCAGTGAAGAGGAATTTAGAATAGTTGTCTTTCAAATGCATCCCGATAAAAGCTCCAAGGCCCTGATGGTATGAATCCCGCTTTTTTTTTCAAAAATTTTGGAACATAGTTGGTAGTGATGTTTTTTCCTCCTGTGTGAGTTGGATAAATAATGGGGTGTTGCCTGGTTCTTTGTTTGAGACTACTATAGTTTTGATTCTAAAGAAAATTGAGCCTATTTGCATGAAGGATTTCATCATATATCTTCATGGAATGTTCTGTATAAAATAGTTGCAAAGGTGTTAGCCAATAGAATGAAGTCTATTATGCCTGACATTATTTCAGAGTATCGGTCTGTTTTGTTCTTGGTAGACTAATATCTAATAACATTATGATAGCCTTTGAACTATTACATGCTATGAAGACTAAGTCTTCTGGTGGTGTGGGTGATGTTGCTATGAAAATTGACATCAATAAGATTTATGATAGAGTGGATTGGACTTTTGTTTAGAGAAGATAATGTTGCAATTGGGCTTTTGTACAAAGTGGGTGAAAATTATTATGATGTGTGTGAGTTCGGTATGGTATTCAGTGTCAGTTAATGGAAGGGAGTTTGGCCCAATTACTCCTAGTAGAGGGTTAAGACAAGAGGACCTACTTTTCCCTTATCTGTGTATTATTTGTGCTGAGGCATTGTTTGTCTTGTATGGAATTAGAGTGCGCAGAAGGGCTCCCTCAGTATCTCATTTGTTTTTGCCAATGATTCTTTTTTCTTTTTCAAAGCTAGGCACACAATGTGAGAGATATCCTGCTTGCCTCTGAGATAGCATCTGGACAGGCAATTAATTTTCAAAAGTCAGATATCTTCTTTAGTGCTAATGTATATACTGACACTAGACATGCAATCTCATCTTGTTTGGGGGTATCTAGTCCATTGGATATAGAGCACTATTTGGGACTGCCTTCTTTAATTGGTAAAGATAGAAATAGAGTCTTTGGTTTTTTGAAGGATAAACTTTTTAAGAGAGTTCAGGGTTGGCAGGAGAAATTATTGTCTTGTGCAGGGAAGGAAGTCCTCATAAAGTCAGTTGCTCAAGCCACTGCTTCTTACTGTATGGAGGTTTTTCTAATTCTAGTCTCTCTTTGTGAGGAGCTTCAGCGTATGATGATTTATTTTTGGTGGGGCTCAAAAGTAAATGGAGCTCGTACAACACATTGGTTGCGTTGGGATCGAATGTGTGTTGCTAAAAAGTTTGGTGGTTTGGGTTTTCGCCATTTGCACTATTTTAATTTAGCATTACTTGCGAAGCAAGGGTAGAGATGTATGGTTGATCCGCAAAGCCTTCTCAATCATGTCCCCAAAGCTAGATACTTTCCACAGAGGAACTTTCTTTCAGCTTAGTTAGTCCATAACTCGAGCTTTCTTTGAAGAGGGCTAGTTGCTATGCAAGATTTGTTGAGGAAGGGAGTAAGTTGGCGAGTTGGTACTGGTGCTAATTTTAAGATTTAGGAGGACCCTTGGCTGCCAAGGGAGGGGAGTTTTTGTGTTACTAGTCCTGTTCATGAAGGTGTTGGTAACTATCTAGTTAAAGATCTTCTTTTGGACAATAGTTTGATATGGAATACAGTCAAGATTGATAATCTATTTGAGGAGGACGAGGCTAAGCTAATTAAGGAAATTACGTTAAGCTGTAGACATGTAGAAGATAGTTTTTTATGGCACCATGAGAAGAGAGGGTTATATACTGTGAAGTCAGGTTATTTTTTAACGTGTTCCACTTTTGGTGTTGTAAGTGAGGGTACTTTAGCAAGGTATAATTGGACTAGTTTATGGAAGCTTAATATCCCTGGCAAAATTAATATTTTTACTTGGCGAGCAATACGTAATATTTTGCCCATTAGAGCTTGTCTCATTCGGTATTGATATGGAGGAGGGTTGTAGCAGATGTGGGGAAGTTGAAGATGTGATATATGCACTGATTAATTGTTCTGGGGCAAGGCGTTGCTGGTCAGCATGGGAAATGGGTTTCTCAGTTAATCTTGACGATTTTGGTGATTTTTCTAAATTATTTTTTCAGCTCCTGGAGCGGCAATCTAAGGAGTATGTTGAGAAATTCTGTTGCATTCTTTGGCGATTGTGGTATGCAAGGAATGCCCATGTGTGGCATCAAACACCTTTTGATGTTTCAGATGTCCTGTTGGCAGTAGCTGGTGTTTTTAACTCTTGGAGATTAGCTCGGTTGAGGTTGCTGCTCAGAAGCCAGACAGAGGAAACTCAACATGGATATCGGTGGCTGAAGCCTATTCTAGGCAAATGGAAATGCAATGTTGATGCTACCTTTGTTGCTTCATCTAATCGGGCAAGCTATGCTGCAGTTTTGCGAGACAGTAATGGAGACTTTTTGACAGTAGTTACAGGTCCATTACTGGGTGTGTCGTCTGCAAAGGCTGCTGAAATTATGGGGCTACAATCGACGCTACATGAATTACAGCTTGGGCAAGGAATTATCGAGTTGGATGCCAAAAAGGTTGTCAGCTATTTCTTCTACAAGTTTTGATCGTTCCGGTGATGGGTTGTTAATTTCATATTGTGTTTTCTTAGCTAAGTCTCTTTCAGATATAGAGATTAATTAGATTCCGAGGCAAGCAAACAGAGTTGCTCATTCTTTAGCAAGAGCTACTTGTGAAAACACTAGCCTCACACACTGGGATTTTATATCCAGTTGCATTGTTGATGTTTTGAGATCTGATTTGCAAAAATATGGTTTGGTTTTTATCAAAAAAAAATATTAACTTTAAAATGAAACATGAAAAAATAGAAATTATATATTTAATATAAAATCAACTCTAAAATCAATTGCAAATTTATTTGAAAAGAAAATTGAATTTGAGTAATTAATAATTATCCTATGCTCAAATAATTAGAAAAAATTGAAAATTGAAGAAAAAAAAAGAAATGTGACATTATTATACCAATAGACAAATCTATATATAAAAAAATCAATAATGCAATAAAAATATGCTAACGAATAATCGATTAAAAAGAAAGAAAAAAATGATTTCAAACTAAACATAAAGAAAAAAAAAAGAAAAAAAAAGTATGATATTATCATAATTAAAAGGAAAAACTGGAAAAAAAAAGTAATCAAATAAATATATATTAATAAAAAATTATATAAAATTCCATCAATAAGTTAATATAAAAAAATATTAAATTTAAATTATTAAATCTAAAGATATTAATGGGGCCACCTTAAATATCTACACATCAGATGTTGTCATATCTAATTATCTATAAATAAGATAAATAAATTGAACTAAGTTTTACTAACACATTTGAAGCAAATAACAAAAAATACTATATCATTAATTAAAAGGACTCATGCGGAGTAAAAAATTAGTTTTGCAATAGAGCAAATCTTGAGATCTTATCCAAGTAACTCACTGGACGATAATTGATTTTATTAAGACTACTTTGTCTGTGCTTCAAAAATACATAAAATTGTGCTCCTTTAAGTTATAAGTGCTTATAAATTTAATATTTTTATATCATATTTAAACTCTCTTAATAAATATTTATAATAATTAGTTGAATATTTATAATAAACTTAACATTTCAAAATTTTTAATTTGACTAATTATAATCTATATCAAATAGAATTAATGTTTAAATCTATTTGATTTCTTCAAATAAATATATATAATAATTAATTATTATCTATTATAATAAATAATAAATTTAATATATTAATTTTTTACAAATAAAATATAGATATTATCTATCATAATTAACTATTTATTTATTCTAATAAATAAAAAATTTAATATTTTTAAAAAATTTAATTTGACTTATTATTATCAATATAAAATAAGATATTCTAATTTTATTTGAATTTTCTAAATAAATACCTATGACAATTAATTAATTATTTATTATAATAAATAATAAATCTAATATTTAAAAAATTGAAAATATTCATACTTAATAAATCTTATATTCTAATGAATAATAAATCTATTCATATCCATAAGTTGGAAAAGACACATATGGAGTCCACAGGGAGGGAGTGGGGGTGGCCAGTGTGGGTCTAGTAAAAACGACAATAAGTGCAATCATGAATTAGAAAACGACATCACAAGACAGTGTATACGTACCCTGCTTTATGGCTAGCTTGTGCTATTCTATTATTATTATTTATTTATCTTTAATTTAATTTCAACCAAACTTAAATAGTAGTTTTTTCTTTCAATTTTGAATATGACTTCATATACCACTAAAGTAATAATAACCCTTTGGTTTACTATAAATATTTTTAAAAGTCTCATTTTAGGTGAGAATAATATATGATTGCACATATTGAAATTAATAATTTTGTTTTTAATATTTTTAGTAAAATTTAATTCCTTTTAGTTATGATCACTTGACTAGTTGTACATATATGGACTAGAGAAAAATTCGTGAATAATTATTTATTTGTAATTATAAAATAAAAAAAAATTAATAAATATATGTTAAATTTAAACAAATAATATATAGTTATCAAATTAGAAAATATAGAGAAATTCGCAACTCCATAATATTATTATAGTAGTTTATAAATATAATAGAAATTATTTGTCAAATCAAATACACCAACATCATCAATAATAAATAAAAAAAAATATTTACATAAAAGATTAAAATTATCAAAATTGTAACACCAACAATCAAAAATAGAAACCTAGCAAATTTATCAAATTTTACATGCATATTTTAATTTAGTTTAAAAAATATAATTAGGTGACGTTCTTTCATCTTGTAAGATATGAATATATTGAGTTCTACGTGAATAATACAGCTCTGAAACCCTTTCTCATAAGTTTTGTCATTGTATCATTCCTAAAAAAACTATGACAGAAAAACAATCAGTTCACACAAAAATAATAGAATCATTATCAACTCTTTATTTGCACCCATTAGATAATCCAAGGGCGATGATCACAACCTGTGTATTTAATGGAGAAAATTATGATCTATGGGAGATGGTTGTTTGAAATGCATTGAGGACTAAGAATAAACTTGGGTTTATAAATGAAACTGTGAATAAACCCACAAGAGAGAATGAATTAGAATTGGGAGCATGGGAAGCAAGAAGCATATAATTCGATGATAATATCTTGGATGTTTAATGTTGTTGATAAGAGTCTGCATTCAAGTGTGGCTTATGCACAATCAACAAAAGACATGTTGGAAGACCTTAAAGAGAGATATGCCGTAGGGAATGCTCCAACGGTGCATTGGCTTAGAAGAGAAATGTGAACTTAAAGCAAGAAGGAATGATAGTGGCAACATATTATGCAAAAATGAAAGGGATGTGGGAAGAGTTGAGCCAATAAACCAACTTCCAGATTGTACATGTGGAGCAGCTCAAGAAATAACAAAGAATCGAGAACAAGAGAAAGCACACCAGTTTCTCATGGGATTAGAAATCGTATTTGGGATAGTAAGATCCTCAATTTTGGATCTTGATCCCTTGCCAATATTAGGAAAAATATATGCAATGGTTGCATAAGAGGAATGTCATCATAGTGTGGCAAAAGGTGGATTCGTGCAGAAATGACAACTTTTACAAATATAAACAAAAAAGTATGGAGTACAAATGAACAAAATAGCAGCTGTATGCATTGTGGCAAAGTAGGACATGATGTTAATGATTGCTTCCAAATGAAAGGATATCTAGATTGGCGGCAATAATGACAACCAGGCAAAGGAAGAGGACGAGGATGTAGCCAAAATAATCATGTTGGAAGGAGAGGAGCTCAAGGAACAGGACCTGTTCATATGGAAAATGAAGTTGCAAGAACAAAAATGCGAGATAAAAGTGGACAGGCTGTGGGACATGATGTAGAGCGCAACTTAATTCCAGGGCTTAGTGATGATCATTGTCAACAATTGATGACTCTACTTGGAACTGGCAGTGCTGGAGTTGAAAAACTTAGTAAGAGACAAATAATGAAAGAATGGATATTAGATAGTGGAGCATCTACACATATGATAGAAAAGAAAGAAGTGCTCGAAAACATATATATGAAAGGGAGATGGTTTCAGTGAGACTACCTAATGGAAACAAAATGGCAACTGTGAAGCTCTCCAAGAATTTGTGTCATAAAAATGTTTTATTTGTCCCTAGCTTGACATGCAGCCTAATTTCTATAGGCCAATTATTAAGAGAAAAAGTATATTTTTATGTTCACTAATTTGTTTAGTGTGATACAGGACTACACTATGAGAAGCCCGATTAGATTTGATGAGCTAAGGAAAGGGGTGTACTATTACAAGCCGATACAAGGAGGAGCAAATAGAATGAAGATAGAAGATAAATATGAATTATGGCATCAAAGTTTAGGACACCCTTCAAGTTGTGTTTTAACTTTAATTCATGGTTTAAGAAATGATTTAATGATAGAAAATAAGGAATATATTTGTGATTCTTGTCATCGTGGTAAATAAGTATGATGTTCTTTTGAGTTAAATAAAAGAGTAGCTATATATTTTTTATCTTATACACATTGACATATGGGGTCCACATCAAACCCTACCACATCAAGAGCACATTATTTTATCATTATTATAGATGACCATAGTAGGGGGCTTGGGTTTGCCTCGTGAAAGAAAAGAGTGAAACTAGAGAGATTTTATAAGGATTTTGCTCAATGACTAAGACATAGTTTGACAAACCCGTTAAATGCATTAAAAGTGACAATGGATTAGAATTTTATTCAAAGGAAATGGTGGAATTTTATAGAACAGAGGGTATATTGAAAGAAAGTAGCTTAGTAGACACCCACAACAAAATGGGAGAGTAGAGAGAAAACATCAACATATTTTGAACATTGCAAGAACATTGCATTTTCAAGCTAAGCTACCAAGCAATTTTTGGGGAGAGTATGTCTCAATAGCTGCTTATTTGATAAATAGAACTCCTAAACCTATGCTGAATGAGAAAACACCTTACGAAATAATATTTAAAGAAAAACTGAGTTATGAGCACCTAAGGGTATTTGGTAGTTTATGTTATGCCCACAAAAGATCACATGATAAAGGAGATTTTCAAGCAAGGAGTCATAGGTGCATTTTTGTGGGTTATCCATATGATAAGAAAGGATGGAAAGTTTATGATTTAGAAATTGGGGAATAATTTGAGAGTAGAGGTGTAATTTTTCTTGAGAGTGTTTTTCCCTTCATCCAAACCAAAAAAAGAAAGGACGAGAAGGATGAAGGAGGTAATGAAGAAAAAAGGAGAGAAGAAAATGTACAATCAGATAAAATTCGGAGTGAGGGGGAGACGCTAGGTAAGATACATAGAGAGCACGAAGAACCAAGTTATCTCCAAGATTACATTGGTTATTCGGCTAGGAATCTAAGCACATCTCCTTCTAAGGCAAACTCAATTCAAAGGCTATTCTTTAGTGAGCCTTATCCCATTACGAATTATGTGACTTGTACTAATTTTTCTCTTGGTCATCAAGCTTTCCTTACAACTTTAACTGTTGAGAAAGAATCAAAGAATTGTAAAGAAGCAGTGGTTCATGACAAATGGATATAGGCAATGACAAAAGAGATAGAGGCGTTGGAAGCAAACCAAACTTGGAAAGTTGTGAGCCTACCACCTGAAAAGAAAGCAATAGGGTGAAATGCATATACAAAATAAAGTACAATGCATGTGGGACAATAGAGCAGTTCAAAGCAAGATTAGTGGCTAAAAGTTCACAAATTGAAGGGTTGGATTTCCAAGAAACATTTACTCCAGTAGCAAAAAAGACTAGTGTGAGATATTTTCTAGCTGTAACGGTGGCAAAGGGTTTTTATGGCTATAAGGGTTTTTACTTTAATTTGTAAGTAAATTTAATTTGTTGCTTTATGGGTTTATGGTTGTTGACATTGTGCCTTTAGATTAAAAAAGAGTGGTATGAGGATTGTTGTATGCTATTGATTTTGGCTCTAGGTTTTACTTCAATTATATATTTGGAATGTTGTGAGTATGATTCTTTTGGATTTAGATTTTTTATTATGTTTTTGTAGATTATTTGTGTTGTGCATACTAAACGGATAACTTAACTTTTAATCTTTGGCTTGATTTTATAGCTTGATGCCAACTTTGTCATAGTCTTGAGATTGATACCCAACTGTTGATTTGCATTTATATGATGCAGATGGTTTTTAAAGGTTAAGATTTCTTTTCATGAGTGTTACATCTCAATTTACATGTAGTTTAGCTTTGGCTTAATACATATATTGCCCCTCGAACTTGGCAACTTTGGTCATTTTGCTCCCTGTACTATTTAAGTAACCGCTTTACCCCTCAAATTTGGCTTTTTCGTAACATTTTAATTCTTATATGCACATGTGGCAGGACACGTGATGTCTATTTCTAAAATGCGCGCGAATGCTATTAAACCTGTTGATAAACAATGCAAAATGTCAAAAATGTCCTTCAATTAGTGAAGTTATTACTTTTAAAATTCTAAAATCATTTTTATAATTATTTATTAAAAATTAGTTAAATCAAAATCTATTTATAATATTTGATTAAATTACAAATTAAAAACTAAATTAAACAAATAAAAATTTTAATTAAAATTGTTGGTCATAACAAATCCCTTCATATAATTAAGAATTTTAACAAATTATGCATAAAATGGTTGATCATAACAATAAATTAAACTTTCAGATTATCAAAACCAGGATAAATTTAGTTAAAACTCTCAAATCGATTTCATAGAGCAAACAATAAATTACAAAATTATTCAAGTAATTACCAACTTCTAATGATAATGGAAAATTGATCCAACTCTCAGGTCTCATAGAAATTTCTTTAACAAAATTAATAATTGTTTCATTAATGCCCAGCACAATTTTCTTCTTCTGCTTGGGCACACCAGAACTCCATAACCCCTATTAGCCAAAACTCAAGAACACTGTAACACCCCTAATTTTTAAAAATTAAATAAAATAAATTAAAATTAAATTGAATAAATTAAATAAATAATTTAAATGATAAATGAAAGAATTTTAAATGATAAAGTAGAATAAATATTTGAAATATATTTGAAGTAAAAACAACATATACACCACATATAAAAGGAGTAAAAGTAGAAAAGTTAAAATATAAAATAATAATATTTGATATAAAAATCTAAAATAATTAATATATAGATAGATAGATAAGGATGGGTTTGAAAAGGAAGAGGTGAGATATTTCTTTTCCTTCTTCTTCCTTGACCTTGAGCTAGAGAGAGTATGAGCAAGGAGAGCTTTCTTCTTCTACCATACACCAAATTTACAAGGGATTTCAAGAGATATAAAGATGGATATTGAAGGTTTAACAAGAATTCAAGTAAGTGTTTATCTCTAAGCTTGTTTCTATGTGATTTCATATATATATATATATATATATATATGTATAACATGGTTAATGAGAGAAAGTAATGATTGATTGAATAAAATGATAGTTATGAGATGTTGGAATAATATATGTGTTGAATTGATGAGTAAATAATGGCTATAAACTAAAGTGATGAATAAGGATTGTGTAGAGATGAGTTTAGGAATGATTGTGTTGAAATAGTTGAGTGTATGAAATGCAGAAATTTTACCTAACACGGCCAGTGACAGGGCCATGTCGTTGGGCGTGTCAACGGTGCTGAGTTTCAATGTTGATAACACGACCAGTAACACGACCATGTCTTCGAGCATGTCGTAGCTACTATAAGGCAAAATAATTGACACGACCAGTAACACGTTTGTGTTGTTGGGCGTGTCAAAGTTTCTATAATGCATGAGTAATGAAACGGGCAGCGACACGCCCATGTTATTGGACGTGTCAAAGTTTCTGTAAGAGTGAGTTAATGACACGGTCATTAATACATCCATGTTGTTGGGCGTGTTACTTGAGGAAATTGTCCAAAATAACTCTTTTCTTTGTCTTTCATTTGTAATTCCTAATTCAAATGGTTTGATTTTGAGAATGCCTTAGAATGTGATATTAAATGGTTGTTTATGATCACATTTGGCTTAGGCATTGAGAAAGAGTAGTTTGCCCAACCCTAGTGTTGAAGGGCAATTTGGAAGAGAAGGTTGGAGAGACTTTTAAAGCTTGTTTTGGAGTGCTTTCTAAGGTAAGTACAAACATTTGATAAAGTTGATATGTTGGCAATAAATTGGGCTTAACACATTTTAGATGAAAAATGTGTTAAGCTACTTGATATATGAACATTATGTTGTGACATGCAAATTGTTATATATATATATATATATATTATGAAAAGCCATTATTAATGGCTGAATAAAATGTGAATTATATGCAAAATGCGAAAATGACCCAAAGTGTTTGAGTAAAGTTGTTCTGTTATGAAATATCCTATGTTAAGAAGAAATGTTGAAATGAAATGACATTGATATGAATGAGGAAAAAATGAAAAAATGAGAAAGAAATTGATGATGAAAAATGTGAATTAATTGTGTGCCTAGTATGTTATTCAATTTTCAGAGTTTTGTGTTTGACGGCATGCCTATAAGGTTATCCTCACTATTTGCCTTCGGGGCTAGACGCTTGGCGTCACTGTGATATGAATTACCTTCAGGGCTAGCTTTTGAGCATTACTTGATTTGCCTTCGGGACTAGACACTTTGTGTGACCAAAATGGTAATTTTGGGATTTGAATAATGTATTAGTTTGTTTGGGTCCATGTTTGTGTATGTATTTGTGTGAATTATTAAATAATGAAAGAATATATTTAATAGTGAGTTTGTATGTCATATTGTGGCATAGCATATAAGTATTTTGTATTGGCATTATTTTTAAAGTTTTATTATTATCAAAGTTTGTACCACTAGGCTTTTGGCTTAGCGAAATTGTAAATTATTGCACATGTGACAGGGATGATTCGGTAAAGTCAGAGAGTTCTACTAGACATGGTCAGGTCTAGGCTTGCGTTTGTTGAGCTCGAAGTGTGTCGCTACATCAAGATTAGAGCTATTTTGTCAGCTGTAGACCCTTAATTTTTGATCCATTCAAATTCGATAGTCTAAAATAATTTTTATGGTATTTTATTTATTTTAATAATATTTTAATTAATAATAATATTTAATAGTTATTATTAATAAAAATAAAAAATTAAAAATTAAAAAATCGGACGGATCGGCGAGCGAATTGGGCAGTGCCCAAATCGCCGCAGATAGCAATATGAGGCGAATTGGGAACTGCCCAATTCGCCGCAGCCAGTTATGCGACAAATTGGCTTGCCAGCTAGCCCGTCGAGCGTGTTTTATTTCGATAGCTAAAATTATTAATATTATTACTACTAAACTTAATATAAATCATTATAGTTCAATTAAAGATAATTAAATGATTATTTTTAAATAATAAAAATTTATTATATAAGGTTAATATCTAAGTAACTATCATTATTACTAATATTATAAATAGTGTCATTATTAATAATATTTTAAAAGTAAAATAGAATTTAAATAAATGATATTATTGTTATTTTAATAAAATTTTTCATTATAATATATTGTTATAATTATTATTATAAATATAAACTTATTTTAGAAAATTAAGTTAAATAAATTTTAAATAAGTATATGACTTAATTTAATTTTATTGAAAGTAAATATAAATTATATTTTTCTTAAAAGGACAAAAATTAAATAAATATTATTTAAACGTAATTGAATTAATTAACTAATAATATAAATATTATCATTATTATAACTATTAAACTATTAAAATAAATGAATTGAAATTTTATATTGAAATATTATAAATACTTAATAAATTTAGACACTCAAATTATATTAAGTTGTTAAAATTATTATTGGAACATTGATAAGTAATTGGCTTGATAAATTGAAAGAGTACACATTGGAATATTATTATAGAATTTTAAAAATGATCAAATAAAAAATTTGCTAAAATTTTAGGAATCATTTTCACATGTTCTTTTCATGTAATATACCTCTTAATAGTTAATAATTCTAGATAATACTTTGGTAAATTATTATTTTATATTACTTTAGGTGAGAATTTAATAACAATTGTAGAATATAGAGGTAATCCGGTCAATTAAATAAATTGAGCTGTTGATCAATGTGAGTGGATAATTATATAGCATCGGTATTTTATTAAATTATATATATATATATATATGATTTGTTAAAATTATTTTATGATGAAAGAAATTTTTATAAAAGAATTTTAAAAGATAAAATATTAATTATGAATAAATTTAAAATGGGAACAAATGATGGTATGTTAATATTTGAATTATGGTATGATAATTATTTATTAATATAATTAAATAAATATTTTAAATACACTCATTATATATTCTAATAGAGACACATGTGATAACGGGGTATTAAAGAAATTAAAGGATTATGATTATGATACTATTTTTGGGGACAGCGTTTGGTATATGTTGCGACCACGACCTTAATATCTGCAAGTGCACAGATCGTTAATAAGTAATATAATGATGAGTAGAGATCGTTCCCACGAGGAGGTTAATTCTAAGTACCAAACAATTAAACTGATTAATATTTGGAAAAAAAAATTTAATTTTATGATTGAGCTAACTAAAATGACAATGAATCAAGAGTGAATTTTTTAATAATTTAAAGACTTAGGGTTTAGTTACCTTTATTGATTTATAATAGATTTTCTAAGGTATCGATTTAATTCAGTCTTCCTTTTGATTAATGGTTGGATTCTCCTAAATTAAGTTCAAGTCTCTCTCAAGTACTAGAACTAATATTGACTTTAATCCTTACGTCTACTCTCGTGATCATAAGTAATTAAATCAATTCATTAGGTTTTACGAGAATCTTGAATCAACCTCTTAAGGGCTTAACCTTATCTCTAAGTGAGAAACTTACTTAAGATTGTTATCTCCTTGGACTAATATCATGCTTCCACTCTCGCTCCATCACACAACATCTCAAATCAATTAATCATTGGTCAGATAATCAAAGCATTAAGATTAAAGACAACAAAATAATCAAAGGATAATTAAATTAACCAAATAGACATTTATAACTCCATGATAAATTCAATTAAAGGGACCAACCCTACAAAGAATTACTTCTTCATTATTGAAATAAAAACATTACAAATATTAAAAATGGTAAATGAAGACATAATTAAAAAGGAACAAGAAATATCAAACTCTATTTCTTTGAAGAAGATCTTGACTTGGATCTTGAACTCCTCCTTGAAGTAGAATTTCACACTTCTAAACTAAATTTATCTGGATGAATCTAATCTAATCTATTACAATGCCTATTAATTCATGCTCCCTTGAATCCTTGGAGGAAATGTGTTTATATAGAGTGCTTGGAGACTTCTTTAGTGGAGAAAAACTGAAAAAGGTTTAAACAAGACTTGGTTGGTGAGTTCATCTTCAACATTTGCAGCTCACAAATCATAAAATAAGGGCCACGGTCGTGGCTTTTGGAGTGCCACGATCGTGGTATGTGTGAACTCTGCCTATTTCGTCAAACTTTTCAGCTGCCAAGGCCGGTCTTGTGGGCCAAGGTCGTGGCCTTTGGGTTGCCACGGTCATGGCATTTTAAGTGAGGCTGCCAAACTTATTTTCTTCTTTTTCTTGGCTCGGGCAGTGGGGAAATGGAACCCACGGTCGTGGCATGTGTTTTGCCTTTATTTTTGCTTGCTTTTCTTGAATTTTGTCTTACTAATCATCAAAAACCTTTAGTCTTGTCTTCCATGCTCAAAAAGTATAATTCTAACTCAAATAATCAAACTCATCAAATTCAATTAGAGAATAATTAAAAATCAGAGTTAAAATTGCATAAAATAATGATTATATTTTCACTCTATCAGTATACATATAGTCTTTGGGGTGTATATCAAGTGATTGTCCTTTGGGGGCAGCTCTGCATATATATATATATATATCCATGACTATTTGCTCTTGGTGCTGCCATGCATCATTATTGCGCCCAATATGTCATGTTTACCCTTATGCTGTCAGTAAATATATGTTTACTTGCCCCTAAGGTATTATATTATCTATGGACTATATATATTGAATTTATGAAATTATATGATTAAATTTTATACCATGATATTGTGAATTTTATGTTCTTTTAAGAAAGAATTTATTATGCAGTAATATGAAATTTTATACCAGTAAGTATATGAGAAAAACCTTGTTTGTTCATCCTTTGTTATATAATTATCTTCTCACTGAGTAGTTGGACTCACCCCTTATTATAAATATTTTAGATATTGTTGGAGAATAAACCAGTAGAACACCCCCTTCTTTCTCTTCGTTCAGCGCATAGATAAGGTCGGACCTGCATAATTATTGTTTGGACTTGTTTAAGAATTATTTATATTTTCATGTTGGACAATAAATAAGTTGTATTTAAATAAAAATTAGTATCTACTGAATGATATTAATGTGTGTATTTGAGAAATATTAAGGAATAAATTATGAGTGATATTTTTATAATAAAATAATATTATTGTAAATTATAAGGTAAGTCCACCCTCAGAATTAAGAGAATGGAGTGTGACATTTTTAGGTGTTGTAGAGTACTGTTCACTTAGGCAAATCCCCCATCGACTAAGTGCAAGGAATTTGATCTGTATATATGAGTGGGCAGATTTTGACTGTGTGGACGCATTTTGAGGTGAAAAGACTGAGTCGTAAGCCTTATTAATAAAACCGTATAGGCCGAGCCCAAAGTAGACAATATCCACATAGTTGGACTGTTACATTTGGTATCAGAGCTGAGCCTTGTTCCTCTAGTTGGTGGTGGGACAAACCTCAACGAGGACATTGAGTCCCTAAGGGGGTGGAAGTACTGTAGAGTATTGTTCACTTAGGCAAATCCCACATCGACTAAGTGTAAGGAATTCGATCTGTATATATGAGTGGGCAGATCTTGACTTTGTGGATGCGTTTTGAGGTGAAAAGACTGGGTCATAAATCTCAGGAACAAAACCGTGAGGGCCGAGCCCAAAGAGGATAATATCACCATAGCCGGATTGTTACATTAAGTACTGTAGAGTACTGTTCACTTAGGCAAATCCCATATTGACTAAGTGCAAGAAATTCAATCTGTATATATGAGTGGGCAGATCTTGATTGTGTGGACGCATTTTGAGGTAAAAAGATTGGGTTGTAAGCCTCAGGAACAAAATCGTGCGGGATGAGCCCAAAGCGGACAATATTCATATAGTCGGGCTATTACATTTAGTATTAGAGCTGAGCCTTGTTCCTCTGGTTGGTGGTGGGCCAAACCTCAACGAGGACGTTGAGTCCTCAAAAGGGATGGAAATATTGTAGAGTATTGTTCACTTAGGCAAATCTCACATCGACTAAGTGCAAGAAATTTGATCTGTATATATGAGTGGGCAGATCTTGACTATGTGGACATATTTTAAGGTGAAAAGACTAGGTCATAAGCCTCATGAACAAAATCGTGAGGGCCAAGCCTAAAGCAGATAAAATCCACATAGCCGAGCTGTTGCACAATCTGTCCTGATCCGTTTATATAGGATATGGATGGTTTATAAACGGGTTTGGGTGGGTACGGATAGTATTTTTATTATCCTTGATGGGTTCGAGTTAGGTTCGGATATAAATTTTTGGATACCCGTTATCCGAACCCGATTATATATTAATTATATTTTATTAAAATTTTAATTATATATTTATTATATTTTATTTTAATTACAAAATTATATAGTATGCAATTATTTTTAATAAAATTATATTAATATTAAACATTTATTTATAATTATTTAATTGAAAAAATTATAATTTATCTTTTAAGTTTTATAATATTTTTGAATTTTTATATATAAACGAGTAATTAAACGGGTTCGGATAGTAAACGGATTTAGGACGGGTATGAGTATAACTATAAACGGGTTTAAATGGGTTCGAATAGTTTAAAAATTAAACGTATTCGGATTTAGGTAGGACAACTTTCGTGGGTACCGTATCCATTGCTATCCCTACTTAACATAGACCCTTATACCAATTGTTTATATACATACACCATTGCCCACTTCTTTTTATTTCCAAAAGCAACCAAGTGATTTACATGTACCTAAAATATACTTAATGCATACCATATCTAGTTTTGACATTTTTATTTTTTTATATAGTTTGCACTTCACATATAGAATATTAGTTTAATATATCTAAAATATACTTTTCATATAGCATTTGTTTATATATGTACCATTACTAGTTACTTTTATTTCCAAAAGCAGCCAAGTGATCATTTAAATATACTTAACATATATCCTTTATGAGATTTGACATTTTTATTTTTTTCAAAATCTTGTACATTGTATATAGAATATTAGTTACAAATTTCTAAAATATATAATTGATATACCATTTGTTTATATACATATATCATTACGGGTTATTTTTTATTTTCAAAAGCAGCCAAGTTTTTTAAATATACTTAAAATATACTTAACATATATCTTTTCTAGGATTTGATACTTTTTTTTTCAAGATTTGCATTCCGTATATAAAATATTAATTGAATATATCTAAAATATACCTTTTATATACCAACTAGTATGACTAAATAATAATTTATTAATTTATATCTTTAATTAATATTATATGTCATTAGTAGAAATAGTGTAACGATCAATTTTGCTTAAATTTTGAATTTAATAGAATATAGTTTCAGAACTATAAAAGCCAAAAAAAAATCAAGCTATTATATTTTTCACTTGATAGTATTTTCAAAAGATTATCAAAATTATAATCTTTTGAAAAAAGAATCATGTTTACTTTAAAGTCAACATAATTCATATATATGTACGACCCATTTTCCATTATGATGAATAAACATTGATATTATATCCATTCATATTTGAAAAAAGAAACAAATTGTGTGAATGCAGATTTGGTAATAAATGCATGAATAAAATTTTTCCAATCTAATAAGATGATGATAGTTTTACATATATATGAAAAAATGAATTATGTGGACAAGATCGATGTGGAATTAATTAATTTAATTACTTAATTAATTTAAAATATATCATATATAGCAGTTGTTTTATAATTTTCATTTGAGTTAAAAAATCATTTTGATAATGCTATTCATCATTTAAAATTAAAATTTTAAACATTTAATTATTTTAAATTATTTAGTAATGGGTGGAGATATTTACACTCCTCAAAAACACTAAACACACCCCCATTAATTAATATACCCCTATTATAAAATTTAAAAATTAATTTTTTATTAATACACCTTACCAAAAGACATTAACACACTTTATTTTATTATACCTAATTTTTTATTTACACACCCCATGATGCCTAATTTTAATTTTCATCTTCTTCCTTTTCGTTTATGAATCTCCCTTATTGAGACTTGTGTTTTGATGATTTTGTTTCTTCTCTTCCTATAGTCATCCCTTTTTTTTTTTACTTGTATTCGCTTGAGTTGTTTGAAAACTTGAGAGAGATTAGATAATTTTTAGCTTTCATGTTGTTAATATCTCTATAAAATTATATGTTGGAATCTGGAAATTTTGATTTATTGTAACTTCTGGGAATAGTGATGTACATATATATATAGGTAAAGCAAAATCCATATGATTGCTTCATTCGTTTGGTTCATGCTGATACATTATTTTTATTTATAGAGTTGGATTCTGCTTTCATATGACTTCTTTCTTATGATTCTGTTTTGTTAATTGATTTATGGTAATGACAATTTTTTTTATCAGTTTTCTGTGCATTTCTTTATTATTGTTGGTTGATCTAATTCTTATTTGTTGCAATTCACTCTTATAACTATGGTCCAATTTTTATATAGTTCAAAATATGAGAGAGAAATAAGTTTGATATCAATTGGGTCATTAATGAGATTTTGGCATTTTTAATCACGTTCAATCACTTGGCATCAAAGGAATTTAGGCCTGGTGTTTCACTAAAATTGTTTGCATGATTTTGTGAAACTGACCACCTATAAAAGACCAAGAAAACTCAAGGAATATGCTATAATTAAATGGAACAAAATGAGGCATTTTTAAACAGCTATGGTATTTTAGTTATGTAAAAGGTCAAAAATAAACCCATAAGGAATTCCTAAAACCAAAACAATGTGAACAACCTGCTCGAAGCAATGACCCATGACAATGAAAATGACGATAAATCTTTCTTCATTTAATTTCATATAGTATACATATTTTTATAAAATTTTAAATATTAATCACAATTGACGTGCAATTGTTCAACAGTCTCTTAATGAATATAATATCTTGTTCAATAGGATAGTGATGCATAATGGTTTCTATTCAACGAGATAGAATTACACAGAACCAATATTGCGTCATCTTTCAACTGAACAATGAAATGAGTTTAGCAAACTAGAGCCGAATTTTAGGTATAATTCATCGATTCAGAGCTGAATATTTACTTTTACTCGATCACTATTAGATGAACAAAGTAAGATATTCAATAATGTATAATTATATATATTTAATTGTACAACTACTTCTGGCCGATCAAAACGAATTTCAAAATCATTTAAACAACTAAATGCTTACGTTATATTCTTCAAGAGACTCATAATTTGTCTTTTTTCATGTTGTAGCTTTAAACAACAAAAGAGTGGAGTTATGAGTGAAATGTTGAAGAGTATTTGAGATTATAAATCTGAAAAAATATGGATGAAATGAAATAGATTGAAATATTTTTAGAGTTTATAGATGGGATGTGTATAGTAACTTGGAAGGGTGGGTGTAAATATAAATGGTAAAATTATAAATATTATAATTATATATACCCTCTAATGTAATTTTTTTTAAGGGTATATTTGAAAAAAAATAAATTATGGGTGCGTTTAGGGTATTTGAGGTGTAAATATCTCCACCCTTTAGTAATATATGTCTTACAAATCTGAATTAAATAAAAATTACTAAAGTGGAAAGTGTCAGAACCCAAGCATACGAGATTGAAGGGCCAAAATTGAGAGGAGATGTGTTGACAACTGAGGCTGAATTATTGGTCACAACAGCTACAGCAACTGGAGCAGGAGCTACAACTTCTTCAACCATTTCAGAAAAGGGAAATTCTAGTAGTCACGAGAATGAAATGATGGAGGGAAATTAGTTAGTTAGTAGCCAGTTGTGAGATCGTGCAATTAGGATTTGGGTCATTGGATCTTTTGAAATTGAGTTAGTTGGATTACTACTGAGCAACAATTTATATATAAAGAATTGAAAATGTAATGATTGTTATCATGGAGAAATAATACAATTTGACTTCCTCTAGTCTTTCTCTCTTATTCTCTCCTTCTCTCTTTTTTTCTTCTTCTTCTTCTTCCTCTTTCTATCTTCTTCTACCCTTCTTTGTCAAATTCCTGATAGAACGAGACGAAACCATATTTTTTTTAGTGAAGATGAGCAAAATAAAAATATTATATATTTTTTAAAAATTTAAAAGGGGGCAATTAAATATTTTAAAAATTTTAATAATATATAATATATAATATATATATCAAAATAGAAGGGGGCAGTTGTCCTCTTCTAACGTGAATGGCTGCGCCCTGCTGATAGAAAGTTAAAATTTAAAATGAATAAAATAAGTAATTAAATTTTTAAATAATTTTACATTTATAAATTAAATCACTTAGCATTGGGATTTGATAAAAAAAAATCCACGAGGAATGCTTTAATCATTTTTAAATCTCATTAATTTTATATAGACTATTTTGGACAATTACATCTTTTCATCCTAAAAAAAATGCAAAAACCATCCTTTTACTTAAAAGATTAAAAAACCCCTTGGCATCCTCATTTTGCATTATCTCCTTCCCTTCCTTTCTTCTTCTCTTCTTCTCTCGTTTCTTCATCTCGCTTTTTGTTCTCCATGTTTACTAATTTATTTATCTCTCGTTCTCGTCGCATCTTTACCATTTGGGTTTTTTTTTATTCATTCTCATTATCATCATGCTAAACTCTTTTTTTTTTGTTGTTGTGCATGAGAAAGCTTGTTGTTGTTTAGTTTATTGAAGGATTTAATTAAAAAAAATACTTTATTGTTGTGGTTGTTATTCATGAAAGATTTGTTTATGTTGCTAGTATTTGTTGACAAATAATCGTTTAGGAATATTGTATGAAATAGAATGTTTGTTGTCAGCAACTGTATTTTTAACTACCATGTAGTGTGTTATGGGCTTATGGCTTGTTATAGAGTATTATTTTGTGTTATGAAATATTATAAATTTCTTTAAATTGTTATTAAGTTTAATGGCATATTATAGACCCATTATTCTAGCTACCAAGAAGAAAGCCTAAGTCCAATAATTAATTAATTAATCAATCAATCAATCAATTAAATTTATTAATTTGATTGAATGAATAAAAAGGTAATGACGAATTGGCCATAGTTCTTCACGTTGGTTTAAATTGACAGATGAAGATAAGTATTTTTGGGATATTTTTAACAGAATTGTTTTTTTTTTTTTAAAAAAAAGATAGCAATCTTGGAGATAAGAGGAGAATTTTAAAAACAACGGGATAATAATTTAAACTGGAAGAGTTTTAAAAAGAGGATATTAAGATACAGGAAGAGGGAGATAAACAAAACACAGAGTCTAAGAAATACACATAGAGAAGTCATTTCACACAGCAAAACTAAAGAATCTCCAAGCTGAACTACTAGAGAATTTCAATCTCAAGCACATCAAGGCAGGCTTCCGGACCAATCTTGTGAAAGGAGGTGCTTCTACAAAAGGCAAAATTTGAGTCCATCTAATCAAAGCTGAAAATTGGAGGAGCCAACAACATCAGTGTAGAATTTCTTGAACTTCATTTTCCTTTGAATTAATTTATGTTTGTTTATTGTTTATATATGCATTGATTTTCCTATATGAGTTTTTTTTTTTATAGAAATTATATATTAACTGAAAATCTAATGAAGTTTTGGCAATATTGATGTTAAAAAATTTTAACCTGTGAACATGATCGTTTTGAGGTTCCAATTAATAAAAGTGACATTGCTTAAAATCTTGTGTTTAATGTAATTTGTCTAAAATCATGACTTCATTAGCATAATTAGCCAGCTTTATAAATCAGTTTTTTTTTTTTTAAAAAAAAAAGTGAAGAACAAAGGCAATGGCAAATTGCCATTGCTCACGGAGAATTCACCATGAGTTATGGCGAATTCCCCATCTTCAAATGGCACTTTTTTGGATTAAATTTGAATTTCAGATCAAATTAATCCTGCTTGGTTTAATTTCGAAATAAATTTTTTTCCAACAAAGTCTACAAAGTTTAAATTGTTTTTTTTTTTATTAATAAAGGAAGAAGTTTATAATTCTCTCTATTTATGTATTTTGGGTATAAAATAATAAAAACTCATTTGTTTAATTTTATGTTGATGTTAATACTTCTCGTGTATATTGGTTATTTATGTGCTTCTTTTTATTTTGTGATAAAAGTATCGATGCTCGATTTTCAATATTTTGCAAACTAATTGTTAAATATTATAATGTTACTGTCATTATTATTATGTCTGACCTCCTAAAAAATCCTTTAGAATATGCGTTTTTTCAGTTTAAGCCTATTTTTTTTTTTTTTTTGGTTATATAGTGCAAGAAGTTAGCTGTTTGCTTCATATTTATCCTCAATTAGCTTTGGAAATTTTCCAAGCTTATATGGCATCTAATGTGGCAGGCTTGGTGTGATTTGCTTCCTTTTCCAAAACTCACCATTTTGATATTGGCTTTTGGATTTCTCATTAAATAAAATGCATCATTTTGCATTATAAAAGAGTAATTACATTATAAACACCATGTTCATCTTCGTTGTTAAACAAACGTCAGTCATTATATCGACATAATGGCACAATCGTCGCTGCCACCTCTGAAAAAGTCAACCCATTTATATCTCACCAAATTTTCATCTATCCTCAGTCCCTATAAGCTCCATTACCACTACCATCGCCATCTTCATCTCCCTCGTTAAACATGCACTAGTTGTTACTGCAATGTGGTCAGTGGCAGAGCCACCATGGGGTCATGTTTAGTTACACGACCTCTCCTCGTCGACGTCCTAAAAAGGTAGTAGTGCTGGTGCCGTTGAGAGATAACTCAGCCCCCACAGGGGGCTGAGTTGATTTCGTTTACAGTGAGGGGTTGAAGAACCCCTCGCTGCAAATAACTTTTTTTTATAAAATTGTCTCCGATGAAACGGTTAAAACCGTCCCTGATGAAACAGCATTGTTTCGCCAGAGATCAAATAAAAAAAATTAAAACCCGCCCCAGCGAAATAGCTCCGTTTCGCTGGGGCGACTTTAAAAAAAAAAAGAAAAGAAAATGCAGCCCCCTTTTTCTTCTTTCCTCTACCCTGCTGCAGCTCCTCCCGTAAAATCCCAACCCAGCAACTAGCCCAGCCAAGAGCTAGCCACCACCGTCAGCCCCCACCTGCCACTGTACTGCCGTCTGCTATCCTCTAGAGTCCAGAGGTAATTTTTTTAATATGATTATTTTTTTTTGTTGAAATTAGGGATATAGATTATTTTTAATTTGATTATTTTTATTGAAATTAGGGTTTTTTTTGTTAAATATTATTATTTTTAATATGATTATTTTTGTTGATTTTTTTAGAAATATATAATAATAATGTTTAATTTATTAAATATTAGAAATAGATTATTTAATAATTGTTAATTTTGTAATTTTTTTTACTTTGTTGTTGTTGTTTATTTTTTTAATTATATTGTTGTAATTTGAAGTTTTATTTGAAATGTTGGTTTATTAATAATAGGTTTTTGTAATTTGGGATCTTTTTAGAAATATATAATAAGGTTTAATTTATTAAAAATTTGATATAGATTATTTAATATTTGTTAATTTTGTATTTCTCAAAATTATTGTTGTTTATTTGTTTAATTAAATTATTGTAATTTGAAGTTTTATTTGAAATGTTGGTTTATTAATAATAGGTTTTTGTAATTTGGAATTTTTTATAGAAATATATAATAAGATTTAATTTATTAAAAATTAGATATAGATTATTTACTATTTAATAATTATTATTTTTATTTGTTTAATTATATTAGTTGATTTTGTTATTGTAGTTTATTAGGTTAAACAAATTTATTTTTTTAATATATACTCATTATATATTTTAATATATATGGATAAATTTTTAATCAAGACTAAGAGAGTGCGGAACAAATGTGGTGAATCCTCAAATATTTCTAAACTAATTTCAATATCAAGTAGTCATGCAAGTGGTGAAGAAACTAGCAATAAAAAAGGGCATCAAGAGATTAGTTTTGATGATATTATTAGCGATCCCGCATTGCATAAATCCATTGATGATTTTGATGTTAGAATTAGAGATGATGTTAGGAGATAATATGTGACTAAAGGCCCTTGCCAACCATATGGCCATAATTTTTCTCAAATAGATTTTTCAAAAATTATGAAGAGTTTTAGAGATTATTGATTCTCTAAATATGAGTGGTTAGAATATAGTATTTCTAAAAATATGGTATTTTATTTCTGGTATTATCTTTTTAACTCAAATAGAGACTCTAAACTAGGGGATAATATCTTCACAAAAATTAAATTTCGCAATTGGAAAAAAGCAATGGATAGGTTTAATGAATATGTTAGGGGCCCAAATAGTCCACACAACTATGCTAGAGTGAAATATATTGGTTTTAAAAATTAAAAATAAAGTGTATCTCATGTCTTATCTTCTCATAGTCATGAGATTGAGGCTTCTTACCGGGCCCGTTTGATCGCTATTGCTAATTGTATTTGTTTTCTTTTGCTCAAGGGTTAGCTTTTCGAGGGTATGATGAGTCAATAAATTCACTTCATCGAGGTAATTTTCTTTCACTTCTTAGTTGGTACAGCAAATGCAATGTTGATGTTGGGAATGAGTTAATTCAAATGCTCTTTGAAAAAATCAACTCACTTCTCCATTAAGCCAGAAATAAATAGTGAGTGCTTGTGTTATGGAGACGACACTAGCCATTGTTAATGATATTGGAGAAAACTTCTACTCCTTATTAATTGATGAGGCTTGAGACAATTTAATGAGGGAGCAAATAGTTATGATATTGAGATATGTAAACAAATTAGAACAAGTGGTGGAGCGATTTATTAGAGTAGTAGATGTGAGTGATACATCTGTTTTGTCTTTGAAAAGTGCACTTGATGATTTTTAGCAAAACATGGGTTATCATTAAGTAGAGTTAGAAGTCAAGATTATGATGGAGTTTTTAATATGCAAGGTGAATTCAATAGATTAAAAACCCTCATTTTAAACGAAAATTCTTCGGCAAAGTACATTCATTGTTTCACTTATCAGCTCCAATTAGTACTTATTATAATAGCAAAGAGCAAAAGATTTGTAAGTAATTTTTTTTAATTATGTTGCAATGATTACGAATATTGTTGGAGTTTCATGTAAAAGGAGAAATGTTCTCCGTCAAAAATAACATGATGAAGTAGCTCAATGTCTAGATAGTGGTGATATTCAAACTGGAAGAGGCTTGCATCAAGAAAAAAATTTAGCTCGACCTAGTGACACACATTAGGGTTCTCATTATAAAATAATTGTACGTCTTCTCTCTATGTGGTCACCTGTGAAAGAGATTCTTGAGAATATTTTTGAGGATGGTTCTGATCTAAGAAATCGAGTGGCAGTTGTGAACTTGCTTGATAAAATGAAAAGTTATGAATTTATTTTCATTGCTTTCTTGATGAGGAAACTTTTAAGAATAATAAATGATCTCAAGCCTTATAAATAAATGATCAAAATATTGTTAATGCAATTCATTTGATTGCAACTGTCAAACATAAGCTTCAGGGAAGATGGATGGAATAAATTATTGGAAGTTGTTAATGACTTTTGTATAAATCATGATATCACAGTACCTAATATGAAAGATAATACAAGTTATCTAAGATTTAAGTGTATTGGTACTTCAATTACTTATTACCACCACTTTTGAGTGAAAATATTTTGTCAGATACTATTTTTTAATTAATAACATACTTAACTATTTATTATGCTATAACTTAATTTTATTTCGTTCAATTATAGGTTATTGATTTCATTGCTCAAGAAATGGAAAATCGCTTTACAGAATCAAGTACGGAATTGCTTTCATGCATTGCTTGTTTTTCTCCTATAAACTCATTCTCCAACTTTCAGCTATCCAAATTACTTCATTTTGCTAAACTATATCCATATAATTTCTCTGGCCCTGATGACATTAGAGCTCTTGCTCAGAAAATAGTCGAGATAAGTTATGACACTATTTTCTTTGGTATATTTACTTATCAAGTTAGCTTTAGTCTTACCTGTTGCAACTGCTACTACCGAAAGAGCTTTTACAGCAATGAACACTATCAAGATGGATTTGCGCAATAAGATGAGAGATGATTTTTTGACCGACTGCTTGATTTGTTATGTGGAGAGAGATATTTTTTAAAAAATTGAAAATGAGATTGATATACAACATTTTCAAAAAATGTAAACTCGTAAGATACAGTTATCGTCTCTTAGTCGTAGTCAATCTAATAGCACAAATTAATTATTGAACTACTGATATTATAATATTAAATGTTCAAATAATACATATACATATTTATACATACATATATGTATATTTATATATCTTTGACCCAAAAAAAAATATGTATATTCATATATACATAAAATTAATTACACTTATATTTATATAATATAAAATTAATTTATAATATAATATATATTTATATAATATATATTATTTATATATATTTGTGTGTATGCATATTTATTTCTTTAAAATTAATTTTTAAATATAATTATTTTAAATTTTAAAATTAGTTTTTAATTTATTTTTTTTTATAATGTTATTGAGTATTAGAATTTTTTATAATTATTATTTAATTTATAATTTTTAGTTTATTATTTTGATTATTATGTTAATTATTTTAGAATTTGATTATGAATTTAATTTTGGATTTAGATGATTAGGTTAATTATTTTGAAATTTGATTATAATATAAATTGAGAATTTGTGATTTTGTGATTAGGCTAATTATTTTGTAATATTTGATGATGAATTGAGTTTAGAGTTTTGTGATTAAGTTAATTATTTCGTAAAAGATATTCTCAAATAAATTTATTAAAAATATTAGTTTAAATAATTTCTTTAAAATATCTCAAAAAATATATAAATATTATTTAAAAATAATATATATTAAGTAATTTTTCAAAGTAAAATTTAAATATTAAAATAAAAATAATAAAATTTTAATTTTAATATTTAATTATTATAAAAATAAAATTGAATATAAATTAATTTGTAAATTTTTTTACTTGAAATTTTGAGGATATTAAGTATTTAAATTATAAGTTGTGATTATATAATAAATTATTTTGGTTATTTTTTAGATTCTAGAAGAGACACTGTCATATTATAGATTCAGTCTCCCTCTAGTATTTTGAAAGTGGGGTGTGGCAAGACTCCTTAATCCACTTTCTTAGTGAAATATGTTTTTCCTACTCTCCCTATGTAACATACTTTACCAACTACTTAGTAAAGTTTAATGGGCCCAATATTTTATTTTACATGAATTATTCACAAATAAATATAGTATTATTGGTCAAAGAGGATTATAAAGTCAACGTTTTTAGAATTTTGATGTAACCAAATGAACAATAAATGAAAGCCCATGCGACTAGAATCATGTGAATCAAACATTGGACATGCGCAAACATGCCTATAAAAGTTTTCTATACAAATTGGACCCTTTTCAGCTATTTAATTTTTATTATTATATTAAAATTCGGTTCATTACAATTCCAACTCATAAAAAATCACTCAAATCATACATTAGACGGGCCTAAACGGGCCTCTAAAATTTAACTGCATAAAACAGATCAAAATCAGGCACGTTGCCACGATGGGGCTTGCGAATATTGTGCCCCTGCCTTATGGCATGTGAGGGTCCAAAAAATTATTGCAAATGCCACTTTTTCTTCCATATACCTAAATTTTCCCACCATGATGCCCTAATCTGGCTTTTTTTCAATTTTCTTATTATAACCCTTTAAAACTTTATAAATAAGCCTCTATCAGCTCATTTTCACTTACGCCACTCAATCAAGCAAACATAGTTGCTAGTTGTTTCATATTTTCTCTCTCCTTTTTTCTTTTAAATTAAAAGGTTCAATCTTTTTTAGTATGAACCACTTAAAATAAAATTCTTTAATAAATTTGGGTGCTTGACTCATACTTGGGTGTGTTTTTCTTAAAAGGCCTTCAAGTCAGTTACTTCTTTAGCAACCAGAACCCTAGAAAATTAATGTGGAACTTTGGTCCGGCCATAAGTTAATGCCGCCGCCACCAACGACATCAATAAAGGTAAAATCTAATCCCTTTGCTTTTAATTTGATTTTTATGGATGAATGGACTTTTTGAACATTCAATGACCATCCATTTGACCTTAATAAAATTGGATTTTAAAATTGGATTCTAAGTTTGGATACAAGACTTTAGAGGATTAAAATTAGACTTAAAACTTGAACCAGTTGAAATTCAAAATTAGGTTTGGAAGAGTAAAACTTAAACGCAATCTTAAAATTAGGTTTGGATTCTTCAAAACTTAAAATCAATCTTAGACTTAGGGTTGGAAGAGCCAAAGCCTAAAATCAATATTCGACTTCGGTTTTAAAAAATTGTAATAGAGTGAAATTATGATTAATATTTTGGATAATTCTAACTATGATATAAGTTGTTTTCTAATTGAATTTGATAGATTTTGTTTGTTTGAGTTAGAATTCTCTTATTTTAACTTGGAAATACAAGGTTTTGTGTGATAAGTGGTATAAAATTTTGAAGAAACGTGTGCAAAAATAAAGAAAATGCAAAGTCCACATCCATGGCTCTTCAAGGCTACGATCCTGGACTGCAAATTGAATCTGCCATCTGAATTTCAGAAGCAAAATAAAACCCACGGTAGTAGCAATCTAAGGCCATGCCCATGGGATAAGTTTGCCTACTGTCCAAGTGAAGAGAAGGAAGAAAATTCAAAATTTTCAGCTTGATTTCAAAAGTCACGACCGTGGCATTCAAACACTATGCTCGTGGTCTACTTAGCTGCCATTTATAGATGGGAAATTTCTAAAAACAGTTCATTCTAACTCAGGCCACGATTGTGGTACTCATATGTCATAACCATGGGGTCGAAATTTATGACTTTAAGCCTGAAAAATTAAAAATTAAAGAACTAAACAGCAGTAAAAAGTTATATTTTAGCATTTGCCAACTTACCTCCACCAAAAAGCTTCCAAGCACTCTATATAAACACATATCCTTCCAAGGTTTCAAGCATGAAGAGAGATAGAAGTGAGATCTAAGATTTCATTAAAAATTAGATTAAAGATTTGATTAAAGTTGTATTAGACAAATTCTAGTTTTCCTTTGGAGGAGAAGAGTGAATTAAGGTTTAAGGAAGAAATTCGAGATTCCAAGTGGAGTTTCTCTTCAATATGAAAGAAATAGAGTTTGATCTTTCATGTTCTTTAGTTATGCTTTAATTATTATCTTTAATGTTTATAGTATTTTTATTTCAATTTTGAGGAACTAAATCTCATTTAGGATTGGTCCCTTAAATTGAATATATTATGGAGTAATATATGCTATTTGATTTAATTATGTTTATCCTTTAATTATTTTACTATCTCTAATTTATTGCTTTAATTATCTGACCAATAATTAATTGAATTGAGATGTTGTGTGATGAAGAGAGAGTGGAAGCACAATATTAGTCTAAGAAGATAACAATCTTAAGTAAGTTTTCACTTAGAGATAAGGTTAACACTTAAGAGGTTGATTCAAGATCCTCACAAAATCTAATGAATTAGTTTAATTGCTTATGGTCACGAGAGTAGACTTAAGGGTTTATTCAATATTAGCTCTAGTACTTGAAAAAACTTAAACTTAGTGTAGGAGAATCTAAACATTAATAAAAAGAGAAACTGAATTAAATCGATATTTTGAAAAATCCATAATAATTCAATAAAGGTGGCTTAACTCTAAGCTTACAAATTAGTAGATTTAAATTCAAAAGCAACCCATTTTATTTAGTCAAGTTTCAAACAAATTTTGTTATCTAAAAAATAATCAGTTTAATTATTTGGTACTTAGAATTACCCTTCTCGTGTGACCGATACTTTACTTATCACTTTATTACTTAATTACGACTTGTGCACTTGCAGATAGCTGGGTTGGGACCTAACAAATTGAAACCTAAAATCAATCTTAGATTTAGATTTATAGAGTTAAATCTAAACTTTCAATCTTAGACTTAGGTTTAAAGAGTTATGTTGTCCTAAGATGGAAACCAAGAGAGAAGGTGAGTTGGTTGTTTTAAAGAAGTGTTGACAAATTTAAATTTAAAGGCAAGATAAGAAGAAGATGAGTAGAGTAGAGAAGAACAAACACAAAAATTTATAGTGGTTCAGATTACTTCAATACTACGTCCACTTCCTTAATAATTTGTTAAGGTTCCCCTAATCTTGAGTTTTTACAAGCTCACACCAAATTTTTACAAGGTTTGAGTATTATCCTCACAACCCAAACATGAGTTTTTCCCGGGCTTACTATACAATCTAAGTATTTCAAAACTCACACTCAAACTTTCAATGATGTTTAATGCTCACACCCAATATTCAAAGAAGTACAAATAGAAATTTTGTTGCAAAGAAATGAAAATTGTTAATCTTGATTATTACAATCACAATCCTCTTGAAAAATAAGATTTCTGGTGGTATTTATAGCCTTTACATCTTCAAGTTGCCATTAGAGGTTGGTACTAATGTGTTTAAATCTTGTCTCCCACTTTAATTATTGTCAAGAGCAACTTCATGGTCGAACTAAGCTTAGTTCAATTGTACTAGAGCTCAGTATGGTTGGACTCATGGTGGTCTGACCATTTTATATAATTTTTTGATAAAAAATATTCAATGGCTAGTACATGTGGCATCCATTAATTGAGTGGATAAGTAAAAACTATAATTTTTGAATCTCACTTCACTGGTATGGTCGGAACATCTCTGGTTCGATCGGATTGATCCTGATGTGATGAGATTTTAGGAGTACCAGTGACCGTGAACTTTATTGGAACTTCATTAGATTTTCAGCTCTGGCTTGGTCTGGTCGGATTACATTAGATCCAGTCATACCAGGAGTGGTATGTTAAAATTTTCAGAGTACTAATGACCGTGAGCTTTACTGAAAGTTTTGAGGTTTTAGCTCGGGCTCGATATGGTCAGACTTCTAACAGGTCTAGTTAGCTTGGGATTGGTATAGTTGTGCTATTATGCTCCAGCTCAGTCATGCTGTTAGTCACAACTTGAGTCCAGTCGGCCTGAATGTTGGTCCCGTCGAACTGACTATTAAACCCTTAAGAATTGAGTTCTTGTACGATTTATATTTATACAACTATTATTACTTATTAAATTTGATTGCCTAAGATCAAAATAGAGTATCAAGCTAATGGTTTGGCTAACAAGTTAAAAGCTAAAACCAATCTTAGACTTAGGTTAATTGAGTTAAACCTAAAATTTCAATCTTAGACTTAGATTTTAAAGAATTAAAACCTAAAATCAACCTTAGACTTAGTTTTTTTGAGTTAACCCTAAAATTTGGATCTTAGACCTAGGCTTTAAAGAGTTATAACCTAAAATTAGACTTAGACTTAGGTTAGACTTGAAAAATCAAAATTTTAAGTCAAAACCCACTATTGCAAAATGGTTTAAACTGCATAGGCTTTAATTCTCATTCAAATGAGATATGCATGCCAATTTGAAATTCCACTCTAAGTACCAAGGTCACTTGTGAACCCCTAATTTAGACAATTGGAAAAAGTAAAACCAGAAAAATTAGGAAAAATGTATATTCACATTTCTTGCATTAGAAAAAAAAAAAAAGAAGTTGGGTTCATCGCCCCACAAGCCGCACCAGGCACGACCAGTCTGTACCTGGCATAAACAATCGTGCTAGTGAGCAGCAAAGAGTCAGCTGGTGAGGCCAGTCTGTGCCCAATGCGGATGTTGGCGTCATACGCAGATCATTCGTAGCACGTGCGGCTTGGACGAAATTTTGGACTTCTATAAATAGAAGTCCACTTTTCTTGTTTCAGGACCGAAATTTTAGAACCCCAAAACTTTGTTAAATTGCACCTGTGATAAAAAAAATAACAAAATACTTAATTTTTCTTTGATTACTATTGACTCTATGCACCATCATTAATTAATCTTCTTTAATTTTCTGCACAAGTGGAGCTATGAAGCAGCAAGACCTTCTAACCTTTTATCAAGAAAAAATGTCTACCTAAGGTATAGTGCTTTTCCCTATCTTAATTTCACTTTAGTAATTAATTAACTGTAAAATTGATTAATTAAAAGCTCTTTGTAATCAAAGACACGAATTACTTACTACTCTTATTCCTATTCAAACAAGATAAGTATGCATGTTCGGAATGTTACTCATATAGCGAGCCCTTACATAAATAACTAACTAGTCTTTTCATTGTATTTTCTTCTTATTTTTATCATTTTAATATTTTTAATATTATTATTGCTATTATTCTTCTTCTTTTCTGAATATTTTTAGGCTCCATTACAAATTTGATGAGTTTTGCAATGGACGCCCTTATGATTGTGTTTCTTCTTTTCTTATTCTTTTTCTCTAAGTTAATTAGTCAATTGGAGATTTGTAATCAATCTAAAATCCATAGGGACTAGAGTTGAAGCTCCCCTGAAATTGTTATTTTGGTAGAAATGTAATATTTAATTTCTCTGCCTTGTATTTGTGGATGTTACATTAATTACTTGTCCATGCATCATAACATTATCATACACATTAATTATGGCATAATCCATTTAAAAAAATTGCATTTTTGTTCATCTGGAAGGTAAGATCAATCAAAGAGAGAAAAAATCATTTTTTAATCAAAATTGGTATGAAAACTTAATCTAGAATCCATCGTGATTAGTTTGAAACTACTGTCTTTTTTGGGTAAAAATTAACTTAATTTAATAGAGTCAATTAAATAGATTTTCTCTTAAATTTTTCCAAATAAAGTAAACTAAGGTGGCGACTCTCCAATTTCTTCTTTTCTAAATAAAAGAAGAATTTCTTTTAAAAATAAAAGAGACAATCTTTTCAAAATAAAAGATGATTTTAAACATGTACTTATCGACCTGACTGGAGACCGTATGTGGCTGTGTCATGTGAGACATAGTCCAAATGAGAATTTCAGCTCTCCGTTCCTTAGAGGGCCGGATCGGTGCTCGAATAAGGCCCCACACCACTTAATCATAAAACTCATCCTTATTTATTCTTTAAATTCTTTTAGTCTCTTTTTCATATTTTTTTATATGCTTTCTTTTTGAAAAATGTATGCTCAACTTAGAATCTATAAGACTAGAGTTGGGATCTCCTATTTTGGAATGTTGAAAAATGTAAAGTTTAACTTAATTTTTGTGCTTTATTTTTACCTTTATTTACTTGTGAATTGATGTATGGATATAATATTTATTATATCATACTTATAATTATCATTTCATGTTTATAACTATCATTTTCAAGAAATATATTTTATAAGCTTTCAATTAACTTAAGGCCAAATTACTTTTACTTAAAATAAGTCAAAGCCTAGTCTCTGAATTTATCCTTTGGCTCGAAACTAGTTGTTTTTATCCTTGAGATATAAATTGGAGTCAAAATTGAGTTTTTCTTAAATTTTCCCCTTTTCTGCAGAACAAAAAATTTAAGTGGCGACTCCAAAGACCATTTTACTTGAATTGAGTGTAGCCTATGAATGGAAAAGTAACCTTGACACTTTCGTGTGAGACATAGCCCAAAATGAATATTTTGGACCCCCATCCTTTAGTGGACTAGATATGGTGCTTGAGCAAGGCATCATAATTTCCAGTGGTTGGAGAAGAAGAAGAGAATATAACTATAAAAATGAAAAAACAACGTCAATATGATCAAGAACTTAAACCAAAAATGAAAAGTTCTCGCCTAATTGAGAACTTAAACAATATAAAAGGGTATATTGTCCTGCAAAATAGAGAGCACTCTCCATTTGTCAACAAAAAAAATATAAAAAATTAGTAAATTTCTTTAAAATATTAGTAAATCGTGGATCTATATGGAAAAGATTAGTAAAATGTGGCCCTATATGTAATGTCCATTTAGGACCAATATAGGTCCCATATTACATATGGTTTAGATTTATTTAAATGATAAATGATAAATACGAAGCTTGTTACATCAGATGCCATGTAGGCTTGGAAAATTTTCAAAGCTAATCAAAGATAAATATGAAATAAATAGCTAATTACTTGCAACAAATGACCAAAAAATAAGGAATAGATTTAAACTGAGAAAACATGTATTCTAAAGGATTTTTTAGGGGGTTAGGCCTCATTATTATTTGCGCTTCTTTATTGTCTATTTTTATTTTATTGTATTTAATTATTTTTAAAAAAATAGTAAAAGACATGTTTCTACTCTTTGTGGATACTTACTTTTCTTTATTTTATTTATGTTTATTTTTATTTTGGACATAAGAATTGTAAGAGCTTTTTTTTTTCACCAAATATGGGTACTCATTTATTATGTTGCACTTTGGACTATTTTTTTTAAATGAATTTTTATTTATTTAGTTTATATTGTTTAATAATTGGATAATATTAAAATAATTAAAAATAATATAATACTTAGACTTTTAAAAGGTCAGTTCCAATTGATCAAACATATTAGGTGTATTAAGTCATTTTTCACATTTTTCTTATGTACTCAAAATTTTTGAATTCAATTGGGAGTTGAAGATTTCTTAAGAATAAAGTCTTCCACCTTCTTATTTTTTGCATTGCTCATTCGAGTGGTGACTCTGATTCTCCAAATCTAAGTCTGTGTTTTCTAAGATCCAGAACCTAATAATATCGAAGTCACAAGAACACACGCACACAAAGAATAGTGAGTGAACACATCTCATAATAAAATTATGATAATTTTATTTTTATATGTGTTTTGGCAGAATTAGGATGTTTTGATTTGTTGGGTTTTATTTGTGTTTTGAATGGATTTGGAAACTTTGGTGTTGTTTTGTTTGTGGGTATTTTAAGTTTTATAACTTTTGTTTTAAATTTTTTTAATAGATTTAAAGTAGATGAAAGGATTAACTTATTAAAGGAAAATAAAATTAAAATAATATTTTAATAAGATGATAAATCATTTCGATAATTGCATCAAATTTCATTTGTTCTAAAATAATTCTAATTAAGAATGGAACAATAACTTGATGTTTTAAAAATATTTGATTTTTTTTTTTGCATTTATGTTGTTTGGTAATGCTAATTTCAAATCTCTAAATTAAACTAAAAATTACTAAAAATAGTAAATCAAAATTTTTTAACTTAATATTTATACTAAATATAATAAGTGATTAAGTTTTTAAATATTTTTATGATTTAAAATTAGAAATTATTTTTTATTTAATATTTAATTTTACCAAACACCATTTTAGTGTGTATTTAATATTGAATTTAAAGTGCTTTTAAGAAGTAGCTTTTGGACTTTATACTATTTAAGAAACCAAAATTTTGAAAGAAAAACAATATCTTATAGATTTTCTTATAAAAAATAATTAATTTTTTTGAAGAAAATAAAAAATAATTCAAAATACAATTTTCAAAAGCAGCTTAGAACTCAATACCAAAACACACTTAAAAATAATAATTGTTGGAAAATTTAAATAATGATGCTTTAGAAAAGTTAATTTAAATATTTTTTCCTATTATTTGGTAGTTGATTTAAATTTATATTACATTATCCCTATAAAAAATAATGTTGAGAAAAACATTTTCCAAACCATTTTTATATAACTACAATAATAAAATAGTTATTAAATTATTATACAAATTATTGTATTCATATATAATTCAGAAAACATATAATTATATACTCAAACAATTAGTTGTTATTTTTAAAAAATAAATTTATATTCTTGCATCAATATCACACATAAAAAAATTAAAATATATAATAATGTAATACTAAAATTAAATTATATACGTGCATAATTATCAATAAATATTTCAATAGGGATAACTCATTAAAATTTTACTAAATGATAATAGTTTTTTTTTCCTTTTGCTAATAGTCATGGTTAAATTAAACATATTTTAAATACCTATTTGCATATTACAAAATAAAATAATTAAATTTTTATACTTTCAAATTTTAAATTTTTTTTTACTTTAATTTTCTTTTTTTAGAGTACTTTAATTTTCTTTTTTGTATTTTATAATTTGCATTTTATAATAAGCATTATGCAAATTATCTTGTAGTTACCTTTTAAATATGGACTCTTATCTGATAATAATAATAATAATAACCACAAAACATTGGAGAGAGAGAGAGAGGAGTTAGCTGGTTCTCTCTCCTCTTCTGTATCTCCTACATTTGCTCTTAAATTGCCATCTTTCTTCTCTAATTGAGTTAGGTTTCTTCTCTTTCACTCTGTCATTTCTTATTCAAATATCTCAACACTTTCAATCAAATAATTCTTCTCTTTTTCATCTAATTCTCATCTCTCTAAGGTTTCTCGATCATTACTTCACTCACTTCTTCTTCTTCTTCTCACTCTTAATCACACCCTTTTTTTTTGTTCTTGGATCTTTCTTTTTCTCTTTCACTCTCTATGTATTAAATGATTTCATGATATGGGTTTTACATTTGTGGATCTGGGTATTATCATTTACATATTTTTTGATTGGTTATGCTTTTATTTTCATCAATAATTCAAATGTGAAGCGAAGCTCCATTTTTTTCAGAGTCAATGTGGGGTTTATGGTTTTGATAGGACCTTAATCCACCTCCCATTTTGTATTCTAATTATTGTTTTTTTTTTAATCTTGTTCTATCTGTTTTTTTTTTTAATCTCAATTTTTTCATTTCTCAATTGGGGTTTAAGGGTTTTGGCATTTTTTTTTGTTCCACTGCAATAATTTTGTGATTTTAGATTATTATCATCTTGGTTGAGTATTTTCATTACGTTTATTTCATTATCCCATTCTTGTCTTTTCATTGGTTGGGGAATTAGATTAGTGAGATACTAGGTGTTTTAGTCTGTGGAGGGAATTGGGAATTATGGGTGCTTCATTACTCCATTGAATTTGGCAACCTTCACAAGCATTTATTTTGTCCAGGTAAAAGAACTCTGACCCGTTTCATTAATATTTATATCTTGTTTGAATTTTCGTTCTATTTTTGGTAATTGGGTACATAATGAAAATGGAAAGAAATGTGGAAAATCCTCTAATCATAATGAAAGTGGAAATAAATGTAGAAAATCCTCTAATTAACTGAGTATGGTGCTACTATTAACATCCTAAAATTAACAAGAACCAGGTGAGCCACATTTATGATAAAACAAGGGGTTCATATAGTAGATCTTTGAAATTTTATTTTGTAATAATGATTCATGTGCTTTCACCGAATGTACTGAAAGACTTCTGAGTTCCATAATTTTGTAATGCGAGATAATTCTTGACTGTTGAATTTATTTTCAGTTTTGAATTTACCATTTTTTAAAAGTCTTGTTACGCATGTTTTTCCTTCAACTTAGTGGACATGCATTTTCTTTGTATATCAGGCTTATTCACAAATATTTCCTGCAAAATATTTGTTCTGTGACTTAATCATTGTTTTATCATTATCTTGAAATGGAAAAGCTGCATCTGTCTTTCTTTATCCTAATTGAAGTTCGTAGTATTTTAATTTTTCTGTTTTAAAATGGATTGCTTTACATGAAAGTTGTAATAATTCACATTTTCAGGCATATTCAGGAAATGAGCCGAATGACAAATGGAGGTGAGGACAATAAAAGGTTAAAAAGCCGGAGGGATTCACTGGCAGTTGAAGAAGCTATTAATTGTCCCCTGAAAAAGGGCCCTTGGACCTCTGCAGAAGATGCAATTTTGGTGGACTATGTCACTAAGCATGGGGAGGGAAATTGGAATGCTGTCCAGAAGCACTCAGGGCTCTCCCGATGTGGAAAAAGCTGCCGCTTGAGATGGGCGAATCACCTAAGGCCAGATTTAAAGAAAGGTGCATTCACTCCAGAGGAAGAGAGGCGCATAATTGAACTCCATGCTAAGATGGGAAACAAATGGGCAAGGATGGCTGCAGAGGTTAGTAGCTTTAATCTTTTCTCAATGTATCATGTTCATGGGATATCTGACTATATTCATGGATTCTTTGCATACATGCCTTCATATTAAATTTTTATGTCAAGTGACCTAGACACAGATAAGCAAATTTTTTATTTACTTCTTATTAATCTTATTCATTGCTTATATAATCTTGTAAAGTCTTTGGTGTGTGTCTTTTCCGTAACTTGCATCAGCAAAGACACCTGTAATGATGGTTTTATAAATGTCACCTTGACTTCTAGTTATAACCGATATTGTTAAAAGTGATAGGGACAGTCTTTGGAGCCTAGGTATACATGCACAAGAACTAGTGCATGCTTATCAAAGTATGCTGCATATTTTCCAAATAAATAATATGGTAATTTCTGAGAGGAATGTTAATAAGATATAATAGAAGGGGTTGGTAGAAAAAACGTTAACAAAATAGCGATTCATTTAGGTTATTAGCTCTAGAAGCTTTTGTATAGGATGTTTGATCATAACGAGAGATAAAGTATAACTAGTTAATTTATATTGTGCAAGACTTAAGAAGAAAAAACAACAATTTTTTTGTGCTGTAGTTGATAAATAAACAACAGCAACAACAACACTTTTGCTGCCTAAGATGATAAAAAAAAAGTACTTTTTTGTGCTTTAGTGATTGGGCTTACCTTGAGGGAAACAAACAGCACCTTCCCTTGTTGCTTCACATTACGTGCTTTAGGCAGCCTGGGTGTACATTTAACAAAACTCTTTTGAGTTTACCGTAATGACACTATAACAACCTAATTAATTAGTACTTCATTTAATCCATGTTGGAACAATCTAAAATCGCAACTAACATTTTGCTGATGTTCTTTATATTAAATGATTGCTATTGTGGATTCCTTATGAGGTGAGAAAGAAAGACAATTTACAAATATCATTTTTCCGTTTGTATTCGTGCATGCATATGTGAGAGAGAGAGTGCACTCCTGCCATGGAACTTGTTAGTGGGGAAAGACTATTGACAGTCTTCTTCTAGTGAACAGCCAGCGAGGAGTTCTAGAGACACAGTACATCTTCTTAATGAGAGTTCATTAGTAGTTTGAACTTTGAATGATGATATATAATCTTCTCATAGTTATTTAAATGACCTTTAGTTAAATGAAATGTCTAGATGAAAATAATGCCATCTAACTGTATTTTGCTTCTACATGCATTTTTTTTTGTTTGTGTTTTTGTACAACATACCAGCTTTAACTGTTCTGTTTTTGTCAAACTTCTGTTTAGGTAATTCTTATTTTTTTTTTGCTTTCAAGAACCATGCTTTAGAAGGATTAATGAGGCATAGTAGTTGGTTTCTGAAATCACCAGTGTTGCCTGTTTTTTGAGAATCAACACGACAAATCAAAGTAGTTAGAATACAACTTCTATTGTCCCTTTTTCGACAGTGCATTTATTCCTTTGGTACGTTCTTCCTGTAGCCATATCCTCTAGAATCACAAGAATCCTTAGTTAGAAAGAGATTGCAATTGTGTATCATCTTATTTGTTTACCCATAATACAAATGCTCAATAGTATGGTATGCATGTTGATGTGCCATTTGAAGCTCTTGCAAATCATGTTCTAGTGTCAAGGTATTCATATTTGAAGGTGTGGGATGGGAGGTGCTATCATCTTTTGCTGTGCTAGTTGGTGCGCCAAATTCCCTCTGATGTCCAAGATTGTTAACTGGGGAAGGGGTCATGGGGTTGCTCTTTTCTGAATTTTGACGATGGTCAATGGGATCGCAGATTGAGAATTGAGACGAATTGTTTAAAATGTTCTTTAACGGAATTCATAGTTAGTACTTAAATATTTTAATGTGTTGTATCCAACATTGTTTGGAATGAGCAAAGACATGTTAGGGTGGATTTTTGACAAAGGGGGTTGCTTTGACATTACAAGTGGCTTTAAGGATGTTTTTTGGATGGAAGTTTGACCTTCTGCAGCGAAACTTTCAGAAGCCAGAGGTTTCCACAGTGATGATTGCATGGAGGGCTATTTTTTTTATGATAAAAGATTGAGAAGTAGCTTGGGAGAGGTTTTAACTGTTGATGATTTCCAGAAGAGGACTATAGTTAATAGATGTCCTTCACAAGGATAATAATAAATTAGTAAGGCATCTTTTGTTGCTAGACAGTTACGGGAGTTGAGATGCTTGCATGTAGATGCTTCTTCGGTTGGAACTAGGTCTATGGAGGATGAGAGGCATATTTTCTTGTACATAGAAAATGAGATTTTTTTTTCTTAATTTTTTTATCTGTCACCATTTTTGGGGTTCTATGGAGGAAAAAATAGAACTTTTTATGGGGGAGGGTGCACGCTGTGCAAGGAGATTAATGGATGTAAATTTTATGCTTCTGGGCTCTAGAATGCTATATTTTGTTATCTGCAGAAAATGTTTTTCTCTTGAATTTTGTTTAACTGCTGGCTTCCCTTTATTATTATTTAAAAAAAAAAATTGATACCTGGATCAGTGTTTGGTTAATTAGTTAGTAGGAAATTGCAAATAGCTTTTTAGGGCTCATTTTCTTTTGAAATTGATGAAGGATTATAAATGTCTTTAATTTTCTTTAGAATTAGGACCTAGGCTCCATCTTTGTTTTGGGCAAATATTTGTGAATATGTCATTGCAAAACCTGTATAATTGCTTTATGGTGTAATAATATTTCACATTGCTGAGAAGAAACTATTGCTGCTTGAAATGTTATTTATCTTGCTAATTTTTATTTCTTCTGCAGTTCCCTGGACGCACAGATAATGAGATAAAGAATTACTGGAATACAAGAATAAAGAGATTACAACGTGCTGGTTTACCAATTTATCCTCCTGAAGTGTACCTACAAGTGTTGAACGGAAGTCAGGAAAGTCAAAACATGGGCACGCTGCAAAGCACAGATACACATGGTTCTGACATGATTCAGAATGATCATTTTGAAATTCCAGAGGTGGAATTCAAGAATTTACAACTCAATCGTGGTCTTATATCTTATTCGTCGACAGTTCTTGATCTATCTGCAAGCAGTATGCTGAAACAAGGTGTTGGTCCCTCCTATAGCAATAGCTTTGTGTTCCCAACTATGCATCCCTCCAAACGCCTTCGAGAATCAGATACGATATTCCATATTATGGATGGTAGTGTTGGCAATGATCTGCCAGCATTCATTCATTCAACAGATTATTTTTCTGAGAATATAGCAGATTCCTTTGGTATATCTTCTCAATATGATTCTCCTACCAACACCTATGGTCAGCTACCATTGGGTGTTCTTCCTGGCAGTCATGCCTTATTAAATGACAATTCTTCTTCTTCAGAGCCCTTCTGTGGGGCTATGAAGTTGGAGCTCCCTTCACTCCAATATTCAGAAACTCAACAGGATAGCTGGGGAACAACTGCTTCTCCACTGCCTTCCCTTGAGTCTGCTGATACTTTGATTCAATCTCCTCCAACTGAGCATACCCAGTCAGATTGTCTTTCGCCACGAATTAATGGTCTGTTGGAAGCAGTGCTCTATGAATCACATACTATGAAAAACTCAAAGAAATATTCAGGCCATCAAACCTCAGACACTTCTATTGTACCTGGTGATGTAGAGCATTGTCTCTTGAATCCCTGCGAGACAAATTGGGAAGTCCATGGTGATCCAAACTCTCCTTTAGGCCATTCTGCTGCATCAGTATTCAGTGCATGTACTCCTATTAGCTGGAGCTCATCAGATGAACCAGGTGAGAATATCATATGCGCTGCAAAACTTCCCGGATTTGGTTTTTCATTAGTAAGTTTCCAATTGTGTTTCATATTGCAAGAGCTCCATCGGACTCGCTTTTCCCTGTTTATTGCCAACTTTTACCTGTCTTTCTTGTAGGATTTGATCTTAAACCTGAAACAATGAATTGGGTTCCAACCCCATACATTGAAGAGAGAGAAACTTCCAATCAGATTGACTTCTCAAGACCAGATATTTTACTCGGTTCAGGCTGGTTTGGGCTCACTGGTAAGCATGCCACGGACCAATCTGTTCCTACTAATGCCATAGGGACACCGTTTGGTGATGATGTCAGCAGTGAATGCTAGCGAACTGGTGCTGAAACTTCAGTTGACATTGGAAATGAGATAAATTTGCTTGTTGGTTAGCTCTGATAATCATTTGTATGTTGAGTCACCTTCATAATCTCTTGTTATGATTATCCAGAGATGCTCTTTCAGGATCTTGTGAACTATGGCAGACGATTTGCGCCTTCATGTTTCTTGATTCTTTCTTCTGGTTGTACTGGAGTTTTAATGATCTTGAATGGCTTGATATTATGAGAAGTTGTTTTGTGTAATTGAATGTCAATAATTAACTTTTGCACGAAAGTAGTGTTGATGTCAAAATTTATCAATGCAGCGGAGAATGTCATTTATCAAAGCATAGAGATTGCAAAGCAATCCAAATGACTTTAAAGAGTTTCGACTTGCGAAACTATTTGTTCAAGCTTGTTTTTTAACTAAATGTTTCGAGCATGGTTTTGAGTTAAAATTATCAAAGTTAAAAGTATTTAAAATGAATAAAAAATATACTAGTTTGGCATGATAATGATTTAATTAAATATATTTAAGCATTTGATGTGACATTAATTAATATTTGGTTATGATATATTAGATTTTATTAAAAGTTGTAGATATATTTAACTCATATTACATAAAATATATTAAAAAAAATTATCCCTCTAATTATCACTTTATACAATAAAAAAATTAATTAACTTTTTTGTAACTATATTCTTATTATTAATGACTTAATTAATGAAGTTAAAGTATAGCATTAATAAAGGACTTTGATAAATGGCTTAAATTAATTCAAATCAAATGGGGAGATTTTTGTCAATGTGAAAAATAAAAATCTGTTAATTAATTATCAAATGGCTCAAATTAATCCAAATCAAATGGGGAGATTTTTGTCAATGTGAAAAATAAAAATCTGTTAATTAATTAAAAAAATTATTGGATGGGTATTTACTTAGATGCCCTCATGCATAGTTGGCTCCAAGTTTGCCTTGAAAATTTTTCCCTCCAATTTTTTCCATCATCTACTTTAACATTTGTTTATAGCTTTTAAATTAAAATACATTCACATATTTCATATTATTATTTTATATAATATGCTTATTTTTATTTGTAATTATATGAAAATAATTTATATATTGTAATTTTTTTGTGCAATTAAATAATTACTAATGAGTCCTAAAATATTAATTTATTTATATTGTAATTCTTTCACAAATAAAATAATTCTAGTTATATTATTTATTAATACTTCATATAATGATGTATGTTCAAATTAAAATTTAGAAGCTAACCAAAATATCTTATAATTATTGTTATTAAAATGACACTGTGACACACTATAAAGCATGACAATCAAATAGAGCATGCCAACTATAAGTATTCATTTAAAATTTAGAACCTTAATTTTCAAGGGATTCGAATTTTAAAATTTTAAATTAGAATTTAAATTTTATTTTTCACAATTAATACAATATACCTTAGATAAAAATACTAATAGAATTAAATAAATATTATTAGCTATAATTTTTTCAAAATTTTCATAATGGTCTAAAGAATTTAAATAATAATTGTCCTATTATAATATAAATTTTGTCTTATTCATAAAATTTCAAGTGAAATATTTTAATAAAAAATTTTATTTTTATCTCTTAAAAAGGCTTGTGCTTTTTGAAAAACTTTCCACACACAAATTTTAAGAAAAGTTAATACAACTGTACATCCAAAAAATTTATCTTGTAAAAATATAAGGGGCAATAAAATAATTTTAAATATCATTAGTTGTGATTAAATATGTATAATGTAATTTAATTTGTTAAAAGTCTAACTCATCCCTATTTATCCACATATGCCATTATCGATTAATAATTAATTACACATTCCGTTCTAAAAAAGATTTCATTTTTTTTTTTACAAATTTTAAGCAGACGTAATTAATGTATTGATTATTTACTTGCTTCTCTTTTTTACTATTATTCGTATATTTATTTTATCTTAAAAATAGTTTAAATTATTATTAATTTTATATTTAAAGTTTGAATTTATTAGAGGGCAAAATATAAAAAAAATATTAAATACATTCTATAAATAAAAATTGACAATTATTTTAGGATGTCCCAAAATGAAATAGTGAATAATATTTATGGGATAGATGGAGTAATAGAGAGATTTTGGTCTATTCAAAATAATTTTATATAATATTTATATATCCTTCCGACTGAAATTATTATTTTTATAAAAAAATAAATTATCCATTTTAAAATATAACTTTATATAGTCAAAAAAAAATTAATTAATTTTTTTTCAACTATATACTTATCTTTAATTACTTAATTAATGAAAAGAGAGTATAGTATTAATAAATTAATAGATTGTATTTTATTCTATTTGAAATAATTTTATATAATATTTAGAGAATTTAACGACTTTCTTAATAGATATATATAAGCTAAAAGTGACAATTTAAATGAAACAAAGAGAGTCTATATGAGATAAAAACGACAATTTCAGTTGGATAAAAAAAGTAATACTTAAGCTTTGATTTTTGGGATACTTACACTCTCTACCATGAGTTTATAATTTTATTTTTATTTTTATCAATAGTATTTTAGTAATTTTACGATAAACTCATAACAAACACATAATAAACTCATAATAAACTATTAATTAAATAGCTTTGGTAAATATTAGTCCACCATAAACTAAATAAATTCTAACAAAATCGATGGACTGTTTTTCATTGAACCAGATATGCTAAGGTTAAAAATTTAAAAAAAAAAAAAAAGCAACGTCTCCACTAATGTTTAAATTAGAAAATTTAGTGGAATTTTATGAAATAACAGTAATAATATGAGTTATTTCAACATGTATACCATGAATCCTTTTAAGAGTTTACGTAAAACTATTCTGGAAGCTGTATCATGATAAGGACACTGTTTTACATGCAAACAAATATTACAACTATTCATTTTTACAATATTAATTAGGAGAAGCATTGTGTATATTTTTTTTAGTAAAATACTAATTATTTAGAGAGTGACTGTCTTCAATTAATTAGAAATATTTATTATAATATTTTTTTAATAAAATAAATCTATAATAAATATTTTTTAATTAATAAAAAATAGATTATTGAATAATTATTTTTTAAAATAACTGTAACTAATATTTTTTTTGTTTTTTTATCAATGCTTGAATCCCTATTTATATTTCATTCCTTCATTTATCTCTATTCAAACAAAAATTCAGAATTTTCTATTTGGGAAATAAAAATAAATAAATTTAAAATTTTAAAAATTAAAAAAAAAAAAACATTTCAGATTACGCAACAATTCTACCCATGGCTACCATTCATTTGAACTGGAGGCTAAGGTTTGGTCTCACTAAGGATCGGCGGCAATCCCATAGATTATTTAGGATTTAATTTCTTTAAAAAAATCAGTTTTTTTTTTCATTTAATGGTAATTTTCATTTAATGGGTAATTAACACATTGGAAAACAAAAAAAATTAAAAATTAAAAATAACTTTTTATTAATTATTTAAAAAAAATAAGAACACTGTTAAACGTACAAAAAAATTATACAAAAAATTAAAAATTTAATAATATAAAAAGACTAAAATAACTTTAATTAAATCTTAATATCAAATTTATTCTCTCCTATTAATTAAGTTTTCATTCCCAATATAATAGAAATTGAACCATTTTGAAATAACATAAATTAACTTCATATTGAAAATAACATAAAATTATATAATTTTTTTTATTTCTCACAAATAGAAAATCTAAAATTTATGATATTAACGTCTTAATTTTGAAGTACAACTAAATCTGAATGATGTTTTTTTTTTCATTTTTTAAACTTACCAAAGAAAATCCAAAATACATTATGAATTAAATTATATGCAAAAAACCAATAGATTGAAAATTAAAAATAAATATTGTAAAATTATAATTACCTTTTAATTTTAAAAAATTTAATGTACTAACTCAGTTCACATAATAAAGAACTAAACCAATTAAAAATTTGAAAATTGAAGAAAGTTTTTTTAGGAAAAATTAAAAAATTAAAGTTATTTTTGAGAAAAGTTAAAAAACTAAAGAAATACGGGTTTTTTTAACAAGCAGTATGATTATATTAGATACGGGGTTGACTACATAAAATTAGAATATAATTTTTAAAGTTAAAAAACTAAGTTATTTAAAGTTATTAGTAAGTAATGATTTTTAAGTAAAATAGGAGAAATAATTAAGTTTGGGTTGAGTTTGGATGAAGAAGATAATTTTAGGGTTATGTGTAATTTAAAATTTTGCAATTATGTGTTTTAATTGTACAAATAGATACAAAAGATGTTTTTATGATTAAACAAAGATTTTAAAGTCAAATGATGAATTCGATTAAGTTTAGATAGAGTTTAAGAGAAGTAGTGTAAATTTAGAGTTTTGGAAAAGAATTTTTAAAGTATTGTCGTTTGTTTAATTTTAATTTATAAATTATATTATTAAATGATTTAAATGATAGAAATTAGCTTATTAATATTTAGACTGGATTAAAATGAAATTCTAAAGTTAAAGGGAAGGTAAATTATCGGAAAGTGATTAGAATTATGCTTAATTACAAATAGATACAAAAAATGTTGTTTTGATGCTTAACAATGATTTTAAAGTCAAATGATGAATTTGATTAAGTTTAGATGGAGTTTAGTGTAAATTTAGAGTTTTTGAAGAGAATTTTTAAAGCATGGTCGTTTATTTAATTTTAATGTATAAATTATGTTTTTAAATGATAGAAATTGACTTATTAACATTTAGACTGGATTAAAATGAAATTCTAAAGTTAAAGGGAAGGTAAATTATGGAAAAGTGATTAAAATTATGCTTAATTAGGATTTTATGTTTGAAATACCTTAAAATGTGATTCTAACTAATTATAGTTACTCACATTTTAAATAGGCATTAAGTGAAAGCAATTTATTCAATTTTAGTATTGAAGGGCATTGTGAAAGTGAAAGTTAAAAAGATACTTTATTTTGAGTGTTAAATTAAGGTATGTACATACTTTTGATAATTTTAATGTATTTGCATTTAATTTAACTTAACACATTTTATATAGGAAATGTACTAAGCTACTTGACTATTTGAACATTCATACGCTTTGTGATATGACACATGAATAGATGAGTATGCATTATGTACATTGTGAATATAAAAATGTTTGAGTAATATGATTGTAATGTTAAATGACATACATTGTGATAAAGTGATAAGATATAATGAATTAAAGTGATTTGGTATTGTTATGAATAGAAAAATGAGTAAAAAAAGTAGCGTGATAAGAAAATTGATTATGAGAAATATGTACTATTTGTGTGTTGCCTAGTATATTATTCAGTTCCAGAGTGTTGTGTTTGGTGGCATATCTATGATATTATTCTCATCATTTACCTTCAGGGTCAAACACTGGGCGTCACTGATATAAGATTTATCTTCAGGCTAGACGTTGGATGTCATTATGATTTGTCTTTGAGCTAAACACTGAGCGTCACTTGTATTGCCTTTGGGATAGACATTGTGTGTCAAAATAAACCAAAATAGTAACTTTGAGATTTGAATAGTATATTAGGTTATTTGAGCTCAATGCTTACATATATGTTAATGTGATGTTTAGGAAGGATGATAAATGTGAAGTAAAGTGGAATTGCATATTATATTGTGAAATGTCATATTACAACATTATGCATTGTGTTTTCTTTTAAAAGTTTTATTATTATCAAAGTATGTATTGCTAGGCTTTTAGCTTAGAGCGATTGAAATTCATCGCGTAGGTGACATGATTGATTCGGTAGATCTGGAGAGTTCATTTAGACCTTGTCATGTCTAGGCTTGAGATTGGTTGAGCTTGAGGTAATTTTGCTGCCACAGGATCAAAGCCAATTGTTGCTTTGTATATATTCTATTATATAGTACATTTCCTCATTATGTATATTATGTTTATATTTTTTAGAGTAATATAAATTATAAATAATTTTTAGACTAATTTTATGATGTGGGATTGTATATATGTTATATATATATATATATACATATTTAAATGTTTTGAGAAAAATGTGGAAGAATGAGAACTTTGGGTGAAATATTTGGATTATTATTATTGGAAGTGTATTTTTCAGCAGATTGAGTGTTGTTGAAATTTTTGAGATGTCCAATTTACAGATAAAATTTTGACAAATTTTTTCCGAAAATTTTTATATAGAATACTTATTTTGGATACCTAAAAGTTAATAAAGAAAATTTTATTTACTATTTAAAATATACATTTTAAATGTTTCAAATCTTAAGTTGGGATTATAAGGATTTTTAATAAACTAAATTGTGACATTCTTTCATGTCTCTATTCTGTTTAGATATAGATCAGACACATCTCACGTCTTGACAGTAGAATCTATCGAGGTGAGTCCAGATCTAACTTACGAAGAAGAACCAATAGCAATTTTGGCACAATAAGCGAATGAGTTAAGGAACAAAAAGATGCCACTTGTTAAAGTTCTATTCCACTGAGGAGGTGACATGGGAGAGAGAGCATACGATGCAAAGCCAGCATCTTTAGCTGTTCTAGAGCAGATATCAAGTAATTTCGAGGACGAAATTTTCTTTAGGAGAAAAATATAACATCCATTAATTTATAAAAATTAAATTAAATAATTTAAGTAAAAATTGAAGGGTTAGAAGTGAGAAAATAGAATATATATGTGAAATACATATGAAATATAATTAACATATACAAAAGTTAACATTAAAGAAGAAAGTAAATTGGTCAAATGACAAAGTTATAAATATGCCTTATAAGATTAAAATTAATTAAATAATTTAAAATTTAATTTTTTATGGATGAAAGAGAAATTATTATTTTTAAAATAAATAAATAAATAAAATAATATTATATTATATATATATATAGTCTTAAATTAAAAAAAAAAGAAAAAAAGAAAAAATATCAAAAATTCATTTTTTCTTCTTCTTTTCCAAGGGGCGGACCACCATTAGAGAGAAAGAGAGGTCTTCTCTTTTTTTAAATATCAAGATTTGAAGGGTTTTTCAAGAGTTAAGTGGAGTTTTGGTAATTTATCCATCAATTGGTAAGCTTTATTACCAAATTTTCAAGTTCTATTAAAAGATATGGATATGTGTTATTTAAATTTTTGTATAAGCATGATTTAATTGCTTGAATGTGTATGTATGATGCTATTTTGATTAGTAAGTAATAATTTTTAAGTTAAATAGCAAAAATGATTAAGTCTAGGTTGAGTTTGGATGACGAAGATAATTTTAGAATTATGTGTAATTTGAAATTTTGTAATTATATGTTTTAATTGTACAAATGGATACAAAAGATATTGTTTTAATGCCTAAACAATAATTTTAAAGTCAAATGATGAATTTGATTAAATTTAGATGGAGTTTAGGAGAAGTAGTGTAAATTTAGAATTTTGGAAGAGAATTTTTAAAGTATGATTGTTTATTTTATTTTAATATATAAATCATGTTATTAAATGATTTAAATGATGAAAATGAGCTTATATTAATATTTAGAATGTATTAAAATGAAATTCTAAAGGTAAAGTAGGGAAAAGTAAATTATAGGAAAGTGATTAGAATACACATATACAGTATAAGAATATCACAATTCAGTTTATTAAAAATCCTCATAATCCCAACTTAAGATTTCAAACATTTAAAATGTATATTTTAAATAGTAAATAAAATTTTCTTTTATTAATTTTTAGGTATCCAAAATAAGTATTCTATATAAAAATCTCTAAAAAAAATTTGTCAGAGTTTTATCTGTAAATTAAACATCCTAAAAATTTCAACAATATTCAATCTGTAGAAAAATACACTTCCAATAGTAATAACCCAAATATTTCACTCTAACTTCTCAATCTTTCATATTTTCCTCAAAATATTTAAGTACATATATATATATATATATATTATATATACAATCCCACATCACAAAATTAGTCTTAAAAATATAAACATAATATACATAATGAGAAAATATACTATATAATAGAATATATACATAACAGCAACTGGCTCTGACCCTGTGGCAACAAAATCACCTCAAGCTCAACCAATATTAAGCCTAGACCTGACCAGGTCTAGATTAACTCTCCGAATCTACCGGATCAACCATGTCACCTAGGCGATGAATTTCAATCATGTTAAGCTAAAAGGCTAGCGGTACATACTTTGATAATAATAAAACTTTTAAAAGAAAAGATAATGCATAATATTGTAACATGATATTTCACAATGTAATATGCAATTTCAATTTACTTCACATTTATCATCCTTTCTAAATATTATATTAATACATACGCAAGCATTGGGCTCAAAATACCTAATATACTATTTATATTTCAGAATTACTGTTTTGGTTTATTTTGACAATCAGTATTTAGCCTAAAGACAATACAAGTGACGTTCAACGTCTAGCCCGAAGACAAATCACAGTGACATCCAACGTCTAGCCTGAAGATAAATCATATATCACTAACGCCTAGCGTCTAGCCCCAAAGGCAAATGATGAGAATAATTTCATAGGCATACTACCAAACATAACACTCAGGAACTGAATAATATACTAGGCAACACACAAATAGTACATATTTTTCATAATCAATTTTCTTATCACATTGCCTCTTTTATTCATTTTTTTCCATTCAAAACAATGCTAAATCACTTTAATTAATTATATCTTATCACTTTTATCGCAATGTATGTCATTTAACATTACAATCATATTACTCAAATATTTTTGAGTTACTCTCACATAATTTACATAAACCACATTCCACTCATTTTAGCCATTAATAATTACTTTTCACAATGTATATAATGCATACTCATCTATTCACATGTCATATCACAATGTATATAAATGTTTAAATAGACAAGTAGCTTAGCACATTTCATATTCAAAATGTGCTAAATTAAATTAAATGCAAATACATTTAAATTATAAAAAATATGTACATACATTAATTTAACACTCAAAATTCAAGCTAAAGTATCTTTTTTATTTCTACTTTCACAATGCCCTTCAATACTAAGGTTGGCAAATTGCTTTCACTTAATGTCTATTCAAAATATGAGTAACTATAATTATTTAGAATTATATTTCAAGACATTTCAAACATAAAACCCTAATTAAGCAACATTCCAATCACTTTCCCATAATTTACTTTTCCTTACTTTACCTTTAGAATTTCATTTTAATCCATTCTAAATGTTAATATAAGCTCATTTCCATCATGTTAATCATTTAATAATATGATTTATACATTAAAATAAAATAACAATCATACTTTAAAAATTCTCTTCTAAAATTCTAAATTTACACTACTTCTCATAAACTCCATCTAAACTTAATCAAATCCATTATTTGACTTTAAAATCCTTATTTAAGCATCAAAACAATATCTTTTGTATCCATTTGTACAATTAAAACACATAATTATAAAATTTCAAATTACACATAACCCTAAAATCATTTTCTTCGTCCAAACTTAACCCAAACTTAATCATTTCTCCTATTTAACTTAAAAGCCATTACTTACTAATCAAAATAGCATCATACATACTCATTCAAGCAATTAAATCATACTTGTACAAAAATCCAAATATCACATATCCATGTCTTTCCATAGAACTTGAAAATTTGGCAAGAAAGCTTACCAATTAATGGGGAAATTACTAAAATTCCACTTAATTCTTGAAAAACTTTTCAAATCTTGATGTTTGGAAGAAGAGAAGACCTCTCTTTCTCTTTAATGGTAGTCCGCCCTTTGGAGAAGAAGAAGAAGAAATGACTTTTTGATATTTTCTCTTTCTTTTTCCTTTTTTTAATTTAAGACCATATATATATAATATTATATTATATTATTTATTTATTTATTTTAAAAATGATAATTTATCTCTTCTATCCATAAATAATTTATTTTAAAATTATTTAATTAATTTTAATCTTATAAGGTATATTTACAATTTTATCATTTAACCAATTGGCTTTCTTCTTTAATGTTTACTTTTGTATATGTTGAATATATTCCATATATATTTCATATATACATTTTATTTTCTTACTTTTAACCCTTTAATTTTCACTTAAATTATTTATTTAATTTAATTTTTATAAATTAATGGATGTTACATTATAAGAGGAATAAATGGTTGAAATTAAGCTTATAATATATATATATACACACACACACACACACACATTTCTCTTTTGCTGCTATTAACATTTCTCACATTTTTTAGGATGATTACATATTAACATTTTTAATATTAGACATGCAAAAAAAAAATACTGTAAGATTTAAGATTGAGTATACAAATACAAAATAATTTCTAAAAATAAATCTAACCATAACTATATTACAAATAACTTTTTTTTTTGAACTGAACTATTACAAATAACTTTCCGCAGATAATTTTTTTTTTTTTGATAAATCCAAGTTATACATATAAATAAGTAAATAAAGTATATGCATGCATATAAACATGTAGATACATTTCAAAATAATATTTCAGTTTTTCCTTTCAATTGTTAGTTTATCTCCAGAATTTGTTTTTTCAGCTTTTAGAGTTTTTATCAATGATTCAAAATTTAAATTAATAAAAAAATTTAAAAAAAATAAAAATTGACATCAATTGATTTTTCTTACATATGAAGAGTAAAAATAATAGCATCAGTTTTTTATTTTTATTTTTATTTTTTTATAAAGGTTGAGAGAGGATCTTAAAAAAGAAAAAGAGAAAAAAAAATACACCAGTTATGGTTCTTCTTCTTCTTCTTCTTCTTCTTCTTCTTTTTTTTTTTTTTTATAATTAGCCTGATCTTGGATGATTGATCCTTATTAACTTTCAGTGAGTTACTTAAAAAACTAAGATTTCAACATTTTTTTCAACTTTAAATTAATATTGGTTCCATTTGGAAACAAATCATGATGATTCAATTCAAATTTATTATGTACAAAAATTATTGTAAAATGAGACGTTAATAATTCTTTTTAGAGTCAAATTAATTAGTAATCTTTCAGCAGTAAAATTTAAGTCAAATTAGTCGATCGAATATCATTTGACATATGAATTAATAGTGAAATCAATCTATTCAATTTTCCCTAATTATCCTTGTATATAAAGAAAATAATATTATTAGAATTCTAGGATAATAAAATATAAATTATAATAATATTGATAATAAATTATAATAATAATATTGATTAAAAATGGCATTATTTGCAATTATAATTAAAAAATTACTTCAACAAAAAATTGAAAGTTTTATTTTTTTTTTCTTATTTAAGAAGAGAGGAGATTTGGACTTAATAAAATAATAAATAAATAAAACAGTAAATGAATATTAAAAAACAGTGAGAACATAACTTGAAAATTTTTAGTTCATAGAGCAACATCATTAACTTCATTAATAAGTTTTTTTTTTGAGATATTATGAATAATTTTACTCAGGTAATCGAAGGTATCAACATAGAATTATATATATATATATATATATATAAGATATGAATTAATTACTCCATCTATACCAAATTGATAGATATATTTCTTTTTTATAAAGAAAAATTAATTATTTTTATTAAAAATATAAATTTATATGTATTTTTTTATTAAATTTTTTATTTTAATATGAGATATATTTATTAAAATTTTTAATAAGTAATGTTAAATATGGATATAATAGAGATTTAATATATTAATTAATTTATCAAAATAGTAAATGAATTATAACTTGAAATAAATTTAAAAAAATATTTATTAATTTAGGACAAAAAATATTAAATTATTAATTTATATTATTAAATTAATAATTTGATAATAAATATATATTTATTATAATACAAGATTAATTATTCACTTCTCTTTTAAAAATTCACAATGCACCTAAAAGAGTAATTTTTTTTTTGTTTTCTTTGTGCATTGCACTTTTACCAGCTATAGCCATTGACTTCAGTGAGATATAATTTTGAATTTGATCTAAAAGTATGGACTATGAAATTTGAATTTTTTTTTTTTTTTTTTTTTTTGTCAATGTCATGCCCTTTGCTCAAGTTCAAACTTCAAATTCCTTTCATGACTGCAGCCACCATGCACGACCATACATTGCCACTCTCCATCGTACCAAAGTCCTATGTTATTTAATGATACATAATTTAGGTATTTATCCCATCGTTTATCCAATTAATAACTTATACACAACCCATTAAAAAATATATATCACTTTAAAAGTTTTACATAGGATTATTATTGTTCAATGTAAATCTTTTATTTTTAATATAATAACAGTAAAAGTATCTCTTTTACTTTGGGATTTCAAACTGAGAAAAAGAAAAAGATTTATGTTCATGGGTTGTTTTTATTAATGAAATTAAAAAAATGAAGTGATTAAAGACTTTTCAAAGTCTTAGTCTATCTAATTATCTTGTGTATATCCTGGTTCTCTAGGGAAGATTATCAACAATTAATAATATATAGTTGCATTAGTCCAACTGCTAATTAATGTGAGTCCATCTAGAAAGTGAAAAACCAGCAATTAATTATAATTTCAATTTATTCAAATTACAATTAGAAAACTGCTTTTGTATCAGAATCAAATGATTTCTAGTCAAGGAGAATCTAAAGGCAATAACAAAGAAAAGAAAATTGTCTACATAGCCCAGCACAAGCTCATAATTCATCATACCAAAACAAAAGTTCAATTAAACAAGCATTATTACATAAATTAGCAAATCATTTACAAATCTTTTTGAAACTATGTAGAGAATTAACAAATCCAACAAACTTTTTAGTTAATCTTCTTTTACACTATTGTATTTAATTAGTTAATCTTGCTAACACAAACTTTCAACCCCTCTCTGTCTTTTATACTTGCTCTTGATTTTTGTAAACTTAATAACATAAGATATTGATGGTAATTAAAAAAGAAAATACTATTCTAATACTAATTAGGCATAAAATTGAATTGCAAATAGAGATATAATTTCTTACTTTATTTAGATCGATGACACAAAAGAAATACAAACTATAATATTTGATCATTTAATGGAATTCATATTCAGGGAGGACTTTAAATAGAGAATATATCATTTCGAATATCTTTTCTAATTAGTTTTTTTAAAAAAAAAACAACAACACTAAAATGAAAGTTACTAAAAAATATACCTAAAGTAAGAAGATGAATAATCAATCTAATTGAAGCCCTCTTCATCTTCATAAGGCTTGTTTAAATCAATGTCTAACATTCCATGACCAGCCTGAAAAGGTTCTTCTGATGAAGCTGTTTTAGAAGCAGCTGATATTAATTCGTTTGGTTTAGTTGGAGCTTTTCTATGACATCTTTTATAGCCGCCTAATGCTTGACCTGTCGAGAATGTTCTTTCACAAATATCACATTGAAAACAACTCTCCATTGCTTCTTCTTCTTCTTCAGTTTCATGTGCCTGAAATTCATCTGTTGCAGTGGCAGATCCACTAGTCGCATAGTCCATTGTCATATCTCTAGATAATGTTAATAGACTATGAGCTGCTTGTGGTATTGTATCAGATAAACAAACACGGCCTCTCCTGTCTTTTTTAGACCATCCTGATGATGATAAAGAACTCAAAAGATCAATATTTTTAGTATCATCAGAGCCTGTACAGATCTGATTTTGATTCTGATTCTGATTCAATCTAAATCTTGAACAAGCAAAAGGGAAACTTTGTGCCCGAGAATTCGGAGGAGATTGAATTCTTTTTCCAGTTTCCATCAGGATGATTTCTCAAGTGACCAAATAAAGAACTCAAAGAACCAAAAACTTTTCTACATAAATGACAAATTGGTTTCCCATCACTATCCATTATCACATCCCCAGCTTTAATCATATTACACCCGCCCGGGCTAACAATCTTGAATCCGCCACCGCTGCTATCACTCCCGCCATGTCCGCCATTAACACCGCCGCTGTATTTTTGAATACTTTTGATATTGTTTTTAGGTATTTCTTGAATTCTTTTACCACTGTTACTCTTCATCATCTTAAGATGGTGTCTTTTGTGTCCTCCCCAAGCTTTTCCCTGAAGAAAATTCTTTACCACAAAATTCACGCACCCGATACCCTGGTTGGATTTGGCAGTTACTGCTAGAGCTTCCACCTCCACCACCACCACGGCCAACACCGCCGTGGCTGCTGCCATAATCTTCTCCTTCTTCTTCTTCCCTGGTGGGAATCTTGAGTTTTATACAAAGCTTGGATTTGGAAGCAGAATCGTCAAATATTGGTGGGTTGCCATTGCTGTTGTTGTTGTTGGAGTCCATGAGATTGAAAAAAGAGGAATTAGGGTTAAAGGGATAGTCTAAATTTTCTGGGAAAAAGAGGAAAGAAAAGAAAGAAGAAGAAGAAGAAGAAGAATATGTTGGGATTGAAATATAATAAGAGGGCGAGAAAATCTGAGAAAAAAAAAGGATTGGGATTAATTAGATTTCCAAAATGAAGGATAGATCTGAAAGAGGGGTTGATTCTTGAATCACAAGTGAATCAAAGACTTTCTTGGAAACCATTCGACATTAGAACTCTTCGTTTCAGTTTCCATATACTGTCTTATTACTTCCATTTTTCTTTTTTTATTTTTTTAAATAAAAAAATGAAACAATTTCATTGTGTGCATTTATTTATTATTAAGTTTTTCTTTTAATTGAGTAATTATTAAGTTTTTTTTTTAGGAAGAAGAAGAAGAAGAAGAAGAGTAATTATTATGTTATTAACTATGTATTTCTTATTTCCATTATCTCTTATAAAACTTTGTATTATAGCATGTTTAGTAATCCAATGTTATATATTTTTCCTAACTTATAAAAAAACTAAAAAGAATAGAAAATATTTTCCCCTAAATTAACAAGATTTTAGAAATTAAAAAAATAAAAATAAAAATAAAAATGAAAATGAATTTTTTTTTCATAATTAAATGAGGGCTTAAGTTAACAACAATCAGGAACTAAAATAATAAGTTTAGCAAAGAAGTTGAGTTAGCTATTCGAAGTAAATTTACAATTTTTTTCATATAATAATAATATTTACAATGCTTAGAAAATTGGCTGATAAAAAATATTTTGCTTACTAAAGAAAAAATAAATAAATAATTTCAATAGAAGGAAAATATATACATATATAATACAAACTTAATAGCCTATTTGTATTTCTTGTTATATTTAATAATAAATAAAGAAATTGTACATTCTTATAAATCCTAAATATTTTTTTAGTCTAATAAATTTTAATATTTTTCAATTAATGTTTGATATTATAACCAAATAGCAAAATTTGAGTTCTTTTTCACTTATTAAAAAAAAGAAACAAATATTCTAAGCCATAAGGTGGCTCATGATTTCTCAAAATTAATAGTGAAAAAAACAAAGTCTTGTTCTAGATTTTGAAAGAAAGCAAAACATATAGTAAAAGGTAAATTATTTTTAAGCAATTAATGGGATTTTTTGAGGTTTACATCCAAATGTTTTTAAGCAATCAACGTTAAGAATCTGCCATAGATTACTTGAGCTTTCTGCATTGTCTTTTATCCATCTTCTAACTACTACATAAAATTGAATCATATATATAGTTTCTGTTTTTTTTATAAATTTCAAGTCTTCTATGATATGCAAATGTTCATAACTATTTATGGTTTTTCACAATATTACGCCCTAATAATACAGTCTAACAATAAATATATATTTTTAGGTATAGTTCTTTTTTCTAATTTCCTCTTGAAGTTTCTTTCACTTTCTCTTTGTGCGACCTTTCTTCTTTTATCGTCATAGATCTAGGACTGCCGTCTGCTAGATCTATCAACATATGTTGTTTATTTTAGTTTGTTTTTGCAGTTTATGGTTGCATTTGGCTTCTTTTTTCTTTTTTTTTTAATCTCTAGATGGCTTTTATTTTATCCTCCAGATTCACAATAGTTGATTTTTATTGGCCAATATTATTTCAGAGGATGTTTCTGCTTTAAACTACCTATTATAGCATATGATGTTTTCCAATCATACTCACAGTCAATCAAAAGACTTTAGAGAAGTAGTGGTTTTATTCTAAATCCCATATCATCTCCATGTTATTGTTCCCGGCGATTTCCCAGGCCGTGTTTGCTTTTAAACTACTTTCCATGAAAAACCGTTGATTGATTGTCTTTTAGCAATTTTTGCCCTTCTATGTTGGAACATTAACATAATTATCCAAAAAAAAAATTTTTTAATAGTTGAAAATATTTACATTTTTTAAAAAAAAAAATTTTAAAATATCTCATTTTTTCACTAAAATAAAATTTTTTTTCAAAAAAACTTTTTTCGCAATCAATATTTTTGCAATACAGTGTAAATTTCCCTTCTATGTTTTATTGTTGTTACTCCTTGCATGACTTTTCTTTCCATATGATTTAGATCCATTTAGGAATATTTTTAGATGTAAAACTTCTTTTAGGTTGTTGTTTGATAATTTATTAACCAACTATTCACACATTAAGAAGTAATTATATTATGAAACGGTTGTAATATAAGAGCTCATGATAGTTGGGTCCAATGATGAATTGATGACTCTCCAGCTGAACCCATATGATCAAAGGATCCTACATGGACAAAATGCCAAGTGGCAAAATCTGACCCATCTAATATTGTATCACAAAATGGCTAAGAAACCCCCCACATCAAAAAAGAGTAATAAATTGAGAAATTTTTTGGATTTAGTACAAGGAAGGCCATGCTGGCACAAGTTGACAGCTCATCAGAAATGGATCCACTGGTGAAAAATGATTCTTTTTAATCTTGGATTAAAACACTAATTCCAAATATTTTCTATAATCCCAATTACCAAAAGTATGTTCTTGTCCCAAGTTGACCAAAGCAAATCAAAAACTGAAATTTTATAAAGCTGAATACAATGGACAAGTAAATTATTGCAAAAGAAAACATCTTTGAAAACTGGACTAGACTATGCCTCCATTAACTGAAGCTTCATCCATCTCAATGGCTTAACAAGGATGCTTTCATGCTTCAACCATAGTAGCCTACCCACTACTCATCAGAGTATGTTCGGATGCTGCAAGGAGTGGGTGATTTACCAATCTATAACCAAAATGAAGAACCATGTACTCCAAGTAGGAAACCAATGAAATAGGTTTTTAAATGTTCATCTTTTCAACTCTCACCAATCTAGAGAACAGAAACAGAACAATGGGGAAACGTTGGCAAAAAGAAACAATTTAAGAAGAAAATCACAGAAAAAGAAAAACTAAAAGATGCCAAAAATGGCTACTCTAGATATCGGTAGAATATAAGTGTTTTTTTTTCTTATATTTTGTTGAAGGCAACGATGTCACAGCTCTGAACGTATTCGTTGCAAGGCTCAACTGTCAGATGCTCCTCTATGAGGGAATCAACGGATACAAGATCATCAACAATGGTAAACATGATCTGTAATTTCTTGATGCCATAACCAACTGGAGCCAATTTTGCTGTGACACATTAACAATTGAAGAATTATTCTTAGATCAGATACTACAGAAGCAAACTGAAATTTACTTTAAGCAACCAAGTATTAACAAGTATATTGAATCAAAACATACATGCTCCCCACAGAAGACCAGGCATCTCAACGCTCCTGACTGCCTCCTCCAACTTCTTCATATCTGTCTCATCATCCCAAGGCTTCACATCCAAAAGAACAGAAGATTTTCCACCTATAAATTGCTCAAAAGTCAAAAGGTCAGAATATTCAATGGTGAGAGAACTGTACCTGAAAAGCACAAAAATTTAGCTACACCAAAAGGGAAGGATTTCAATTTTCATGAGCAAAAGCTAATTAGATACAACGATTGAGACCTCTCAATTTCCCCTCATCAATAAAAGTCAAATCCATAAAAGGGTGAATTTCAAAAAGCTAGTTCATTTATCCTACCAAAAATGGATTCCATAAACAAATAAACAAAACAAAACTCTGAAACTTACTCTCTTTCTTCTTGGACGATTCCTTCTTGGATGCCTCTCTCTGCTCTGCTGCTTTCTTGTCCTCCTCTGTCTCATCACCAAAGAGATCCAAGTCGTCGTCGTCATCTCCAGCAGCAGCAGCCTAAAATAGTAAAGGGTAAATGGTTGGAAACAAGAAGCTAATCAAGCTTTCACCATCTTCTTCAAAACACTCATTCTTACTCAAATTGTAAAAATTACAAATATAATTCACATTGCAGCTAATTAAAGAGAAAACTGAGAATAGCTCCAAGTATTTACTAGAGCAAACAATTCTAAACACATAAATGACAAGTGAAAGTAATGTAAGATCAAACTGAGATTGAGACTTAGCTTACTATACCTATAAATAGTCACAATCCAAAACAAAGAAAAGTTTCAATTTTGGGTTCTTCCAAATTATCAATATTCAGAATTAAGAGTCCAATAAAAGCTGAAACACAGACCTTAGCAGGGGTAGCAGCTTCAGCAGGAGCAGCACCTTTGCTACCAATTCTTACTCCAAGAGCTTTTCCAGGAAAGCTATCAGTAATATCAAAAACCCCAATCAATATAATATACAAAAGTAAAAAAATTTAAGCATAATTAAAAAAATAATAATAATAACGCACGACAATTAATGAGAAGAAACGCAACCTTGTGGCGAGATGTAAAGCTACACAAGCGTACCACTTGCTGGCATTGGGGAAGGCATTTCCAGGCTTCTCCAAAACGGCAGCGTATACCTTTATGTCATCCTTTGACAGATGATCTCTGGGAAATTTTGAGAAACAAAGAGATTAATTTACAAACTTCTTCAAGAATTTGCTACTTAGCAAAAAAAAAAAAAGAAATACCCAGAAATATAAGATTTTCCGGCGAGAAAGGCGTCGAGTGACTTGAGACCTGATTCAGTGTGGAGATCTGAAAAGACAGCCATTTATGAGAGTGAAGAAGGCGTAAATGGTACAGTTGAAGAAACAGAGGCGACTTGCAGAGCTTAAAAGAGGAGACACTGGACAGTTGGTGTGATATTTATACTATGAAAAAACCCTAGATTTAGAAATAGAATGCTCTTTTGGATATCCCATTCCGTTTCCTTTGAATTTTCTCATTACCAAACAGTCCTTAAGAAAATTTGGATTTGAGCTAATTTTTGCTTCTTACAATTGGATTGTTTGGGCCCAATTCAAGTACAGGCTTATGGTCTGTTTGGTTTTGCAATAAAATTCTTTTTTTTCCGGTAAAATTCTTAATTTTTTGTTTATCGAAATTAATTTTCTTTTTTTTCGGTACAGTAAATTAATTTTCTTTAGTTATGAATGAGTAGAGAAATTTCATAATATTTTTATATGATTAGTTTTAATTAATCCTCAGTTCAAATACTCATAAATTTTAGAGAGAATTACATTTTTTATCATTTTTTATTTTTTTTCAAAAAATATCCTATTGTTTTAATTTAATATAATTTTAATATATAAAATATATATTAAATATATAAGTCTAAAAAAATACACTTTTAATATACTAGATATTTATTAAATGCATACCTCTGAAATGAACCCATTTAATATACTGGAAATTTGTTAAATGCATATCGCTGAAATGAATATTTCTAAAATTACATAATTGAAAAATAATATTTTAAAAGAAAAGAAAAAAGGCATATTTTTATAAATAATTTTATTTTTGAGAATATTTTTTAGGAAATCTCTAAATTTTAGAGATCTTTCATGTTTGATCATTTAGAATTAGTGTTTCTTTTTCTTTTTTTTTTTGGAGTAATATTATGAATATAAAAAATTAGAACATTCACTAACTAAAGAGTTCTAGCATAAAATTAATTGCTCTTACTAAGGCATAAGTCACTTGATTTATAGAACTTTTTAGAAATTAATTTGTTTCTTTAACTCCCAACAATTTTCAATAGTCAAGCCAAAATTATTTAAATTAGTTTTGTAAACTATTGGCCTTCCATATATAATTTGGCACAAACACCCAGCAAACAGCTATTGGAATCCCCAATTACACACATTCCATGATATACATGTCTTGTTTAATTTCTCTATGATAGTATCACCAATATGAGCTCCATTTTCAGCCACCCAAATTATAGTTTTTCTCACAATAAGAAACTAACTATGTTCCCTCCGTTTTATTTTTATATTCTATTATACTATTTTTAGATGTCTCAAATTATAATCTACTTATTATAAATAAAGTTATTATTTTACTATTGTACCTTCGTTTAATATACATTTTTTTTACCACAATCGCAAATAATATTAAAAATGGTTTGAAAAATGTGTTATATTTAATAGAAATATATTAGTAAAAAACTAAATTTTAATTAAATTAATCATATTTTATTAATATATGTGAAAATGACTAATGGATTGTAAAAATGAGACGGATGAAGTATTTATTTTGACTATGTAGAAATTCACAATAACTTAAATAAATCAATTTTAGAGAAAATCAAAGAAAAAATGGAATTAATGATTTTGAATAGTTGAATTTTGTTCATAAATTTGTGGATTGTGTGAAAATTTTCTACCAATATTAGACAATATATACTAGAAATATGCTAGCTATAAGTAAATTTACACAGAGTAAACATATTGATGATCCAAAGATCTTCTAATATAGATGATAGATCTATTCTTTGGGTCTTGAATGACTTTTTTGAATATGTAAGATGAGCAAATATTATCAAAGTACCAAATAAATGTCTAAGTTAATGTCTTGATTCTTAGGGTTTGTAAGAAAGAAGATGATATATGAGAATGTCCTATATTTGGATGTGGTATAACAAAATTATATAGTAATAAGGTCAGTGAAGCTCAAAAAAAATGTAAATTCTTGAAACAGAGAGAAATTTATAAGTGAGAAAATTATATATAATGTTCCTGAGAAATACATGAAGTGTCAAGGCACTGGTGTGCTCAGTGACTCAGTTAAGCCAAATTGAGAAAATATCTCTCTCCACAAATTCCTCCCTAACTCCACCTTTTCACCATAATTGACTTTCTATTTATTATATATATAGAAAATAAAATAACTTTAAAAACGGGTAGCGTTTGTAGTCCAACGGTTAGGATAATTGCTTTCCAAGCAATAGACCCGGTTCGACTCCCGGCAAACGCATTTGTTTTTCTTTTCTTACATTTACATTACAATTATTAGCTCTTTTTTTAAAAAAATCATATTTAATTCAGCTTGTAGTTAAATAGGAAGATATATTTATAAAAAAATACTAAGGTTTTATTAGCTATGAAAATATATAAACATATATATATATATTAATTTTTTCATTTATTGATTTTCCATTTTTTATTTTTCAAATTGAAAATTATAAAATAAAAAAAATATGTTTACTTCATTGTAAAGTTTTCTCTAATCTTCCATTTTCATTTTTATTTCTATGAATTTTTTATTAAGTGCATAATTATTATTTTCTGTGACTATTGATTTTAAAAAATGAAAAACATCTTCAGATAGTTTAATATAATTTTGGAGAACTTAAGGAGCTATTTAGTTAGAGAAAATTTTTTTATTTTTATTTTTAATTATTTTCCATTTTTTAATTTTTCAAATTTTCATTCTTTAATTGTTTTCTAATTAGAAAATAAAAAGGAGTTAATATGAATCCAAATGAGAAATAAACTTCTATCTTTTTCTATGAGCATGTTTTTTATTTAGAAAATAACTAAAAATAATTTTTTAAAATTCAACTACTATCTAATAAATATAAAAAAATATTCTTTAATTTTCTAAATAGAAAATATTTATAACTAAACAATAAATTTTATTTTTTATTTTTCTTGATAAAATTTTATAGAAAACCGGAGTTATTTTCTATAACTAAAAACTCCTAAAAAATTATTTTCAACTTTTCTGTTTAGAAAATTTTTATAATTAAATACTAAATTCTAAATTTTTTATTTTTTAAATAATTATCTGATAGCAAATTATATTTTTCAGAGCTAAAATAAGACCTATTTTTTTAAAATAAAATAAATCAAAGTCTTTAAAATTAATTTTAAATTTATAAAAATCAAATCATAAAAAGTTATTCCTAAAGAAAATTAATTTTTTGTCCAAAGTTAACTTTTTACAATAATAATAATAAAGTGGCATTAAAATAAGTGGAATTTGTATTTATAGAAAAAAAATTTATATTTTATTTCACTTTTTATTTTTTTAAAAACAATTCCCTATAATTTTTGTGTAACTTTGATATTTTTAATGTACTAAATATATATTATATGCACAACTCTAAAAGTGAGATATGCTTTATGCTCAAAAAAAAAAATTGGTGAGATATACTTTTGGTATATATACCAGAACTATATGTTTCTATTATTTTATTTTTGTCCAAAAATATTTCCAAGGTTAATTTTTGTTTTTATTTTTGAAATATAAACTACTAAAATGCTATTTTAGTTGTTTAAATGAAGGGAGTTCCAAACAAATCTTTAAAAAAATAATCTATCTAAAGGTGCAAAATATATACTGTTATTTTATCAAAAAAAAAATTTCATTTTACTTTAAAAAATCAATTTTCTGTATATATATATATATATATATATTATTTTAAAAGCTCGACTCTAGAAAATACGTTTTAGAAGATCGAACCCTGCCCTCCCGTAGGAGTAACAACAGGTGGTCCGCTGGACTTACCCCAGCGAATTTATATATATATATGTATATATATGTATATATATATATTCCTGTGATTAGCATTCATCTTGATTAGCATTATTGTATCAATCTCAATTTGTGTATCTGTAAAGAATGAAGTAAAGTTTCAATTTTTTATTTTTAATTTAGTGTTTCTTCATAATTTAAATATTTTGTTAATATTTTTACTATATATATATATATATCAAATTGTTGATTTGTTGTGATTTATTATAGTTATTGTCGAAGATAAGACCATTATTATTTCAATCTTCAGTGTTTTTTGAAAAGCATGATATTTTAATTCTTGTAATTATATTTTATACTTAATTTTTTTTTCTTTAATTCTATTCACGTTTCTTTACTTTTATTAATTTTCATTATGATTTCCCCTAAGATTTCAATTTATAATTTAAAGCCGGACAAGACTAACTGCTACCATTAAATTATGAAAACGATTTAAAAATTGAATCAAAGAAATAAACTAGAATCTAAATCTAAATAAACTAGAATCTAAATTAAAAAAAAATCTAAATCTAAATCTATTTTACATTCATAATTTATTCAAAAATTCGATTTTATCAATTTCATCCTTTTTGGATAGGTTAATGGTGAACTTGTAATTTTATTTTTATCTAATTGGTCAAAATCAAACAAAAAGTTAACCTTTTTTTTTTATCTTTAATTTTAATATAATTTTCACCATCCCACCTTGCCC